>CM033474.1:235637772-236907732 GCA_019447015.1 Hymenochirus boettgeri
TGATGAATTCACTGATGCTTCCGGTATTCTATAATTTCTGGTAATATGACTCATCACTGACTGCTATCCTGTCTTCTATATATTCGGCTGTATAGAATGTCTCATTGACTTGCTTTCTGTCATCGTTCATATTTCTATAATCGTCGGGATTAGACCATTAACATGCTTCCTGTATTCTATATGGATAGGCTGGGGTTATTAGAAATCAAGTGGAAGCTGTGGGTCCAGCGGTTTTAAGCCAGTTCACATCTAAATTTATTTAATCTCTCTCCTTGCCTTTTTATTAACTCTTTGTTGGGCACATAAATGTAACAAAAGACTTACTAATTCTGTGCCCATTTAGTTTCACTCCTTATTGTGCTGAATTTCTAATGTAAAAGGCAAATGGGAAAGGAAGAAACAGAGCATTTAAACCTTTAATGGGCAGATGGGAACCGGAAAGGGAACACATTGACTTCTGCTTCTTGTAGTCTAAATACATGTCCTGGTGCTCTAGAATCATGTGACTGCTTCTTGTTTCTATAATAGTCCTTGTGATATAGACTCATTTAACTTTGCTTTTGTATTCTATAATAGTCTGGTTGCGAGGAGACCAATTGCTGCTTCCTTGTTATTCTTTAATAGTATGGATCAATCAATGCGTAATAATATACATATTTGTATAAAGTGATCATATCAATGCGTAAATAATAACGTATTGTTATTAAAGGATCATATCAATGCGTAAATAATATAAAGTATTTGTATAAAGTGATCATATCAATGTGTAAATAATATACAGTATTTGTATAAAGTGATCATATCAATACATAAAAAATATACAGTATTTGCATAAAGTGATCATATCAATGCGTAAATAATATAAAGTATTTGTATTAGTGATCATATCAATGCGTAAATAATATACAGTTTTTGTAAAGTGATCGTATCAATGCGTAAATATATACAGTATTTATAAAGGATCATATTAATGCGTAAATAATATACAGTATTTGTATGAAGGGATCATATCAATGCGTAAATAATATACAGTATTTGTATGAAGGGATCATATCAATGTGTAAATAATATACAGTATTTGTATAAAGTGATCATATCATGCGAAATAATATACAGTATTTGTATGAAGGGATCATATCAAATCGTAAAAAATATAATAAGTATTTGTATAAAGGGATCATATCAATGCGTAAATAATACAATTTTGTATGAAGGGATAGTATCAATGTGTAAATAATATACAGTATTTGTATAAAGGGATCATATCAATGCGTAATAAATATACAGTATTTGTATAAAGTGATATATCAATGTGTAAATAATATAACAGTATTGTATAAAGTATCATATCAATGCGTAATAATATAAGATCACTTTATACAAATACTGTATATTATTTACGCATTGATATGATCCCTTTATACAAATACTTTATATTAATTACGCATTGATATGATCCCTTTATACAAATACTTTATATTATTTACGTATAGTCGAGGTAATTTTTAAAGCTATTTTTATAGCCTAAAAACCTTGACTTATACTCGAGTATATACAGTAGTATTCCTCCGGCACACACTTAGGTGCGTAGACTTTTCTTTATTTTCACTCAATAAGTGTTAATTAATATGTATGTTTTGTGTTCAAATAAAAACAGAAAAAAATCTAAAAAATCTCCCAACCCCAGTAGGAGAACTAGAATCGTGTCTATCAGACAGTCATGGGATTTGTGGCACTGTAAAATTACTTTCATGATGGTATTGATAACACAACATTAAAGGAGAACTAAACTCATATTTTAACATACTAGAATCTGAAAATATCCCTTCTAAAAACACCAATAATAACTGTAAAATCCCACTACAGTAATATAGTAAATGTAACCCATGAAGAACTGGATGAAATAATACCTGTGTGTATGTACAGTGACTGGCCACACTCCTGATCTCAGTAACATGCTCCTTTGCCTACTCTGTCCTGTAAAGATTGGCTAGAGACTACTAGTGGGTGTGACCAACTGTACAAGTTCCTGCAGTATCTTGTAAATAAAACAAAACCCCAATGTTAGAAAGGTAAAATTCCCAATAACCCTATCAAAATTAAAGTGAGTCAAAGATTACTGCTTTTATATTAAGGTGCTCTTTTTCTGAGGCTTTAGTTGTCCTTTAAGATTTTTGCTACATACTGTACATAGATGAATCTATATGATGACTATTTCTCTGGATTACCATATCTTGGTCATAGGCTAGTCCTCCTATCAACACTAGGGAGCATATCTATAAACAATAGATACTTTTCACGGACGAGTTTCCCGTACTTTTTTGCCAAAATCTCTATTAATGGATTTTAAAAAGGCAAACCATCCGCGAAAAGTTAACGAGGAAAAGTTAAGCCTCGTTAACTTTTTGCGCTTTGCACATCATTACTGCTCGCTGCTATTTATAAAGCCGCATTAATCTCTCCCATTCAACTTCGCCAACTTGAAGGTAGCAAAAACGGATGAGATCGCTGGTGGGGGGTGCGTCCAACCGGCGGCAGGTGGTCGCACCTATCACGGAGGCACGCCCACCTCGCCGCGGTTGGTCGCATTAACCGGAGGGGTGCAGCAGGGGCCCACCCCCTCCAGCAGCCCCTCCCAGACCCCTGCCCCATACTCTCGCAGGGAGCGGAAGGGAAGAACCCACTGGGAGGGGTGGAAGGACCCTGCACGGAGGCACTGACAAGTTCCTTTTGGGCTTATGGGGTCCCGCAGCTCGAACATGGACCCCCCCTCCCCAGCCCTTGAGGCACTTAGAAATGCCTTTTGGGCTTAGGAGGTCCCCAGCTCGAACCGGGATCCCTCTCCCTATCCCTTCAGGACTTTGCGGCACTGATAAGTGCCCTTGTGGCCCTGAATGACCCTTTGTGGCTTAGGGCTCGTACCAGGACCCCCCTCCCCGGCCTTGCAAGGGCCCTTGCGGCACTGATAAGTGCCCTGTTGGGGATCCAGCAGCTCGAACCGGGCCCTGTCGGCTCTTAAAAGACCCTTGGGCGATGTCTTCTTTGTCTTCTTTCTAACATCCGGTGACACACACTCTGCCCACGCCAGTCCCATACACCCTGCCCGCCCCCTCCCTGTCACGGTGGATGCGACCACCTGCCGCGCGACCCCTCCCAGCAGCCCCTCCAGCCTCAACCGTGAAGGATTTCAGCTCCCTTTGTGGCGATATTGTACATGTGCAGTATCGCAGCGAAGAGAGCTCAAATCACTCCCCACATTGCCGTGATGATAATTTTCCGCTATGCCACTCGCCATTAATAGGGCGAAGCGCGGCGGTAATTTCAGGATGCTATTTTCGGCCCTTTATAAATATGGCCCTAGGGGTATATAATGCATTGCAAAACTGCTATTAGAACAATAAGGTAAACCGAATGTTCATATTTCGTTATTAAATGCCATTCTGCATGGTGACTATTCCCCAGGTAATCCCATTACTTGTTTGTGGGGGGGTTTCTGCATTATTAGAAGCCAAATGTGTATTTTCAAGTAGGTGCTAACAATCCCAAAATAGAGAATTACTTTCTTCAAATCATATTATAATACCAACGGTAGAGATGTCATATAATAATAAAATGTTTTTCAAGCTTGTTGGAAACAGTAGGGTGCATCTCTGAAACTTTCATTCATTGACTGCAGAGTAAGGTCCCTTGCTCTTTGTTATGCAGTGGGAGGGGTGACTACATGCTGATATTCTGATTTAACACAGTCAGAAATATTCCGACTGGTAACCATTGCCGAGCTGCGGTTGGGAAATAATTATGAGGCTAGACTAAGAAACATTTACAAAGGTGGTAGAAATATTGTAAATCTAAGATTGCAACGTATTATCTTTCAATAAGATAATAAGAACCTCTCTTTATATTTGTTGTGCAAAGCATAAGCATCTGTTTAAAGGTCTCTGTTATGAGCTGCCGGTCAAGGGTTAAAATACAAAAGGCATCTAAACAATTGTTGGTTGTGCTGACTGTGAGTATATTAATTATCACTGCTGTTACAGTATTTCTGGGATTGTTTGCCAAGTGTATATAAATAAATCTACTTTCTATCTTACTATTAGATAAGTTAGTGGGAGTTATTTAGTTTTTGGCAGTGGGTTTTTAAATTAACTTAGTGTTTACACCTGCATTTTCACTTTTAGGTGGGGTGGGTAGAATATTGGCACTTTATTTCCACTGTGGGGGTTGTTTAATTGGTTAAAAAGCCTGCACACTGGATGGTTTGGTTTTGAACCTCACTTTATATTTGTTTTTCATTGCGAGTGTGCAAGCTTTGAGAGATTAGGAATCTTTTTAAGGGCTGCTGGTCAAGGGCGTTAACAAATAGAAAGTGTTTTAAACAAAAAGAATCTTTAAAATGTGTTGGTTTGTTTGCAAGCTTGGCAAACCTGGAGGAAGTGCAGGAACTGGCAGGGACCAGTAACTGGGTGGAGGGAATGGGGCAAATAGGAGGAGAAGGAAGGTACACTTGTAAGAGTTACCAGGGGAGAGAGTAGGGTTGCTTCTTCCCAGCTAGTCCAGCCCAAAAGATTTGTCGTCTTTGTATGCATGTATGGAGTATGCTGGTCCCTTCAGCACCCAGGACAAAAATCTCTAATACAGGAGGGAATCAGGTATCAGTAAGCAGCAGGTGGTAGTGGACTCCTTAATTAAATAGGGACGGACAACTGTTGCTGTGACCCTACTTGCCAACAGTGTGTTGCCTACCTGGCACTAGTGTTCAAAATATACTGGATCCTGTAATCCTGTAGACAGATTATGGGTAAACTTGGTGTACCTCAGTGGGGGACAATACGTGTCTAGTGTTTTTTATTTTTAACTTGCTCTTACACCCTGCTCCTCATGTATTTGGACGACTGGCTCTGTGGGTAAAGTATAGTCAGTAGCATTATGCTATGGTCATGGCTGCCACAATGTGATGTTCTTTGTTTAGTAAGACTTACTAATAAGATGTGTACTATTTATCTTGTTAATTACATTATTTAGGAGTGTATAATAATCACTGGTTTGCTGGTTATTCTTTGATTATCTATGTACCAATGACTGGGATACATATATATACTGTTGCAGGGTGTGGGATGTGTTTTTAATCTTTTGTGTGATTTACTTTTGCCTTCTATACTTTGTGCGGTTTGTCTTTTGAGTTTAACCAGCAGTCTTTTTACACAGAGGTCCAATTATAAAGTTATAGGTGGAGGAGGGGGCCTTAAAATGGCTTTGAGAGCTAGGGGCAAAGTTAAATCAAGGAACATAGGGGTAATATTTTCAAAAATACTTTGACAGCCACATGCTGGTGTAAGGATGAGATTTTGGTTTTAGAGAACGGTGTAGACTTTTAGATCTAGAAAAATCCCCTACATATAATCACCTCTATAAAAAAATAAATACAAACCCCAGTCCTACTAAGATATGTCAGATTGATCTAGACTAGAAGGTGGTCAGATACCCAGTGGAAGATCACAGATGTAAATAAGTGGTCAGGAAAATATACTTAGCTGGTTTGAGAAAAAAGAAAAAAGATGATGTATATACACTATTCAAAGATGGTGGTTATTCAGATGCTAGAAGGTGTGTGGTGAGAAAGGCTCTTATACACATATGTGGGAATGCCCCATGTGTATATAAAAGGACCATCTTGGAAATAGAAGGAGTTCAGAGAAGGGCAACTAAATTAATAAGGGAATATAGGGTCTTGACTATGGTGATAGTTTAAGGGCATGTCCACCCTTAAAAATTGTTTTTATATGATGTTCCCCCATGTCTGGCAGCCCCAACCGCATATATTATTATTTCCAAAAGCCCCCCAAACTCTTACTTACCTCCCTTGTCCTCCGCCACACTGCCGGCCCTCTGCTTGCGAGAATGCAAGCAGAGGGGCGGGACCGCAGTTCGTCTGTGATTGGCTGACGGCAGCCAATCACGGACGCGGCTGCCGGTCATTCAGTGCAGGAGGAAAGAGGAGAGGTAAGATAGAGTTTGGGGTGCTTTTGGAAAATAAAAATATGCGGTTGGGGCTGCCAGACATGGGGGAACATCATATTAAGGGGGTTTTAGCTAAGGGGAGTGAGGTAGAACGGGAGGGAGAGGAGGGAGGGGGGAGAAGGGCTGCAGTACGCATGGCATATATCTACCGGAGGCAAGGTAGCAGCAGAGTCCTGCTGCCTCCTGGTGGACAGTTTTTGGGACTTTAGGGGGGGTCTACAGGAGAACCCTATGGAGCTGGGATGTGATTAAGGATTACACTACACTACATGGTGGGGCCATTACTGGGGGGATTTAGTTTTGGGGGTGGACATGCCCTTTAAACATTTAGGTCTGTTTACACTGGAGAATTAGCGCTAATGCATTGATATTATCACTTATACAAAACTGTATATTATTTACCATTGATATGATCCCTTATACAATACTGTATTATATTTACCATTGATATGATAACTTTATACAAATACTGTATATTATTTACACATGATATGATCACTTATACATACTGTATATTATTTACGCATTGATATGATCCCTTATACAATACTGTATATTATTTACACATTGAATATTCCCTTCATACAATATTGTATATAATTTACGCATTGATATGATCCCTTATACAAATACTTTATTTTTTTACGAATTGATATGTCCTTCATACCAAATACTGTATATTATTACGCATTGTATGATCACTTTATACAAATACTGTATATATTTACACATTGATATGATCCCTTCATACAAATCTGTATATTATTTACGCATTGATATGATCCCTTTCATACAAATACTGTATATTATTTACCATTAATATGATCACTTTATACAATACTGTATATTATTTACGCATTGATACGATCACTTTATACAAATACTGTATATTATTTACCATTGATATGATCACTATATACAATACTGTATATTATTTACGCATTGATATGATCCTTATCAATACTGTATATTTTTTATTATTGATATGATCACTTTATACAAATACTGTATATATTTACACATTGAATGATCACTTTATACAAATACTGTATATTATTTACGCATTGATATGATCACTTTATACAAATACTGTATATTATTTACGCATTGATATGATCACTTTATCACAATCTTTATATTATTTACGCTTGATTGATCAGAACAATAGTCTGTTGGTGGGAAAGTTAAGGCCAACATTGACCTTTTTTGACTGACAGGCTACCAATTGGTTGCTTGAACGATAGTCTGCTGGTGGGAAAGTTAAGGCCATCATTGACCTTTTTTGACTGACAGACTACCAATTGACTATTATAGAATACAGGAAGCAGTTATTGATTCTATATCACCAGATTATTATAGAACACAGGAAGCAGTTATTGATTCTTTATCACCAGACTATTATAGAATACAGGAAGCAGTTATTGATTCTTTATCACCAGACTATTATAGAATACAGGAAGCAGTTATTGATTCTTTATCACCAGACTTTTATAGAACACAGGAAGCAGTTAGAATCAATAACTGCTTCCACTGCCTTGCTGTATTCTATAATAGTCTTGTGATAAAGAATCAATACTGCTTCCTGTATCTATAATAGTCTAGGGATATAGAATCAATAACTGCTTCCTGTATTCTAATAATGTCTGGTGATATAGAGCCATTGACTGCTTCCTGTGTTCTATAATAGTCTGGGGATATAGAATCAATAACTGCTTCCTGTATTCTATAATAGTCTGGTGATATAGAATCACTGACTGCTTCCTGTATTCTAAATGTCTGGTAATATAGAATCACTGACTGCTTCCTGTATTCTATAATAGTCTGGTGATATAGAATCATTGACTGCTTTCTGTATTCTATAATAGTCTGGGGATATAGAATCATTAACTGCTTCCTGTATTCTATAATAGGCTGGGGGTATAGAATCAAGTGGACTGTGTTCCAGGGGATTTAAGCCAGTTCACATCTAAATTTATACTCTTGGGACATAAAGTAAAAAAAATAAATCTGTGCCCATGTGGCTGAATTCTAATGTAAAGAGGCAATGGAAAGGAAGAAAAAGGCATTTAAAACCTTTAAGGCAGAGGGAACGGAAGGGACATTGACTGCTTCTTGTAGTCTATAATATCTGGTGCTATAGAATCATTGACTGCTTCTTGTATTCTATAATAGTCTGGTGATATAGAATCATTAACTGCTTTTTGTATTCTATAATAGTCTGGTGCTATAGAACCATTGACTGCTTCCTGTATCTTTAATAGTCTGGTAATATACAATCACTAACTGCTTCCTGTATTCTATAATAGTCTGGTGATATAGAATCATTAACTGCTTCCTGTATTCTATAATAATCTGGTTATATAGCATCATTAACTGCTTCCTGTATTCTATAATAGTCTGGAGATATAAAATCACTGACTGCTTCCTGTATTCTGTAATACTCTGGTGATAAAGAATCATTAACTGCTTCCTGTATTTTATTACAGTCTGGTGATATATAATCACTGACTACTTCCCATATTCTATAATAGTCTGGTAATATAGAATCACTGACTGTTTCCTGTATTTCTAAATAGTCTGGTGATAAAGAGATCATAACTGCTTCCTGTATTTTATTACAGTCTGGTGATATATAATCACTGACTACTTCCCATATTCTATAATAGTCTGGTAATATAGAATCACTGACTGTTTCCTGTATTCTATAATAGTCTGGTAATATAGAATCACTGACTGCTTCCTGTATTCTATAAGTCTGGGGATATAGAATCATTAACTGCTTCCTGTATTCTATATAGTCTGGTGCTATGGAATCAATAACTGCTTCCTGTTTTCTATAATAGTCTGGTGATATAGAACCATTGACTGCTTCCTGTTTTCTATAATAGTCTGGTGATTAGAATCATTAACTGCTTCCTGTATTTTATGATAGTCTGGCGATATAGAACCATTGACTGCTTCCTGTATTCTTTAATAGTCTGGCGATTAGAACCATCGACTGCTTCCTGTATTCTATAATAGTCTGTTGATATAGAACCATTGACTGCTTCCTGTATTCTATAATAGTCTGTTGATATAGAACCATCGACCTCGCTTGCTCTGTATTCTATAATAGTCTGGAAAATTTTCTTTGATTAGCTTCTTATATTCGTGTTAAATCTCCGATGTTACTGCACAATTTGCATTTCCTTGTAAATGCCAATAACACGATTTTAGTAATTTAATATTCTGCATGTTTATGTCTTCATTTTAAAAAGTATTTTCATTTCCAAAACAATTTATTTTTTCTCATTGAAGTTGTTTACTTTAATGTTTGAATACTGTTTTTTATAGACCAAGTGAAATAATACCAAATAACATTTCCCTTCAATGTAACTGTTTATGGTGTGGTAGTAATAAGTGACTATCACCAATCCTAAGATCTGTATGTCTCAGAAGGACAAACCAATAATAAAGTTTCAGAAAATAAATTTTTACCAAAGTAGCCAACAACAAACTTGCACTTTATAATGAATCACCAAAGCAGATTATGTAATAATGACAAGCTATAAAGTGGCCATTAGGCAAGCGGACAAACCATTTAGCTATAGTGATATTTTTCCTTTTTAAAAAAAGGGTATATATACCATTCTCACTAGGTAGGCTGACATTTGGATACTGCCTTGGAAGGGTGAATCATGTTGTTGACAACAATAATACTAAGGTATACATTTTAAAGAACAATATACTTACCATTTCCCCGATCCATTCCTGCAAAGTACCTAGGGTGAGGACCTAAACGCTTAGTCCTCACCTCCGGGTACTTTACCAAAGTCCTGCGCTACTACTTGTAATCTCCCTCGTCGCTCCGGTCAGATCCTCCCCACTGGCACTGTCAGTGACAGTCCGGGAGGCAGCCAATGGGAAGACAAGCCTCCTTGCAGAGCGCGTCTTCCCATTGGCTGCCTCACGACCTGTCACTCAAAGTGCCAGTGGGGGAGGGCTTTTGTAAAGTACCCGGGAGTGAGGCTTAGCGTTTTAGGTCCTTACCCTAAGTACTTTGCAGGAGTGGTGGAAAGGAACGAGGGGGAGGTGAGTATAATTGTCCTTTAACATTAGTGCAGGTGATTACCCTTCATTGCAGCATGATTAGCAAACTTTTGCAACTTTTGCATTTGATATAAAGCACTGGATGGACGGCCTCTTCTCTTATTTTAAAAAGCCATTGGGCTGGGGGAAGTGAGAAAACCTGCTATATTGATCCAGTGCGCCAGTATGAGGAATGCAAAAGTTTCTAATCATAATTTAAATAAAAGTAATAGTAGATTGGGTTAGAGATGGCCGAACTTTCGAAGTTCGGTCTGTTTTCGAACTTTCGACTATATGAAAAGATAGATCCAAGGGATGGGGAGGGGAGGGGGCTACCCTGCGCACACCGAAACCTCAATAAGAACAAGGAAATAGCAGGCATCCAGATGACTCACTGAGACTCCTACTCTTTTCCTAACTTTGGACAGACACTGCAGGAGAACAGAGCAGAGATGTAAGGTAAGGATTTTTGAACACACAGAGAGGGGCAAGTAGTGAGTTAAATTATAGTTTTGAGAGTAGACATGCCCTTTAAAATAAAATTAGACGTAGGACCTTCAAGACTGGGATTACCTTGATGTGGTTGGATTCATGTGATCACAGTAATGTATACTAAACCCTTTGTTTATAAAGTATGCCAGGTGCAGATGTGTGTGTGTGTTGTTGTTAAGTCAACAAACTGTAATTCCTTGCCTCTGCTGGCTCCTCTCCTCCTCCGCAGAGAAAGCAGTCAGTGTGAAAGCTGCAAGGCTGACATCCAGGCCAACCAAAGCATCCTTTCCTGAAGATCTTATCTGTTGCTGTTTGAGCTTAAAACTGTAAGTAACATTAGACACATCATTGGTATATGGTAAATACATATAAAGGATTGTTTACATGTATAAAGTTTTCTGATCAGAGCGTGGACTTAACATTTAGTGTTAATTAGTGTTAATGTCAAAATCAACCAATATATTTCAAACAGATCTAACCTAAACGATCTATATCCAACTGATGACACAGTCTTTAACTAGACCACAACCTATATACTAGGTGTGCTGGTTCTATATGGGCTTACTTTTAAATTGTAGAGGCCCGTTGTACATACCCCGAACCTATCGCTTCAAAGCACTTGCATCAATTCGATCTACACAGTAAGGTAGTCGTAACTCACCGGCTTCCCTGGGTGGCCGGGTGCCGCCTGCCCCGGACCCTTCGCTTGGACCGTGTATAGCAGACTTCAATCGATAAAGATGGTAGCGCACACCGAACTAACGAAATCCAAACGGGACGTTATAAATCTTATTCTTTATTCAGTACATGTAGCGGTACACACACAAATAAACGCTTTAAGCGTTTCGAGCCTGGTTAGCTCTTAATCATAGGCATGAGAGACGAGGGTTATGTCCTGTCTTAAATACGTAACCTCTCCTCATCTCTTAAAGAGACATAAATACAAAATTAAAAACAAGATAAACTGCATGTGTGTGCTAAACACTACCCACCGTGAAACAGAGATAACAGAGATAGGCAGCATGAGCAACTCCCAATATGGAGAGGTTATAATTATACTTGTCATACAAATCTAGAAAAAGTCAATAGGCCATTATTAACAAGCTAGTAAGATGTAACTAATGTAGCACATGTTATTATGAATCTATGTGGGAAAGGGGATTTGTATCCCCCGAAACATTGTATTTTTTTGCTTAAATAAACACTGAAAAGAAGTAGTGTGCTCCTCCAACTTTTTTTTTGCCATATTATGAATCTATGTAGCATAGTATATCGTACTGGAGTTTAATCCCCTGGTGTCCGGGTATCTAATAGGAATATCCATTTGACCTCCGCTTTTCTGAGAGTAGCAGTTCTATCATTGTATGTATGACGTATATTATATGATTTGCCGTGGTGAGCTCACAAAAGTGCTTGACTTAAAAATATGCTGACATGTCTTGCACCTTGTGGCTCTGCAACGGTTAGTACCATTGGACTTCAACCATGACTGCTCAGAAGAAATTACTTGTAAAATAACTAGGGGACAAAGTGTCCCCTATTAGATACCCGGACACCATTAAACTCCAGATACGATATACTATGTTACATAGATTCATAATAACATGTGCTACATTATGTTACATCTTACTAGCTTGTTATATATTGGCCTATGATTTTTTCTAGATTTGTATGACAAGTATAATTATTAACCTCTCCATATTGGGAGTTGCTCATGCTGCCTATCTCTGTTATCTCTGTTTCACGGTGGGTATGTTTAGCACACACATGCTGTTTAATCTTGTTTTTAATTTTGTATTTTTGTCTCTTTAAGGGAGGAGGAGGTTACGTATTTAAGACAGGACGTCTCTTGTCTCCATGCCTATGATTAAGAGCTAACCAGGCTCAAAACGCGTAAGGCGTTTATTTTGTGTGTACCGCTACATGTACTGAATAAAGAATAAGATTTTATATGTCCGTTTGGATTTTGTTAGTTCGGTGTGCGCCTACCATCTTTATCGAAGATTTATTGAAGTCTGCTAAATCAACCAAGAACATAAATACATGGTAAATATGCTGCAGTCTATTCAACAAAAGTCCATATGCACACTAGCCTGGTGGGTGCGGACGTCCAGTTTCCCACTTCAAGGGAACACAAATAGATCAGCAATAAAGTCGCACTCCAAGTGAAAGGTGGGTTTTATACAAAACTGATCATTACAACATTGTGCGACTCACTTTTATTGCTGATCTAAATATGCTGCAGTCCTTGTGCAAAGATCTTATTGTGTGTCTAGTCAGTAAATACACATAAAAGAGGGGTAGTTTTAACAACAAACAGGCAGTTTTGTTGACCTCATGTTGCCTACTGTTTATGTAACTTTCTATTTATAACTGCCGAGTTTTGTTTCCATTTTGGATTTTCAGAATTCCGAAAAAAATTTAAATACGAAAATTCGAAAATCATTCCATAATGTCAACGGGAATAAAATCTGAATGATCTGGAAATAAGGTTATCAAAAGCATGGTAACTTACTGTACAGTGCCTCAGACACCTGGGAAATGGTATGGGGTTCTGAATGGATCCAATCTGTATGTGTACCTATTACCCATGGTTTCAATTCAAAGCACACCTTCTATTATAATGAAAACCTGATTTTCAGGAGCTATACATGAACCGTCGGGTAATAGAAATTGTTTTATGTACAACAAATTAGGGTTAACTTGTTCCAAGACTATAGTTGTCTTTTAACCTTTCTATGTATTAGTTTACCCATTAGAAATATTTGGATATGACTTCTGTCCTTATTCCAATGGATATAACCAAATGGGATAGTAAGATGTATGTTCTATTACTTAATCAATAGAACTCCTTGGATCATTGACACAATTCTTGCCAGAGAAACAGCTAAGTCAATGTTAGAGAACGTGATTTAATATTAAACACCATGAATTAAACATCCCTTAAAGAAAAGTAGTGTGTAGACCTGCATTTAAAACTGTTTGGAGCATGAAAAATGAATTTTCTTAAATGTATTGTATCATGTAATATTTACCAAATGATGATTAAATCTTTTAGCATGACATTCCTTGTTTCTGTTGTACAAGCATCCAGAACTATTAAACCCTCTTCAGGAAAATACATCCTAATAATAGGAGACAAAGCTACTTATTTTACAGAATTTTTTTTAGTTAACCCGCTCATCATTTTCCTTTATATGCTCTAAATCCCAGCAATGTATGTAGCATTGTATTATATATACGTAACCTACTTGCTTAATTGCTTAATGTCTAAGCAATGTTTTCAAAGCATGTACAGTACATTGTAATGACTAGTAAATGACTTAAAAAAAAAAAAAAAAATACCCTATTGAAGATCATATACTGTATAAAACCTTTACACCAGTCTTTTTCATTACTAGATTTCTTTTACAAGTACATGTTTAAAGAATTTATCTTTTTTTTTATTTAAAATGTTTTAAAGGCATTCCAGCCTTATTTATTTATTTTTTTTTAACTTATCTTGCATTGTAGAAAATATCCAAAATGCCCTGAAGGGACTTACTTGACTCTGTCCCTCGACACTAGGTAACCGCCCCCTACTGATGTTACAAGCTCGTTTTGAGCAAGAACAGAAGCAGTGAGGGGCTTCCTGGTCGCGGCTGTCAGTTTGGGTGATGTCACGTCGCTCCTTGATTGACAGCCATCCAGGAAGTAGTGCTGCAGGGCAGAGGAGTAGCAAGGCAGAGCGGCGAGGACTGGGTCAGGTAAGTCCTTGGATGTAGTTTTTTTTTTTGTTAAAAGTTTTGCACTAACTTCTGTGAATGATAAGTAGGGTAAACTTAAAATCAGTCATTATAGAATACTCATATAAGGTCGGATTACTCATCAATTGAAAAATAAAAAATGCATGTCTTGGACTGACTATAGTTATTAGCTTGGGGAAATCTACATAGGCACTGAGCAACAAATTTAAATCCACACTAGGCAGCCGTTGTTATCTGTGAAGCCTTTTTTATGTTCTCCTCACCTCTAGTTTTCTCCCACAATTTTAAAGACATAATGATAGGTTTTGAGAGTGTGATATGAGATTTAATTCTTAGCATTTTTAGGCAGGGCCTTATGGGAATAGATCTATTACAGTAAAAGTAAAGCACTGAAATGCATGCATACCTGTATCATCCAGTAAGGAATTTAGTGATTATCATTTGCGCTTCCTAATACATTAAAGCGGAATTATATTGTGTATAATGTTTTTTTTTTTTTTAAAACAGCTAAAATGAAAAGTACCTGGGACAGGGATTTAAAGGGGAACTGTGGTCTCCAACAAGTTGATTTTAAATGAAAGCCATCAACCCACCTCTCTGCGGCTGCACAACGCAAAATGCGAAGAAATCACTGACCAGAAAATGGAGGGGGTTTCTGAATCTGCGGTCACAAATACTAGTTCTCCTACTAATCTGTGTTGCACATGCTCAGTGCATGATAAAGCAAAAGAACCAGGGAGAAATCAAGTTACAGTACTAAAGGTGAAGTGGGAGGGGCCACAGGGGGTTTAAAGGGGACTGCAAGGGAAGAGGCTATGGGGGCCAATATGGAGAAGACACAGGGAATAGGGACTGCCACATGGTTTCAGAACAGGAAGCAGGAAGTACAGGGGATCTGGTAAAGCTACTACCATATTACACATAAAAATATAAATATATGAAAGTTCATAAATAATGAAAGTAAACTGCATAATATTCAGGAAAGCAATTCCTGTCATTTTTGGACCACAGTTATCCTTTAAGAATGATATTCCCTATCTCCCAATATTGTTTTGTCAGGAGCACCACCCCAAAGAAAACTGTTTCTGCCAGTTTTCCCCCGGCTTCAACTCTTTAATACAGGAGTCCAGGACTAACCTGGCAAATAGAACTGTAGTGCTGTAGCTCCTCACAAAACAATATTGTGAGGTAGGAATAATCAATCCAACCTCCCTGGACCAGGTACTTACCATTATTTTAAAGTTACATTTTAGAGTATCGTTATCCTTTAACTAAAATATGGCCATGCCCTAATAATGTTTTTGCAAAAAGGAGAATGCGGGGGCTTGTCTAAAATATAATAGAAATATAATGGGGTAGAGTTAAAGGAACAATAAAAGTAATATACCGACGTGCACTCCCTTTATCTTTTTAATTATTCTCCAATCCAAAGTACATGTGATCAGCAGCCACAACTATAGACATGCCACACATTGCCTCGACCACAGACTGGGCACTCAGATATGGCAACATGTATCAGATTGCATGGTCTTATGTGATTTGTCAAACAAATGTTTCTAGTGGTGCTTCTTCATCAGGTGTAAAATGCATCACCTTCAAAATATTGTGTCATTTGTTTGACACAATAAAGGCGTATTGTCCATTGTTACCTGGTCTATATTTTTGCATAGTTGACCACTGTAGGGTGTGCACAGATACAATTGCATATACTGAGCTCCAGTGCAATCCATTGGTCTCACCAATGAAGTCAATTGTGCAGTTAAAAGATTAACTGATTACTTGCAATAAAAGTCATCCTAACCTATAATAAACTAGTTTATCTGGTATAATGTAATGTTGATGATTATTTATTAAATAGAATACTAGGCCAATAACACTGGAATAAAATCATAAAGACCTCCTCCTTTTCATTGTAGATGAGGCTAAATATGAATTCCCAACTCTCTTGAATAGCAAGTGAATATTTTCTTTTAAGTACTGCATTTATTGCCATTATATCTTCTTTGCTCTGTGTTAAACAGCCATGATAATACTGTATGAAAGTAACAATTTTAGGAAAATCGCACGAGACACAGTAAACCATATTTCAGTGAGCAGTAAATGAACCTTGCTCAAACCATAAATCTTAATGTTTAATTACCAGCCAAAGCGTCAATAAAAGCCACTGGCTTGGAAACTCTAAGATACTCAAAGGATAGTTCTCAAATTTGGCATGCATGGTCGAATTGTGCACTTAATTACTGTTTGTGCTTCACAATATCCGGGCAGTTGCGTGTAATAAATAGCATAGTGTCACAGTGTCCAGATGGTTTTACTATATTTTCCAGGGGAGTGCGTGTGATTTATCTGAAAAGAGTTTGAATACTCCCATTTCTACACTACAGGATAGTGTCATGTTTATTACAATGCACGAACTCCCTGTATAAAAAGAAAGGTCTGAATCTCCTTTTCATTATTATACCAACTTTTTATCTTTTTTGGACAATCTAATGTATTCCCGGGGAAGTGGACAATAATTCTTACGTTATAAATGGTGCGAATTTTGTCCCAACCATTCAGAACTTATTTCACATCTGAAAGCTAACATGTGATTGCTATGGCAAAATTAGCACCATTTTTACAATAAGAACTTATATTGAATCTCCCTGTAAGTTCTCCCCCCTGGGAATACATGAGTTGTCCAATACACTGGTATAGTGGACATTTGCATGGCAACTTTTGTATTATTGGTAACAGGTCAGATGACAATAGGAAATAGATTGGTCATGTTATAATAGGCTGAGCAGGAAAGTATCTCCACTAAGGGTTTTGGTACATATGGGCACACGGTTGCTCAGTGGTTAGCACTTGTGCCTTGCAGCACTGAATTCCGAGTTCGATTCCACCCTTGGACACATCTGCCAGGAGTTTGTTCTCCCCGTGCTTGTGTGTGTTCCTATGGGCACCTCGGCTTCCCCCACAATCATAAAGATATACTGATGGTTAAATAAATGTGTTTAGATTGTAAGATCTTTGGGGCAGGGCCTGATGTGAATGTATACATGTAATTGTTAACGCTACGGAAGATGTTGGCACTATGTAAATCCATAATAATAATAACACAGAATGTAAACTTGCGGTATCTGAGCAGATGCGTTTTATAAGGTGGTAGATTTTTTATATAACATCTGCGTATTATTGTGGATCAAATCACTATTTTGAATTATTATTTGCTATGCCTTTAATATGGGAATACTACTTTTAAAATCAGATATATTGTCTTCATGAAAAAAAAAGTAAATAGTGAAATCTCATTTAGAATGACAGGATGTCAGCTATTACCATTTAATGTCAACAGCACACCTAGACATCCGTGTTGTTCTATCTGTACGTAATTCTTCTGGCAAAACAATTTCAACATTGAGCCAGACACAGCTGTACTGAGCAGGAAAACGCAGTTTTAGAAAAAACAGCTTTTAACACGGCAGATTTTAATGTACGAACCTCCTCGTGACCTTTTATTGGCTTCTTTGTTGTTCTAATTACTACCCTACGACTGCTTACGGTCATTTTTTTCTTGCATTCCTAGTCAGGTCCTGCATGTGTGTAAGTATGAACCTCTTCATTCTTTATGTATTACAGTGACTAGTCTATTCCTAAGTGATCTTTTTTAAGATCCCAATCACATTTTTATGCTAACTCATATACTTTCCAGAATTTATTCATAATTTCATCCACCGATAACAAATCTGGCTGTTCTTATATCACATAACATTTGGATATGAGAGGCTTTAGATATTTCCCTAAGCGCCACTTCATATCCATTATCACCAATAACTGTACGATAAATTACAATTTTGGTATTGAATCTATAAATAGTTGAACCATTAGCATTGACTTTTGCTGTTGCTGTTATAGGTAAAATCATTTTCTGTTCCATATTAATCTGTTGATTTTTTGGATACACAATTACTGATGCATTTTTTCCTTTGGCTTGGTGGGGGGTATTTTTTTTGTTCTGTTGTAACGTAAGACAGAATGCTGTAAGGACCTGCAATCTGTTCCCCCTGCCCGCTGTAAGGCTCCGTGTGACAAATAACCGAATAGAAACATAATAGAACAATACTGTATTACTCTTGCGGCCCTTAACCGTATATACTCGAGTATAAACCGACCCGAGTATAAACCGAGGTACCCAATTTCAGCTAAAAATCCTAATAAAGTTGTTGACCCGAGTATAAACCGGGTAGAAATGCCACACTCACTTGGCATTCAAGATGTTTGGAAACTACAACTCCCAGCAGCTTATTAGCTGGGAGTTGCAGTTTCCAAACATCTTGAATGCCAAGTGAGGGTGCCATTCAAGATGTTTGGAAACTACAACTCCCAGCATGCTTATTAGCTGGGAGTTGCAGTTTCCAACATCTTGAATGCCAAGTGAGGGGGGCATTAAGATGTTTGGAAACTACAACTCCCAGCATCTTTATTAGCTGGGAGTTGTAGTTTCCAAACATCTTGAATGCCACCCTCACTTGGTATTCAAGATGTTTGGAAACTGCAACTCCCAGCTAATAAAGCATGCTGGGAGTTGTAGTTTCCAAACATCTTGAATGCCCCCCCTCCCCTCCCACCCAGTTCAGTTTGTACCTGTGGGCTCTCTTCTCCCTGTGGGCTCTTTTCTCCCTGTGGGCTCTCTTCTCTGGGCCTCTTCTCTTCTCCCTCTGGGTCTCTCTTCTCCCTGTATCGCATTCTGGCAGGCATTCCTGCAGCCCCGCGCATTCCTGTACTGGCCCCGGCTGACGTCACTGCCTGGCGCCGGGCTTGGCGCCGGGCATTGACGTCAGACCGGCGCGCCAGTACAGAAAACGATCGCGCGGCTGCCGGAATGCTCAGGTAAGCTCCTGACTCGAGTATAAACCGAGTCCGAGTTTTCAGTCGGCTGATTTTTCAGCCTGAAAAACTCTGTTTATACTCGAGTATAACGGTAGTCCATTTTGTAAATACGTTAGCGTGCCTTTAATTTGTGGATCCGCTCTTGTGATTCTGGACCTCAGGTACTGTACCTCCCTTTCTCAGTGTCAGATGGGTCCAAGTTTAAGGCTATACACCAATGGCCGCTGCAGAAGAATTTTGTGTCAAAATCCAGTTTATAAAGATGGCGATAAGCCAAATGCCGAAAATAGCACTTCTTTCTAAATATGCCCCTTAGTTTCTTGAGTTCAAATAGATGCAGTCTCATCAATTACTTTTACCTACTACTATTACTAGGGAGAAAATTTATCTGTCCTGAAGGTTCCTGAACACCACTAAATCTAAAACCAAATCTGCTTAATTGTTAATATGTAGTGTAACAGGCCACCAATGGGCCATAATTTAACAGGATTCCATAGTAAGGCAGCTGTCAAGACTTAAAACCAGCTTGTTCTAGCATATTTTAGACTTACAAGGTTATTTAATAAAAGTTCTTTAAGGAATTCACCCAGAGCCGCAACTTCTCCGTATGGGATTACCAGAGGCTACATTTACCATTTAAACGATGAGAACTTTATTGAATCTCCTTGTTATTTGTCCAAATAAAATGCTATATAGCTCTAAAATGCATAGATTTTGCATGTTGTTAGTCTGTACCTTAAAGACCTACAGTTACCATATCATCCTTTAAATCTGGATACATGCAATATTAAGACAACCACATCAGCCTTGACTAAAACATAAAAAGCACAGTCTTCCTGAATTGATATATGTGTCCTGTAAACATTTTTTTTTATCTTAAGAGGCATCCCAGTTAAATACAAAGCTCAGATACCAAAGATTTCTTATCCTTCTACTGTAGCTTAACCAGATGCTGAAATGTGGAATGCTTTAAATCAATCTATCAATTAGCACCATTTTAATCTCATTAGTTTTGCAGCTGTAGCCCCAATACGAAATATTACAGAAATTTAACTGCAATTGTCACAACTGAAACCTTTGCTAACCATGAGCTACGGTGAACTATTATTAGATTTATACTGAATTATATACAAAAATACATGTCTCCCAGCCCATAGCGTACAGATAACCTGGATGTTGTTGCTGCATTTAACCAGAGCAAAATTCTCTTTCATTAGGTAGTGTTCTAAACAGAAACAAATGCTAATTAAATGGTACCACCAGCACATTCTCACCCCTATACCAACACACCACCACTCTTTCCCCCTTACAGCATTTCTGCAGCATAAACCCCCTACAGAGCCGGATTGTCATATAGCATACCGGGCCCCAGGGTGCACCAATGGGCCCCTCTTGCATCTGGACTGCAAGCAGTTGCCTTGGGTGCCTTGTGCATAATCGGTCCTGCCTGCAGGGGCCCACCCCCCCATGAATCAGGGGCCGGACCCCTGATCCTTTCGCCCCTCCAGTCTCTTCTCTCCGTATTAAACAGCGGATCATACGCACGATCAGCTGTTAAAAGACCGGACCAGAACTTCTGGTTCAGTAGTTAGCTCACTTTAGGCAAAAACTAAATGGAATGAACTATATACATGTGTTAATACGGTATTATTACAGTACTCTGCTTCTGTGTTTGCTTGTAACAGGAGCAGGGGGTATCACCTAGACGGCGAGGGACCGGGGTCAGATAAGTTGCTCCAGGGGCATATTTGGAAATTATTGATAATGCAAAAATGGAATTTGGGGGAGGGCGAAGAACATTTATAGCTAAAGTTTTTTTTTGACTGGACATGCCCTTTAAAACCTCAAATGCATCACCTTACATTTATCAACATTGAATCTCATCTGCCACTTACTGACAATCTACTCTTCGTTCCGCCTGCAGCACATTATTCAAAGTTTTTCAATGCTTTACGTAGTTCTTGACACCACACACAGAGAACTTGCTATCATTACCCCTTCTAAGTCATTTAGCAATAGATTAAATAGAAAAGACCCCAGTACAGAACACTGGGGCTGCTTACTACTCCATCCAGGCTCCATTGACAACCACTCTCTGCATGAAATTCTCAAATCATATGCTTTTTTTTCAAGGGCAAACAGTCTATACAAAAGTCATTTATGTGGCATGGTAGCAAAAGCCTTAGCAAAATCTAAGTATACTACTGCTAGGCTAGAATATTTTTTTTTTTTTCAAAAAAAAACAAGCAAGTTAGTTTGGCAAGATCTAGTTCTCATGAATCCATTCCAGATCTATCTGTTATTACCTCAAATACTTGAAAACATTCAAATATGTTCCAAGACCAGATCAAATACCTCTTATGTACCTAGTTTTATTTTATCAGGAGAAAGTATGATGACATTTCTGAAATAAAACAGTAATAGTCTTGAAATTGTAGACCTGGTAAAACTGGAGCGCTAAATATTCTGCCTTTGCTGCCTGTTGTGTGTGATATTTTCACAGACATTTCTGTAACACATTACAGTTTTTAAAAAACTGAAATCCATTCTCCATAGTAGTAATACAAATGGCATATTTTACACAACATGTAAGGAGCATGAGAAAGAAAAAATATTTAGATCTCTACAGTGTAAACAAATTCTGGCTCTAAAACCCTCTGTCCCATACACACACATAACAAGTTCGGAATACAAATCCTTCTTGCTAACAAAGAACCCTAGCAGCTAAGGATGAAATAACAAAGGAATTTGCAGTAGTTACTTGATCTAGAGGAAGGCAAATATCAAACTCAGTGGATCTTCTGCTTAGATCAATGATCAGGCTTGTCTCTGGACTATCAACAGAAACTTCCTTTAATATTATGTTACCTTTATCTACAGACTTACCAGAGATTTCCTGAACATTTTTATAAAGTTTCCTTAGCTGATCCGGTACAATCAATGCTACACACTTTATTAATCTGATCTTGAACATAATTAATATGGTGCCGCTTCCCCTGCTTATGATATATTGGAAGACTGACACGTAAAGGAGGATATAAAACATTGTCAATGTTTTTAGCTAAGACTAATGAACTCTAATAATAGAATTGATATAAAATACCAGGCTACAATATTTATGGAACAATGGCACCTTCATCTGGCAAAAATCACAAGCATGATAATTAACTGCATATGGCTTTAGGGATAAGGTTATGCAATTTTTACTCCTCCATGCTACACGGCTTTCCATATTCCATCTTTCTTATGATATCTGTCTCTTTGTACAACGTTTGTGAAAGTAAAAAAAAAAAGTCGTCAGGCACTAACTATTCTCATTGTGTAGGACCCTAAAACCTAGTCCTCACCTCCGGGTACTTTACCAAGTCCTGCCGTACTTACTTGTAATCTCCCTCGTCGCTCCGGTCAGATCCTCCCACTGGCACTGTCAGTGACAGTCCGGGAGGCAGCCAATGGGAAGACAAGCCTCCTTGCAGAGCGCGTCTTCCCATTGGCTGCCTCACGACCTGTCACTCAAAGTGCCAGTGGGGAGGGCTTTTGTGAAAGTACCCGGAGGTGAGGACTTAGCGTTTTAGGTCCTTACCCTAAGTACTTTGCGGAAGGTGGGTGGAAAGGAACGAGGAGGGGGAGGTGAGTATAATTGTCCTTTAACATTAGTGCAGGTGATTACCCTTCATTGCATGCATGATTAGCAAACTTTGCAACTTTTGCATTTGATATAAAGCACTGGATGGACGGCCTCTTCTCTTATTTTAAAAGCCATTGGGCTGGGGGAAGTGAGAAAACCTGCTATATGATCCAGTGCGCCAGATAGGAATGCAAAAGTTTGCTAATCATAATTTAAAAAAAAAGTAATAGTAGATTGGGTTAGAGATGGCCGAACTTTCGAAAGTTCGGTGTCGTTTTTCGAATTTCGACTATATGAAAAGATAGATCCAGAGGGGATGGAGGGGAGGGGGCTACCCTGCGCACACCGAAACCTCAATAAGAACAAGGAAATAGCAGGCATCCAGATGACTCACTGAGAGCTCCTACTCTTTTCCTAACTTTGGACAGACACTGCAGGAGAACAGAGCAGAGATGTAAGGTAAGGATTTTTGAACACTACAGAGAGGGGCAAGTAGTGAGTTAAATTATAGTTTTGAGAGTAGACATGCCCTTAAAATAAAAAGGTAGACGTAGGACCTTCAAGACTGGGATTACCTTGATGTGGTTGGATTCATGTGATCACAGTAATGTATACTAAAACCCTTTGTTATAAAGTATGCCAGGTGCAGATGGTGTGTGTGTGTGTTGTTAAGTCAACAAACTGTAATTCCTTGCCTCTGCTGGCTCCTCTCCTCCTCCGCGAGAAAGCAGTCAGTGAAAGCTGCAGAGGCTGACATCCAGGCCAATCCAAAGCATCCTTTCCTGAAGATTCTTATCTGTTGCTGTTTGAGCTTAAAACTGTAAGTAACATTAGACACATCATTGGTATATGGTAAAATACATATAAAGGATGTGTACATGTATAAAGTTTGATCAGAGCGTGGACTTAACATTAGTGTAATTAGTGAATGTCAAAATCAACCAAGTTATTTCAAACAGATCTAACCCTAAACGATCTATATCCTAACTGATGAACACAGTCTTTAACTAGACCACAACCTATATACTAGGTGGCTGGTTCTATAATGGGCTTACTTTTAAATGTAGAGGCCCGGGTGTACATACCCCGAACCTATCGCTTCAAAGCACTTGCATCAATTCGATCTACACAGTAAGGATAGTCGTAACTCACCGGCTTCCCTGGGTGGTCCGGGTGCCGCCTGCCCCGGACCCTTCGCTTGGACCGTGTATAGCAGACTTCAATCGATAAAGATGGTAGGCGCACACCGAACTAACGAAATCCAAACGGGACGTATAAATCTTATTCTTTATTCAGTACATGTAGCGGTACACACACAAATAACGCTTTAAGCGTTTCGAGCCTGGTTAGCTCTTAATCATAGGCATGAGAGACGAGGGTTATGTCCTGTCTTAAATAAGTAACCTCTCCTCATCTCTTAAAGAGACAAATACAAAATTAAAAACAAGATTAAACTGCATGTGTGTGCTAAACACTACCCACGTGAAACAGAGATAACAGAGATAGGCGCATGAGCAACTCCCAATATGGAGAGGTAATAATTATACTTGTCTACAAATCTAGAAAAAGTCAATAGGCCAATTATATAACAAGCTAGTAAGATGTAAATAATGTAGCACATGTTATTATGAATCTTGTGGGAAAGGGGAATTTGTATCCCCCGAAACATTGTTTTTTTTTGCTTAAATAAACACTGAAAAGAAGTAGTGTGCTCCTCCAACTTTGCATTTGCCATATTATGAATCTATGTAGCATGTATATCGTTCTGGAGTTTAATCCCCCTGGTGTCGGGTATCTAATAGGAATATCCATTTGACCTCGCTTTTCTGAGAGTAGCAGTTCTATCATTGTATGTATGACGTATATTATATGATTTGCCGTGGTTGAGCTCACAAAAGTGCTTGACTTAAAAATATGCTGACATGTCTTGCAAGTGTGGCTCTGCAACGGTTAGTACCATTGGACTTCAACCATGACTGCTCAGAAGAAAGCTTACTTGTAAAATAACTAGGGGACAAAGTGTCCCCTATTAGATACCCGGACACCATTAAATCCAGATACGATATACTATTACATAGATTCATAATAACATGTGCTACCTTATGTTAATCTTACTAGCTTTATATAATTGGCCTATTGATTTTTTCTAGATTTGTATGACAAGTATAATTATTAACCTCTCCATATTGGGAGTTGCTCATGCTGCCATCTTGTTATCTCTGTTTCACGGTGGGTAGTGTTTAGCACACACATGCTGTTTAATATTGTTTTTAATTTTGTATTTTTGTCCTTTTAAGAGGGGAGGAGAGGTTACGTATTTAAGACAGGACGTCTCTTGTCTCTCATGCCTATGATTAAGAGCTAACCAGGCTCAAAACGGTAAGGCGTTATTTGTGTTGTACCGCTACAATGTACTGAATAAAGAATAAGATTTTATATGTCCGTTTGGATTTTGTTAGTTCGGTGTGCGCCTACCATCTTTATCGAAGATTATTGAAGTCTGCTAAATCAACCAAGAACAATAAATACATGGTAAATATGCTGCAGTCTATTCAACAAAAGTCCATATGCACACTAGCCTGGTGGGTGCGGACGTCCAGTTTCCCCACTTCAAGGGAACACAAATAGATCAGCAATAAAGTCGACTCCAAGTGAAAGGTGGGTTTATACAAAACTGATCATTAACAACATTGTGCGACTCTATTTTTATTGCTGATCTAAATATGCTGCAGTCCTTGTGACAATGATCTTATTGTTGTGTGTCAGTCAGTAAATACACATAAAAGAGGGGTGTTTTAACAACAAACAGGCAGTTTGTTGTACCTCATGTTGCCTACTGTTTATGTAACTTTCTATTTATAACTGCCGAGTTTTGTTTCCATTTTGGATTTCAGAATTCCGAAAAAAAATTTAAATACGAAAATTCGAAAATCATTCCATAGATGTCAACGGGAATAAAAATCTAATGATCTGGAAAGTAAGGTTACTAAAAGCATGGTAACTTACTGTACATGGCTCAGACACCTGGGAAATGGTATGGGGTTCTGAATGGATCCAATCTGTATGTGTGTACCTATTACCCAATGGTTTCAATTCAAAGCACACCTTATTATAATAAGAAAACCTGATTTTCAGGAGCTATACAGAACCGTCGGGTAATAGAAATTGTTTTATGTACAACAAATTAGGGTTAACTTGTTCCAAGACTATAGTTGTCTTTTAACCTTTCTAGATTAGTTTACCCATTAGAAATAATTTGGATATGACTTCTGATGTCCTTATTCCAATGGATATAAACCAAATGGGATAGTAAGATGTAGTTCTATTACTTAATCAATAGAACTCCTTGGATCATTGACACAATTCTTGCCAGAGAAACAGTAAGTCAATGTTAGAGAACGTGATTTAATATTAAAACACATAATAAACATCCCTTAAAGAAAGTAGTGTGTAGACCTGCATTTAAAACTGTTGGAGCATGAAAAATGAATTTTCTTAATGTATTGTATCATGTAATATTTACCAAATGATGATTAAATCTTTTAGCATGACATTCTTGTTTCTGTTGTACAAGCATCCAGAACTATTAAACCCTCTTCAGGAAAATACATCCTAATAATAGGAGACAAAGCTACTTATTTTACAGAATTTTTTTTAGTTAACCCGTCTCATCATTTTCCTTTTATAGCTCTAAATCCCAGCAATGTATGTAGCATTGTATTTATATACGTAACCTACTTGCTTAATGTTAATGTCAAGCAATGTTTTCAAAGCATGTACAGTACATTGTAATGCTAGTAAATGACTTAAAAAAAAAAAAAAAAAAATAACCCTATTGAAGACTCATATACTGTATAAAACCTTTACACCAGTCTTTTCATTACTAGATTTCTTTACAAGTACATGTTTAAAGAATTATCTTTTTTTATTTTAGTTAAAATGTTTTAAAGGGCATGCAGCCTTATTTATTATTTTTTTTTAACTTATCTTGCATTGTAGAAAATATCCAAAAATGCCCTGAAGGGACTTACTTGACTCTGTCCCTCGACACTAGGTAACCGCCCCCTACTGATTGTACAAGCTCGTTTGAGCAAGAACAGAAAGCAGTGAGGGGCTTCCTGGTCGCGGGTCAGGTATTGGGTGTGATGTCACGTCGCTCCTTGATTGACAGCCATGACCAGGAAGTAGTGCTGCAGGGCAGAGGAGTAGCAAGGCAGAGCGGCGAGGGGACTGGGTCAGGTAAGTCCTTGGATGTAGTTTTTTTTTTTTTTAAAAGTTTGCTCATAACTTCTGTGAATGATAAGTAGGGTAAACTTAAAATCAGTCATTATAGAATACTCATATAAGGTCGGATTACTCATACAATTGAAAAATAAAAAATGCATGTTGGACGACTATAGTTATTAGCTTGGGGAAATCTACATAGGCACTGAGCAACAAATTTAAATCCACACTAGGCAGCCGTTGTTATCTGTGAAGCCTTTTTTATGTTCTCCCACTCTAGTTTCTCCCACAATTTTAAAGACAAATGATAGGTTGTGAGAGTGTGATATGAGATTTAATTCTTAGCATTTTTAGGCAGGGCCTTATGGGAATAGATCTATTACAGTAAAAGTAAAGCACTGAAGCAGATGCATACCTGTATCATCCAGTAAGGAATTTAGTGATTATCATTTGCGCTTCCTAATACATTAAAGCGGAATTATATTGTGTATAATGTTTTTTTTTTTTAAAAACAGCTAAAATGAAAAGTACCTGGGACAGGGGTTTAAAGGGGAACTGTGGTCTCCCAACAAGTTGATTTAAATGAAAGCCATCAAACCCCTCTCTGCGTGCTGACAACGCAAAATGCGAAGAAAACATGACCAAAATGGAGGGGGGTTTCTGAATCTGCGGTCACAAATACTAGTTCCTCCTACTAATCTGTGGTTGGCACATGCTCAGTGCATGATAAAGCAAAGAAACAGGGGAAATCAAGTTACAGTAACTAAAGGTGAAGTGGGAGGGCCACAGGGGGTTTAAAGGGGACTGCAAGGGAAGAGGCTATGGGGGCCATATGGAGAAGACACAGGGAATAGGGACTGCCACATGGTTCAGAACAGGAAGCAGGAAGTACAGGGGATCTGGTAAAGCTACTACCATATTACACTAAAAAATATAAATATATGAAAGTTCTAAATAATGAAAGTAAACTGCATAAATATTCAGGAAAGCAATCCTGTCATTTTTGGACCACATTATCCTTTAAGAATGATATTCCCTATCTCCCAATATTGTTTTTGTCAGGAGCACCACCCCAAAGAAAACTGTTTCTGCCAGTTTTCCCCTGGCTTCAATCTATCTTTAATACAGGAATAGTCCAGGACTAACCTGGCAAAGAAAACTGTAGTGCTGTAGCTCCTCAACAAAACAATATTGTGAGGTAGGAATAATCAATCCAACCTCCCTGGACCAGGTACTTACCATTATTTTAAAGTTACATTTAGAGTATCGTTATCCTTTAACTAAAATATGGCCATGCCCATAATAATGTTTTGCAAAAAGGAGAATGGGGGGCTGTCTAAAATATAATAGAAATATAATGGGGTAGAGTTAAGAACAATAAAAGTAAATACCGACGTGCACCTTTATCTTTTTAATTATTGCTCCAATCCAAAGTACATGTGATCAGCAGCCACAACTATAGACATGCCACACATTGCCCGACCACAGACTGGGCACTCAGATATGGCAACATGTATCAGATTGATGGTCATTATGTGATTTGCAAACAAATGTTTCTAGGTGGTGCTTCTCATCAGGGGTTAATGCATCACCTTCAAAATATTGTGCATTTGTTGACACAATAAAGGGTATTGTCCATTGTTACCTGGTCTATATTTTGCATAGTTGAACCACTGTAGGGTGTGCACAGAACAATTTGCATATACTGAGCTCCAGGTGCAATCACATTGGTCACCATGAAGTCAATTGTGCAGTTAAAAGATGAACTGTTACTGCAATAAAAAGTCATCCAACCTATAATAAAATAGTTATCTGGTAATAATGTAATGTTGATGATTATTTTATTAATAGAATACTAGGGAATAACACTGGAATAAAATCATAAAGACCTCCTCCTTTTCATTGTAGATGAGGCTAAATATGAATCCCAAACTCTCCTTGAATAGCAAGTGAATATTTTCTTTTAAGTACTGCATATTGCCATTATTCTTCTTTGTCTGTGTAAACAGCACCGATAATACGTTATGAAAGTAACAATTTTAGGAAAATCGCAGGACAAGACCAGTAAACCATATTCAGTGAGCAGTAAATGAACCTTGCTCAAACCATAAATCATTAATGTTTAATTACCAGCCAAGCGTCAATAAAGCCACTGGCTTGGAAAACTCTAAGATACTCAAAGGATAGTTCTCAAATGGCATGCATGGTCGAATTGTGCACTTATTACTGTTTGTGCTTCAGCAAATCCGGGCAGTTGCGTGTAATAAAATAGCATAGTGTCACAGTGTCCAGATGGTTTTACTATATTTTCCAGGGGAGTGGTGTGATTTATCTGAAAGAGTTTGAAATACTCCCATTTCTACACTACAGGATAGTGTCATGTTATTACAATGCACGGAACTCCCTGTATTAAAAGAAAAGGTCTGAATCTCCTTTTCATTATTTACCAACTTTTTATCTTTTTTGGACAATCTAATGTATTCCCGGGGAAGTGGACAATAAAAGTTCTATACGTTATAATGGTGCGAATTTTGTCCCAACCATTCAGAACTTATTTCACATCTGAAAGCTAACATGTGATTGGCTATGGCAAAATTAGACACCATTAACAATAAGAACTTATATTGAATCTCCCTGTAAGTTCTCCCCCCTGGGAATACATGAGTTGTCCATACACTGGTATAGGGACATTTGCATGGCAAACTTTTGATTATTGGATAACAGGTCAGATGACAAATAGGAAATAGATTGGTCATGTTATAATAGGCTGAGCAAGGAAAGTATCTCCACTAAGGGTTTTTGTACATATGGGCAGCACGTGCTCAGTGGTTAGCACTTGTGCCTTGCAGCACTGAATTCTGAGTTCGATTCCACCCTTGGACACATCTGCCAGGAGTTTGTATGTTCTCCCCGTGCTTGGTGTGTTCCTATGGGCACCGGCTTCCCCCACAATCATAAAGATATACTGATAGGTTAAATAAATGTGTTTAGATTGTAAGATCTTTGGGGCAGGGCCGATGTGAATGTATACATGTAATTGTAAAGCGCTACGGAAGATGTTGGCACTATGTAATCCATAATAATAATAACCAGAAATGTAAACTTGCGGTATTCTGAGCAGATGCGTTTTATAAGGTGCGGGGGTTAGTCTTTTTTTAAGTCGAGATTCTGATAGTTAATATTTTATTTAGATAAGATTTTCAGGGTTTATTTTCGTTAATTTAAAGTAGTGTAGATTCTTTTTTAGATTTTTTAAATATATTTTTTTGTGAGATTATTAATTTTTTATTGTGGTTGTGTGTAGTTTATAGATTATTTTAGAAGATTGTATATATAGTTAGATTTTTTGTTTGATGAAAAAAAAGTAATAGTGAAATTATTTAGATAATTAGATTTTAAACATCTGCGTTTATTGGATCAAATCACATTTTATTATATTTACTATGGTCTTAATATGGGATAGTACTTTTAAAATCAACTATTTGTCGTATAAAAAAAAGTAAATAGTGAATCACATTTAGAATGAAAAGGATGTCAGCTATACCATTATGTCAACAGCACACCTAGACATCCGTTGTGTTCTATTGTACGTAAATCTTCTGGCAAAACAATCAAACATTGAGCCAGACACAGCTGTACTGAGCAGGAAAACGCAGTTTTAGAAAAAAACACTTTTAACAACGGACAGTTTAAGTACGAACTCCTCGTGACCTTTTATTGGCGTCTGTTGTTGTTCTAATTTACACCTACAGACATGCTTACGGTCATTTTTTCTTTGCATTCCTAGTCAGTCCGCAGCATTGTGGGTAAGTTAATGAACTCTCTTATTCTTTATGTATTACAGTGACTAGTCTATCCTAAGGTGATCTTTTTAAGATCCCAATCACATTTATGCTAACTATATATTTCCAGAATGTATTCATAATTTCATCCAACCGAAACACAATCTGGCTGTTCTGTATATCACATACATTTGATATGAGAGGCTTTAGATATTTCCCTAGCCCACTCATATCCATTATCACCAATATACTGTCGATAATATTACAATTTGGATATTTGAATCTATAAATAGTTGAACCATTTAGGATTGACTTTGCTGTTTGCATGTTATAGGTAAAATCATTTTCTGTTCCAATATTAATCTGTTGATTTTTGGATACACCAATTATGATGCATTTTCTTTGGCTTGGTGGGGGGTATTTTTTTGTTTGTTGTTGTAACGTAAGACAGAATGCTGGAAGGACCTGCATCTGTTCCCCTTGCCGCGTGTAAGGCTCCGGTGTGACAAAATAACCGAATAGAAACATAAATAGAACAATACTGTATTACTCTTGCGGCCATTAACGTATATACTCGAGGATAAACCGACCGAGTATATAAACCGAGGTACCCAATTCAGCTAAAAATCCTAAAAAAAAGTTGTTGACCCGAGTATAAACCGACGGGTAGAAATGCCCCAACTCACTTGGCATTCAAGATGTTTGGAAACTACAACTCCCAGCATGCTTATTAGCTGGGAGTTGCAGTTTCCAAACATCTTGAATGCAAGTAGAGGTGGCCATTCAAGATGTTTGGAAAATACAACTCCCAGCATGCTTATTAGCTGGGAGTTGCAGTTTCCAAACATCTTGAATGCCAAGTGAGGGTGGCATCAAGATGTTTGGAAAAACTACAACTCCAAGCAGCTTTATTAGCTGGGAGGTGTAGTTCCAAACATCTTGAATGCCACCCTCATTGGTATCAAGATGTTTGGAAACTGCAAATCCCAGCTAATAAAGCATGCTGGGAGTTGTAGTTTCCAAACATCTTGAATGCCCCACCTCCCCCTCCCACCAGTTCAGTTTGTACCTGTGGGCTCTCTTCTCCCTGTGGGCTCTTTTCCCTGTGGGGCTCTCTTCTTGGGCTCTCTTCTCCTCGGGCTTCTCTTCTCTGTATCGGATTCTGGCAGGCATTCCTGAAGCCGCGCGCATTCCTGTACTGGCGCGCCGGACTGACGTCACTGCCTGGCGCCGGGCTTGCGCCGGGCAGTGACGTCAGACCGGCGCGCCAGTACAGAAAACGATCGCGCTGGCTGCGGGAATGCTAGGTAAGCTCTGACTCGAGATAAAACCGAGTCCGAGTTTTCAGGCTGATTTTTCAGCCTGAAAAACTCTGTTTATACTCAGTAGTATAACGGTAGTCCAATTGTAAATACGTTAGCGTGGACTTTAATTTGTGGATCCTGCTCTTGTGTGATTCTGGACCTCAGGTACTGTACCTCCCTTTCAGTTGCAGATGGGTCCAAGTTTAAGGCTATACAACAATGGCCGCGCAGAAAATTGTTGTCAAAATCCAGTTTATAACAGATGGCGATAGCCAAATGCCGAAATAGCACTTCTTTCTAAATATGCCCCTAGTTTCTTGAAGTTCATTGATGCAGTCTCATACAATTACTTTTACTACTACTATTTACAGGGAGAATAATTTATCTGTCATGAAGGTTCCTGAACACACACCTAAATCTAAAACCCAATCTGCTTAATTGTTAATATGTAGGTTGTAACAGAGGCCACCATATGGGCCATAATTTAACAGGAGTTCCATAGTAAGGCAGCGTGTCAAGACTTAAAACCAGCTTTTTAGCATATTGTAGACTTACAAGGTTATTTAAAAAAGTTCTTTAAGGAGATTCACCCAGAGCCGCAACTTCTCCGTATGGGATTTACCAGAGGCTACCATTTAAACGATGAGAACTTTATTGAATCCTCCTGTGTATTTGTCCAAATAAAATGCAATAGCTCTAAAATGCATAGATTTTGCATGTTGTAGTCTGTACCTTAAAGACCTACAGTTACTACAATATCATCCCTTTAAATCTGGATACATGCACATATTAAGACAACCACATCAAGCCTTGACTAAAACATAAAAAGCCAGTCTTCCTGAATTGATATGATGTGTACTTGTTTCTATAATAGTCTGGTGATAAAGAATCAATAACTGCTTCCTGTGTTCTATAATAGTCTGGTGATAAAGAATCAATAACTGCTTCCTGTGTTCTATAATAGTCTGGTGATAGAGAATCAATAACTGCTTCCTGTATTCTATAATAGTCTGGTGATATAGAATCAATAACTGCTTCCTGTATTCTATAATAGTCTGGTGATAGAGAATCAATAACTGCTCTCATGTGTTCTATAATAATCTGGTGATATAGAATCAATACTGCTTCCTGTATTCTATAATAGTCTGGTGATATAGAACCTTTGACTGCTTCTGGTTTCTAATAGTCTGGTGATATGAATCAATAAATGCTTCCTGTATTTATAATAGTCTGGTGATATAGAACCTTTGACTGCTTCCTGTATTCTATAATAGTCTGGTGATATAGAACCATTGACTGCTTCCTGTGTTCTATAATAGTCTGGTGATATAGAATCAATAACTGCTTCCTGTATTCTATAATAGTCTGGTGATATAGAACCTTTGACTGCTTCCTGTGTTCTATAATAGTCTGGTGATATAGAATCAATAACTGCTTCCTGTATTCTATAATAGTTCGGTGATAAAGAATCAATAACTGCTCTGTATTCTATAATAGTTAGGGATATAGAATCAATAACTGCTTCTGTATCTATAATAGTCTGGTGATATAGAGCCATTGACTGCTTCCGTGTTCTATAATAGTCTGGGGTATAGAATCAATAACTGCTTCCTGTATTCTATAAAGTCTGGTGATATAGAATACTGACTGCTTCCTGTATTCTATAATAGTCTGGTAATATAGAATCACTGACTGTACAACTATTAATCGTGGTCGTACATTATGATCGGATTACACATTTATGATCACAATTGTTATTGTACCATCGCTTATGCAATACTAAAGCAATAGGCTGCTACTGCTTGGTATTGTACGGCCATTTGGGAGAAAATAACATATTGAAATTTATTTTACCTTAATTAGTAGATCATGTTATAAATCAAGTTATAGGCTAAGAAAAGACATACTGTATATAGATGAGAAACTGTTGGTAAACTAAGTATGTGTCCTATCAAACCTTTTAGTTTGTTTATATTGTCAGCTAATTCAATTGAATGTATGTGGTAAAATTGTTTGTACTTTTTGTGAACATCTTGTTTTGTTCTTAGTGGATTTTAGATTGTAATATTTTTTTAATGTTGCCTCATGAACGTATATTTTTTTGATAAAGACAGCTTACTTCCCATCTTTAAATGCATGCATTTTTATTGCACATTTCTATTGTGCCTTAAGCCATAGGAATCTCAAAAAGTTCCACATTTTTCTATTTGCTTAATAAAATGCTTCCCATATTCTATAATAGTCTGGTGATAAAGAATCAATAACTGCTTCCTGTGTTCATAAATGTCTGGTGATAAAGAATCAATAACTGCTTCCTGTGTTCTATAATAGTCTGGTGATAGAGAATCAAACTGCTTCCTGTATTCTATAATAGTCTGGTGATATAGAATCAATAATGCTTCCTGTATTTATAATAGTCTGGTGATAGAGAATCAATAACTGCTTCCTGTATTCTATAATAGTCTGGTGATAAGAATCAATAACTGCTTCCTGTGTTCTATAAATGTCTGGTGATAGAGAATCAATAACTGCTTCTGTATTCTATAATAGTCTGGTGATAGAGAATCAATAACTGCTTCCTGTATTCTATAATAGTCTGGTGATAAAGATCAATAAAGCTTCCTGTGTCTATAATAATCTGGTGATATAGAATCAATAACTGTTCCTGTATTCTATAATAGTCTGGTGATAAAGAATCAATAACTGCTCCGTTATTCTATAATAGTCTAGGGATATAGAATCAATAACGCTTCCTTGTATTCTATAATAGTCTGTGATATAGAGCCATGACTGCTTCTGTGTTCTATAATAGTCTGGGGATATAGAACAATAAATGCTTCCTGTATTCTATAATAGTCTGGTGATATAGAATCACTGACTGCTTCCTGTATTCTATAATAGTCTGGTAATATAGAATCACTGACTGCTTCCTGTATTCTATAATAGTCTGGTGATATAGAATCATTGACTGCTTTCTGTATTCTATAATAGTCTGGGGATATAGAATCATTAACTGCTTCCTGTATTCTATAATAGGCTGGGGGTATAGAATCAAGTGGACTGTGTTCCAGGGGATTTTAAGCCAGTTCACATCTAAATTTATACTCTTGGGACATAAATGTAAAAAAAATAAATCTGTGCCCATGTGGCTGAATTCTAATGTAAAGAGGCAAATGGAAAGGAAGAAAAAGGCATTTAAAACCTTTAAGGCAGAGGGAACGGAAAGGGACATTGACTGCTTCTTGTAGTCTATAATAGTCTGGTGCTATAGAATCATTGACTGCTTCTTGTATTCTATAATAGTCTGGTGATATAGAATCATTAACTGCTTTTTGTATTCTATAATAGTCTGGTGCTATAGAACCATTGACTGCTTCCTGTATTCTTTAATAGTCTGGTAATATACAATCACTAACTGCTTCCTGTATTCTATAATAGTCTGGTGATATAGAATCATTAACTGCTTCCTGTATTCTATAATAATCTGGTTATATAGCATCATTAACTGCTTCCTGTATTCTATAATAGTCTGGAGATATAAAATCACTGACTGCTTCCTGTATTCTGTAATACTCTGGTGATAAAGAATCATTAACTGCTTCCTGTATTTTATTACAGTTGGTGATATATAATCCATGACTAGTTCCCATATTCTATAATAGTCTGGAATATAGAATCACTGACTGTTTCCTGTATTCTATAATAGTCTGGTGATAAAGAATCATTAACTGCTTCCTGTATTTTATTACAGTCTGGATGTAATTAATCAATGACTACTTCCCATATTCTATAATAGTCTGGTAATATAGAATCACTGACTGTTTCCTGTATTCTATAATAGTCTGGTGATATAGAATCATTGACTGCTTCCTGTATTCTATAATAGTCTGGGGATATAGAATCATTAACTGCTTCCTGTATTCTATAATAGTCTGGTGCTATGGAATCAATAACTGCTTCCTGTTTTCTATAATAGTCTGGTGATATAGAACCATTGACTGCTTCCTGTATTCTATAATAGTCTGGTGATTTAGAATCATTAACTGCTTCCTGTATTTTATGATAGTCTGGCGATATAGAACCATTGACTGCTTCCTGTATTCTTTAATAGTCTGGCGATATAGAACCATCGACTGCTTCCTGTATTCTATAATAGTCTGTTGATATAGAACCATTGACTGCTTCCTGTATTCTATAATAGTCTGTTGATATAGAACCATCGACTGCTTCCTGTATTCTATAATAGTCTGGAAAATTTTCTTTGATTAGCTTCTTATATTCGTGTTAAATCTCCGATGTTACTGCACAATTTGCATTTCCTTGTAAATGCCAATAACACTGATTTAGTAATTTAATATTCTGCATTGTTTATGTCTTCATTTTAAAAAGTATTTTCATTTCCAAAAACAATTTATTTTTCTCATTGAAGTTGTTTACTTTAAATGTTTGAAGTACTGTTTTTTATAGACCAAGTGAAATAATACCAAATAACATTTCCCTTCAAATGTAACTGTTTATGGTGTTGTAGTAATAAGTGACTATCACCAATCCTAAGATCTGTAGTGTCTCAGAAGGACAAACCAATAATAAAGTTTCAGAAAATAATATTTTTACCAAAGTAGCCAACAACAAACTTGCACTTTATAATGAATCACCAAAGCAGATTATAGTAATAATGACAAGCTATAAAGTGGCCATTAGGCAAGCGGACAAACCATTTAGCTATAGTGATATTTTTCCTTTTTAAAAAGAGGGATATATACCATTCTCACTAGGTAGGCTGACATTTGGATACTGCCTTGGAAGGGTGAATCATGTTTGTACAAACAATAATACTAAAGGTATACATTTTTAAAGAACAATTATACTTACCATTTCCCCGATCCATTCCTGCAAAGTACCTAGGGTGAGGACCTAAAACGCTTAGTCCTCACCTCCGGGTACTTTACCAAAGTCCTGCGCTACTTACTTGTAATCTCCCTCGTCGCTCCGGTCAGATCCTCCCCACTGGCACTGTCAGTGACAGTCCGGGAGGCAGCCAATGGGAAGACAAGCCTCCTTGCAGAGCGCGTCTTCCCATTGGCTGCCTCACGACCTGTCACTCAAAGTGCCAGTGGGGAGGGCTTTTGTAAAGTACCCGGAGGTGAGGACTTAGCGTTTTAGGTCCTTACCCTAAGTACTTTGCAGGAGTGGGTGGAAAGGAACGAGGGGGAGGTGAGTATAATTGTCCTTTAACATTAGTGCAGGTGATTACCCTTCATTGCATGCATGATTAGCAAACTTTTGCAACTTTTGCATTTGATATAAAGCACTGGATGGACGGCCTCTTCTCTTATTTTAAAAAGCCATTGGGCTGGGGGAAGTGAGAAAACCTGCTATATTGATCCAGTGCGCCAGTATGAGGAATGCAAAAGTTTGCTAATCATAATTTAAATAAAAAAGTAATAGTAGATTGGGTTAGAGATGGCCGAACTTTCGAAAGTTCGGTCTGTTTTCGAACTTTCGAACTATATGAAAAGATAGATCCAGAGGGATGGATGGAGGGGAGGGGGGCTACCCTGCGCACACCGAAACCTCAATAAGAACAAGGAAATAGCAGGCATCCAGATGACTCACTGAGAGCTCCTACTCTTTTCCTAACTTTGGACAGACACTGCAGGAGAACAGAGCAGAGATGTAAGGTAAGGATTTTTGAACACTACAGAGAGGGGCAAGTAGTGAGTTAAATTATAGTTTTGAGAGTAGACATGCCCTTTAAAATAAAAAAGGTTAGACGTAGGACCTTCAAGACTGGGATTACCTTGATGTGGTTGGATTCATGTGATCACAGTAATGTATACTAAAACCCTTTGTTTATAAAGTATGCCAGGTGCAGATGTGTGTGTGTGTGTGTTGTTAAGTCAACAAACTGTAATTCCTTGCCTCTGCTGGCTCCTCTCCTCCTCCGCAGAGAAAGCAGTCAGTGAAAGCTGCAAGGCTGACATCCAGGCCAATCCAAAGCATCCTTTCCTGAAGATTCTTATCTGTTGCTGTTTGAGCTTAAAACTGTAAGTAACATTAGACACATCATTGGTATATGGTAAAATACATATAAAGGATTGTTTACATGTATAAAGTTTTCTGATCAGAGCGTGGACTTAACATTTAGTGTTAATTAGTGTTAATGTCATAAATCAACCAAGTATATTTCAAACAGATCTAACCCTAAACGATCTATATCCTAACTGATGAACACAGTCTTTAACTAGACCACAACCTATATACTAGGTGTGCTGGTTCTATAATGGGCTTACTTTTAAATTGTAGAGGCCCGGGTGTACATACCCCGAACCTATCGCTTCAAAGCACTTGCATCAATTCGATCTACACAGTAAGGATAGTCGTAACTCACCGGCTTCCCTGGGTGGTCCGGGTGCCGCCTGCCCCGGACCCTTCGCTTGGACCGTGTATAGCAGACTTCAATCGATAAAGATGGTAGGCGCACACCGAACTAACGAAATCCAAACGGGACGTATAAAATCTTATTCTTTATTCAGTACATGTAGCGGTACACACACAAATAAACGCTTTAAGCGTTTCGAGCCTGGTTAGCTCTTAATCATAGGCATGAGAGACGAGGGTTATGTCCTGTCTTAAATACGTAACCTCTCCTCATCTCTTAAAGAGACATAAATACAAAATTAAAAACAAGATTAAACTGCATGTGTGTGCTAAACACTACCCACCGTGAAACAGAGATAACAGAGATAGGCAGCATGAGCAACTCCCAATATGGAGAGGTTAATAATTATACTTGTCATACAAATCTAGAAAAAGTCAATAGGCCAATTATATAACAAGCTAGTAAGATGTAACATAATGTAGCACATGTTATTATGAATCTATGTGGGAAAGGGGAATTTGTATCCCCCGAAACATTGTATTTTTTTTGCTTAAATAAACACTGAAAAGAAGTAGTGTGCTCCTCCAACTTTTTTGCATTTGCCATATTATGAATCTATGTAGCATAGTATATCGTATCTGGAGTTTAATCCCCCTGGTGTCCGGGTATCTAATAGGAATATCCATTTGACCTCCGCTTTTCTGAGAGTAGCAGTTCTATCATTGTATGTATGACGTATATTATATGATTTGCCTGTGGTTGAGCTCACAAAAGTGCTTGACTTAAAAATATGCTGACATGTCTTGCACCTTGTGGCTCTGCAACGGTTAGTACCATTGGACTTCAACCATGACTGCTCAGAAGAAAGCTTACTTGTAAAATAACTAGGGGACAAAGTGTCCCCTATTAGATACCCGGACACCATTAAACTCCAGATACGATATACTATGTTACATAGATTCATAATAACATGTGCTACATTATGTTACATCTTACTAGCTTGTTATATAATTGGCCTATTGATTTTTTCTAGATTTGTATGACAAGTATAATTATTAACCTCTCCATATTGGGAGTTGCTCATGCTGCCTATCTCTGTTATCTCTGTTTCACGGTGGGTAGTGTTTAGCACACACATGCTGTTTAATCTTGTTTTTAATTTTGTATTTTTGTCTCTTTAAGAGGGGAGGAGAGGTTACGTATTTAAGACAGGACGTCTCTTGTCTCTCATGCCTATGATTAAGAGCTAACCAGGCTCAAAACGCGTAAGGCGTTTATTTGTGTGTGTACCGCTACATGTACTGAATAAAGAATAAGATTTTATATGTCCGTTTGGATTTTGTTAGTTCGGTGTGCGCCTACCATCTTTATCGAAGATTTATTGAAGTCTGCTAAATCAACCAAGAACAATAAATACATGGTAAATATGCTGCAGTCTATTCAACAAAAGTCCATATGCACACTAGCCTGGTGGGTGCGGACGTCCAGTTTCCCCACTTCAAGGGAACACAAATAGATCAGCAATAAAGTCGCACTCCAAGTGAAAGGTGGGTTTATACAAAACTGATCATTAACAACATTGTGCGACTCTACTTTTTATTGCTGATCTAAATATGCTGCAGTCCTTGTGCAAATGATCTTTATTGTAGTGTCTAGTCAGTAAATACACATAAAAGAGGGGTAGTTTTAACAACAAACAGGCAGTTTGTTGTACCTCATGTTGCCTACTGTTTATGTAACTTTCTATTTATAACTGCCGAGTTTTGTTTCCATTTTGGATTTTCAGAATTCCGAAAAAAAATTTAAATACGAAAATTCGAAAATCATTCCATAGATGTCAACGGGAATAAAAATCTGAATGATCTGGAAAGTAAGGTTACTAAAAGCATGGTAACTTACTGTACATGGCTCAGACACCTGGGAAATGGTATGGGGTTCTGAATGGATCCAATCTGTATGTGTGTACCTATTACCCAATGGTTTCAATTCAAAGCACACCTTCTATTATAATAAGAAAACCTGATTTTCAGGAGCTATACATGAACCGTCGGGTAATAGAAATTGTTTTATGTACAACAAATTAGGGTTAACTTGTTCCAAGACTATAGTTGTCTTTTAACCTTTCTATGTATTAGTTTACCCATTAGAAATATTTGGATATGACTTCTGATGTCCTTATTCCAATGGATATAACCAAATGGGATAGTAAGATGTATGTTCTATTACTTAATCAATAGAACTCCTTGGATCATTGACAACAATTCTTGCCAGAGAAACAGCTAAGTCAATGTTAGAGAACGTGATTTAATATTAAACACCATGAATTAAACATCCCTTAAAGAAAAGTAGTGTGTAGACCTGCATTTAAAACTGTTTGGAGCATGAAAAATGAATTTTCTTAAATGTATTGTATCATGTAATATTTACCAAATGATGATTAAATCTTTTAGCATGACATTCCTTGTTTCTGTTGTACAAGCATCCAGAACTATTAAACCCTCTTCAGGAAAATACATCCTAATAATAGGAGACAAAGCTACTTATTTTACAGAATTTTTTTTAGTTAACCCGTCTCATCATTTTCCTTTATATGCTCTAAATCCCAGCAATGTATGTAGCATTGTATTTATATATACGTAACCTACTTGCTTAATTGCTTAATGTCTAAGCAATGTTTTCAAAGCATGTACAGTACATTGTAATGACTAGTAAATGACTTAAAAAAAAAAAAAAAAAATAACCCTATTGAAGATCATATACTGTATAAAACCTTTACACCAGTCTTTTTCATTACTAGATTTCTTTTACAAGTACATGTTTAAAGAATTATCTTTTTTTTATTTAGTTAAAATGTTTTAAAGGGCATGTCCAGCCTTATTTATTTATTTTTTTTTAACTTATCTTGCATTGTAGAAAATATCCAAAAATGCCCCTGAAGGGACTTACTTGACTCTGTCCCTCGACACTAGGGTAACCGCCCCCTACTGATGTTACAAGCTCGTTTTGAGCAAGAACAGAAGCAGTGAGGGGCTTCCTGGTCGCGGCTGTCAGGTAATTGGGTGTGATGTCACGTCGCTCCTTGATTGACAGCCATGACCAGGAAGTAGTGCTGCAGGGCAGAGGAGTAGCAAGGCAGAGCGGCGAGGGACTGGGTCAGGTAAGTCCTTGGATGTAGTTTTTTTTTTGTTAAAAGTTTTGCACTAACTTCTGTGAATGATAAGTAGGGTAAACTTAAAATCAGTCATTATAGAATACTCATATAAGGTCGGATTACTCATACAATTGAAAAATAAAAAATGCATGTCTTGGACTGACTATAGTTATTAGCTTGGGGAAATCTACATAGGCACTGAGCAACAAATTTAAATCCACACTAGGCAGCCGTTGTTATCTGTGAAGCCTTTTTTATGTTCTCCCACTCTAGTTTTCTCCCACAATTTTAAAGACATAATGATAGGTTGTGAGAGTGTGATATGAGATTTAATTCTTAGCATTTTTAGGCAGGGCCTTATGGGAATAGATCTATTACAGTAAAAGTAAAGCACTGAAATGCATGCATACCTGTATCATCCAGTAAGGAATTTAGTGATTATCATTTGCGCTTCCTAATACATTAAAGCGGAATTATATTGTGTATAATGTTTTTTTTTTTTTAAAAACAGCTAAAATGAAAAGTACCTGGGACAGGGATTTAAAGGGGAACTGTGGTCTCCAAACAAGTTGATTTTAAATGAAAGCCATCAACCACCTCTCTGCGTGCTGCACAACGCAAAATGCGAAGAAATCACTGACCAGAAAATTGGAGGGGGGTTTCTGAATCTGCGGTCACAAATACTAGTTCCTCCTACTAATCTGTGGTTGGCACATGCTCAGTGCATGATAAAGCAAAAGAAACCAGGGAGAAATCAAGTTACAGTAACTAAAGGTGAAGTGGGAGGGGCCACAGGGGGTTTAAAGGGGACTGCAAGGGAAGAGGCTATGGGGGCCAATATGGAGAAGACACAGGGAATAGGGACTGCCACATGGTTTCAGAACAGGAAGCAGGAAGTACAGGGGATCTGGTAAAGCTACTACCATATTACACATAAAAATATAAATATATGAAAGTATCATAAATAATGAAAGTAAACTGCATAAATATTCAGGAAAGCAATTCCTGTCATTTTTTGGACCACAGTTATCCTTTAAGAATGATATTCCCTATCTCCCAATATTGTTTTTGTCAGGAGCACCACCCCAAAGAAAACTGTTTCTGCCAGTTTTCCCCCTGGCTTCAACTCTATCTTTAATACAGGAATAGTCCAGGACTAACCTGGCAAATAGAAACTGTTAGTGCTGTAGCTCCTCAACAAAACAATATTGTGAGGTAGGAATAATCAATCCAACCTCCCTGGACCAGGTACTTACCATTATTTTAAAGTTACATTTTAGAGTATCGTTATCCTTTAACTAAAATATGGCCATGCCCATAATAATGTTTTTGCAAAAAGGAGAATGCGGGGGCTTGTCTAAAATATAATAGAAATATAATGGGGTAGAGTTAAAGGAACAATAAAAGTAATATACCGACGTGCACTCCCTTTATCTTTTTAATTATTAGCTCCAATCCAAAGTACATGTGATCAGCAGCCACAACTATAGACATGCCACACATTGCCTCGACCACAGACTGGGCACTCAGATATGGCAACATGTATCAGATTGCATGGTCATTATGTGATTTGTCAAACAAATGTTTCTAGGTGGTGCTTCTTCATCAGGTGTAAAATGCATCACCTTCAAAATATTGTGTCATTTGTTTGACACAATAAAGGCGTATTGTCCATTGTTACCTGGTCTATATTTTTGCATAGTTGAACCACTGTAGGGTGTGCACAGATACAATTTGCATATACTGAGCTCCAGGTGCAATCACATTGGTCACCAATGAAGTCAATTGTGCAGTTAAAAGGATTAACTGATTACTTGCAATAAAAAGTCATCCTAACCTTATAATAAACTAGTTTATCTGGTAATAATGTAATGTTGATGATTATTTATTAAATAGAATACTAGGGCCAATAACACTGGAATAAAATCATAAAGACCTCCTCCTTTTCATTGTAGATGAGGCTAAATATGAATTCCCAACTCTCCTTGAATAGCAAGTGAATATTTTCTTTTAAGTACTGCATTTATTGCCATTATATCTTCTTTGCTCTGTGTTAAACAGCCATGATAATACTGTATGAAAGTAACAATTTTAGGAAAATCGCAGAGACACAGTAAACCATATTTCAGTGAGCAGTAAATGAACCTTGCTCAAACCATAAATCATTAATGTTTAATTACCAGCCAAAGCGTCAATAAAGCCACTGGCTTGGAAACTCTAAGATACTCAAAGGATAGTTCTCAAATTTGGCATGCATGGTCGAATTGTGCACTTAATTACTGTTTGTGCTTCAGCAATATCCGGGCAGTTGCGTGTAATAAATAGCATAGTGTCACAGTGTCCAGATGGTTTTACTATATTTTCCAGGGGAGTGCGTGTGATTTATCTGAAAAGAGTTTGAAATACTCCCATTTCTACACTACAGGATAGTGTCATGTTTATTACAATGCACGGAACTCCCTGTATTAAAAAGAAAGGTCTGAATCTCCTTTTCATTATTATACCAACTTTTTATCTTTTTTGGACAATCTAATGTATTCCCGGGGAAGTGGACAATAAAAGTTCTTATCGTTATAAATGGTGCGAATTTTGTCCCAACCATTCAGAACTTATTTCACATCTGAAAGCTAACATGTGATTGGCTATGGCAAAATTAGCACCATTTTTAACAATAAGAACTTATATTGAATCTCCCTGTAAGTTCTCCCCCCTGGGAATACATGAGTTGTCCAATACACTGGTATAGTGGACATTTTGCATGGCAACTTTTGTATTATTGGATAACAGGTCAGATGACAAATAGGAAATAGATTGGTCATGTTATAATAGGCTGAGCAAGGAAAGTATCTCCACTAAGGGTTTTTGTACATATGGGCAGCACGGTTGCTCAGTGGTTAGCACTTGTGCCTTGCAGCACTGAATTCCTGAGTTCGATTCCACCCTTGGACACATCTGCCAGGAGTTTGTATGTTCTCCCCGTGCTTGTGTGTGTTCCTATGGGCACTCCGGCTTCCCCCACAATCATAAAGATATACTGATAGGTTAAATAAATGTGTTTAGATTGTAAGATCTTTGGGGCAGGGCCTGATGTGAATGTATACATGTAATTGTAAAGCGCTACGGAAGATGTTGGCACTATGTAAATCCATAATAATAATAACACAGAAATGTAAACTTGCGGTATTCTGAGCAGATGCGTTTTATAAGGTGGTAGATTTTTATATAACATCTGCGTATTATTGTGGATCAAATCACTATTTTGAATTATTATTTGACTATGGTCTTTAATATGGGAATACTACTTTTAAAATCAGATATATTTGTCTTTCATGAAAAAAAAAGTAAATAGTGAAATCTCATTTAGAATGAACAGGATGTCAGCTATTACCATTTAATGTCAACAGCACACCTAGACATCCGTGTGTTCTATCTGTACGTAAATTCTTCTGGCAAAACAATTTCAACATTGAGCCAGACACAGCTGTACTGAGCAGGAAAACGCAGTTTTAGAAAAAAACAGCTTTTAACACGGCAGATTTTAATGTACGAACCTCCTCGTGACCTTTTATTGGCTGTCTTTGTTGTTCTAATTACTACCCTACAGACATGCTTACGGTCATTTTTTTCTTTGCATTCCTAGTCAGGTCCTGCAGCATTGTGGGTAAGTAAATGAACTCTCTTCATTCTTTATGTATTACAGTGACTAGTCTATTCCTAAGGTGATCTTTTTTAAGATCCCAATCACATTTTTATGCTAACTCATATACTTTCCAGAATGTATTCATAATTTCATCCAACCGATAACACAATCTGGCTGTTCTGTATATCACATAACATTTGGATATGAGAGGCTTTAGATATTTCCCTAGCGCCACTTCATATCCATTATCACCAATATACTGTACGATAATATTACAATGTTTGGTATTTGAATCTATAAATAGTTGAACCATTAGCATTGACTTTTGCTGTTGCATAGTTATAGGTAAAATCATTTTCTGTTCCATATTAATCTGTTGATTTTTTGGATACACAATTACTGATGCATTTTTTCCTTTGGCTTGGTGGGGGGTATTTTTTTGTTCTGTTGTAACGTAAGACAGAATGCTGTAAGGACCTGCAATCTGTTCCCCCTTGCCCGCTGTAAGGCTCCGTGTGACAAAATAACCGAATAGAACATAATAGAACAATACTGTATTACTCTTGCGGCCCATTTACCGTATATACTCGAGTATAAACCGACCCGAGTATAAACCGAGGTACCCAATTTCAGCTAAAAATCCTAATAAAAGTTGTTGACCCGAGTATAAACCGAGGGTAGAAATGCCAAGTGAGGGTGGCATTCAAGATGTTTGGAAACTACAACTCCCAGCATGCTTTATTAGCGGGAGTTGCAGTTTCCAAACATCTTGAATGCCATGGTGAGTGAGTGGTGGCATCAAGATGTTTGGAAACTACAACTCCCAGCATGCTTTATTAGCTGGGAGTTGCGTTTCCAAACATCTTGAATGCCAAGTGAGGGTGGCATTCAAGATGTTTGGAAACTACACTCCCAGCATGCTTTATAGCTGGGAGTTGTAGTTTCCAAACATCTTGAATGCCACCCTCACTTGGTATTAAGGATGTTTGGAAACTGCAACTCCCAGCTAATAAAGCATGCTGGGAGTTGTAGTTTCCAAACATCTTGAATGCCCCCCTCCCCTCCCACCCAGTTCAGTTTGTACCTGTGGGCTCTCTTCTCCCTGTGGGCTCTCTTCTCCCTGTGGGCTCTCTTCTCTGGGCTCTCTTCTCCCTCTGGGCTCTCTTCTCCCTGTATCGGCATTCTGGCAGGCATTCCTGCAGCCGCGCGCGCGCATTCCTGTACTGGCGCGCCGGCTGACGTCACTGCCTGGCGCCGGGCTTGGCGCCGGCAGTGACGTCAGACCGGCGCGCCAGTACAGAAAACGATCGCGCGGCTGCCGGAATGCTCAGTTAGCTCCTGACTCGAGTATAACCGAGTCCGTTTTTCAGGCTGATTTTTCAGCCTGAAAAACTCTGTTTATACTCGAGTATATACGGTAGTCCAATTTGTAAATACTTTAGCGTGACTTTAATTTGTGGATCCGGCTCTTGGTGATTCTGGACCTCAGGTACTGTACCTCCCTTTCTCAGTGTCAGATGGGTCCAAGTTATTAAGGCTATACACACAATGGCCGCTGCAGAAATATTTGTGTCAAAATCCAGTTTATAAAGATGGCGATAAGCCAAATGCCGAAAATAGCACTTCTTTCTAAATATGCCCCTTAGTTTCTTGAAGTTCAAATAGATGCAGTCTCATCAATTACTTTTACCTACTACTATTTACAGGGAGAATAATTTATCTGTCCTGAAGGTTCCTGAACACACCTAAATCTAAACCAAATCTGCTTAATTGTTAATATGGTAGGTGTAACAGAGGCCACCATATGGGCCATAATTTAACAGGATTTCCATAGTAAGGCAGCTGTGTCAAGACTTAAAACCAGCTTGTTCTAGCATATTTGTAGACTTACAAGGTTATTTAATAAAAGTTCTTTAAGGAGATTCACCCAGAGCCGCAACTTCTCCCGTATGGGATTTACCAGAGGCTACCATTTTAAACGATGAGAACTTTTATTGAATCTCCTTGTTATTTGTCCAAATAAAATGCTATATAGCTCTAAAATGCATAGATTTTGCATGTTGTTAGTCTGTACCTTAAAGACCTACAGTTACAATATCATCCCTTTAAATCTGGATACATGCAATATTAAGACAACCACATCAGCCTTGACTAAAACATAAAAAGCACAGTCTTCCTGAATTGATATATGTGTCCTGTAAACATTTTTTTTTATCTTAAGAGGCATCCCCAGTTAAATACAAAGCTCAGATACCAAAGATTTCTTATCCTTCTACTGTAGCTTAACCAGATGCTGAAATGTGGAATGCTTTAATCATCATCTATCTAATTAGCACCATTTTAATCTCATTTAGTTTTGCAGCTGTAGCCCCAATACGAAATATAATACAGAAATATTAACTGCAACTTGTCACAACTGAAACCTTTTGCATAACCATGAGCTACTGTAGAACTATTATTAGATTTACTGAATTAATAACAAAAATACATGTCTCCCAGCCCATAGCGTACAGATAAACCTGGATTTTGTTGCTGCATTTAACCAGAGCAAAATTCTCTCATTAAGGTAGTGTTCTAAACAGAAACAAATGCTAATGATAAATGGTACCACCAGCACATTCTCACCCCCTACCAACACACCACCACTCTTTCCCCCTTACAGACATTTTCTGCAGCATAAACCCCCTACAGAGCCGGATTGTCATATAGCCATACCGGGCCCCAGGGTGGCACCAATGGGCCCCTCTTGCATCTGGACTGCAAGCAGTTGCCTTGGGTGCCTTGTGCATAATCCGGTCCTGCCTGCAGGGGCCCACCCCCCCATGAAATCAGGGGCCGGACCCCTGATCCTTTCGCCCCTCCAAGATCTCTTCCGTATTAAACAGCGGATCATACGCACGATCAGCTGTTTAAAAGACCGGACCAGAACTTCTGGTTCAGTTAGTTAGCTCACTTTTAGGCAAAAACTAAATGGAATGAACTATATACATGTGTTAATACGGTATTATTACAGTACTCTGCTTCTGTGTTTGCTTGTAACAGGAGCAGGGGGTATCACCTAGACGGCGAGGGACCGGGTCAGATAAGTTGCTCCAGGGGCATATTTGGAAATTATTGATAATGCAAAAATGGAATTTGGGGGAGGGCGAAGAACATTTATAGCTAAAGTTTTTTTTTGACTGGACATGCCCTTTAAACCTCAAATGCATCACCTTACATTTATCAACATTGAATCTCATCTGCCACTTCTGACAATCTATCTTCGTCCGCCTGCAGCACATTATTCAAAGTTTTCAATGCTTTACGTAGTTCTTTGACATCCACAAACACAGAGAACTTGCTATCATTACCCACTTCTAAGTCATTTAGCAATAGATTAAATAGAAAAGACCCCAGTACAGAACACTGGGGCTGCTTACTCAATCCAAGGCTCCATTGACAACCACTCTCTGCATGAAATTCTCAAATCAATATGCTTTTTTTCAAGGGCAACAGTCTATACAAAAGTCATTTATGTGGCATGGTAGCAAAAGCCTTAGCAAAATCTAAGTATACTACTGCTAGGCTAGAATATTTTTTTATTTTTTCAAAAAAAACAAGCAAGTTAGTTTGGCAAGATCTAGTTCTCATGAATCCATTCCAGATCGATATCTGTTATTAACCTCAAATACTTGAAAACATCAAATATGTTCCAAGACCAGATCAAATACCTCTTGATGTACCTAGTTTTTATTTTATCAGGAGAAAGTATGATGACATTTCTGAAATAAAACAGTAATAGCTTGATAATTGTAGACCTGGTAAGAACTGGAGGCTAAATAATTCTGCCTTGCTGCCTGTTGTGTGTGATATTTTCATACAGACATTTCTGTAACACATTACAGTTTTTAAAAAACTGAAATCCATTCTCCATAGTAGTAATACAAATGGCATATTTTACACAACATGTAAGGAGCATTGGAGAAAAGAAAAATAGTTTAGATCTCTACAGTGTAAACAAATTCTGGCTCTAATAACCCTCTGTCCCATACACACCATAACAAGTTCGGAATACAAATCCTTCTTGCTAACAAAGAACCCTAGCAGCTAAGGATGAAATAACAAAGGAAGTTTAGCAGTAGTTACTTGATCTAGAGGAAGGCAAATATCAAATCTCAGTGGATCTTCTGCTTAGATCAATGATCAGGCTTGTCTCTGGACTATCAACAGAAACTTCCTTTAATATTATGTTACCTTTATCTACAGACTTACCAGAGATTTCTGAACATTTTTATAAAGTTTCCTTAGCTGATCCAGGTACAATCAATGCTACACAGTTTATTAATCTGATTCATTGAACATAATTAATATGGTGCCAGCTTCCCCTGCTTTATGATATATTGGAAGACTGACACTGTAAAGGAGGATATAATAACATTGTCAATGTTTTTCAGCTAAGACTAATGAACTACTATAATAGAATTGATATAAAATACCAGGCTACATATTTAATGGAACAATGGCACCTTCATCTGGCAAAAATCACAAGCAATGATAATTACTGCATATGGCTTTAGGGATAAAGGTTAATGCAATTTTTACTCCTCCATGCTACACGGCTTTCCATATTCCATCTTTCTTATGATATCTGTCTCTTTGTACAACGTTTGTGATAAAGTAAAAAAAAAAAAAGTCGTCATGCACTAACTATTCTCATTGTGTTCCTCCCTGTTAGTTTGGAAGAGATTTAGAATAATCCTTCAATGGTACCTCAAACAGTTTAGCGCATTAACCACTCATATTATTTCAAAGCTTCAAGGATTCAATTGTCACAATTTCATTTACATAAAACTCTGAGCCTTACCACCCACGTTAATGAAAAAAATAAAACAATATTGTATTGTATTTAGTGTGTGATACCTACTGTAAGTAAAATGGTTACTTGCTTTCTTAAGGAAATATAAGCTTGAGAGCGAGCTTGGTTGGCGGAGTTTTTAGAGTGGTCGAGTTCAGTTGCAGCTACTTTAAAGGAGAACTAAACCCATTTTTTTTAACTCTAGAATCTGAAAACAAACCCCCTAAAAACACAATAAGCTATAAAATCCCACTTGAGTAAATTGTATTAAAGTAAATGTAAGCCTGTTAAGAACTGGATGAAGTATCTGTGTGTATAGGCAGTGTGAGACCACACCTCCTAACCTCAGTCATATGCTTCCTTACTTTATCTGTCCTGTAAAAGGATTGGCTAGAGATTATTAATGGGTGTGACCAACTGTAACAAGTTCCTGTCATAACTATGGACTGAGCATGTGCAGAAAATAATGGTCGTTGACCAAACTGAGTGATACTAGAATGCTGGGAAGTAAAGCACAAACCATATGTTATTTAGGTATTATTTATTATCACTCAAATGAGAGGTAAGACGCAGATTACTGGTTTTTTATCAATGGTGTCAGGAAAGTGTATAGTGACTTTGCAAGAATGGGTTAACTATTGGTATTAGGACCAATAAAAATACCATTCCACCCTGGAACAGTCCTATTGTTTATATTACGATGAGTCAAGCATGGAACCAGGTCTCCTTTTCTAGACAATGTGGAGCCGAACCATGCATCTGGAATTCTCTTCAGCTAGGGGTCTGGTGGGTACTAAGAGGTCATTTTAAGGACAAGTCATACATGTAAAATAATTGTATTTCGGTATTGGAATGTGTAAGACAGAAACCAATGTTATATTTGTAAATATAATAATATGCCCATTAATAGGATACCCAATATGGAGCCCTTATTCCCTTGCCAAGGTGAAATATTAATATCTGGGGAAATATGGATAACACACAGGTCATGTTTGGTATTGGAGGAATTGATAATTAATAAAGGAGAGGAATATGTGATCAATATCCCAATACAAAGTACATATCTACATTTATATGGAGTCTGCCTAAATGAGGGGGAATGAATGCTTTTGGCTAGTCGTAAATCTGGACATTCCTGGACACTCCCACCTCATGTGGAGGGCGTAGTTCAACAAATAATTTAAAAGTCCATGTAGTCCAAAATAATGTTGTTCATACTTTGGGGACATGCTAAAAACGTGTGTATGGACCCAATGTTTCATCCTGCCCCAGGACACAGGACTTCTTCTAGTGAGTAGGGTCTGTGAATAGTTTTATCCTTTTTATTTTATATAACTGTTGTACTTATTGTATGTCATTTTATTGTAACACCATTTTATTTTATTTTTGTATTATATGCACTGTCCACCTTTTGGAATATTAAATCTAAAATTTAATAAGTTTTGTCTTTGATGCTCTAAAAGAACTCAGTTAGCCTCTGATAAGTTTATATGTGTTTGAATGGAGTGTGCAGTGTAAATGCTAATTAACTCTTGTGAAGGACTGATGCTAATTAACCAGTTAGTTGCTGGAGTGAATGGTGTAGTGTTAACCATTTAGCTGCCAGGACAGGGGTGTGCATAGTCAGTGAGAGTCAAGAGTGGGTTTTTGGGGCGTCTTTAAGGCCGTAACTTAAAGTGGTGGCAGCGAATACCGATTAATTAGCCAGATCACGTGCCCAGCGAACTGGCGTTCGTGACAAATGGGTTCTGCCTTCTGGTTCAGTGTTCTTCTGTGGCTTTAGTTGCCCTTTAAGGGCGAGATTAACAGTGAAGTTTTATGGTCTCCCAATGTAGAATCTTTTATATAACAAGAACCCACAGAATCTCTTTCAAAAAGAAGCAATCTGCACACTCTATATAGTAAAGTAAAAATCCTTTATTTAACACTTAGGGACATATCAACCCAAATACCTCCTAACTTATTAAAAACAATTAAATATCTAATATATACACATTGTGTTGCCTGTCACATCTATGCAAAAGCAGTACAAAAATTATTAAAGTGCAATCTATTATATATATAATAAAGCAGTACCTCCGTCCTGTATGTTAAACAAGCAGTCTCTGTGTAACAGTCAGCATGTAATTCACACACAGTCCTAATGTCGCGGACAGGCTAAAGGGACTAACTTGATTGCTGATTAGGGCTTAGCAGCGGATCCATCACTCAAATTTGGTGCAGGTCTACCACGTGGGAACGCCGATCCCACTTGGTAGTTAGGAGGTATTTGGGTTAATATGTCCTGCTAAATAAAGGATTTTTACTTTACTATAGAGAGTGTGCAGATTGCTTCTTTTTGAAAGGGATTCTGTGGGTTCTTGTTATATAAATTGTAATATATAATCCCTATCTAGCACCTCCCCTAAATATTCCAGTATTTGGAAAGGGTAAATAATCAATAATACGTTTTTTTGTACCTTCACTAGTGTCCTATCTCAAATTTTGTTTTTCAGTGTAGAATCTTTAACATTTTCATTTGTTTTTCAGATTACAAAAAGTATAAGCAAAATAAAATGGAAGTAAGAGTTAGCTGCAAGAGTATATAATAACTAGACATAAACAATGCCAAAATAACTACCTGTCCAATTAGACGGCATGACTTTGGAGATCTGTATCTTCCAAAAATATGAGCTTAAAGGGCATTAAAGGTTCATGCCCAGCAGTAAAATATATTCTTACCTCCCTGAACCCCCCAAGCCCCAAGATCATTATATTTTCTTTCTTCCCTGTGGTCCCTAAAGCTCCATTTACTTTGCTCTCTCCTCTAATGCTGGATTTTTTCCGGGTTGTACAAGTCATGGCTATGACAGTGACTTCAAGGCTAATGACTTGCTGCTACAAACAGCCACGCCTCCTCTGAAGCCAAGCAAGCTATCTAAGAGCTTGTTGACTTTCACACGAGGTGGGAACCTTTACTGTGTTTTTCAGCTTTTCTTTAAAAATGAAATTGTGTTTTGTGTGAACAAACATTGATAAGGGAAGACAAGTGCTAGAGGTTAGAAGTAAGAAAATGGAGCAGGGACTGCAGGGAGGTTCGTAAATATAATTTTCTCAGGGGGTTGAAGTGGTGGAGAAGGTAAGTATAAATTTTACTGCTGGGGGTTTACCTCTGTAAATTCTCCAGTAGCCACATTCCCTATAGCAGCCTTCAGTTTAAGGGTGTTTGTGAGGTGGGAAATTGTTGTGAAGCAGTAATACTGTACACTTACTGACTTACTGACAATTTTCCAAAAAGTAAAGTCCTTAAAGGACAACTCCACCCTTATAAGAACACTTTTTAGAAAGAATGGCCTCTTTAAAATATGTTGATATATCATACTTTGTCCTTTGAATTCATTACTGTATGCCTGCTATGCTTCTGGATGCCTCATGGAAACTGAGCAATTTAGAAACCTGTACCTGTACAAATCCATAACTGACAGTTGCTAACTGGAAGAACCAGGAAGCAGAAACGGGCAACAGGACATTGTGCAGGATTTCAGGTTAGACTTATATATTTCAGATTTCAAACTATTACCGTTTAGGGTTTTGGGGGGTAATTTACCTGTATGAAAGTTTTCGTTTTAGGGCTGGACTTGCCCTTTAAGTCTTTGTTTCTCCAGTGATGATCTGTGGCGTTGAGTTACCTCTTGTGCTTCTCTTGGTTTTAGTGTCATGGTGGACACCCCGCATTTCTTTGTTTTGTTTTTTTAACAAGAAAATGATTGTACAGTAACTTTCAGCATAAGAATCATTGCCCACATATACACAGTATGGGACTCTCATTACTACAATTCCCCAGGACTTGGTAAGATATACTGTCCTGTAATTCATGTTCCTTTTCACAGGTAAGTTCCCAGACTAAGTATCTGAATTCATCTCCATTTCCTCTCTGTTTCCTTTAAAGCTTTATACTGAACCTTTATTGTGCCTTTCAACTTTTCTTTAAAAATAAAATGAAAATGTGTTTAATGTGAACAGATATTTCCATTTGTTGACAAGATATTTTAGTTTAATTTGCAAAAAGTAATGTGTGCTATAGAGAGCAATGTGTAGTTAAAAAAAGAACAATATATGCTAAATACGCTTTATTAAGTGCCTTGCACACAATAAAATGATAAAGCAGATTGTACCTGCATTATTTATTTGCAATTGTGTTTATAACAAGTAAACACACATAAAAATGCACATAATAATTTGGCTTGTTTATAAGCATAACTAAGTAAGCACATTAAGATTCCTTCCTAGGAGGAATATTTTCCTTAAGGAGGGCTAGACTTAACCATGCTTACAAAACTCTTTTGTTTATTATTTAGAAAATACACCATGGATATGATAGCTATATTGTGTAAAATCAGCGAGAAGTAGGATTACGTTCCTCTAACATATTTACTGAATATAAAAGGTTTGCAAATATAAAAATTTAAATTCAATACACTTTAAAGAGCTTTTCTATCCTTTTAAAAAATTTTTGATATGTTGTAGGGCTTCCTCCCCCAGCCCCAACTGCATTATTATGTTCAGAAACTCCCCCGATCTTTACTTACCTCCCCTCTCTATCCTCCACCGCACTGAAATTGCAAGCAGGGGGCCAGACCGACAGCTGCGTCTGCGATTGGCTGAGAGGCACCCAATCACGGATGCAGTTGCCGGTAGTTCAGAACGGCGGAGGAAAGAGGGAAGGTAAGTAAAGATCGGGGGAGTTTCTGGAGATAATAATAATGTGGTTGGGGCTGGGGGAGGAAGCCCTGCAATATATCCAAAGAGTTTTGCGCTAGGGGGAGGGAGACCAAATCGGGAGGGAGAGGGAGGGAGGGGAGGGCTGCAGTGAGCATGTGCAAATTCTCCTGGAGGAGAGACGGGGCAGAGTCCTATATGGACTCTGCTAGGCTCCTGGTGGACAGTTTTTTGGACTTTGGGGGAACATTGCAGGAGCTGGGATGTAAGGTAAGGATTTTCATGCACTACAGAGTGAGGTCAGTAGTGAAATTATAGTTTTGGGGGTGGACATGCCCATTAAAAAATAAAAAGAACTTGGAGAAAGCAGGTAGGATTGATCATTCCTACCTACTGATATCATTTTGTTAGGGAGCGCCTACACATCCGTTTTTCATCTGCCAGGTTAGTGTCCTGGGTCTTCCTGTATTGAAGATAGCGCTGAAGCCAGAAGGAAGCCTGAAATAAACTGTTTTCAGTGCTGGTGCTCCTCACAGAAACAATATTGGGAGGTTGGAATTATTAATTCTACCTCTACTTTAATTTGTAACTGTTTTTTTTTTAACTTTACATGAACTTTAGTTCTTCTTCAATGACATAAATGAATAAGAGTATCACTTTAGATCAAACAAAGGCCAAACATAATTAAGTGCCTTTTGCTAGTGTTTTTTGCCAATCCTGTCTAAATATAGACATAGATAAGGATGTACCTTAGCTTTGCTTTTGAAATTTACCCATTTCAACCATCAGATTTCAATGCAAAACCTTTTCTCTGTTCCCAACAGCAGGTTCATGTTCTCTGATAGACAATTGAAAAAGAATTTGAAATTACTCCCTATAATCAAACTTCTAAAAGCCACTCATTACCTTCTTACCAAAGCCCCATCACTCCCCAGAAATAAAATAAAACGTTTTCATGTCCTATGTTGTAATGTTTAAGATGAACTCATTGGTCCATATGACTTGTATCTACTTTAAGCTTGTTAGCTAGTAAACCGCTAGGTTTGACTAACACCCTGATGCCTTATTATTCATTACTATTTATTGTCATACCCTTTCTGTTAAACAGTTTTATGATAATCAAGAACATAATAATCAGTGTTAATTACTTTAGGCACAGGGAATTAACAGTCAGTTCCTAGATTTTCTTACTTTGAAGGCTTAAAGGGCATGTCCACAACTAGAATTTAACCCACTGCTGGCCCCACTGTGTAGTGTTAAAATATCCTTACCTTTCTTTTCTGCTTCTTACGGTTGTCCTGCAGTGTCTAGCCAAAGTCCAGGAAACTGAAGAGTAGGAGCCCTCCTGTGTGTAAAATGGTATCTGCCTATTCTCTGTCCTCCTGGAGGACTCTGGCAAGCTCAGGGGAGCCCTCCCATCCTCCGGATCCCTCGTCTCTGCAGTGAAATTTTTTTTTTTTTTCTGTAGTGTAGGGACCCCCTCCCAACCCTAACTGCCATATTTAAATCTTAAAGAAGTTACCAAGCTTTGTTCCCTCGACTAACTCAATATCCGGCAGCTGTGTCTGTGATTGTCTGACTCTGACTCCCCTAACCTTACTCCATTGCCGGACATAGCATTAGAGGCAGAGGCTGAGGGAACGAATGTTGGTAAGTAAGTTACTGTGCACTTTTTAAGATTTAAACCTGGTGGTTAGGGTTGGGAGGGGGTCCCTACACTACAGAAAAAAGTTGATTTTTGGGTGGACCTGCCCTTAAAAAGTAAAACCGTATTACCAATAGAGATGTCCGAACTTCGCAAAATCCGGTCCGTTCGAGGATCCGCGAATTTTCGAAAAAATTCGAAAAATCCGCGAGCGGACCCGTTAAAATTAAAAATACCCTTGAAATAACGAGATTTTTCGTATTTTCGGGAATTTTCGAAATTATGAGTTTTCATGTATTTTCGAAAATATGTATTTTCGAAAATACAAGTAATCCTCGTAATTTCGAATATTTTCGAAAATACGTATGTAAGGAATTAAGAGAAATCCTTGTATTTTCGAAAATTTTCGAAAATACGTATTTCGAAAATACGAAAAATCCGCAAATCGGAAGTTCGGAAGGCGGAAAATCCGGAAAAATCCGCCGTTCGTGAACGGGATAAATCCGCGGCGGATCCGGGTTTGGATCCGCGAACCAGCCATCCCTAATTACCAATACCCATTGAAGGCTTACCTTGCTACTCCTATAATAGGTTTACATGTCGATCACCAATATTGTAAACAATGTATTTTGCTAAAAGCCAATATAGGACATGCACATATTCCCAATACAATCCAATATATCTGTTTTGATAAGGAATATTTGCTGGAGTCGTATACTATGGCATTAAGATAATAGACACCAATTTCATTTGTAGCCAAAGTACAGACTCTTCAGGGTAATGAACTCACAGCTTCCAAGATCTTAGATGTACATCATTAGAATATAAATGTAAAAAAGCATAGTGCTTAGTTATTAAGTAGCACATTAGAATGAAAGATACTGTGCATACTGTATGTATATTCCTTTAGATTGTACCACTGCATACGCCTATGCTTATAAATCACCTTACCATTATTATTTTGGTAAAAGTGGCCTTTGAACCAAACATGTAGTAGCTTTTCTGTTGCTATTTAATCACCTTTAAGAAGACCAATTAATGTTCTTTTAATTTGTTCTTTTTATTCTTTAAATTTTTGGACCATATCTCCTCCCACAGTTTTGGAGGTAGAAACAGGAAACTTGGTACAGACAGTGTGCTTTGCCCCCTACAAATCTGTGTGACAAGTTCAAAGTAATCCACAAATTTCCTGGATGTTTTTCATTTGTAATTGGTAGACCCTTAAATCATGAACATTCTTAGATTTCCTAGATATTTAATCAAAGCCCAACTGCCACTTTACTAATAAAACACACCTGGATCTGAGACTTATTACACCTTACATTGTGTCTCTCTGGTACAAGCACACACAATAAAAAATAAGTCCAAAGGTTGCTCTCTCATGTTAAATGCATTACTGGTAAAAGATTTCATCCGAATCATGATTTGTTCAAACTACTTCCATCAGGTAGACGAATTAGAAGTCTGGGTGGAAGGACAAGCAGACTTAAAGGATAACTATTCTTTAAAATTTTAATTTTTAAAAATGGAAAGTACCTGGGGCAGGGAGGTAGGCTTGATTATTCCTACCTGACAATATCATTTTGTTAAGATGCTACAGCACTTACAGTTTTAATTTGCCAGGTTAGTCCTGGACCAATCATTTATTAAAGACCAGGAGGAAGACTGGCAGAATGAGTTTTCTTTGGGCTGGTGCTCCACACAGAAACAATATTGAGTGGTAGGAATTACCAGTCCCACAGTATATCCCTTTCCCAAGAACTATTCATTTTAACTGTTTTTTTTTTTTTAATTATACACATGATAGTTATCCTATAAATAGTTGTTATCCATTGGCAGTGCACTATTTAAATGGTATGTCTAATTATAATTATAGCTCCCATTCTGGCAGAAGAAGCTGGCTGACACCATAGCCAATAACTGACTTTACTCTGCCCTGCTGCCTCCTCTGCACTCAAATTCCTAAAAGCTCACTGAGCAGAAGGAGGGGGTGGCCACCTTTGCTAGAAATGAAGAGAACTAGGGCAATATTTACAGAATAGTTGACTATAAGTCTACAATATACTAATATGAATGCTCTTAACAATGTTTTCCTTTTTCCTATTTCCTTAATTTCATTGTTAGATCTATGCTACCATTATTGCCTTGTTTGTGTAAATCATCTTGTCCTGGGGTTTTTTTTTTGTAACTCTAAATTTAAACTTAAACTATTTGCCTTAAATGAATGTCTTCCTACAGTGGAAGTCAAATGCTATTACAGTACTTGTTTTAGTTCATTACTTTTACAGTGCATTAAAATCATAAAATATTTAATTCACTCTGCAATTGTTTTTCTTTTATGTTAATAACTCTGTCTAGGTGTTATAAAAACTAGTAGGCAATGAGATTTTCAAAAATATGTCACTTTAATGATCACAATTTAACATCACTTTTACTTTCTTTGCATACATAATATGCTTTTCAAAAATTAAAGAACCAGACAGCTGGTTAAAGCATAGCAATATGAAATTTTAATGTCACTAATGCTTAATATTGTGTGTTTGTGTGTATATACAGTATAAATATACTATATTTATATATTTCTATATTACAATTACAAGTTTCAAACATTTATACAAACATAGAAAAGATAATCAATGCACATTCCTGGGCCCCATACAATATCATATTATATGCACGATGGCATACTTTATAAACAAAGGGGGTTTAGTATACATTACTGTGATCACATGAATGAAAAGCCTTCCAACCACGTCAAGGTAACCCCAGTCTGGAAGGTCCGAACTTCAAACCTTTTTTACTTTAAAGGATAAGTACACTGTTAAAGCAAGTTAACTTTAATTGTAAGCTGCACCTTTAAAAAACTTAAGTTGCTGACATCTTGGATGGGGTTTGAAGACTGCTTAGCTTGGTCCCTCTGTGAGTTCCTGGATCTCCTTCTTATTCAAGTCCCAAAAAGCACTCCTCGTTTGCTCAGTGCGCACGTGCACCCTCGCTGCGCACACACGCATGATGTCATGGCACACGCAACATCAAGTCAGCACGTGCACGGAGCAAAAAAGGAGTCTTTTTTGGGACTTGAATATAAGGGAGATCCAGGAACTCACGGAGGGGTGGAGCTAAGCAGTCTTCAAACCACGTCCAAGATGTCAGCAACTTTACAGCAGCACAGGTAGGCTCAGGAGGGACCTAAAAAAAAAAAAGGGGGGGGGGGGTTAAAGCTGCAGCTTACAATTAAACTTAGCTTGCTTTTACAGTGCACTTATCCTTTAATTATGATTAGAATAACTTTTGCATTTCTCATACTTGCGCACTGGATCAATATAGCAGCTTTTTGGCCTTTTAAAATGAGGGAAGAGGCCGTCCATCCAGTGCTTTATAGTAAAACTGTTTTTCTGGTACATACAGTAATACATACATAAAAACATACATTATGGTGTTGTATTCCACCTCCAGTATAACATGATGCCCACTGTTACACAATTTAACATACATATTCACATGCACTTAGTTACAGATAATAATGTGTTTTATATCACATTATTCAAAATAATTTAAGGAAAAAGTAAAAGAAAGTATTTTTGTCTCTCTATTGCCTGTGTTTAGCTAAATAAAGAATGCGGTTTATCTCTTACCTTATATATCTGTTTTTAAAAAAATTAGTAAAAGGAACACTTGACATTACGTTATTCCTTTCTTTCACCCAGTGGGTAAACCTAGAATAGGGCAGAGGATAGATACTAATAAATTGATCCATTAAGTGGGGAACATAAAATAACATGTAATAATCTTAACATTTTAACAGTGCTAAAATGAATGCAATACACTGTTTGATCCATATAAACATGGGCAATGAACAATGAAAAAGTAATTTTCAGTCTTTATATCCCCTTTGAGTTCTATTTTTGCTGTTATATTCTGATTGGGACACATCCCAGGGTATTTATTGCCAACAGATTCTTGTACAAATCATTCTGTCAGCTTCTGTTGTTTTTTTAGGGTAATATTGCCTTTAAATAGCTAGTTTTTTTTTTTTTTTAAATTTGAATTGCAGTTTTCTTTCACTGTTATTAAAAGTACCACGACATCTTCCAATGCAGCCTGCTGTATCAGTGAAAATCTATGTTCTTAGATCCGTTAAATTCATTATAAACCACCTGCATGTGCCATAAGGTTAGTGATAATAGTAGATGATGTATGGATATCATTTCCATTGTTTTTTGATTTTGCAATGACAATTGATATTGTTCCAGTGTTAAATATGTATGATATACCGTATATACTCTAATACAAGTCGATCCGAGTATAAGTCGAGGTACCTATTTTACCTTAAAAATTAGTAAAATATGATTGACTCGCGTATAAGTCAAGGGTAGAAATTATGACAACTGCCTTCTGAGTCTATTGTTATGAGGCTTTAGTTGCCCTTTAAATGGACAGCAGAATTCCCATACAGTAGTCCCATACAGTAATAGCCATACTGGATTTGGCTATTACTGTATGGGAATTCTGCTGTCCATTTAAAGATCAACTAAAGCCTCAAAACAATACAGAATCAGAAGGCAATATTTAACAATAGATACCATCCTGATTCTGTATTGTTTTAAATTATTAGTTGCCCTTTAAATTCATACAGTAAAAGTGCCATCCCACACAGTAACCCCCCAATTCATTGCCACTACAGATGTTTGGAAACTACAACTCCCAGCATGCTTTGCTTGCTGGGAGTTGCAGTTTCCAAACATCTGCAGTGGCAAGCACTGCATACCCCCCAAGATCTATATAGTAGAGGACTTGCCTTGTGGAGAGAAGACTTGTGGACAGAGGACCTTTAATCCGGAGGAAGAGAGGACTTACAATCCGGCTGCACACACTGTCTCCTGGTGCCTGATGTCACTACTCGGCGCCGGGAAGCAAGACCGGCACTGAATAGTGACATCAGCAGGCAGGAGAGTGAATGCGGAGCGTTCGGCAGCCAAAAACAGGGCAGTCAGGTAAGTGACCCGAGTATAAGTCGAGGTAAGATTTTTAAGCTATTTTTATAGCCTAAAAACCTTGACTTATACTCGAGTATATACAGTAGTATTCACTCCGGCACACACTTAGGTCGTAAGACTTTTCTTTATTTTCACTCAATAAGTGTTAATTAAATATGTATGTTTTGTGATTCAAATAAAAACAGGAAAAAAATCTAAAAAATCTCCCAACCCCAGTAGGAGAACTAGAATCGTGTCTATCAGACAAGTGGCATGGGATTTTGTGGCACTGTAAAATTACTTTCATGATGGTATTGATAAACACAACATTAAAGGAGAACTAAACTCATATTTTAACATACTAGAATCTGAAAATATCCCTTCTAAAAACACCAATAATAACTGTAAAATCCCACTACAGTAAATATAAGTAAATGTAACCCATGAAGAACTGGATGAAATAATACCTGTGTGTATGTACAGTGACTGGCCACACTCCTGATCTCAGTAACATGCTCCTTTGCCTACTCTGTCCTGTAAAAGGATTGGCTAGAGACTACTAGTGGGTGTGACCAACTGTAGCAAGTTCCTGCAGTATCTTGGTAAATAAAACAAAACCCCAATGTTAGAAAGGTAAAATTCCCAATAACCCTATCAAAATTAAAGGTGAGTCAAAGATTACTGCTTTTATATTAAGGTGCTCTTTTTCTGAGGCTTTAGTTGTCCTTTAAGATTTTTGCTACATACTGTACATAGATGAATCTATATGATGACTATTTCTCTGGATTACCATATCTTGGTCATAGGCTAGTCCTCCTATCAGACACTAGGGAGCATATCTATAAACAATAGATAACTTTTCACGGACGAGTTTCCCGTACTTTTTTGCCAAAATCTCTATTAATGTGATTTATAAAAAGGCAAACCCATCCGCGAAAAGTTAACGAGGAAAAGTTAAAGCCTCGTTAACTTTTTGCGCTTTGCACATCATTTACTGCTCGCTGCTATTTATAAAGCCGCATTAATCTCTCCCATTCAACTTCGCCAACTTGAAGGTAGCAAAAACGGATGAGATCGCTGGGGGGGTGCGTCCAACCGGCGGCAGGTGGTCGCACCTATCACGGGAGGCACGCCCACCTCGCCGCGGTTGGTCGCATTAACCGGAGGGGTGCAGCAGGGGCCCACCCCCTCCAGCAGCCCCTCCCAGACCCCTGCCCCATACTCTCGCAGGGAGCGGAAGGGAAGAACCCACTGGGAGGGGTGGAAGGACCCTGCAGCGGAGGCACTGACAAGTTCCTTTTGGGGCTTATGGGGGTCCCGCAGCTCGAACATGGACCCCCCCTCCCCAGCCCTTGAGGCACTTAGAAATGCCCTTTGGGGCTTAGGAGGTCCCACAGCTCGAACCGGGATCCCTCTCCCTATCCCTATCAGGGACTTTGCGGCACTGATAAGTGCCCTTGTGGCCCTGAGAATGACCCTTTGTGGCTTAGGGGTCTCGTACCAGGACCCCCCTCCCCGGCCTTTGCAAGGGCCCTTGCGGCACTGATAAGTGCCCTTGTTGGGGATCCAGCAGCTCGAACCGGGACCCCTGTCGGCTCTTAAAAGAGCCCTTGGGCGATGTCTTCTTTGTCTTCTTTCTAACATCCGGTGACAGCAACTCTGCCCACGCCAGTCCCATACACCCTGCCCGCCCCCTCCCTGTCACGGTGGATGCGACCACCTGCCGCGACCCCTTCCCAGCAGCCCCTCCCAGCCTCAACCGTGAAGGGATTTCAGCTCCCTTTGTGGCGATATTGTACAGTGCAGTATCGCAGCGAAGAGAGCTCAAATCACTCCCGCACATTGCCGTGATGATAATTTTCGCGCTATGCCACTCGCCATTATAAATATGGCGAAAGCGGCGGTAATTTCAGGATGCTATTTTCGGCCCTTTATAAATATGGCCCTAGGGGTATATAAATGCATTGCAAAACTGCTATTAGAACAATAAGGTAAACCGAATGTTCATATTTCGTTATTAAATGCCATTCTGCATGGTGACTATTCCCCAGGTATCCCATTACTTGTTTGTGGGGGGGTTTCTGCATTATTAGAGAGCCAAATGTGTTATTTCAAGTAGGTGCTAACAATCCCAAAATAGAGAATTACTTTCTTTCAAATCATATTATAATAACCACGGTAGAGATGTCATATAAGTAATAAAATGTTTTTCAAGCTTGTTGGAAACAGTAGGGTGCATCTCTGAAACTTTCATTCATTTGACTGCAGAGTAAGGTCCCTTGCTCTTTGTTATGCAGTGGGAGGGGTGACTACATGCTGATATTCTGATTTAACACAGTCAGAAATATTGGCCGACTGGTAAGCCATTGCCGAGCTGCTGGTTGGGAAATAATTATGAGCTAGACTAAGAAAAACATTTACAAAGGTGGTAGAAATATTGTAAAATCTAAGATTGCAACGTATTATCTTTCAATAAGATAATAAGAACCTCTCTTTATATTTGTTGTGCAAAGCGAGTAAGCATCTGTTTAAAGGTCTCTGTTTATGAGCTGCCGGTCAAGGGGTTAAAATACAAAAGGCATCTAAACAATTGTTGGTTGTGCTGACTGTGAGTATATTAAATTATCACTGCTGTTACAGTATTTCTGGGATTGTTGCACAAGTGTATATAAATAAATCTACTTTTCTATCTTACTATTAGGATAAGTTAGTGGGAGTTATTTAGTTTTTGGCAGTGGGTTTTTAAATTAACTTAGTGTTTACACCTGCATTTTCACTTTTAAGGTGGGGTGGGTAGAATATTGGCACAATTTATTTCCACTGTGGGGGTTGTTTAATTGGTTAAAAAGCCTGCACACTGGATGGTTTGGTTTTGAACCTCACTTTATATTTGTTTTTCATTGCGAGTGTGCAAGCTTTGAGAGATTAGGAATCTTTTTAAGGGCTGCTGGTCAAGGGCGTTAACAAATAGAAAGGTGTTTTAAACAAAAAGAATCTTTAAAATGTGTTGGTTTGTTTGCAGAGCTTGGCAAACCTGGAGGAAGTGCAGGAACTGGCAGGGACCAGTAAACTGGGTGGAGGGAATGGGGCAAATAAGGAGGAGAAGGAAGGTACACTTGTAAGAGTTACCAGGGGATGAGAGTAGGGTTGCTTCTTCCCAGCTAGTCCAGCCCAAAAGATTTGTCGTCTTTGTATGCATGTATGGAGTATGCTGGTCCCTTCAGCACCCAGGGGACAAAAATCTCTAATACAAGGGAGGGAGAATCAGGTATCAGTAAAGCTAGGCAGGTGGTAGTGGACTCCTTAATTAGAAATAGGGACAGGACAACTGTTGCTGTGACCCTACTTGCCAAACAGTGTGTTGCCTACCTGGCACTAGTGTTCAAAATATACTGGATCCTGTAATCCTGTAGACAGATTATTGGGTAAAGCTTGGTGTGACCTCAGTGGGGGACAATACGTGTCTAGTGTTTTATTTTTAACTTGCTCTTACACCCTGCTCCTCTATGTATTTGGACGACTGGCTCTGTGGGTAAAGTATAGTCAGTAGCATTATGCTATGGTCATGGCTGCCACAATGTGATGTTCTTTGTTTAGTAAGACTTACTAATAAGATGTGTACTATTTATCTTGTTAATTACATTATTATATGAGTGTATAATAAATCACTGGTTTGCTGGTTATTCTTTGATATATCTATGTACCAATGACTGGGATACATATATATACTGTTGCAGGGTGTGGGATGTGTTTTTAATCTATTTGTGTGATTTACTTTTGCCTTCTATACTTTGTGCGGTTTGTCTTTTTGAGGTTATACCAGCAGTCTTTTTACACAGAGGTGCCAATTATAAAGTTATAGGTGGAGGAGGGGGCCTTAAAATGGCTTTGAGAGCTAGGGGCAAAGTTAAAATCAAGGAACATAGGGGTAATATTTTCAAAAATACTTTGACAGCCACATGCTGGTGTAAGGATGAGGGATTTTGGTTTTAGAGAACTGTGTAGACTTTTAGATCTAGAAAAATCCCCTACATATAATCACCTCTATAAAAAATAAATACAAAAACCCCAGTCCTACTAAAGATATGTCAGATTGATCTAGACTAGAAGGTGGTCAGATACCCAGTGGAAGATCACAGATGTAAATAAGTGGTCAGGAAAATATACTTAGCTGGTTTGAGAAAAAAGAAAAAAGATGATGTATATACACTATTCAAAGATGGTGGTTATTCAGATGCTAGAAGGGGTGTGGTGAGAAAGGCTCTTATACACATTATGTGGGAATGCCCCATGTGTATATAAAAGGGACATCTTGGAAATAGAAGGAGTTCAGAGAAGGGCAACTAAATTAATAAGGGGAATATAGGGTCTTGACTATGGTGATAGTTTAATAAAGGGCATGTCCACCCTTTAAAAATTGTTTTTAATTGATGTTCCCCCATGTCTGGCAGCCCCAACCGCATATATTTTATTTTCCAAAAGCCCCCCAAACTCTTACTTACCTCTCCTTGTTCCTCCGCCACACTGCCGGCCCTCTGCTTGCGAGAATGCAAGCAGAGGGGCGGGACCGGCAGTTGCGTCTGTGATTGGCTGAGCGGCAGCCAATCACGGACGCGGCTGCCGGTCATTCAGTGCAGCGGAGGAAAGAGGAGAGGTAAGTAAGAGTTTGGGGTGCTTTTGGAAAATAAAAAAAAGATGCGGTTGGGGCTGCCAGACATGGGGGAACATCATATTAAGGGGGTTTTATGCTAAGGGGAGGGATAGTAGAACGGGAGGGAGAGGGAGGGAGGGGGGAGAAGGGCTGCAGTACGCATGGCATATATCTACCGGAGGCAAGGTAGCAGGCAGAGTCCTGCTAGCCTCCTGGTGGACAGTTTTTGGGACTTTAGGGGGGGTCTACAGGAGAACCCTATGGAGCTGGGATGTGAGGTAAGGATTACACTACACTACATGGTGGGGCCATTACTGGGGGGGATTATAGTTTTGGGGGTGGACATGCCCTTTAAACAATTTAGGTCTGTTTACACTGGAGAATTAGCGCTAATGCATTGATATTATCACTTTATACAAATACTGTATATTATTTACGCATTGATATGATCCCTTTATACAAATACTGTATATTATTTACACATTGATATGATCCCTTCATACAAATATTGTATATAATTTACGCATTGATATGATCCCTTTATACAAATACTTTATATTTTTTACGAATTGATATGATCCCTTCATACAAATACTGTATATTATTTACGCATTGGGCAAAGTATTTTTTTTTCAGTGTAGCTGCCTTTAAAGGGACACTCCAACTCAACCCTCATAAAACATCTTTTAGAAAAATTACCTCGTTAAATATGTTTAATATATAATAGTTTGTCATGAATTCATTACTGTGTGCCTGCTATCTTCTGGGATTCCTCATGGAAACTCCATTTAGAAAACCTGTACTGAGCCTGTACTGTCTTGGTGCATGCTCAAAAACAAAGAGGGCAGACAAGGATTACATTCAGGTCATTGTTGTGATGTCAACTGCAAATCCATAACTGACAGTTGCTAACTGGAAGAACACCTGGGAACTCAGGTAGTGTTGCAGGATTTCAGGTTAACTATATTCCGATTTCAAAGCTATTACTGTTTATGGTTTTTTTGGGGGTGATTATATCTGTCTGTCATTTTCATTATGGGTCTGGACCATTTTAGGGCTGCCCTTTAGCATGTCCAATTCACCTCTATTTTATATTCTATATATAGATTTTCAGTTCATCACAAAAGTTTTCAGTTTGCTGATAGAACGAAGTTGAAGGGGAGTCTAACAACTTTCTATAGGATTATTTAGCTCTAGCAACATTATTTCATTGGTGAATATAAGACATATGTAAACCCGCGCTAATTTTAAATTGCGATACCCTGGGTTTTCGTTACTGTCATGTAAGGCCCACACTCGTACATGGCGAATGTCCATAATCGTCTAGAAACCATGCAGTAGTAAACTCCGCAATTGTCGTTATGGCATCGCCAATCTTCCGATCGTGTTCATAGATGTACAGTTGCATGGTCCATTTACGATGGCTCTCGACATTTACGATATCGATTGTAATTAAAATGATCACCATACAATTGTAAATGTATAACACAACTTTATAACTATGGCCTATGTTCATATTTTAATCTATCAAGAGAAATCACTATGGCTCTGCTCCCATGAGTAAATTGTTGAACCAGGATTTATTCCTTTTTTATTTTTAAAAAAAAACATGTACAAAGGCAATCAACCAGAGTTGCAATGCCCCTAGCTTGAGTTAAACTCACATTAACCTATTGTACTATGCTCAGGCAAAGGTTACGCGCCCGTGCCTGCAATGCAATGTTTATATTATAATGCACTTACACTAACCCTTTTTATAGCTGAAAATGTTTAGTTAAAAAAATTTCCATAATTTTACATCTCTGGAGAGGTTCTATCTGATATAACATCGCTATTTGGCGATTGTACAAGGTAGCCGGTAGAAGGCTTTCGGTGGCATTGCACTATTAGAATAAAGTAACATATGCACAGTAGCAGAGATTAACAGGGACAACCACAAAACGCTTTTTCTTATCCCTTTTTAGATAACTATACATCAACTATAAATATCTTGCCTATAAAAATTCTGGCAACTGTAAAAACAAGATTACAGCGATCACAAGATGCTATGGAGTAAATGGTCATCTAACCATGTTGTACACGTTATGCATCCCACTTTTTACTCATAATTGCCGTTCCCTGCATGGTTAACGTGGAATTTTGGTGATGTCAATTGATGAAGGTCACTCATTGTGCATTTTGGATTCTAATACCATCTGTCTGCTGATGTATACCCAATTTCCTTCGCCACTCCCTCTCCGCCCCTGACCTTGTTGCTCTGACAAAATCCCGGGTCCCTTGCCTAAATGAAATGCCATCTCTGCTTTATCCTCCTTGCGTCCTCAAAAAAACTCAACCTGATGCCTAACTTGTAATTTTTCCCACCCGCTCGATCTAACCCGCCCCTACATAACACTACTATCACATTAGACACGCCCCAATCTCTCCCTAGTCTTCCCCCCCCATTACCCAAAGAAATCCAATTACAAGCTATAACTTATCCTACAAGGCTCTTTCCAATACAAACCCCCCTATACATCTCTGAATTCTGGAACAGATACTACCAATGCATAACCTCTGCTCTGCTAATGATCTTCTCTTCATCCACCTAACCCTTTTCCCACAACCGTCTTCGGGCGTTTCTAGTGCTGCCTGCCCCCTCTCTCTGGAACTCTCCCTTCCCCTCGCTTTATAAATAACGTCAACTCACCATCACTTCATATCTCTTCAATGCAACCAACAAACTCACCTATTAGGCAAGGTTACAGTCTGGACCTGGACACTTCTAACCCCTCTTCTGACCCATCGCACACCTCTAGTTTATGATCCACTAACAACGTTCATCAGCTACTGTCTGCTTCACCTTATGTTTCACCCCCTCTGCTCTAGACTTTAAGCTCTCCGGGGCAAGCCCTCCGTCCTAGTGTAACACATTAATGCTGTAACTACCACACTAAATGCGCTTGACCATCACTTAAACTGCAACTTTAAAGTGCTACGGAAGATGTTGGCACTTTATAAATCTCACAATAATTAATATTGTGCCCCTTATTTTTTAGGTTGATTTTTAACTCAGACTTTTTAAAGTCGGCACTCATAAAACTCAAAACTCAATTCGTGAATTTGCCTGTGAATGTGGGAGCCCCTGGGGGAGCCCTGAATGAGTCTTTTCTTTTTGGTTCATATAAAAGTCCACGCGTTAAGAATAGGAAAGAGCAAGAATTAACTTATACAATCACTTCACTTGAGAATCCAATATATCAGTAAAACACATAAAAAAAAGAATATCTATCCTCCAATTGGGTGCTTTCACTTTAAATAATGATGATCATCTTCCAATAAAAATATTTCCCATTTTCCCAACATGGCAGGCTAACCATAACCTCTCATCTACTTGTCCGGACATTCTTTTTAAAAATATAGTCACTTGAAAAGTGCAGTGTTTAAAATGATTTTCAATTATATCTAGAATACTTTGCATTTAATAATATCTGAATAATGAGATTCCTGTCTTTATTGTAGTGCCAAAACGTCCATCCTACCTACTAACCTCCACAATAGATTCGTAGAGAGCCCATGTAACAATCAGCCTTGTAGATTAATGGTTTGATTTAATGTAATTGTGCTGAGACAAAACAAGAGGAAAGTTTTTCTGGTTGATGCTGATTAGATACATGGGCGATGTATATACAAATTTCTTTTCGTAAAATGGTGTGCGAATGGCCCCACCAATCAGTTTTATTTTAACATTGAAAGCTAACATCACTGATGGGTTGGGCCAAATATAGCAGCATTTTTTAAACCATACAGACACTTTTATTACATCTCCCTGAGTGCCCTGATTATAAAAACTGGGCAGAGTGGCCATTTCTTGTTGTGAAAAAAATCACTGGTTTTTGGGTGCATGGGACTTGCACAAATATTTCACATTACATCCACCTAGAAAAACATGTGCTCCCCAAATTTGGGATCCGACTGAAAATCCACCTAAATGATCAAAAATCTATCCCACTTTCATGTCAAGGATTTCTCACTGAATGGCTGCAAAAAAGAAGCAAGCATAGATTTGTACATTTCAAATCTTTGGGCCATATTCATAAAGGGGGATTCTACTACGACCAAATGTGGGCAATTAACAAAGTTGGCCGTAATGTACAACCCCGGTTTACACACTCACTGATATATCGTTATCGCTACCTTCGTATCTGAATATGGCCCTTATTATCTGAACCATTGTCTATGTATCCCTTGGACACAGGAAAACAAGGTCTCCTGATGAGACCCAGATTGGGGAGCAATGGCAGATAGACTGCATGTTGATTACAATGTAACATGATGCATTTGTGGGTTAACAACCTTGTTCCACCTACCATAAGTAGAATCTTTGGTTGGAAAAACCAAGAGGGGATTGGGGGTTTCTGGTAATAGACACCGGCTCAGCGCAGTCAACAGTGGCACGTAACTCGAGTTATCTTGATCACATACATAGCTACACGTAGTACAGATATTGTGTTTGTATAAAGAGAGGGATAGATGCAGGGACGAAAAATATAGTTTTTCCCCCTTTACAAACATGTTAAAGGCCTCATTTGGAAATAGATTTAAGGGACTCTGTGAATGGACAAGGGTTTTAAGAAGAAGCACAATAAATTAATATATGGAAGAAGCATCTTGACTATGGTGACAGATTAAACAGCTAGGATGTTTCCCATTGGTAAGCAGCAATTGCAATGGAATATGATCACTTTAATCATTAATCATAATGGGGTTCTCCAGTAAACCTCGATGCTTGTTTACTAATAGGTCATATAATAGGCTTGTGGAGATCCTTTAAGATTAGAAGATTAAGCCTTCTACTAAAGTGACCACTATCAGGGTAGTCTACAATCTCCACTACTTTCTTCTACTTCGTTTTTCGTCAGTTCTCTATTACTAGTTTCTTCGTCTGCACCCACCAATACTATATCTTGAATCTTGTAGTGGAACCTCCGGGATTTTCTTGAATGTGTTTTCTTAGAAACTTCCAACCAATGCCCTGTAATTTGGGCTGGGTATTTTGACCCTTGTATGTTAACAAGTTGATGCTGGCCGAGTATTGGTCTATGAGGACCTCCTTTTTCTCTTTGGTCTCTTTTGAAGTCTTACCCTGGGCAGTTTGGAAAACCCTCTGTAGAGGCCACAAGGCAACCAACCCACTGCATTCAGGAAGTCCTTTCCTGTTATAATAGCAAGCTGTTTGGGACACAGTTTCTTTTACAAGTCCTCTGAATGAGAGATCCAGTCGAAAATTGCTAGCAAAATGTCTCAAGAACTAAAATTCAGGTCATTAGAAAATCAATCAAGCTGATCACAATACTGGTATTTCAAATTGCAATGAAATTTCAAAGATTTCATTTTTCAATCAGTTCTGCAAACCGATGTCAAAAGGAAACTTGACCAGTTTCCTCTGTACTGCCATGAGAAAGGAATGTCATTGTTTTATAATAATTATCCAAGATTGTGTCTGCATAGCCACGTAGGATTCTGGATATAACTTGGATAATATGCGATGTTTATGGCTTGAGACTGTAATAACGACATTTCTATTTTAAAGAAGTCTCTTGTGCCACTTTTTATCTAAAAATTGTGAGGTTGATTAACCTAGCCATCCATAATTTTAACAGGCTGTTCCTATTTAACACCCTCCATCTGTAATGACGGGCCCTAAGGAAGATCTAATTATCAGATTCTCCTCTTTTTAGCTAGAGGTTTTTGGCTCTTGAATTTGATTAGTCCAAAAGACCACACACAGCACAAAAGATGAAATACAGACCTGAATAGGACTGATGTATTTAAATAAAATATAAAATAGACAGCTTTAGAAGTGCAGTATTTTAAAGTGGTGGGATTTCCTGCAAGGGTTTCATGTGCAGCATGAGCCCCATATAGCCCACATCCCCCTTGTTAAGGTCCAACCCTATGTTAACAATACCATATTACATAATGTCCCTAACCCCTAGTTTTTGCTTTCTTGGAATCTATTCGTCTATAGTATAAAAGATAAGGATATTGAGAATAACAAAGAGTTCTATCACATGTCAAAAGATGGGTACAGGTATTTGTATAGTATCTCAAAATGGTAACAATTTTTTAATTATTTGTTACGCGGTGAAACCTCATTATAATAAAAACAACTGGTATCAGGAACCTAAGCAAGATACGTTTCTATTTGTGCTGCTATGCAGCATCTGTCACTGTGGTGATGTAATATTAACACTCGCTTGTTATCATTTATTCAGTCCAGGTTCATGGTTAGGGATGAACTAGAACTCAAACCCGAGTTTCGAGCCTGAACTTTATGAGTTTGACCAAACTCGAATATTTTTTGAAATAGTCCCGTGAGTCCCGAAACCAACTATTTCGAACCTGAACTAGTTCGATTTCCCAGACTCGCTGGATTATTTCAAAAATCCTCGAACATTCCGAGAATCCTCTAGATGTACGAGGATTGTCCGAATGTTTCGGCGAAGCCTCGAACGGGCGCTCCGAACCCCCCCGAAAGCTTAGAGATTCCCAAAATGGGTGCTTGTGGATTGCCGAATGGCCCAATCCACGGCCGGACTATTCGGGGGGTCCCCGCATCTCGAACCGGGACCCCCCCTCCCGGTCCTTACAAGGAACATTGCAGCCCTGACAAGGCCCTTTGGGCTTAAGGGGTCCCGTAGCTCAAACCGGGACCCTCCCTCCCCAGCACTTATCAATGCCTTTGCAGCCCTTGGAAGTGGAATCACTCTGGTTTTACCAATATTGCTTATTTGTGGTAAACACCTATTAATCAACTATGTTTTGTTTTTTTATATAGTCCCCAACCTAGACTTCTGACTTTTTGTGTCCACCTACAGTACTGTGTATGTCACCACTACAAGAATAATCTTACAACGGCTCCGTGCGATCCTGATCATAAAGTTTTATAGAGACTGTGATGTCCTGGAGTGGTCTCTGTCTGCACACAAAGATGACTCACATTTCTCTAGTGAAACGAGACTATGGTAAGTTTCCTTTTCTTCATTACAAGTTCCTTCTATGCAGATGTAACTGCATTAATGGCTCTTGATCGCATTTTCCTACTGGTCTTTAAGGATAAATGTACCTTACTGCTGAACTTACAATAAGTGTTTAGGTTAGCATTTTGTATACTTTCAATGTTCCATAGCTAATAAAATATTCATATTTTTAAAAACAGATGAAATGTTTATAATATAACCTTAGCATTTTCGCAAAGTGCACTATAATAAAGAGAGCTCCCAGAGAGGGACCAAGTTATTCTTAACACAGCACAAAGGCTGCCTGAAAATTTATAGTAGCTATTATAAAATTGTTTTATGCTGCAATGCAAACAAAATCCACAGAAAAGCGACGGATGCCATTGGTTCGATGCAAAGTCTTGTTCTCCCTTCTGTTTAAAGAAAATGAATATTATTTTAATATGATGCCGCCTCGGTTATTTTTTTTCCGTTCCTTATCTACAGTCCAAAAGATTTGTTTTCAAAATCTTCTAAATTCCTCTGTTGACAAATCAACAGATTGAGCTAAAGAAATGAACACATGCGGGTCTTATTAGAGGCAATGTTCCCTCTAATTGGAAATGGATGTGTTGTGGCAATAGAAATTTTCTGTGCGCATACAAATGAACATTGTGTGCGCTACATACTTCAGATAGTTTTCCAGCCATTTTTGTTGCGCGCACACTTTAAACTGTGTGCGAAAGGCTTGGCAGAGTTGTGTGCGCACGTACATGGCGCACACTTTAGTGCTTAGATTTCCTATGTTTCATGTGGCCTTGTTTCTGGTAACGTAAGCATCTGTTTTTATATATGTTTATTACATTTTATGTGTGGGAGGTAAGGAGCAAATATTCCTACATCCGGTTTTGCAGGCATCATCGATCATTAGTAATGTTAGAAGATTGGCTGTGAGCACTAATGGCTCTAATAGGATACTGACCATTGCAATACTCAGTCCTACTAGTCTTTATTCAATCATTAGATAAGAACACGGAGACATGTCACTCAGTACTACTTCCACCTTGCCTGACTGTTTTCGTGTGTTTGTCCCACTTCACTCAGAGGCCTTAGTTATACTTACCTAAACCGGACCTGGGGGGGAGTTACCCCTGTTGGAACATTGTTGCAACCCGGACAGGTGGGCCCACAGGTGCTACAGCAACTTATCCTATGTTTCTATATGTATCACTAATGCTGCTCACTTTCCCGCTGACTTTAAAGGAACATATGGTAGCAGGTTTGGGAAGTCTTTCCTTCCTCACTCATTACAAATGAGTCTTCTCTCCTAGGTGCCTGCCAAGAGAGGGCATGCTGGGAACAGCTGATTGAACGGATAGGTTTACAACTTTAGTTTCCCCTTTAATATGCACATGATATACATAGTTGTAAGTTATATAGTTTAGGTGTTTGGCCACTTTGTTGTATTATTATTAAAATGTAGGTTTGTTTATCTGTTTTAGCACAAGCGTGTGCGTTTCCAGTGCCGCTAATACTTGTTGTTGTGCATGTTGCACAATCAGCTGATCGCGTTCCCTTCTTAAAGCAGATCACAGCCCAATGGACAGCAGCACCCACCTAGTGTGGCCAGACCAATGGCTAACACTAATTGCTCTTTTAATGTGCATTTGGTGGACTAATGTGGCCTAGCACTTACGAAGACATTTTACTGTATTTTGGCATCTCTTTGGTTATTATGAACAAGCTTATTCCAGTTTTCATGCTTCATGTTAAATTTTACAAGTGTTGTAGAATGATTGCTCTCTGCTACCCTAGGGCAATACTTTTGTGTGAGAAGATTTCTGGCCTCTCTGGATAAACATTCACAGTTCCATTACATGTGTTACAATCCAATCTTGGCATGATTTTAAGCTCATATGCATAATGTGATATTTTTTTTGTGGCCATGAATTATCATAAAAGGGTAATCTCTAAGTAAGGTTGCAACACAAATATAACTATATTGCTGTTGAAAGGGAAACTGTGATTCCATACAAGTGTCCTATATGAAAAACGGCACACTCCCTACCTTTAAATTGAGTACAGAATCATGTTTTTTGCGACGTCTAGTTACAGCAGTATAAAAGGGGATTTTTTTTTCCTGCTCACACTGTCCAACAGAACTTTGGAGTCTGCCCCCAAGTTTAAGGGGAACATGCCCTAAGGTGTCACTTAGGAAAATGACTACTTCAGAAAAGATGTGATTATTATTATTATTGATTTATATAGCGCCAACATCTTCCGTTGCGCTTTACAATACATAGTCATACATTGATACAGGGTAATAATGTTATACAAAGTCATAACATATTACATACATGGGTAATACATAATCTAAGTTAACAGAGTGAGTTTTTCAGCAATACCGTTGATACAATAGGAGAGGGACCCTGCCCAATAACTTACAGACTAGAGGATATGGGGGTGAGACTAAGGTGACGGAATCGGTAGGCTGTTAAATAGATGGCAGTGGATTGTGAAAGGTGGGTTTGGATCATATTGTTAGTAAAAGGGTATAATAAACAATAGCCATGTCCTGACACCTATTGCGCTGGATCCTGCTGTGTTCTGTCCAGGACTTGATAAGGACTTCACTGTCCGAAACATGTGGTTGTCAATAAAGCACACAAGATATCATTTGGAGTCTTCATTGTCTGGAAGCACCTGCATACTGTTTTTCCAATTTTGATTAGGGTAGTACAAGGGGTATGTCTAGGCCAGGTTATATGCTTGCCTAAAGAGGTGGGTTTTAAGGTTACGTTTGAAGTGTTATGGGATGGTGAGTGACGGACAGATGGAGGAAGGGAGTTCCAGAGCAGAGCGGGCAGCACAGGTAAAGTCTTGAATGCGGGCATGGGAAGAGGTGACCAGAGTGGAAAGCAGGGTATCGTTTGCAGAGCGGAGGTTGCACCTGGGACGGTATTGCTGGGATCAGCTCTGAGATATATGGAGGGGCTGTGTTGGATAGTGCCTTTATAGAATAGAGTACAGTTTGAATTGGTGATACTCTTGCGTGATGGTCAACCAGTGGAGGGACTGACAGAGAGGGGAGGCATTAGAGAAGCGAGAAGATAAATTAATGAGCCGGGCAGCAAGTTGAGAATGGATTGAGCGGTGCCAGGCGGTTGTTTGGTAAACCCACAGGAGTGTTTGCATTAGTTCTAGCCGGGATATGATTAGGGCATGACTAAGGATTTTGTGTAGCTTCATTCGAGAGGAGGGTCGAATGCGGAAGATGTTTTTGAGTTGGAGCCGACAGGAGTTTGCCAAGCGAATGACAGAGGTTTGAAGGAAAGATCAAATCTAGTGTTATTCCCAGGCAGGCGGACATGAGGAGATGGGGATATGGTGTTGGTTGTTAATATTAATAGTAAAACTAGGGAGAGAACAGATTGCGATGGCAAGTTCAGCCTGACCATGTTTGTTTGAGGAAGAGGGAGGACATGAAGCAGAGATGGCACTAAGGCAGTCGGGGACCTGATTCAGTGTAGGGAGATCTAGGGCGGAGATGTAATTTGTGTATCGTCCACATACAGGTGATGCTGGAACCCAAATGAACTAATGAGTTTGTCCAAGGCCATAGTGTAGATGGAGAAAGAGAAAGGACAGTACCGAGCCTTGCGGGACCCCCACAGGGAGGGGTAGAGCTAATTTCAGAGTGAAAACACTAAAATCCTACCAGAGAAATAGGAGGAGTAGGCCAAGCAAGGTGTCCTTAATACCTAAGGAGCCAGATCTGAAGAAGTAGAGGGTGATCAACATTATCAAAAGCAGAGGACAGATCAAGAAATGAATGAAGCAAAGAGTATTGACCTTTAGGTTAGCACTAAGTAACATTGGTCACTTTAGTGGGTAGTTTCGTGGACGGTTAGGACGGAAGCCTGACTGGAGGTGGTCAAAGAGAGAGTTAGCAGGTAGCTGGAATAAGGCAGACGGTCAAGGGAGGTTTTTTAGGTAATGGGAATACACCGCATGTTTAAATATAGAGGAACACTACCAGTTGGATAGGACACTTAAAGAGAAAGGTTAGGCTGGAATAAAAGAAGAAGAGAGCGGGGGATAAATGAGAGGAATGGGGACGAGGGGACAGGTGTGAGACGTGTCCTGGATAGGAGAGATGAAGTCCCTGTTTTGTTATAGTGGTTAAGCTCGTTAGAGGGCAAGTAAAGGATTAACCAATGAAGGGAGGCTGACAATGCAGTGGTAGGGGTAGAGATGGAGGGGGTGACAACGTGGGAGGTTGAGCAGGTGCAATGTTAGTGGTTGGAACGTGTAGGTGGAGTTTAGGGCGCCAGAAAACCACTTCGGATGTTTTTTGTTTTTCTCCTGTGAAAATGAGGCTATTTCATCAGCCGATATGAGTGAAAGAATAGTTTTTGTTTGGCTAAGGACAAAGCACGATCCGACAAAGGGCACTTTTAAATTCGATAAAAGTCGATATTTTTGTTACTTTTGCACCAGTGGCGCTCGCATACGGCAGTGCCTTTTAACTTTTTATTTATTCTGGTCCGTAAGCCATGTGTGTGGTTCTTTGCGACCAAGCGACAGGTGAAAAGGGGAGCAACAGAGTCGAGAGTGCTTATGACACAGTTTTATTAACACATGCCTGCACAGAGACAACAGACTAGGGGCAGTCTGGGAAACGTCATTTTAAGCCGTACTTAAGATCCAGAGAAGCAGCATCATGCATCATAGGCTTGTGTGAGATAGCTATTTTCAATAAATGGCAACGTTGTATGGAGACCACAGTTAAAACTCCCAATATTCTTTGTAGCTTTTGCATAAACAAAAAGCTTGTAGCTTTTCCATTGAACCCTTTATACAGAGTGGATACATTTCTCCACAGATGGATGCAGATAATTGGAACTACTGCAGCTTTCATATTCTAATAAAAAAATCAGTACAACTACCTTTATATACTCACATGCATTGGTGTTTTAGCTTTCAACCACAGAACCCCTAAACGCCAGGTAGCATCCATGAATGAAAGTTGCGGGAATGCCCAACTAGTATCTGTACTAAATGTTAGAAAGGATTTCCAAGGCTCAACTTATAGACTATATGGGAGGATAGACGTTTGATCTACATAAACAAAAAGCTGCAAATGATCAGAGGTCAGTTTAACATTTCTAATAACCATTCGATACATACCTAAATGCTATCACACAGAATGAGACTGTTATAGTGACCAGAACTAATTATAATTATTGTGTCTTTGTGCTATCAGTGCTACCTTTAGGTTAATAATTCCATTAAAGCCACTTACAAAGCCAATACACTCTAACCTATAACTTTCTCCAATGGGCTCAGTTGTGAGGATGGTCCTTCTGATACAGTGCAAATATCTAACATTAGGGAATAAGATGTTATCAATTTCCTAGCGTTAATATTTACCACTGTTTTCTCGCTATTTATAAACCATGGCACTACTGCTGAAAATAGGCGTGCTATTAGTGCTATAAGTGCTGGTCTGTGTGAAGACAGGCATTGCAGTTCTTAAGCGGCGTAGATAAAAATGGTGCCTTAGTAATACACCATGTCTGGCCTTTGGGGGCCTGCAGTTTGAAACCAGGACCAACCTTGGCTATTAAAAGAGCCCGTGTGGCCCTCAGAAGGATCGTTTGGTGGGCTCGTAAGGCTCTTACAAGATAAGAGGTCCTGCAGCTTGAAACTTGATCACACCTGGTCCTAAAAACTCTTTCCAGGTCTCTGGCATCTTCTAAATCTTTTTAATCTTGGTCTTCTTATCTATGTCGCCACCCACTTCTTCTCCCCGCCAATACCCTTCTAGCCAGCACCAGCATGGTTTTTGCAGGACCCCTCCCTACTCTCAGCTCAGTCCGTTCCCTCCCACACACATCCTTACACTACCCCACTCACATTGGCCCCCATCATACATTTATAACAAACAGTGTCAATTATTCAACAAAGTTTGGGCACTCAAAGAGTGGACTGCTGAATTTTTCGTGGTCTATTGAAAATCCAATTAGAATTGACTAAGCTCTACATTCACAGTAAATCCATTAATTGGCACCAAATCTATAATCTGGTTACCAAAGCCATGAATGACTTTTAAATGAAATGCCATTAAAATATTATTGGCTTAATTTTACCGTGAAGCCGCATTGCTGCTCCGGGTTACACCATAGGGTTCTTACCTGCCATTCCTGTGATGTTTCCCACAGATAACGTTTTAATGTGCTTGTAACTTCAGTCATAAAGTTATTGGGTCGGTTTTGTCTGGAATGTCCTAGGCCCTTATAGGTAAGCAGTAGTGTTTGATAACCTTTAGACTACCAAATAAGAGGTGGATTATGGGAGCTAACTTCTAGTACTCACAGGTCAATTTTATAAATCAACAACCAACAGCCACAGCAAAGGGAGGGTGAGACACAGCTGCTTTTTTTTTAATCTTTGTGAATTGTAATGCCATCCATGAATACAAAACATGTGCATACTTTCTATCTCTATACATCATCTGTCTGTCCGTCTTGCATTGTGAGCTTAAAAATATATTAACCATGTTAATAATAACCCAGGAAGATTGGTGCACTGAGATAAATGACATTTACCGGTAAGCGACTGCTTTCTTTCGAAACCTGAAATCATTTAGTTAATTTTTATCCACTGCAAAACCATATTGACAACTGACACATTTTCTCTGCAAAATAAAGAGAAAAATTGTGAAATATATTATCATTTAACAGGTGTTTTGCTTTGAGAATCCAAGATACATTGAGACCTGATAATATAAAGAGAGAAAAGACATCAGCAGAGGCGAATGCAAAATGGCTCATCGCTAAATGTAAAATATTAATAACATTTAAATACTGTTATTTTTTTCAGCTCGGAAGATCCAAACTTTGGGATCTCTGCACACACAAACTAAAAAGAATACAGGAATTTTGCAAGGGCATTCCACCCTTATAACAAAAATCTGCCACTTGTTAATCACCCAACAATATAGAGTCATAATTATGAGAAATGCACTGCAATGTTCGATGCACGGATATCGGAGGAAGCCTGATAAGCAGTCAATGGGGTCCCATGACTGGCATTGGCAAGGCCAATAGTTGACTCCTCCTGCTAGTTTGGTCCATGGTTATTGATCAATAGACAGTAGGTGTCTCCTGACAGTGAAGGATGAAATGTGGACAGTGCTTCTTTAAAGATATAAAAACAGTGAACTAAAACAAGGATGAAGTTGGAGGCTGGTAATTAGCAAGTATTTGACATTCAGGAATATTGATGTATTGGTTATTCAACTTTTCAATCTTCAATTTATTTAATATTGGACAATGAGTATTTGAATGATTTTTGACTGGATGATATCAACCCATATCAAACTCTGAAAAAAGAAGTTACAGAAGAACTTCTATTTTACACGTCACTACAGCTGGTGAAGATCAGCTCTCTCTCTCTCTCTCTCTCTCTTCTTCTCTATCTCTCTCTATATAATATAATTATATATATGTAATGTATATATTATATACTAGCAAAAGTGTGCCCGTTGTACACAATGGAAATTTGTTGTGTATGTTTTGCTATGTGTGGATATGTGGATATATAGTCTTTACACAGGTATATTTTTAACTGTTACTCAGACAGTCACCAGCTTCCAGAGGAACCAAATAGGATAATCCTGCGTCTGAGAGTAGACCCAGGCAATCCTGCCACACTGTGTGGTTGAAACTAAACTGCTAGGTTAATCTTATTATATTCACCACGGCAAGTGGTGATGGTACCTCATATATTATAACAGAAGATACCTCACAGCATCATGTTGTTATAATAACATGCCCTAATAATCTAACATTTCTCATTCCCAGTTTACCTAAGAAATGGATGCATACTTTATATACTCTTTTATACAATCTAATGAAAAAAAATAGCTTCAGAGCATTTTTATAATTGATAACTGCTTTTATTTCAGTATTAACTTAAATCCTTGGTATACCAGCCTGGCTTTATCACTAAGCAAAAGGCTAAGGACTTGCAAGTGAGCACCTTTATCCCAACCATTAATAGTGCTGCCATTCAAATTGTTCTAGCCAATCAGTCCACTCCCTAGTTACCCTATCATGGATCAGGTTTAAAAATAGGTTTGCCAATTGGCCCTGGTAGAGCTATGGAGTCTAATTAGGGAATTTCATCTGCAGGTATAGGACGGAGGATTTAAATCATACTTTCAATAGCAGCCTCCATAGCGTAATACAGAGAACAAATATACAAAGAAACAGAGAGAATAAATGGTATTACCAGCACACGCTTCCACCAATTTGTACCAGATCACTGGTTTATGGAGGTTAATGGGGATAGCACAAGCAAAAAGGTTGATGGAAGCGGCACTCTGTTTGTCAGAAAAACTTCTGTTTATTGCATAACACAACACACAACGTTCGAGAACGCTATGTCTCCTTCATCAGACACCTGATGAAGGAGACATAGCGTTCTCCGAAACGTTGTGTGTTTGTGTTATGCAATAAAACAGAAGTTTTTCTGACAAACAGAGTGCGCTTCATCAACCCTTTTTTGCTTGTGCTATAGCTGGAGTCCTTGAGGTAGAGGACAGAGGAAGCAGTACCTGAAATAACACTGGCACTTGCCTGAAGGAGTGCCTAGCCCACATCTAAACTATAAGGATTATGGGTAGCATGGCACACGTGGGTTACACTGGTGTCTGGCACAAACAGTCAGTGCACATAAACAGGATCCCCCATACCATGTGCAGTAATCAGGGGGTCCCTGTCTATGGTGCACCACTTTAATATTGACAAACCTATATATTGTGTGTCCTTGTAAGTCGCTGTAACCTTATCTTGTTGCTTCAGAGTTTGTATCCAATAATGTAAATTGTCTGTCCAATGATCTGTCCTTCCAACAGGTTGGTAACAGGATCTTATACACAGGATCTTGTGTTGCAGTCAATATCCACTCCAAAGCCAAAACCACAATCTGCTTTCACTTTCCTCTCTTCCTAGCCTTAGAGAGCAGGGATGTGTTGTCCTTATTACTCATGACACAACCTGCTTGCTGGAGGTGGTATAAGGAGCCTTGGTGTATATGTCCATTACAATACACATCACTTCCTGTTGTAGCAGACAGAAACTTTTTTTGGATTACAATTCCTTTTACATGGAGCAGACAACGGGGTGTGGTTAAACCTCCCATTTTGACCATTCAAGGTTGAATAGGATCTCAGTTCTGTAAGTAAGTTATGTATTTGTATATTTTGTCTGTACCTAATATAAGTCAGTGCATTCTTCTTTATATATTTTATACACTTTACTGATGGTCATTTAAATGGTAATAGTATATAGTACACACATACATAACACCTTTCCTATATGTAATATGTATATATATACCCCCCCCACATTGGTATCTCCTAAAAACTCAATGCAATCTCCTATATATATAATATAAGGGATATAAATATATATATATATAATATATATAATATAATATATATATTTTTTAGGGAATTAAGTAGAGCCCACACCAGTTTTGAAGTCGATAGTAGAGATTTATTGCATATGCATATAAACACATGTGCTGGTCACTCAACTAATAGTGAGTAACAAAGATAGCTTGTACGGCCCCCTTTCTTATACACAATCTGGACCATACGTCACAAGCCCACCCTATAGGAAAGACTTGGCAGTCCCTTTTTCCTTTAGACATTTACACCTATATGGCCATTGTTTACCTTACACCAACTTTAACAAGAACATATGTTATCCATTGTGACAGAAGAGATCCCAGAGGCCCAAGCTTACATATACATCCCATATTCATGCCACGTCTACACAGTCATTGCCTAATGTATGTAGTATACTTACAAAGTTAAAATATACATAGCCCATTTGAATTATATATACAAATTTTCCATATTAATTTCCCCCTCTATTTCTAAGTAACTATACATAATAAACCTAAAAGTGTACCACACATAAAATTACCTAAAAACAATATAATATAAAAGACTTATAATAATATACAATAATGATTTTTCATAGAATTCCCAAGAAATTCACTTAACCATGGACCTATAGAACCCATCCATGAAAAAGGACCAACCTTCTGAACAATTTTACGTGCAGTATTTTTGTAATTCTTTTAATAGTGTTCTGAATCATTAATGAATGTACAGCATTCTTGGCCAATTAAAAAACACAAACACCTCCCTGTTCGGCCAAGATATAATCCAGTGCCATTCGTTTTGTAAAGCAACTTTTCTGATCTGAGCGACCTCTTTATTTAAAGCACTGAGTGAATCTGTTGTTTCATTATGATTCCATCCATAATGAATGAAATGTTTAAACAAACGCTTCATCAATCATACCCTACCATCCATCCATGCGGAACCATGCCCATGCCTGATCACTATTTGAAATAATGTTCGCTATAAATTCTTCGGATTAAGGCAGAAGAATTTAACTGCTTTTGTATTCTCACTGCGGAATACTCTACCTATGGTAACACCTTCCTTCTCCACCCATAGGATCCAAGAATATGCTTTACTCCCACAAATGTTAATACCATCCTTTGTTTATCTAATGGTGATTCATAACCTTGAGTGCGAACTAAGAATCGAAGAGCATCTATATTGGTCTCACTATTATATATGCAGTATACATATATATACTCTCATTAAAATATTGCATAATGGATAGGGGTAAAGAGTAATAGTTGGACAATCCTCTCTTGGCTGGTAACCACTTGTACTTTCTAAATAAGGATCTTCATTATTTATACTTGGTAATATAAGAGTGTCTCATTACAAGTGGGTACCTAATGAAATTCTAGAAGTCTCAATTTTTTCAGGTCCTTTAAATGGCCTATTTTTTTAGAACGGTGAAAATATTTGAGGGAATGAACTATACCTGCATATTAAGTGCTCGGGCAACCCAATCAGGAATATGTACATCAAATATAATGGATTCATCCAATTCTCCCATGTGATAGGAATACCAATTAAAGGGGGTACCCATGCCGTGCATAGGTACATGTGACATACCCACATTAGTCTCATTTAAAGTCTTTGCAGTAACTGTATCAATTGCAATAAGCTGTTATCTGTCCATAGCACAACAGTATAATTCTTTTCATCTTCACCCAATGGAAACCCAAAGAGAAACTCTTCTCTTACACTGGATCCTTAAGGGTTAATAGGGTAGCTGGGCTAACCCTTTCTGTTTCTGCAGCTTGGGTAGCAGGGTAATTGATCAAATTAGGTGTGTGCAATTAAAGGTAAAGCATTTGGTGCTTTTCTTTATGCACTTGCTGCAATAGCATCCGATACCTTTTTACATGTTGAAGCATGGATCCAATTGGTCGTCCTTCCAGTTTAACAGCTGTAGCAGTGTTGTTAATAATACCTGGAAAGGTCCTTCCCACCTGGGCTGTAAGGGCTTGGTAGATGCCTCCGCACGACTACCCAATCTCCAGGCCGAAGGTGATGACTTTGTGTTATAGAGTCTGGATCTGGCAAAGAAGAATAAACTTGGGAATGGAGAGGGTGTTAAATCTTATGCAATTGTATCACATAATCAGTCATGAAGCATAAGATGTGAAAGTTGAGAATCATGCGGAAAAACAGTCCAATCTTAGGAGGCTGTCCAAAAGAATTTCAAAAGTGACATAGTCAATGGCTTCCTAGGATATGTCTTATAGACATTAATACCAAAGATAAAGCCTGTGGAAACATAAGTCCAGTTTGTTCACATGTTTTTGCTAGTCTCCTTTTATAGTACATTATACCTTTCCACTTTACCACTTGCCTGAGGATGATAGGGGGTATGAAATTGCTGTTGCACACCCAAATCTTTCATTATTAATTGCATTACTGCCCTGTAAAGTGTGTTACCTTGATCAGAAGAAATCTCTTCAGGTAACCCATATCTACAAACTATCTCTTCTAATATGCTTTACCCTTATCCCTCCGAAAACAGATCTACCACATACCAATACATATTCATACAATCCACACCTAGGTAGTTGTTATAATCAATCTGTAACCTTTGGAAAGGATACTCTGCTTTGGGCAAATGTTTTTGTGGAGTTCTAACAACTTGTCGACCAGCATTAGCTTAATACATATTAAACATGTTTGACAATAAGCTGTTGCAATTGAAGTAAACCCTGGAGCATACCATAGTTTATTGACGCATCAATCATTCCTCCTTTTGATATATGTGTTCCACCATGAGCCACGGTAGCAAGACAAGGGAAGGAGGGGTGATGAGCTACTGGCGACCATCAGGGTGTTTTCCAAATAGCACTACCTGATACCATATGCATAGTACAAACCTGCTTTGGACCATGCACGTTTTGCTGAAAAAGGAGCAACTCTTGTAGTGCAGAAAGTATTGACAGGATTGGTGGACATTAAGATCAGTATTAAACAAACATTTGAGTTTTAACATTACCAGAAAACGCTGTAGATTTAGCAGTATCATTAGCAAAGGTATTGCCCAATGAGACTGGGTCTTTTGATTTTGTGTGGGCTGCACATTTACAATGGCTACTTTAGATGTAATAGCATGGCTTCTAACAGGTCTTTGATAAAAGAACCATTTTGTATGGGTTTACCAGAGGAGGTAAGAAACCCTCAAATATGAATATAGTTCCTGGTCTTGTACCAAACAGCAGGTCCAAGGGCTCTTAAGTGTCTTCTGTCCAAGAGCACACAAATACTGAAAACAACAAAAGAAGTGGAGACCGGACCAAATTGTAAGTTGCAAGTTGCAATGGTGCTGTTAGTCAAACGGTACACCATGTTTCGGGTCTAAACACCCTTTATCAAGTGTAAGACACCCTCTTTGTTGCCAAATAGCACCAAAGTCATTGCAACACCAAAAGCATAACGTGAATCTGTGTAATATTTAACGTTTTTTCCCTTGGATATGACAAGCCTTAGTGATGTGACTAACTCCATAATCTGTGCTAACACTGTGAAGGTAATAGGTCAGTTTGAATTATATCGTTGGAGTAACAACACTATATCTGTATGTGGATGTCCTGAGAATCATATAACCGTGATCCATCCACAATAGGGTAATTTCAGCTCATCCTATAGGTTCATCAGAAAGTGTGGGTATGGTTGGAAAAAGTGTTAAGAATTGTAGACAGTCATGGACATCTTGTTCCTCTGGAGGTGTGGATAGAGGAAGAAGAGTGGCAGGATTTAATACATTACATCTCAAAAGCACTAGGTTAGGAGGGTAAGCAATGCTAATTCATATCTCGTTAGCCTAGCACAGGAGAGATGTTGTGTAGAAACAATTAGTGAGCACACATAAAGACAGCATGAGGTACCAAGACCATAAGCTGATTTCCCAAAACCATTGGAGACACTTTTTCAACATAGAGCTGCAGCTGACACAGCCCGAAGACAAGCAGGCAATGCACATGCCATTGAATCAAGAGAGAACTAAAATAACCTACGGTCTTTGTTTATCTCCATGGCGCGAGTAAGGACACCAGAGGCATGACCATTTTTTTTCATGACAGTAGAGTGAAAAAGGTTTGTTATAGTTAGGCAATGCTAATGCAGGAGTTTGGTGTTAAACAATCTTTAAGAGCCTGCACAGCTTTTTCTCCTATCATCTTTCCACTCACAAATTATAGGAGCATTAGATTTTGTCATTTCATAGAAGTTTCTGCTATTGAAGACATATTAGGTATCCATTGCTTACAGTAACCTACAAGACCAGTAAAAACACCTCTCAATTCTCTTTGATTTTTAGGCATGCAGCATGAAGATTGCAGAAACACGATCTTGTGTAAGGTGTTTTAACCTGGTTAATACAATGTCCCAATAGATAACTTTCTGTTGACAATATTGTAACTTAGAAGGTAATACTTTACAACCCACATTTAGAGAAAGAAGTAGACTTCTGGTTGCTAATTTACAAGTAGCATAATCGGGGGCTGCAGTATAGATCATCAATATATTGAGGCAACACAACCAGGAGGGCATTGCCACGCTGGAGGGCTGTCTAATGCCTGATTAAATAACGTAGGACTACCGGAAAAACCTTGAGCGAGGCGTCCCCATGTATATTGTTGTCCCTCATAAGTAAAAGCAAATAAATATTGACAATCAGGATGTAATGGTAGTAAAGAATGCATTACATAAATCCAAATGGAAAAGAACGTAGCAGTATCAAGAATTTGAGAGAGAAGTGTATATGGATTTGGAACTATATGATGAGGGGTTGGACAGCTGCAAATTGAGTTTCGGGCCTAGGCACTCCTTTTTGGCAGTTTAGCCACAAACTTTAAAGGTGCTCCCTTCTCTGGTCCTTACCATGGACCCCACTATAGCACAAGCATAAAAAGTCATGAGAGGGGCACTCTTCTGTGATATACGTTTCTTTATTGGATCACATAACACGACGTTTCAGGGACACACTGTCCTTTCCTCACCTGAGGAAAGGGACAGTGTGTCCCTGAACTTCGTGTTATGTGATCCAATAAAAACGTTAATTCACAGAAGAGTGCCCCTCTCATGACTTTTTATGGTTGGACAGCTTGGTTAATTGCTCTGAGATCCTGTACAATCGATAAACTTTTTTACCTGGTTTTTTTGATTGGCAAAATAGGGGTGTTGGCTGGACCTTTGTTGGAACAATATTCCAGATTTCAAAAAATCCTAATAACTGGCCGATACCCTCTATTTGCTGTCGAGATAAAGGATATTGTGAGGCATTTGGAATCTTATATCCAGGCTTAAGATGAAGCATGACAGGTTCACATCCAGAAATTAAACCAACCTCTGAGGTGAAGATGCCCACAATCCCTCTGGTAAATCCTGAAGTTCCTGTGGCACTGTTTTTTGAGAAAAGGATTTTTCTGCACCAATAGTTTTTGAGCTAGCTAAAAATCCTCAATCTCTGGAATCAATTCATTTTCAGGCAATTCTAGTATAATACCCTCTGAGTACAGAGGATTACACTTAAGTTTACACAGCAGATCTCTACCTATAAGGTTACATGGAACTGTATCACTTAAAAGAAATGAAGCTTCAACAGAAATAGGTCCATTCTAACCATTTGTGGTGCTGTCTCTGGTAAAAATTTGTTATCTCCCAATCCTACTGCAGGAACTGAATGATCCGAAGGGAATATGGGAAGCAGCACTGGACCTAAGAAGAGATCGGGCAGCTCCTGTATCTATCAAAAAGGGAAAGGTAATCTCTCTATAAATATCTGATAGTATGATTCAGAATCGGACTTGTTACTGGAGTGAGTTTGAATAGATACAGAAGGCCCTTCCCTTCATGAAAGCAGGTAGGGTAATATCGCCTGGGTGCTCTGCATTACCTAGAGATATGCCCTGTTTTAAGACAATTATAACAAAGTTGAGAGTTTCTTCTAACAGACTGGCGCTGCTGGCCAGGCTGCTGCCGTCTGTCAGAAAAGTCTCCCCCCTTAGGAATCCTTCCCCCTGCACTACCAGAACCTTTTGAGGTTAGCCTTTTGTTTCTCTTGGCTGGGTAAATTCAATTCTACTTGCTAAAGTAACATTTTCAGCCAAAGATTTTATTTTGTATGTAGGTCATGTGTATTATATTATCTTTTAATAATTTAATAAGACCCACCTACAAAAGCACTTACTAACATGATGTTTTACCATCATCATCTAATGCTGTAATACCTCCACAGCTAATCACAGTCTGTCTGAACCTATCATAATATGAAGTAACAGACTCATTAAGTCCCTGCTCCAATTCAAAAACTCGCTGCCAAGAGGCAGTAGGAAATATCAGAATAGCATCCCCTAAACGGTGAATGCGAGCTTCAGTTTATCCTCGTCTGATTTGGATTCATCCCCACTTCATATGCTGCAAAATGTTATTATAATCCCCGGCCCACAGATGGCTTTAAGCAGAATACACATGTCAGGCCAAGTTGGCGAGTGACATGTACAAACAAACTGTAATGCTGCACAAAGCCATGAGGATTCTCCCGAGGTGGGGTGTATCTTTAAGTATACTCTGTAACTCACTAGCAGTCCAAGGAACCCACTGCCTGTGTGTTACAGTACCATCATTTGTAGTGGTTTCTGTTATGCGAACTGGGAGAACTTTGTTGCTTTTTTACCTTGTTTTTTATAATAACACTGTCTAACACTCCTTTTGGAACTACATTTACCCTGTGTCCGTTCTTTAACTGTTGTTCATCTAACTCATCAGCCTCTAAACCACTCTGCATCTCAGTCCAATCTATAAAGGCTTCCCCCAAGGGAGTTTGCCAAAATGCCATAAAGCAGCAGGAGGTAAGACTGATGCATCCTCCTCCTCCTCCTCCTCACTTTTTATCTGAGAAGTCTGTTAAGACTGGATAGTCCCTGTTTTCCATTAGGACAGAGGGGAGGTGCAGAGGGTTTAGAAGCATGTAGGATGGACAAGAATTAGAAACCCACAAACGTAAAGCGTTTGATTCTTCACAGTGGCAAGGCTGACATTTTTCATTTGCAATAAATTTCCTCATGTGTTATAATAATGTACCTTCTATAGGGATTTCATAATCTGAATCTTGAGATTCTCTATGCCATTGTGGAAGATACTTACTTATCCACATTCCATACCTGCTTTCCATTATTTTACTAGGAGTTGTTACACTATCAGATTTCTTTTTCCTCCCTCAGCCTTAGATGCCTCACTAGAGTTCTTCTCCTCCAAAACACTTTAGTGAACTTAGCCCCATTTACCAACCAGGAGTAATCCTGTTGATACAAATACTATTTTCTGATCAGACTTTATTCTGTCAGACTTCCTTTGATACAATCAAAAGGTAAATCCCTCGTCAGGGATTTACTAAAATACACATGTTCACTTTACAGTACAAAATAATAGGAGGAAACTAAACAAACTCCCGTAATTCTAAAAAAAATATTAAAAACAAGCACAAAACCTATACAATCTAAAATCTCCAAAAAAAACACAAGACACAAGTAAAAAATTCAGTTCTCTGTGTTTATATTAATGCAAAAAGCAGCAAACTAACTAACAATTATGCATCCAATATACTACCTTGTCTAACATAAACTTTAACTACCATACGATTACTCGTATTTTCAAAAATTTCAAAATTACGAGGATTACTCGTATTTTCAAAAATACGTATCTCGGAATTTTCGAAATTACGAGAATTCTTTGTATTTCGAAAATACGAGGATTTCTCGTATTTTCGAGGATATTTTTTCATTTTATGGGTCCGACGCGGATTTTCGAATTTTCGAATTTTTTCGAAATTCGGATCCTCGAGCGGACCGGATCAGATGTCTGAACTAGAGATAGTTCAGACATCTCTAAAGATAAACTATAAAACAAAGATAGTAAAACACCTAAAACAAATATAACAATACTCAAGTCAATAAAAGTACCTGAAAGAGTGTTAGTAGGAAAAATAGAAAAAGCAATAGATGATGCCAGGCAACATTTATACAAACTTTCACTTCAGGATCTTTCTAATAAAACAACCTTAATACGTTTACAATTGGGAATGTGTGCCTCTAACATTAACTGTCCAAGGACTGTTTCCCTAGGCTCATAGGCATAAACTATGACTTCCTGTTCTCTGGGATTCAACAAAAGGCTCATCCTTGTCCTAAGCTAACTCAGGCTTATAGAACTAGTCCTGTCCGTATTGAATTCCCAAAGACTCATTCAGCTAAAAAAAATAAACGCTCAACTTTTCTCCAGATTATAACATTGAATATTTCAATAAACAATTCCCTTGACACAAGCTATGATGTCTAAATCATAAAACAAAAAAAAAACTAAAACTAATTGTAAAATACTTTGACTGTAAAAGGGACATTAAATAAGTTTGTTGTTTTGAACTAGATCCCCACTAACACATAACACACCAACCATCCCACAACATATGGCACACATCAGACTAAGAAAAACATAAGTTAAATGTCAAAGAAAGTAGAAAAGGTCACATAAACCATCGACAGTCAAGACTGAAAGGGAAAAACTCGTCAATACAACGTACCCGATCCCATGGTCAAACTGAGAAAGTGGACGAAAATAGGTAAGAAAATAAACTCACCAGGCGCCTTTATGTTGTCCACTTCCACAGCCAAGAATGTTCTGGATGGGTATGAAGTATATCTTGAGTTCTCGCATTCTCCACCAAAAACTGTTAGGAATTAAGTAGAGCCACACCAGTCTTGAAGTCGATAGTAGAGATTTATTGCATATGCATTTAAACACATGTGCTGGTCACTCAACTGAATAGTGATAACAATATAGCTTTACGGACCCCTTTCTTATACACAATCTGGACCATATGTCACAACCCATCCTATAGGAAAAGACTTGGCAGTCCCTTTTTACTTTAGACATGTAACCTTTTATGGCCATTTTTTACCTTACACAACTTTAACAAGAAACATATGGTATCCAATTTTGACTAGAGATCCCAGAGGTCCAAGCTTACATATACATCCCTATTCATGCCACGTCTACACAGTCATTGCCTAATGTATGTAGTTACTTACAAAGTTAAAATATACAGCCCATTGATTAATTATACAAATATTCCATATCATATATATATATATATATATATATATATATATATATTATATATATATATATATATAATATGGCACTTGGGAATGCAGTCTTGTACAATAATACAATATATAACTACTTGAAACTTAGGTTATGAACCCCAGATCCAGTAACTTATGATTTCTTGGTAACTATCAGCATTTGTTAAGCTCAAATACAGGGTTTTTTATTGTCTATTTTGCTTGTGGAATCAGACTTCAACTCCTTTATGGCGAATCCTAAGTGTATCTTTCTGATTACTGCAGAGGTTCAAGGGCTGACAATAAGGAAAAAAACAATTGGCTGATAATGTAGTTAATATTATAGGAATATCTAGAAATGGTCTGTGTGCCGTCTATCTAAAGGTAGGTCTTTTACACGCAACTGTCTGTTGCCTGATTTTATGTACCTTACACTTAAGGTTCGGACACACATCATATTTGGTCATGTGTTGGCCACGCCCCCCGATGCCGATACATCGGATGTATTAACGTTGGGGGTCACTGTTCGCTGCACACGTCTGACGTATGTACGAGCCTTAACAGTAAATGCTTTGCTCGCATTTGTGCTTTGTTATTATTGTGTAAATGATATGATTGTGTCTGGACTGAACATTTGATTAACAGGAGGCAGGAACAATTTGGCCACTATCTCTACTATAGAAGTTTGAACCTGACCTTTTAAGCGATGTTTCCAATACCAGCATTTCATTAAGTACTAAGTTATCTGGCTGGTTCTGCAGATCTTTTATAATCCTTTCAAAAGCTTTTTATTAATGCAGAATGATTGTTACTTTGTATTAGACTGCAATTCCCAGATCTTAATGTTATGTTCGTCTTGAATTGCCATCTTCCTTAACAGACATTAGGCATAAAATGTATTCCCACAACTCCCTGCAATGTTTCCTTCCATTATTTGAAATGTAAATGCAACAAAATATGCACAAAGACAATGTTTCAAGAAAGCAGTAATAATACAATATAATAGTATGTTCTAATTGATCATAACTAAATGTATAGAAAGTATAGTACTGACTAACATTAGGTACTAGACAAATTATATAACGTTATAAAAGTACTTACAGAGCTTCAGGTTCCAGCGTACAGGTAACCAAGTACTTCCATAACAAATATAGCGCATACACAATGATATTACTAAACACTGTCCAATATCCACACGTATAATGATTGTCCTGATACCATTGTCCTGATTTCATCAGCGGGCACCATACATGGAGTGATAATTGGGCGATGGTATCACAACGTCTATGGCCACTGTTAGGATAAGATGTTGCTTTGGCATAAATTGGAAAAATACTTCAAATAAATTGGTTTTACCAGTCTAACTATTGATTTTCATCAAGACCAGACCAGTTATGAATTATGTTTAATAACAGATGTGTAGATTAGGTTTGAGCTACTAAGGTGTATTTGGGTTCTCTATTGTTTTTAAGTATGTGCGTATTAAATTCATTTGGAGCAGAATTCTATCAGGGCGATGTACCAAGAGGCACACTGCTCCTGTTTGGAGTTAAAGTTGCCCTAACCAATGTTTTTTTTAAACTTGTTTATTGATTCACAAATGTAGGTTCCATTTGTACAGAAACAAATAAAGTACTCTTTTTGGTATTTCTTGATTGCAATTAGTATAACATGAAGAGCAATTTTCTTACCCTTATATATACTTGACTTGTCATTGACCCACATTTAACGTAGATATAAATCTACTCAATGAGTCGGGTTATAGATAATAAGGGAGGGGTAACTTGGGATTAATAATTAGGAGCGATATCCTTAATATTTGCAGTTTGGGGGATGGAAGCAAAGCAGTGAAGTTAATTATAGAGAGAGGAGTAGATAGAGGTTTGATGACATTGCAAGATTCTTCTATCAACTTTCACTGTTATAGTTTTCTGTCATGGTCGTATCTAGAGGGGATAGAACGGCTCATAGATTTTCGTACCACAATGACCAATATTTCAATTGTGCCTGGGCAGCCACGGCTTTGGTATATTTTTTATCTTAGGTAGTGTCTTGTTAATCAGTGTCTTCCACCTTTGAACTTGGGAGATATAGGGGCCATCCATTGAAGGACTATGGTTCTTCTGGCAAAAAATAATGTCTCCCTTATTAGTTAGATGTGCTTGGTTCCATATATCAACTTCTGGAATACCAAATAGACAGAGTTTGGGGTCGGGATCGGGAAGGGGAGTATACCGGAGAGGTAATGTAGGACCTTTCCCCAAAATTTCTGCACCCTGGGACACGCCCAGATCAATTGCCAAAAGTCTGCATTGTTTTGTTACATTTAGGGTATTCGGAGTTGAATCTAAAGTGAAAATATCAATGCTAGCGCATAAACAGACCTAAATTGTTTAACTATCACCATAGTCAAGACCCTATATTCCCCTTATTAATTTAGTTACCCTTCTCTGAACTCTTTCTATTTCCAAGAGGTTAGATATTACATGTCTTGACTCGTCTTGTTTGAGTATATCTATAATAGGGTTGTGAGAGACTGGGATATTGGTACCCGAAACTCAGTTATCAAGCAGTATCTTAATTGTAGGTACTGGAATAAAAAATTGTCCTGTACTTTGTATTTTTGTTTGAACTCCTGGAAGATACTTAGCTGATTATTGTTTATATATGAATACATTTGGAATCTCCAGTTGTTCTAGTGAGTGGTGAATGGTAGTGATTGGTAATGAGCAGAATTCTATCAGGGCGATGTACCAAGAGCGCACACTGCTCCTGTTTGGAGTTAATTGCCCTAACCAATGTTTTTTTTAAACTTGTTTATTGATTCACAAATGTAGGTTCCATTTGTACAGAAACAAATAATGTACTCTTTTTGGATTTCTTGATTGCAATTAGTATAACAGGGAAGAGCAATTTTCTTACCCTTATATATACTTGACTTGTCATTGACCCCATTTACGTAGATATAAATCTACTCAATGAGTCGGGTTATAGATATAAGGAGGGTAACTTGGGATAATAATTAGGAGCGATATACCTTATATTTTGCAGTTTGGGGGATGGAAGCAAAGCAGTAAGTTAATTATAGAGAGAGGAGTAGATAGAGGTTTGATGACATTCAAGGATTTCTTCTATCAGACTTTCACTGTTATTAGTTTTCTGTCATGGTCGTATCTAGAGGGGATAGAACGGCTCATAGATTTTCGTACCACAATGACCAAATATTATCAAATTTGCCTGGGCAGCCACGCTTTGGTATATCATTTTGATCTTAGGTAGTGTCTTGTTAATCAGTGTCTTCCACACTTTGACTTGGGAGATATAGGGGCCATCCATTGAAGGACTAGGGTTCTTCTGGCAAAAATGTCTCCCTTATTAAGGTTAGATGTGCTTGGTTCCATATACAACTTCTGGAATACCAAATAGACAGAGTTTGGGGTCGGGGATCGGGAAGGGGAGTTATACCGGAGAGGTAATGTAGGACCTTTCCCAAAATTTCTGCACCCTGGGACACGCCCAATCATATGCCAAAAGTCTGCATTGTTTTGTTTACATTTAGGGTATTCGGAGTTGAATCTAAAGTGAAAATTCAATGCATTAGCGCATAAACAGACCTAAATTGTTAAACTATCACCATAGTCAAGACCCTATATTCCCCTTATTAATTTAGTTACCCTTCTCTGAACTCTTTCTATTTCCAAGAGGTTAGATATTACATGTCTTGACTCGTCTTGTTTGAGTATATTTATAATAGGGTTGTGAGAGACTGGGTATTGGTACCCTGAAACTCAGTTATCAAGCAGTATCTTAATTGTAGGATCTGGAATAAAAAATTGTCCTGTACTTTGTATTTTGTTTGAACTCCTGGAAGATACTTAGCTGATTATGTTTATTATATGAATACATTTGGTAATCTCCAGTTGTTCTAGTGAGTGTGAATGGTAAGTGATTGGATATGTGAAGTTGTGGTTGTACCACAGTGGGGTTTCTTCAGGTATATCATTATATTTGATTATTCGTTGTGCTTTGTTCCAGACTTTGTATTGTTGTTTGTGTAGTTCGGTTCCTCCTGCTGGTAGGTTGTAGGGGGACTTTTTAGGAAGACTAGGGGTGTGTGGGAAGATATGCCAGGAGCATATCATATAATTGCGGGGGGTGGGTGGGACCTAACCAATGTTTAATTGGTTACCCGCACTTAAACTCCTTCATTGTGGCTAACATTGAAGTTAACAGCACAGCCACCCCAATCAATGTTATACTGAGAGCGGCATTCAATTCTGCCATTTTTAACTCCTGCAATAGCAGCTCGCCCTGGAGTTTGCACTGGGTAGCTGTAGGATCTCCGACTCCAAATACAAAAGAATTTTGTAAGATTTTACCTGTAAGATAAAAAGTGGAATGCAGAAGATATTGTCTACATTACCTCATCTATTCTTGTCATTGAGATAAATAATTCTCATTGAGATAAATACAAATACATTTATTGGAATTACATACTGTATAGTAATATTGTAATGAAGGTTGAATAAAGACATACCATTCTAACATTTTATCCAGAGAGGCATTCAAAAAGGATCCCTGGATCAGCAAGAACTATAATATTAATACCGGTGATTTTCAATTTTAGAAACGTATCCTGCCCAATCTATCCAATGATCTTGCCATTAAAACAACTGCTGGAGACGTTTCTATACTGTAGTTTTACTGTTTAAATGTGTAGAAACATTTCCTTAAGTTGATTCATTCCTTCTAATCCTAAGGATCTCGTGTGTCCTCTGAAATGACCTACGTATTAGTGAACATTGCACCAAACAGTTATGCCCATTAATATACAGTATTTGTATAAAGTGATCATATCAATGCGTAAATAATATACAGTATTTGTATAAAGTGATCATATCAATGCGTAAATAATATACAGTATTTGTATAAAGGGATCATATCAATGCGTAAATAATATAAAGTATTTGTATAAAGGGATCATATCAATGCGTAATTAATATAAAGTATTTGTATAAAGTGATCATCAATGCGTAATAATATACAGTATTGTATAAAGGATCATATCATGCGTAAATAATTAAAGTATTTGTATAAAGGGATCATATCAATGCGTAATTAATATAAAGTTTTGTATAAAGGGATCATTCAATGCGTAATAATATACAGTATTTGTATAAAGTGATCATATCAATGCGTAAATAATATACAGTATTTGATAAAGTGATCATATCATGCGTAAATAAATTACAGTATTGTATAAAGTGATCATATCAATGCGTAAATAATATCATATTTGTATAAGTGATCATATCAATGTGTAAATAATATACAGTATTTGTATAAGTGATCATATCATACATAAAAAATATACAATTTGCATAAAGTGATCATATCAATGCGTAAATATATACAGTATTTGTATATAGTGATCATATCAATGCGTAATAATATACAGTATTTGTATAAGTGTCGTATCAATGCGTATAATATACATATTTGTATAAAGTGATCATATTAATGCGTAAATAATATACAGTATTTGTATGAAGGGATCATATCAATGCGTAAATAATATACAGTATTTGTATGAAGGGATCATATCAATGTGTAAATAATATACAGTATTTTATAAAGTAGATCATAACTATTAAATTTGATTATTGATTGTAACTCGCGTTATAATCAAGGGTAGAAATTATGACAACTGCCTTCTGAGTCATTGTTATGAGGCTTAGTTGCCCTTTAAATGGCACGCAGAATTCCCATACAGTAGTCCCATACAGTAATAGCCATACTGGATTTGGCTATTACTGTATGGAATTCTGCTGTCCATTTAAAGATCAACTAAAGCCTCAAAACAATACAATCAGAAGCAATATTTAACAATAGATACCATCCTGATTCTGTATTGTTTTAATTATTAGTTGCCCTTTAAATTCATACAGTAAAGTGCCATCCCACACAGTAACCCCCCAATTCATTGCCACTACAGATGTTGGAAACTACAACTCCCAGTGCTTTGCTTGCTGGGAGTTGCAGTTTCCAAACATCTGCAGTGGCAAGCACTGCATACCCCCAAGATCTATATAGTAGAGGACTTGCCTTGTGGAGAGAAGACTTGTGGACAGAGGACCTTTAATCCGGAGGAAGAGAGGACTTACATCCGGCTGCACACACTGTCTCCTGGTGCCTGATGTCACTACTCGGCGCCGGGAAGCAAGACCGCACTGAATAGTGACATCAGCAGGCAGGAGAGTGAATGCGGAGCGTTCGGCAGCCAAAAACAGGGCAGTCAGTATAGTGACCCGATGTATAAGTCGAGGTAAGATTTTTAAGCTATTTTTATAGCCTAAAAACCTTGACTTATACTCGAGTATATACAGTAGTATTCACTCCGGCACACACTTAGGTCGTAAGACTTTTCTTTATTTTCACTCATAAGTGTTAATTAAATATGTATGTTTTGTGATTCAAATAAAACAGGAAAAAAATCTAAAAAATCTCCCAACCCCAGTAGAGAACTGAATCGTGTCTATCAGACAAGTGGCATGGGATTTTGTGGCACTGTAAAATTACTTTCATGATGGTATTGATAAACACAACATTAAAGGAGAACTAAACTCATATTTTAACATACTAGAATCTGAAATAATCCCTTCTAAAAACACCAATATAAACTGTAAAATCCCACTACAGTAAATATAAGTAAATGTAACCCATGAGAACTGGATGAAATAATACCTGTGTGTATGTACAGTGACTGGCCACACTCCTGATCTCAGTAACATGCCCTTTGCCTACTCTGTCCTGTAAAGGATGGGCTAGAGACTACTAGTGGGTGTGACCACTGTAGCAAGTTCCTGCAGTATCTTGGTAAATAAACACAACCCCAATGTTAGAAAGGTAAAATTCCCAAAACCCTATCAAAATTAAAGGTGATCAAAGATTACTGCTTTATATTAAGGTGCTCTTTTTCTGAGGCTTTAGTTGTCCTTTAAGATTTTTGCTACATACTGTACATAGATGAATCATATGATGACTATTTCTCTGGATTACCATATCTTGGTCATAGGCTAGTCCTCCTATCAGACACTAGGGAGCATATCTATAAACAATAGATAACTTTCACGGACGATTTTCCCGTACTTTTTTGCCAAAATCTCTATTAATGTGATTTATAAAGGCAAACCCATCCGCGAAAAGTTAACGAGGAAAAGTTAAAGCCTCGTTAACTTTTTGCGCTTTGCACATCATTTACTGCTCGCTGCTATTTATAAAGCCGCATTAATCCTTCCCATTCAACTTCGCCAACTTAAGGTAGCAAAAACATGAGATCGCTGGGGGGGTGCGTCCAACCGGCGGCAGGTGGTCGCACCTATCACGGGAGGCACGCCCACCTCGCCGCGTTTGGTCGCATTAACCGGAGGGGTGCAGCAGGGCCCACCCCCTCCAGCAGCCCCTCCCAGACCCCTGCCCCATACTCTCGCAGGAGCGAAGGGAAAAACCCACTGGGAGGGGTGGAAGGACCCTGCAGCGGAGGCACTGACAAGTTCCTTTTGGGGCTTATGGGGTCCCGCAGCTCGACTGGACCCCCCCTCCCCAGCCCTTGAGGCACTTAGAAATGCCCTTTGGGGCTTAGGAGGTCCCACAGCTCGAACCGGGATCCCTCTCCCTATCCCTATCAGGGACTTTGCGCACTGATAAGTGCCCTTGTGGCCCTGAGAATACCCTTTGTGGCTTAGGGGTCTCGTACCAGGACCCCCCTCCCCGGCCTTGCAAGGCCCTTGCGGCACTGATAAGTGCCCTTGTTGGGGATCCCACAGCTCGAACCGGGACCCCTGTCGGCTCTTAAGAGCCCTTGGCGATGTCTTCTTTGTCTTCTTCTAAACATCCGGTGACAGCAACTCTGCCCACGCCAGTCCCATACACCCTGCCCCCCCTCCCTGTCACGGTGGATGCGACCACCTGCCGCACCCCTTCCAGCAGCCCCTCCCACCTCAACCGTGAAGGGATTTCAGCTCCCTTTGTGGCGATATTGTACAGTGCAGTATCGCAGCGAAGAGAGCTCAAATCACTCCGCACATTGCCGTGATGATAATTTTCGCGCTATGCCACTCGCCATTATAAATGGCGAAAGCGCGGTAATTTCAGGATGCTATTTTCGGCCCTTTTTATATGGCCCTAGGGGTATATAAATGCATTGCAAAACTGTTTAGAACAATAAGGTAAACCGATGTTCATATTTCGTTATTAAATGCCATTCTGCATGGTGACTATTCCCCAGGTAATCCCATTACTTGTTTGTGGGGGGTTTCTGCATTATTAGAGAGCCAAGTGTTTATTTCAAGTAGGTGCTAACAATCAAAATAGAGAATTACTTTCTTTCAAATCATATTATAATAACCACGGTAGAGATGTCATATAAGTAATAAAATGTTTTTCAAGCTTGTTGGAAACATAGGGTGCATCTCTGAAACTTTCATTCATTTGACTGCAGAGTAAGGTCCCTTGCTCTTTGTTATGCAGTGGGAGGGGTGACTACATGCTGATATTCTGATTTAACACAGTCAGAAAATTGGCCGACTGGTAAGCCATTGCCGAGCTGCTGGTTGGGAAATAATTTGAGGTAGACTAGAAAAACATTTACAAAGGTGGTAGAAATATTGTAAAATCTAAGATTGCAACGTATTATCTTTCAATAGAATATAAGAACCTCTCTTTATATTTGTTGTGCAAAGCGGTAAGCATCTGTTTAAAGGTCTCTGTTTATGAGCTGCCGGTCAAGGGTTAAAATCAAAAGGCATCTAAACAATTGTTGGTTGTGCTGACTGTGAGTATTTAAATTATCACTGCTGTTACAGTATTTCTGGGATTTTTGCACAAGTGTATTAAATAAATCTACTTTTCTATCTTACTATTAGGATAGTTAGTGGGAGTTATTTAGTTTTTGGCAGTGGGTTTTTAAATTAACTTAGTGTTTACACCTGCATTTTCACTTTAAGGTGGGGTGGGTAGAATATTGGCACATTTTATTTCCACTGTGGGGGTTGTTTATTGGTTAAAAAGCCTGCACACTGGATGGTTTGGTTTTGAACCTCACTTTTATTTGTTTTTCATTGCGAGTGTGCAAGCTTTGAGAGATTAGGAATCTTTTTAAGGGCTGCTGGTCAAGGGCGTTAACAAATAGAAAGGTTTTTTAAACAAAGAATCTTTAAAATGTGTTGTTTGTTTGCAGAGCTTGGCAAACCTGGAGGAAGTGCAGGAACTGGCAGGGACCAGTAAACTGGGTGGAGGGAATGGGGCAAATAAGGAGGGAAGGAAGGTACACTTGTAAGAGTTACCAGGGGATGAGAGTAGGGTTGCTTCTTCCCACTAGTCCAGCCCAAAAGATTTGTCGTCTTGTATGCATGTTTGGAGTATGCTGGTCCCTTCAGCACCCAGGGGACAAAAATCTCTAATACAAGGGAGGGAGAATCAGGTATCAGTAAGCTAGGCAGGGGGTAGTGACTCCTTAATTAGAAATAGGGACAGGACACTGTTGCTGTGACCCTACTTGCCAACAGTGTGTTGCCTACCTGGCACTAGTGTTCAAAATATACTGGATCCTGTAATCCTGTAGACAGATTATTGGGTAAAGCTTGGTGTGACCTCAGTGGGGGACATACGTGTCTAGGTTTTTTATTTTAACTTGCTCTTACACCCTGCTCCTCTATGTATTTGGACGACTGGCTCTGTGGGTAAAGTATAGTCAGTAGCTTATCTATGGTCATGCTGCCACAATGTGATGTTCTTTGTTTAGTAAGACTTACTATAAGATGTGTACTATTTATCTTGTTAATTACATTATTATATGAGTTGTATAAATCACTGGTTTGCTGGTTATTCTTTGATATTCTAGTACCAATGACTGGATACATATATTACTGTTGCAGGGTGTGGGATGTGTTTTTAATCTATTTTTGTGATTTACTTTTGCCTTCTATACTTTGTGCGTTTGTCTTTTTGAGGTTATACCAGCAGTCTTTTTACACAGAGGTGCCAATTATAAAGTTATAGGTGGAGGAGGGGGCCTTAAAATGGCTTTGAGAGCTAGGGGCAAGTTAAATCAAGGAACATAGGGGTAATATTTTCAAAAATACTTTGACAGCCACATGCTGGTGTAAGGATGAGGGATTTTGGTTTTAGAGAACGTGTAGACTTTTAGATCTAGAAAAATCCCCTACATATAATCACCTCTATAAAAATAAATACAAAAAACCCCAGTCCTACTAAAGATATGTCATTGACTAGACATAAGGTGGTCAGATACCCAGTGGAAGATCACAGATGTATAAGTGGTCAGGAAAATATATAGCTGGTTTGAGAAAAAAAGATGATGTATATACACTATTCAAAGTGGTGGTTATTCAGATGCTAGAAGGGGGTGTGGTGAGAAAGGCTCTTATACACATTATGTGGGAATGCCCCATGTGTATATAAAAGGGACATCTTGGAAATGAAGGAGTTCAGGAAGGGCAACTATTTAAGGGATATAGGGTCTTGATATGGTGATGTTTAAAGGGCATGTCCACCCCTTAAAATTGTTTTTAATATGAGTTCCCCCATGTCTGGCAGCCCCAACCGCATATATTTTATTTTCCAAAAGCCCCCCAAACTCTTACTTACCTCTCCTTGTTCCTCCGCCACACTGCCCTGCCGGCCCTCTGCTTGCGAGAATGCAAGCAGAGGGGCGGGACCGGCAGTTGCGTCTGTGATTGGCTGAGCGGCAGCCAATCACGGACGCGGCTGCCGGTCATTCAGTGCAGCGGAGGAAAGAGGAGAGGTAAGTGGAGTTTGGGGTGCTTTTGGAATAATATGCGGTTGGGCTGCCAGACTGGGGGAACATCATATTAAGGGGGTTTTATGCTAAGGGGAGGGATAGTAGAACGGAGGGAGAGGGAGGAGGGGGGGAGAAGGGCTGCAGTACGCATGGCATATATCTACCGGAGGCGGTAGCAGCAGAGTCCTGCTAGCCTCCTGGTGGACAGTTTTTGGGACTTTAGGGGGGGTCTACAGGAGAACCCTATGGAGCTGGGATGTGAGGTAAGGATTACACTACACTACATGGTGGGGCCATTACTGGGGGGGATTATAGTTTTGGGGGTGGACATGCCCTTTAAAAATTTAGGTCTGTTTACACACTGGAGAATTAGCCTAATGCATTGATATTATCACTTTATACAAATACTGTATATTATTTACGCATTGATATGATCCCTTTATACAAATACTGTATATTATTTACGCATTGATATGATAACTTTATACAAATACTGTATATTATTTACACATTGATATGATCACTTTATACAAATACTGTATATTATTTACGCATTGATGATGTCCTTTATACTACTGTATATTATTTACACATTGATATGATCCCTTCATACAAAATTGTATATAATTTACGCATTGATATGATCCCTTTATACAAATACTTTATATTTTTATTACGAATTGATATGATCCCTCATCAAATACTGTATATTATTTACGCATTGATTGATCACTTTATACAATACTGTATATTATTTACACATTGATATGATCCTTCATACAAATACTTTATATTATTTACGCATTGATATGATCCCTTCATACAATACTGTATATTTTTACGCATTAATATGATCCACTTTATACAAATACTGATATTATTTACGCATTGATACGATCACTTTATACAAATACTGTATATTATTTACGCATGATATGATCACTATATACAAATACTGTATATTATTTACGCATTGATATGATCACTTTATGCAAATACTGTATATTTTTTATGTATTGATATGATCACTTTATACAAATACTGTATATTATTTACACATTGATTGATCACTTTATACAAATACTGTAAATTATACCATTGATATGATCACTTTATACAATACTGTATATTATTTACGCATTGATATGATCACTTTATACAATACTGTATATTATTTACGCATGGATATGACACTTTATACAATACTGTATATTATTTACGCATTGATAGGATCCCTTTATACAATACTTTATATTATTATTACGCATTGATATAGATCCTTTATACAAATATCTTATATTATTTACGCATTGATATGATCCCTTTATACAATACTGTATATTATTTACGCATTGATATGATCATTTATACAATCTTGTTATCATTATGTAAATAATATAAAGTATTTGTATAAAGGGATCATATCAATGCGTAAATAATATAAAGTATTTGTATAAAGTGATCATATCAATGCGTAAATAATATACAGTATTTGTATAAAGGCAAGCACTGCATACCCCCCAAGATATATAAGTAGAGGACTTGCCTTGTGGAGAGAAGACTTGTGGACAGAGGACCTAATCGGAGGAAGAGAGGACTTACAATCCGGCTGCACACACTGTCTCCTGGTGCCTGATGTCACTACTCGGCGCCGGGAAGCAAGACCGGACTGAATAGTGGCATCAGCAGGCAGGAGAGTGAATGCGGAGCGTTCGGCAGCCAAAAAACAGGGCAGTCAGGTAAGTGACCGAGTATAAGTCGAGGTAGATTTTTAAGCTATTTTTATGCCTAAAAACCTTGACTATACTCGAGTATATACAGTAGTATTCACTCCGGCACACACTTAGGTCGTAAGACTTTTCTTTATTTTCACTCAATAAGTGTTAATAAATATGTATGTTTTGTGATTCAAATAAAACAGGAAAAAAATCTAAAAAATCTCCCAACCCCAGTAGGAGAACTAGAATCGTGTCTATCAGACAAGTGGCATGGGATTTTGTGGCACTGTAAAATTACTTTCTGATGGTATTGATAAACACAACATTAAAGGAGAACTAAACTCATATTTTAACATACTAGAATCTGAAAATATCCCTCTAAAAACACCATAATAACTGTAAATCCCACTACAGTAAATATAAGTAAATGTAACATGAAGAACTGGATGAAATAATACCTGTGTGTATGTACAGTGACTGGCCACACTCCTGATCTCAGTAACATGCTCCTTTGCCTACTTGTCCTGTAAAAGGATTGGCTAGAGACTACTAGTGGGTGTGACCAACTGTAGCAAGTTCCTGCAGTATCTTGGTAAATAAAACAAAACCCCAATGTTAGAAAGGTAAAATTCCAATAACCCTATCAAAATTAAGGTGAGTCACAAGATTACTGCTTTTATATTAAGGTGCTTTTTTCTGAGGCTTTAGTTGTCCTTTAAGATTTTTGCTACATACTGTACATAGATGAATCTATATGATGACTATTTTGGATTACCATATCTTGGTCATAGCTAGTCCTCCTATCAGACACTAGGGAGCATATCTATAAACAATAGATAACTTTTCACGGACGAGTTTCCCGTACTTTTTTGCCAAAATCTCTATTAATGTGATTTATAAAAAGGCAAACATCCGCGAAAAGTTAACGAGGAAAAGTTAAAGCCTCGTTAACTTTTTGCGCTTTGCACATCATTTACTGCTCGCTGCTATTATAAAGCCGCATTAATCTCTCCCATAACTTCGCCAACTTGAAGGTAGCAAAAACGGATGAGATCGTGGGGGGGTGCGTCCAACCGGCGGCAGGTGGTCGCACCTATCACGGGAGGCACGCCCACCTCGCCGCGGTTGGTCGCATTAACCGGAGGGGTGCAGCAGGGGCCACCCCCTCCAGCAGCCCCTCCCAGACCCCTGCCCATAATCTCGCAGGGAGCGGAAGGGAAGAACCCACTGGGAGGGGTGGAAGGACCTGCAGCGGAGGCACTGACAAGTTCCTTTTGGGGCTTATGGGGTCCCGCAGCTCGAACATGGACCCCCCCTCCCCAGCCCTTGAGGCACTTAGAAATGCCTTTGGGGCTTAGGAGGTCCCACAGCTCGAACCGGGATCCCTCTCCCTATCCCTATCAGGGACTTTGCGGCACTGATAAGTGCCTTGTGGCCCTGAGAATGACCCTTTGTGGCTTAGGGGTCTCGTACAGGACCCCCCTCCGGCCTTTGCAAGGGCCCTTGCGGCACTGATAAGTGCCCTTGTTGGGGATCCAGCAGCTCGAACCGGGACCCCTGTCGGCTTAAAAGACCCTTGGGCGATGTTCTTGTCTTTCTTTTCTAACATCGGTGACAGCAACTCTGCCCACGCCAGTCCATACACCCTGCCCGCCCCCTCCCTGTCACGGTGGAGCGACACACCTGCCGCGACCCCTTCCAGCAGCCCCTCCCAGCCTCAACCGTGAAGGGATTTCAGCTCCCTTTGTGGCGATATTGTACAGTGCAGATCGCAGCGAAGAGAGCTCAAATCACTCCCGCACATTGCCGTGATGATAATTTTCCGCGCTATGCCACTCGCCATTATAATATGGCGAAAGCGGCGGTAATTTCAGGATGCTATTTTCGGCCCTTTTAAATATGGCCCTAGGGGTATTAAAGCATTGCAAAATGCTATTAGAACAATAAGGTAAACCGAATGTTCAATTTTCGTTTTAAATGCCATTCTGCATGGGACTATTCCTATCACCCACGGATATCCATTACTGTTTGTGGGGGGGTTTCTGCATTATTAGAGAGCCAAATGTGTTATTTCAAGTAGGTGCTAACAATCCCAAAATAGAGAATTACTTTCTTCAAATCATATTATAATAACCACTAGTAGAGATGTCATATAAGTAATAAAATGTTTTTCAAGCTTGTTGGAAACAGTAGGGTGCATCTCTGAAACTTTCATTCATTTGACTGCAGAGTAAGGTCCCTGCTCTTTGTTATGCAGTGGGAGGGGTGACTACATGCTGATATTCTGATTTAACACAGTCAGAAAATTGGCGACTGGTAAGCCATTGCGAGCTGCTGGTTGGGAAATAATTATGAGCTAGACTAAGAAAAAATTTACAAAGGTGGTAGAAATATTGTTAAATCTAAGATTGCAACGTATTATCTTTCAATAAGATAATAAGAACCTCTCTTTATATTTGTTGTGCAAGCGAGTAAGCATCTGTTTAAAGGTCTCTGTTATGAGCTGCCGGTCAGGAGGTTAAAATACAAAAGGCATCTAAACAATTGTTGGTTGTGCTGACTGTGAGTATTTAAATTATCATGCTGTTACAGTATTTCTGGGATTGTTGCACAAGTGTATATAAATAAATCTACTTTTCTATCTTACATTAGGATAAGTTAGTGGGAGTTATTTAGTTTTTGGCAGTGGGTTTTTAAATTAACTTAGTGTTTACACCTGCATTTTCACTTAAGGTGGGGTGGGGTAGAATATTGGCACAATTTATTTCCACTGTGGGGGTGTTTAATTGGTTAAAAAGCCTGCACACGGATGGTTTGGTTTTGAACCTCACTTTATATTTGTTTTTCATTGCGAGTGTGCAAGCTTTGAGAGATTAGGAATCTTTTTAAGGGCTGCTGGTCAAGGGCGTTAACAAATAGAAAGGTGTTTTAAACAAAAAGAATCTTTAAAATGTGTTGGTTTGTTTGCAGAGCTTGGCAAACCTGGAGGAAGTGCAGGAACTGGCAGGGACCAGTAAACTGGGTGGAGGGAATGGGGCAAATAAGGAGGAGAAGGAAGGTACACTTGTAAGAGTTACCAGGGGATGAGAGTAGGGTTGCTTCTTCCCAGCTAGTCCAGCCCAAAAGATTTGTCGTCTTTGTATGCATGTATGGAGTATGCTGGTCCCTTCAGCACCCAGGGGACAAAATCTCTAATACAAGGGAGGGAGAATCAGGTATCAGTAAAGCAGGCAGGTGGTAGTGGACTCCTTAATTAGAAATAGGGACAGGACAACTGTTGCTGTGACCCTACTTGCCAAAAAGTGTGTTGCCTACGGCACTAGTGTTCAAAATATACTGGATCCTGTAATCCTGTGACAGATTATTGGGTAAAGCTTGGTGTGACCTCAGTGGGGGACAATACGTGTCTAGTGTTTTATTTTTAACTTGCTCTTACAACCCTGCTCCTCTATGTATTTGGACGACTGGCTCTGTGGGTAAGTATAGTCAGTAGCATTATGCTATGGTCATGGCTGCCACAATGTGATGTTCTTTGTTTAGTAAGACTTACTAATAAGATTGTGACTATTTATCTTGTTAATTACATTATTATATGAGTGTAAATAAATCAGGTTTGCTGGTTATTCTTTGATATATCTATGTACCAATGATGGGATACATATATATACTGTTGCAGGGTGTGGGATGTGTTTTTAATCTATTTGTGTGATTTACTTTTGCCTTCTATACTTTGTGCGGTTTGTCTTTTGAGGTTATACCAGCAGTCTTTTTACACAGAGGTGCCAATTATAAAGTTTAGGTGGAGGAGGGGGCCTTAAAATGGCTTTGAGAGCTAGGGGCAAAGTAAATCAAGGAACATAGGGTATATATTTTCAAAAATATTGACAGCCACATGCTGGTGTAAGGATGAGGGATTTTGGTTTTAGAGAACTGTGTAGACTTTTAGATCTAGAAAAATCCCCTACATATAATCACCTCTATAAAAAATAAATACAAAAAACCCCAGTCCACTAAAGATATGTCAGATTGTCTAGACTAGAAGGTGGTCAGATACCCAGTGGAAGATCACAGATGTAAATAAGTGGTCAGGAAAATATACTTAGCTGGTTTGAGAAAAAAGAAAAAAGATGATGTATATAACACTATTCAAAGATGGTGGTTATTCAGATGCTAGAAGGGGTGTGGTGAGAAGGCTCTATACACATTATGTGGGAATGCCCCATGTGTATATAAAAGGGACATCTTGGAATAGAAGGAGTTCAGAGAAGGGCAACTATAATAAGGGGAATATAGGGTCTGACTATGGTGATAGTTTTTAAGGGCATGTCCACCCTTAAAATGTTTTTAATATGATGTTCCCCCATGTCTGGCAGCCCCAACCGCATATATTTTATTTTCCAAAGCCCCCCAAACTCTTACTTACCTCTCCTGTTCCTCCGCCACACTGCCGGCCCTCTGCTTGCGAGAATGCAAGCAGAGGGGCGGGGACCGGCAGTTGCGTCTGGGATTGGCTGAGCGGCAGCCAATCACGGACGCGGCTGGGTCATTCAGTGCAGCGGAGGAAAGAGGAGAGGTAAGTAGAGTTTGGGGTGCTTTTGGAAAATAAAAAATATGCGGTTGGGGCTGCCAGACATGGGGGAACATCATATTAAGGGGGTTTTATGCTAAGGGGAGGGATAGTAGAACGGGAGGGAGAGGGAGGGAGGGGGGAGAAGGGCTGCAGTACGCATGGCATATATCTACCGGAGGCAAGGTAGCAGGCAGAGTCCTGCTAGCCTCCTGGTGGACAGTTTTTGGGACTTTAGGGGGGTCTACAGGAGAACCCTATGGAGCGGGATGTGAGGTAAGGATTACACTACACTACATGGTGGGGCCATTACTGGGGGGAGTATTAAGTTTGGGGGTGGACATGCCCTTTAAACAATTTAGGTCTGTTTACACTGGAGATTAGCGCTAATGCATTGATATTATCACTATCAAATACTGTATATTATTTACGCATTGATATGATCCCTTTAACAAATACTGTATATTATTTACGCATTGATATGATAACTTTATACAAATACTGTATATTATTTACACATGATATGATCACTTATACAAATACGTATATTATTTACGCATTGATATGATCCCTTTATACAAATACTGTATATTATTTACACATGATATGATCCCTTCATACAAATATTGTATATAATTACGCATTGATATGATCCCTTTATACAAATACTTTATATTTTTTACGAATTGATATGATCCCTTCATACAAATACTGTATATTATTTACGCATTGATATGATCACTTTATACAAATACTGTATATTATTTACACATTGATATGATCCCTTCATACAAATACTGTATATTATTTACGCATTGATATGATCCCTTCATACAAATACTGTATATTATTTACGCATTAATATGATCACTTTATACAAATACTGTATATTATTTACGCATTGATACGATCACTTTATACAAATACTGTATATTATTTACGCATTGATATGATCACTATATACAAATACTGTATATTATTTACGCATTGATATGATCACTTTATGCAAATACTGTATATTTTTTATGTATTGATATGATCACTTTATACAAATACTGTATATTATTTACACATTGATATGATCACTTTATACAAATACTGTATATTATTTACGCATTGATATGATCACTTTATACAAATACTGTATATTATTTACGCATTGATATGATCACTTTATACAAATACTTTATATTATTTACGCATTGATATGATCCCTTTATACAAATACTGTATATATATTACGCATTGATATGATCCCTTTATACAAATACTATATTAATACGCATTGATATGATCCCTTTATACAAATACTTTTATTATTTACGCCTTGATATGATCCCTTTATACAAAACTTGTATATTATTTACGCCTTGATATGATCACTTAACAAATACTTTTATATTTACGCATTGATATGATCCTTTATACAAATACTTATATTATTTACGCATTGATATGATCCCTTTATACAAATACTGTATATTATTTACGCATTGATATGATCACTTTATACAAATACTGTATATTATTTACGCATTGATATGATCACTTTATACAAATACTGTATATTAATGGGCCATAACTGTTTGGTGCAATGTTCACTAATACTGTAGGTCATTTCAGAGGACACACGGAGATCCTTTAGGATTAGAAGGAATGAAATTCAACTTAAGGAAATGTTTCTACACATTTATAACAGTAAAACTACAGTATAGAAACGTCTTCCAGCAGTTGTTTTAATGGCAAGATCATTGGATAGATTGGGCAGGATACGTTTCTAAAATTGAAAATCACCGGTATTAATATTATAGTTCTTGCTGATCCAGGGATCCTTTTTGAATGCCTTCCTCTGGATAAAATGTTAGACATGGTTAATGTCTTTATTCAACCTTCATTACAATATTACTATACAGTATGTAATTCCAATAAAATGTATTGGTATTTATCTCAATGAGAATTATTTATCTCAATGACAAGAATAGATGAGGTAATGTAAGACAATATCTTCTGCATTCCACTTTTTATCTTACAGGTAAATATCTTACAAAAATTCTTTTGTATTTGGAGTCGGAGATATCCTACAGCTACCCAGTGCAAACTCACGGGCGATGCTATTAGCAGGAGTTAAAAATGGCAGAATTGAATGCCGCTCTCAGCATATAACATTGATTGGGGTGGCTGTGCTGTTAACTTCAATGTTAGCCACAATGAAGGAGTTTAAGTCGCGGTAACCAATTAAACATTGGTTAGGTCCCACCCACCCCCCGCAATTATATGATATGCTCCTGGCATATCTTCCCACACACCCCCTAGTCTTCCTAAACAGTCCCTCCTACAACCTACCAGCAGGAGGAACCGAACTACACAAACAACAATACAAAGTCTGGAACAAAGCACAACGAATAATCAAATATAATGATATACCTGAAGAAACCCCACTGTGGTACAACCACAACTTCCCACATATCCAATCACTTACCATTCACCACTCACTAGAACAACTGGAGATTACCAAATGTATTCATATAATAAACAATAATCAGCTAAGTATCTTCCAGGAGTTCAAACAAAAATACAAAGTACAGGACAATTTTTTATTCCAGTACCTACAATTAAGATACTGCTTGATAACTGAGTTTCAGGGTACCAATATCCCAGTCTCTCACAACCCTATTATAAATATACTCAAACAAGACGAGTCAAGACATGTAATATCTAACCTCTTGGAAATAGAAAGAGTTCAGAGAAGGGTAACTAAATTAATAAGGGGAATATAGGGTCTTGACTATGGTGATAGTTTAAACAATTTAGGTCTGTTTATGCGCTAATGCATTGATATTTTCACTTTAGATTCAACTCCGAATACCCTAAATGTAAACAAAACAATGCAGACTTTTGGCATATGATCTGGGCGTGTCCCAGGGTGCAGAAATTTTGGGGAAAGGTCCTACATTACCTCTCCGGTATACTCCCCTTCCCGATCCCCGACCCCAAACTCTGTCTATTTGGTATTCCAGAAGTTGATATATGGAACCAAGCACATCTAACCTTAATAAGGGAGACATTATTTTTTGCCAGAAGAACCATAGTCCTTCAATGGATGGCCCCTATATCTCCCAAGTTCAAAGTGTGGAAGACACTGATTAACAACACACTACCTAAGATCAAAATGATATACCAAAGCCGTGGCTGCCCAGGCAAATTTGATAATATTTGGTCATTGTGGTACGAACATCTATGAGCTGTTCTATCCCCTCTAAATACGACCATGACAGAAAACTAATAACAGTGAGAGTCTGATAGAAGAAATCCTCGCGATGTCACCAAACCTCTATCTACTCCTCTCTCTATAATTAACTTCACTGCTTTGCTTCCATCCCCCAAACTGCAAATATTAAGGTATACCACTCCTAATTACTAATCCCAAGTTACCCCTCCCTTATTATCTATAACCCGACTCATTGAGTAGATTTATATCTACGTTAAATGTGGGTCAATGACAAGTCAAGTATATATAAGGGTAAGAAAATTGCTCTTCCATGTTATACTAATTGCAATCAAGAAATACCAAAAAGAGTACATTATTTGTTTCTGTACAAATGGAACCTACATTTGTGAATCAATAAACAAGTTTAAAAAAAACATTGGTTAGGGCAACTTTAACTCCAAAACAGGAGCAGTGTGCCTCTTGGTACATCGCCCTGATAGAATTCTGCTCATATCCAATCACTTACCATTCACCACTCACTAGAACAACTGGAGCCAAATGTATTCATATAATAAACAATAATCAGCTAAGTATCTTCCAGGAGTTCAAACAAAAATACAAAGTACAAGACATTTTTTATCCAGTACCTACAATTAAGATACTGCTTGATAACTGAGTTTCAGGGTACCAAATCCCAGTCTCTCACAACCCTATTATAGATATACTCAAACAAGACGAGTCAAGACATGTAATATCTAACCTCTTGGAAATAGAAAGAGTTCAGAGAAGGGTAACTAAATTAATAAGGGGAATATAGGGTCTTGACTATGGTGATAGTTTAAACAATTTAGGTCTGTTTATGCGCTAATGCATTGATATTTTCACTTTAGATTCAACTCCGAATACCCTAAATGTAAACAAAACAATGCAGACTTTTGGCATATGATCTGGGCGTGTCCCAGGGTGCAGAAATTTTGGGGAAAGGTCCTACATTACCTCTCCGGTATACTCCCCTTCCCGATCCCCGACCCCAAACTCTGTCTATTTGGTATTCCAGAAGTTGATATATGGAACCAAGCACATCTAACCTTAATAAGGGAGACATTATTTTTTGCCAGAAGAACCATAGTCCTTCAATGGATGGCCCCTATATCTCCCAAGTTCAAAGTGTGGAAGACACTGATTAACAAGACACTACCTAAGATCAAAATGATATACCAAAGCCGTGGCTGCCCAGGCAAATTTGATAATATTTGGTCATTGTGGTACGAAAATCTATGAGCCGTTCTATCCCCTCTAGATACGACCATGACAGAAAACTAATAACAGTGAAAGTCTGATAGAAGAAATCCTTGCAATGTCATCAAACCTCTATCTACTCCTCTCTCTATAATTAACTTCACTGCTTTGCTTCCATCCCCCAAACTGCAAATATTAAGGTATATCGCTCCTAATTATTAATCCCAAGTTACCCCTCCCTTATTATCTATAACCCGACTCATTGAGTAGATTTATATCTACGTTAAATGTGGGTCAATGACAAGTCAAGTATATATAAGGGTAAGAAAATTGCTCTTCCATGTTATACTAATTGCAATCAAGAAATACCAAAAAGAGTACTTTATTTGTTTCTGTACAAATGGAACCTACATTTGTGAATCAATAAACAAGTTTAAAAAAAACATTGGTTAGGGCAACTTTAACTCCAAAACAGGAGCAGTGTGCCTCTTGGTACATCGCCCTGATAGAATTCTGCTCCAAAATGAATTTAATACGCACATACTTAAAAACAATAGAGAACCTCAAAATACCTTAGTAGCTCAAACCTAATCTACACATCTGTTATTAAACATAATTCATAACTGGTCTGGTCTTGATGAAAATCAATAGTTTAGACTGGTTAAAACCAATTTATTTGGAAGTATTTTTCCAATTTATGCCAAAGCAACATCTTATCCTAACAGTGGCCATAGACGTTGTGATACAATCGCCCAATTATCACTCCATGTATGGTGCCCGCTGATGAAATCAGGACAATGGTATCAGGACAATCTCATTATACGTGGATATTTGGACAGTGTTTAGTAATATCATTGTGTATGCGCTATATTTGTTATGGAAGTACTTGGTTACCTGTACTGCTGGAACCCTGAAGCTCTGTAAGTACTTTTATAACGTTATATAATTTGTCTAGTACCTAATGTTAGTCAGTACTATACTTTCTATACATTTAGTTATGATCAATTAGAACATACATATATATATTGTATAATTTACTGCTTTCTTGAAACATTGTCTTTGTGCATTATTTGTTGCATTTACATTTCAAATAATGGAAGGAAACATTGCAGGGAGTTGTGGGAATACATTTTATGCCTAATGTCTGTAATAAGGAAGATGGCAATTCAAGACGAACATAACATTAAGATCTGGGAATTGCAGTCTAATACAAAGTAACAATCATTCTGCATTAGATAAAAAGCTTTTGAAAGGATTATAAAAGATCTGCAGAACCAGCCAGATAACTTAGTACTTAATGAAATGCTGGTATTGGAAACATCTGCTTAAAAGGTCAGGTTCAAACTTCTATAGTAGAGATAGTGGCCAAATTGTTCCTGCCTCCTGTTAATCAAAATGTTCAGTCCAGCAACAATCATATCATTTACACAATAATTAACAAGCACAAATGCGAGCAAAGCATTCTACTGTTAAGGCTCGTACATACGTCAGACGTGTGCAGCGAACAGTGACCCCCAACGTTAATACATCCGATGTATCGGCATCGGGGGGCGTGGCCAACACATGACCAAATATGATGTGTGTCCGAACCTTAAGTGTAAGGTACATAAAATCAGGCAACAGACAGTTGCCGTGTAAAAGATCCTACCTTCTAGATAGACTGGCCACACAGACCATTTCTAGATATTCCTATAATATTAACTACATTTATCAGCCAATTGTTTTTTTTTTCCTTATTGTCAGCCCTTGAACCTCTGCAGTAATCAGAAAGATACACTTTAGGATTCGTCCATAAAGGAGAGTTGAAGTCTGATTCCACAAGCAAAATAGACAATAAAAAACCCTGTATTTTGAGCTTAACAAATGCTGATAGTTACCAAGAAATCATAAGTTACTGGATCTGGGGCTTCATAACCTACAGTTTCAAGTAGTTTTATAATGGTTATTTGTACAGCACTGCATTCCCCAGTGCCATAATAATATATATTATAATATATATATAATATATATATATATATATATATCTATATGAGTGATATGGAATATTTGTATTATAATTAATCAATGGGCTATGTATATTTTAACTTTGTAAGTATACTACATACATTAGGCAATGACTGTGTAGACGTGGCATGAATATGGGATGTATATGTAAGCTTGGACCTCTGGGATCTCTAGTCACAATTGGATACCATATGTTTCTTGTTAAAGTTGTGTAAGGTAACAAATGGCCATAAAAGGTTACATGTCTAAAGTAAAAAGGGACTGCCAAGTCTTTTCCTATAGGATGGGCTTGTGACATATGGTCCAGATTGTGTATAAGAAAGGGGTCCGTAAAGCTATATTTGTTACTCACTATTCAGTTGAGTGACCAGCACATGTGTTTAAATGCATATGCAATAAATCTCTACTATCGACTTCAAGACTGGTGTGGCTCTACTTAATTCCCTAACAGTTTTTGGTGGAGAATGCGAGAACTCAAGATATACTTCATACCCATCCAGAACATTCTTGGCTGTTGGAAGTGGACAACATAAAGGCGCCTGGTGAGTTTTATTTTCTTACCTATTTTCGTCCACTTTCTCAGTTTGACCATGGGATCGGGTACGTTGTATTGACGAGTTTTTCCCTTTCAGTCTTGACTGTCGATGGTTTATGTGACCTTTTCTACTTTTCTTTGACATTTTAACTTATGTTTTTCTTAGTCTGATGTGTGCCATATGTTGTGTGGATGGTTGGTGTGTTATGTGTTAGTGGGGATCTAGTTCAAAACAACAAACTTATTTAATGTCCCTATTTACAGTCAAAGTATTTTACAATTAGTTTTAGTTTTTTTTTTTGTTTTATGATTTAAGACATCATAGCTTGTGTCAAAGGGAATTGTTTTATTGAAATATTCAATGTTATAATTCCTGGAGAAAAGTTGAGCGTTTATATTTTTTTAGCTGAATGAGTCTTTGGGAATTCAATACGGACAGGACTAGTTCTATAAGCCTGAGTTAGCTTCAGGACAAGGATGAGCCTTTTGTTGAATCCCAGAGAACAGGAAGTCATAGTTTATGCCTATGAGCCTAGGGAAACAGTTTCCCTTGGACAGTTAATGTTAGAGGCACACATTCCCAATTGTAAACGTATTAATGGTTTGTTTTATTAGAAAGATCCTGAAGTGAAAGTTTGTATAAATGTTGCCTGGCAATCATTCTATTGCTTTTTCTATTTTTCCTACTAACACTCTTTCAGGTACTTTTATTGACTTGAGTATTGTTATATTTGTTTTAGGTGTTTTACTATCTTTGTTTTTTATAGTTTATCTTTAGAGATGTCTGAACTATCTCTAGTTCAGACATCTGATATCCGGTCCGCTCGAGGATCCGAGAATTTTCGAAAAAATTCGAAAATTCGAAAATCCGCGTGCGGACCCATTAAAATGAAAAATATCCTCGAAAATACGAGAAATCCTCGTATTTTCGAAAATACAAGAAATTCTCGTAATTTCGAAAATTTCCGAAGATACGTATTTTTGAAAATACGAGTAATCCTCGTAATTTTGAAAATTTTTGAAAATACGAGTAATCGTATGGTATGTTAAAGTTTATGTTAGACAAGGTAGTATATTGGATGCATAATTGTTAGTTAGTTTGCTGTCTTTTTGCATTTAATATAATACACAGAGAACTGAATTTTTTATTCTTGTGTCATTGTGTTTTTTTTTGGAGATTTAAGATTTGTATAGGTTTTGTGCTTGTTTAATATTTTTTTTAGAATTTTACTGGGAGTTGTTTTTAGTTTCCTCCTATTATTTTGTACTGTAAAGTGAACATTGTGTATTTTTAGTAAATCCCTGACGAGGGATTTTTACCTTTTGATTGTATCAAAGGAAGTCTGACAGAATAAAGTCTGATCAGAAAATAGTATTTGTTATCAACAGGATTACTCCTGGTTGGTAAATGGGGGCTAAGTTCACTAAAGTGTTTTGGAGGAGTAAGACCTCTAGTGAGGCATCTAAGGCTGATGGGAGGAAAAAGAAATCTGATAGTGTAACAACTCCTAGTAAAATAATGGAAAGCAGGTATGGAATGTGGATAAGTAAGTATCTTCCACAATGGCATAGAGAATCTCAAGATTCAGATTATGAAATCCCTATAGAAGGTACATTTAATTATAACACATGAGGAAATTTTATTGCAAATGAAAAATGTCAGCCTTGCCACTGTGAAGAATCAAACGCTTTACGTTTGTGGGTTTCTAATTCTTGTCCATCCTACATAGCTTCTAAACCCTCTGCACCTCCCCCTTCTTGTCCTAATGGAAAACAGGGACTTTATCCAGTCTTAACAGACTTCTCAGATAAAGAAAGTGAGGAGGAGGAGGAGGAGGATGCATCAGTCTTACCTCCTGCTGCTTTATGGCACTTTTGGCAAACTCCCTTGGGGGAGAAGCCTTTAATAGATTGGACTGAGATGCAGAGTGGTTTAGAGGCTGATGAGTTAGATGAACAACAGTTAAAGAACGGACACAGGGTAAATGTAGTTCCAAAAAGGAGTGTTAGACAGGTTGTTATTAAAAAACAAGGTAAAAAAGCAACTAAAGTTCTCCCAGTTCGCATAACAGAAACCACTACAAATGATGGTACTGTAACACACAGGCAGTGGGTTCCTTGGACTGCTAGTGAGTTACAGAGTATACTTAAAGATACACCCTCACCTCGGGAGAATCCTCATGGCTTTGTGCAGCAATTACAGTTTGTTTGTACATGTCACTCGCCAACTTGGCCTGACATGTGTATTCTGCTTAAAGCCATCTGTGGGCCTGGGGATTATAATAACATTTTGCAGCATATGAAGTGGGATGAATCAAAATCAGACGAGGATATAACTGAAGCTCGCATTCACCGTTTAGGGGATGCTATTCCTGATATATTTCCTACTGCCTCTTGGCAGCGAGTTTTTGAATTGGAGCAGGGACTTAATGAGTCTGTTACTTCATATTATGATAGGTTCAGACAGACTGTGATTAGCTGTGGAGGTATTACAGCATTAGATGATGATGGTAAAACATCAATGTTAGTAAGTGCTTTTGTAGGGGGTCTTATTAAATTATTAAAAGATAAATTAATTACACATGACCCTACATACAAAATAAAATCTTTGGCTGAAATTGTTACTTTAGCAAGTAGAATTGAATTTACCAGCCAAGAGAAACAAAAGGCTAAACCTCAAAAGGTTCTGGTAGTGCAGGGGGAAGGATTTCCTAAGGGGGGAGACTTTTCTGACAGACGGCAGCAGCCTGGCCAGCAGCTGCAGTCTGTTAGAAGAAACTCTCAACTTTGTTATAATTGTCTTAAACCAGGGCATATCTCTAGGTACTGCAGAGCACCCAGGCGATATTACCCTATGCTTTCATGAAGGGAAGGGCCTTCTGTATCTATTCAAACTCACTCCAGTAACAAGTCCGATTCTGAATCATACTATCAGATATTTATAGAAGAATTACCTTTCCCTTTTTTGATAGATACAGGAGCTGCCCGATCTCTTCTTAGGTCCAGTGCTGCTTCCCATATTCCTCTTTCGGATCATTCAGTTCCTGCAGTAGGATTGGGAGATAACAATATTTTTACCAGAGACAGCACCACAAATGGTTAGAATTGGACCTATTTCTGTTGAAGCTTCATTTCTTTTAAGTGATACAGTTCCATGTAACCTTATAGGTAGAGATCTGCTGTGTAAACTTAAGTGTAAAATCCTCTGTACTCCAGAGGGTATTATACTAGAATTGCCTGAAAATGAATTGATTCCAGAGATTGAGGATTTTCTTAGCTCAGCTCAAAAACTATTGGTGCTAGAAAAATCCTTTTCTCAAAAAACAGTGCCACAGGAACTTCAGGATTTACCAGAGGGATTGTGGGCATCTTCACCTTCAGAGGTTGGTTTAATTTCTGGATGTGAACCTGTCATGCTTCATCTTAAGCCTGGATATAAGATTCCAAATGCCTCACAATATCCTTTATCTCGACAGCAAATAGAGGGTATTCGGCCAGTTATTTAGGATTTTTTGAAATCTGGAATTATTGTTCCAACAAAGAGTCCAGCCAACACCCCTATTTTGCCAATCAAAAAACCAGGTAAAAATGTTTATCGATTTGTACAGGATCTCAGAGCAATTAACCAAGCTGTCCAACCATAAAAAGTCATGAGAGGGGCACTCTTCTGTGAATATACGTTTCTTTATTGGATCACATAACACGAAGTTTCAGGGACACACTGTCCCTTTCCTCAGGTGAGGAAAGGGACAGTGTGTCCCTGAAACGTCGTGTTATGTGATCCAATAAAGAAACGTATATTCACAGAAGAGTGCCCCTCTCATGACTTTTTATGCTTGTGCTATAGCTGTGGGTCCATGGTAGAGGACCAGAGAAGGGAGCACCTTTAAAGTTTGTGGCTAAACTGCCAAAAAGGAGTGCCTAGGCCCGAAACTCAATTTGCAAGCTGTCCAACCCCCTCATCATATAGTTCCAAATCCATATACACTTCTCTCTCAAATTCTTGATACTGCTACGTTCTTTTCCATTTTGGATTTATGTAATGCATTCTTTACTGTACCATTACATCCTGATTGTCAATATTTATTTGCTTTTACTTATGAGGGACAACAATATACATGGGGACGCCTCGCTCAAGGTTTTTCCGGTAGTCCTACGTTATTTAATCAGGCATTATTGACAGCCCTCCAGCCGTGGCAATGCCCTCCTGGTTGTGTTCTGCTCCAATATATTGATGATCTATTACTTGCAGCCCCCGATTATGCTACTTGTAAATTAGCAACCAGAAGTCTACTTCTTTTTCTCTATAATGTGGGTTGTAAAGTATTACCTTCTAAGTTACAATATTGTCAACAGAAAGTTATCTATTTGGGACATTGTATTTAACCAGGTTTAAAACACCTTACACAAGATCGTGTTTCTGCAATCATTCATGCTGCATTGCCTAAAAATCAAAGAGAATTGAGAGGTTTACTGGGTCTTGTAGGTTACTGTAAGCAATGGATACCTAATATGTCTTCAATAGCAGAACCTCTCTATGAAATGACAAAATCTACTGCTCCTATAATTTGTGAGTGGAATGATAGAGAGAAAAAAGCTGTGCAGGCTCTTAAAGATTGTTTAACCACAACTCCTGCATTAGCATTGCCTAACTATAACAAACCTTTTTCACTCTACTGTCATGAAAATAATGGTCATGCCTCTGGTGTCCTTACTCAGCGCCATGGAGATAAACAAAGACCTGTAGGTTATTTTAGTTCTCCTCTTGATTCAATGGCATGTGCATTGCCTGCTTGTCTTCGGGCTGTGTCAGCTGCAGCTCTTATGGTTGAAAAAGTGTCTCCAATGGTTTTGGGAAATCAGCTTATGGTCTTGGTACCTCATGCTGTCTTTATTGTGCTCACTAATTGTTCTACACAACATCTCTCCTGTGCTAGGCTAACGAGATATGAATTAGCATTGCTTACCCCTCCTAACCTAGTGCTTTTGAGATGTAATGTATTAAATCCTGCCACTCTTCTTCCTCTATCCACACCTCCAGAGGAACAAGATGTCCATGACTGTCTTACAATTCTTAACACTTTTTTCCAACCATACCCACACTTTTCTGATGAACCTATAGCTGATGCTGAAATTACCCTATTTGTGGATGGATCACGGTTATATGATTCTCAAGGACATCCACATACAGCATATAGTGTTGTTACCTCCAACGATATAATTCAAACTGACCTATTACCTTCACAGTGTTCAGCACAGATTATGGAGTTAGTCACACTCACTAAGGCTTGTCAGATATCCAAGGGAAAAACTGTAAATATATACACAGATTCACGTTATGCTTTTGGTGTTGCACATGACTTTGGTGCTATTTGGCAACAAAGAGGGTGTCTTACACTTGATAAAGGGTGTTTAGACCCGAAACATGTCGTGTACCGTTTGCTATTACAGCACCATTGCAACTTGCAACTTACAATTTTGGTCCGGTCTCCACCTTCTTTTGTTGTTTTCAGTATTTGTGTGCTCTTGGACAGAAGCACCTTAAGAGCCCTTGGACCTGCTGTTTGGTACAAGACCAGGAACTATATTCATATTTGAGGGTTTCTTACCTCCTCTGGTAAACCCATACAAAATGGTTCTTTTATCAAAGACCTGTTAGAAGCCATGCTATTACCATCTAAAGTAGCCATTGTAAAATGTGCAGCCCACACAAAATCAAAAGACCCAGTCTCATTGGGCAATACCTTTGCTAATGATACTGCTAAATCTACAGCGTTTTCTGGTAATGTTAAAACTCAAAATGTTTGTTTTAATACTGATCTTACATGTCCACCAATCCTGTCAATACTTTCTGCACTACAAGAGTCTGCTCCTTTTTCAGCAAAACGTGCATGGTCAAAAGCAGGTTGTACTATGCATATGGTATCAGGTAGTGCTATTTGGAAACACCCTGATGGTCGCCCAGTAGCTCCATCACCCCTCCTTCCTTGTCTTGCTACCGTGGCTCATGGTGTAACACATATATCAAAAGGAGGAATGATTGATGCTGTCAATAAACTATGGTATGCTCCAGGGTTTACTTCAATTGCAACAGCTTATTGTCAAACATGTTTAATATGTATTAAGCATAATGCTGGTCGACAAGTTAGAACTCCACAAAAACATTTGCCCAAAGCAGAGTATCCTTTCCAAAGGTTACAGATTGATTATATACAACTACCTAGGTGTGGATTGTATGAATATGTATTGGTATGTGTAGATCTGTTTTCAGGATGGGTAGAAGCATATTAGAAGAGATAGTTTGTAGATATGGGTTACCTGAAGAGATTTCTTCTGATCAAGGTACACACTTTACAGGGCAAGTAATGCAATTAATAATGAAAGATTTGGGTGTGCAACAGCAATTTCATACCCCCTATCATCCTCAGGCAAGTGGTAAAGTGGAAAGGTATAATGCTACTATAAAAGGAAGACTAGCAAAAACATGTGAACAAACTGGACTTATGTTGCCACAGGCTTTATCTTTGGTATTAATGTCTATAAGACATACTCCTAGGAAGCCATTGACTATGTCACCTTTTGAAATTCTTTTTGGACAGCCTCCTAAGATTGGACTGTATTTTCCGCATGATTCTCAACTTTCACTATCTTATGCTTCTATGACTGATTATGTGATACAATTGCATAAGATCTTAACACCTCTCCATTCCCAAGTTTATTCTTCTTTGCCAGATCCAGACTCTATAACACAAAGTCATCACCTTCGGCCTGGAGATTGGGTAGTCGTGCGGAGGCATCTTACCAAGCCTTTACAGCCCAGGTGGGAAGGACCTTTCCAGGTATTATTAACCACTGCTACAGCTGTTAAACTGGAAGGACGACCAAATTGGATCCATGCTTCACATTGTAAAAAGGTATCGGATGCTATTGCAGCAAGTGCATAAAGAAAAGCCACAATAATGCTTTACCTTTAATTGCACCACCTAATTTGATCAATTACCCTGCTACCCAAGCTGCCAGAATACAGAAAGGGTTAGCCCAGCTACCCTATTAACCCTTAAGGATCCAGTGCTAAAGAGAAGAGTTTCTCTTTGGGTTTCCATTGGGTGAAGATGAAAAGAATTATACTGTTGTGCTATGGACAGATAACAGCTTATTGCAATTGCATACAGTTACTGCAAAGACTTTAAATGAGACTAATTGTTGGGTATGTTCACATGTACCTATGCACGGCATGGGTACCCCTTTAATTGGTATTCCTATCACATGGGAGGAATTGGATGAATCCATTATATTTGATGTACATATTCCTGATTGGGTTGCCAGTAGCACTTACTATAGCAGGTATAGTTCATTCCCCTCAAATATTTTTCACCTGTTCTATAAAAATAGGCCATTTAAAGGACCTGAAAATATTGAGACTTCTAGAATTTCATTAGGATACACCACTTGTAATGAGACACTTCTTAATATTACTCAAGTATTAAATAATGAAGATCCTTATTTAGAAAGTACAAGTGGTTACCAGCCAGAGGAGGATTGTCCAACTATTTACTCTTTACCCCTATCCCATTATGCAATATTTTAATGAGAGTATATATATGTATACTGCATCATATAATAGTGAGACCAATATAGATGCTCTTCGATTCTTAGTTCGCACTCAAGGTTATGAATCACCCATTATATTAAACAAAGGATGGTATTACATTTGTGGGAGTAAAGCATATTCTTGGATTCCTATGGGTGGAGAAGGAAGGTGTACCATAGGTAGAGTAATTCCAGCAGTGAGAATACAAAAGCAGTTAAATTCTTCTGCCTTAATCCGAGAATTTATAAGCGAACATTATTTTCAAATAGTGATCAGGCATGGGCATGGTTTCCTGCATGGACTGGATGGGGTATTGAATTGATGAAGCGTTTAAACAATTATTCATCCATTATGGATGGAATCATTAATGAAACAACAGATTCACTCAGTGCTTTAAATAAAGAGGTCGCTCAGATCAGAAAAGTTGCTTTACAAAACCGAATGGCACTGGATTATATCTTGGCCGAACAGGGAGGTGTTTGTGTTTTAATTGGCCAAGAATGCTGTACATTCATTAATGATTCAGAACATATTAAAAGAATTACAAAATACTGCACGTAAAATTGCTTCAGAAGGTTGGAATCCTTTTTCATGGATGGGTTCTATAGGTCCATGGTTAAGTGAATTTCTTGGGAATTCTATGAAATCTATTATTGTAATATTATTATAAGTCTTTATATTATATTTGTTTTTTAGGTTAATTTTATGTTGTTGTACCACTTCTTAGGTTTATTATGTATAGTTACTTAGTAACTAGAGGGGGAAATTAATATGGAATATTTGTATTATAATTAATCAATGGGCTATGTATATTTTAACTTTGTAAGTATACTACATACATTAGGCAATGACTGTGTAGACTGGCATGAATATGGGATGTATATGTAGCTTGACCTCTGGGATCTCTGTCACAATTGGATAACATATGTTTCTGTTAAAGTTGTGTAAGGTAACAAATGGCCATATAGGTTACATGTCTAAAGTAAAAAACTGCCAGTCTTTTCCTATAGGTGGGCTTGTGACGTATGGTCCAGATTGTGTATAAGAAAGGGGTCCGTACAAGCTATCTTTGTTACTCACTATTCAGTTGAGTGACCAGCACATGTTTTTATGCATATGCATAAATCTCTACTATCGACTTCAAAACTGGTGTGGCTCTACTTAATTCCCTAACAATATATATATATATATATATATATATATATATATATATATATATATATCCCTTATATTATATATATAGGAGATTGCATTGAGTTTTTAGGAGATACCAATGTGGTGGGGGGTATATATATACATATTACATATAGGAAAGGTGTATATGTATGTGTGTACTATCTAACTATTACCATTTAAATGACCATCAGTAAATGTATATAAATATATAAAGAATAGCACTGACTTATATTAGGTACAAGACAAAATATACAAAATACATAAACTTACTTACAGAACTGAGATCCCTATTTCAACCTAGAATGGTCAAAATGGGAGGTTAAACCACACCCCTGTGTCTGCTCCATGTAAAAGGAATTGTAATCCAAAAAAAGTTTCTGTCTGCTACACAGGACGTGATGTGTATTGTAATGGACATATACACCAAGGCTCCTTATATACCACCTCCAGCAAGCAGGTGGTGTCAGTGAGTAATAAAGGACAACACATCCCTGCTCTCTAAGGCTAGGAAGAGAGAAAGTGAAAGCAGATTGTGGTTTGTGCTTTGGAGTGATATTGACTGCAACACAAGATCCTGTGTATAAGATCCTGTTACCACCTGTTGGAAGGACAGATCATTGGACAGACAATTTACATTATTGGATACAAACTCTGAAGCAACAGATAAGTGTACAGCGACTTACAAGGACACACAATATATAGGTTTGGTCAATATTTAAAGTGGTGCACCATAGACAGGGACACCCCTGATTACTGCACATGTTATGTGGGGATCCTGTTTATGTGCACTGACTGCTTTGTGCCAGACCACCAGTGTAACCCACTGTGTGCCATGCTACCCATAATCCTTATATTAGATGTGGGCCTAGGCACTCCTTCAGGCAATGTGCCAGTGTATTTCAGGTACTGCTTCCCTCTGTCCTCTACCTCAAGGACTCCACGCTATAGCACAAGCAAAAAAGGGTTGATGGAAGCGCACTCTGTTTGTCAGAAAAACTTCTGTTTTATTGCATAACACAAACACACAACGTTTCGGAGCGCTCTATGTCCCTTCATCAGGTGTCTGATGAAGGAGACATAGCGTTCTCCGAAACGTTGTGTGTTTGTGTTATGCAATAAAACAGAAGTTTTTCTGACAAACAGAGTGCGCTTCCATCAACCCTTTTTTGCTTGTGCTATACCCATAATCCTTCCATAAACCAGTGATCTGGTACAAATTGGTGGAAGCGGTGCTGGTAATACCATTTATTCTCTCTGTTTTCTTTGTATATTTGTTCTCTGTATTACGCTATGGAGGCTGCTATTGAAAGTATTGATTTAAATCCTCCTGTCCTTATACCTGCAGATGAAATTCCCTAATTAGACTCCATAGCTCTACCAGGCCCAATTGCCAAACCTATTTTTAAACCTGATCCATTTGATAGGGTAACTAGGGAGTGGACTGATTGGCTAGAACAATTTGAATTGGCAGCCACTATTAATGGTTGGGATAAAGGTGCTCACTTGCAAGTCCTTAGCCTTTTGCTTAGTGATAAAGCCAGGCTGGTATACCAAGGATTTACTGTAATACTGAAATAAAAAGCAGTTATCAATTATTAAAAATTGCTCTGAAGCTATTTTTTTTCAATTAGATTTGTATAAAAGAGTATATAAAGTATGCATCCATTTCTTTAGGTAAACTGGGAATGAGAAATGTTAGATTATTAGGGCAATGTTATTATAACAACATGATGCTGTGAGGTATCTTCTGTTATAATATATGAGGTACCATCACCACTTGCCGTGGTGAATACTAATAAGTATTAACCTAGCATGTTTAGTTTCAACCACACAGTGTGGCAGGATTGCCTGGGTCTACTCTCAGACCTGCAGGATTATCCTATTTGGTTCCTCTGGAAGCTGGTGACTGTCTGAGTAACAGTTAAAAATATACCTGTGTAAAGACTATATATCCACTATATCCACACATAGCAAAACATACACACACATAATTTCCATTGTGTACCAACGGGCACACTTTTGCTAGTATATATATATATACATATATACATATATATATATATATATATATATATAGAGAGAGAGAGAGAGAGAGAGAGAGAGAGAGAGCTGATCTCACCAGCTGTAGTGAACCGTGTAAAATAGAAGTTCTTCTGTAACTTCTTTTTTCAGAGTTGATATGGGTTGATATCATCCAGTCAAAAATCATTCAAAATACTCATTGTCCAAATATAAAATAAATTGAAAGATTGAAAAGTTTGAATAAACCAATACATCAAATATTCCTGAATGTCAAATACTTGCTAATTACCAGCCTCCAACTTCATCCTTGTTTTTAGTTCACTGTTTTTTATATCTTTAAAGAAGCACTGTCCACATTTCATCCTTCACTGTCAGGTAGACACCTACTGTCTATGATCAATAACCATGGACCAAACTAGCAGGAGGAGTCAACTATTGGCCTTGCCAATGCCAGTCATGGACCCCATTGACTGCTTATCAGGCTTCCTCCGATTATCAGTGCATCGAACATTGCAGTGCATTTCTCATAATTATGACTCTATATTCGGTTGGGGTTGATTAACAAGTGGCCAGATTTTTGTTATAAGGGTGGACATGCCCTTGCAAAATTCCTGTATTCTTTTTATGTTTGTGTGCAGAGATCCCAAAGTTTGGATCTTCCGAGCTGAAAAAAATAACAGTATTTAAATGTTTATTAATATTTTTACATTTAGCGATGAGCCATTTTGCATTCGCCTCTGCTGATGTCTTCTTCTCTCTTTAATATTTATCAGGTCTCAATGCTATCTTGGATTCTCAAAGCAAAACACCTGTTAAATGATAATATATTTCACAATTTTTCTCTTTATTTTGCAGAGAAAATGTGTCAGTTTGTCAATATGGTTTTGCAGTGGATAGAAAATGATACTAAATGATTTCAGGTTTCCGAAAGAAAGCAAGTCAGCTTACCGGTAAATGTTCATTTATCTCAGGTGCACTCAATCTTCCTGGGTTATTATTAAACATGGTTAATATATTTTTAAGCTCACAATGCAAAGACAGGACAGACAGATGATGTATAGAGATAGAAAAGTATGCACATGTTTTGTATTCATTGGATGGCATTACAATTCACAAAGATAAAAAAAAGCAGCTGTGTCTCACCCCTCCCTTTGCTGTGGCTGTTGGTTGATTTATAAAATTGACCTGTGAGTACTAGAAGTTAGCTCCCATAATCCACCTCCTTATTTTGGTAGTCTAAAGGTTATCAAACACTACTGCTTACCTATAAAGGTTCCTAGGACATTCCAGACAAATACCTGACCCAATAACTTTATGACTGAAGTTACAAGCATAAAACGTTATCTGTCTGGGAAACATCACAGGAATGAGCAGGTAAGAACCTCTATGGTGTAACCCGGAGCAATTGCGGCTTCAGGTAAATTAAGCCAATAATATTTTAATGGCATTTCATTTAAAAGTCATTCATGGCTTTGGTTAACCAGATTATAGATTTGGTGCAAATTAATGGATTTACTGTAATGTAGAGCTTAGTCAATTCTAATTGGATTTTCAATAGACCACGGAAAATTCAGCAGTCCACTCTTTGAGTGCCCAAACTTTTGTTGAAATAATTGACACTGTTGTTATAAATGTATGATGGGGGCCAATGTGAGTGGGGTAGTGTAAGGATGTGTGTGGGGAGGGAACGACTGAGCTGAGAGTAGGAGGGGTCCTGCCAAACCCTGCTGGTGCTGCTAGAAGGGTATTGGCGGGGAAGAAGAAGGTGGCGACATAGATAAGAAGACAGATAAAAAGATTTAGAAGATGCCAGAGACCTGGAAAGATCTTTTTTAGGACCAGGTGTGATCCAGTTTCAAGCTGCAGGACCTCTTTATCTTGTAAGAGCCTTACGAGCCCACAAACGATCCTTCTGAGGGCCACACGGGCTCTTTTAATAGCCAAGGTTGGTCCTGGTTTCAAACTGCAGGACCCCCAAAGGCAGACATGGTGATATTACTAAGGCACCATTTTTATCTACCGCCGCTTAAGAAACTGCAATGCCTGTCTTCACACAGCCAGCACTTATAGCACTAATAGCACGCTATATTTCCAGCAGTAGTGCCACTGGTTTATAAATAGCGAGAAAACAGTGGTACATTATTAACGCTAGGAAGATAACATTCTTATTCCCTAATGTTAGATATTTGCACTGTATCAGAAGGACCAATCCTCACAACTGAGCCCATTGGAGAAAGTTATAGTTAGAGTTATTGGCTTTTGTAAGTGGCTTTAATGGAATTATTAACCTAAAGGTAGCACTGATAGCACAAAAGAACAATAATTATTAATTAGTTCTGGTCACTATAAAAGTCTCTATTCTGTGTGATAGCACTTTAGGTATGTATCGAACTGGTTATTAGAAATGTGTAAACTGACCTCTGATCATTTGCAGCTTTTGTTTATTGTAGATCAAACGTCTATCCTCCCATATAGTCTATAAGTTGAGCCTTGGAAATCCTTTCTTACATTTAGTTACTTAGATACTAGTTGGCATTCCCTGCAACTTTCATTCATGACTGCTACCTGCGTTTAGGTGTTCATGTGGTTGAAAGCTAAAACACCAATGCATGTGAGTATATAAAGGTAGTGTACTTGATTTTTTTATTAGAATATTAGAAGCTTGCAGTAGTTCCCAATTATCTGCATCCATCTGTGGAGAAATGTATCCACTCTGTATAAAGGGTTTCAATGGAAAAGCTTACAAGCTTTTTTGTTTATGCAAAAGCTACAAGAATATTTGGGAGTATTTTTTAACTGTGGTCTCCATACAAGTGCCATTTATTGAAAATAGCTATCTCACACAAGCCTATGATGCTGATGCTTGCTTCTCTGGATCTTAAGTTACTGGCTTATAAAATGACGTTTCCCAGACTGCCCCTATGTCTGTGTCTCTGTGACAGGCATGTGTAATAAACTGTGTCATAAGCACTCTCGACTCTGTTGCTCCCCTTTTCACCTGTCGCCTTGGTCGCAAGAACCCACAACCATGGCTTACGGACCAGATTAAAAAGTTGAAAAGGCACTGCCGTATAGCCGAGCGACACTGGTGCAAAAGTAACAAAAATATCGACTTTTATCGAATTTAAAAGTGCCCTTTGTCGGATCAGTGCTTTGTCCTTAGCCAAACAAAACTACTTCTCTTCACTCATATCGGCTGATGAAATAGCCTCATATTTCACAGAGAAAATCAAAAACATCCGAAGTGGTTTTCCTGTGCGCCCTAACTCCACCCTACAGCTTCCAACCACTAACATTGCACTGCTCAACCTCCCATCGTTGCTCACCCCCTCCATCTCTACCCCTACCACTGCATTGTCTAGCCTCCCTTCATTGGTTAATCCCTTTACTTGCCCTCTAACGAGCTTAACCACTATAACAAAACAGGGACTTTCATCTCTCCTATCCAGGACACGTCTCACCACCTGTCCCCTCGTCCCCATTCCCTCTCATCTTATTCCCCCGCTCTCTTCTTCTTTTATTCCAGCCCTAACCTTTCTCTTTAAGTTGTCCCTATCCACTGGTATTTTTCCCTCTATATTTAAACATGCCGGTGTATTCCCTATACCTAAAAAACCCTCCCTTGAACCGTCTGCTTATTCCAGCTACCTGCTAACTCTCTCTTTGACCACCTCCAGTCAGGCTTCCGTCCTAACCAGTCCACAGAAACTACCCTCACTAAAGTGACCAATGATCTACTTAGTGCTAAGCCTAAAGGTCAATACTCTTTGCTCATTCTTCTTGATCTGTCCTCTGCTTTTGATACTGTTGATCACCCTCTACTTCTTCAGATCCTGGCCTCCTTAGGTATTAAGGACACTGCCCTTTCTTGGCTATCCTCCTATTTCTCTGGTAGGATTCTTAGTGTTTTTCACTCTGAAATTAGCTCTACCCCCTCCCTGTGGGGGTCCCGCAAGGCTCGGTACTCTGTCCTCTTCTTTTCTCCATCTACACTTATGGCCTTGGACAACTCATTAGTTCATTTGGGTTCCAGCATCACCTGTATGTGGACGATACACAAATTTACATCTCCGCCCTAGATCTCCCTACACTGACATCCCAGGTCCCCGACTGCCTTAGTGCCATCTCTGCCTTCATGTCCTCCCTCTTCCTCAAACTAAACATGGTCAAGGCTGAACTTGCCATCGCAATCTGTTCTCCTCCCTAGTTTTACTATTAATATTAACAACACACCCATATCCCCATCTCCTCATGTCCGCTGCCTGGGAATAACACTAGATTCTGATCTTTCCTTCAAACCTCATGTCAATTCGCTTGGCAACTCCTGTCGGCTCCAACTCAAAAACATCTCCCGCATTCGACCCTTCCTCTCGAATGAAGCTACAAAAATCCTAGTCCATGCCCTAATCATATCCCGGCTAGACTAATGCAACACACTCCTGTGTGGTTTACCAAACAACCGCCTGGCACCGCTTCAATCCATTCTCAACTTTGCTGCCCGGCTCATTAATTTATCTTCTCGCTTCTCTAATGCCTCCCCCTCTCTGTCAGTCCCTCCACTGGTTGCCCATCACGCAAAGTATCCAATTCAAACTGCTTACTCTATCCTATAAAGCACTATCCAACACAGCCCCTCCATATATCTCAGAGCTGATCCAGCAATACCGTCCCAGGTGCAACCTCCGCTCTGCAAACGATACCCTGCTTTCCACTCTGGTCACCTCTTCCCATGCCCGCATTCAAGACTTTACCTGTGCTGCCGCTCTGCTCTGGAACTCCCTTCCTCCATCTGTCCGTCACTCACCATCCCATAACACCTTCAAACGTAACCTTAAAACCCACCTCTTTAGGCAAGCATATAACCTGGCCTAGACATTACCCCTTTTACTACCCTAATCAAATTGGAAAAACAGTATGCAGGTGCTTCCAGACAATGAAGACTCCAAATGATATCTTTTGGTGCTTTATTGACACAACATGTTTCGGACGTGAAGTCCTTTATCAAGTCCTTGGGACAGAACACAGCAGGATCCAGCAGCAATAGGTGTTCAGGACACTGGCTATTGTTTATTAATACCCTTTTACTAACAATATGATCCAACCCACCTTTCACACTCCACTGCCAATCTATTTACAGCCTACCGATTCCCGTCACCTTATGTCTCACCCCCATATCCTCTAGTCTGTAAGTTCTTTGGGCAGGGTCCTCTCTCCTATTGTATCACGGTATTGCTGAAAAACTCACTCTGTTTACTTATATTATGTATTACCCATGTATGTAATATGTATGACTTTGTATAACATGTATTACCCTGTATGTAATGTATGACTATGTATTGTAAAGCGCAACGGAAGATGTTGGCGCTATATAAATCAATAATAATAATAATCACTATCTTTTTCTGAAGCTAGTTCATTTTCCTATGGACACCTTAGGGCATGCTTCCACCTTAAACTTGGGGGCAGACTCCAAGTTCTTGTGACAGTGTGAGCAGGGAAAAAAAATCACCTTTTATACTGCTGTAACTAGACTTCAGCAAAAAACATGATTCTGTACTCAATTTAAAGGTAGGAGTGTGGCCTTTTTTCATATAGGACACTTGTATGGACATCACAGTTTCCCTTTCAACAGCAATATAGTTATATTTTGTGTGCAACCCTTACTTTAGAGATTACCCTTTTATGATATTCATGGCCACAAAAAAAATATTCACATTATGCATATGAGCTTAAAATCATGCCAAGATTTGGATTTGTAACACATGTAATGGAACTGTGAATGTTTATTCCAGAGAGGCCAGAAATCTTCTCACACATAAGTATTGCCCTAGGGTAGCAGAGCAATCATTCTACAACACTTGTAAATTTAACATGAAGCATGAAAACTGAATAAGCTTGTTCATAATAACCAAAGAGATGCCAATACAGTAAAATTGTCTTCCGTAAGTGCTAGGCCACATTAGTCCAATCCAAATGCACATAAAAGCGCACATTAGTGTTAGCCAATTGGTCTGGCCACACTAGGTGGTGTGCTGCTGTCCATTGGGCTGTGATCTGCTTTAAGAAGGGAACGCGATCAGCTGATTGTGCAACATTGCACAACAACAAGTATTAGCGCACTGGAAACGCACACGCTTGTGCTAATAACAGATAAACAACCTACATTTTACTAATAATACAACAAAGTTGGCCATAACACCTAAACTATATAACTTACAACATATGTATATCATGTGCATATTAAAGGGAAACTAAAGTGTTAAACCCTACTCCGTTCAATCAGCTGTTCCCAGCATGCCCTCTCTTGGCAGGCACCTAGGAGAAGACTCATTTTGTAATGAGTGAGGAAGGAAAGAACCTTCCCCAACCTGCTACCATATGTTCCTTTAAAGTCAGCAGGGAAAGTGAGAGCCATTAGTGATACATATAGAAACATAGGATAAGTTGCTGTAGCACTCTGTGTGGCCCACCTGTCCGGTGCAACAATGTTCCAACAGGGTAACTCCCCCCAGGTCCGGGTTTAGGTAAGTATAACTAAGGCCTCTGATGAAGTGGGACAAACCCACGAAACACGTCAGGCAAGGTGGAAGTACTGAGTGAACATGTCTCCGTGTTCTTATCTAATGATTGAATAAAAGACTAGTAGACTGAGTATTGCACTGTTCAGTATCCTATTAGAGCCATTAGTGCTCACAGCCAATCTTCTAACATTACTAACTGATCGATGCCTGCAAAACCGGATGTAGGAATATTTGCTCCTACCTCCCACATAAAATGTAAATAACATATATAAAACAGATGCTTACTGTACCAGAACAAGGCCACATGAAACATAGGAAATCTAAGCACTAAAGTGTGCGCATGTACGTGCGCACACAACTCTGCAAGCCTTTCGCACACAGTTTAAAGTGGTGCGCGCACAAAAATCTGCTGGAAAATACATTCTGCAGTATGTAGCGCACACAATTTCATTTTGTATGCGCACAGAAAATTTCTATCTGCACACACATCCAATTTCCAATTAGAGGGAACATTGCCTCTAATAAGACCCGGCATGTGTTCATTTCTTTAGCTCAATCCTTTGTTGTTATTTTGTCAACAGAGGAATTTAGAAGATTTTGAAACAAATCTTTTGGACTGTAGATAAGGAACGGAAAAAAATAACCGAGGCGGCATATTAAAATAATATTCATTTTCTTTAAACAGAAGGAGAACAATGACTTTGCATCTGAACAATGGCATCCGTCGCGTTCTGTGGATTTTGTTTGCATTGCAGCATAAAAACAATTTTCATAGCTACTATAAATTTTCAGGCAGCCTTTGTGCTGTGTTAAGAATAACTTGGTCCCTCTCTGGGAGCTCTCTTTATTATAGTGCACTTTGCGAAATGCTAAGGTATATATAACATTTCATCTGTTTTTAAAATATGAATATTTTATTAGCTATGGAACATTGAAAGTATACAAAATGCTAACCTAAACACTTATTGTAAGTTCAGCCAGTAAAGTGTACATTTTATCCTAAGACCAGTAGAAAATGCGATCAAGAGCCATTAATGCAGTTACATCTGCATAGAAGAACTTGTAATGAAGAAAAGGAAACTTACCATATTCTCTGTTTCACTAGAGAAATGTGAGTCATCTTCTGTGTGCAGACAGAGACCACTCCAGGACATCACAGTCTCTATAATAAACTTTTATGATCAGGATCGCACGGAGCCAGTTGTAAGATTATTCTTGTATGTGGTGACATACACAGTACTGTAGGTGGACACAAAAAAGTCAGAAGTCTAGGTTGGGGACTATATAAAAAAACAAAACATAGTTGATTAATATGGTGTTTACCAAATAAGCAATATTTGGTAAAACCAGAGTGATTCCACCTTCCAAGGGCTGCAAAGGCATTTATAAGTGCTGGGGAGGAGGGTCCCGGTTTGAGCTACGGGACCCCTTAAGCCCCAAAGGGCCCTTGTCAGGGCTGCAATGGTCCTTGTAAGGACCCGGGAGGGGGTCCCGGTTCGAGCTGCGGGACCCCCGAATGTCCGGCCGTGGGATTGGCCATTCGGCAATCCACAAGCACCCATTTTCGGGAATCTCTAATCTTTCGGGGGGTTTCGGAAGCGCCCGTTCGAGGCCTGCCGAACATTCGAAAATCCTCGTACATTCGAGGATTCTCGAATGTTCGAGGATTTTTGAAAATAGTCCAGCGAGTCTGGAAAATCGAACTAGTTCAGGTTCGAAATAGTTTGGTTTTCCGGACTCACGGGACTATTTTCAAAAATAGTTCGAGTTTGTCCAAACTCATAAAGTTCAGCTCGAACTCGGGTTTGAGTTCTAGTTCATCCCTAACCATGACCTGGATGAATAAGAAACAAGCGAGTGTTAAATTACATACACAGTGACAGATGCTGCATAGCAGCACAAATAGAAACGTATCTTGCTTATTGTCCTGATACCAGTTGTTTTTATTATAATGAGGTTTTCACCTGTAACAAATAATAAAAAAATTTTACATTTTGAGATACTATACAAATACCTGTACCCCATACTTTTACATGGTGATAGAACTCTTTGTTTATTTCTAATATCCTTATATTTTATACTATAGAGAATAATTATCCAAGAAGCAAAAATCTAGGGGTAGGGAAATTATGAATATGGTATATTTTAACATCAGTGTGGCCTTTAACAAGGGGGATGTGTGGCTAAATGGGCTCACTGCTGCCCATGATAACCCTTGCAGGAATCCCACCCTTAAAATACTGCACTTCTAAAGCTGTCTATTTTATATTTTTATTTAATATACATCAGCATATTCAGGTCTGTATTCTCATCTTTTGTGTGTGTGGTCTTTTGACTAAACTCAAATCTCAAGAGCAAAATACCTCTAGCTAAAAGAGGAGAATCTGTAATTAGATTATTCCTTAGGGCCCGTCATTACCATGATGGAGTTAAATAGGAACAGCCTGTTAAAATTATGGATGGCTAGGTTAATCTAAACCTCACAATTTTTTAGTATAAAAAGTGCCACAGAGACTTCTTAAAATAGAAATTTCTTAACAGTCTCAAGCCATAAAATCGCATAATCCAAGATTATCTCCTAGAATCCTCGTGGCTAATGCAAGACACAATCTTGGATCATTATTATTAAAACAATGACATTCCTTCTCATGGGCAGTACAGATGGACAAAACTGTCAAGTTTCCTTTTGACATCGGTTTTGCAGAACTGATTGAAACTGAATTCTTTGAAATTTTCAATTGCAATTTTCGAATACCAGTATTTGATCGCAATTTGATTGATTTTCTAATACCTGAATTTTAGTTCTTGAAGACATTCTGCTAGCAATCCGACTGGATCTCTCAATTCAGAAGGACTTGTAAAAGAACTGTGTCCCAAACAGCTTATAACAGCAAGGGACTTCCTGAATGCAAGGTGTTGGTTGCATTGTGGCTAAGAGGTGTTTTCCAAACTGCCCAGGGTAAGACTTCAAAAGAGACAAAAGGAAGGGTCCTCACTAAGACCAATACTCGGCAGCATCAACTGTGTAACATACAAGGTGTCAAAATACCTAGCCAATATTACAGGGCCCTTGGTTGGAAGTTCTAAGAAACACATCCAGAACTCCCAGGAGTTCACTAACAAGATTCAAGATATAGTATTTGGTGCAGAAGAAACTAGTAATGAAGAAACTGAAAAAAACGAAGTAGTGGAGATTTTTAGACTACCCCTGAAGTTGGTCCAGTAGAAGGCTAATCTTCTAATCTTAAAGGATCTCCACAAGTCCTCTTATATGACCTATTAGTAAACAATGCATCAGAGAGTTTACTGTAGAACCCATTAATGTATTAATGTATTAAAGTGATCATATTCCCATGCAATTGCTGCTTATCCAATGTAAACATTCCTAGCTTGTTTAATCTGTCACCATAGTCAAGATGCTTCATTTCCCTATTAATTTAGTTGCTCTTCTTAAACCCTTTCCATTTCCAAGATGTCCCTTTAAAATATATTCCAAATGAGGCCTTAACATTTGTTTGTAAAGGGGGAAAACTATATTTTTCTCCCTTGAATCTATCCCTCTCTTTATACAACACAATATCTTACTACGTGTAGCTATTATCTTGCATCAAGATAACTCTGCATGTTACTGCCACTGTTTGCTGCTGCTTAGCCTGTTATCTACCAGAACCCCCAATCCCCCTTTGTTTTTCCAACAAAGATTAACTTATGGTGTAGGTGGAACAAGGATTGTTAACCCCAAATGCATCATGTTACATTTATCAACATTGAGTCTTATCTGCCACTTTGCTGCCCATTCTGGGTCTCATCAGGAGACCTTGTTTTCCTGTGTCCCAAGGGCTACAATAGACAATTTGTTTCAGAATAAAGGGCCATATTCATATACGCAAGTTAGCGATACCGATCATTATCACTGATGTGTAACCGTGGTTGTACATTTACGGCCAACTTTCGTTAATTGACAAACATTTGGTCGTAGAATACCCCTTTATGAATATGGCCCAAAGATTGAAATGTACAAATCATTGCTTCTTATTTTTAGCCCCTTCAGTAGAAATCACTTGACATGAAGTGGGAATGATTTTGACATTTTAGGTGATTTTAGTCTGGATCCCAAATTTGGAGCCATGTTTTCTAGATGGATTGTAATTGAAAATATTTGTGCAATCACATGCCACCCAAAATAACCAGTAGAATTTTCTTTTACAAAAGAAACTTCTGCACCTCACGTTTATAAATAGGGCACTCACAGGGAGATGTAATAAAAGTTCTTATGGTTAAAAATGCTGCTAATTTTGCCCCAACCAATCAGATGTTAGCTTTCAAATGTTAAATAAAATCTGATTGGTTGGGGCAAAATTAGCACCATTTTTAACGATAAGAAATTTTATTACATCTCCCCTTATGTATCTAACATCAGCATCAACCAGAAAACTTTCCTCTTGTTTGTCTCAGCCACAATTACATTATAATGCAAACCATTAATCTACAAGGCTGCATTGTTACATGGCTCTCTACGAATCTATTGTGGAGGTAGGATGACGTTTTGGCACTACAATAAATAATCAGCATCTCTATTATTCAGATTATTCATTAAATGCAAATGTATTCTAGATATAATTAGAAAATCATTTTAAACACTGCACTTTTCAAGTGACTATATTTTTAGAATGTCAGGACAAGTAGATGAGATGTCTATGGTTAGCCTGCAATGTTTGGGAAATGGAATATTTTTATTGAAATATGACATCATTATTTAAAGTGAAATGCACCCAATTTGGAGATTATTTTTTTTTATGTGTTTTACTGTATATTGGATTCCTCAAGTGAAGTGATTGTCTACAGTAATTCTTGCTCTTTCCTCATTTCTTAACTCGTTGACTTTTATATGAACCAAAAAGAAAAGAATCATTCAGGGCTCCCCCAGGGCTCCCACATTCACATGCTACATTCACGCATTGAGTTTTGAGTTTTATTGTTGCCGGACTTTAAAAAGTCCTGAAGTTAAAAAATCACCTAAAAATAAGGTGCTACAATATTATTATTATTGTAGATTTATAAAGTGCCAACATCTTCCGTAGCACTTTAAAGTTGCAGTTTAAGTGCTGGTCAAGCAGCATTTAGTGTGGTAGTTACAGCATTACTGTGGTACAATAGGAAGGAGGGCCTTGCCCGAGAGCTTAAAGTCTAGAGCAGATGGGGATGAAACATAAGGTGAAGCAGATCAGTAGCTGTATCTAAGTTGTTAGTGGATCATAACTAGCGGGTTTGCGATGGGTCAGTAAGAGGGGTAGAAGTGTCCAGGTCCAGACTGTAACCTTGCCTGAATAGGTGAGTTTTGTGGTTGCATTTGAAGATATGAAGTGATGGTGAGTGACGTATAAAGCGAGGAAGGGAGTTCCAGAGCAGAGGGGCAGCACTAGAAAAGCCCTGAATACGGTTGTGGGAAAAGGTGATTAGAGTGGATGAAGAGAAGATCATTAGCAGAGCAGAGGTTATGCCTTGGGTAGTATCTGTTCCAGATTAGAGATGTATAGGGGGGTGTATTGGAAAGAGCCTTGTAGGATAAAGTTAGTAGCTTTAATTGGATTCTTTGGGTAATGGGAAGCCAGTGGAGAGATTGGCGTGTCATTAATGTTGATAGTAGTGTTAGGTAGGGGGGTAGATCGAGAGGGTGGGAAAATTACAAGTTCGATCTTATCCATGTTGAGTTTGAGGACGCAGGAGGACATAAAAGCAGAGATGGCATTTAGGCAGTCAGGGACCCGGGATGTCAGAGCAACAAGGTCAGGGGCGGAGATATGAATTTGGGTATCATCAGCATACAGATGGTATTAGAATCCAAATGAACTAATGAGCTGACCTAGCATCACTTGCATCACCAACTTCCACGTTAACCATGCAGACACGGCAATTATGGAGTTAAAGTTGGGATAACCGATACAACATTGGTTAGCATGACATTTTACTCCATTTACTGCCTCTTGGTGCATCTGGCTGTTTATATCTTGTTTTTACAGTGCCAGAATTTTTATAGGGCAAGATATAGTTGATGTATAGTTATCTAAAAAGGGATATAGAAAAAGGTGTCCCTGTTAATCTCTGCTACTGTGCATATGTTACTGTATTCTACTAGTGCAATGCACCGAAAGCCTCTACCGGCTCCCTTGTACAATTGCAATAGCGCTGTTATATGCAGATAGAACCTCTCAGAGCATTGTTAACCATTATGGAAATTTTAACTAAACATTTTCAGCTATAAAAAGGGGTAAGTGCTATCTACATATAACATTGCATGCAGCACGGGCCGGTTAACCTTTGCCCTGAGCAATATTACATCGGTTAATGTGAGTTTAACTCAATCTAGGAGCATTGCAACTCTTGGTGATTTGCCTTGTACATGTTTTAAAAATAAAAAATGTGAATAAATCCTTGGGTCCAACAATTTACTAATGGGAGCTGCCATAGTGATTTCTCTGCCTAGATAAAATATGAACCATAGGGCCATATTTATAAAGTTGTGGTATCACATTTACAATTGTTATGGTGATCATTAATTTACAATCGATATCGTAAATGTATGAGAGCCATCGTAAATGTACAATAGCAACTGTACATCTATGACCACGATCGGAGATTTGCGATTGCCCATAAAATACCATTGCGGTAGTTTACTACTGCATGGTATTCTATGAAGATTATGGACATTCGCCATGTACGATTGTGGCCTTACATTACCAGTAACGAAAACCCAGGGTATCGCAAATTAAAATTATCGCGGTTTATACATATGTCTTATAGTCACCAATGAAATAATGTTGCCTAGTAGCTAAATAATCCTATAGAATTTTTAGACTTCCCCTTCACTTACGTTCTATCAGCAAACTGAAAACTTGAACTGAAAATCTATATATAGAATATAATAATAGAGTTGAATTGGACATGCCCTTAAAGGGCATGCCCTAAAATGTCCAGCCCCAAAATGAAAACTTACATACAGATAAATCACCCCCAAAAACCATAAACAGTAATAGCTTGAAATCTGAAATATAGTCTAACCTGAAATCCTGCACAACTTCCTGTTTCCCCTGGTTCTTCCAGTTAGCAACTGTCAGTTATGGATTTGACAGTTGACATCACAACCAATGACTGAATGTTAATCCCTTGTCTGCCTCTTCTGAGCATGCCCAAGCTCAGTACAGGCTCAGTACAGGTTTCTAAATTGCTGAGTTTCCATGAGGCATCCAGAAGCATAGCAGGCACACAGTAATGAATTCATAGGACAAACTATTATATATTAACATATTTTAAAGAGGTCATTCTTTCTAAAAGATGTTTTTATGAGGGTGGAGTTGCCCTTTAAAGGAATTGTACACTGAAAAAAAATACTTTGCCTGCTTTCAATCTATAAATGAATACATGTAAGCAGCACTTACTCTGATGGTACTTAAGTTGCTCAGTCCCCCACCCCCCTGCCAGACTACCTGTACTCTTTGTGAGGGCAAGCATGCTCAGTAATTCCTATGCCAGCATTGGGAGTGGGAATTTCCCATCAAGCAGCTCACATACCAACTGTCACCATTCCATCAAACTGAACATAACAGAAGAGTTTGTGATAGTAAGACACTTGATTGACAGCTGAAATGTAAAATGTTTCAGACTGGATATCTAAAGGAATAGGGGACAGATCCACAACAAAAATGGTACAGTGATAGTTGGTAAGAATGTTAGTTTCCAGTAATGGGCAATTTAAGAAAAATAATTTTCACAGTGTACATATCCTTTAAATATTCAATGATTTGACTGTCTTTAATGGACAACACAATTTGTCGAAATGTCGACTGCAGGTTTTTTTCCTCTGGCCGGAAGACGACCAATCAATTTATGATGTGTATGAATGAAAGTTTCGGGCGATAATCGTCCCGTGTGTGGGCCCTTTATCGGGCGAAACAGACGTCCGGTCGGGGATCGTTGCCCGACCAACCTGGCGAATCTCCGAACAAATGGCCGTTTTGGACAATAAAGGGCCTACACATGGGACGATTTTCGGCCGCAACCTTCGTTTTGACACATCGTGTAGGTCCAAAATTGCACTGTATGTACTCAGCCTAACAGGCATAGAAAATAAATTGGCCTGTGCAGCAGTGACTATTAATACAGCTTGCAAAACTCCTCTGACCTCAAATCCACACACAAATCTCCCTATCAAAATTGCTGTAGCACTATCATCACTGAGGTCATTGGTTATTTACCCTTGATTAATCAGCCAATAGGAAAATATTCTGAATATCCCTGCATTTGCCTATGTGACACTAACCTGGGTAAAGGAATTAGACTGTTTGTTTCTATCAGATGTAAAGTCAAGGCTACCCATAGAGCTATTGTACCCTTTATTATAATCCCTTTATTATAGCGGAACGTGAGAGCAGTGAAAAGCCTCTAACGTGTGTGTACATGGCCTTGCTGAGGTTTCTTTTTATTTGAGCTTTTAAATATTTTCCTCCTTTGGATAAATATAGAAATGGTAACCCTGAAGGGTTTCTTCCTATAACAATGCTTGTAGCATTAATGCAAATATTATGATTCTTCTATATGTCGTTTTAGAAAATATATTGTCATGAGTATAAAAACTGGTTACTGGTGCTTGATCATGGTGTGTAATATTGTACATACACAATATATAACGATGCAGATGTGAAAGAAATCTCATTTATAACAATACTAGTCATATAAATGTTTCTGGTCCCTTCCTGTCAATAAACAGCAGCTCTGTCTTGCTTTATGGCAGAAATTCTAGATCAGGATCACAGTCTTAGAAGACACGATACAAGGTGTATGATAAGGTGATTTGCATTATTAGAACTGCTGGTCTGGTCTGGGTTTGTACACACTGGCCAATATTTCGGCCTTATTGACCTCCTGGACCAATATTTATATTTCCCACATGGCTGATTATTTCTGTCAAATTGTTCATCATTTGAATGATCAGACATGACGGAAAAGCATGGCCAACCATGCAGACTTCAATAGGTGGCATTTTTGGTTGAGCCAAAATATTACTACTGCCAACTATAGTATAGTCTAGTATAGTATAGTATTTAAGGTTGAATAAATATATACGTTCATCCAGTCCAACCCATCTATCAATATCCTCATTTCCTGCCTAAATGTTGATCCAGAGGAAGGCAATAAAAACACCAAATTTATGAAGGGAAAAAAAATCCTTCCTGACTCCAAGTGGCAATCGGAAATATCCCTGGATCAACTCTACTTTATTAACTGACAGACTGCCAATTAGTGCATCAATTGGTACATCTTCCCATTGGAATTATCGCCCTAAAAACAGCAAGTGTGTACCAGGCCAGACAGAACAATAAACAACCTCTTAAAAGTAAATTAGAAGATACTGTAAAAAAACAACTAAGCACTGGTATTGATTGGGGCATGAATTTTTTTTCTTGCAATAATTGTGCTAAAGATAAGCTACTTTTTTTGCTGTTGGGCTCATCATGAGAATGTTAAATGATTTCCCAATTCCTGTCACTGTGTGTGGCATGTTAAATAGCAAGTGGTTGCCTCATATCTAACACTGGATTTCCAGTAGAGCTTCTTTGCTATTATCCACAGTTGTTTTGCATACTTGTCCAATACTTCTGTGCCTTAGGATATGGGAATATCCTAAACAATGTGTTAATTGGAATGCCATTTTGATTTGCACATTTGTTGCCCTTGAACTGCATAAACTAAAAGGGGTCTGTAAGAGCACTAATACTGGTCTCACCAAAACATTTTTACAAACAGAAAAAGAAGATCAATGCACATTCCTGGGCTCCCTATATTCTCATTGCTAGTGCTTTAGTTACAAACTTATCATAAACATTAAAAACCTCCCAAACATGTCAAGGTTACCCCAGTATGAAGGATCCTAACTTATTACCTTGGGTCATTAATATGGGCTGACACCCCCCCTACAAACTAATTATGAATTTGGTAGTTGTTGCACATAGGTAAAGTTAAAGTCTTTATAAACGTTATAGGGGGTGATGCAATATTTTTGTCCGACGCAGCTTAGCTGCCCAAGTTCCCGCAATGCAAAAATCCCTGTGCGAGATTTTGTACATCGCAAGATCTCTGCCAGGTAAGTGCACCGGCTAACGCCTCCCATTCAGTGGTGTAAAGTTTCACGCTACATAGTAGCGCAAAACTTTACTAAGAGCGGTTTTGCATCGCCTGCGCCACGCTATTTCTGAGCATTCTCAGAAATGGCGCAGGCAACGCAAACTCAGTGTAAAACCCACACTAACCTGATAATACATCGGATAATGTGGGTTTTAAAAAATATTGCATCGGCCCCCATAGTTTCCCTGTCCCACGTATTTGCCCCCAGCTAACCACATCATGCTACAGGTGATATTTTTATTTTGGAACAGTATCTTTTACTATGTTTGTAGCGATCAATAAAAAGTTATTACCAAAACAGCAGTCACAGGCAATTTATCACAGACAAAAAAGCAATTAGTTCTATCTATTAATTATTTGGTTGTTCATACTGGAACCATATGTCAGAAAATCTTTTATTTTTCCCTTACAAAAGAAATTTTTATTTTTCCTTGCAATATTTGGGGTCTTTTTCCTCTATCAGCCTGAGTTTACAAAGAAATGTTTGCAAATCCTGCATAGGTGATAAAAAATAACTATGCTATACTATCAGGTCTATGTAATAAAAGTTCTTATCATTCAAAATGGTGCAAATTTTGCCCCAACCAATCAGATTTTAGCTTTCAAATGGTAGCTAACATCTGATTTTGAACAATTTTGAACGATAAGAACTTTTATTACATAGGCCTGTATGTATCATGTAAAATTTAAAGAGACAAAATTTGTATGTTTCTAGGTTATTGGCCTAGGTCCTCCTATACACAATGTGGCAACCACAAGTGCATGGACAAGATCGGTTAGTTTTCAGGCTGCACTATAGTACAATCTAGTGCATTATGTGCATTGCGGTCTGTTTTTTATGTATTATGAGGAAGATGCAATAAATTTCCCAATTGCAACCTACCTGCACTCTTTCCCACAATGTATTATGCGACCATTGATATATCATGAAAATATGAACAGTACATTGCAATCTTTTGTGGGGCTTTAAAGCCGAAATTGAAAAGACGATAAAAACTAGCGCAAAAATTGCTTCTGTGTGATCCGATTCGTTCTGTTTTTGGTGCATTCTGTGCGTTAGTAAGTGCTGGGGACCAGGTCTTATTGCCTAAATCAGCTGCTCAAAAAGAAAACCCTATTCAATATTGGCCACAATGCCTTTGGTGAATATGGCTTTTGGGGTTATGCAATCTTAAAGGAGAACTAAATCTTGTTTTTTTACCCTTAATGTGAAAGATTTTTGTTTGACTGTTTTATTGTGGCCATACATTTACGCCCGCGATTGTACATTTACGATAGCCCATGGTATCGCAATTCTGTGATATTGCAGGTGTTAATAAATATGGCCCTTGGTTTTGTACCTAAGAAGGCATTCATGTGGTTTCGAGTACTCACAGCCCATCTAGTCTTCAATGAGTTTGTGAGCAAACTGACTCCCACAATTCACTATCCCTATGCACGTATTTTCTATGACAATTAAGATATTCTGATTTTGTATTAATCCAGCTCAATTAACCTCTGTAGTACTGCACTACCTTCTTTGTTCCCAAAAAATGGTTGGTTCAGACATCTTACCCTAAAATATATACTATAGATATATTCTAAATCTTTAGGGTGGTGACCAGGGTCGCACATATTTCCCCTTATGGCACTGCATCATCACTCTATATTATAAGGTCGGAGTGATATAAACTTATACCACACACACACACACACACACACACACACACACACACACACACACACACACACACACACACACAGTTACAAGGTAAAACAGATTTAGCTACAATGGACAGACCACATACCACACCACAATACAATCTATGGACTATTATTATATGTGCACCTCATAGGCTTATACATAGGAACACATGTAACACTTGTATTAACCAAATACCCAAGTCTCAAAACCTACAGGGAGCACTACCATAGAACAATACACATAGAGATACATTCCTGACAATCTGTCTCTGTCTCTGAGTATACACCTATGATGCTAAGGTAACCTTTGATCCCTGCAGTTCTGCGTTACTGGTCCTGTTGGCATTACCCGCGGACGTAGGTTTTGTGACTTCATTACTATGTATTCTACCTGTAAATAAGACATGCCTCTTATACCTAGGGAACATATTTTCTATGCAGATAAATCCTATAGGGAAGTCCCCATTAAGACTTTTAAAGCTGCTGTTACCCTGCAGTTTATTTTCCAGCCAGCATAAATTGTTGCTAAAATCTACCTGTTTTCTTTGTGATAGGTTAGTGGACTAACGTTCTGCTTTTAGAAACACACAGCCCATGAGGTTACAGATTCAATTCCCCACACTTTGAATTTTTTTTGCCTAAATGCTTGATTAGGGTTACTTTTCTTCTAATTATGAAATGCAAAAAAATACAATTCTACACTGTAAAATCACTTTTCTGTATCCGAGAGAGGATCTGCTGTAACATTATCTGTGCCATGTTTTGTAAAAATAGAATGCTATCATCTTTTAGCGGGCAAGGATGCAGCTTCCTTGTTTTGATCTGCTGTACACTAGAGAGCATGTGAAGTGAACCACGTACACTTATCGCAAATCAGCTTTAATGTCTTAAGCTGGGTACACACACTAGCGATAAAGCCCCGATACCATCAGATCCGACAGTATCAGGGCTTTATCGCTAGTGTGTGTAGCGGTTTTCCCGAACGAGCGTGTGACGAACATTCCCGTCGGCCGAGCGGTCGTTCAGGGAAAAAAGAAAATTTCCCTTGGCCTCGCTAGACTCCCTATAGAGGAGTCTGCCACAGCCGAGAGAAACACACACTCTACGCTACATGTAGGGCAGCCAAGGAGGGATCAGAAGGGTGGGAGGGATGGGGGGAAAGGTCTCCCCTGCGCATGCCACTGTTCTCTCAGAGGGTAAGGAGGAGGCAGAAACCTTTTGGACAGGAAGACAGCTACTACTACTCCTCCTGGACTTTGGACAAGCACTGCAGGGGAACCATAAGGAGCAGATATGTAAGGTATGTATTTTTTTTAAACTATTCAGTGGGGAAAGTAGTTTGTTAAAGTTTACTTTGGGGGGTGCTACTGATAGTATTGATTTAAATCCTCCTGTCCTTGTACCTGCAGATGAAACGCCCCATTTAGACTCAGTAGATCTACCAGGCCCAATTGCCAAACCTTTTATAAACCTGATCCAATCAGTATCCTGTGCTCTATGGCTATAAATGTGGCCATGGTGAATACTAATAAAAAAAAAAACAAATAGTAAATAAATAATAAAAAGTATGAACATAGCATGTTCAGTTTGAACCACATAGTGTGGCAGGATTGCCTGGGTCTATTCTCAGACCTGCAGGATTATCCTATTTGGTTCCCCTGGGTGCTGGTGACTGTCTGATTAACAGTTTAAAAAATACCTGTTTAAAGATTCTATATCCACTGTATCCACACATAGCAAAACACACACACACACACACACACATAATTTCCACTGTGCACAACGGGCACACTTTTTCTAGTATATTATAATATATATATATATATATATATATATATATATATATATATATATATAATATATATAAATAAAAACTTTAAATGGCAAGTCCAAGTCCAGCCCCAAAATGAAAACTTACATACAGGTAAATCACCCCCCAAAACCCTTAACAGTAATAGTTTGAAGTCTGAAATATACAAGTCTAACCTGAAATCCTGCACAATATCCTGATGCCCCTGGTTCTGCTTTCTGGTTGTTCCAGTTAGCAACTGTCAGTTATGGATTTGACAGTTGACATCACAGCCAATGACTGAATGTTAATCCCCTGTCTGCCTCTTCTGAGCATGCCCAGGCTCAGTACAGGCTCAGTTTAGGTTTCTAAATTGCTCAGTTTCCATGAGGCATCCAGAAGCATAGCAGTAATGAATTCATATGATAAGGTATGATATATCAACATATTTTAAAGAGACCATTCTTTCTAAAAGATGTTCTTATGAGGGTGGAGTTGTCCTTTAATAAAATTAAATTGTTAATTCTGCATGCATGGATAAGGACAGACAGTATTAAATAGTTTAATTGAAAAATGACCTGCTGTTAACAGGATGCTGACTAAGATTCCCTGTGCACTGACATTTAGTAAGCCAAACTCAAATTGCTAAAGGTTCATTTTAAAAGGCGTGCACTGTATACTGTAGGTTGTTTTGTTTGATCAGCTGACACTTTGCATCTATTTCTCCCACTTATGTGCAGATTTTAATACATACTTTTTATTCCATTTTCAATATTGAGGCAAAGCAAAGAGTGTATTTTTTTTGTGCTCGTAAATCTTTGTAAAAGAGACTCAGGGATACTGGCCAATCTGATGAATGTTTGATGAATGGAACTGTTTATTTAAAAATATAAATGTCAGCACCATCAACAGATGCAGGGATGCCAAACCTGCAGCCCTCCAGATGTTTGCAAACTACAAGTCTCAGAATTCCCCGGCAGCATGAATATTAAATAATGCAAAATCCCATAGATAAATTACTTTTAATTCTATCTAGTTTATAAATGTGGGTAAAGAACTGACATTTTTATGGTCCCTAAGGACCTAAGCACCATGGGTAATCTGAAGCTACTGATCATGTTTATAAGTAAAAAATAGATGCCCCCAACTTTGCAACTTCTAACAGCTTGAGTTGGATATATCTTCAATATGAAATGGATGATGCATATTCATAGAAATCTGTGTAATGTAGTTTTTCAAGCTTGTCCACCCTCAGAATGAAAATGTATATCCTTAATTAGCACTATCACTATACTTACCTTTACCAAAGATGCACAATCCCTTGCTGCTGGCTGTCTCCTCCCCTCTGCAGCTTCTGGGTCTGGTCGTCAATCAAAGCCATAACACTTATGACTCAGCTAGAGATGAATGAAACTGGCTAAAATCCGATTTGAATTGAAAATTTTGAGTATTCGAAATCTTTTGAATTTTCAATAAGAGTTTTCATTTTTCAAATGGAATTTTTGAGTTTTCGATTTTCTAATATTCAATGAAATGTCCAGAGTTTCGAAAAAATCTTTGTTTTGGAATCGGGATTCATCAACAGTCCCAGCCAATGGCTGATGGCCATACAAGAAGCTGCCTCCTCTGCTGCTGTGAGGCAAGTACGGTAGATTAATATACTTAAAAACATTTTAAAAAGCATAATCACACAACCTCCATAGTGGGAAAACATCAGCACCTTCACCCACATGGGTACAAACGTAGCCTTGTGATCTGTCTACTGTTTATGCCAGGCAAGTAGATTACACATACACAGCAGAGATCCTCTTGCTGGTGAGGGATCATGCTTTGTAAGTAATAAAGCTGGCCATACATTACCTTAACATTACACTGATTAGAAATTTGAGATGAATGAGTGGAGCTGCAGTTTTTAGTGTCGTCATTCCAGCAACAGGTCATGTTTGTGATCATAATTATGATCCATATTAAGTGATCTTAATATTGATCGTAAAACAATCAGGCCAAGCAATAGTTAAAACTTTTCAGGAATATCAAGCATCTTTGGTAAAGGTAAGTATAGTGATAAGTGGGTATGGGGTGTGTGCTCATTAAGTATATAAACTTTCATCATGAAGCTTGATTTCCACTAAAGTTGATTTTTCCACTGTAGTTCAACTTTAAAGAAATAAAAAAAAGACACTAGTCTAGACCAGTGGCACCCTGGGCAGAAACCAGGCCGTTTGATTAGCCCATTCCAGGACATGCCCCCAAAAACCAATGACCACACCCACCCGCTGGGTGAATATAAAAAGGTCACATTTTATTGGCATATACTGTATAATATGCAACCAATCGGATGATTGATAGATTTTTACTGGTCTACTACAATTTGAAAACATTTTAAAAAATCCAATTGGTTGCTGCAGGGAAACTTTTACACCTCTTGGAACATAAGCCCAATGTGTTTATTTGTATGTATATATTTGTGCTGACTTCTACAATTGTGAACTGTTAATATTTTCTTTTATACTTAAAAATGACTTGAAAAATGAAGTGGCAACGTGCACAGTGTATTAATCCATTGGAGTTCTAGTTATTAAACCTTAGCTACAAAGAATGTTCACGTTTTCTTCAGCAGAGCTAGTGGGAAGATTGTTCTCTGCACCTAATAAACAATGACCTTATGCTTTACTGCCTATTTAAAAGGACGTGAATGGGAGAGGAAAATAGGGCACTTTGCTATGGAAATTTACACGTCACTCGGTTTTTAGAATCTAAGTTTAGAATCTAATTAATACAAGTTTTTTCATGCAATAATTCGTTCAGTATCTTTAATATATACAGCTTTATATATTGCTTATAACTGGCTCTGCAATTAAAAATGGCGCAAAAGATATGGCGCAAAAAGAAAAAAAAAGAATAGTGAACTCAGATTTTAGATTGGTCAAGTTAAACACATCCCCATATTACCCCATGAGACCCTATTAGTGGGTTTGCAGCAATAAATGGTAAGGGTAGATATGATAAATATGTATTACATCCACTATTACCATATTAGCTGCAAACCCATTAATAAATCAGTGTCTCGTGAGGGAATGTGGAACATCTGCACCTTACTTGGTCTGGAGCTGTTTTAATTGCCTTTTTCCTACTCCAAGATTTAAATCCCATGACCACTCTGTACTGGATGTTTTGAAATGAGGAAAGTTGCTCGCTCCATTCCTACTGTAGGGATCGGGTCTATCGCTCTCTTCCTTTCCAAGTCTTTTTTAATAAGACTTTGCAGCTCCCATAACATTTATAGGACACATTGATAGATTTTATTATTAATTGTGTGAAGATTTCTTTTCCCTGTGACATTTTGCAGAATCTCAAAAGAAGATCAGTAATTAACAAACTTTGTCACGTTAGGAAGACAGCTAGCATCTCCCATTCACATACAGATACCATCTCCCATTCACATACAGATACCATCTCCCATTCACATACAGATAGCATCTCCCATTCACATACAGAGAGCATCTCCCATTCACATACAGATAGCATCCCCCATTCACATACAGATAGCATCTCCCATTCACATACAGAGAGCATCTCCCATTCACATACAGAGAGCATCTCCCATTCACATACAGAGAGCATCTCCCATTCACATACAGATAGCATCTTCCATTCACATACAGATACCATCTCCCATTAACATACAGAGAGCATCTCCCATTCACATACAGGTAGCATCTCCCATTCACATACAGATACCATCTGCCATTCACATACAGATAGCATCTCCCATTCACATACAGAGAGCATCTCCCATTCACATACAGATAGCATCTCCCATTCACATACAGATACCATCTGCCATTCACATACAGATAGCATCTCCCATTCACATACAAAGAGCATCTCCCATTCACATACAGATAGCATCTCCCATTCACATACAGATACCATCTGCCATTCACATACAGATACCATCTGCCATTCACATACAGATACCATCTCCCATTCACATACAGATACCATCTCCCATTCACATACAGATACCATCTCCCATTCACATACAGATAGCATCTTCCATTTACATAAAGATAACATCTCCTATTCACATACAGATACCATCTCCGATTCACAGATAGCATCTCCCATTCACATACAGATACCATCTCCCATTCACATACAGATAGCATCTCCCATTCACATACAGATACCATCTCCCATTCACATACAGATACCATCTCCCATTCACATACAGATAGCATCTCTCATTTACATACAGATAGCATCTCCCATTCACATACAGATACCATCTCCCATTCACATACAGATGCCATCTCCCATTCACATACAGATAGCATCTCCCATTTACATACAGATAGCATCTCTCAAGTGGTAAGGGTAGATATGATAAATATGTATTACATCCACTATTACCATATTAGCTGCAAACCAATTAATAAATCAGTGTCTCGTGAGGGAATGTGGAACATCTGCACCTTACTGGTCGGAGCGTTTTATTGCCTTTTTCCTACTCCAAGATTTAAATCCCATGACCACCTGTACTGGATGTTGTTTTGAAATGAGGAAAGTTGCTCGCTCCATTCCTACTGTAGGGATCGGGTCTATCGCTCTCTTCCTTTCCAAGTCTTTTTAATAAGACTTTGCAGCTCCCATAACATTTATAGGACACATTGATAGATTTTATTATTAATTGCGTGAAGTTCTTTTGCCCTGTAAACATTTTGCAGAATCTCAAAAGAAGATCAGTAATTAATAAACTTTGTCACTCAGTTAGGACATCTCCCATTCACATCAGATAGCATCTCCCATTCACATACAGATACAATCCCATTCACATACAGATACCATCTCCCCCTTCACATACAGATAGCATCTCCCATTACATAAAGATAGCATCTCCTATTCAACATACAGATACCATCTCCCATTCACATACAGATAGCATCTCCATTCACATACAGATACCATCTCCCATTCACATACAGATACCATCTCCCATTCACATACAGATAGCATCTCTCATTACATACAGATAGCATCTCCCATTCATACAGATACATCTCCCATTCACATACAGATACCATCTCCCATTCACATACAGATAGCATCTCCCATTTACATTACAGATGCATCTCTCATTCACATACAGTAGCATCTCCATTCACATACAGATAGCATCTCATTCAATACAGTTAGCATTCCCATTCACATACAGATTTACTCCCATTCACATACAGATAGCATCTCCCATTCACATACAGTTAGATCTCCCATTCACATACAGATAGCATCTCCCATTCACATACAGAATAGCATCTCCCATTCACATACAGAATAGCATCTCCCATTCACATACAGATACCATCTCCCATTCACATACATATAGCATATCCCATTCACATACAGAGAGTATCTCCCATTACAACAGAGAGCATCCTCCATACACTACAGATAGCATCTCCCATTAACATACAGATAGCATCCCCCATTCACATACAGATAGCATCTCCCATTCACATACATATAGCATATCCCATTCACATACAGATAGCATCTCCCATTCACATACAGATAGCATCTCCCATTCACATACAGATAGCATCCCCCATTACCATACAGATAGCATCCCCCATTCACATACAGATAGCATCTCCCATTCATTCACATACAGATAGCATCTACCATACAGATAGCATCTCCCATTCACATACAGAGAGTATCTCCCATTCACATCCAGAGAGCATCTCCCATTCACATACAGATACCATCTCCCATTCACATACATATAGCATATCCCATTCACATACAGAGAGTATCTCCCATTCACATACAGAGAGCATCTCCTTCACAACAGATAGCATCTCCTATTCACATACAGATAGCGTCTCCATTCAACATACAGATTCATCTCCCATTCACATACAGATAGCATCTTCTATTTCAAATACAGATAGCATCTCCCATTCAATACAGATAGCGTCTCCCTTCACATACAGATATCATCTCCATTCACATCAGATAGCATCTCCTATTTACATATATATAGCATCTCCTATTACATATATATAGCATCTACTATTTACAATATATGCCATCTCCATTCACCATCAGATAGCATACACATTCACATTACAGATAGCATCTCCCATTCACATACAGATAGCATTTCCCATTCACATACAGATAGCATCTCCCATTCACATACAGATAGCATCTCCCATTCACATAGATAGCTATACCTTCACATACAGAGAGCATCTCCCCTCACATACAAAGAGCATCTCTCATTCAAATACAGATACCATCTCCCTTCACATACCTTTAGTCTCCCATTCACATACAGAAGAGCATCTCCCATTCACATCAAAGACTTCCCATCACATAGACCATCTCCCATTCACAACCCATTCACATTACAGAAGATAGCATCTCCCATTCACGACAGATAGCATCTCCATTCACATACAGATAGGATCTCCCATCATAGATAGCATATCCCATTCAATACAGAGAGCATCTTCCCATTCACATACAAAGAGCCATCTCCTCACGCTCAACCATCCCCATTCACATACCATCTCCCATTCACATACAGAGAGAATCTCCCATTCACATGAATACGAAATCTCCCATTCACATACAGTAGCATCTCCTCATTCACATTACAGATAGCATCTCCTATTTACATTATACATCTCCTATACCTAATATAGCATCTATATTTACATATATATGCCACTCCCATTCATTACAATAGCATTCCACATCTCTTCACATACAGATAGCATTCCATTCACATACAGATAGATATCTCCCATACATTACAGATCGCATATCCCTAGTCACATCAGATAGCATATTCCATTCAAATACAGAGAGCATCTCCCATTCACATACAACGAGCATCTCTCATTCACATACAGATACCATCTCCCATTCACATACCATCTCCATTCACATACAGAGAGCATTCCCATTCCATACAAAGAGCATCTCCATTCACATACAGATACCATCTCCCATTCACATACCATCTCCCATTCAAATACAGTAGCATCTCCCATTCACGTACAGATAGCACTTCACATTCCAATACAGATAGCATCTCCCATTCACATAGATAGCATATCCCATCACATACAGAGAGCATCTCCCATTCCATACAAAGAGCATCTCCATTCACATACAGATACCATCTCCCATTCCACAACCATCTCTCCATTCACATACAGAGAGCATCCCCATTCACATAGATAGAATCTCCAATCACATACAGAAGCATATCCATTCACATAAGATACCTCTCTATTCACATACATATAGATTCCCATTTACATACAAGAGAGCATATCCCATTCACATACAGAGAGCATTCTCCCATTCACATACAGATAGCATCTCCCCATTCACCTAGATGCCTCCCCCATTCACATACAGATAGCATCTCCCATTCACATACAGAGAACATATCCCATTCACATACAGACACCATCTTCCATTCACATTACAGTTAGCAACTCCATTCACAAGTTAGCATATCCCATTCACAAACAGATAGCATCTCCATTCACATAACAGATAACATATCCCATTTCAGATAGATAGCATTTCCTCACAACAGATAGCATCCTCATTCAACTACAGATAGAATCTCCCATCACATACAAAGATAGCATCTTCCATTACAACAGATAGGCATCTCCCATTCAACTACAGATAGCATCTCCATTCTAACATACAGATAGCATCTCCCTTCACATAGATAAGAATATCCATCACATACAGAGAGCATCTCCCATTCACATACAAAGAGCACTCTCATTCACATACAGATACCATTCTCCCATTACATACATCTCCATTACATACAAGAGACATCCCCATCACATACAAAGAGCATCTCCATCACATACAGTACCATTCTCCCATTCACATACCAATCTCCCATTCACATACAGATAGCATATCCCTTCACGATACAGAGCATCTCCCATCACACAGATACCACATCTCCCATTCACATACGCCATCCTCCCACCATTCACATACAGAGAGCATCTCCCATTCACACAAAGAGCATCTCCATTCACATACAGATACCATCTCCATTCACATACCATCTCCATTTCACATACAGAGAGCATCTCCCATTCCACAAGATAAATCTCCATTCACATACAGATAGCATCTCCCATTCACATAACAGATACCATCTTTTATTCACATACATATAGCATATCCCATTCACATACAGAGAGCTATCCCATTCACATAGAGAGCATCTCCATTCACATACAGATAGCATCTCCCATTCACATAAGCATGCCATCCCCCATCACATACAGATAGCATCTCCCATTCACATACAGAACATATCCCTTCACATACAGACACCATCTTCCATTACATACAGTTAGCAACCCCCATTCACATAGTTAGCATCTCCCCATTCACATACAGATAGCATCTCCCATTCACATACAGATAAACATTATCCCATTCACATAGATAGCATTTCCTTCACCTACAGATAGATTACCCCATCACATACACGTATACAACTCTATATGCTAATGCCATCTATACATTTTTCTGCGTTTTTTGTCTTATTTTGACACACAGTAATAAGGATATAAAGGCTATCAATATCTTGGCCCACAATAAATATGGACTCCCATTTGCCTTATAAGATTTCCTGGAAAAACTGAATGTCCTTGTGTAGCTCAGGGAAGTCCGTCCCTTTGATCCATACAGTTTTCAGGTTTTCTGAAATCTTTCTAGTGCTGCTGAGAAGAAACAAGCACAGTGAATAAAAAAGAGAGAGAAGATAGTGAGAAACAAACATAACAAAGCTCTTAGCACTTCAAGTGTTGATTGAACTGTGGGGGGGCAGCATATGGCTTCAATCTATTCTTCCAAAGCAGCAGCTCGCATCTTCATGGTGTCTAAAAAAGTAATCGCCATTCACATTACAGATAGCATTCTCCCATTCACATAGATAGCATATCCCATTTCACATACAGAGAGCATCTCCCATTCACATACAAGACGCCATCATCCCAGTCACTACAGATACCATCCCCATTCACATACCATCTCCATTCACATACAGAGAGCATCTCCCATTCACATAGATGAATCTCCACTCACATACAGATAGCATCTCCCATTCACATAAGACCATCTCTTATTCACATACATATAGCATATCCATCACAAGAGACTATCCCCATTCACATACAGAGAGCATCTCCCATTCACATACAGATAGCATCTCCCATTCACATCAGATGCCATCCTCCCACACATACAGATAGCATCTCCCATTCACATACAGATAGATAACATATACCATTCACATACAGAAACCATATTCCATTCTCCATACAGATAGCATCTCCCATTCACATACAGATAACATTCCCATTTCAGATAGATAGCCATTTCCTTCACCTACAGATAGCATCCCATCACATACAGATAGCATCTCCCATTCACATACGATAGCATTTCCCAGTCACATACAGATAGCATCTCCATTCGTACAGATAGCATCTCCAATCACATACAGATAGCATCCCATTCACATAGTAAACAATATCCATTCCACTACAGAGAGCATCTCCATTCCATACAAAGAGCATCTCCATTCACATACAGATACCATTCTCCCATTCAATACCATCTCCCATTCACATACAGAGAGCATCTCCCATTTCCACATAAAAGAGCAGCATTCCCATCACCTACAGATACCATCTCCACATTACATACCATCTCCCATTCAATATACAGAAGCATATCCCATTCACGTACAGATAGATCCCCATTCACATACAGATACCATCTCCCATTCACATACCATCTCCCATTCACATACAGAGAGCATCTCCCATTCACATAGATAGAATCTCCCATTCACATACAGATAGCATCTCCCATTCACATACAGATACCATCTCTTATTCACATACATATAGCATATCCCATTCACATACAGAGAGCATATCCCATTCACATAGAGAGTATCTCCCATTCACATACAGATAGCATCTCCCATTCACATAGATGCCATCCCCCATTCACATACAGATAGCATCTCCCATTCACATACAGATAACATATCCCATTCACATAGATAGCATTTCCTTCACCTACAGATAGCATACCCCATTCACATACACTGTACAAACTCTATATGCTAATGCCATCTATACATTTTTCTGCGTTTTTTTTCTTTATTTTGACACAGTAATAAAGGATATAAGGCTATCAATTTATCTTGGCCCCACATAAATATGGACTCCCATTTGCCTTATAAGATTTCCTGGAAAATAACTGAATGTCCTTGTGTAGCTCAGGGAAGTCCGTCCCTTTGATCCATACAGTTTTCAGGTTCTGAAATCTTTCTAGTGCTGCTGAAGAAACAAGCCAGTGAATAAAAAAAGAGAGAGAAGATAGTGAGAAACAAACATAACAAAGCTCTTAGCACTTCAAGTGTTGATTGAACTGTGGGGGGCAGCATATGGCTTCAATCTATTCTTCCAAAGCAGCAGCTCGCATCTTCATGTGTTCTAAAAAGTAATCGCCATTCACATACAGATAGCATCTCCCATTCACATAGATAGCATATCCCATTCACATACAGAGAGCATCTCCCATTCACATACAAAGAGCATCTCCCATTCACATACAGATACCATCTCCCATTCACATACCATCTCCCATTCACATACAGAGAGCATCTCCCATTCACATAGAATGATTGAACCATATGCGCCCACCAGTTCAATCAACACTTGAAGTGCTAAGAGCTTTGTATGTTTGTTTCTCACTATCTTCTCTCTCTTTTTTTATTCATGGCTGTTTCTCAGCAGCACTAGAAAGATTCAAACCTGAAACTGTATGGATCAAAGGGACGGACTTCCCTGAGCTACACAAGGACATTCAGTTATTTTCCAGGAAATCTTATAAGGCAAATGGGAGTCCATATTTATGTGGGGCCAAGATAAATTGATAGCCTTATATCCTTTATTACTGTGTCAAAATAAAGAAAAAAAACGCAGAAAATGTATAGATGGCATTGCATATAGAGTTTGTACAGTGTATGTGAATGGGGTATGCTATCTGTAGGTGAAGGAAATGCTATCATTATATGTGAATGGGATATGTTATTGTATGTGAATGGGAGATGCTATCTGTATGGATGGGAGATGCTAACTAGTGAATGGAGAGTTGCTAACTGTATGTGAATGGAAGAGTTGTGTCTGTATGTGAATGGGATATTGTATCTGTATGTGAATGGGAGATGCTATCTGTATGTGAATGGGGGATGGCATCTATGTGAATGGGAGATGCTATCTGTTGTGAATGGGAGATACTCTCTATGTGAATGGGATATGCTCTCTGTATGTGAATGGGATATGTTATATGTATGTGAATAAGAGATGGTATCTGTATGTGAATGGGAGTGCTATCTGTATGTGAATGGAGATTCTATCTATGTGAATGGGAGATGCTCTCTGTATGTGAATGGAGATGGGATATGTGAATGGAGATGGTATCTGTATGTGAATGGGAGATGCTCTTTGTATGTGAATGGGAGATGCTCTCTGTATGTGAATGGGAGATGGTATGTGAATGGGAGAGTGGTATCTGTTGTGAATGGGAGATGCTATCTGTACGTGAATGGGATATGCTATCTGTATGTGAATGGGAGATGGTATGTGAATGGGAGATGGTATCTGTATGTGAATGGGAGATGCTCTTTGTATGTGAATGGGAGATGCTCTCTGTATGTGAATGGGAGATGGTATGTGAATGGGAGAGGTATCTGTATGTGAATGAGAGATGCTCTTTGTATGTGAATGGGAGAGGCTCTCTGTATGTGAAGGTATTGTATCTATGTGAATGGGAGATGCTATCTGTATGTGAATGGGAGATGCTATCTGTACGTGAATGGGAGATGCTATCTGTATGTGATGGGAATGTATCTGTATGTGAATGGGGATGTCTATCTGTATGTGAATGGGATGCTATCTGTAGTGAAGGAAATGCTATCTATCTGAATGGATATGTTATCTGTGTGATGGGAGATGCTATCTGTATGAGAATGGAAGATGGTGTCTGTATGTGAAGGGATATGTATCTGTATGTGAATGGGAGATGCTATCTGTATGTGAATGGGGGATGGATCTATGTGAATGGGAGATGCTATCTGTATGTGAATGGGAGCATGTTGTGAAGGGAGTATGCTCTCGTATGTGAATGGGATATGCTATATGTATGTGATAAGAGATGGTATCTGTATGTGAATGGGAGATGCTATCTGTATGTGATGGGAGATTTATCTATGTGAATGGGAGATGCTCTCTGTATGTGAATGGGAGATGGTATGTGAATGGGAGATGGTTTTTATCTGTATGTGAATGGGAGATGCTCTTTGTATGTGAATGGGAGATGCTCTGTATTTGATGAATTGGGAATGCTATCTATGTGAATGGGAGATGCTATCTGTATGTGAATGGCGATTACTTTTTAGAACACATGAAGATGCGAGTGCTGTTTGAAGAATAGATTGAAGCCATATGCTGCCCCCCCCCATAGTTCAACTAACACTTGAAGTGCTAAGAGCTTTGTTTGTTTGTTTCTCACATTCTTCTCTCTCTTTTTTATTACACTGGTTGTTCTTCAGCAGCACTAGAAAGATTCGAACCTTGAAAACGTATGGATCAAAGGGACGGATTCCCTGAGAGACACAAGGACATTCAGTTATTTTCCAGGAAATTTTAAGCAATGGGCGTCCATATTATGTGGGCCAAGATACAATTGAGCCTTTAATCCTTATTATGTGTCAAAATAAGAACAAAAACACAAGCAGAAAAATGTATGATGGCATTAGCATATAGAGTTTGTACAGTGTATGTGAAGGGGTATTCTATCTGTAGGTGAAGGAAATGCTATCTATGTGAAGGATATGTTTATCTGTATGTGAATGGGGAGAGCTATCTGTATGTGAATGGGAGATGTAACTATGGAATGGGAGTTGTGAAACTGTATATGTGAATGGAAGATGGTGTCTGTATGTGAATGGGATATGTATCTGTATGTGAATGGGAGATGCTATCGTATGTGAATGGGGGATGGCATCTATGTGAATGGGAGATGTTATCTGTATGTGAAGGGATGCCATGCTCTCTATATTGAATGGGATGTCTCTGTATGTGAATGATTGCTATATGTTGAATTGAAGAGATGTTATCTGTATGGTGATGGGAGATGCTATCTGTATGTGAATGGGAGATTCTTCTATGTGAATGGGGAGATGTCTCTGTATTGTGAATCGGAGATGGTATGTGAATGGGAGATGGTATCTGTATGTGAATGGAGATGCTCTTGTATGTGAATGGGAGATGCTATCTGATGTGATGGAGATGTATTGAATGGGAGATGGTATCTGTATGTGAATGGGAGATTGCTTGTACGTGAATGGGATTATGCTATCTGTATGTCGAATGGGAGATGTATTGGAATGGGAGACTGGTATGTATGTGAATGGGAGATGCTCTTTGTATGTGAATGGGAGATGCTCTCGTATTGTGAATGGAGTGGTATGTTGAATGGGAGATGGTATCTGTTAGTGAATGAGAGATGCTCTTTGTATGTGAATGGGAGATGCTCTCTGTATGTGAGAATGGGATATTCTCATCTATGTGAATGGGATTCTATCTGTATGTGAATGGGAGATGCTATCTGTACGTGAATGGGAGAGTGTATGTGAAATGGGAATGCATCTGTATGTGAATGGGAGATGCTTATATTGTATGTGAATGGGGGATCGATCTGTAGGTGAAGGAATGCTTCTATCTGAATGGATATGTATCGCTAGTGAATGGGAGATGCATATCGTGTGAATGGGATATGCTAACTATGTGAATGGAGTTGCTAATGTATGTGAATGGAAGATGGTGTCTGTATGTAATGGATTGAGTTTATCTAGTGTATGTGAATGGGAGATGATCTGTAGTGAATGGGGGTGGATCTAGTGAATGGGAGATGCTATTGTATGTGATGGGAGATGCTCTTCTGTATGTGAATGGGATATCTCTCTGTATTGAAAGGGAGATGCTATATGTATGGAATAAGAGATGGTATGTAGTGAATGGGATGCTATCTGGTATGTGAATGGGAGGAGTTCTATCTATGTGAATGGAGGGAGATGCGCTCGTATGTGAATGGGAGATGGTATGTGAATGGGGATTGTATCTGTATGTGAAAAGGGAGATGATCGCTTCTGTAGTGTGATGGAGATGCCTCGTATGTGAAGGGATATGCTATCTATGTGAATGGGAGAAGGCTATCATATGTGAATGCTGTACGTGAATGGGAGATGCTATGGTAATTAATAAATCAGTGTCTCGTGAGGGAATGTGGAACATCTGCACCTTACTTGGTCTGGAGCTGTTTTAATTGCCTTTTTCCTACTCCAAGATTTAAATCCCATGACCACTCTGTACTGGATGTTTTGAAATGAGGAAAGTTGCTCGCTCCATTCCTACTGTAGGGATCGGGTCTATCGCTCTCTTCCTTTCCAAGTCTTTTTTAATAAGACTTTGCAGCTCCCATAACATTTATAGGACACATTGATAGATTTTATTATTAATTGCGTGAAGATTTCTTTTGCCTGTAACATTTTGCAGAATCTCAAAAGAAGATCAGTAATTAATAAACTTTGTCACGTTAGGACATCTCCCATTCACATACAGATAGCATCTCCCATTCACATACAGATACCATCTCCCATTCACATACAGATACCATCTCCCATTCACATACAGATAGCATCTCCCATTCACATACAGATAGCATCTCCCATTCACATACAGATAGCATCTCCCATTCACATACAGAGAGCATCTCCCATTCACATACAGAGAGCATCTCCCATTCACATACAGAGAGCATCTCCCATTCACATACAGATAGCATCTTCCATTCACATACAGATACCATCTCCCATTAACATACAGAGAGCATCTCCCATTCACATACAGGTAGCATCTCCCATTCACATACAGATACCATCTGCCATTCACATACAGATAGCATCTCCCATTCACATACAGAGAGCATCTCCCATTCACATACAGATAGCATCTCCCATTCACATACAGATACCATCTGCCATTCACATACAGATAGCATCTCCCATTCACATACAAAGAGCATCTCCCATTCACATACAGATAGCATCTCCCATTCACATACAGATACCATCTGCCATTCACATACAGATACCATCTGCCATTCACATACAGATACCATCTCCCATTCACATACAGATACCATCTCCCATTCACATACAGATACCATCTCCCATTCACATACAGATAGCATCTTCCATTTACATAAAGATAACATCTCCTATTCACATACAGATACCATCTCCGATTCACAGATAGCATCTCCCATTCACATACAGATACCATCTCCCATTCACATACAGATAGCATCTCCCATTCACATACAGATACCATCTCCCATTCACATACAGATACCATCTCCCATTCACATACAGATAGCATCTCTCATTTACATACAGATAGCATCTCCCATTCACATACAGATACCATCTCCCATTCACATACAGATGCCATCTCCCATTCACATACAGATAGCATCTCCCATTTACATACAGATAGCATCTCTCAAGTGGTAAGGGTAGATATGATAAATATGTATTACATCCACTATTACCATATTAGCTGCAAACCAATTAATAAATCAGTGTCTCGTGAGGGAATGTGGAACATCTGCACCTTACTTGTCTGGAGCTGTTTAATTGCCTTTTCCTACTCCAAGATTTAAATCCCATGACCACTCTGTACTGGTGTTTTGAAATGAGAAAGTTGCTCGCTCCATTCCACTGTAGGGATCGGGTCTATCGCTCTCTTCCTTTCCAAGTCTTTTTTAATAAGACTTTGCAGCTCCCATAACATTTATAGGACACATGGATAGATTTTATTATTAATGCGTGAGATTTCTTGCCTGTAACATTTTGCGAATCTCAAAAGAAGATCAGTAATTAATAAACTTTGTCACGTTAGGACATCTCCCATTCACATACAGATAGCATCTCCCATTCACATACAGATACCATCTCCCATTCACATACAGATAGCATCTCCCATTCACATACAGATAGCATCTCCCATTTACATAAAGATAGCATCTCCTATTCACATACAGATACCATCTCCCATTCACATACAGATAGCATCTCCCATTCACATACAGATACCATCTCCCATTCACAACATACAATCATCCATTCACATACAGATAGCATCTCTCATTACATACAGATAGCATCTCCCATTCACATACAGATACCATCTCCCATTCACATACAGATACCATCTCCCATTCACATACAGATAGCATCTCCCATTTACATACAGATAGCATCTCTCATTCACATACAGTTAGCATCTCCCATTCACATACAGATAGCCATCTCTCATTCACATACAGTTAGCATCTCCCATTCACATACAGATAGCATCTCCCATTCACATACAGATAGCATCTCCCATTCACATACAGTTAGCATCTCCCATTCACATACAGATAGCATCTCCCATTCACATACAGAATAGCATCTCCCATTCACATACAGAATAGCATCTCCCATTCACATACAGATACCATCTCCCATTCACATACATATAGCATATCCCATTCACATACAGAGAGTATCTCCCATTCACATACAGAGAGCATCTCCATCAACATCAGAAGCATCTCCCATTACCATACAGATAGCATCCCCCCATTCACATCAGATAGCATCTCCCATTCACATACATATAGCATATCCCATTCACATCGTTAGCATCTTTCTCCCATTCACATACAGATAGCATCTCCCATTCACATACAGATACATCCCCCATCACACCAGATAGCATCCCCCATTCCACTACAGATAGCATCTCCCATTCATTCACATACAATAGCATCTACCATACATAGCATCTCCCATTCACATACAGAGAGTATCTCCCATCACATACGAGAGCATCTCCCATTCACATACAGATACCACTCCCATTCACATACAATATAGAATATCCCCATTCACATACAGAGAGTATCTCCCATTTCACATACGGAGCATCTCCCTTTCACACATAGAGCATTCCTTCTCCCATACTCATCGTCTCCCATTCACATACAGATATCATCTCCCATTCACATACAGATAGCATCTCCCTTTCACATACAGATAGCATCTCCCATTCACATACAGATAGCGTCTCCCATTCACATACAGATATCATCTCCCATTCACATACAGATAGCATCTCCTATTTACATATATATAGCATCTCCTATTTACATATATATAGCATCTACTATTTACAATATATGCCATCTCCCATTCACATACAGATAGCATCCCCATTCACATACAGATAGCATTCCCATTCACATACAGATAGCATTTCCCATTCACATACAGATAGCATCTCCCATTCACATACGATAGCATCTCCCATTCACATAGATAGCATATCCCATTCACATACAGAGAGCATCTCCCATTCACATACAAAGAGCATCTCTCATTCACATACAGATACCATCTCCCATTCACATACCATCTCCCATTCACATACAGAGAGCATCTCCCATTCACATACAAAGAGCATCTCCCTTCACATACAGATACCATCCCCATTCACATACCATCTCCCATTCACATACAGATAGCACTCCCATTCACGTACAGATAGCATCTCCCATTCACATACAGATAGCATCTCCCATTCACATAGATAGCATATCCCATTCACATACAGAGAGCATCTCCCATTCACATACACAAGAGTCATCTCCCTTCACATACAGATACCACTCCCATTCACACCATCTCCCATTCACATACAGAGAGCATCTCCCATTCACATAGATAGAATCTCCCATTCACATACAGATAGCATCTCCCATTCACATACAGATAGCATCTCCTATTTACATATATATAGCATCTCCTATTTACATATATATAGCATCTACTATTTACATATATATGCCATCTCCCATTCACATACAGATAGCATCCCCATTCACATACAGATAGCATCTCCCATTCACATACAGATAGCATTTCCCATTCACATACAGATAGCATCTCCCTTCACATCAGATCCACTCCCATTCACAATAGATAGCATATCCCATTCACATACAGAGAGCATCTCCTCTCCATTCACATACAAAGAGCATCTCTCATCACCTACAGATACCATCCCCCTTCACATACCTCTCCCATTCACATACAGAGAGCATCTCCATTCACATACAAAGAGCATCTCCATTCACATACAGATACCATCTCCCATTCACATACCATCTCTCCCATCCATACAGATAGCATCTCCCATTCACGTACAGATAGCATCTCCCATTCACATACAGATAGCATCTCCCATTCACATAGATAGCATATCCCATTCACATACAGAGAGCATCTCCCATTCACATACAAAGAGCATCTCTCCCCATTCACATACAGATACCATCTCCCATTCACATACCGATCTCTCCATTCACATACAGAGCATCTCCCATTACATAGTAGAATCTCCCATTCACATACAGATAGCATCTCCCATTCACATACAGATACCATCTCTTATTCACATACATATAGCATATCCCATTCACATACAGAGAGCATATCCCATTCACATACAGAGAGCATCTCCCATTCACATACAGATAGCATCTCCCATTCACATAGATGCCATCCCCCATTCACATACAGATAGCATCTCCCATTCACATACAGATAACATATCCCATTCACATACAGACACCATCTTCCATTCACATACATTAGCAACTCCCATTCACATAGTTAGCATATCCCATTCACATACAGATAGCATCTCCCATTCACTACAGATAACATATCCCATTCAGATAGATAGCATTTCCTTCACCTACAGATAGCATCCCCATTCACATACAGATAGCATCTCCCATTCACATACAGATAGCATTTCCCATTCACATACAGATAGCATCTCCCATTCACGTACAGATAGCATCTCCCATTCACATACAGATAGCATCTCCCATTCACATAGATAGAATATCCCATTCACATACAGAGAGCATCTCCCATTCACATACAAAGAGCATCTCTCATTCACATACAGATACCATCTCCCATTCACATACCACTCCCATTCACACAAGAGCTCTCCCATCCCATACAGAGAGCATCTCCCATTCACATACAATACCATCACCATTCACATACCATCTCCCATTCACATACAGATACATATCCCATTCACGTCAGATAGCATCTCCATTCACATACAGATACCATCTCCCATTCACATACCATCCTCCCATTCACATACAGAGAGCATCTCCCATTCACATACAAAGAGCATCTCCCATTCACATACAGATACACTCCCATTCACTACCATCTCCCATTCACATACAGAGAGCATCTCCCATTCACATAGATAGAATCTCCCATTCACACGTAGCATCTCCCATTCACATACAGATACCATCTCTTATTCACATACATATAGCATATCCCATTCACCATACAGAGAGCATATCCCATTCACATAGAGAGCATCTCCATTCACATACAGATAGCATCTCCCATTCACATAGATGCCATCCCCCATTCACATACAGATAGCATCTCCCATTCCACTACATATAACATATCCCTTCACATACAGACACCATCTTCCATTCACATACAGTTAGCAACTCCCATTCACATAGTTAGCATCTCCATTCACATACGATCATCTCTCCCATTCACATACAGATAACATATCCCATTCACATAGATAGCATTTCCTTCACCTACAGATAGCATACCCCATTCACATACACTGTACAAACTCTATATGCTAGCCATCTATACATTTTCTCTTTTTTGCGTTTTTTATTTTGAACACAGTAATAAAGGATATAGGCTATCATCAATTTATCTTGGCCCCACATAAATATGACTCCCATTGCCTTATAAGATTTCCTGGAAAATACTGAATGTCCTTGTGTAGCTCAGGGAAGTCCGTCCCTTTGATCCATACAGTTTTCAGGTTCTGAAATCTTTCTAGTTGCTGCTGAAGAAACAGCCAGTGAATAAAAAAAAGAGAGAAGATAGTGAGAAACAAACATAACAAAGCTCTTAGCACTTCAAGTGTTGATTGAACTGTGGGGGGCAGCATATGGCTTCATCTATTCTTCAAAGCAGCAGCTCGCATCTTCATGTGTTCTAAAAAGTAATCGCCATTCACATACAGATAGCATCTCCATTCACATGATAGCATATCCCATTCACATCAGAAGCACTCCCATTCACATACAGCAAGAGCATCTCCCATTCACATACAGATACCATCTCCCATTCACATACCATCTCCCATTCACATACAGAGAGCATCTCCCATTCACATAGATAGAATCTCCCATTCACATACAGATAGCATCTCCCATTCACATACAGATACCATCTCTTATTCACATACATATAGCATATCCCATTCACATACAGAGAATCCCTGCACATCAGAGCCATCTCCCATTCACATACAGATAGCATCTCCCATTCACATAGATGCCATCCCCCATTCACATACAGATAGCATCTCCCATTCACATACAGATAACATATCCCATTCACATACAGACACCATCTTCCATTCTCATACAGATAGCATCTCCCATTCACATACAATAACATATCCCATTCAGATAGATAGCATTTCCTTCACCTACAGATAGCATCCCCATTCACATACAGATAGCATCTCCCATTCACATACAGATAGCATTTCCCATTCATACAGATAGCATCCCCATTCACGTACAGATAGCATCTCCCATTCACATACAGATAGCATCTCCCATTCACATAGATACAATATCCCATTCACATACAGAGAGCATCTCCCATTCACATACAAAGAGCATCCTCTCATTCACATACAGATACCATCTCCCATTCACATACCATCTCCCATTCACATACAGAGAGCATCTCCCATTCACATACAAAGAGCATCTCCCATTCACATACACCAGATCCATCTCCATTCACATACCATCTCCCATTCACATACAGATAGCATATCCCATTCACACAGATAGCATCTCCCATTCACATACAGATACCATCTCCCATTCACATACCATCTCCCATTCACATACAGAGAGCATCTCCCATTCACATACAAAGAGCATCTCCCATTCACATACAATACCATCTCCCATTCACATACCATCTCCCATTCACATACAGAGAGCATCTCCCATTCACATAGATAGAATCTCCCATTCACATACATAGCATCTCCCATTCACATACAGATACCATCTCTTATTCACATACATATAGCATATCCCATTCACATACGAGAGCATATCCCATTCACATAGATATCTCCCATTCACATACAGATAGCATCTCCCATTCACATAGATGCCATCCCCCATTCACATACAGATAGCATCTCCCATTCACATACAGATAACATATCCCATTCACATACAGACACCATCTTCCATTCACTACAGTTAGCAACTCCCATTCACATAGTTAGCATCTCCCATTCACATACAGATAGCATCTCCCATTCACATACAGATAACATATCCCATTCACATAGATAGCATTTCCTTCACCTACAGATAGCATACCCCATTCACATACACTGTACAAACTCTATATGCTAATGCCATCTATACATTTTTCTGCGTTTTTTTTCTTTATTTTGACACACGTAATAAAGGATATAAGCTACACATTTATCTTGGCCCACATAAATATGGACTCCCATTTGCCTTATAAGATTCCTGGAAATAACTGAATGTCCTTGTGTAGCTCAGGAAGTCCGTCCCTTTGATCCATACAGTTTTCAGGTTCTGAAATCTTTCTATGGCTGCTGAAAAACACCATGTGAATAAAAAGAAGAGAGAAGATAGTGAGAAACAAACATAACAAAGCTCTTAGCACTTCAAGTGTTGATTGAACTGTGGGGGGCAGCATATGGCTTCAATCTATTCTTCCAAAGCAGCAGCTCGCATCTTCATGTGTTCTAAAAAGTAATCGCTGTGGGTTACATCCCCAGTCCTGTCTGTCAGCGTACAGTCAGATCATTTTCATTGTGATGGATTAGCACAGCCTGCGTTGCCTTTCTTTTGCATGCATAGGCATGACATGGTTTATATTGCTGAATATAGATCCATGTAAACGACTGGATAATTAATACAGTTACTGTATAATAAACAGCTCTAAGGGCGAGTAAACACCAAGGGTACAAGGCAGGTACAGTGTATTTATAGATCCTAATGGATATAACCAGCGTCCTGTTAATTTGTTATGAGAAACCTCATTTTAGGTAAAACATAGTCTGCAATTACTGAAAGTGTATGTCCACCAATTCTTTAACTTTGTTTTGTTCAGTTTAAATAAAGAACGGGAGGTAAATGAGCTATGTCTTGCCTCCCCATTTTCAGTAAAACTTGTAGGAAAAAAGAAGGAACTTCACTTTAGTGGCAGCTTCTCCATGACAGGTCCTGACATATCCATTCTCCTTTGCACTATTCAGGGGCAAGCTCGGTATTTTCAAGGGAGGGACTCCTAAAAGGGTTACCATGGGCAGTGGGGAGTGCATCATCCCCCATTTTAGCCACACCTGCTTTTGAAGGCCCATGTTACAGTATACCGTCATTATTTTTTCCTTGTCACTAGACTTTTTACTTGTCCCTTTATTATAAAATAGAAGGATATTAAAAGTCACAAAGGAGTTATATGACCATACAACCCTATGAGGTATAGGTGTGTAAACAATGTACACATATTTTAATTCTTTATTACAGTTACAAACCTTATTATAGCAAACCCTATATTGTCAAATAAATCCTTGTTAATTTATGGATCCAGTTCATGCTAATACTGGTACCAGGAGAATAAGCATAATAAATTCTCTCTTCTGCTACTGTGTGGTCTGTCACTGTCCATATGATCAGTTTCAAACCTATCCCCAAACAGGTAAAACTTACTGTCCATGTCTGTACCTTGGCTCCCATTATTTTAATCCCCCTTCACACTGACACCACTTAAACTTTCTAGTGACATCAAGGTACCAAACCTGCAGGTAACTACAAACCATCAAAAATAGGGGGATTCTGGTAACCTTTAATCCCCCCTAAAAATACCTCTGCTAGTATTCCGTGGGTGGGGGTGTTGGTTAGTGCATTTAAAAAGAGGATGGATGTTGCCTATCAAACTAAAAACAAGGATTTTAAGTGGGAGCTGTCTTATTATCCTGCAGGAAAAAGGAGAGGGGGGGAGAATATTTAGAAGTGAAGTGGGAGGGGATTTGGAGTAGACTCTTAGGGGGAGATACAATATGGCCCAAATCCTTCTAAAACCCACATTAACCCGAAGAAATTTCGGGTTAAAGTGGGTTTCAGATGGATTTTAGAGCACAGTGCTATCGATCCATTCCAAACCCCCTACTTGGTAGCATGAAACTTAAACTGTGTGGGAGGCTTTAAAGTCGCATTACTTATAACTTATCTCGTTTACGTCAGGTATTCTATCGTGGGATCAGGCTAAGGTAAGTAACGCGATATTAAGTATTGAATCTCCCTGTAAGTTTTTAAGAGTCAAACGTCTGTGTGTGAAAATTAAAATGTGTGTTGCTCAAATGTGAAAAAAAACTGTGGAAATGGCGGTATCTAAGAGGCCAGGAAATAGAGGGGGTGGCTAATAATGGATAATGTACCCCCTACAAAAAATTATTTGGATATTAGAAGTCACCTCGGAGTTCCTTTATAAAGCTCTGCACTCAGGCAGGGGGTTAAATTTGTGACCCATTGTGTAAAAGACAAAATCCTGCAAAGCTAAATAGATAATCACAGTTATTTAGATTTTAGCTTTAGTTTTCCTTTTAACGCAACTTAGTTATGTGGTAAGGTTACAGCCCTATTTATAAAATGAATACTGAGGATTAAAAACGATAAAGCAGATTAGATTGTAAATATATAAATAGTATAATAATAATATATATATATATATATATATATATATAGTTATAATGATATAATTATTACACCTGCCTATACACTTTTTGTTTCCTTCTACTAGTAAAGGTTACTGCACACACACACACACACACAACCAACCAACCAATTGCAAACACACAGAGTCCATGGCACATTCCCACGCATACATCAGCCCACAAAGACGCAGGTGTGCACAGTGAAAGGATCCCAGCCAGGCAGATCTTTCACTGTAGCCAAAGGCTGAACAGACCAGATGAGCTGATGCCTCCCTTTCCCTACCACTGACTGTCTGGACTTGCAGTTGGTTTTCCCACTCTCCACCCTCCTCCTTCCCATCACAGCATCACATCAGCACTGCTAGGAAGGACCCACTGGTCTCAGGGCACCGTCGAAGCCAAGGACAGTTGCTGTGACCTCATCCCAGACACAAAGAGGGACTTCAATGGATTTGTTTTAGCCCCTGCCATGCATTGCTTGTGACTAGTAGCCCGGCACCTGTTATAGATTATCTGGGCAATAAACGGGGGAGCGTTTCCCGTTACTTCCCCCAGCAGCTCCCTGGATCTTCCCTTTGGCTGCATCAGTTACCCCCCTGGTCGCGCGCCCCAGCACCTCTCCTCCTGCTCAGCCAACCCCCAGCCCAGCACCGAGTCACGTGACAGTGCCAGAGGCAGAGAGACCGACAACGAGAGACACACGCAAGCTGCTGCTGCTCCATCCTTTCCTCCCACCGCCATCACTGTGTTTGTGTGGGTCTTTTAAAAAAAAAAAACAATCCCATTTTTATTACTCCCACTGGGTGAGTACCTCTTACCTGACACTCTTGTGTCTTTTTCTTCTTTTTTTTTGATTATTGTTTTTTTTTTTTTTTTTTTTTTTTTTTTTTAAACTTCTTTGATTGTTGCAAAATGGAAAGTGCAGCCCTTAGTGCAAGTTTTTTTGGTAACAGGTTTGGGCTACTGGTGGGAATGGTCCAGGGACTGGGAGACGCTGGGTGATGGACCGGCGACATCCCAAAATGCAACTGGTTTTAGGTGGAATCTGTCAACTTAAATGCAAATTGTTTTCTTTCTTATTTTTTTTTTTTTTTTGCCTTTTTTTCCTTTTATGTTTGTAAACACCAGTGTGTATCTGGAAAGTCTATCTCTAGACCTGCCGTCCGTTTCGGTGGTGGCCAGTTTTTCATTCTTGCGAATCGGTGGCGCCGGTCCCCCCTTTTCTCTTTTCTTTTTTTGTCTTTTTTTTTGGAACCTTTTTCTATTTAACCCTTTCATAAATAACTTTTTTTCTTACAGCTTTTTTCTTTTCTCTCTCTTTTTTTTTCTTGTATCCCGTCACCCATTCCGTTATATTGACTTCCACCTGTTTTGTTTTCACTCCCCCCTGAGATAAATTTATGATTAAAATAAAAATCATTCAAACCAACTATGAACATTTGTGTTGCAATTGCCGAATAATGGCAAATGGAAATTGTATTTGTAAACACCCCCCCCCCTCTATTCTGGAGAATGAAGTGCGATTTGGTTTCCTTGTCAACAGAAGATGAAGTGGTGAACATCTGAGCTACAGGCAGTGCAGGTACTTCCATCTCTTGAAGGCGTTTTCCACTGTTAGAAATCACAAGCAAGGATTCTACCGTAATGTTGCCTTTTATACGGTATCCTTGCACAGCACCTGTTCAATTGGTTTAGATCAGAGAGTCGTATAAGTTTGGTTGCAGTTGTCAGTATTACTCATCTACCACCCCCATCTCTGCTTGTTTAGTTCTTGGAGGGAAAAAAAAAACAATTGTCATATAAGCTGATTGTTAGGCTGGTAAAAAGTAACATCACCTGTGGGGATTTTTTTTTCCTGTGGCCCAATATGGCTTCTTGAATTCTACATTTGAAATTGGGTATGATGTAAAATAAAGATATTATTGCTGTAAGCAGTACAGCCTCTGCAATTCTGCATGTGTTCCATTTAAAAGGCTGGAGCTCTGGCAGTCCCTTTTGGAAAGGCAAACCAGAATCAGTTTGGTGTGAAGAAATAACGCGTCCTTTTGTTCGCTGGAATAATGTAATCTAACTTGAGCTGCAGCTTTAATTCTGCCATCAGGGCAAAAAGACATTGGTAGCTTTGAGAGCTAAACCGTTTGCAAAAATGTCCCTGTGACAGGCTCATTCACACCTGATTTGTCACACTAACTGACTTGTATTTTATCCTTAAACAGTTTGGCAAGTGTCTGCTTTGAGAGGAAGCATTCTTTCTAATTGGCATTTGTTTATTTTCATGCTTGAAGTTGTGCCCAGACATCACACATTCGCTTATGGCAGCTCTAGCAATTTTATTCCAAACTATGGAGTGCTAAAAAAAGTGCTATAGAAGTGCTATTTAATCAATATATGTAATAATCCCATGTAAACCCCATACAGTGATTGCATCGTATTGCATCATATGTACATATTTTTATGATCACGTTAAAGCTTTTAAGTTTTACTTATTTTCAAGGCAAGAAAATATATAAGTTATAAAAAATGATATTTGCAAATAATAACAAATGTTTTTTCCCCTTGAGGAGGTAAAGAGGGGTAAACCACAACATTCAGAGGCGATATTTGGCCCTCAGGGCATTGTGGGCAATGAGGTTAAAAAAACTTGGATAGCTGCATGTTGGCATAATTAAAGTTAAGCTGTCAGTTTGTCCCCTTTAAGAGTGGGTTGTGGCAGTAACATTATACCGTATAATTTGGTGAAACTGAAATAAGGAGAATTAAGTAATCCAAATGTCTCTATCACAAATGTAAGATATCGTTTTCCTGTTTTTTTTTAAATGTACTTTTTATTGGAATTGATTGATGATTGCCATTGATTTTTCTCTATTCTGAAATGTACATATCATAGTTTGAAAAAATTGTCAGTGCTTAATGACTTGATGTTGATATTTCCCATTGTTTGAAATATTTTAACTGGCACAGCCATTATTATATTGTACGTCCAGTACACAAACATCTCCATTAGGGTACTAGACAGTGTGTATAACGCTCTCCATTCATAGATCCCCTGGTTTAATGTACAGTAATGAGAATGTAGTGCAGAGCTTGCAGATATACTTTTCCCAGTCTTGATCAACTTGTACAGAAAGTTAAACTCTCTCAGAACATGAACCAGAATGGGATGTCTGTGTTCTACTGAATAGAAAATACTGGATGACTTTCAGCATTGCAGAGGTTGGATGTTACAATCTTTAGGGGTCGTTGTTCACATTTTCCAGAAGCAAACACCAGCGTTTTACCTTGGACATGCTGGTGTAAGCAAATTCACAGCTCCACCCCACATTTTACTCTGGGTTCCTAGTTAATAGGGGCTTTTTGCTGGACCGTTTCTTTTGTTCTCCAATTGTAAATGATCACACATTTAAGTCCTGCTTTCTGTGTAACTGCTCTATTTAAATTATGTCGTTATTTACATAAATTATCTTTAAGTCTCACACAAGGAAATTTCCAGCTTTGACATTTCCTCTAAATGAATTTCGTTCTCTGGGTATTATTTCTAATTAACTCTGCATAGGCAGAACCATTGACAGTGACATGTAATTACTGATATGATATGTAAAATGGCATAGAGTAAGTCTAGTTCTGAAACAGGACAGACTGTCATTATTACATGAAAGGATTTTATTCTGGGGAAATAATTCTTTCCTTCCAATCTCTGCAGCAGGTATTGGCTGTGATAGGCAACTTTGCTCTTTTGTATCAAGACTACTAGATAGACACCAGTCACCAGTCCCTGTAACACTAATATCCCACTCTATGTATTCATTTATCCATATGGAATGTACCGTATACAACCCTTAACAGTATTCAGTGAGTGTTCAATACTTTGTGTATGCATGGCAAGTGCTTTGTAGGTAATATATGCAGGCTGCAAAACTAAACATTTGTTCCAAAAAAAAATTGAACCTAAATAGAATGATGCATTGAGCTTTACTTGAGCCCCAGCATGTACAGTTTTCAATTGCCATGTTAGTGCCCTGGACAATACTGAAGCCAGTAGGGAGCCTGGCAGAAGTCGTTTTCTTTATGCTGGTTCTCCTCAGAGAAACAAAATTGGGAGGTAGGAATTGTCAATCCTGCCTTCCAGATCCAGGTACTTTTCATTTTAGCTGTTTATTAAAAAAACTTTATATGCACTATATAGTTCTCCTTGAAATCAGGTCGATGTTGGTAGAAGGTGAATTTCCTCCCTTCTTTTTGTCAGGTGGTATTGACTTATCTTTTTAAGATGCAGTCTGTGACCCTGATAAGGGTTGACATGCTCCATACAAGAGCTACTAGAGAGCAGTTCATTGCCAGAGATCTAACTATAAAGCTGGGTAGACATATGAAAAGTGTTTGGTTGCGACTAAATGATCCCACAGCCGGCGGCGGTAAGGATGCATAATTGGATGATTATTCGACATGCAAGCAGCAGATAATAGCCCAAACCTTTTGGATGTGATAGGCCTATTATCACCCATCTTAAATGAAAATTATACCTATGTTGTAACCAACATCTCTCTGGCTCCTCCCACAGAAATTGTCACTGACAATTCTTCCATCTTTGACGTTTGAGAACATATGTAAATGAAGAAGGGAGAGGATCTTAAAACCTGCCAGTTGCTGATAGAAAGCAATAATTTACTGCATGAGTATAATTATCTTTTATGATAATAAAATAGCAAAAATGTGTATTTTTTCTGTTTCATGCTTTATTTCTTGCACTTATACCATTAGCAAAATCTGTTTAATACAAGTACAGTAACCCTTGACAGGGACGAGATACATGCAAACACCAAGCTGTAAAATGTATTTTAGTAACCAACACTAACATTCCATTGGAAATATCTGCACACATTAGTAGAAAATGAGTACATGGTGAGTCTGATGGTTAATGGGTGCCAAGAAATAAACATTCAGTTTAAATAAGTGGCTTTTGAAAGAGTCTGCCAGAGACTTCAGAGCTTAAAGTAGCTATCACCAAGATACACAAGGTGCAGCTTCCTTTTGCACCTTCTAAGGATGCAAAACACTGGATTGGAACTGTTAGAAATTTAAAGGTAGGCAATAAAAATTTTTATTTGGGGAAATAGTAAGAGTGCATGCCAGATCATTAGCAGTAAATGTGTAAGGCTTCATTCATACTTTTAAGCATTTTGGTGCGATTTCCTCTGGAACACGCTCTGCACAACATTGTTCTCACCTATGTGCTGAGATACAGAGCATCTTGTGACACACTGTATGCAGCAGTTTTGTGCATTAAAGCAAAACCGTAGTCATTGAAAATAATGGCTGCCGCTATGCCTTGACGCAGCGGAACATCGTATTAAATCGCTAGCACGAAGTTCCGATGCGGTAAAAAAACCGACAGTGTAAAGTAGCCTAAATCTAGGATAATACTATAATAGACAAGAATACATTATATTTTTATAACCAGAGCTTAGCTATGTCATCAGTGTCTCATGACTTACTAAACCTTGTGATTTAATGGCAGTGATGCAAAATATTAGATTAGTGATAATTGCCTAGGGGTTCCTTTACATGTATTAAAGGGCATGTCCACCCCCAAAACTATAATCCCCCCCACTACTGGCCCCATTGTGTAGTGTAGTTTAATCCTTACCTTACATCCCAGCTCCATATGGTTCTTCTGCTATCCCGCGACCCAGAAGTCCAAAAACACCCCACCAGGATTACTGCAAGACAATCACAAGGTAGGAACAACCTACAGACAAAAAAAAAAAACCAGATCAACAACAGAAAAATCCCTGCCACGTCACTCAACCTCCAGAAGAGAATTTGATGTGCCACCTGCATCCCTTCTCCCCCTCCCTTCCCCTCCCTCTCCCTCCCGATTTAGAATCCCTCCCCCTAGCGTAAAAACCTTTTCATATAATAGTCTCCCTGTTCCCCCAGCCCCAACCGCTATATTTTAATATCAGAAAGTGCCAAACATTACTTACCTTCCCTCTTCCTCTGCGCACAGAACTCCGCAGCCGCGTCCATGATTTGCTGCCGCTCAGCCAATCACAGATGTGACTGCCGGTCCCGCCCCTCTGCTTGCATTTTCGCGCAAGCAGAGGGCCTGGCAGTGTGGCGGAGGAAAACGGGAAGATAAGTAATATTTGGGGCACTTTCTGATATTAAAACTATAGCGGTTGGGGCTGGGGGAGCAGGGAGACTATTATATGGAAAATATGTAATAAGGGTGGACATGCCCTTTAAACAACTTTATATTGTTTTGCTTTTATGTGGTCATGGGGCTCCTTGACTTATAATAGCCTCATAGAAATATGTAAACTAGCCTGTTGGTACACAGTGGGAATTATATGTGTGTATGTTTGGCAATGTGTTGATAAAGACAGGTACGCACCCCTCCCAACACTCTGGGGGTCTCCCTAGTTTTAGGGGCATATTTATAAAAGTTCGCTATTTTAGCCATTTTGCTATCGCAGGACATCGAAATGACAAATAGCGTTATTTTCTCCTTATTTATAAAACCGCTCATTTTCACTTTCGCCATTGCGAAAGTATCGCTGAGGCGATTTGTGGTGATAGTTTTCATCTTGTTCATTGCATATTGTGGTATCACTGCAAAAAGAGAGATCGCTCTCTAGTGTAATTTCAGAGCTATTTTTTACTTTTTTTTATTTAAACTATTTATAAATAGTGTGAATTTTTGCCTTTTTGCCCCTTTTCCTCCCCTTTGTTGCATTTTTTGCAGTTTCGCCAAACATCATTACTTACTGGAATGTCCATTAACATGACTATTTCTTACACAGCACTATGGTATGTTCCATATTACCGTATATACTCGAGTATAAACCGACCCGAGTATAAACCGAGGTACCCAATTTCAGCTAAAATCCTATAAAGTTGTTGACTCGAGTATAAACCGAGGGTAGAAACTTGCATTCAAGATGTTTGGAAACTACACTACCCCAGCATGCTTTATTAGCTGGGAGTTGTAGTTTCAAACATCTTGAAGGCCAAGTGGGGTGGCATTCAAGATGTTTGGGAACTACAACTCCCTGCTAATAAAGCATGCTGGGAGTTGTAGTTCCCAAACATCTTGATGCCACCCTCACCCTCCCCCTCCCACCCAGTTCAGTACCTGTGGGCTCTTCTCCCTGTGGGCTCTCTCCATCCAAGCAAGCCAGCATTGAAGAAGCATCCTTGCATTGAAGAAGCATCCTTGCATTGAAGAACCTGCATTCCGGCAGCTTACCTTACCATTCCGGCACGCGCGCATCTTCTCTGCACTGGCGCGCCGGCCTGACGTCACTGCCCGCGCCGGGCTTGGCGCCGGGCTGTGACGTCAGGCCGGCGCGCCAGTGCAGAAAGATCGTGCGGCTGCCGGAATGGTAAGGTAAGCTGTGACTCGAGTATAAACCGAGTCTGAGTTTTCAGGCTGATTTTTCAGCCTGAAAAACTCGGTTTATACTCGAGTATATACGGTAATGGAACTGGTTGGATAATTAGCTGCAGTTTGCTGAAAATAAGCAATGCTAAAAAATGTGTCCTATTAATGAAATAGAGAAAATTCGCCTTTTGAGTTTTATACTATTTATCATCCTATTAATGAAATAGAGAAAATTTGCCTTTAGAGTTTTATACTATTTATATCTTTGGCTGAAAAAAAACACCAAATTTTTATTTTAAATAACAAAGATAGGTGTTCAGTGTATTAACCAATTTAATACTACTTTGAAAACCCTCCAGTGAGTATTACCTATTTACCATCACATGTGCTGAGCTTTTCCAGCATTATTAGTGCTACTTTTTGCTAGATAATTTTCGCTTTTGATGAAATTCGCCTTTTTAATAACTTTGATGAAAGGAAAAGATGAAAGTTTAAAAAATTATGGTAAAGGCTGGTGGGGAAAAAAAGCAAAAAAAATGCCCCTTAAAAAAAAAAAAATCATTAAAAAGCGAAAAATTCAACTTAAAAAAGCGAAATCTCAGATCGTATTACAGTAAATGCTGGAAAAATAGTCTAACACCCCCCTGAGTAGTTATTAGTATTGAGAAACACTCCACAATGTACTGACACCTCCATGGACCCATTGGCAGGCTAAATAAATGGCCACTTATGTGTTTTCGCCACCTTAGACTTGGCGAACTGGAATGGCTGAACTTAACGCAAAAATACACTTTTCACCATTTTATAAATATGAGCGGTTACCGCAGCGATGTATGGCGAAAAGCGAAATGTAGCGGTAATGACCTTTCGCCACTGGTTATCACTGCTTTATAAATAACGAAAAGGCCAAATTAGGCGAAAACGCTGCGTTAAAGAAGGCGAAAAGTTTAATGAACCTTTATAAATATGCCCCTTAGAGTGGTCTCCTGAACACCCATGAGACCACAGGAAACTCCCACAAGACCCTGAACTCCTTGCAAACACCCCCAGAAACTTAGGGGGAAAGGTATGAAAATACCAAAAATGTATCTTAATCTGTGTGCACAGTATTACTGAATTGGTATCCTCTTATAGTTTCACAACACCAAACATTTTATTGTACTCTGTAAAATATGGGACATTATATAACACCAACTAAAGACATTTACATAAGGGCAGAGACTTTTGGCCTTGTGTAGGGGGGGGGGGTACAATTACAGTCTTTATAAACATTAATCATAGAGAAAATTATTTTGTAATACTGGATTAGTATACTGTTATACTTGCACAACACAACCTTTTATATTGTACTTGTGCAGCCTCTGTAATGTATGGGACATTTTATTCATCGTTACCAAGTATTACGTATGGGCAGAGACATTTTTTTTATGTGAGTATATGTAAAATCTATAAATACAATACAATAAATCTATAATTGTATAAATATAATAATAAATATTATTACTAGAGATAATTATTTGATTGAGTGTGTAGTGTATTACTGAACTGGACTGAGCATTCTATTAAAGTTGCACAACCTAATGTTAAAATTCTACTTACATAGGTAGTGAACTTTGCATTCATGTAAATGTGCCTTTAACTACATTTATTTTTGAAACACTTGGCTGCCTGTACTGATGGCTGGATCTCTGGAGCCAATGATTTAAACTCGTGTTTCTAATACTGAACTGTTACAGTAGCACAACAACAAACTTTTTTATTGTACTTGCACTCTCAACAACAAACTTTTGTATTGTACTTGCACTCACAACAACAAACTTTTGTATTGTACTTGCACTGTGTCCTACCTGGTGGCACCTCTAACACCCCATTTCACGAATCAGAGACATGGGTGCGCGCAGCTATCTGATGGAGGAGGAAGCCAGAGAGGTCACAATGCAAAGCTGCAGGATTGCGGATCTGCTTCTGATATCTCGGCTTGTGACACAATACAAATTGTGAAAATTGTAACTTTAATGCAAATAACACGAGGTGCCTACATATAGGGAGTCATGTTTGGATTAGTGTGTATGGGGGTTATGTGGATATGTGAACTGTCTTTCTTAAAGGGCATGGCCACCCTCCAAACTAAAATTTAACCCACTACTGGCCTTACTGTGTAGTTTAAAAAAACTCTTACCTTACATCTCTACTCCTTATGGTTCTCCTGCTGTGCGTATTCAAAGCCCAGGAAACTGAGTAGGAGCTGTCTTCCTGTCTAAACGTTTCTGCTTCTGATCTGATCTAATCTAAACAAAGCATGTGTTCTAAACAAAGGACATAATTGGTTGTAGTAATGCAACCTAATATCCCACATACAGAGTGGTGGGGCTAAGACCTTTTATTTTGGCTATTCTATTTAAAAATAGGGGTAGCAGCTCATAAAGTTCTTTTACAACTTTATACATTTTTTGTTGTACCTATATAAACTACCATATTTATATACACTTATTTATGCTCATATCCATGCCAATACTAACAAATGACACACATAAAAATACACCTATCCTGTAACTAATAAAATAGCGAATAATGTACCCCAACTGTAAATTATAAGGATTAGAAGTCACCAAGGAGTTCCATGACCCTTTTATACAGGACACAGGACTTCAAGGTGACTTTTAATATCCTATTTACCTGGATTATCCATTATAATCCACCCCTTTTAGAGTTTCACCCCTTTCAAAGGAATTCTCTGCTTTAACTACTGCGTAGTAGCACTTCGAGAAGAAATTAATATTTTTACTTTGGGAACATTTGGAACTAAAGGGGGGGGGGGGTTATACCTATACCAGCAAGCCCCCCAGTGCGCTCCCCCTCTTGAGAGAGTCAAGGGAATGAAGGTGGGTTAGTCTATTAAGTAGCAGGCACTGGATGACACACACCTCCTACTCTTCACTTTTTTGGACTGTCAGTAGGCACTGCAGGACAACCACAAGGGGCAGAGGAGAAAGGTAAGTTTTTTTTTTAACACTACACAGTAGGGCCAGCACTAGGGCATATTTTAGTTTTGGGGGTGGACATGCCCTGTAACCTGGGGGGGGTCAAGGGTTTAGTGCAAAGGCTTTCATTCAATCTGCCATTTTGGTGGTAGAAGAAAGATCTCTTTTTAAATATGCTATATAAAATGTATATTAATTTATATCCACAGTTGGAATGTGTTCCTGATAATCTCTATTTAAAATGCCTTATATATTTATTATTGCAAGTCTGATAACATAAAAATGTGCATCAATATTTATTTTTTGTTTTATTTACAAGTCATTTTTAAAAAAAATATTTGTATTTATCTCTGAAATAAAAAGGCAAACCAATCCACCGAACAAGATTTACCATATATCTTTCAAACAATGTATTATCTCCAGACTTCAATAATCAAAACCGAGTTCCTTTGAAAATAGCCTGCCTGTGTTTAAATGAGTCTAGCAGATCCCCGTAAATATATCCTCTCTGAGAAGATATCCAATCTGAACATTCAAAATGGATTTACAAAAACAATATCCTAAGGTAAAACTTGAAATTATCTCTTTTTCCCTTTGAAAACATGAAATAAATATAACCGCAAGAATCTTGGTCTCAATGCACAGTCATAAAACGTGACATTTAACTACAGTAGGAAATAAACTAATTGCAATGAAAAATTTAACGTGTCTATTATATGTTAAATATGGGCCAGATTGTCTTAACCGCCCCAGCGCAGTAAACAAAGTAACATAAAATTATATATCCATTAATTACACAATGTTAAACTTTCTACAAAATGTAAATTGAGGCTAAATTATGACATGAATTTCCCGGTTTTAATGTGTATATGGATAATTCATATACGATTTCTTTAATTGTGCGTCTTGAGAGAGCCAAAAGCTTGCCAGTAAACTTTGGAACTGATTATATTTTTGTTACATATTTGAATTTTTGCCATGTCTTCAGATAACGGGGGGGGTTTAAATAAGGGTAAAACTCCCGTTTTTGGGTTTACACATATGGAAACAGAGCACCCGATCCTATTTTCAAAGTGTTACGTTTTGTGCTACCTTGTAAACTTAACACTGCGTTGGATCAGGTATTTAAACCCACGCAACGCCCGGCATTTTACCTTTAAATGCTCCTGTGATGCAATAACGTAATGAGATTTACGTCCGGTATTGTATCGCGGGATTGTGCCAAGGTAAGTAGCGCAATTTTTTTATATTGAATCTCCCCTACGGTGTTTTTTTGCTCTCCTCTGGTTTACGTAGGGTCATAGGTAAAAAAATTAACTAGATGAGATTATTTCTTTATTAAACCTATTTTACTATGTTTTATCCATCATAGTCTCTGACTTCATCTAAGCACAAATATTTCCTAAGTCTTTCTAAGGCTTTTACACATAGGCCAAGTTTACTGGACAGATTTACTGATCAATATATAGATTATATATAAATTAAAGTGACATGGTCAATTGTGCAGCCTATTAAAGCCCACGTGAAAGTACGTGATTTTTAACACGTCTGATGTGTACGAGCCCTAGGAATAAAATGTATTATCAAGGACACCTGAACACTAACAAATCGGGTGATCTCATCTCCACACAAGAGGACATGAACAACTTAAACACAATGCCTTGTACTTATCTAACCAATGACGATATTTTGATGTTAATTTATCATACAGCACAATTAGCCATGCATAAATAAGGAGAATTTCACATTATCCAGCTAGTTATAGACTACAAAATGTTTTTATGATCGTAAATGCAGTCGTAACACTGCCCGATACTTTGATAGAAAGATGTACAATGTTAATTGTTCCTGCATGTACCATACATATTGTTCGACATTCAATTTTTTGTCGATTAATGTCTCAAATTGTCTTTTGTGAGGTTACATTACACTTTACATAATCGGGACTTCATAAAATTCTTTGATAATATAATCGATTGAAAATTCCTTTCCCAATCGTAATTAAGATCAGGAAAAATCTACAATTTTTGGGCCAATCAATGAAAAGGTCTACTCACATGTCGGATTGATCGGAATATCTGACAGGTGTATGGGCACCTTAATACGACTCTGGGCTGATTTTTCATCAGTAAATGAATCAGTTTGTGTGATGAGTTTTTAGTTATGTTTTATCAAGTCATTAAATCAGTTGTCTATCTGGGGTAAAACAACTAGATCATTTAAGCCTGGGACACATGGGTCAATTTTGACCCCATTTTTCTGACAAGACACAATAAAACGATTATAAGTCTAAATATTAAAAAATTGTGACCTGTTAAAAACTGCACAAAATATACTGACATGTCCGAATGAAATAAAATTGTGGTGAAGATTTCCACAGATATTTTGACTAGATTAACCAAAATCTAGTTTATTCAGGACAAAATATTGCCCAGTGTGTATCAGGCATTAGTTTGCCCATTTGATATCAACAGAGATCGCTAATGATTGCCAAGTGACCTTTAGTAGCTGATACGTTCTTATTACAGCTATATTTTAGGCAGTTTAAGGCGAACAAAAATATGTTTTTATTATAAAATCAGTGACTGCATTTGCCCTAGTTATAAACTGGAAAGACACAATAATAGTTGCAGGTGATATCGCGGTATATCATGTGTCATCTATTAAGTGATTACACATGCCACAAAATCACCCACAAGTCGCCGCGCTAGTCTTAATCACATACACAGAAAATAATAATAAATAAATATCTACCTATCTATCTATATAGAGATAAAAAAAGCGCTCGAATGCCGATCCCTATAATCCCTTTAAATGCCCTTTAAAATAAACCCTGCCGGCAGGTGGAAAATAAGACTTCTATATGAGGCTCGAATAGCAATATATCAAACACTTACTGGTATAATATCTAAATATCAGATGTATACTTATATGAAATGACAGAAAAATAAAAAGTCAATGTGCTGTAATGGGTTAATGGGAACCAAATGAAGTAATCAAAAAGCCAAAATGTGATACTATGTATCCAGTCAGGTTTCCAATAAGAGTTAATGAAATAAGAGTTACATCCAAAACTTCTAGCAATCTGTTCTGCTGATAGTTACAAGATTGCCAAAATTGCAACTTAGTAATTATCAGAGTTATTTGAATCTCTATGGCTAAGAGATTAAAGGGCAAGTCCTGCCCCAAAATGAAAACTTACATACAGGTAAATCACCCCCCAAAACCCTGAACGGTAATAGTTTAAAATCTGAAATATATAAGTCTAACCTGAAATCCTGCACAATGTCCTGTTTCCCTTGTATCTGCTTCCTGGTTCTTCCAGTTAGTAACTGTCAGTTATGGATTTGACAGACATCACAGCCAATGACTGAATGTTAAAGGAACTGTAAACTCAAAAAAACAAGTGTTTGCCAATCGTTTCTATTATTCACAGGGAGGTGAGAACACTTATTCTCATCTCCCTGTGAATAATAGTTTGCTCAGGGGACACAGCTGAACTTACCTTACCTGGCGCTCCACTCGCAAGTCCTTCTGATCTGACAGCCGCGCTGTCCTGCTCTCCCGATCGCGCGCCTATCTTTTGTATTGGCGCGCATGCGCCCAAAGATAGACGCGTGGTCGGGAGACAGGGGCAACACGGCTGTCAGATCAGGAGGAGCGAGTGGAGCGCCAGTAAGTAAGTTCGGCGTTGTCCCCTGAGCAAACTATTATTCACAGGGAGGGGAGAATAAGCGTTCTCACCTCCCTGTGAATAATAGAAATGATTGGCAAACACTTGTTTTTTTGGTTTACAGTCCTTTTAATCCCGTCTGCCACTTCTGAGCATGCCCAGGCTCAGTACAGGCTCAGTACAGATTTCTAAATTGCTCAGTTTCCATTAGGCATCCAGAAGCATAGCAGGCATACAAAGTATGTATATATATATATTATATATATATATATATATAATATATATATATATATCAACATATTTTAAAGAGGCCATTCTTTCTAAAGATGTTCTTATGAGGGTGAAGTTGTCCTATAATTCAGTCGTTAGAAGTATTGAGTGTAATATGTTATACGACACCTTCTCTAAGTGCATTGGTAAGTCCGTGTTGCGGTCAGTCTCCTCTTAGTAGAGATGAACGGTGCTGCGGCTCTAATCCTTGCATCACTATCTCCCAGTCAGGAGTATAAGAATAATTAGTAGTCCTTTTACGGATGGCCTCGGCAGCCCGAACTTCTCTAGTGCTTATGCCCCGCTAGTGGATGCTTGTCGGGGTCAGAGTCTCCTACCGCACGCAAACTGTTTCAGTGGTTTCAGTTCAGTATGTCGGGGGAGTGGAGGCCATAGAGATCTAAATAACTCTGCAAATTGCAATTTTGGCCATCTTGTAACTATCAGCAGAACAGATTGCTACAAATTTTGGATGTAACTCTTATTTCATTAACTCTTATTGGAAACCTTATCAGAGACTGGATACATAGTATCACATCAAGCCTGGCTTTTTGATTACTTCATTTGGTTCCCATTAACCCATTACAGCACATTGACTTTTTATTTTTCTGTCATTTCATATAAGTATGCATCTGATGTTTAGATATTATACCAGTAAGTGTTTGATATATTGCTATTCGAGCCTCATATAGAGGTCTTATTTTCCACCCACCGGCAGGGTTTATTTTTAAGGGTATTTAAAGGGATTATAGAGGGTATAGTTAAAGGGTACTGTTAGATACAGCATTCAATATATCTGTGATTTTAGGTATATATGGTGTTTTAATAAATATATGTATTTTCTGATTATCTTATATGTGGTTAGAATACTTATTAGTGCTTGAGCACGGGATATGGGGTATCCCATTGGTTTCTCAAAATCTGGATAGACTTAAATGAGAAAATTTAGAAACTTTCAGGATTATTCAATAAAAGTCCTTATCGTTTAAAATGGTACTAATTTTGCCCCAACCAATCAGATCTTATTTAACAATTGAAAGCTAACATCTGATTGGTTGGGGCAAAATTAGCACCATTTTTAATGATAAGAACTTTTATTGAATCTCCCTGTTTATCTTTCACTAGAAAGAGAAGCTAAAAACTCTGCATTAGAGGCTGAATCCTGGGGTCAGGGGGCATGGCTCTTTGAAGCCAAGATGGAATATTAGTTCTGGCAACAAGATGGAAGCCTTTGTTACAGAATCTATTACTAATATTAATATTAATTTATAAGTATTCTGGGGAGGAAAGCTTTCACATTAGGATTTAAAAAATTTAAGTTTAGCTCTCCTTTAATAATTTAAGTTCCTTTAATAGTAATTTAGAGGTCACATTCAAAGTCACCATGTCTTGCGCCTTGTCAGTGTGATATACAATTTGGAAGCATTAATGTGATAGCAGCATAGTAAAGGCAGTTATCATTGGAAGCGCTGTAATGCATTCATTTGTATGTTTTATCTGGCTCCATTTATATTCACATATCTGTTTTATATGGAAAAGTATATCCACTATATTATTATTTATAATTAAGTCAGGGAACTAGTGCAGGTCACAGATACATCTTAACCCTCTTCCTATAAGAAATGCACATAATAAACTTCACAATTTTATAAAATGAACTAGTGTGTTGCAGAATTAAAACAAACAAACAAATCAAATCAGTTACATGGTTTCCTAGGGCTTATTCTACACACCAGCAGGTACAAACTTTACCTGATAACATGTGGGATTGGAAGAAGGACAGGATCTCTCAGATGTGGATTACTGCACTTCTAATGATGTGGATCTTCTCCGAATTGCATTAATATCAATTCTCTATAATACCTCACTATAAGGATTCTTTTCATTTGTCCTAATAAAGATGTAACATAGTAACATAGTAACATAGTAATTAAGGTTGAATAAAGACATTCGTCCATCAAGTCCAACCTATTCCCTTTTTTTTTTTTTTTTTTTAACCCTACCTAACAGTTGATCCAGAGGAAGGCAAAAAACCCCAGCTAAAAAAGGGGGGAAAAAATTCCTTCCTGACTCCAAACGGCAATCGGAAAGTATCCCTGGATCAACCAGATCTATATGCATTAATACCAGTAATTCTCAATATTTTTTAGTTTTAGAAACTTATCCAGGCCTTTTTTAAAGTTATTCAATGAACTTGCCATTACCACCTCTGCTGGAAGACAGTTCCACAGTTTCACCGTTCTCACTGTAAAGAAACCTCTCCTAACCTGAAGATGAAACTTCTTTTCTTCCAACCTTAAAGGATGTCCACGAGTCCTCTGATATGACCTATTAGTGAACAATGCACCAGAGAGTTCACTGTATGGGCCATTAATATATTTGTATAAGGTTATCATGTCCCCACGCAACCGCCGCTTCTCCAATGTAAAGAGCCCTAACTTGTCTCTGCATATTCAAGCCCCTCCATTCCCCTTATTAATTTAGTTGCCCTTCTCTGAACTGCCTCAATTTCCAAGATGTCCCTTTTGTATATGGGATTCCAAAACTGCACCGCATATTCCAAATGTGGCCTTACCAGTGCCTTGTAAAGAGGGAGAATAATATTTTTCTCTCTTGATTCCATTCCCCTCTTTATACAAGACAATATCTTGCTAGCTCTAGCTGTTGCTACCTGGCATTGTTTGCTACAGCTAAGTCTGTTATCTACCAGAACCCCCAAATCTTTTTCCATTTCAGATGCACTTAACACAGAGTTATTTATGGTGTAGGTGGCACAGGGATTATTAAATCCCAAATGCATCACCTTACATTTATCAACATTGAATCTCATCTGCCATTCTGCTGCCCATTTTGATAATCTATCTAGGTCTGCTTGCAGCACTTGCACATCATTGGAAGTTTCCAAAGCTCTGCATAATTTAGTGTCATCAGCAAACACAGAGACCTTGCTCTCAATGCCCCCTTCTAAGTCATTTATAAACAGATTAAACAGAAGCGGCCCCAGTACAGAACCCTGAGGAACTCCGCTTAGAACTTTAGCCCACATAGATGTAGCTCCATTAACCACCACTCTCTGTTTGCGGTCCAATAACCAGTTCTCTATCCATGAACAAATGTTTTCTTCAAGGCCAACAGTCCTCAGTTTATACATTAGTCGCCTATGTGGCACAGTATCAAAGGCTTTTGCAAAATCCAAATATACCACATCCACAGCTGTGCCTGAATCTAACTTCTTACTCACTTCTTCATAAAAACCAATTAAATTTGCCTGGCATGATCTATTTCTCATAAATCCATGCTGACTACATGTGATTTTAGATAAATATATGTGACGGCTTCCTGGATTGGTGGCAGAGAATAGATGGATATTGTATACTTACTGCACACTGTGGACTCATTAAATACAGTACCTGATCCGTGATTTTCTGACCATAGGGGTTCGGTGGAACATACATCCAATTTCCCCCATGATGTTATTTTAGTACCGAGTATAAGTCAAGGTACCTATTTTTACCTGAAAAATTTTAAAAACTGATTGACCTGAGTATAAGTCGAGGGTTAAAATTTTGACCACAACTGCCTTCTGATTCTGTATTGTTTTGAGGCTCTAGTTGCCCTTTAAATAGACAGCAGAATTCCCGTACATGAATCCCATACAGTAATAGCCAAATCCAGTACCAGTAACCTCCAATTCCTTGGCACTCCAGATGTTTTTGAAACTGCAACTCCCAGCATGCTTTGTTGCAGGGAGTTTCAGTTTCTAAACATGTGGAGTGGCATGGTTTAGTAACTCTGACCCCATATAGTAAAGGACTCTCTGACCCCAATAGTTAAAAATGTCACCTGAGAGCTGTAGTTTCAAGCTGTCATTTGCACTAAACTAGCAGCTGTTTTTTGCCCCAAACTGAGGAGACCCATCAGATTTACAGCATCCAGATGAGCAGTGACAGTGCTGAGTGAGTCCAGCAGCCAGACTACAGGAAGCAGGAAGTGTAAAGGCAGATAAGCTCCTGTAACTTTCTATGCAGGTTAACACAGCGCCACCTACTGGTTACTATTCGCAATTGCAGAATTTGGATCTAAATTAGGACTTGACCCGAGTATAAGTCGAGGTTAGGTTTTTAGGCTAATTTTAAAGCCTGAAAAATTCGACTTATACTCGAGTATATACGGTATTTCTCTGTCCCCATTGTAAAAGATAACCCCTATCTCCAGGACCCAGGTCCTTTTCATTTTCAGAAAGTACATTTAACAATTTAATTTAGCTCCCCCTGTGAGTGGAAAGTTGTAGGGCTTCTTCACAATGTTGTGTGGAAACGTAAATACCTTTTAAAATAATTTTTGAAAGTTAAAGGGCATGTCCACCCCAAAAAAATTCTATCCACGTTTTTACTCACATTAAAAATATATGGTAATTCATAACAAAATTCCTCATTGTTTATTCTGTGCATTAACAGGCAATATCATATACTACATATAAGATAGAGACTGAGCAAAATGGAGATAGAGAAATTATTATTATTCATCTTTGAAAACCATTCCAATAAAGAAATCTATTGCCATTAGATCTAAAATTGGTCTAGATTGGCCATGCAAATCATGTGGAAATGCCTAAAATATTGAATAGTTCCATTTGGACTGGATTCAGTGCAGTTCACTATTATGGATTTTTTAGTAGATTTCTTTATTTAAATAGTACAGATTCTTTATTCCCTTCTATCAATATTTTATGCCCCAGGAGACTTAAAATATTCCAGTAAGACTAGCAACTTAGCACAAAACCTTGAGCCACTGTCTGTATGACCCACTTGTGTTTGGTGTATACCTACTAAACCTCAAGAGGTTAATTTAACTGACCAAACTACTTTATAGTCAATGTTCTCCAAAATGACTGAATCTTCATTAGTTCTGTAATTTTAATAGCATTTAAATCTTTATTTTACAAAATCTGCATTAGAAATAGTATTGAGGCTCCAGCTATTTCCTATGTATAATTATCTAATTCTGAATCTGTATGGTTTTTCTACTTCTGGTTTAAAGGGGAACTACAGTCATTAACCAAAACCCCTCCATTCAGGCGTAATCAGGGTAAGGACCTAAAACAGTTGCGAGCTCATTTACCCAGGGGCGGTGCACACTTCAATATCGTTTAGCACGACTTTAAGGCTGGGTACACACTGCTGGATTTTTTGGTCCCGACTCAGCGTTCACTGCGAGCGAGCTCTCGGCCGGGACAAATGACTGTCAGCTGGGGCAATAGTGGCCGCGGCCCGTAGTGATTTACCGACACGTCTGATCGCCTGATCACCACCAAGCTTGATCGTGGCCGGACGCTCCCACACCAGCAGATAGTGCCGTGAATCGGTCGTCGGCTGGAAATAGCTGCTGGTGTGTCCCCAGTCTAACTCCTTTGAGCTGGCTGTGCGGGTTTTCGCTAAAGGCATCTGGACAGCATGTGCAAGCAATTCAAAATCGCGTTTGTGACATTTTTTGCACGTCTTTTTAAAAGTCTGCAAATGATAACTCTATTCCCCAATTCCCCAATTCATCCTGCAGTTCCATCATCTTGTAGCTAAATAAACCATATTTTAAAGCATTGCTTTTGCAATCCTGAGTTGATTTATATGACATTTTGGTTGTGCTGTATCTGTATGAAGGCAGAAAAGTAATGAATGTATTTTGAAACAAACTACATAAATTGCGTCTGCCCCCTTATTTGTTTTACGTCTTGAGCATGCTCAATGGGATTCATCAAGGCATGAGAGCAGTGCTTCAATCAGCTACTATGTATTTCTCTGTCATAAGGGGAATGGGAAGGTGTTTGGAATATCTTCCTTAGTGGATGGTGTGCACATCTCTATAATGCTTTGTTTTTGTGAAGTAATCACTTAGAAAGACAAGTGTTACAATGTTTTAATCAGCATTTTCTATGCTTTAAGTCTGGTAAAATGTAATTTAGCCTAAAGATTTTCTTTAAAATTGTAGATGTTGTATTGATCAGGGAGAATGGGAAATCAGGACAGATGTTCAAGATTGGAATGACTAAGGAAATTCTCCCTGAAAGAAACAACTTTAACTAGTCCTGTTCCCTGAGAATACAACCTGCGACTGTACTAGTGATAGAACCAGGGGTATCATGATCACTATGTCAATTATGTAACATTAATGTTGGACTGACATAAATATATAAAAAGTTAGTCATTGTACATGTTATGAATTCATCCCATTGCATTCACTGTGCTCTGCTGTGTTCCTAACAGCCATTTGTACCTTTTTGACTGTTGAGTGGGTCAAACATGCTCAGGTTTCTACTGAGCAACTGATTGCCTAAGAGTTAAAGGGCAAGACCATAACATTCCTTTTTAGTGGTTTATAAATAAATGTATTTATACACTGAGAAACCTCTGTGTTTGCACATTAAACTTCAGCCTCAAAAGAACTTTACATATTTAGAAGGATTACCCCCCTAAACTCACACCTTTGGTTAATTCTAACCTTCATCTGACACTCCCACACTGAGTTATTAGAACGTACAGAAGCACGACCCCTCGCAAGTCTATACTCCTCTTTCTGGTAATGACTGTCAGTCATGGATCTGACAGTGATGTCAAGGCCAATGGATGGCTGCCATTACAGAATGAGTGGTTATGAACGTGCTATGCTCCTGAACGTGCTTGTAACCAGCTCGCAAAAGGAATTATTATGAGGCTGGATTTACACTTTAGGGTTAGCAACATTAGAAAATAATATTTATTTTTCTTCAAAATATATGTTTGTACTGAATTAAACTCAAATTATTTAACTCCTGCTTTCTAAAAATGTTCAATAAGCACTGACCCACCTCCTATCTCTGCTCTGACAAAGGTGAACCTATGTGACTGAAGGGGAGAGCAAGCTGGGGAGGAACCAGAAAGCTGTCAGTTGGTTAATGAGTATAGTGTCCCTGGAAATGAGGCACTAAGGCCCAATATAATTGATGACTGAAGTACTAACTAATGAGTCAACAAAGAGTGTGTAATGGTTTCCTCCGATGTTGTTTAGTAATCCGTCCTGTTGTCATTGTTAACATGGAACTGCCGAGCAGCCTGACTGGAGATCTTAGATAAATTGTTGATTTGACCCATCGTTTTATACAGGCCATACACTATTCAACCTGCCAACGTTCTGAACATTGGCCTGGGTCAACCATTTTGCAATTAACATTAGATAGTCAAGACAATCAGGATAGTCTGTTATAAGATGGATATTTATGGTAATGTATGTTATTTGTTTATATAGGAGCATACTGTACTTCTAATAATCATTCTTTATGAACTTACAGGGAGATTCAATAACAGTTCTTAAAATGGTGCTAGTTTTTCCCCAACCAATCAGATCTTGTTTAACATTTGAAAGTTAACATCTGATTGGTTGGTGCAAAATTAGCACCATTTTTAACTATAAGAACTTTTATTGAATAACCCTGTTGGAGAATACTCTGGTATGCCTAATGGCTATCTGCTCCTTGTAAATGTATTGCTTCGTATTGAACTACTATGCTGGTAGTTTGATGCACAGAGTCCAACTCTTATAATTTGTCTGAAAATGTCAGTTGTAAGCGCTGCATTAAACTGCTAGGGATATTTCATGAGATTATTTGGAGCAGCAGGGGATGGTGTACAATATATACAAACAAGGAATTTTCATTTTCTAGTGAAAATAAAATAGACATTATAAAATAGTTTTTATATTTTATTGTTCTAAATAATCTCTTCAATTTATTTGGATAACTAAAAAAATGTCTAAGTCACTCCAGTGTTCTGTCTCTTGGTTTTATTAGCTCTTTGGTGTACATGTCGACACAAAGCAGTCAGGGATGCCAAACCTGGAAATCCTCACTAGTAACTTCTGTACCTAACTGCTCTGGGTGGACTAAACTGGCAGTAGGAATAATCTCCACCTACCATATTATTCTGCAATGTAGGGGCACATTACAAAATAAATTATTCATAAATATCCAATCAAAAACTGCCAGTTGCATTCATTCAGTTTATTGATTACTATAGTTCCAATAAATTCTGTGAGGGAGGGTCATCCCATGCAGTACACACCTTTTGGCCAAAACATATCAGATGTTGCACAGTAAACACAATAGCAGATACATTGGGATTGCCAGGAATTTCTTTTCTTCTCTGACTTTTACCTTTCAGATTCCCATAGAGATCGCATTTGTGTTTTGTGGATAGTGGAATTATATTGGATTGAATTTATACTCTGGGGAATAGAGCCACCACGGGTGGAGAAAAAAAATCTTTAAACCCAACTGGTGGTAATCATTCTAAATCTAAAAACTAGAAATCATCTTCTCTTTTTATAACAGCAATACAGACGGGATTGTCTGTAATAGATACAAGACCATTCAAGTCATGAAATAAAGTTTCACATTAAAAATAGTGTTTCTTATATATATATATATATATATATATTGATAGATAAAGAATGGAAATCTGTCATCAACTCTATATTCCTGTTCACTGCATCTGGAAAGAAAACGTACCTATTACAACAACAAAGAAATCCCCAAACACACCTAGGTCTCCAAATTCTTCCAATCTATTACCAGACACTGAAATTCAGGTCTATCTAGTGGCGTAACATTAGGGCCCGCAGCGGTGTGTGTTTGGGGGGGGGGGGTACCCAGGGGGTAAGAAGACCCATGATCCCCTTCCCAAATGCTTTACAATGAGCTGTTTTTAAACTGCTGGTCGCGCATATGCAGTAAAGATACACACAATCAGCTGTTTAAAATACCAGTACCGAACCGGAACTTCTGCAAGTTCCAGTCTTTTAAACAGCTGATCACTCATGTCTGTACTAGAAATGTGCAATCGGCTGTTTAAAATCAGCTGATTGGGGAGCCTCAGGGAAGGAGAGGGGTGTGTGTGCAGTTATGCACCTGGGTCTATCGTTAATGCTCCAATAATTAAAACTAATGGTCCAATAATAAAAAACTTTACACAACAAACCCTTATAATATACATTATTGTATAGTATACACTACATCTGTATTTAGTCACACACAGCTTCATTGGTTCCACCAATAGACCAGCAAGTGAAACCAGTGCTCTCTGTTTAAATACTGTGATGAGGTGAATCAGATTGTTCCTCTAGGTGATACACAGCACAAAACCTCATTATATGTTTCCTGTTTTTTGCTAAGCTGAACATTCTTACCCCCTGGAGTTGGTGCATAAATGGATCGTTCATTTTTCTTTGGTCTTATCATGATATTTTTTGCCTCTACCAAACACTTTCAGGGAGATTCAATAAAAGTTCTTATCGTTTAAAACCGTGCTAATTTTTCCCCAACCAATCAGATCTTATTTAACATTTAAAAGCTAACATCTGATTGGTTGGGGAAAAATTAGCACCATTTTGAACGATAAGAACTTTTATTGAATAACCCTGTTTATTATCTATTATCTCTCTCTTGGCCAGCGTCAGTCTCCATCAAAAAGATCCTATGCCTTCTATGACCCAGGGACTGAAATATGTATGAGCTGCAGAGTATTTTTTTTGAACGGACTACAAATTAAGGTAAGAATAGGATAACCCATAATAAAAAATATCCCATATTGGAATCATTTGCTGCATCAGAGATATGGGAACGCAAGGACATCAAATATTTCTCGCAAATTGTAAAAGATAATATGTTAATGTCTTTCTCAGATCTTAAGCAGAAATATGGCCTGCCAGACACATTTCTATTTAGATACATACAATTAAAGGGGAACTGTGGTCCAAAAATTACTTTAGGTAAATTGATAGGAATTGCTCTCCTGAGAATTTTTGCAATTTATTTTCATTGTTTATTTTGCATAGTTTTGAAGATATTTACATTTTTGTTTGTGATATGGCAGCAGCATCACCAGATTCCCTGAACTTCCTTCTTCCTGCTCTGAAACCATGTCAGTGAATGACAGTCAATCTGCCCTGTGCCTCGTCTTCCCCTTGCAGCCCCCCTCCTCTTGCATGCCCCTTGGTCCCTCCCACACATAGCCCATCCATTTGCAGGCCCCCCTTGGCTCGTTCCCTTACAGCCCCATGTGGCCCGCCACTCACATGTCCCTTAGCCCCACCCACTCGCAGGTGCCTTAGCCCACCCACTCGTGGTTGCCTTGGCACTGCCCACTCACGGGTGCCGTGGCCCCGTCCACCTGCTGGTGCTGTTGTACACTCAGACCCCTTCCCCCCACCCCTACAGAAAACTGTGTGAAAACAGCCTTTTCAGGCAGAGTGAGAACTCTGTTTTCACATAGTGGGAGAGTAGGTCTGTAGATTCACATGTCAGCCTCCCACCCATTAACTTTCTGGTCAGTAATTTTTCTTTATCTTGGGCTCTGGAGCACGTAGAAAGGTGGTTGATGGCTCGTTTTAAAGGTCTTTGGAGACCACAGTTCCCCATTAATGTATTGTTTAATTTCTGAATTTCAAAGCTTGCATATGCAAGTGGAGTCTCATCCAGTTATAAATATACTAAAAGCTAAAATAGAAAAAAGACTAGTTTCTTGGTTATATATATGTCTGGTAAATGCTAACTTAACCGCAGATACTTTAAAGATAATAAATAAGTGGTCCAGATATGTTCCTACTTTAGAGACAGCTGACTGGTAAGACCTGTTGGAGACACATCTCAGGGCATCACAAGCTGCAAAAAATAAACTAATTCAATTTTATATCCTGCATCGTGTGTATTTGACACCAAACAGACTAGCCAATATATCCCCAAATGCCACGAGTCTCAGGCCAATATCTGGCATATGGTATGGCTTTGCCATCCCATTGCTAGATTCTGGAACAAAGTAACTAAAATATCAGAAATGCTAACTATAAATGTTCCCTTGGATCCTAAATTATGCATGCCAGGTATACCTGAGATGGTCTCTTGGTCACAAAATCATTGGACATTTCAACGTGAAACACTATTTCATGCAAGAAAAATTATTATTTTAAATTGGATTACCACCCAAACCCCTAAGATCAAAGTGTGGAAAGAAATGATTATCACTGCTGTATCTTATGTAAGATTAGTATATATAGGGAGAGGCTGCCATGATAAATTTAAGAAGGTATGAAAACCATGGTATGAATACATTGAACTAAATATGCCTCGGCAAGTATAAGTTTATGTAGAATGTGAAACTAGCATCTTTACCCAGGGGTGCCCCATGAAGCAAACTGAAACATTTGCTCAGGTCGCACCCCTGCAAAACACTTAAAATGCAGCAGTTAAAAAAATCTTCTTTCCTGTAATTCAGCCCACCACACCCACAAGCCACGCTTATGTTCCCTGATGAAGCCATGCCCGCTTCACGTGCCGCCACCCGTCTACCGATAGGCGGCATTTAAAAGTTGTTTCAGGTGTCAAAAACCCTAGGAACACCCAATGTAATAACGTTACTAGAGTCAAACTAATGCAACTAATACTTGCTACACCCAAATAGTGCAATTGCTAATTTAACCTCCCTACCCCCATAACCCAAACCAAGTTTATTTTCCCCAAATATTTGAGTTTAAAATGTTGAAATATGGTATGAATAAGATGTATGAAAATGTACAATAACATAAGCAAGTATTGAATGAATGAATCATTTTCTTTATTGCAACAATCTGGAATATAATGCACATCTTGTGTATGTACAATAAATAAACGAGTTTTAAAAAAAAGAATAGGACAATTAACCTCAGCTAGAGTTAAACTATAGTCTATTTAAATACTTACTTCTATCTGAGGTTGTTTTTGTTTTGTCCTGGAAAAATACTCATTAGTTTATGCTACAGTGTTCTCCCCCCATTAATTAAATGTGAATGCCCACCCCTCAAATTAAAAATTGTAAATCACCCCCAAACCTCACTCCAAAAGTGCATTTTTTTAGAGCTATGAGACTAACCTAAAATACTGCCCGAGGTCCTGTTACACTTCCTTCTGCTTCCTTGTTCTTCTGGTTAGCCACTCCCAGTCATGGATTTGACAGATGACTTCACAGAAAATGACAATGCTATTCACCTAGCTGCCTCCCCTGAGCTCACAAAAAGCTCAGAGAGCTTTGAGTGAAAGCAAAAAAAATTTTGGCATGACCCTGATCCTCACAAATTCTAAAAGGAAAACTAAACGTAAAAAGAAAAAAATTCCAATGTGGTTTATTACCTGACAGCGTTCATATTATCTGCTCCGATTCTGATTGGTGACATTTGCAAGTGCATTTAGGTAGGTCATGGCTAGGTGGGGGAGTATTGGGTCTTCTCACTAAACTGACAATCCCCTGTTCCGTTTAGTTTTTTCTGTGTATTTATTTCTTCAAGAGTTTTACAAGAACCTTTGTTTTCCTGCATCTTTACTTAGTTAATGTAAGGTTTGTGTAACATTTTTGTTACTAGAAAATTACATTTTTATAAACACAAATAAATTTTTTATCTTTATTGACATCTGAGCGAAATTGCATTATGTGCATGAGTCAGAGTTGGTTCAGTGTTCAGTATTTAACAAAATCTTTCATGGTTGATAGAGTTTTCAGTCAAATCCTAGAATGTTGATTCAGTACATCCCTGTAGCCTAGCGCTGCTCAGTGCCCAGTAGCTTTCTACAAGGGGGATCTTTACATCTGTACTGTGCTTTTAGGCTACGTTCACACTAGAAACGGAACAAAACAGACCACAAGGGACAGTCCATTTTTTTGATCAAAGTCCTGGTACAGTAGCTGTTAGAACAAAAGGAGTTCAAAAGGAACTGACATAGTCTGGAGTGGCCCTGTCTGGTACCCCCCCCCCTTCCCCGCCCGATGCTGCTGTCTCATTCACAAGCTTAAGCATGCTCAGAGGCTGCATGTATAGAGGAGCCGATGACCCATAACAAGCAGAAATGGTCAGGTTTTCCTATATAAATGTTGCTTTTAATGCTCTCTGGAACCATCTTTTTTGAAGAGATTGATACTGATTTTAAATAAATCTAAAAGCTTCCAAATGAAAGCTATATTTTATTAAATGAATCCCTGCTTACTGAACATAATGTTTTATATTGGAAAACAAAAGTAAACCTGGGTTTCCTACATCTTATCTGACGTATGCACTTTACAGTGTTGACTTTGGGGACATTTACTATTACTGGGTGCATTGATGAGAATATATAGGCAATGAGATGAGAATAACCTTTGGAATGTTAGCCCAGGTACGTTACATGCTAAACCTATATTATTGTTTGTGTACAATTGGATATGGTAAATGGCAAAGTAAATGGCAAAAAAAACCTCTAGGAAAAGCAACTGGAAAAGAAAATCTATCTAGTTATATCTCTAATAAAACTTGTAGTTTGCCTCTTATAAAATGTGCATTCAGAATATCAAATGGGGGGGGGGGGTATTTTTATCATTCATCTAATACACACGCACATTCAGAAGTAACGAATATGCACTTTGCTATGCAGTATTCAGTGTCAATATAAACCGAGTAAAGGTTCTTAAAGATGTGCTAATCATTTGGAGCAACCAAAAAGATTTAAGCTTTTTACTGGTCTACTGCAGTTAGATAACATCTGATTTTAGTGCATCAGCCCAATAGACTTTAATTAGTGTGCCTGAAAGCTTGTGGCATTAGGAAAGTGTGGTCGTGAACATAAATAAACATAAACAGGCTCAGCCACTATGGCTCTGGGTAAATGCTCCTTTCGCTATTTAATGTCGTGTTTGCGAATCTGGCTAAATCCTGGTAAGGGATTTACCTACTGCTGGATTTTAATGCCAGCTATTTGAGCTAAAACTAGCGCAATATTGAAAATTGAATTTCGAGTGTCGGGTGCGCTGCTGATATTTGCATAACCCGCGCATCCGACGTTAATATGGATTTAAAGTCGCACTAACCAGTAGCGAACCGGTTAGCTGGTCTTTAACTCCATATATTTGCCCAGCGAGTCTGGGTAAATGAGCCTTATAATGTGCTACATACAGTAAATATATCAGTATCTGGTTTATCTGTGAAACCCCATTTGGATTATTACTTTATTGCACATTATTCTGACAAGTATATTGACATTGATGTTTTTTACATTTATCAATTTCATGGGAACAGGAAACGGCTAAGGAGGCCATTCACTGGATGATTCTTGTGAAATAGTAAACTGTTAGTAAATGGGTGAATAAGAGAAAATAAAAAAAAAGTTTCCTCATTAAAGGGGAATTATATCCTCCAAACTCCCCCCTCCTATTTAATCTTTCCAGGTTGGTGACTTCACCTGCTAGGTTCTCTCTACTGACTGCTGGCAATACCCTTTTAAAGTTGCACCCACTAGTCTAGTCCTGTCCCCTGTCTCTCCCTCAATCCTAGGCTGTATGCAACACACATGTATACACTATGAAATAATACAATTTTTGAAGCAAGCCCTGGACAGATTTAACACGAGTATGGAGAGCTGCTGAGGATTTCATTGTTATTTATTTTTATAAATGATGTCCCATCTTCAGGAAATTAATAGTGTTCCATTTGTTGTTCCTTTTTACTAGGTACAGATAAGTGGCTTTTCTTAATAATTAGGAACATTCATTGATGTTTGAAAGCATCTATGGTTTACTCCAGACTGTTAATCAAACTGTTAATCGGTTATTACATAGCAAAGGTATGGCAACTGTAGGCTTTTTATATTATTCTAAATGCATTGGAATGAAAAAATGTGATCTCTTATTTAATTTAATTAAAAAATAAAATTTATATCAAACCAACCCCTCCCCCCGTATCTTACCAAAACCACATCTGTATCTTAACAAAACCACCCCTGTATCTTACCAAAAGTACCCCTATAGCTTACCAACACCACCCCTATATCTTTCCAAAACCAGCCCTGTATCTTACCAAAAGTACCCATGTATATTACCAAAACCACCCCTATATCTTTCCAAAACCACCCCTGTATCTTACCAAAAGTACCCATGTATATTACCAAAACCACCCCTATATCTTTCCAAAAGTACCCCTATAGCTTACTAACACCACCCCTATATCTTTCCAAAAGTACCCTATAGCTTACTAACACACCCCTATATCTTTCCAAAGAGACCCTATAGCTACTAACACCACCCCTAATCTTTCCAAAAGTACCTTATAGCTACTAACACCACCCCTATATTTTCCAAAAGTACCCCCTATAGCTTACTAACACCACCCCTATATCTTTCCAAAAGTACCCTTATAGCTTACTAACACCACCCCTATATCTTTCCAAAAGTCACCCCTATAGCTTACTAACACCACCCCTATATCTTTCCAAAAGTACCCCTATAGCTTACTAGCACCACCCCTATATCTTTCCAAAAGTACCCCTATAGCTTACTAACACCACCCCTATATCTTTCCAAAGTACCCCTATAGCTTACTAACACCACCCCTATATCTTTCCAACAATACCCCTATAGCTTCACTAACCAAAACACCACCTTATCTTTCCAAGTACCCCTATAGCTGACTAACACCACCCTATATCTTTCCAAAGTACCCCCTATAGCTTACTAACACCACCCCTATATCTTCCAAAAGTACCCCTATAGCTTACTAACACCACCCCTATATCTTTCCAAAAGTACCAACCTATAGCTTACTAACACCACCCCTATATCTTTCCAAAACCAACCCTGTATCTTACCAAAAGTTTCCCTGTATATTACCAAAACCACCCCTATATCTTTCCAAAAGTACCCCTATATCTTACCAAAACCACCCCTATATCTTACCAAAACCAACCCTGTATCTTACCAAAACCGCCCCTATGTCTTACCAAAACCACCCCTATAGCTTACCAAAAGTAACCTTTATCTTACCAAATCCACACCTATATTGTACCAAAAACGCCGCTATATCTTACCAAAACCAATCCTGTATCTTACCAAAACCACCCCTATATCTTACCAAAAGTACCCCTATATCTTACTAAAACCAACCCTGTATCTTACCAAAACTGCCCCTATATCTTACCAAAAGTACCACTTTACCTTACCAAAACAACACCTATATCTCACAAAAGTACCCCTATATCTTACTAAAACCAACCCTGTATCTTACCAAAACTGCCCCTATATCTTACCAAAAGTACCACTTTACCTTACCAAAACAACACCTATATCTCACAAAAGTACCCCTATATCTTACTAAAACCAACCCTGTATCTTACCAAAAGTACAAGATCTGGAAAGCTCACATTGGACATTTGTTTGAAACAGAAATGCAGCTGTCTATTGTTCATTCAGCTATCGTAGTGATTAAGTGAATTCTATTTGGTATACGTTTGTTCTAGATAAATGTAAAGCACCTTGTGCCTCTCCAATGCTCTGTGTTCCTCAATGTCCCTGCTACTGAAATCAGTTATTTGTACACATTATACTGTTATCCATCCATTATAAACAAGCAATGGCTTCTGATATCCCCAAATAAAGGTGTAACACGGTAATACTGAATGAAATAGAGGTAAACTATGAGCTGTGTCTATGATTTCAACATTGTTATTGTAACCTTGACAACATTGTACATTTAATATCGTTTGGGTTTCTGGAGGTCTTTATTAGCCCAGATGGCCACTGTTTTACATCGTAACTACCAGTAACATTAATTCTCGTCATTGAACCCTGACCTGTGTCTATTAAACATACAGGAAACCTTTATAACATATTCATATTTCTGAGAGGCCTCTAAATAATTCACACCATGTAAGGGTAGGTTCAATATTTTATAAAACCTGCTCTGTGATTTACTAAATGGTCACTTTAACAGCACATTATATAAGTCATAGCATAGAAGGGTTTAGTAAAATGTATATCTGCAATGTCCACTGCTGTTTAAATACTTAACGTTTATAGCCATATCAATGCTGGCACTGCATAGGAATCAATACAGTCAGCAAAATGCTGTTCCTAATTGAAATGGGTACAGTATATTATGCAAGTACAAAAATAAAACCTCCCATCATCTTTAGTGAACTACTGTTCTATTTGCATATGTGCGTGACTGCCATATTGACATTAAATCAGTACAAGCTGATTAGAATCCATCACAATTAATGCAAAAATATATTTAACCACTAACTGGGCAAAATCTTAACCTTTATAATTCTTTATACCTCATTTGCAGATTGAGAGGAGGGGCATGAGCGGGGCCCATTCACAAACTGCCACACTCCCGACCGTCCAAGCTTCTCCCATTCAAAGACAGTTTTCTAAAGGATGGGCCTCTTTCTAAAGGATGGGCCTCTTTCTAAAGGATGGGCCCCTTTCTAAATTATGGGCCCCTTTCTAAAGGATGGGCCTCTTTCTAAAGGATGGGCCTCTTTCTAAAGGATGGGCCCCTTTCTAAAGGATGGGCCTCTTTCTAAAGGATGGGCCCCTCAGAATGGGACTGTCCTGGGAAAAGCAGGATAGAGATGGACTTTTTCTGTCTCCAAGAATCTTATTACCTCAGATATTTTCCAATGTTGTCAACTGCACAAAATAAAAAATACAAAAAATAAATAATAATAATAATGGAAAACAAGAGCCTCCAAATGTGCACCGTTTGTAACGGGAATAATTACAGTAACTTGTAATGTAAATGACTGGGATAGATTTATCTGTTCTATGTTAATGATGTGATAATTATAGCCCCCCTCGTGTTTTTTTAAAAGGGAAACTCACTAAAATGCGAATAAAGATCTCTTTAATAATCAGTGAAGACACACAATTATAGTACATTAGTACATTTAAACAATTATAATAATAATATAATGATGTACTTTTTAACTTTACCAATGACATTCTGTACATAAGGTTCTTTTATGAGTCTGGGGAACCTTTGACCTCTTTGCACTTTAGCCCTAACACAGTAGATTGAGGATAATACACCCAGTACAAAATATAATGATAATATAAACAAGCAGTACCGTGACCATAGAAAGGTCAGGGGTGAAGGGTTATTGCACATGTTATGGAGCAGCCAGGCTAGTAAATCCTTTCTTGTGAAGGTGACAAAATATAAAATTACCAGCAGACATTCCTATATCTTGAATGGAAGAATTACCAATAAGTAATTAAGACAGTGGGAGTTTTTCTGCCCAAAGTTATAAATAGCAGCGAAGAAAAGTCACCATACATAGACGGAGTACCCAATGAAATTGTGCTCTTACAAAAACTGATCAGTTCCTTCCTGATTTCAAGTGGCAATTGGAAGAATCGCTGGGATAACTAATAACTGGAGGCCCTTTAATTGGAGGTCCTATACCTTTATTATAAAGCACTGGATGGACGGCCTCTTCCCTCACTAAAAAAAAGCTAGTGGGCCGGGGGGAGTGAGAAAGCCTGCTATATTGATCCAGTGCGCAAGTATGAGAAATGCAAAATTTTCCTAATCGTAATTAATGTTCATATATTTGTTTATAATGTAAGCCATTGTGCAGAAATGATATTGTATGGGGCCCAGGAATGAGCATTGATTATATTTGGATAACTAATATTGTTTGGATAACTAATATACAACCTCTGCACAAAGTACAGATACTGTGTGGGATTTTACAACTGCGTTAAGGGCCGGTGCTGCAAATTTAATATAATAAATACAATTGAAAAAGTCAAACACAAACTTGTAACACTTGGTCGGAAATATAAAAAGGCCATGCAAAGGCCAAATAAACATTCCTTATAGAACATGTATGTTCACATGTAGCACAAAGAAAGCAGATTCCTATGCAAACCAGTCAGACAGAGCACATATTCCAGCTTTATGAAGTCATCTGCAGTCACCTTAGATTAGTGCCAGAGTTCAAGAGGGTTGACGACAGAACCCAGAAGTGTTTCTGTACAATTAAATGACACATGGAGGGCGCATGTGTCATGTTCACTAGTTGCAGTATTCTCTCCCAATTAGAGACACACAGGGCTGGCAGTGTTGGTTTAATAGGCATGAAATAAAACTGCGTAAAACAAGCTATTTCAGGCGAAAGACAATCTGCAGACGGACGTTTAATATTTTGTGAATTTGTATTTTCTGTAAGTATCATTATTATTACTGCTCAGTTTGCAAACCCTTATGTAAAAATCTGCTCCACCTTATGCTGGTTAGACATTCTGTACAAGATAATGTGTAGTCAGACAATGTTGTTAGTGGATCCACTTTTTCTTAACCTGTCAAGTTATTTATATAGAAAACTGTATTGAAATGTCTATACCCTTCTGTTTCCATTGCGTCTCAGCCAATCACTGAGGCCACTGCTGGTCCGGCCCTTTTCTTCTGCTGCAGTGCATATAAAAGGCACTGAGCAGTAGCAGAAGACAGACAAGGAAACAAGGGCTGATAAGTATATATAGGAGCCTCGCACATAGATTTAAATATTGCAAGGTATAGGTTTGGGGTTAATTTGCTTAACTCTTAAATTTTATTGGGGGTAGACATACCCTTTAAAGGAGAACAAAAGTATGATTTTAAAAAAAATATATTAAAGTACCCCTAACTCTGGATTCCATAGTGACCCAAGAAGCTGACACTAAGGGGCACATTTATAAAGGTCCGTTAACTTTGTGCTGCCTATTTTCGGGCGAAAAACGAGGCATAAAACTACTGCAATAAAGCATTACTGTTTTTGATATTACAGACTATAATTTGTAGTGAGTTTCTGTCTTATTTATTTATTCTGGATGGATTGTAGTAATTTTAACTGAAAATATTAATTCATTTCTATCTTTAGGTTCTTAATACAAATCTTTACCTGAGACTTTATGGGGGTGATGCAATATTGTAAAAACCCATGCTATCCAATGTATTATCAGGTTAGCGTGGGGTTTACACTGAGTTTGCGATGCAAAACTGCCCTTAGTACTGTGTAGCGCAAAACTTTACGCCACTGAATGGGAGGCGTTAGCCGGCACACTTACCTGGCAAAGATCCCGCAATGTACAAAATCTCGCACAGGGATTTTTGCATCGCGGGAACTCGGGCAGGTAAGCGGCATCGGACAAAAATGTTGCATCATCCCCTATATCACTAACCCCTGAAAACCATGGCAAATTGAAATAGAGGTAGCATCAGTAGTTAGATTGTATTTAAGGTATTTCCATCTTTACATTAACAAATAAAGTTGTTTATGTTGGCACTACATAGGTAATCACATAAGTAATCACCTAAATTATAATTAGACTTCAGTTCTATAATATATAAGTATTGTTTTTTTTTTTTTTTTAATTTCCCAGTACTGGAAACTATAATTCTTCCAAACCACCACTGTACCATTTTTTTGTTGATCTGAAACTTCTTACGTTTTAACCGTCTATCAAGTGCCTTATTATTATAAACTTTTCCACTCCACTGTGTGCAGTTGGTATGTGTGAAAAGCATTGTGGGAAATTCCCTCTCCCAGTGCTGGCTCATAGTGAGAATTGAGCATGCTTTCCCTCACAGACTTGTGTGATAAAGGGGGCATTGGTTAAGAGTGTGAGTGTGTTGGGGGGGATACTTGATAAAGTATTAATTTTTATTAAAAAATTAGTTTTAAACTAATGACCCCCCAAAACCAGGACTTTGCTAGGTTAAAAAGTGTGTAAGAGGCTCCTAAATATACTTACCCAGACTTGTTCCGTCTGCTTTCTGCTGCTGCTGTTCAGTGCACAGTAACAGAATTGGCGAGACTGGTAGTGGCATCAGTGATTGGTTGAGACATCTCAGCTAGTCACTGCAAACCAAGGGCGTGATTACTGTAGGTTAAGATTTATTTTTAGTTTGGGCAGTGGACATGCAATTTAAGATGAGGCAAAGTCATTTACATACCCTTAAAGGTTTAAGTTAAAAATCTACAAAGATTAAGGGATTTCTCTTTTTTAACGCCTCTTTTGCAGAACTGTGAAGAACTTGATAACAGTGATACTACTAATGGTAACTGTAAATTTACCAACAATTCTCAACTGTTAGAGAAAATAGAATGCATCAGTATTTTAGATTTTGTTTTAATCATGCATTATTGTAGAATCCCCTTAATTTCTGCCAATCCAGAGTATTAATAAAAAAGTTCATCATCTATTATAATCTATGCCAATAAACTGGAGTTGGGCAACCTACAGTTGTCCAACAAAATCTCTAGCATCCTTTAAAACCTTCGTCTATTTGTGTCTGCAGAATGTTCTGGTTTACCAAAGGCTGGAAGACATTGTCCTCTGTTTTTTTAATTATAGCACCTTGAATGTATGAATAATGTTATCTGAGATTTTATTGGTCAAAACAGAAGCAGTGCATTCTACACTGACAGCGGCTTTCGGCTGCTTCAGTGCATTTGTCACAGCACATTATCAGAGTAGACTTCTGGCTGCTCACACCATTTACTTAATTACAAAGACTTTCCCACTGTGCAGAAAATGATGTGTGAGAATTACCAGTGCTCGAATTGGCATGTTTAGATTTCACTCTTTAAACTGTGCAATGCTATGGAAAGGAGCAGCTTTGTATGTGAACAACGGAAATTCACCATCAACTACCCAGTAGAATTTAAAAATGGCTAAAGTTTCTTTGTAGGGAGGGAAGTAGATTTCCATGGGCCCAAATAAATGGATATGATCTGTTATGTTAGCTTCCAAACTTTACATTGGAGCACAGTGGAGGAAAATATGTTTATTCCCAGAAAGGGTAATTTTCAAAATGAATGATATGCATAATGAGAAAATGTTTCATATAATCCTTGAAACTCGCTCTTAAAAAAAAATAGGAATAATAGATATTGGCAAAGATGTGACCTTTAATGTGTTTTATTTTACATTATATGTTATACAAGAAAAGGCTTAAAAATACAAAAAAATATATTGCAGAATCTGATATGACTGATCTTATTATCTTTTTATTCAGTTGATTTTTGTGGCTTTTGAGTACATCTAATCTTAACTATGATCTCCATATAATACTCATAATGCAAGTCTATGATGCTGTCTTTAAATGCTGCTGTAAATCCAAAGTTAAATGCATGTATATTTTCACTTGTTTGCTCCTCTATTGTAACAGACACACCATTAGCTGTGTCATAAGCCCCAGACCCCCCCCCCAAATAAATAATTTGCGGGGAGATCCAGAATGGTATTCCCAAATTTTTCGAATAAGGTTTGCTGCTACAGGGAAATCCAGGGGTGAGGACATTGTGGTTTAGGCCCTTATTCAGGGTACTTTCATTTTCCTTAAAATGTTGCTTGCAACAGTAACAGTAAAGTTGCTAAATAATGCTCACTGTCTGATGGTTCCAAATATTGTTGGTAAATTGAGACAGTTGAAACTACAAATGAAGCATATTCAGCAGGGACTACTTTCAACTGTCTCAATCTACCATATCTTATGTTTAATATGCATTGTTTAGGGTATTTGGGGACAAGCCTGAAGCCACAGCAGCAGAAGTGGTACAACCAGTTGTTGATTTACCAAATAATGTTAACTCATGGTTTTGAAAAATACGGTTTGTTAGGAACGTAGCAATCTCCCATTTTTCACTAGATCAGTTTGATATTAATGAGATTGATATTTTGGAGTGGTACACAACCACATTTTCAGATAACTCACCTGAACAAGGAAATATTTTGTCATTCAACATTTCAGGGAGAAAATCTACCAAACCATGAGAACATTATATTCTACCATCTTGTTTATTGTTTGGTATTAAAGAGATGAGGTGCATCCTTACACTGCAGTTAGTACAGGGTGTTGCTATTTTTGCCAAATTGTTCATTATTGAAACATCAAGACTGTGTACAATTGTCCGTGGTTTTCTTTTGTCTTCCTGCTACATCCTGTTCTAAGCAGTTGTAACTCTAACTGATAGTCAGTTGTTATTCAAGTCCACAAGTCAGGTTGATGTGGGGTTTTTTCTAAATTGTGATTGGCAACTTAGATTTAGATTACGCTAAAGGATTTAACTTTGCTTGTACAAAGTGCACTCATATCCTGTGTTATGTAGACAATGTCTGCATTTCACTGTTTCTGGAGAGAGCAGACGCAATTAGCACATGATGACTCATTGTTTAACAAATACTGTATCTGTTACAGAAGGAAAATGTATATACTGTAGTAGGGAAAGTGTTCCAGTACGCCTCTGGACACTTTAGAAAGGTGATGAATTATAGAAGTATGTTCCACAATGTATTGTACCCAGACTGAGGACCTTTAGTACCTTAGAGTACATTAGTTCGGGATTTGCATTGGCCCATCTGCCCATTGAAAGGATTTGGGTTATTGTAATTCTCAAACATGTACTGCCAGTGGTGAGGACCTACAAGTACATTTAATATCTGAAAATGGATTTAAACACAAGATTCCCAGATGACCCATTAAAGGGTGTCTCGACTGGGAAAAGCACTTTTTGCTATTCAGTTTTATTGAAGAACAGGAGGTAAAGGAGCTGTGCCTTACCTCCCGTTCCTCAATAAAACGTTCAGGAGCCAGGAACGAAATTACAGAATTTACCTCCGCGGTGTCCTGACAGGTCTAGACGGACTTACAGGGAGACTTAATAAAAGTTCTTATTGTTAAAAATGGTTCTAATTTTGCCCCAAGCAATCAGAACTTATTTAATATTTCAAAGCTAACATTTGATTGCTTGGGGCAAAATTAGCCCCATTTTTAATGATAAGAACTTTTATTAAATCTCCCCATTAGTACGCTATTCACATGTGCGAGTGCGATGCCCATAGAATACAGAGTCCGTTGGGACCTGTCAGAGGATGCGGCGGAGGAGCGAGAGACTGGGAAAGTTCTGTAACCCTATATACAATATAAAAGGGATTTCAGCCATGAAAGGTTTTCACTATGAGGACAGTGAGGTTGTGAAATGCACCTCCTGATAATATTGTGTCAGCCGAATCTCTAAACACATTCCCACATCTGCGGGAAGATGGTTCCACGTTTTGCCATTGTCCCTGCAAAGAAACCCTCCCTAACCTGAAGATGGTGATAGATTCCTGGTTCCATTCAGTAGAGGAACTTGCTTAGTTTTACTTTAGGTTGTTTTGTTGAAATCACAAACATCTGAGTTAGAGTAATATTCCATATAACAAATCCTCTGCTGAGAAAGTTTTCCTTTCCCAGTCTGGAGTTTGCTATTACAGTCTGTTCTCATATAAATATTCAATTCAAGTGAGTGAGCATTTCCCTGCGTGTAATCTCCTGTCGTTATTTTTTTAATTCTTTTTAATTCTTTTTTCCCCGCTCTTATAGCAGCAGCTGTAACTGCTTTAGCAATGGGAGACAGGAGGTTAAGGAAAAAAAATTAAACTGTATATTAGTAAGTAAATATTGTTATAATGTATGTAGATGTGCATTACACAGGGATCATACCTATTCTGCCTTGCTTCCATTTGCACACTGCCCCTAACTGCAGTACACTTTTTGGGTTATCCCATACATGTTTTCATTATAGGACATTTTTATTGGAGCAATAACATTGGGACCTATTTGTCAATCAGCCAATCATATAGTAATACATGTGGCCAGTATTACACAGGACCTGGGGTCACTTCTGTAAGCATTACACTATTATCTAAGCATTTGGGTAATGTAGGTGGTTCCTCGGTTTAAATTCAGAGAATGAATCACACATTGTGCTTTAAAGAATGATTTATTGGGCACTAACAGCAACGAGTATATGTTATTTCTGGTACAATAAATTTCGATCCACATACCACACACCTTAGTATATTTTAATTTCTGGGAAGAGAAATTGTGGTAGTAAATGATGGACAGAGTTAGTTAATAATCACATTGAGGTCAAAGTAAAGGTGAAGTTCGAGAGTCTGACATTTATTTATTTAGATTTTATTTGTGGATGCGCTGAGAGTTGGCATACAGTCAAACAAAATTACAGTCTTTGTTTTGTGAACATATGGTAACCCAGTTTCTGCCACATAATTCTCTCGACAGTGCTATTTTAATATCTCTAAAGAACTATTACAGACACAGTGTTTATCACTTACTGATGCGTTTAAAGGGCATCACAATGTGCATAATGAATACTAATCTACTGCGCTTTCGCTTTCTTTAAAAAAAAAAGCAAAGGCAACACATCTAGTAAAATATTCATGTTATTTCAGAGTTTTCATCTTGAGAAAGACAAAAAATGTCTTTGTGTGAGACAAGATCTGGATTTCCCTTTCTGCATACCAATTGCAAATAATAATTATCGATTGTGTACATCTAAAAAGAGAACTTATTTAAAGTTATAGGACAAGATGTGTCTAATAACACAAAGCTATTAGCATTAGCAGAATCAGTGTGCTGGGAAATACTGGACTGAGGCATTAAGATGCTATGCCTTACCCCCCGTTCTTCAATCAATTGAGCAGTAACCAGGGATGTAGGTGAGTATTTTTACCTTTCGTGCGATCCACCGCTGCAGAGCTGAATATCACCCAACTGGGATAATGTGCACTACAGTGGTTTTGAACTAGGAAGCATTTGGAGATTTTCAGCTCTCCAGCAGTGGATTGCGCAAATAGTAAATGTATTTACCTTCATTATATTTATTCATACACACGTGGTTTATATGATGAACGTTCATTTCAGCTGAGGATCGGTATGTATATGGGCACTCGGTTGGGCAACATTGATGATCCACTGGGTCAGATGCCTGAGCGGACGACTGTTTCAGCCGATTGAACACCCATACACTTACCGATAGTTGGCCAAAATGGGCGTACGTACACCATTGTGCATCGCAGGTTGAGCCCAGAGATCACACCTGTGTACCCTTAAGTTAAACCAAGATGTGAGGACCTACCAGTTTAGGTCTTCACACTGGGTACTTTTAATGGAAAGATGCTGTTAGGCGTGGGTGTATTTGTCCGTAAAACCTTTTTTTGGCCAAGTAAAAAAAACAAACATAAATAGGGAGATACAATATCGCATTACCTTTCTGCAATCCGGTGATACAATGCCGGACGTAATCACGACTACAGGTTATATTGCATCGCTGGAACATGGAAAGGTAAGTCCTTGGTGTTCACGCTACTTTAAAATTGTAGGGTTTGCACTGGATACTAAATCTCCCCGTAAGTATGCTTATTATGTCTCCATTGGTTTTGTTGCCCATTTTATTTCTAGTTGCAGCATAAAGATTCTTCTGTATTAGGTGCAATTAAGAAGATTCCGTGGTTTAAGAGCTAGGATGGCTTTGAAAAGTCTTATAAATAGACATTCTAGTCAGTCAGAAGCACTGACATAATTGATTTATCTGTATGAAGGTTCTCCTCGGACAGCATAGCAATCAATACATTTCTTGTTAGTGCAAGCAGAGGAATCTGGATTGCAGCGCAGAGAATGTAATTTTGGTTACAACCTTTAATTTTTCATTTTCACTATTATGGCATTTTTACAAATGACTGTACATGTAAATTGAGAAAGGTTCATAGATGTTTAACAGGAAAGAATAAAAATGATTATTCGTATCTCTCTACAGACTTTCTGCTAGCCTGGCTAGAATTTCTCACATTTATGGCAAGGGGAAGTCCTGCTTGCATTTGTTCTCCTTTTGAATTATTGGCTTAAGTTTTCTTTAAAGTCTCTAGACTCGGTATATTGTACACTTGGATCTCCACGGTCTTGTAAAATGAAAAGCACTGCTATCTTTTCTTGCTTTAGATGCTGAGAATAGTTTTTTAGAAAGCACCTGTGGAAATGCTGCTGGACTTGAGGTATGATTGGGTAACAGTGCAACTAACCTTAGACATACGAAAGATAGTCGTTCAATGGGTGCGGGGCAATCAGCTGTGAGCTGTCAACCAATGCATAGGTGTAACTTTGACAGCTAATGGCTTGTGCTAGTGGCCAGCCTTGGAGGTAGTTATTGGCTTTCCTACTACCTCCCTAAGAAAATGGACATTATAATCTTAAAATATTTTTTAAGTCCCGTTTTGGTTGCTCTTTAACCTGTATGCTTAATCTACTAACTACCAATATTACAACTTCCCACTTGTAAGTAACTTACTTAAATTCTACTTTTACAATTATGTTACTCCAACTTTACATATAATATGTTTCTTCCTACTTGTACAATAATCAATACTCCTTACTGCCTATACTATACTAATCTATGTGCAAGTTATTCCCTATTTCTTCACTTGTTGTTTATCCCAACTCCTATACACCTTCAAACTATTTGGGAATGGGAAGGATGTAGAACTATGATAAAAATCTCTTTAGCCCTAAACCTATCACATTGTTTCTAAGGCTGGGTACACACCATCCAATTTTTTAAACCAACCAACCAATATTACCATGTTTTGGTTGGTCAGACCAAAAAATTGGATGGTTTATTTGTGTTGGAAAATCACGGGCGATCGTGCAGTTCTCAATGGACCGCATGATCGGTCACTACAAACTGTTTCCTGCAGGTAGTTTTGGTTGGTCGGGACGAAAACTTTGTCTAACAAGCTGATTATCAGACCATGGTATTCTATCAATTCTCAGTATTCCACATTATCTCCATGGATCTACCTAGTCTTAGGGGCATATTTATAAAAGAGCGAAAAGTAGCGAAATGTTTTCGCATTCGCTTTTCGCATGGGTTTTTGCCAAAAAGACAGTTAACGCTATTTATAAAGGTAGCGTTAATGAATGGCGAAACCGTTTCCGTGAGCTATCGCTAAACCCTTTTCGCCTTACTTCGCAATGGTAATTTTAGCGAAAAGGGAGCGAAAAGGCATAACGCGATTTATAAAAGAGCGAAAGGGGGTTTTTGCGTTAAAAAGAGCGAAAGATTAGCGCGACCCTGAAGGTAGTGAAAAGTCATTGTTTGAGCGAAAAGGCATTCTAATGGGTAATATGCCTTGAAAAAGCGAACGCGCATTAGAAGGGCGATCGCGCATTAGAATGTAATATGCCTTGGAAAAGCGACATGAGAAAGGCGACCGTGCATTATAATGGAATATGCCTTGGAAAAGCGAACGCGCATTAGAAAGGCGAATGTGCAGTGCAAAAGAAAATTGTATTCCAATTGAGAAATTCTAAGAAGATTGACTAAATAAGACATGGCTGACTTCTTGGTAAATGTGAGATGGCCATTTTGAACTTGACATCATTTTCTAGTGGGCTTTTCTGGTTTCGAATGGTTTTCGCAATGCAGTCTTCTTAGATGCGTTAAGTTTTCGCTGCGATACATTTCGCTCTTTATCGCGCCCGTTCGCCTTTTTCAGCTGCGAAGTGTGTTTTTTTCGCTTTTTTATAAATAAGGCGAAACGAAGCCCCAAATGGCGCTATTTACAAAGCCCCAAATGGCGCTATTTTCGCTGCGATGTGCTGCGCTAATTATTTGGCGAAAAAGACAATCCTTTATAAATATGCCCCTTAGTGTATTAGTGCAATATACTATTATTTTCATTATAGAAAATTCTTTTTTTGACCTTATGATGCACAGTAGTTTTGTTTAAATTGCATGTATATTAAAAATACTAACACACACTACTAGCTTTTCTGCTAGCTTACAGTGCAGCACCATCATGGTCGATAGTGTCAGTAAATGTTCTAATGAAGAAATCGTGCTCAAATGTATTGCCAAAGGTTCCACTCGACTTACAGATAATATCTCATTTATTTTTTACTTCATATTATTACGCAAAGAGGAACTTAAAACGTAATGGATTAGATGCATTATGCTGTTTAAAGGCACCACACAATGAAGCTGCTCCAGTAGAAGCTTGCCCATGCAATTAATTTACCAACCAGATATTAGCTTTTTACTGAGTTCTGCAGTTAAATAACATCTGATTGGGTTGCTGAAAAGTAATAGCACAGACAGACTTTTGTTCATGTGAGGCGATTTTACATCACATAGCTTGGTTTTCGCACTAATTGCATTTCCCTGAAATTCCTATAATGTATAATAGTTTGATAAAAGATTGGTTATATAAAATGTGTAGATGAATATGCAGTTATAGTCTAAGCTCGGGCATTGAAGTAAAGCTTTGTGATCGGTGAACATTCCCTATGGTTTGCCGAGTGATTGGCAAATAGAGATTCTGTGGCAAAGGAATCATTTTCTCTCTTTGTACAGTTCTAGGCTTTTACAAAAAAATCCTTCCACCCCTGACACTGTATGAAAGGAAAACTGAAAGATAATACGTCAGGCTATTCATACTTTTGTGAGGGGAATCTTAACACAGAATGGTCACAAACAGGGACCTGAAAGGAAACAAATTGGTATATTAAAGCACATGGCACCTGATCAGTTACCAGAAGCACACAGGTAGAATTCTCTGTGACTTCACTTTTATCCTGGTCTATTATTTGACATTTTGCCTACCTCAATGAAATATCTAATAATAAAAATGAACGTTCACTTCCCCACTATCTTCTGAGATCGCCTTACTAATAACGGTATTATCCTACAGGGTAATAATATAATAATAACCAGGAAACTTAGGTTTCCTTATATTTACATTTTCTTTCGACACTCCTAAGGATACTTCCACTTGACGGTGACGTCATGGTAAATGGCTAAACTGAAGCAGCCTCTCCTGCTGCTGTGCAAGCTTGTAACCAGCACGCAACAGCAGCAGAGGATGGTGAACCTGCCAACAAGGGACAGGGAAGTATCCTTTAGGTGTGTCGGAGAAAAAGGTGAGTATAACAAAACCTAGGTTTGGGAGGGGGGTCTGGATATTTATATAAATTCTAATGTAAAGGTAGATTTAAATAAAAATCATCATGTATTTTTTATATAGAAAAGACCAATCCATACGCACAGTATTATGTACCATTCTGTAACGTGCATTTAATCAGAGAGCTCACAAACCAGCAGGCACTGCTCCCATCCTCCTCAGGGCTCACTTGAAGGCCTGGCTTGTCATCAAGAGTCTGGCAGAACTACCTGGCTATTGTCCATATCATCAGCTCCTGGTTCATTCTTTCCTTTACAATGTCTAGAGCTGAGTAATGTAGACTAGTTATCAACACCACCCCCTCCATTTCAACTGAATGCTGCATAAATAACACTATGGACCCAGTGCCAAGGCTGCTGTAGAAGTAATTTTTCAGCACCAGATCCAAACATTTTTGATGAAAAATAAAAGGATCCTTGGGGTCACTTCCTAGTTCCATAACCTTTAAAGCTTTCCATTTATAATGGACCCGTTACCTTTAGCGACTCCACTGGGCTCTCCTAAGGGGTTAAAGTCTTGCTAGCCAATTTACGATCGGTTGGTGTGACTTTAACCCCTAGTTTGGGTGCGAGAATCGGAAGAGACACCGGAAGCCTATTCACCAGCGGCTTTGTGCACAGCATTAAATACTAACATGTGCATGAGTTTCATCCAGAGTCGCACAGCCTTTGATCAATCACTTTTAGCCCAGAGCAAATGCGGCTCTGGGTGAATCTCCCTGTTAATATCCTATACATTCCTTTTAAACTTCAGTAAAATGCTAAAATTCTAAAATGATTATCGTAACAATGTTATAATTCTACTCAGCTTTTGGAAATAAAACCTGTTATGGTTTAATGTGCAAAGCCATAAATGGGTTAAATAATGGGACAATTATACTCAAGTATGTTATCACTTACATATGTGACAATTATACTCATGTATGTTATCACTTACATATGTGGCAATTATACTCATGTATGTTATCACTTACATATGTGACAATTATACTCATGTATGTTATCACTTACATATGTGGCAATTATACTCATGTATGTTATCACTTACATATGTGAAAATTATACTCATGTATGTTATCACTTACATATGTGACAATTATACTCATGTATGTTATCATTTAAATATGGGGTCCTACAGTCTGCCATAAGTTCTAGGTTTACTTCTATAACAAGAAATTACCTTATTTCTATTAGAATAGTGGCACATGTAGCTATATATGGCAGCGTTTAGTGGAAAAGCATACTGATGACATGGTTTAACTGTAACACTAGATCATATTACATCGAGTCACAGTTGCTAGTGGGAGCCATACATAGTGCACTTACGGTATGCTTTGGGGGCACTTTTCTAGCATCATTATGCTGTCTATTTCTTAATGCAAAATGCAAATCTCATAGGTACCTGTGACGTCAGTGTTAAAGATGTGGTAATGTGTATTATTATACTCAAAGTCAATGCCCCCCCCCACCCACTGTTTTTTATAAGGAGGGATGAGGCTTTCCATCCAATGTTTTGTATCAAATTATCAACCCCCTAGGTTGGGGGTGCTGCATTCACAAGGAAACTTGATCTGTCTTAGGCTGAGGCCACACTGTGCCGAGTGGCAACGCATGTTACCTTCCATCTGTGCAATTTTGCGCATTCCATTTGCAAAAAAATGCATGCGCTCCAAAGATAGATGCAGTGTGGACACCCACATTGCCATACATGTGATTCTCACATGCTAATGGATCGCAACCATTAGCATGTGAGAAACCGTGGCAGTGTGGCCTAGCCATAAGGCTAGGTACACACGGCAAGATATTTTCGGGCGACCGAACGACAGTGCCATGTAGTAGCGATTGGCCAGAACAAATAATTTCCCCATGTGTACCCAGCCTAACTGATACATGAACAAGGAAGACTATAAGAACAGTTAAACCACTGATCAGCCCAAAACCTTCATAGAAACAAAGAATTGGTGATCGATTCAATTCTCAGGCCCCGTAAGAAATCATAGAATCTGTACAAGTGCAAACAGTAAAAATGGAAGGGTGTTAGTTAAATGTTTATGATCACATAAATATAAAGTCTTTAAATCATGTCAAGGTAACCCCAATATAGAAGATCTTGGGAGAGTAGTCTCTCTAAACTTTGTAGTAAGATAGTAATCTGTAATCTTCATTCCCATAAAAGAGGATAACTCACACATCTGCACAGCTTTCTGTTTTATATAAATAATAGAAACAATATAATATTCTGTGTATCACTGAGTACGGTATGAAACACACTTTATTCTTACTAAATTTTTACATCCAGGATAAGTTTTCACAGGCCAAGAAATTCTCTCCGGGCCTCAATAGAATTATATTGTCTCTGAATGAAAGGCGCTGTTCTGTAAGAACAAATGCAGAAATGCAATCTACACAAACAGTAATGCAATAGTGATTGATTAGAAGCAATACAGACAGATATGGTTTCCAAATATTACATGAATATAATGTTCAATTAGGCCAATGTAGAATGGCTGCAATAATGAAACAAAGACACATCTATCTAAATGCAATCATGTACAAAAGGAATTTTCTATGCACTTAGCAAGACATTGCCTTATATTTGGAAGGGAATGTAAGTGAAAGACATTTATTTATAAATAGTTTTTTTTTTATTTCCCATTAAAGTGTTGCCTTTTTTTTTATCACCTGGCTTTGCTTTGCAATGGGCTGTACCCCTGTAGCTCCTAAAGTGTTAACACCTTGTTCAGATTGATAAATTGTGCTCATAAAATCCCATCACCAGGATAAAGTAGAGTGATAAATGAGAGTTTTTCATTGTGATGCTTTTCCTACTTCAGTGCAATCTAGGTTGTTAATGCTTGATTCATACAACTGTCAAGGAGAGCAATTTATACAGAGAATGGCAACAGACGAATGCTGTGTTTGGAGAAAAGCTGCAAAACATTGATAGCATGAGCAAATAGGGAGAGTTTCCATTTCCAAATGCAACAAAGTAAAAAAAAACAAACAGAAGTAAATGCACAAGGCAATTAGCTAATGCACAAACAGGAATATTGTCATATATCTTACTTAGCGCAGATTTATGAAGATATAAAATAGCGAACCATATTAAATAAAAACCCTTGGCTAGGAGAGGATTTTGTTTCTGTTCGACAAAGCTGAAATACCAATAGGTTTTTTTTTTGGTTTTTCTCCTCAAATCTTTTACTGCGTATTAAAATTTTAGGGCAATTTGCTGCAGCCACATATATGACATATAATGAGAAATAAAAATTTCTAGTGCACTGTATCAATTATAAGATTTAATGAGGAAATATTACGGCTTGAAAGTGCTCAGACGGAGACAGTTTTATCAGGAATATCTGTTGGAATATGTGTGACTCATTATTTTAAATGCAGGATTTCTTTTTTGTGTCCCCTTAACATTGTCGTGAATAGGGAATGGTTTTTATTTGAAATGAAATACAAAAAGGATTGAAGAATAAAAGCCTTGTAGGGTTTGTTTCTATACAATATTAACCATGGATTTTTTTTTTGCCCTATTTTTTAGAAATAGAATAGTCCTTTTTCATTAGTACATTAATGTATAGAAACTGTACTTACACTGGAGTGCACTGATACCTTCTAGAACCAACTGCTTTCCTAGTTCTTCTCCACTCAGGTCTTTCTTCTAAGCTGGTGATACCATTTCATCTCCACCGTTTATCTGCCAAACCGCCAATTAAATCAGAATCCTATTGGCATTCCTTTAATGTTCTCAATTTCCTGCTCACAGATAAAAGAAACCTTTACTTCTGCTTCTCAGTTATTCATTGTTATATGCAATGATGTTCACCTTAGGAAATATTGATAATGACTCGCCGTGTTCATGATTATCTCAGCCCAAAGCCTTTGTGTTTCTAATCTAAAATCCCGGTTTTCTGAATTCTTTCCAAATTTCTGGCTTCCCAGTGTATTCTTACCCTCTTTTCTCTATATTCCTGTAACTTATTTTCGGGGTAGCCAGGGTTACTTTACATCTGTTCAGTTTCCTTGAAAGGTAGTCATTTGGGATCTATCAGCACAGTAAATATGTAACATAGACCTCATGAGAAGTAAATAATTAAGTACCCAGTATATTTTATTTTTAAAGGTTCTGTTACCTTTATATTTTATTTCTATATAGAAAGTCTTTCTCTAAACCTGTGTTACATTTGATTTACTGTATTACAGAGATGGAAACAAACAAGACTATATTTTCTTCTTATTGGCTGCTAAAAATGTAAAGGCTAGTTAATTAAATTGTCTTCATCCAATACTGTCAATAATGAATAGCTATCAGTCTGACTAAGCTGGTCCAGATAGTGAATGATTCAAATCAATTCAGGTTTATTAGTTCAAACATTTCAATCATTTTATTCTGAGATCCAAGTATAACTGTGAATTCTTTTGCTAAAACCAATATACAAAGACAACAATGAGAAAAATCAATACCTTCAGATTTGACTCTACCAGGCGCTCTAAGAAAAGTTGGCTGAATCCCAAACTAAATCATATCCCCAATTTGCATAAACCAATCCAGGGGATCATTATATTTTCAACATATAATTATCCAACTCTTAGAAAAATGTTATTTCCAGCTGCCCATTAGTATAAGAGGCAACAAGAGCTTGGATTCTGTTCAGCTGCACACTTTGCAGAGCCCTAAAAAAAGCCAGAGATATAGTTTCATCTTGAAAAGTATCCATTTCCCCCTTCCTTGATAAAACCATCATACACACTGCTAATTCATGCAGATCAGATTGAAGAGCAGTGTTTGATCACAACCACTTTCTTTTTTAATAGATTTGTGACGTCCTCCTATAACATTTCACACCCCATAATGTTTATGATATTAATTTAAGTGAAAATCCTAAAATGTCCTGATTTCTTTCTGCTTCTGTGTCAATATATCTGCACATGATTTATAAATTCATATATTTATTATTTCAATTCTTAAAATGCAACTACATAAAAAAAGTTTTTTAACCTAAATTCAATATTTGACAGGGAGGTAGGTGAGAGTACTCCTACTTTCCATTAAGGAAAAGAAAACTGAGCAATGTTGCTCCTGCTAGCTGACAGCTTTACTGATCATTCTTACACCTTACACTAACCGAAACGCACACATGAGGTAAAAGAGCCAAATTTGAGACCAGGGAGGGGATGGGAAGCTGTCAGTCACTGTTGAGTGACATATTTGACAGATCTCCAAATCCTATACCTTGTTTGTGAAGAACATTCTGGCCATTAGTACACACAAGAAAGCAGTTAATGCAATAGAAAGCAGAGCTCTATCCAAAGGTTGTTGGATCAGCTTGCATTCTGGCCTACTAAAGTCAGAAGAAAGTCATTGCTTTGTCTGTATATCTCTACTGGCTGAGGGAAGGAGGGCAATATCGAGCAGTACAGAAGGGCGGTGTGCATTTTATTGAAACTTGTTCAAAGTCTGCTCTTTTTGATTTCATTTAAATGGGGAATCTTTCTGAACTGCGCACTATAATTCTAATTAACTGTAATATGGCATTCATATGCCTTGATTTCTATAGAACAGCGCAATGGCCATCCAAACAGATTATTAATTAACACTTCGACAAATGAATATACCAAGACCCAGTGGTGTAACTAGAAATCGCTGGGCCCCCAAGCAAAATGATGGGAGGGAGGCTGTATCTGTCATAGAGAAAGTAAGAAGATGGGCCCCTTTTGCTCCCAGGCCCTCCTATGGATGCACTTGCTGTTCCCCTCATAATTACGCCCCTGCCTAGACTACCTACTCCCCCCTCACCCAATGACACATTGGTAGTTTTGTATATCTAAAGTAGCTGTTTCTTATACAGTAGTTTAAAAGGTTAATCTGGTCTACTAGTAATGTTACTGTCTAGCCAAAGAGATTATACCGCCAACGTAACAATAATATAAATGGTTGTATCATTTTTATGATGGTCAACAGTAATTAGAAACCTACTTTACATGAACTCAGGTAGCAATTGTGTGGACTGGTACATGTGTCTGACGCAAGTAAAAGTTTTCCTGCTGCTTGTACCAAGACTGTCTCAATAAAGGTTGGTATCGCAAGATAGTGGAAATGCAAGAGTAATGGAAGAGTAATGTAAGAGTAATGTAAGTGTCTTCATTCGTGTATAGTTGCCAAAATGTCCAAACATTTTCTAGGGACAGATTGACAAGACAGCGGTGTGCCACACCTGCCCAATTTTAACCAAGACATATTTTAAAAGAACACACCCACTTTTAAAGGCCACGCCCTCTTTACATATTTTACCAGATGCACTATTTTTTTCATTCATTTATTTTATCTATGATGGCATTCACAAAGTCATGGTCTGCTTCCAATTGACCTGCCTCTCTCCTTAATGTGGAACTGTCCTACAAATACTTGCCACATAACAACTTTCAACAAATCAGACTTGCCACATAGTAATCACATACATAATAGCGCCATCTAGTGGATTATATACCCCTGAATTTTTCTCTTAAGATCATTCTGAACTTTAGTGGATATTCCTGCTGTAATATTGTTAAGAGAGGTGCAGCCCTAGTTCTTCTGGCTGAAGAAAATTACAGTTTGCAGCAACATTAACAGAAATGTCATGCGTTTTGTCTTAAGATTAATCATGGACCAGAAGCCCGAACATCTCATTTCCTTCCTAGCCTGCTGGGGTTTCGTACATCAGTTATAAATTATTTTCCTTTTACCTGTTAACTTCACTTGCTTTGAAATTCAGTTTAGGAAGTAACATAAATAATTTTTTGCACACTGTGACTAAGCTCTTTAAACCTCTGCCTGCTGCTTCAAAGCCTCTTTAATAAGTTAGCGAAAAAGGAATTTCAGATTGGGATTCTATAATTCTCCCCACACACACTTAACAGCATATTACCAATGTTATTGATCACTCACTAGAGCTTTCTAATGCAGCAGTATTTATAAAAAGATTGAGGAAAATACAGATGGAGAAAAATGCCAAATGACACTTGGCTTTCTAAATGCAACACAAGTGCCTCTTTAGTTTAAATTCTTGAACAACGGTTTACATTATTTTGCTGGTCTGTTAAAGGGGAACTGTATGTTTTGTCTATACAGTATTAAAGGGGACCTGTGACCTAAAACAACGGGCTTTCATATGAAATGCCTTTGTCTTACCTTTAAGTCAATCCTTTGGCTCCACCATGATGGCCGAGTCATGCAGTGTCGTTGCTTTGTGATGGGGAAGAAGTGTTGATGCATGCACTGATGTCAAATGGCAATGGTGCTCTCCATAAAGGAGTGCCATTAGATCCTTTTTTTGCCAGACTCCTTAACAAAAATGTCATATTTTATCTGCTAGATTAACAAAATGTTTAATTTTAACTGCATCAGTTTTTTAGTTGAAAAATTTGACGCCAAAAAGTTTGCTGAACTTAGCATTAAATTTAATAATGTGGCAAAGTAGAACGCAAAAACGAAAGCCTATCTCAGTATCAGAACAGGACGTGTTCAATGACAGTTAAAGCAGGGCATACATGTTGGCGATAAAGGGACGATCCTGTCAGGTACCGACGGGATTTGGCCTGTCGCTAATGTCTGAACCGCAGGGGCAACGAAAGTTCACCCCCTTACTAAAAGTATAGGGAGTCGGCTGAAGGAAATGTGCAGTCCTGAGCGTTCTCCCTAAGCTTTTCATGTAGAATGCTCAGAACTGTGTGTAGTAATCTTGCAGATTCTGTCTGTCATCTTTTAAAGATCTCTCGTGTGTTCCCAGCTTAACATAGCAGGGGGGTCATTATATTCTATAATGGGTGTTAAACACTCAATAGCCCAATGGTGCCGATACATTACAGCTTTTCCGGCCAAAAAGAAGATCTGGAAGGTCTGCCCACCTTTTTCGGATCATCTTTTTGGCCGACATATGACATCACAAGGTCCTGTTCATTATTATTTCATTTTTTGCTCGTACCCCGGTCGCAAAGAAAATCCGGAAAGGAGGTTCCTTTGGAATTGATTGTATGTTGTGGATCGGCCTGCCAGGTAAGCTGTATGTATGGGCCCCTTTACACCATCTATTAGTTAAACAATGCAATTACCAACAATGGCAATGGCACCAGGCTTGGAACCAACTAGCATCAACGCTAATTCAGGCTGGACAAATATATCTAGGAAATATCTAAAATCCCTCTTTATAAAAACCCCCACGGTTTTCACCAAGTTAAACTTGTGTCTTAGCGATGTTTTGCATTGACCAGCAGGAAAGGGGCTGAAAAGTAAAAATTTTCCTTTCTAACATAATTCATATTTATGATATTTCACAGTTGGAAATAATTCCAATAATTCAACATTGTTAGTGTCCCGATGTGCTGCCTATTTCTTTATATTCTTCAGCCTTTTTTTTTATTGATGCCGGGAGAACAGTTACTGTTGGATTGATTGAAAGGTAAAACAAATTGCTTCCATCTGAAAACTATTTGTTCTTAGGCCACAGTTGCCCTTTAATGTATAAATAAATTTAACGTATAAGAGCCCGGCATAAACTCAAAGCAGGCAGGACATGTTCCCCTCACTGTCATTGGGTGATGTCAGATTCCATTGAGCTAATGGGAGAAACAAAGGAACAAATCCTTTAGTGTTTTATGTTTTTCTATGCTTCAGCATCTAACAGCTCTGTGCAGAATATGTAAACTTACATCTTACAAGCCCCGGACCCTCGCTGCCTGGGTACCACCCACTTCTGCTGTTGCGAGCTCGTTTCGAGCAAGAACAGCAGCAGGGAGGCACTTCTGGTCGCCGCTTGGGTGAGACCTCACCGTTGTGCCTTTGACTGGCAGCCGCTACCAGGAAGCAGACATGGGAGGTGCAGCAGAGCAATGAGGGACCGGGTCTTGTAAGTTTCTTTAGCTGCATCTTTGGGAGAGGTACTGTAAATAAAACATAAGTGGATTTTGGGGGGGGGGGGGTCTGCAGCTGTATGTGAAATTTAGATTTATAGGTGGACATGCCCTTTAAAAACTAATTTATGTTGTAATGGGTCACTACTGTAGTTTATTCCCTATTTTTGATTAATCAGATATGTATATAAAACTAATCTGCAGCAACCAATCAGATGTTTCTAACTGCAGTGACCCAGTAAAAACTAAAGATTCGTACACACGTGCGATCACGGGTACCAAGCGTTTCGGCCAATAATCGGCCTGTCTATGGCACTTTATCGCCCAAAACGGTCATTCGTACACATTGTGCGTCGCAGGTCGGCATCCGCAAACCTTTACACCTGATTGGTTGTTGAAAATCAATAGCACAGGTAAACATTTGCACCTATTATTGCGTCAGCCCCTTTATGCTTCTTGTTCGATTTTCCAATTTTCTAGAAAGATAGAAAAATTGTTGATGGAATTTTAATGTTGTTAAAGCAGGCTCAGCTATCGGGGATAACCACAAAAAGAGAGCTGGGAGCAATTTCCTTCATGAATATGCATTTCACTGTGTGAGCACAGTGAGGAAAGAAAATTGTGTGTATACTTGACCTTTAACGGAACTAAAAATGTATATGCAATTTATGTATGCAGTGCAATGTCTTTTTCATGCAAAATAGAAAAGATAAACACGATGGATGTGTGTATGTTTTATTTATTTATTTTCTTATAATTTTATTTTAGCTGTGAAAAAATAATCCCCAAGCACCTTTTCAATTAGTTTCAATTAGTCCACTCCTAAAACCAACAACTAGTGACTTTTAATTTACCTGCCTGCAACCCCAACTGCTATTTTTACCAGCTTATTACATGCATTTGTAACCAGATATTTAATGATATGTTCTATTTCTTTCTGGCAAAGGTATCCTCCTCTGCTCCAAGAGCTTTTTATATGCTCAAGCATGTGCAGTGGAGGCAGCAGGTGAAACAGCAGTCAATCATTGGATGTGATCAGCAGTCACAGCCTTGATGGACTGCATGGAGGGAGGGGCCAGCTTACTCTGCCAGAATGGGGCAATAATAATCCTTAAAGGGCAAGTCCAGCCCCAAAATGAAAACTTACATACAGGTAAATCACCCCCTTAAAACCCTTAATGGTAATAGTTTGAAATCTACAACTGTCAGTTATGGATTTGACAGTTGACATTACAGCCAATGACTGAATGTTAATCCCCTAGCTGCCTCTTCTAAGCATGCCCAGGCTCAGTACAGGCTCAGTACAGGTTTCTAAATTGCTCATTTGTTTCCACAAGGCACCCAGAAGCATAGCAGGCATACAGTAATGAATTCATAGGACAAAGTATGATATATAAACATATTTTAAAGAGGCCATTCTTTCTAAAAGATGTTCTTTTGAGGGTGCAGTTGTCCTTTAAGTATCTAGGTAGTAATGCAGGTAATAAAGTACAAAATATATCGGTCTGGGGCAGTTAACTGACAATTGGCCAGTTTTTTGTACAGTGAGAGGTTAAGTGATCTTGACTGGAGCTAAAGTTGCACCAACTGATGTAATATTTGTTAGCAAGACTTTGATTCCGTGCTTGCAGGTAGATGAGAAACATGATAGTTAAACACAAAGTTTAGCACAAGCAATGTTATATTCACAAATTGCTTTACCATTGTGCCAACTTACACAGCAGGGAGCCGATGTTAAAAGATAACTTTGCACTATCAATAATGTAAATGATAAATCTCCTGGCACGCATAACCACCACTTCACAAACTGCCAGGGAGAATCAGTTGAACACTCCATGGGCTGCAAAACTTTCTCACACCTTACCGAAGCTCTATCCTTGGTTTGGCAAAGAAAGCTAGACACATACAGTAAATATCCTCAGGGTAGCCATGATATATATATATATATATATATATATATATATATATATATATATATATATATATATATATATATTGTTAAAAGGGACAGGAAACCGGGCAAAAGAAGGCATACAAGGTCTTTTTAATCTGCAGTATCTTGCAAACGTGAAAGTATAAACACACCGTGAGATGCAATATGCTGTGGGGTAAAATGGCGTTAAACCCAGGACTTGCCAATGTTATATCAGGCTAGTGTGGGTTTAACTACATTTTCCCGGGGCCTGCTCTGATTTGTGTTAATGGCACAGGCACCCGATTTAGTTTCTATCTTGGCTCTTTGCTCGTTCTCTTTGCTATGATGCTTTTCTGTACACTGCAAAACGATTACTGCGGGTCAGTTCCTTACACACGTAGACATTCTAATTACTTCTCCTTTGTTTAAGTTAGTGGGTAATAAACATATAATAAAGCGATGATGCAGAGTCACATTTATGGTTCTTTTGGAAAATTAACGTTTTAACTTTGTGGAAAATAAAGGAGCGTAAAAATAAAAGAAAGCAATTCTAAATGAACAGACTTCTACACATTCAGCCCTTGTGACACTGAATTGGCGATTTGTCTTTTCCGTCTTATAGAATGTATCGGGGGAAGATAACTTTCTTCATTCATTTTAAACATTTTGTTTTAGCAATCATCAAACTGTGTGTTGGTGTAAACAGAGCAGCCTATTTGCATTAATAAAATTATGCTAATTTAAATCCCTTTGTAGCTATAAGCCATATTTTGTTAATGGTGGAAGGATGTGGGTCATTACGTTTTAATTAATAGTCCAGACTGATTAGCAATGGTTCAATAACATCACAGTAACTTGAGGTTTGTACTTAGTAACACAGTTTTAATAGCATTTAAGCAAAACAGGCGGCTTAGAATTGACAATTTTGTTAAAGCGACAGCGTCAAAAATAACTACTAGTGAGCATGTGATGAAATGTGTTTAGTTTTTTCTGCATTTATTTCTGTTTTAGGGCTAGGCCACACCTGCGCATTTTAACATGTGATCCGATCACGTGTTAAAATGCGCACACTAGTGTTGGCCAGTTGTAGTGGCCACACTAAGTGCACTGCGATCCGTTAATAAGAGCACATGTGATCCTCATATTTTGTGCAATCGCAGTGCACGGCAACATGCATGAGCATACCGGAGAGATTGGATGCGCTATAGTGTGGCATCAGCCTAAAGCTAGGTACACACACTGCCGATAAAGCCTCAATACTGTTGACTGTTGGAGCTTTATGAGCAGTTTGCAAAGTCTTTCCCCGAAGAAGCACATGGCAGCCAAATGTTCCCATTGGCTTTGCGGTCATTCGGTAAAGACCTGAAAATTTCCCTCGGCCGCGGTAGTCTCCCTATAGGGAGACACACAGTCCCGAACGTTCTCATTATGCTGTGCATAGAGAGACCGCTCGGGGCTGTGGGTATCCAAATCTTTGAAAAATGACAGACAGGATTTGAACAACTGCCATGTGTGTAACCAGCTTAGGGAGGAACAAACTTTACTCTGTGCGATAACAATAAAATCTGTAGTATAATAGCCACACATATGTAAAAATATCATTTAAAAATCTGTTATTCGATTGGAACAAAATTGATTATTTAAAACATCAGCCCACAAATGACATCTGCTGATTTGTTGGCTGCCATTGAGTTATTTCTAAAGCTCTAAATAAAATGTATTGCTTTTTACCTCCACACCATTTCAAATGCGCTGCGTTATTATCAGCCGTGATTGCCCGATAATATCTATCTGTCTAGTGCCACCTTTAGGCTCATGGTCTAAAGGTGTGTACACCATTCAACTGACATTGTTAAGGGATCCATCCTGCTGAATTGCTGAGCAATGTTGTAGAGCAATATGCACAGTTCTCCTGCACCGTGGGAGGTCTTTATTCCTCCCCATATTACAGAACAGGCAGTCTGTCTGTCCGGTGATCTATAAAGAAATCCCATTTGGAGCTGCTGTCTAACAATCCCTCTAAACAAGCTTTATCTAACATGTGTACATAGCTTTTCAATATTAACAGCATTACAAGAATCACAGCATTAGATAATAAGTGCCTTATCTATTTTTGCCCAACAACTTAATATTATTGTTCAGATACTTATCATAGTTTTGTTTTCTTTAGGTTCTATCTGTCAGTACAGCATTTATTTAGTATTGGTGGGGGACAATATCTTACCCAGTTTAATCAATCTGCTTTACCTCCTAGTTTTTGACACATTTTCAGTACTCAGAACATTCTCTTTTTTCCTGCAATTTTGATTGAAACCTTTTTTAAGAAGTGTAAAATTGCATAACAGTTCACTCTTCTCAGGTCATTGATGCTCTCACAGCCTGATATTGATTAATTGGGAAGGCTTGCGTTGTCTGTGGTCAGTTCTGCCATAGTCTGGGACTATGGCAGGGATCCCCAGAAAGCCAAATTTGCAGGGCTCGTTCTAAGGACCCTGTGGTTTAGATCCTTGCCCTGGGCCCTATAAAGTGAGGGGGGTCATTTATAAGGGTTAAATTGCCCTTCCATGTCTACCATCACCATTTATTTTTACAAGCAGGTTAATCTCCCAGACATAATACTTCTACTTGGAAACAAATCAGAGGTAGGCCGTGCTACTATTTATAGCACAGGATAAAACCATCTGACGCGTTTCGCTTTACAGCACCCATTGTAGTAACGTAACCTCAGGTTGTCATGCCTAAAGAATTCACTGGGTAGAAATGACTTACTACACAAAACCACACCACTGGATTACAAAATAAATGTTTACAACATTTTATCTCCCGCACTGTCAGTGATGACAAATCCTCTACTTACAAGAACAGTTCTGCATTCATGTGAACACTTCTGGTTTTCAAATGCAAATCTTTTTTTCTGATTCTTCATTTTTATTTCATAACTTGTGAACTTGTGTGTCAAGTGTCACTGGCTGTCTCTATGTAAAACAGTGGTGCCCAACCCACAGGCCACATGCCTTGTGAGCTGCCCGGTAAGTGCCTGGGGCAGATTGGGTCCCTCTGATATACAATCTACATTAGTAACAATTAAAGCATAATGGTATTGAAATAAGTATTTCAATGAGGAACAATTGTACATTAATAACTAAATGTATGCAACAATTTAATTTGTCAATTGCATTAAAGGGCATGTCCACCAAAAAACTGGTCAATTGTCAATTACAGGCCCACAACTGATATATTTTGTGCTTTATTACCTGAGTTATTAATTTACTAATATAAATTTAAGTATAATTATTGTCCCCATTCTGGCAGGGTAAGATGGCCCCTCCCTCCATGCAGTCAATCAAGGCTGTGACAACTGACATTACAATTACAGCCAATGATTGTCTGCTGTTTCAAGCCTGCTGCCTCTGTGCATGCTTATATAAAGCACATCAAGCAGAGGGAGAAGGCAGACACCTTTACTAAGGAATTATGGGTAGGTCTGCTATCTGGCAAAAATCCCATTCAGTTACATGAAAAATAATGTAAAAGAATATGTCTTACCATACACATGCTTTTTTACATTTTTTAAATGAAATGATGAGTTTTTATTCTGATAATTAGGCATGTTAAGGGTGTGTTTGTATTTAAGGTACAATTTTAATGCTGGTCGCTGTGTCAACTGATTAATGTGGGTTTATTAAAACTATTCATATAACTAAGAAAAAGCCTAGGAAATGCGTCTTACTTAAAAGAGATTTGTGCAACATTTTCAGTCCATGCTACCTGAAGCACTTCCAGGTGAGTATATCATCCACAGTGGAAATCGAGGTGCACGTAATTTAAAGGGGAAGAATATTGGTAAAATCACAGGGAAACGCATGTGAAACGTGCAGCATTTCACGCTTTTCACCCACGGTATTGTGTCAACCACATCCCTTTGCAAATTATTATCACTGGTCGGAAAAAAGAAAACAAAATGTTGTTTCTAAAGTGTATGTAAATGATAGTGTGTCCTTAAAGAGTTAAAATAGCTAAGCATTTTTATCCCCAATACAGACAGTGATACATTATAATAAGTAGAAGCATTGTAAAGGAGCAATGGGAGCATTGGAACAGCTGTAGTCATGAAGTATGGCTGATTCAGCTGGCTGAGCATAAAGATACAAAATGTGACATACAGCAAGGAAAGGCTTCCTGTACATTCAGTTATTGAAGATAAGTGGGAAAAAGAAAAATAAAGATCTAGGGGCGAGGACCCACTTTAATGCAATGAAATGCATTGTGGGTTTTTGTGTGTGTGTGTTAACATGTGATTTTGTTGTTTGTGCTGCGTTCCCATTCTTACCCATATTATTGATGATACACACGTATAAATGGCGAATATAACGGATCAATCAGGAATCACATTTTTTTTTCAGGCTCAGTAACTTCCTCTTTCTTTCTTAACTGACTCCTCCTTTGTCAGACATGACAATCTGTGAGGGCAAGCATGCTCAGTAATCACTATGAGGCAGCATTGGAAGAGGGAATTTCCCACCATGCGTGTACACACAGTACCATGTAGTAACATCTTTGCCAGAGGAGCATTAAGAACGAACAGAAATTAGATATGAACTGCTGTGGAGTATACAAGTTTTAGTAAAACCACACAAGAAAATGTTACAGGTGACAATAATACAGTAAGGCTCTTTTCTCGGATTCAGCACTGATCTCTGTGGATACACTCGTCCCTGTGTACATTGTCAGCTACGAGGGGTCAGACTAGAAATAGAAGCACCACAATCCTATGTGATTAACCTTATCACTGTGATCCTCGGTGGGATTTTAGCAATGATGTCACAGACACTAACCTTCTGATTCTGGATCTAGTTTAACAACAGTTAGTGACAGAGTAGCCCATGGAGATATTAGTCATGGGCTGAAGTTGAAGTACATTATCTTGTAACTAGAATCTTAAAGATCATTTCAACACAATAAACAGCCACAACAAAATCAGGAACATTTTACAGCTGACACATGTCTATTTCCTAATACAATAATAGTCATAAAATAATAGAATTACTATACTCACTCAAACAACTTTAGGTTAGGTTTTGGACCTAACAAAGGAAGTTTCCTGTGAGTGAAACGAACGTGTATAAAGTTCCTTGCTCTTAAGGACCTTGATCCCAAGGACATAGAAAAAGGACATTTAATCATTTGATGGTTGTATGGTGTGTGTGAAAGTTTGAAAAGGGCAGTGTTTTCATAAATACTACCGCAGCAACGTGCTAAGTCAGGTAGACAGCGGGAGCTTAGGAGCATTAATGCGTGGCTAAGAGAGTGGTGTAAGGAAGAAGGGTTTGGATTTATTGAGAACTGGGCAGACTTTTGCTGTCGGCTACAGGCTCTTTAGTAGGAATGGGTTGCACCTTACTGATGGCGGTGCAGCTGTTTTAGGGGAGAAGATGGCTAGAGCGTTGGAGGAGATTTTAAACTAGGTTTTGGGGGGGGAGGGGTATTAGCAGTCTCACTGGGATAGATAGCCCAGGAGGAAAGCAGGGTGTAAATAGTGGCCAGTGGTGGGCGGAAAGGGGGGTGGGGCTAGCATAGGGAGGCATGTTTATTAAAGTGTACGAATAAATTGCAGGATCATAATCTAAAATGTTTGTTTGCAAAATGGGTGAATTGGAAATTATGGCATTGAATGAAAAGTATGATGTAATAGGTATATCAGAAACGTGGTTGAACAGTTCTCACGACTGGGCTGTAAATTTAGAAGAATATGCCTTGTTTAGGCAGGACAGAGAAAAAAGGAAAGGGGGAGGAGTATGTGTTTATGTTAAAAAAGAATTGAAGCCAAATTTAAAAGAAGAGATATCTGGCGATATGGATGTTAAAGTGGAGGCAATATGGGTGGAATTAGGCAACAGGAAAGAGGATAATGTCATTGTTGGTGTCTGCTATAAGCCACCAAATGCTAGCAGAGAGAAGGTGAGTCAACTTCATAAGCAGTTGGCAAGTGCTGCAAGTTTGGGGAATGTGCTCATTATGGTGGACTTTAATTACCCTGACATTGATTGGTGTAGTGGAACTGCCATCATAGAAAAAGGTGATGAGTTCCTGAATTTGCTGCAGGATAATTTTCTTTCACAGGTGGTTAAGGGTCCTACTAGAAAAGGAGCTCTGTTGGATCTGGTAATATCTAACATTGTGGAGCGCATTATAGATGTAAAGGTAACTGGAGACTTAGGGAATAGTGACCTTGAAATAGTGACGTTTGGGTTAACAAAGACTTTTAATTTCGGGAAGGCAAATTTTCCCAGGTTAAAAGCAGCTCTTCAGAATGTTAACTGGGATAATGTATTATTAGGTAAAGGTACTGAACAGAAGTGGACTGTGTTCAAGGGGGTTTTAGGCCAGTTCACATCTAAATTTATACCCTTGGGAAATAAATGTAAAAAAATTAATCCGCGCCCATGTGGCTGAATTCTGATGTAAAGAGGCAAATGGAAAGGAAGAAAAAGGCATTTAAAACCTTTAAGGCCGAGGGAACAGAAAGGGCCTTTAGGGATTATAAAAACTGTAACAAGGAGTGTAAGAAAGCAATCAAACTAGCTAAAATTAATAATTAAGTTAGGATAGCTGAACAAAGCATCACTAAGCCTAAATTTTTTTTTAAGTATATTAATAGTAAGAAGATGAGGACTGAGAATGTGGCACCATTTATGGGGATAAGTTAGTTACGAAGGATGGCGATAAAGCAAATGTTTTAAATTGTATACACTAAAGAAGACCGAAGGTCAGATATCGTAGAGTGTAGTAGCAATAATGGTATAAAAGATTTAAGTGCATTTTGGTTAACTGAGGATATGGTACAGAAAGAACTAAATAAGGTTAATATAAATAAATCTCCTGGACCGGATAAAATACATCCTCGGGTACTTAGGGAGCTAAGTTCAGTTTTATCTAGGCCATTGTTTCTTATTTTTGCAGATTCCCTCGTGTCCGGTGGTGTGCCTCTGGATTGGAAAAAGGCTGATGTTATTCCAATATTCAAAAAGGGTAGTCGTTCACAGCCGGATAATTACAGGCCTGTAAGTTTAACTTCAGTGGTGGGGACGATCCTGGAAAGTTTATTAAGGGTATGAGTATGAGTATTAGAGTATGTTTCAAGGACTGACATTATAAGTAGTAACCAGCATGGATTTAGGAGGAATAGATCTTGTCAAACTAACTTGCTTGGCTTTTATGAGGAAGTAAGTAGAAATTTAGACTCTGGCATAGCAGTAGATGTAGTTTACTTGGATTTTGCAAAGGCTTTTGATACAGTCCCCCATAGGCGACTAATGTATAAGCCAAGGTCTGTTGGTCTGGGGAGTCACATTTGTACATGGATAAAAAATTGGTTAATGAATAGGATGCAGAGAGTAGTTGTTAATGGGGCTTCATCATTATGGACTAAAGTGCTAAGTGGGGTGCCACAGGGTTCTGTGTTGGGGCTGCTTCTATTTAATCTATTTATTAATGATTTGGAAGTGGGTATTGTCAGCAAGGTTTCTGTGTTTTTTCTGACGACACAAAACTTTGTCGACCATTAAAAACTTCTAGATCTAGATAGATTGATACATTGGGCTGCAGATGAGATTCAATGTTGATAAATGTAAGGTGATACATTTTGGACTTAAAAATCCTTGTGCTTCTTAATACTATAAATGGCTCTGTGTTAAGTGAATCCCTGTTAGAAAGCGATCTTGGAGTTTTGGTGGATAACAGACTTAAAGGTAGCAAGCAGTGCCAGGCGGCAACAGCCAGAGCCAGCATGGTATTGTCTTGTATAAAGAGAGGTATGGATTCAAGGGAGGAAAATGTTATTCTCCCTCTTTACAAAGCATTGGTAAGGCCTCATTTGGAATATGCAGTGCAATTTTGGAATCCTGTGTACAAAAAGGACATCTTTGAAATGAAAAGGGTTCAGAGAAGGGCAACTAAATTAATAAGGGGATTGGGGGAGCTTGAATATGATGAGAGACTGGAAAAGTTACAATTATGTACGCTGTAGAAAAGGTGCTTTTGTGGGGATATGATTATTGTGTATAAATACATTAACGGGCCATACAATAAACTATCTGGTGCATTGTTCACCAATAGAACATGTCAGAGGACACGAGGACATCCTTTAAGACTTGAAGAAAAAAGGTTTAGGCTTCAAGTTCGGAACGGGTTTTTTACTGTCTATGGAACTGTCTTCCAGTGGACATTGTTATGGCAGGTTCATTGGTCAGTTTAAAAAAAAAGCTGAATGAGTTTCTGCAAACAAGGAATGTTGCAAGTTACTGGTATTAATACATAAAGTAGAGTTGATCCAGGGAAATTTCCGATTGCCACTTGGAGTCAGGAAGTAATTTTTTCCCCCTTCATAAATTTGTTGGTTTTTTTTTGCCTTCCTCTGGATCAACAGGCTGGAAATGAGGATAATGCTAGATGGGTTGCACTGGATGGACGTATGTCTTTATTCAACCTTAAATACTATAAACTTAACATTTTCTGAAACTATAATTTGAGAGAAGTAAAATGGTGGTAAATCGCAGATTTATTTCTTCTTGCTTTCTCATTAAATTATTAATGTTTAGAGAGTGCTCCTAATTGACCCCACCTTCCCTTACTCACTGCCTTCTTGTAGTGTCTGCGACACTTATAAGTTCTGCACAGACTTACCATGGACACTGCTCTGCTTACACATCTCCCCCCTGCCTTCTTTTCTCTGCTGATTCTCTTAATTGTTGCAGAAAGTGTGCTGGCAGGCAGCCAAAGATCCTAGTAAGAGGTCAGTGATGGGGAATATATTATAATATCTGCTTCTGGAGTGACAGTTTTTTCCCTGTAAATGCTGGGATTTCAAATGATTTCTCAGAATCTACAGCCCAGATTTACTATCCGAACAAAGGTTTTGGAACAGTGGGATATTGCTGTATCTTATTTAAGGAGTAAATATACCCTTTAGGTCTATTGCATGTTACTTCATCAACACGCTGATAAACAGCGTTCCCTCTAAGCTGTGCTCTGGTGCTTGCACACACATCTCTGCAGGTCAGCACGCACAGGTAGTGGGCACACAAAAATCTGCTGGAAATTTAGCATTGCTGTGTGTAGCGCATAACATTTTATTTTGTATGAGCACAGAAAATATATCTTTGCGCACATTTCTACCTGAAAGTAAGAGGGAACATTGCTAATAAACTAAAATTCAATGTCACTGTTGCTTTCTGACCAAACTTTTATAAATGTAAATATAAAATACACCCTAATCCTGATCGCAAAATAGTTTGAATTCTTTATAAAAATGTGAATGATTGTTTCATAACTAATTCTAATTTATGTGTAAACCGCAGACATACTAGAGTTCAATGTACTTTTTGTCCCTAGATGACTTAAATATATATTATAATCTGATAGAAGGCTATAAAGGTTGTATTCACAATTATGCAAGTTAGTGAGGGAACAGCAATTGTCAGCTACCTCTCTTTGTTTTATATGCCCTTTAAAATCTCATTAAATCCTCTAATTTGCAAAATGTCATGTGGAAATTTTTTCCCTTGATTATCTTGCAGCAGGTTTTAGCTTTATGTATTTGTTCAGATGTATTTCTTACAAAAGTACAAAAAAAACAACATGTTTTGACAGCATGAAAAATGAAAACACGGGTTCACTTGTGAAGCTGAAAGATTCTAATACACAGGGATATTGTTCCAGGACAGAAATATTTAGGTATTCAGGATTCATCCTAAAACCGACACGAGCCATAAAGCAGCTTCTTATGCCCAGATGATGAGGGCAAGCATCAGTGAAAACAAAGAATGCAGAAACAGGCTGCGTAAACTACTTTCTGTTAGTCAACAACCCAACCGCTCTACAACCCTTCACACAGCAGTAGAGTAGTGTATAGTGTAACTCACCTAATGATACATTAATCAGTCATTGGTTTATGCTGTTAGTTTGTCCTTGTGCGTTTTTATTTATCACTTTATTTATTTATTTATCTATCACCAGCTGAATACTGCATTTATCTGTATGTTGTGTTTAATGAATCTTCTTGATATGGTAATATGGTAGTATGGGGAAAAAATGGGAAAAAGGGCTTTTGTCGTAAATCAAACACCCTCACACACAAACACACACACAGAAATATATACTATATATTTATAAAATATCAAAAATATAATAGAATAAAACTCCAATGTCTAAATGTGCAAAAAATAAACAGTCAAGCTTGAAAGAATAAAAAATGGATTAACATTATGTTTATCCTAAGCGCTTTTGTGTTGTAAGATATTGCAATGCACACATATAATAGGTGATAGTGGATGTACAGTTTTAATTTAATATATGATGTGGGTATGCTTTTTGGGGGAGAGCACTTACCTTTTTTTGCGAGGGGAAGTTTAGAGTGTGTTCTAGGTGAAATGCGTTGAGAATGTGTTCTAATAATAATATACATAAGACTAGACATTTTCAATGGGGAGGTGCAGTGGCAAGAATCTATATTACAATCACTCAGTGATGTCACTGAGTGACTTCCTGTATTCCACTGCCCCTCCCACTGTCTCCCCCTCCCTGTATTATTCATTTATATAGGAATCCCTGTTTATTCTTGACAGACAATGTTCGCTCCTTATTTCTCTTTTCAATAGGAACAGTAATTAACTATTTATACATTAAACAGGGATTCCTATATAAATGACTTATACAGGAAGGGGAAGAGACAGTGGTAGTGGGAAGGTTATAAGAAATAATACGCTACCTACAGTGTAATATATGGATTTACTTCACCTCGGAGTTCCATGAACTGTATAAATGCACTCGGCCTGCGGCCTCATGCTTCTATATGGTCATGGAACTCCTCAGGCATAATATCCTTATATTACACTGTAAGTAGCGTATTATCCCTTATATACTGTATCTCCTAAAAGTGGGGGTAGAGTTATTGTAGAGCACTCTCTCCTACCTCCCAGAATATGTTGCATGTAGTAATCTTAATTAGAACTAAACCCAAAGTTAAGTGTCAGTGCCACCATATTTCTGGCCATTCAGCCCTCTGTGCAGGCGCACTTACTGGCCACACCTATTGACCTCAGTCACATGCATGCTATAGTTAAGTATACGCCAGAAGCAGACAGAAACTGTCAGAGGAATCTGCGGTGGTGTGCTCTCGCGGGTTAGTTTTGAATCTTCGTTTCCAGCTCATTTTACATTCATTTAAGAACAGCTCCTTTACCTCCCATTCTTTAATTAATTAAAAAAAGATATGATCACTTTCTGAATGTGAACTATTCCTTAAATAAGGTTTCTCAACAGAAAATGAGAGGTGAGGAAAAGATGAATGTTTTTTTAATGTGTCTTCGAATTCATTGTAGTTTAAAAGCTTTAGTTGGCCTTTAAAAAAATACAGAAACCGGAGAACACTGAATTGTAATTTGCATAGCAGTATTTTACCCCAATTTGATACTGTGATTTTAACTAAATTGAAACTATGTTTCAGTTCACAACTATGGTTGAACTTTTCATTGTTTGGTTCTTGTACGGTAGGTGAGAGCGTGTTCATTTAGAAAGGAATACCCAGAAACATACAGCGTGATGGGGAATGTTGTTTATCTTCCACTGATGGCAAAAGTCACCGTGAGACCTGCAGTGCATTGCAAATTTGTAATCTGCCTTCAAGTCCTGCTTTATGTTTTCTTTAAATAACCTCTCAGTCTTCCAGTCAATCTGTATGGATTCAGGAGTGAACCAAGAAGCAATTACAATGGTACTTGTAGGTGAATCTGCAACTGATAATCATCTCTGGTACTTCACGGCACTGTCTGGATTGATTGCAAACTTTTTTTTCAGTTCTGTATATTGGAGTCAAGTATAGAAGTGAATGATTAATGATCTCCTAACATCACAGTAATAACTGTAGGTGCCTCTTGACTATATTGCTGACATGAAAATCAAATGAGCTTGAGGACATGTACAATTAAAAAGGACATTCTTCTGGTTTGCTTGTTAGTCTTCAGTTTTTATGGTTACTACTAGAGCCTTAAAAAGCAAGTCCCTAACCTCTAGGCTTTAGACGCGCAGTGGAGAAAAGTGACCAGAGCTACACAGACTGATTGGATGGAGAATGTTAGTGCATAACAATAGTGAAGACTCTCCATGTATGAAAGGTTTAAGTGTGTGGGTAGATAAAATGCAATATTATTAGTTACAAACAAACTTCTTTATGCACAGCCTTCCTTGCTACTGATGGCCAGACAGGGAATCTGTGTTGCTTACCATGATCTGAGAGGAGGATGATAGTCAAGATTTGGTTTTTGGTTCAGGTATCTACAAGATTTCCTGTTGTATTGCAGTTAAACACAATCACTTTTTTAGGAAAAGAAAACACCTTTTTTAATCAGAATGCGATGTTCCTTGGCAATGATATTGTTTTGCGTTAATGCTATATCATTAAATTACATCTATACTGAAAAATAAATTTTTCGAGGTCACATGGAATGTTTAATGTTTGGGAGGTAAGAGCTTGTAGTACAATTTTCCAATTTTTAGGTAGGTGCTAAGCAGTGATCTGTGCAATTGTCTGGGCAACAAGTAACTACACACACAAAATAGAAACTGTGCACATCCAATTCAATTTAAATTGCTGACATGCTTTGTTCCCATTGTGATGGATTGAAAGCCTGCCCTTTATTGGGGGAAATGCAGTAAATCTCCCCATCGCAACTTACCTGCATTTGTTCCTAAAATGTAGGAACCACTTTTATTACATTGGGTGAACGTGAGTGGTAAGTTGTGATCTTCTGCACGTCTTTAAAGGGCAAGTCCACTCAAAAAAAGCCTTTATTCTAAAATCTAGATATCCCCCTGGAACTACACTTTCGCAATAATTACAGTTTCTATAGATGCTCCTGAATATTCTTACCTGACCTGGTCCCTCGCTGTCTAGGCACTGCCCCCTGCTCCTGTTTTGAGCAAAAGCAGGAGCAGGGGTTTTCTGCGCTGGCAGCCGCTATACTTCCAGGTCACGGCTGTCAAGCAATTGGGTGTGACTTCACGTCACGCCTTAACTGACAGCCGCAACAAGGAAGTGTAGCAGCACCAGCAGAGTAGAAGCGGCGAGGGACCTGGTCAGGTAAGAAAGTCCAGGAGCATCTTTGGAAACTGTAATAATGGGGTTTGGGGGGTTAATTCACATTTTGAAACAAAGTTTTTTTTTCTTAGTGGACACGCCCCTTAAAACCACTATTGAAAAGGTTCTAATTTTCATGCAAAAACTAGTGGAAAAAATCATTGCTTGATGAATTGCATCACTTGCACTTCGCCTATTACAAAAGTCTTGGGAAATGGATCATGCTAACAAAAATACAAACCCTCTCATTAGAACGAGAAGTGCATCTCCCTGTCTATGTATAAATGAAAGCCATTCGTTCAATAACAGATCCTGAAGGAAGTTTGCCAGAAAATGTCATTGGTTCATGTTAGTGATGATTGGTTGGGACTGGGTTTGTCCTTGCTGGACAGCAACTAGAGATTCTATAATCATTTTACTCTCTGTGATATTGCACAAAGATTAAAGGGCATGTCCACCCCTCTTTCAAAAATCCAGTATGTAGTAGGCCACCCCACAAAAGCTGGGTTTCGTTTTACTTACGTGTAACAAAGATGCTCCCAGGCTGTGTAAAGCTGCTTACAAACCCAGTTAAAGGCCGTTAGGCACGGCCGTGACAGTGAGATCATGTCCAATGGCTGACTGCCATTCCCGAATGAGACTCTGCTACTGCTGCTCGGGCACATAAAGGGCACGTGCGGCAGAGGCAGGGACTTACCGGCGCTGGATCGTGGGTTTGTAAGCAGCTTTACACAGACTGGGAGCATCTTTGTTGAACGTAAGTAAAATGAAACCCAGCTTTTGTGGGGTGTCCTACTATATGCTGAATTTTTGAAAGAGGGGTGGACTTTTGGAATTTTAAAGACACTGTCAGGATTTGTACATTCATGGCCTCCCACCAGTTTTGCATTTAGTAGCTGTTCAGTTTATAGCTATGAGCTAATCACTTGTATGATTCACATAGATAACAGCCGTACTAATGCACTATCCAAGTCTGCTTGTCACCCTTCAGACCCTCTCTACTGCACTTTGTAATTTATATCTTAAAATAACATTAAAACAGCCATTGATAGATCTCTATTTAGCCATTTACACACAGAATTCCATGCACTGCTGAATTTCTGCTTAGTAAATAAACCCTTTTTTCTTTCGGTTTAAACACAGCTAAAGACAAAATAACTAATGTTGCATTAGCTGTGGCCGCAATCCATTCACATTACTCTCTAATGCACATCAATATAATATTGTGTGTCTATCAATAAATCAGAAGGATATGTATGGAATCGGTGCACATTGAATAGCAATGCAGTTTCAGTTTTCCCAAAGTATATTCATTCACTGCATCTGTATTATGCCTGAATAGCAAGTTTTATGTCTCTAGAGGAACAATGGTAGCATTATGTTGTAGCTTTAGGATGTACAGTGATCCACAAAGAAGGCTGCTTTATATAATGTTAATTTACCTTAGTACTAAAAATACAAATATGTTGATAGTGTATTCTTTCAGGGAAAAAACATATTCTTCATTTAAAGGGCAATTAAAAATATAATTGGTAGAGGGCTAACCCATCACAAAAATAAATCTGCAGTAGAGTGAACAAGGTGGACTTTTGTCTATATTTCCAATCTTGGCTACGATTGGTTCAGTCCTTATCCATTTAACCCTGTGTATTGCCCTCCAAGGATCCTTATTTTCCCATAGGAAGGGGGAGACCCCGAAACGTTGTGCACATGCCTATGTCACAATAAAAAGTTTGAATTGATTCAGTGAGTGCGGTCCTCATTCTATTTAAAATTGATTCTACTTCATTGTTGGTGGTTAAACAATTAGAGGACACAGCACCACACCGAGAATCCACAACACAGGAGTGCGAGGAGAACAGCAATATTGTCCTTATTTTCCCAGTATTTTAATATACAGTGTTAGTATATCATGGCATTTTGTCATTATTTTAGTTCTGATTTGTTCACCCACCAGTGAAATCCAGTGTGGGCTTAACTTTAACTATTGGCTTTACATTTACATTACAGTTCTTAATTACAGTTCATTAATTCTTTTATAGAAAACTGCTGAATTTATGTTGATTCCAGCAAAATCTATAATTCACAGGGAAATAGAATAACTTATTTCCACCTTCTCGTGAATAGAACCCAGGAGATGCAGGATTTACCCGCCAACACTCCAATTGTGGCGCACTTATCCTAAAGATAAAAGGCAGGCTGGGTTAGTGCGCCATCTGCTGTTCAAAAGCCAAGTGGATCGCCTGCGGGTAAGTTTAACCTTGTTTAACCTGGGTTCTAATATTCGCAGGGAGGTGGGAATAAGCTATCCTACCGTACCTCCCTGTGAATTAGAGATCCGTCTGGAACCTAAATATATTCAGCAGTTCAGTGTCCCTTTAACTGGTTTGAATTGTAAAATGTTTAGGTAATTTACCTGGTGTGATTTATCTCCAGACAAGATGTGGCAATAATTTTCATAAAATCACAAATCATAACAAGAATCCTCTGGAAGTTGGCTATAGGCACAATTGTCATCTAATAATACATCCACATAACTTGTGTAAAAATTCTAGTCTTGAGGGACTTTTGCCATTGTATTCTGTATCTTCCATTCTTATTAATTGTGAGTCAATAAAAGATACTCTCATTCCAAGACATCATTTTAAATGGTGGTACCGCTCACAGCTTTTCTTTTATTCTGAAATTCTTAGTGTATAATAGGAATTCCAAAACACAACAGTATAGCTACTGTCACCAACATTTATAAAGAATAATGGGCCCTATTTTGTCCTTAGATAAACCATGATTCATTTTTTTTCTTATCAAATGCAATCTGGCTCAGTCTAATGCTAACTAATTGGCATTAGAATATAAGAAGCCACCTGTATGAGAACCTGATGCCACATGCTAATTGCCTTTGTACGGATCACAGAACACATACCATAAATTACTGATAAATACTATTTTCATTGAAATGTACCTCATACTGAAAATAATAAGATATTAGAATTCAAATATAAATACTCTGATCTGTAAATTTCACCAGAGCTACTGTGTTTGTATGGTTCTCACTTATAATGTATACCAGTAATAAAACATAACACCATGGGCCCTATCTATATAAAGTCAACAGAAGCACCATGTACATGATATAAATAGCTGAACATCTTTTTTAGGGTCCCTGCTGTCCCTGTAATAAAAGCATATTCCTAGAGCAGGATTGCATACCCATAGAGAGCACTAGTGAGGAGGATGCCACCTGAGCTATTTAGCACAAGTCTACAGTAAAATTTAGTATTGATAAAGTGCAATATTTTCACTTTAATGTTAAAAATACAGTAAATAAAGAAAAAGTGGTATGGAAGGTACCGGTATGTTTTACCATAATATGTCTAGAATTCTCTCTAGGAATTTCTACCCTCCCCTTTGTGTATGGAAAGTAGATCTAAAATGTCTACAATAAACAGAAACCAAGTTCTGTCCAAAACTATTACCCCCTTTATCCAAAATCACCGTCTATACAAAGAAGTCAAAACCCTATTACAAACATTTTAGTGAAAAAGGGAAATTTTTGATTGCACTGCAATAGTTAGTCTTTTGGCGTCTAGCCTAGTTTGTCTAGTTTGTCACTCTCCTCCTTGCCAAAACAATGATGGTCTGCCAAATTGCAAGGGTGTCTCCTGTGCAAAGCTCCCTTTAGGTCACGCTATGGCTATAGATTTTTTACTGGAGAAAGGTCTAGGCTCTGTGTGGGCCCTAACAGACAATTGATCCCCCTTTGTTGAAGCCATTGCTTTGTCGATTTATATGTATGTTTTGGTTAATTTTTATGTTGAAAGGTGAGGTACCTCTTCATATTCCTAGCAGACAAAATAGACAGATACGTACATCTACCCTATCTAAAGCACCAATGTTCTTTTAATAATTTTTGCACCAAACACACATTTTGGAATTATGACAAAATAGTTCTGCCTTGGTCTAATCAGACTATAATACATTATAATACATAATCAGACTATAATACATTATAATACATAATCAGACTATAATACATTTTCCACATGGTTGTGGTACACCTGATAAATGTTTTAAAAAATGTAACGGGATTGATGTTTTTCTTTGTAAGTAAAAGCTTTTGTCTAGGTACCCTACTCACAACTCTCAAGCCCAGTTTTTACTTTGACTTATCAATACTGCAGGGTTGTCTTAATCTTGGTCCCATCACTGTAGAGCCATGATATCTCCAGAACAAACTAACTTTATTGGAGTTCAATCAAAGCCAGTTAATTGGTATCAAGTGTATACTAACTACTATCAGAGATGAGACTGAAGGGGATTGTTTGATTCTGAATGTGACAAAAAATTTAGTAATAAAGGGCAAGCACACTAATGCAACCAGATTCTGGTATTATTTTTGTTTTTTGTTGCACAAACAGCAATTTTGTAAAGGTGAAGCAAGTTTAGACAGGATATATCTTGGTCTCTTTCATAAAATAAAGGTAAAAAATGTTTTTTTACCTTATGTCTTAAGCTGCATATACAGGCAGTGGTGTCTCTCTAATGAGGCAAAATGAGCAAAATGCTCAGGGCGGCGCCCCTGCTAGAGAGGCGCCAGGCAGAACTCACTTTAATTTTTTTTTTATTTAGAAAAGAGGCAGGCAGAGCAGAAAGCTGCCCCTTAGTAGCACAAAGGGGCAGCATTAAAAAGTTTGGCTCAGGTGGCCAAAACCCCAGAGACACCCCTGTATACAGGCTAGACAATTATTGACTGAGGCAGCTGAGTGTCTATTAGGAACTGATGATTCATTTATACAGGACAGAAAGCAGATGGAATTTGACTTGAGTGCAAGAACTGTTAAAGGATAGTATAGTATAGTATAGTATTTGAGGTTGAATAAAGACATACGTCCATCCAGTCCAACCCATCTAGCAATATCCTCATTTCCTGCCTAACTGTTGATCCAGAGGAAGGCAAAAAAAAACCACCAAATTTATGAAGGGGGAAAAAATTCCTTCCTGACTCCAAGTGGCAATTGGAAATTTCCCTGGATCAACTCTACTTTATGTATCAATACCAGTAACTTGCAACATTCCTTGTTTGCAGAAACAAGGAATTGAAACTGACCAATGAACCTGCCATTACAACGTCCACTGGAAGAAAGTTCCATAGCCTTACCGTTCTCACAGTGAAAAACCCTTTCCGAGCTTGAAGCCTAAACCTTTTTTCTTCAAGTCTTAAGGGATGTCCTCGTGTCCTTTGACATGTTCTATTGGTGAACAATGCCCCAGATAGTTTATTGTATGGCCCGTTAATGTATTTACACACAGTAATCATATCCCCACGCAAGCGCCTTTTCTCCAGCGTATATAATTGTAACTTTTCCAGTCTCTCTTCATATTCAAGCTCCCCCAATCCCCTTATTAATTTAGTTGCCCTTCTCTGAACCCTTTCCATTTCAAAGATGTCCTTTTTGTACACAGGATTCCAAAATTGCACTGCATATTCCAAATGAGGCCTTACCAATGCTTTGTAAAGAGGGAGAATTACATTTTCCTCCCTTGAATCCATACCTCGCTTTATACAAGACAATACCATGCTGGCTCTGGCTGTTGCCGCCTGGCACTGCTTGCTACCTTTAAGTTTGTTATCCACCAAAACTCCAAGATCCCTTTCCAACAGGGATTCACTTAACACAGAGCCATTTATAGTATAAGTAGCACAAGTATTAGTATAAGTAGCACAAGTATTTTTAAGTCCAAAATGCATCACCTTATATTTATCAACATTGAATTTCATCTGCCACTTGGCAGCCCAATGTGATAATCTATCTAGATCCCCTTGCAACGATTGCACATCCTCTGAAGTTTTTAATGGTCGACAAAGTTTTGTGTCGTCAGCAAACACAGAAACCTTGCTGACAATACCCACTTCCAAATCATTAATAAATAGATTAAATAGAAGCGGCCCCAACACAGAACCCTGTGGCACCCCACTTAGCACTTTAGTCCATAATGATGAAGCCCCATTAACAACTACTCTCTGCATCCTATTCTTTAACCAATTTTATAGCTACTCTCTAAATTTAAACTTAGACTGTCTATGTTCCTGGGGCAGGGAGGTTGGATTGATTATTCCACCTCGGAATATCATTTCATTGAGGAGCTACAGCACTAACAGTTTTTTATTTTCTAGGTTAGTTCTGGACAAATACGACTTAAAGATAGTCGTGAAGCCAGGAGGGAGACTGGCAGAATCATTTTTCTTTGGGCTGGTACTCCTCACAGGAACAATATTGGGGGTAGGAAATTCCAGTCTTATATCCCTGTCCCAGTACTTTTCATTTTAACTGTTGTTTTTTAAAAAAAGAAAACCTTATACACACACGATAGTTCTCCTTTATATAAATGATAATTTATTAGAACCACTAACATAATCAGCTACATTATATGCATTTAACTGCTATTGAATAAATATAATCTAGTACTTAATTGATTGTTTCTCCTTTCATATTATTCTGTGTCTGACATCTGGTTCCTAAGACTAATGTTAGCTTTGCTAACATGCTATCGATATATGGTAAAATTAAGGAATGGTAAATCAAAGGCAAATGATTGCATTTGTCGTACTATTTGATCCAGAATATAAGAACGTTATAAAGCTTTCATATTGTGTCTGTAACCAGATAGTCATAACCTCTGACAGAGTTGGACAGTTTTTGTATAGATTCTTTTATTAATGGTATAATCAGTCAGTTAATATTCAGCTGGAGTAATTCATTCTTAGAATATATTTTATTTGCTAGTCTTTTAAAATTACAAAGAACATCAAATTAATTCATTTTAAGAACCTTGTTCTTAAGCACCTTGCTTGTGCAGCGAACACACACTTTCATTATATTCCTTTGTACTTAGAAGGCTACTCTTCCCCAGAAAGCCAACAGTTCACAAGGTAAACCTTCAGAGTTGGAAATTAGACATCACAAAGGATTCAAATAAAATAGGTAGAGTTAAAGGAAAACTAAACTTTAATTTTTAAAATCCTAATATGAAAGCTCCACAGAACACCTATACTTTGAAATATTTTTCTCTATTGCATTTAGTACATGTAAGTAATAGATTCTGTAACAAAGAAGGCGTCCATGTTGCTGCCAGTACAACTCATAGCCCATGTTGGCTTCAAAGAGCCACGTCCTCTGACCCGAGGATTTACTGTCTCTATGCTCAGAGTTTCTAGCTTTTGTTTCTAGAAAAAGATAAAGTTTCTAAACGTACCTGTATCCATTGTTTAGTGGAACACCATGTAAATACCATGTTTATCGATACACACTGCCCAAGACATCACAAAGTTCAAAGTTCACACAGTTCAAATCCCCTAATTTACTTATAAAACAATACAACATTGTTTACTGCCTGAATTTATTGCTTTTTTGTTTGTTTCCATCATGTTTAAAATGTATACATATCTACATATGTACTAACTATATATATAGCAGCTCTGTTTTTATTTATCAACCAGCGTGAATTGCTGGCAGCCTTACTGGAGCAATACACTAGTGAACTGATTTTACTGACTTGTATCTATTGCATGTGCAGTTGTGGAACACAGCTAAAGTGCTGGGCTTGGAAATAAACAGACCATTGGGATGCTGGTTCAATTCCCCAGACTTCATTTCCCCCCAGTTATGTTTCTAGCAAAAAATAGAGGTTCTACATAGTACTGATATCCCACCTAGTAGTCCTTAAGGCATAGAGGTAGAAATCTTTCTTTTTGGGGACCCCCGCCAAAGGCACTTGTCAGTGCCGTGGGACCCCTTAAGCCCCAAAAGGCCCTTCTCAGGGCCCCGCTGGAGGGTGCCTCCACCCCTCCCAGCGGACCCTTCCCCTCCCTGCCAGTGGCGGGGCAGGGGGTTTGGAGGGGCTGCTGGGGAGGGGGTGCGTGTCGGGTGATCGCGACCACCCGCTGCGGCCCCTTCCCGGCAGCCCCTCCTAGCCTCCTGTTCCGAGATTGCCGCGAGCAGGGAAGGGGTTGGGAGGGGCTGCTGGGAAGCGGCAGCGGGTGGTCGCCGCGGGGGGTTGAGGGCAGGGTGGGCGTGCCCGCCGCGGGTTGCCTGCCCATCCCTGCCGCAGGGAGGCCAGTATCGGCTGCTTTCGCCACCTTCAAGGTGGCGAAGCAAAACAGCCGATACTAGCAGTGCGAAACAGTTACCGCCGCTTTATAAATAGAAGCGGCGGTAACAGGTAAGTATCGGCGCGAAGAGTTAATGCCTCGTTAACTTTTCGTGGCCGTTTCCGGACATTAATAAATCACGTTAATGTGATTTATGCGGAAATGTCAGGGAAAACGGCCGCAAAAACTTAACAAAGCTTTATAAATCTGTGTTCTGTGTCAGAGGGAGGGGTGATCTCTAAACCATAACATGATTGGCTGTCAGCTTCCATGAAGCAAGGCTGCAGATTCCTGTGAAAAGTATGCTGCATACGCTTAGCTGGGTGTTTCCAGATAAGGTGAATTATGGGAGCTCATCCCTAGTACCCACAGGTTATTTGTATAAATCCCCCAGCATCCACAGCAAAGGGAGAGGGGAGACACAGCTTTTAGTATCTTTGTGAATATGCTCTTTCTATTGGGGCAATGTTTTTTGAAGACTTTAGTTCCCCTTTAGAGGGAAACTAAACTGGTAAATCCATGTAGCTTGCCTCTTCTACTATTAGTCACAAGGAGGTGTGATCGCTTATTCTTACCTCCCTGTAAATAGTAAAATGTGCCTTCCAAAATCTACTTGCGGCTTTTCAACAGCTGATCGGCGTGCTGTGCTGATCTTGCTCCTATTTTTATCATAGGTGCGCATTCACAAAATATAAGCTGTGTGTGGAGCGCCAGCAGGTAAGTTTAAATCCAGAACCCAGACTACATGGATTTACACTGATTTAGTGTCCCTTTAAGCCTAAATCTCACTTTCTTTTTTTATGCAAATAAAGGGAGGAGAGACTCTGGGTAGTTTTCATTTCAGCTTGGTAGCCCTTAAAGGAGAACTAAATCCTAATATGAAAGATTTTCTCCCCAGAACACCTATACATTGTTAGATCTTCTCTAGTAAGTTGCATTTAGTACATTTAAATGATAGATTCTGTAACTAACAGGGCTTCTATGTTGTTACCAGTACAACCCACAGTCCATGTAGTCTTCAAAGAGCCACACCCCCTGATCCCAATATTCATTGTCTCTATGTACAGAATGTTTTCTATACAGATGTCTCCCCACCTATATGGAAGTCCCTGATTAGACTTTAAAAGCTGCTTGATACCCTGCAGTTTATTTACCAGTCAGTGTGAGTTGCATACAATTGTCCTGGGGCAATACAAAACAGTCTGCTCATTTTACTGACAATTCTTTTTAATTTTGTTCCTTGCAAAAGATAAAGCTTCTCAATGTACCTAAGATCTTTGCATTTGCTGTGTTGGCTCACCTGTTAAAGCACTTGTTTTATAAACACATGGTCACAAGTTCAAATGTAATTCACTGGTTTTATTATGGATTATGGGAGCTGACCCCTAGTACCAACAGGTTAGTTTCATAAATCACTTAGCAGTCAAAGCAAGGATGGGGTGAGATACATCTTGTTGTATGTTTCTCAATGTGCTCTGTCTTTTGGGACAATGCTAGCATCTTTAAGGAAGCACTATACATCCTAAGAAGTTTAACGCCATTTCATGGTTTTAATGCAGAACCAGAGACAGTTACAGACCAGTTTCAGCTTTATTGAGCTACTAGCACAGAGAAAGTTGCTGCAGCAATCCATCCTGCTAGAGAGAAGACCTCAGAGGCTAGTAGAATCAATTGTATAAAACAATATTATATGTAACATGACAACATAGTAGTAAAGTTGGAATCAAGACAGATGTCCATCAAGCTCAACCTTTTTAATCTATCCCCAATTTATCAAGCAAAGAAACACGAATAGAACCCTTGGTTCTCCAATACTCAATTGGACTGTGCTCATCGATTCTTGTATCTTCTAATGCTTTCAATGCATTTACAATGTGTTTATAGAAAATGCAAATGAACAATCAACCATAACAACAATATCAGAATACAGTGTACAGTATATCTTCACTGCAACTCGAGATTTTCTCTATTCTCGGTGCTTCCATATGTGTAATATGAAATCTGCATTTTTAGCTTTCAGAACACCGATCGAAGGAAGGAATGATGAAAAGTAGAATGTGATGAATTAAATCTGACATGTTTTTATCCTTACAAAATGAATTCTGAATGCTTGGTAATTGTGCATATTTGAGCAGTCATTTCTGATGTGTGTGTGTGTTTTTTCTTGAGGTTTCTTTGCCAATGGCTGTAAATTATATATCATAATGTAATACTATACTTCATTTCCTTAAAATGAATTGGATAATTGTGCCAGATGCAAAATCCTATTAGGTTCTATATACTTATATTTATATTATTTACCTCCATTGATGCAGATTACTTTTCATAGAGGCACAGGTTATAATAACAGATTAGCTGCTTGTTTACAAGGAGAGAAAAAAAAGATTTATGAAATTAATTTGTTCAGTTATTTAGATTGTATAAGGTCACAGACAAATACCAAAAAAACCTTATGCAGGGAAAATGGTGCTGAATGCTATAAACATTGTGGGACAAGACACAGTTTATTTAAATGTAAAGTCCAATAAACAATAATTGGGTTTATAATGTAATATAAGCTTGCCACTGCGATTAATCTACAGCTGCCTATTGCTACAAATCAACAACAGCAGTGGCAACACATATTACATATTAATGGTATGTCTTACCTCCCATTCTTGAGTAAAACTTGCATGAGAAACCGGCTTCTCTGAAAGTCTCCTACGCAACTGGAGAACGGGAGAGAAGACATTTACCTCCTGTCCTTCAGTTAAAGGATAAGTACAACTTAAAATCAAGTGATGGTCACTTGGAAGCCCTATGCCCCTCCAGAGCCTACCTTTTGCTGATATCTTGTTTATCTGTAGATGAATGGTGTTCTGCTCAGAGATTTGCAGATACTTCCTGATTAGATTCATCTACAGATAAACAAGATCTCAGCAACTTTGAATCTTCAAAGGTAGGCTCTGGAGGGGCATAGGTAAAAAAAAAATGACAATAATATTTTTAAAGCTGCAGCTTCCAAGTGACCATCACTTGATTTTAGGGTGTACTTATCCTTTAAACAGTAAAAACATCAACAATGGACATACCCTTTAAGCCCCATGTATACTTATTGTTGCACAATTCCTCAAATGTCTTAAGGGGCATGTCCACCTCCAAAACTAAAATTTAACCCACTATTGGCCCCACTGTATAGTGTTAAAAACCTTACATCTCTGCTCCTTATGGTTCTCCTACAGTGCCTGTTCAAAGTCCCAGAATGTGAAGAGTAGGAGCTGTCTGTGTGTCCTCTGGTCCCTGCTTCTTCCTTGTCCTTGTTGAAGTCTCTGATATTAGAGATGGCCAAACTTTCTAAAGTTCGGTTCTATTTCGAATTCAGAAAAAATTCTAAAGTTTGAAAAAATCCCATTAAGCCAATGAGGACAAATTGTTAGAAAAGTTTAAATAAAATACATTTAAAATAGCAATGATAACTTAATTTACATGGCTCTGGGACCTGGGGAATAGTCTGCAGAACACCTACAAACATTCAGGAGTTAAAATAAAGTCACTTCCTTCACACGTGCGCTACTTTCAAGCTTCCGCATTCAACAATTATCCCGGAAATTCGAAAATTGGAAAACTTGATATTTCTAGAATCTGAGTCTAAATCTGTCTCTGAATCTCTTAAAATGTTCATTATTATACAGGAGGAATCATGCCCAGCATGAAGTGGTAATGATTCCTTGTTGCATCCCTCAAAAAATGTGGTTAAAGGGCAATAATACTTACCTTCCCTCCGCTCCTCTTCTGCCCATGCTTTCTACTCAGGGTGAGGATCTAAACTGCTAGGTTCTCAACCCTGGGTTCCCTTGACTTGAGCCTTATACTTACTTGCTGGCTGCTCCGGTAGGCACCACCACCTCCTCCCCAACACACTCTGCCTCGCTGCCGATGACAAAATGCTTAATGAGCAGGTTAAAGGGTATATACACTGTAAATTCAACTTACTATTACTATATTATATGTAAAGTGTTTTTTTGTCCTAGCACCCTCCTATACCCTACCTTTACTCATTGAAAGGTTCTGTCTTCCTCTTTCTGTCTCCTCCCGTTTTCAGCTCCACCCCCATGAGATTGGACAGTGATGACGTCAGTGTACTCATGCTCGCAGCGACCACAATCGTGCATGCACACTGATGTCACTCACAAACTGATGTCAGGCGCACGCTCTACGAACTGGACTGTGGGGCCAGCAGTGGGTTAAAATTTCATTTTGGGGGTGGTCATGCCCTTTAAATGATGATAATCTAGCCTTAGCCCCTATGAAGTGCTGCTCCTGTCGCATTTCAAAATCTGCATCACCATGTTAGTGTCCAGACCCAGAGATAAGTTTTTATTATAATTTATTAGCTGAGTTTCTAAACATTAAAGGAAGCCTAAAGAATAAATTAATTTCTGTGCGGGTCACTACAATCCTCAGGAGGATTAGGCTGTTTTAGTGTTTGGTTTCATTTTGCATGAAGAGATTCTGAAGGTTTAGGTTGTCTGAAGAAGGCCCAATGTTTCTCATTACTTCGATTGTAAGGTTAATACAACCCATGTTTGTACATTGTTCCCATCTAACCTAATCCACATTCCCTCTAAGACGCTCTAATAACAGAATCCATTCCCCACAACATTCATCCCACTGAACAAATTTATTTTACATCCCTTCTAATTGAAAAATTCAACCCTGAGATGAAAGAACAATTTAGAACATACCAGTTGAATACAAGAAATAGCAGTGCTGGAGCCCAATGCACGACAGGTTCACCTTTAATAATTACAATATAGCAACAGAATAAAACATAATCCCTTCCAGCGTACTTGGAATGGTTTGCCCTTTGTGTCCATAGTGCTGATCTCAAATGGAATCTTAGGGAGTGTTCTATGCCTAATGTTATATTATTTTAATGGACAAGACACAGGCCTATGTAATAAAAGTTCTTATCATTAAAAAAGGTTCTAATTTTTCCCCAACCAATCAGATCTTAGCTTTCAAATGGTACATAACATTTAATTGGTTGGGGCAAATTTAGCAAAATTTTTAATGATAAGAACCTTAATTACAGGTCTGTGGGTTTCCTTTGTAAAACACGGACACATGTGTCTGTAACCCCTGAACAATGCACATTCCTAGGCCCCATACAATATGATATTGTATGGGGCATAGGAATGTGCATTGATCATCTTTTCTATGTTTGTATAAATGTTTGACCAGATCAGTAGCACTTCCGCTAAATGTAGTTGTAAATTTGCCTAATTGGAGTGCTTCCAACAATCCGTGTGATTGTATATATATATATATATATATATATATATATATATATATATATATATATATATATGTATATATATATATGTGTGTGTTTGTATGTATATATATATATATATATATATATATATATATATATTAAACATCTGTTTGATGTGTTCTGTACATCTGCTCATTTATAATTAATAATCCCCTATGACCGTATTCTTCTTTATCATTGCAGAATATTTTCTGTACTGCAGCACATCAACCTTTAACATTTTTTGATGACTGGTATATTCTGCTGAACACCAGAGAGGTTGTGAAATAAGGAGAAGCCATATGGCAGTAGAGATATATCGGTTTAAAAGGAAAAAATGTTTCCATTTTAAGCCATTTTATATGGTAACCAATGAAGAGTTCCTTTTATGTGTAGATTTATGTTTTTAATGTTCTTCCCCTCTGTATTTAGGGTGAATGTTAATATATTCACTTGTACAATCCCGATACGAACACATGGGGGGGCATTAAATAAGTGCCACAGGGTTCTATTCCCATTTTAAAGTGGCAGTAGGCAGTTAATGAAGATTTACAATCACTTTATGACATGAGTAGCAGTCACACAAGAATGATTTGATATTGATATTGTGGCAGATTTGTGTAAGAATATCTTTTTTATATAATATATTTTATTACCCGCATACACTGCTTCAGATAAATACTACCATAAATATCTTAAGTAATAAAAAAAAAATATAAACCGAGGCGCCAATTTTTAACTGATAAACCAGGAAAACTGCTTCACTCGAGTATAAACCAAGTGGTTGAATTTTTCCCCTAGACAGCCACATAGATAGTTCCACAGATAGTACCATACACAGCCCCATAGAAAGTCCCATACACAGTCCCATAGAAAGTCCCATACACAACCCCATAGAAAGTCCCATACACAGCCCCATAGAAAGTCCCATACACAGCCCTATCGAAAGTCCCATACACAGCCCCATAGAAAGTCCAATACACAGTCCCATAGAAAGTCCCATACACAGCCTCATAGAAAGTCCAATGCACAACCCCATAGAAAGTTCCATACACAGCCCCATAGAAAGTACCATACACCGCCCCATAGAAAGCCTTATACAAAGCCCCATAGAAAGCCTTATACACAGCCCCATAGAAAGTCCCATACACAGCCCCATAGAAAGTCCAAAACACAGTCCCATAGAAAGTCGCATACAGAGCCCAATAGAAAGTCCAAAACACAGTTCCATAGAAAGTCCCATACGCAGCCCCATAGAAAGTCCCATACACAGTCCCATAAAAAGTCCCATACACAGTCCCATAGAAAGTACAATTCACAGCCCTGTAGAAAGTCGAATACAGGCTCATAATAATAGCAAGTCACACACAGTTGACATAGTTAAAATTAAAATTTTTTTCATCCCTATAGAAAGTCCAATACACAGTCCCATAGAAAGTCCCATACACAGCCCTATCGAAAGTCCCATACACAGCCCCATAGAAAGTACAATACACAGCCCTATAGAAAGTTCAATACTCAGTCCCATAGAAAGTCCCATACACAGCCCCAAAGAAAGCCCCATACACAGCCCCAAAGAAAGTCTAATACACAGCCCCATAGAAAGTCTAATACACAGCCCCATAAAAAGTCTAATACACAGCCCCATAGAAAGTCTAATACACAGCCCCATAGAAAGTCCAATACACAGCCCTACAGAAAGTCCCATACACAGCCCTACAGAAAGCCCAATACACAGCCCCATAGAAAGTCCAAAACACAGCCCCATAGAAAGTCCAAAACACAGCCCTATAGAAGGTTCAATACACAGCCCTGTCATTTAATTTCCATTTTCATTGCAGTCTGGGCTGATCTGAGTGAGCCTAACCGAAGTCAAGAGGATTCTGTGTTCTACAGGGTACAGCTTTTGTTTTCCCAGGGCTATGTGATTTTGTCCTTCTGCTCCTTTAAGCTTCCAGATCAGCCCATACTCAAGTATAAACCAAGGGGAGACTTTAGGATGATTTTAAAGGTAAAATTTCTCAATTTATACTCAAGTATCCTGAAGAAAATTCAGTACCAGTACAACGTTCTGATGCTCTTATTACTCTCTTTATCTCTCTGCAATCTTACCCAAACCACAAAGTAATGTTTATAGCTAAAATACCTTCTGTTTCCCATGTACAAAAAGTCTTAAGAATCTTTTTGCAATCGCTGCCTAGCTCTAGAAACCTGAGCTTGAAAATGCATAATCCAGGTTAAATCCTCTGTAATATGTATCCACAGATATTTAAACTAGACCACTCTACTAAAGCACCATGATTTCTAACTAGTGGATGATAATTGGCTTTATGACTGCTCAATACTTGCTTACTGAGAGATTACATGGGCAGGTCACACTATAGTTAGTTGACGATTCTAGGAGAGGAAGGGGGGTTGAGAATATGTGTCAAAAGTTTAAAGAGTGGAACAGTATTGTGGAGCCCAAACGGGTTAATTTTGAGGTGCATCCCCTATGGTCTGCACCACAACAGGTAAGTTCATAGATATACTTTTGAAGGGAGGCACACTCAGGCAATACTTCAGTTTTTTCAATTTATTCAGGTACTGAAAAAAACCCTTCCCGAAACGTTCTGTGTATTTGGTTTCTCAGCACCTAAATAAATTATAAAACTATTGCCTGAGTGTGCCTCCCTTCAAGAGTATATCTATCTCCACTGAGTCCAGATGGACTCTGTCTTCTATGCGCATTGGGGATACAGTTATGAATTGTAGAATCAGTTTTAGACTGGTATGTATTTTAGCTTTAATTCTCCTTTAATGGTAACTGGTAGCTGTTTTTTTTACCTTCCTCTGGATCAACTGTTAGGTTAGGTTAAAGAGGAGAATATAAAGGTTGGACTAGATGGCCGTATCTCTTTATTCAACCTTATTATGTATTTTTCAATGATTTACCAAGGGCACATTGAAACTGGGGTTGACATGTTTTAGTGAGACTAGCTGCAGTGATTATGCTATTCTGCACATATGTAATGTGCATTTATATGAAGATAGTGACCCTTTTTAGGTGAAAATTTAATTTTAACTACATCAACTGTGTGTGACTTGCTATTATTATGAGTCTGTTATATGGTTTTCTAGTGTTTCCAAACTAGTAGGGGAGAGAATAGTCTAGAAAATACATGGAAGGTATACTGTAACACAAAGTAAAGACTTGAGACATAGAGGAAAGAAAGAATGAAAGGATTTCTAAGGAATTTGTAAAGATCAAATTCAATTTACATTAAGCCATTGTCTTACTCTTCACAGACATGAATAAGTGAGATACTACAATTAAAGTAATAATTAAAATACTTAACTCAGTGCATCAGTTAAACATTCTTGTCCCATTACAGTAATAAAGCCCCATGAATCTATTAAATTACAACTATATTATCCAAGCTCTGCCCCCTACCCCAGCCTGGGATCTATCCAATTGGAAGAAGCACTTCTTGGATTGGTTAGGCCCTGAACCAAAAGGGGGTGGAGCAACAATACTACAGTTGCCCTTTTACAAATTCAAACATTTGAATACATATGATACAGTCTTCTGCATATTGATTCATTCAGCAGATCAACCAACAGACCAACTGTAAAGCTGGGTACACACAGTACTGATAAAGCCCTGATACTGTTGGATCCGACGGTATCAGGGCTTTATCGTTACTGTGTGTACCTTACTTTTCCCGAACGAGCGCGTGGCTGCTGAACGCTCGTTCGGAAAAGAGGGAAAATTTCCCTCGGCTGCGGTAGACTCCCTATAGGGAAATCGCCCGCGGCCAAGGGAATGCAGAGTCCCGATCGCTCTCTGTATGCTGTGTATAGGGAGAACGCTCGGGACTGTGTGTATGCAGATCGTTGAAAGATGTCAGACAGGGTCTTGCAGATCCTGTCTGTTATCTTTCAGATATCTGTACTGTGTGTGCCCAGCTTAAGGGAAATCTTATTGATTTCTCTAATCAGAATATGTTTGTTAATTATCTGCCTTTGCAGTGTAATGCATTATTTTGTCAATTAGCCAGCAAAACATCACCAATCATATATTTTACTGATATAATATTAGGTTTCTGTCAAAATCTTTCATTGTCCTTACTGCACAAATACTCTTCTGTAAGCTGAGTTATGAAACACAAGAACACAAAGTGTTTTCAGTGCTGGATAGAAAGTCACACAAGTCATACAAGGTGTTTAATTGAATATTCCCATTCTCAGCATTTTTTTCTGTGACACAATTCTTTATATGGTAAACAAGCTGTCACAGACACTTTAATACCATTATGCTTTCTGCTGTGTATCTTACAGTCAAGAGAAATCTACTGTAACGCGCCGGATTCCCAAGTATTCCTTCAGTCCGAATACCCCAATCTACAACCACTATCTTCACCAATAGACAAGCCCCCGTTTGCCGGGGGGCTAGATGCACCTCACCGAACACGGTTGCCCCCTGAACTTAGAGTGCAAGGTATCCAAACTGAGGCCAGGAATACTGGAGAAGTCCAAAGTAAAGCAGACAGGCAAGGCACAAGGAAGAGAGACAAAGGTCAGAGACCAAAATACGAGGTACAGACTAGGAGCAGGCAAGAGCAGAGGCAAAAACAGAGCAAGAGGTCAAACCCAGGAATCAGGCTGCCAGGCACAGTACAGAGGGTTGAGCAAGAAGCGTAGCCAGGGATGAGCAGAGGTCAGGGCAGGCAGTTGCGAATCAAGGTCCAAAAAACAGGCAAGGGTCAATAACAGAAAATATACGAAGAAAGGCACACCACCAGCAGGATGGCTAAACTAACCACTATATCGGGCAAGGACCAATGGGCTAAGGGGTTTAAAAAGTCTAAAGGGACCAATAGGTGGACAGCCAAGAAGAAGAAGAGAGCAGATTGGATAATGCAAAGATTTTGAATAAAAAAGCGGACTGTCTTTTTAAGCGCAGAACACGCTTTTGCAGAGTATAAGAAGGCGCGCGCCCACGAAGATCGCCGAATCGGGAGTAGTGAACGCTGCCGAAGACCGAGGCGCCAGAATCCAAAATCCTGTCAATTTCATATTCTGCCTCACCTTGCACTTCCACAGAGGGGGAGGAACATCCAGAAGATCAGTATTATTATAATAGTATAAGAAGGCGTCCACGAGGATTGCCGAATCTGAAGTCGCGAACGCCGCCGAAGACCGAGGAGCGCCGGAAGCTGATGGAGAAAGCCGAAGGTGCTCAGACATGGAGGACGTGCCGCAGGATCCCCGAGTAGGTATGTTTTTTTTTTTTACACCTACAGTACCAAAGAACAGGATTACTACCAAAGTAACAGCTCTTATAAAAGAGCATTAGTAAGGTTAGTTAGGCTCCTACTTATTGGCATTTTCACCATGCAATGTCATAGGGTGTCAGTACATGCAGTAAATTTCCAGCTAAGGTGATCCATATCAGCTTCTTTAGCACACTATTATTTTGTTTGGGTAAAATATTATTAAACAGTGTATATTAGAATAATCAGAAATAACTACTGGGCCATTATCAGTCCCATTGAAACTTTCTGCATAGTTTGAAGCATGAAAAGCAATAGTCCAAGTTTAGCTGAGGATATTAAAGGACTGCAAATGATAAATTAGCTTCATTCTAATCTCTTTGGCCTGCAATGACCTTATAGAGAGCCAACTAATGCTCGGTACCGGGTACTATATATATATACATATATATATATATATATATAATCTTCATATCGGTCAAATAGAATAAAAATAATGAAAGCCCCAAAACACGTTGGAGGGATGGGCAAATAATTTTTGACATTAGGAGCCAGACAAATGTAGACGACAATCCAGCTGTTTTATGGAAGTTGGCTTTATAGGCATCAATAGAGAACCCAGTAGAAAGTTAGTAACTGGGGGGAAATTTCAAGGAGTGTTGTCTACATGACTCCTGGGATTACTCAAGCCTTGTCTTGCTGAACCTTTAGCTACAGTATAAAGAATAGCAGCAACAGGAATGTACAGAAAGCCATTTGCTGCACATTCTGTCACATTGAATGGAGGAAGATTCTAACAATACAGACAATCCAGTGTAATCCTTTACTATTATCATGCAATTGAATTGCTACATCTATCCGTAATACACACAATAGAAAGGAGCAAAATCCTATTTGACAGAGTCTGAAGTTTAATTTCCAGAGAGGGGATTTATATGGAGTAGTAAGTGGGTGAAACATAAAGGGATTTGGAAACTGGGACCTGATTGACAGTTATATTAGATTAGGAAATATGTAATCGACTGGTAGATACGGAACACACAAAAAGTCAAAGCACTTTTCTATTACCCTAAATTTCAGTTATATCTATCTAAATACATATATATCCAGATGCAGGTCTCCGCTGTGCTATGTGAGTTGCCCTGTAGCTACCAGACACTCATATAATATATTGTGCTTTCAAGAGACATTTAAAATGTGAAATATCCACTCATTGTGATGACAGGCAACGATTCAGTCCTTAGTCTGGGACCATTATCCAGCCATATTTGCCCTGATCTATTTGGAAACCCCACAAAATGATGTGAATGTTCAATTTATAACCTCATAATATCCATGATCACTTGTCGGAAGTCGCTTCTCCTCTGCTCCTGTAGCGAGCCGGTTACGAGCGGGCTCAGAAGCCGAGCGCGCTCGTAACCTCTTGTGCAGTAATGGTTGTCAGCTATTGGTCATGACACCGTCCCGGCCATGACTGACAGTCATTAGCCAGAAGAGAAGGAGGACGTGGCAAAGGCTCAGCGTTGTGTAAATTCTTATAACTTCTGGGAGAGTCAGAGGAAGGTAATGTTACAACACAAGTGGGTTTTGGGACAAATATAAAGTTATTTGGGGCCTGGAGTAACCATATAAGTGTAAATGCTCGTCTTATGTTATTATTCACATTTTGAGTTCCTATTGAGTTTTTAATACATGTACCCTTAGGCTTTGTTCACACTAGGGTTTGCAAAGGGAAACGGTGGTCTCCATACAAGTGCACTTTATTAAAAAGAGCAAATTTATACCTTTAAAATGACTCAAGGATCATGCTTCTAGCTGCAGTCTATCAAAAGGTACAGCAGAATAAAGGGTGGTGTTTCCAGCTAGCACATGACCAGCACCATTGTTCCGCCCCAACTGACACATGCCCAGTTGTAACCAACTGCCATAACAGCGTATCATCTGCTGTATCATTAGTCCCTTCCCCAAACTTCTTAATCATTTTTAAAGCTATCCACGCTTGTTTATCCTGACTGTCTGAGTGTAAATTTAAAAGCCTATAACTTAAGACCAAGATAAAATAGAGACATAATCCAAGGCTTGTTTGAAAGGTTTAAGAGAGCTTTTTATTTACCTTATAAATTATTTGAAATGGCACCTCTGTTCATTAAAGAGTATGTCCCACTCAAAAAAGTAACCTTTTACAGTTTAATTGCAGAATGGGAGGTAAAGGATCTTGTTCTTGTTCTTCATTTAAACTAGCAAGAGACCAGAGTAAAGTTACAGGACTTACTATAAAACAAGCTCCTCCCGACGCACCATTGCAATGTAGGTGCATGCAGTCTGAACGTTCACTTCTATTTGCTCTGTTTTTTGGTGCATTTTCACAGTCCAATTTTGAACATCTTTATTACCCTTTTTCCTCCTGATTGATAAACTGCTTGTCCATATCTAGCAGTTCATTGAACAGAAAGTGATTGGACAAACTAGAAACTTTTTCGAGTGGCCACAAATCTTGAGCAGATTTCAAGCTGAATTCTGCACAATTTCACAGGTATCAATCAGTAGCACCACCATGCAGCAGTTCATAGGTATATGGCCAGCCTAATACCAGTGGCGATAGATAGATAGATAGATAGATAGATAGATAGATAGATAGATAGATAGATAGATAGATAGATAGATAGATAGATTTCCATATCTGTAAATATGTATAAAAGATTATATAATTGATTATCAAAATTGTACATAAGGTAGATTCTGGAATCAAAATGTACTTTTTGTACTGTACTTTTAAACACACGCTATGACCTAGTTTCTGTTACTAACTTGCTGAATAATTCAAACATACTTCTGAAAATACAGTTAAATTATTTATATAGAGATGTTCATGGGACATCCAGTAAAAACATAATTAATTCTAAAATGTTTTCCCCAACTTGTTTGGCCCTGAAAAGTATTCACCCAATACAAACACCATAACAGACCTTAACAAAATTAAACTTAGTTACAGTTAAAACAAACTTTGGTAGAAATTGTAAAATATTGGGTATGCTGTAGGGGTTCTAAACATGGTACAGAATATATTTAGCTGTTACAGATTAATGTAAGTGTCTGATTCTTGGAAAAGCTGTTCATTTTTTAAAGTGTTTTGCAATGGATTAGACATATTGAAAACTATATAAAGAAGAGCTTTAGGCAATGAAGACTGACATCTCTTAAAAGCCGTGTTGGCCAATACTGATTGACTGACTTGCTGCATTGTTTATTTGTTTATTGCCTGTTTTTGTCTCTGTAGAATGAGTCATTCGAGTACTGCACCCAAGTGATAAAACTATTATTTATTTATGAAGTAAAAGATAGAAATACCTTTAGTTTATCTTTCAGTAACATTTTATGCATTTTGTTGCAGAAAAAAAAGTTGATTTTAGGAAGTGAGAAGTATCATTAAAAGTGAGAAAAGACTGTAGGTTAGAAATAAATTAATAAATACTAAAAAATCAATATGCATTTGGGTGATTTTCACAATCTTGGCTGTCACATAAGCCAAGTGATTTTCAATCAGATAGAATTGATTAAATAAAGTTGCGTTCACTGGTCCAGCCCCACCACCTGCTTGTGTCTGCAGCCTGGCCTATGGGAAGATGCAGACTGCAAGAAGGTCATCTCCTCATTATCCCGGTCCTTCTCTGAGGGAAGAGCAGGGCTGGATGAGTGAAACTTTACATAATTCCGCCAATTCAATATACTCCCTAGGCTGATGATCAAGCAGCTTTATGTCCTCACCATGGGTACACCTAATAGAAGGTGGTGGTTTGGAGGTATAATGGCCTTCTATGGTCCTTATAAAAACTAGATAACACTATCCTAATGATTGCTCTATATGACCATCAGAGTGCTAAACAAAGTTGACCAGCAATGGCCTTTTTCTTTCCTGCCATTATTTAAAATCTATGTGGACAGTTGTTAAGAAAAATTTCAAAATGAAACAAGAGCATTTCTTTAGGCAGAAGGGAATGGGGTGTTTTATTGTATAGCAATCATAAAAAGGGACACAATTTCAGATTCTAAGTTTATATATTATAACTTTAATATGGTGCCTGAAATAAATGGGTAACATTTTATAATATAGTGTAGCTCTAAAGAAATTGTTTTTAAAAAGAAAAATATTACCACTAAACTTCTTGCATTATATTTTTATTTTTCACACTTGTGGCTGGTTCACCTCTCTATCCGTCACAATGTAATAGTATTGTTTAGTTTTATAGCCAAGATTCATCTTTAAACATTCCGTCGTTGCAGACAGGGATCCCATCTGAAACTCATTGTTGCATCACTGTAGGATTTACAGCCCTTAGGTTGGAACCTGACAGGAGGCTCTTTTGAGGAACATAACGAGACCAGGAACAGTGTTGAAAACTGCTGAGCAAAACAGCCTACGGTTATGACTGCTGCATAAGTGTAGGTCAGAGACACGGATTGGAAACAATTGCAATCAGTTTTTTCCTGAGCAGTACCCTTTGATTTCTACTGTTACATTATGGACATGTATATGTTGCACACAGTACAAATTTCTGTTGCACAGAACTCTTGCAAAGTAAGAGTTTTAACGTAAAATAGGCAGCTTAATCAGATAAGACAAAACATTTTATTACCTGTGAATATTTCTTTATTTTTGGAAATATTAAAAATAAAAATATTTTAAAAACTAAAAATTTAACCCACTACTAGTATAGTATTTGAGGTTGAATAAAGACATATGTCCATCTAGTCCAACCTACTCAGTAGAGATGTCCGAACTTCGCAAAATCCGGTCCGCTCGAGGATCCGCGGACACATTAAAACCTATTAAAATGAAAGTTCTGCAAAATCCGCATTAAAATTGGTCTAAGTAGCCTTGGTAACTTACACTAAATCACTCAGAGACCTGGGTAATGACCTTGGAAACACGTATTAATGCCTACAATACCTACAAATTATAGTCCGCTAGCATAAAAATCCGCGATATCCACCGTTCGCGAACAAGGTAAATCCGCCTCGGATCCTGGTTTGGATCCGCAAACTGGGCCATCACTACTACTCAGCAATAACCACATTTCCTGCTAACTACTGGGCCCCATAGTTTAAAAAAAAATCCTTACCTTACTCCTCTGCTCCTTATGGTTCTCCTGCAATGCCTGTCAAAAATCCCAGAGAGTGAAGATAGGAGGTGTCTTCTTGTGTAAAAGGTTTCAGCCTCCTCCTGGGGACTGAAATTCCAACGTTGAAGTATATATTCTGCTGCCACAAGGTAAACACAGGGATGAGGACCTTGCAGTTCATTTCCTCACCTGGCCACTTTTATTGGGAGGTAAGTTGGTAAGAGGTATTGTTTCCCTAAAAAACCCCTACAAAAAAATTATAAACAAAAGTTGTTTTGATCTATTAATACTATTTATTCATTGATTACATTTTTTTCATTGTGGAGTTTATAGAAGTTAATCACTGGTATTAGTCCATCTCGTAACGTGCCCTATTACTCAGTATTTTTTCTTAACAGTAGTGATGGAGTCAGGAAGACAGCTCATTTCCTTGTGATTAAAAAGACTTTGAGGTCTTTGACAGTTTATGCACAGAAGTCTTGCTCCATTTACTTTTTATTTGCATTTCCTGACCTTTTAACTGAGATCTCTCATAGATATAATGAAAAGTAATTCCTGTACAGTAATGCTGTAGCTAGGTGTAATATTGGTTAGACCACAGAGCAATGCCTATGCTATTTTAAATAAAATTGGTTCTAGCATTATAGCTTATCAAATTACTTTAGCTTGGTGGACATCAGAAATATGCATAAACCAAGATGAAAGGCTATTATTATATACCAGTATGCTATGCTGCTAGAGATAAATTATCAGTAAAGATAGCTATCTGGTTCCTCAGTCTAATGAGAAGAAACACATATCCAACCAGTAAATGTGTTTAAGATCTAAGTTTTGTTCCTGTGTAGTGACCAATCAGGTTTGTCTTTTATCATCTCCACTCCTTTATACAGTGGGTGTACACATTCTCACTTCTTAAGACCGAGTCCCCTGCTTCTCTCACTAATGGATGATGTGAAACATGATGTGCAGAGATAAAGCATTTGAAAAACATGGATTATAACAAATTGCTAGGGGGAAAAGTGGGAAGCTTTAAAGGAGAATAAAAATTTTTTTTTTTTAAATCCTAATATGTAAGCTTTTCTTCTCAGAACACCTATACATTGAAAGATTATTCTCTAGTAAGTTGCATTTACTGTAATAGATTCTGTAATTAAGAAGGCTTCCATGTTGTTGTCGGCAAAACTCACAGCCCATGCAGTCTTCAGAGCTTTCTGAGCATGTGCACTTGTTGGCCGCACCCCCTGACCCCAATATTCACTGTCTCCATGCACAGAGTATTTTCTATACAGATGTCTCCACACTAATATGGAAGTCCTTGATAAGACTTTAAAACCTGCTTGTCACCCTGCAGTTTATTTACGAGCCAGCCTGAATGGCACACAGCCTATCTGGGGCAATACAAAATAGTCAGCTCATTTACTGACATTTTTTCAAATTCTGTTTTTAGCAAAAGATAAATCTTCTAAATCTACCACTGCAGATGTGCTGTTGTGGCTCACCTGCTAAAACATTTGCTTTAGAAAAACATTGATTCCATTATGTTCCTTGCAGAAGATAAAGATTCTTTATGTACTAATGTTCCACATAATATCTGTTGTGTTAGGGGTATAAAACTAATTATTTTAGCAAAACACGGTACATGAAGTTGCAGGTTCAATCACCCAGACTTACTTTTAATTTTTACTGAAATGTTATTCTGTTTCTTACATCCATGCCATCTAAGAAATATACTGCTAAGATTACTTTTGTATGAAAAGCAAAGGAATATATAATTGTTAGGGACAGGAGCATTAAAATATGTTTACACATAAAATGCACAGAAATCCTTATTCTGTGTCAGGGAGAGATAGAATCTCAGTGCTGTTTTGATTTGAGCATTACAGAGTATGTGACGTGTACTGTCTCCACGTAGCTGGGAGTTACCAGCTAAGGTAGATTTTGGTAGCTGACTTTTAGAACCCACAGGTTAATTTCATAAATCACCCAGCAGCCACATCAAAGGAAGAGATGACACAGATTGTTGTATGTTTTTGAATGTCTTTTGCTCTGTCTATTGGAACAATGTTGTCTGGAGACTTTAGTTTCCCTTTAAGTGTTTAAGTGGTTATAATTGATGGCTTGCTACATTAAGGTCATAGTTAAATTCCACTAAAGCTATTATCTGTGGGGAGTTTGTATGTTCTGTGTTTGCTTGTTTTTTCTTTGCCACTCTGATTCCCCCCCCCCCACGTTTTAAGAATAACAGTGATTGATGTATGTGGATATTAAGGGTTTTAAGCCTGTGCCTCTTACTGCAATAACAGTATAGTGATAGCATTATTAGAATTACTGTCAGCTGAGATAAATGCTACCATATGGCATTGTTAGAAAACAATCACAATTACAGTAAGAATACTGTGCAAATTCTTCAACAAGTTTTAATGTAGTTTAGAATATAATAATAATCCCCTAAGAACCTATTAAGAGTTACATTATCCTTTAATAATTGACTCACAAATTCTTTCTGATCTTAAAAATGGGAATCTCTTAAGCTGGGTTGACACAGAAGATTTATAGTAGATGACAGATTCTATTAGAAGCTGTCAGTCATTAGCTACACAATAAACCCTCACACGTTCCTAATATTTGGTTTGCCTGTGGCTGGTTGCAGCTCCCTATGCTAAAGTCGGAGGGGTCGATAGAACTTTTTATCATGGTCGAACAATCATGTGACAGACTTGCTTTGTCTCTTTAGTAGTTAAAAAATGGTATTGCCAAATTTGGGGCATTATTGTTTTGCTGCATAGTTTTCCCAGCTACTAAAAATGTCCCTTTTTATAAGTCTGCTAGCTCTATGTTAGTTTATCACCAGTTTCTTGTCTACAAATAAGAATAAATATGTGATACATATAAAGCTTCCCTTTTAAAGATACCAGGGAGCTTTTCTTCTTTATTATTTCATACATACCCTGAATACCCTGAAAAGATGTACATGCCTGACAAATTTTGATGGTTATTGGCTTGTAGCTAGCCTGGGTCTGAGCAAGAGCAAACACCGGGGGAAGTCCCCCAACCCTGTGGATTATATTAGAAATGTGAAAAGGTCTGTTTTACATATAAGTACATGTAGCATAAATGTCTAGCCCAGCTCTGTCTCAGACTCGTTTAGTCCCTTAATAGATTTGTGCATTTGTATATTATATATCATTGGTTTTCTCAGTGTGGGACCTTGCTAATAGGGAGACACAATACTTGCAGAGCGCTATTGGTAAGGCCACATTCCAAATGGGAAACACCTTATAGATGGTGGTTCTCCGGGTTTGCAGGTAAACCCAGCAGTGAGGACGTAGAAGTTTAGGTCTTTACCTGGGTACTATCAATGTATGGAGGGGTTAGTTTGTACTTTAATTATCGACTTTTGTTTTTTCAATTTAGTTGCTCTTTTGAAAACATCAGGCTGTGTGATGTATAATTTATCAAGTATGTATGACAGCTGTAAAACGCACAGGCCATAGAGCAGGGCTGCAATTAGTTAAGAGACTGGGAATCTAATGCAATGTGCAGCCTGGGTCTAAATTATTGCAAGTCAGCGATCAATCGGATTTAATAGGCGGCAATTAACACCCCTATACATATAGAATATACAGAGTGTTTGGATTAATATCCTTATGGCTGTGATGCAGAATGTCTCTTATTTTTGCTCTAATGATGATGATTACTGTAATGAATGTTTTGTATAGAGGGGTTGAGGCGGTAATCTAACAAGATAATATGCAAGATGTGGACAGTGAACGCTAAGGCCTGGTGCACAAGGGCACACATCTATCCAATAACCCTGCGGAGTATTAAAGTGCCCTCATTGATACTGTAGCCTGATCTTTCCTAACGTCCTTTGAACACTGTGGGATAAGCCAGGATTAGACTTTTGTGATTTTGTCAATGAATTACCAAGAGCAATGGGTTGAAGTGGTCAATTTGGTCAAAATATCAACCCGTATGTACTGGTCCGATGACCTTTTTCATGCAAACAGATTCAGAGAAAATGTCAAATTCCAAAAAACACCGTACACGCATACACCATCTATTCTGATCACTGGGACTGACTGATTTTGACAAAAGATCAGGAATTGCATTTGATCTCCTGGCTAGACCTGGGGTGTACCAGGTCTTATTCTTCATCCTGACAAACAATATTTATTTGCAGTGTTTTAATATTATCCATGTGAAACCGGATAATTAGAATATACATACACCTTCCTTGGCATAGTGGCAGATTTACACAAATTTCACCAAATGGAATGTTCAATTCATCATTGTGCCACTCCCCCTGACATTTCATTCACTTACAGTGCGTCAGTTCACTCTCCGAGAGCCAGAGTTGTTTTGCTGCACCAGATTAAATTATTTTCCAAGATGAGGCAGCTTATCTGTTGTTTCAAGCAGATTGATGTGTTAGTTGTAAAACTGAAAGTCCAATGATTGTTTAAAGAACCAGTTAACATCTCAAAACTGCAAGATTATTAAATAAGAGGTGCAAACGTTTCACGGCTGAGACGTATGTATTGGGCCTTATAGATAAAGATAATTGGAACAGAAACCAAAGAACTCTGATACTAGAAATACTTTTCTATGCTTGTAAGACTATAGTGCTGAAATGGAAGTCACCCGATGTGCCACAAATACAACAATGGTGTACACTGGTGAACAATGAACTAGCATATCATACAATTCTCTATTGCCCGAAGAAATATGATAACGTTTGGAGACCATGGTGCAAGGCAGAAACCACAGTGGTGGAGTAACTGGGGTGTGTGGGGGTTGCCTACTGGGAGGCTGAGACCAGCTTTACTTTCTCCCCAGCATATGATGATAACTGAGCTAAATGAAATGAGCTCAATTCTGCCCTGAAGCATATTCAGACAGAGCAGAAACAGAAAGCAAACTGTGAATATAGGTTAAACTATTAATTTAATTCCTCTTTAAAACAACTGCAATAGGATACATACTAGAAACAAAAGCAATATTATGCAGCTGTTTTGAATTTTATAGCACAATGTGTTACAATAATATTAAGCACAACGCATGCACTTTTGTTATTGTGGTTGGCAATAAAGAAAGCGAATTTAAAAAAAAAAGAGGTGCAAAAGTTTGCCCATGATATTAATCTGCAACAACCAATCAGATATTACCATTATAGTGATCTACTGTTAGAAAACAATCTGATTGGATACTGCAGATTAATAGTACAGGCAAACGTTTGTACCACTTATTAAATAAGACAGTAAGAGATTAATTAAGGAGAAATTACTTTTTAAACTCATTATTTTCTGTACACATATGGAAAATATCATTATTTTTAAAATTCTTACAGGGAGATTCAATAAAAGTTCTTATCGTTAAAAATGGTGCTAATTTTGCCCCAACCAATCAGATGTTAGCTTTCAAATGTTAAATAAGATCTGCTTGGTTGGGCCAAGATTAGCACCATTTTTAACGATAAGAACTTTTATTGAATCTCCCTGTAAGTTTCTATTGTCATACCTAGTTGTTATACATATTCTCTTCCATTTTGAAAAATCAGTGGAATACCCCTTGCTATTTCCTGCTGTTAACATTAGTGAGCCGACATTTCAAATCCTGTAACAATCCTATTTCTTCCCAGAATACATCACTATCTTGGAATGTTCCTGACAGTAATTTCTACTGATTGGCTGTTGGATGGGTCAAACATGCTCAGATCTCTACTGAGCAACTGAATCAACCCAGGCACTGGGTCAAGGGCAAGACCGTATGGATTTATTTATACACAGACAAAATGATGAATTGGTAGTTTAAGGTAAAAAAAATACTGCTCTTTTTTCTTAAAAATATATGTATTTGCACTGAACTTCCCCTCAAAAGTTCTGATTTTATACATATATAATTTACTTATAAGATAGATAGATAGATCCAAAACTGATTGACTCTAGTATAAGCCAAGGGTAGAAATTATGACCACTACTGCCTTCTGATTTAGTATTGTTTTGTGCCTTAAGATGCCCTTTAAATGGACAACAGAATTCCCATACATACAGTAATAATCAAAATCCAGTACTAGTAACCCCCAATTCCTTGGACTCCAGATGTTTGGAAACTAAAACTCCTAGCATGCTTTGGTTGCTGGGAATTGTAGTTTCTAAACATGTGGAGTGGCAAGGTTCAATAAACTTTTAATTAAGCTTACCATCATTTACAATGACTCGAATAGTTAAGTGTCACCTGAGAGTTGTAGTTTCAAGCTGTCACTTGCATTGTACTAGCAGGCATTTTTTGCCCCAAACTGAGAAGACCCATCAGATTTACAGCATCCAGATGAGCAGTGACAATGCTGAGTGAGTCCAGCAACCAGACTACAGGAAGCAGGAAGGAGTGTAATGGCAGATCAGCTCCTGTAAATTCTTTTCATGTGAAGGATTTATTAACACAGCTCCGCCTACTGGTTACTATCTGCAATTGCAGCATTTGGATATAAATTAGGACTTGACCCTAGTATAAGCCGAGGTTAGGTTTTCAGGCTAATTTTAAAGCTTGAAAATCTCGACTTATATTTGAGTATATATGGTAGATAGATAGATAGTCCTTTTTGTTTCTTTTTATATTCTTAACCAAAAGCTTTCATTTAGTTCTTCACTGGTTCATTTTAATAGATGCATTTACTTACATTTACCATATATACTCGAGTATAAACCGCGTTTTTCAGGCTGTAAAATCAGCCTGAAAACTCGGCCTCGGTTTATACCTGAGTCAGTCACTAACCTTAGCAATCTGGCAGCCGCTTGCTCTCTCCCTGTACTGGCACGCCGGCTGACGTCACTGCCCAGCGCCGAGTAGTGACATCAGCCGACGCGCAAGTACAGGAAATAAGCTAAACTAACTGCTAAAGTTAGTGACTGACTGCAGGACAGAGAGGTACACAGTGATGGAGAGCACACAGATGAACACAGAAGAAAGCAGATGGTACCCACTTAACTAGGTGGAAAGGTGAAGGTGTAGATGTTTGGAAACTACAACTCCCAACTACTAAAGCATTGGGAGTTGTAGTTTCAAAACAACTCAACAACATTTCAAAACATGAACAGCATAATTCTCATACAGTAACAGCCATATCCAGTATAGCTATTACTGTATGGGAAATCTGCTGTCCATTTAAAGGGCAACTAAAGGCTCAGAACAATACAGAATCAGAAGGCAGTAGTGGTCATAATTCCTACCCTCGATTTATAATCGAGTCAATCACTTTTACTAGTTTTTTCAGGTATCTCGGTTTATACTCGATCAGTTTATACTCGAGTATATATGGTACTTACTATACTTTAAGTACACATTACATTATATCCCTTTCAAAATATGGTATGTGGTTTACCTTTTATACTTTGTGTTATCTATATAAAGGGGAGAGTTGACCTTGTTGCATAATAAATGCCTGTTTCTTATGTAATAGCTGGTTTATAAAGTGTTGCACTACATTATGCCAAATATTCACTTTGGTATATATAAAGCGATGACAATCTTTTTTTGTGTGACTAATTTATACTAAAATAATTTGCCAAGTCGGAGTAAATTATTTTCGTTGAATGAAAGGTTTAATTTCTGTTTTAATGGTAAAAAAAATACCCTTGGTGTGTAGTAATGTGCTGAGGAGTGTTTTACTGTTATTGAAGGACAAACACACTATAAAATAAATACCCATTTAAAAATGAAAAGTACCTTGGGCAGGGAGGTAGATTAATTATTCCTACCTCCAAATGTTATTTTGTTAATGAGCTACAGCACATGCAGTTTTCATCTAATCCTGGGCATTTGTGTATTAAAGATAGTGCTAAAGTATTAAGGAGGTAAGGATTACTAACCAGGTATTTTTCACTTTAACACTTTTTAAACTTTTTTTAAAAACCTTTTTATAGTTCTCCTTTTATTCCCCCTATTGTGTTACCTACTTCTCAGATCTTTATTGTAAATAATAAATGAATATTGTATATCATTTTTCTTCCTTCTTTTGATGTTTTTTTTTATGTTGTATAGTATTGTAACTTGTATCCAATAGTTCCATATAAATATGTCAGAAAAAACACGGCATTAAGTTGGTTTTGCAGAGGTTTTGTCAGTACAAGATAAAGAGATACTCCCATGGTTGTGTGAGTCAGTTTGTGAATTTTTTTCACTGAATTCCTGAAGGAGGAGAATGAATGTAAGAAGCTGAAACACTATTGTTGTCTAGTGCGACTGTATTTCTTTGCTGAGGCTGACAAAAGGAGAACTGAGCTGGATGGGTAAATGTGGGCAAAGAAGATGGACATCTGTGATTGGGAGATAATGTTAATGTTATCAGCTGATTGTGGTACTGGAAGGGTTTGGTAATGTTGCTAGGCAGCTGGGCTGTAAAATAGAAGGTAGAGGATAATTCTGCTTTATTTACTAATGGGAGTCGAGGGACTGTTAATTATTGGTGGAACTGCGGGATCTACTGGGGTCGACATCTGAACTATTAGCACCAAAAATAAGATATTTCATCAAAGATGAACAAAAGACAATTTGAAGACTTCAGAAAAGCTAATGAAAAGATATGTGTAGATACTGTATCTGCTTTTGGTTATATGGGGACAATAATGGATTGATGGGGAAGTAAATGTTTGCACATTATAGAAGTCTAAAATCTGGAGATATACATTATGATTATTGTATAAGAAATTATTATCTATAAGGCATTGATACAGCTATACTTAAAGGGCACTAAACTATTAAAAACATATTAAAAATCATAATAATCTCCAGGGAAGTAGGAAAGCCTTTCTCTTGCTCCTCCGCCGCATCCTCTGACAGGTCCCGACGTACTCTGTATACTATGCACGTGGCATATGGGCATAGAGTGCTAAGTCCGTCATGACCTGTCAGAGGACGTGGCGGAGGAGCTAGGGACCAGGTAAGTTGTTTAACTTTACCCCTGGCTCCTGAAAGTTTTATTTAAGAACGGGAGGTAAGACACAGCTTCTTTACCTCCCGTTCTTCAAAAAAACTTATTCGCAAAAAGTGGTTTTAATCTTTGGAGATACTCTTTAATGATATTTTTGTTACAATGAATAAATTAGCATTGTTCGGTTGTTTTTAAATAAAACTATGCTGGTGCATGATACGTTAAAATCAGCAATCTTAGTTTTTGTGCATTATTTTAGAAGCCATTGTATTAGAAGTTACACTTTACAAAGGTTGCCATCAAAGTCTTTCGAATATCTTTTTTTTTGCTATGAAAGAAGTCTAAAATGTCTAATGAGGAATATTTAGCTGGAGGCAATTCTGAACACATCATTCATGAATAAAAGTAATCCTGAAACGTGTGAGAAGCCAGTACTATCTTATAAACCGCATGGCTTTTAATACTTAATTGATACATTTTTATGTGAGTCTTTTTTGTGTTTAAATATTAATATAAACGAACAAAGACACTGTCATAACGAGTTTCAAGATTTACTTTTCCACTACTAGACATTTAATGAAAGTTATTTTACGGGATTTTTAAAAAATTATTTGTTAAAATTGAAAGGCAATTCATGTCTTAAAGGAGAACCATAGCTAAATTATGAATATGTTTAAAAGGATTCTGTATATTCTTAACAGTTAGTTCTCATGCTTCACATCTCTGAAATCAGCAGCATTAAAGGGAAATAATCTTGGACTTCTAAAATCACTGCAGCCTGATAATTTACCACTTTGCTAGTTGCACAGAAGATACAAATCTGCACATGCTCAGTAGAGATGTCAGTTTCCAAACTATGGAAACTTCAGTAAAACTTCTAAAGTTTTGTATTTCAAAAACAAACCCATAAAAGTTAATGGGGGAAAATAGTTGGAAAATTTCTAATTAAATATAGTAAAAATAGCAATGGTAACTTACTGTAAGTGTCTCTGGGACCTGGGAAATGATATGGGGAACATGTACATATCACCAAAACTTGTTTATACACTTTCCTCTCCATCTTTCCTCACTAACAGGCAATTGTCAGGTTTCTGCATTGAATTTTTGCTACATTTGTGGGTTATCTCTGAATTTGAGTGTTACCAAACGATATATTTGAGGGTTAATGAACAAAACATTAGAGGGTTATCGGTGAAACGTTACATTTTAGGGTTATCAACGAGCTTGAGGGTTACCGAACAATACATTCGAGGGTTAACGAAAAATACATTTGAGTGTTGTCACCGAAATGCTACATAAGGTTATCCACAAAACACTACATTTGAGGGTTATCACTGAAAGCACTACATACAAGGGTTAGCACCGAAACATTACATACATGGGTTATCACTGAAACGCTACATTCGAGGGTTATCACCGAAACATTACATTCAAGGGTTATCACCGAAGCACTACATTCATGGGTTATCACCAAAGCACTACATTCATGGGTTATCACCGAAGCACTACATTCATGGGTTATCACCGAAGCACTACATTCATGGGTTATCACTGAAAAGCTATATTCGAGGGTTATCACCGAAATGCTACATACGAGGTTATCCACAAAACGCTACATATGAGGGTTATCCACGAAAAGCTACATTTGAGGGTTATCGCCAAAAGAATACAATCGTAGGTTATCAGCTCTACATTCGAGGGTTATCGCCTAAAAGCTACCTGCAAGGGTTATTGACGAAACGCTACTTCCAAGAGTTATGGCTGAAATTGAGGGTTAACAAACGGTACACTTGAGGGTTATCAATTCAAAGGTTATAAAATTTTCGGCAATTATCGAAAATATGTCTACGAGGTCAGAAATATCGAAAGTTCGTGTTTGGGAAGTTTTAATTAGCCAGAGTTCGTCTTAACTATTAAAGTTCGGGTCAAATTCAAGTTCTAACCCATCTCTAATGCTCAGTGGGTTCCCTAGTCCCCCTATCCTTTTCCTCTCTCTCAATGTCAAAACTATCAAGTCGCTGTTGACTTGTCTGAGCAGAACTGAGCAGTAAATAAATTAGAATTTACTAGGATGAAGGAATTACAGTCAATTTCTAGAGAATTCTGCTGCTTTTAGCTGAGAAATGACTAGTAAGGACACATAGGATCTCATATTCAATATATTTGCTTGCCTGTAATTATTCCTTTGGCAGAAGTGGAAAAGCAAGTGAGGTCATAGCAAAATAGTTTATTAAGATGCTTTTATCCTTCCAAGTTTGGGAGATTAAAAAAAGAAATTGCTATGTTAGTAAAAAAAAAATTTAGCCTACTGTAAATAATGGTTTATAAATTCTGCATCTATTATGGCAAAAAAATGGTAAATACAGTGAATTCATTGGCAGGAATTATTAGATAGCAGGTACTGAGCTTTTGCTGTAGATTTCTCATATACAGCATATATATAACACAGATTACTGCTGTGTCGTCAGAGAAAGACTTCTATTTTTATGTATAGAGAGGAACAGTGCTTTAAAGGACAAACTGATGTTTTAATGAATTAAAGCAGAGTTGAAAAGATTATTTTAAACAATATACAATTAGGCTTTGTACAGTATATCCATGCTACATAAACAGGGATATTCAATACCAATTCTTATTGTTAAAAATGGTGTTAATTATGCCCCAACCAGTCTGATCTTATTTAACATTTAAAAAGCTAACATGTGATTGGTTGGGGGAAAATTAGCACCATTTTTAACTTTTAAAATTATACATACAAACAAAATAGAATATTGCTTTGTGACTTGCTTCTTTTATTTAGATTTTATGGCTTGAATAATTTTACTCAAAGTCAAACCTCTAAAATAAATATGGTAAAATAAAATGTAAGCAATGCAACCATGTCCACTGGTATTCTGTCTTCTGGTAACAAAAATAATGTTGTCTCATGGACTACTTATTGCACAGAGTTACTGGATTTCATGCAACCAACTTTTGGGCTTGTTAAGTTGTTAATTGGCAAGTTAACCCCTCAAATTAAAATTTGTATAAAGGAAAAACACAGGGAACTTTGCTCATGGAGTGTGCCCCTGAGAGTACAGGAGGTCATTGTGTGTGGGCACTGGGCACATATATTTACAAGTCTTTGTGGTCACTTTTTATATTTACCAGTCTGTGTGAGGTATTTTATATTTACAGTCAGTGTATGTTGTAAATGGGGACATTTATATATTTACAAGTCAGCGTGAGCAGGGCAATGTTGCATTTTATATTTACCAGTCACTGTGTGCTGGGCATTGGGGTATTTTATATTTGCAAGTCTGACATAACATCAGCAAAGTGCATGGCATTTCTATGTAAATCCACGTGGATTTATTAGTCCTACCGGCTTTCAATTTAACTGCTGTTTAAAATTAAAACAATGCAATGTCACAGCACATTTTGGCTTTATGTTTTAAAATATGTTTTCTAAGGATGTTTAGAACATTAGCATTCCCTTTACTATTAAAGGTAATTAAATATCTAAATCCGTGTCTGTCATCACTTATTAAGTGATGACAGACACGCCAACCCTTTTTGCACCCATCTTTTCTGTTTCCCTGTTTTAAAGAAACTCCTTGTGATTTGCCTACAGTACCTGTATTTGGAGCTAGGCTGTTATTCTGGCTGTTATTGGGTGGGCTAACATTCCTTAATTGCAGCGCTTTTTCAGTGTTTGCTGAATCTTACATGAATCATTCTTATATTTAGTTATTAATCCAACTGTTTTTGTGGAGTCTTTTTATGTGTATTCTTGTGACTGTAATAATAATAATTTTGTAAGTATGTTAATTAAAAATATTTATCAAAGTAAATAATGTTTTTCCTGAATAATATGCCCCCAGAAATGATTCCTAACAAATGAAATTATTCCTTGCTTGTGAAACGAACAAATAACATTTGCATTTAAACCAAGGAACCCAATTAGGTTTTTTTTTCTACACTGCGCAAGAATAAATCTGGATCTAACAGATAGAAAACAAACAGCGCACAAGTAATAGCAATATGAAAATACAGCTAAGAAAAAAACAAAGCAATCTACATTTCAGCCTCGTGCTTTTATATGGTCATCAAACTTATTGGTCACTTGTTATTTCCTTTTTAGTGGGAATAGTTTACTATGTAAGAACAAACTCATAAATAAAACATTAGCTTCTCAATTGTGACCTCAAACACAATGGCAATCAGAACAGCAGAATAATTGTTATGTAGTATATTCGGGTGCAGAAGGAAAAAGTATATAAGGATTGATAGTGTCTAAGTGGTACATGGAGTGTGTGTAATGTTTATATTTTAACAATATATTTAAAGATGCCTATAGGGTGATAAACAAGAGGAGTTTATTTGGCTATAAATAGCTTGATCTGACATCACAACCTCATAAACGTTTAGAGTTCTATTTCCAAGCCATTGATGCAGAATTATATCTTCTTCCCCATGTTCTGACAACATACAGTTTGCCTGTTAGTAAGTGGTAACTGTCAACATGCAGGCAAAACAAACCTGGCTATTCAATCTGTTACATTTTACTGTGTAAGGATATTTTATTTTTGACTGTTTCCTCCAAAGTTCAACTAAACTAGAAGACATAAAATATAAAGCCCTTAATTCCCTTAGACTTAAATGAGATTTCACCTGCTGAAGGTCAGGGAATACGTTAGGACAAATGCTGTCCAAATATTTCATTGCAGTGAATTTCCAATATGATTTCTATTTCAACAGATTGAATTTTTGCCAATGTGATAAATTTCTTTGTAATGTCTCTGTAGGGATCTAGGCCCACTAAGGTCTTGTGAATCTGCCCAATGCTACTTGAAATATAACACTAGTGTTTGTTCCTGTTAGACCTAAGAAGGTCTAATGCATATAAAACCCAAAAATCCCTTGTAATGAGTGAGTTCACTGTAATTCTCCCTGTCACTTGGGCCAGCTAAATCAGATCAGCTTCTAAAGTTTGATAGATCTTTAAACATCTTGATCTTTGTGTTCTGCTTTTCAGATTGAAGAGTAAAATTGCCTAATGCTAGACAACCTTGACAGCTGACGGCCAGATACATTTTAAGGAATGCTTTCCCTGGGCAGAACTGACCAAAACTACTGCCTTAATATCAAATAGATCAGCAAGAAAACAAACTGTAATCATCAGCTAAAACAGCTGTAATAAATAAAAAAAAGGAACAGACTTTTATTAATGGAACCTGTAAGATGTTTGCCCAAGATATTACAATAAAGATAAACTCTAAAGAAATAACCATTTTGTAAACTTTAGGAATTACAACATTTTTAGAGCAATGCTGATATTTAGGCTGGTTAATGAGGACTGTGAGGTACTTTACAAACATGTCTGTCCGTACGTAACTTCATTAAGAGAGACACAGGAACTTATATCAGAAAGTGATGGTAGTGAAACAATACCAAAGACTCTCAGACCTTCTACAAGCATGCAAACCCCCTCAAAATAATATTCCCACCTTTAAAAAAAACATTTTTAATGATTCTCACATTTTGGGGAATTTTAACTTCTGCCTTTAATTTGTAGTAGGATTATCCCTTTATTGGTAACTAATACATCTTGGTGCACATAAAGAGAACCCTGACAGTAAACACATATAGGGAGATTCATCCAGAGCTGCAGGCACTCTGGGTAAACCTCTGTATGACATTCATCAGAGGCTGGGCGGCTTTGGGTGAATTTCAGAGTTAAATACTAATGCTGAAAGCCTCCGGTGAATAGGCTGTGACAGTAAGACTCACTCATCCGCTGCAACCTAGGGGCTAAAGTCCCCAGAACCAATCGTGAATCTGTTAGCTTAACTTTAAATCGGGATAATTGTATTTGCCTGCATGCAGAATGGGACTGTGCTTATTTATCTATTTTTCTATTCTTGAATAATTATGATTTGTCCTTCTATTGTGTACTTCATGTCTGGGGCTCTGTGGTCACAGTCCTTGCCTAGATGCTTAATTTCCCTTTAACATAAAGATAAGTTTATAGCAAATACATTTCCTTTTTAATATTAGAAAGAGGGCTACATGGAAACATTTAGTTCCATTATAATTAAATCTGAGCTTTATGAAAGGGCCGTTGCAATAATGTAGCACAGTGGTTCTCAGCGGCTCACACATTTAAGCCATGTTTTAAATATCAGCTAGTCTCAGCACAAGTTCAGCCACTGATAAACTAATTTGTGCTAATGTAATTTGTGTGCTGCCTCAAAGGTTTCGCACTGAGTAACCCTTCTACCTGTGGAGTTGAAAAAGCAAGATAACAAAGAATGAACAGCAAAGTAATAAAAATATTCAAATAATCTCATAACACAATTTTCCCCAAACATGCAACTTATAACTAAAAATCTACATGGAGGATATAAATTGATTGCAGAGAGCTGGAAAAACCTGTGTTTGCTTATTTTATATTTATGTGTAGATTTGGAAAGAAAAGTCTGTCAGTTGATTTCCCATGTACAGTAATTAGGCCTACAACAAAAATTATAGTTTGAACTTTCATACATTGAAGACAATCCAGTGTCTTGACTCTCCTACTGTTTTCTGTTGTCGTCTGTGGCTAGAGATGTCAAATACATTCAAGTCAAGCAGATTGGTGCCAATAAATAAATACCAACCAAAAGCTTGTATTATTAGTTAAGGTCTCAGTGAAGAGGAGGAGGATAACAATTCTTTGTTTAGGTAACACATTTGAAAGTGTTACCCCACCTCCTAAATAACAAGATATTTTGAGAGATTACTCCCAAAAGCCTACTCAGATCCTGCCTCAGATGCCCCCATGCTGAGATATAGCTTCTTACACACAGGTGATGTAATTGTCAGCTAATTTTAAAGGAAATACTGCAGGCTTTCATTTAACCCTAACTTGGAGACCACAGTTGCCCTTTAGTGTATCGAATTAAAGTATGTGCCAATGTTATCATAAAAGCTCTTGGAAGACATTGGCACAATCTACATCTTTAAAGGGCACGTCCCATAGCTGTCCCCACTGTGTAGTGTTAAAAAATCCTTACATTTCATCTTCTCCATATGGTTGTCCTGCAGTGTCTATTCAAAGACCAGAAAATTGAAAAGTAGGAGACTTCCTGTGTGTAATCTCTAACCCCCTCCCTCCATCTGGATCTAGCGGCATTGCATTTAATGTTTAAAAAATATAATCTTTTCTGAAGTGTAGGGGACCCCCTTCTGACCCTAACAGCCAGGTTTATAACATTAAAAAGTGTCCAGAAATAGACTTACCAACCTTCATTCCCTTAGCTCTCTCAATAGCCAGCAGCGACGTCTGGAATTGGCTGATTTTCAGCCAATCACAGACGTGGCTGCCACTCAGGTCCCAGTTGCTACTGCATTTCCTGAAGTAGCAGTAGAGGCAGAGGCTGAAGAAACAAAGTTTGGTAAGTCTATTTCTGTGCACTTTTTTAGGTTATAAACCTGGCAGTTAGGGTTGGAGGGGGTCCCCTCCCCCTACACTACAGTAAAATTTATATTTTGGGGATACCCTTTAATAATGATTAAAACGGTATCTCTTATGCTGCAGACATTAAAGAACAGAAGGTGGCAAAACCACAACCAAATCTACTTTCAATCATTTTGTAATTCCTCATTTTTTTATTTTATTTCTGGTACAATTAGAAAACCGTATTTGTTTCAGGTCAGAATTTAGCATAATTTGTAGAGTAAGTAGAATAGGAAAAAGAATGGAGCATGGAGGAAGGTATTGGATGTCTGGGGGGTCCTTGCTTTATGCCTTCCTGACCTGTTTTCTTATCGTCTTGGAAGGACTTCTCTGTTGATCCATATTTTCTATACTTATTGATGATGACCTTCATTGTAGTCCATAGGTTGTTTAATGCGTTAAATTATGTGTAAAGTAGAGATGGCCGAAACTGCTGGGTTTTGTTCTGTTTTCGGGTTTTCAGATCTCGGGAAAATCCTGAAGATCCGAAGTCCTGAAAACGCAACTTAAATTCGGGACCTCGGAGCGCGTTTTCAATATCGAACGTTAGAGCAATTTTTGAAAATTCACGAAAATAACCTCGAATGTTACATAATCCTCGAAAATATGATTGAAAAATATTTTTGCGTTTCCGAACGTTCAGTAAAAATCTAACGCGATCCGAAATCCGAACAATCCGTCCAGATGGAACATTCAGAACCTAGGGGTTCCAAAAGTCTATTATCAGTTTGTATTACCATAGTAATCATGGGCTATGTGGATATTTGGACAGTCTTTATTCATGCTCTGTGTATATGTATGGGGCATTATATCAATCCTTTATGTATTTATGTATACATTTTGCACCTTGCATTCAGAAAGTTCCTAAGGCTGGGTACACACGGGGCAACTGTAGGGCAAGAAAATGTACTGTCATTTTATCAAATAGATCCAGTACAGAATTCCATACAGGAATTCATTTGCATTCCTCCATCTCCACGATTTACGGTTTTACATTGTTCAGTGAACCTTTTGGTCTTATTACCAACTATGAATGATTGTGAACAGGATGAAAACGCTACAGAAAACCTTGATGTCTTGTATGAAAATGTTTATATAACATTCTGACACAATAGCACTGGTACAGAGCAATCCATATTCTGTGATGCAAACTTCAGGGTTAAAGGTTCTGACATTCCAATAAGCAAGGTTATAAGGAAGATATGGTGGGCAAGCTCCAGTAACTGCAAACGATTGTAAAATATGGCAAAACAATTACGACCTAATTAGCAGCTCATTATGGCATTCCAAGTAAACATTGCAAGGCTGCGAGACAATGCGTCAGGGTTTTCACTGCAGGAAAGCAATTATAGCTACATTAGTGGATAAGGAAGAGTAATTAAGAAAACATTGCCTCTTACAATATGCAGGAGCACAGCATGGCCTTGTAATCAACGCATAGAAACTGCACTTAAGGATTAATAGTACAAAGTTATAGTGGACAACAAGGATATACACATTCCAAGCCCCTAAGGATATATTTTAATATAGAAATACACAATGCTTATTTTTAGAATACCTGGAAGTGCCCACAATGGATTTTGAACCTTACAATGTCTTTGTGATAAAGATTTTATATGTGAAAGGCTTCAATGGGATTCATATAACCATAGGAAACCATCTAAGTAACAATAATGTTTTTTCCTTTAATAACATTTTTGTTTTAAATATATGAAAAGATCTGCCCTGTTAGTATATTTGGAGTCGGTATGAGATTCTTGAATAAAGTGACCCATATCTACATGCCCGCAGGCAGACTTGGCTGAGCTGCTGACATGAATATGATATGGGCCCATCATTCTAGCAGGGATGTTAACAAAACTCTCCAAGGAGCAAGTGAGACATTTCCTGTCAAGCAACTTAGATGTCACTGGGATTTTTTTAAATTGTCAAATTTCCTTTATTTTCTTGATCATGCTTTTAAGAAAGATTATTTTTACTAAATTACTAAATACTATTATTAAATAGATATAACCATTGGAAGGTTCCTTTCTAACTCTTATAGGAACATCATCATTACTGTTTTAAAGGGCATGTCCATCCCCAAAACTAAAATTTAATCCCATGCGGGCCCCAATGTGTAGTGTTAAAAAATCCTTACATTACATATCTGCTCCTTATGGTTCTCCTGCAGTGTCTGTTTAAAGTCCAGGAAACTAAAGAGTAGGAGCCTTTCTGTGTGTAATCCAGTATCTGCCCCTTTCCTGTCCTCCTGGAGGACTTTGGCATGCACAGGGAACCCCCCACCCCTCCGGATCCCTCATCTCTGAACTTCATTTTTAAATAATATACTTTTTTTGTGTAGTGTAGGGGACCCCCCTCTCAAACCCAATCGCCATGTTTAATTGCTTCTCCATTCCCAGAAGTTGCTTTAGCGGCAGAGACCGAGGGAGCGAAGGTTGGTAAGTATGTTTCTGGGCAATTTTGAAGTTTTAAACACGGTAGTTAAATAAAAAGTACCTGACACAGAAGTTAGGGTTGGTAATTCCAAAGTGCACTTATCCCTTCACGTCTGAAATGTCATTGTGTTCCCTGGAATCTGCAATTGCATTTCATTGATTAGAAGACTATGTGCTATTCAGTACATTACTTAAGTGTATCGTGACCTCACTAGCAGAAGTGCAATATTAATCTTTTATAAATATGACCTAGCATCTCAGTAAAAGCTCTTCCATTAGTATGACTTGTAAGAATTAGCATCCGATCTTTATTTGATTTCAAATGCATCAACAAATAGAAGGTTGTGTGTAACGGCAACATTTTACACCCAAGAATCCAAATCCATTTAATAAATAATACATAATAATAATAAATACAATAAGTGTTTGTAGCCCTCAATCTGAGGACAGCTCGAGAGGTGGATGGGTGATTGTTTTGCTTTATTTCCACTTTCACCTCTAAATTCATTTTAATTTAATATACTGTATCACCCCTTTTTTCCCCATTTGAAATGAATTTGTTATCCCCCTACAAAAAAAGTCTCGCCTTCATGAAAAAAAAGCCAATACCAAGCGTTTACATGATTAAAACAAGCGTTTACATTTAACAAATTGTGTTGAAGACCACCGCGGATTTATTGATTTTTTAAATTTCCCTAATTGTCAATTTATCAAATAGTGACCATATTTATAAATATAACTGGAATTTCATGATATTTATGGAAATAAAAGTCAATTTCCCAGCAAGATTACTTCTTTAGAATACTGTGAGTCTTGGCATCTGTGATAGAAATTCAGCATTGGCTATAAAAGGGTTATTCCTATTTTCTTTATTTAAATTCTTCTTCTTATAATCTGTTGGGAAATTAGGTGATGAAAACATATGATAAAGTTAAGTCATGCAAAAAAATTCAGTCTGCTGTCTTATGGGAAATAAAACCAGTGATAACTTTTTTTATGGGTGATAAAATTGAGCCCCATAAAGGTTTCCTGTTCTACTTACTAAGGTTAGAAAAACAAGAGGAAAAAAATTATTTTTTTTTTCTGTTGATTTCACCCCGTACAGTGAAATTTTTGCAATTAAAGGACATTTATCATTAAAAATGATCCGCTCTTCCCCAAGCTCCACCCATCCCAGGACAAGGCTCGGCAGTCTAAGACAGTGGGGCAAACCCCCCAAAACAGAGCTGCCTTAAGGAAACTGGGACGTTTGGGCAGGCATAAGAGGTAGACGATACACAGGCACCATTTCTGCTAAGGACTGGATGTGTGCAGGTGCTCCATTAGGCTTCTTCATTGATTGATCGTCTGGACATGTACAATATATTTGTATATACAGTACAGCATATATTCAGTTAGAACACATGGCTCAGCTAAAGCACTGGCACTGCAAAACACTGTTTAATTTAAGGCATATATGCTAATAATGCAAATGCAAACAAAAATTTGCCCTTTAACTACTGCTTTAAACTGCACTACAGCTAAAGAGGTCATCTTACTGCCATTGGTTTTAATTGGCTTATTATGAACAATTTTTAAAAATTCCTAATTCATCTGTTAATGTGCACCAACCAATCAGCTATGATCTAACTGCAGTAGACCTGTAAAATGATAATGTCTGATTGGTTACTCAGGCACAGTTACACCTCTTATTACATTAACCCCTTACAGCAACAATATGCTAAATTGTAAAATAAAGTAATAGGTAGAATTGTGAAAAATTCTTTAATTGGCAGGACAAGTGCCGCACATTAACATTCACAACAGAATAATAAGTAGCAAGTGCAGTAATGCTGAGCTCTGTAACAGTAATCCAGCTTGTTATAGCTTGTTTTTTGGAATATTACAATGGTTTTGTATAACTGGGGCATGCTATCAAGTTGTCTTTTGCTGCAAAATTGATATCTAACAAATTGCTGTTTTAAATTGGACAAATCATTATCTTGGTTACACAGATACTCAGTCCTGGGCAGAAGTGTTGAGTTCTGGTAGATTAGTTTGCTACTAATTTCTTTAGTTCTGATACACAGCAAAAACCTGATGTAGAACTACCCTGAGCCCAGTTGTGAGTCACGTAAACCTTCCAGAATCCTCAATGGTTTCCAATATCCTTGGGCTTTTTTTTGTGTTGTATAAAGTTCCACGTTTCCTGCTACCTATAATCCAAACTAGTCCAAACAAAATGATGAAAAGTTTATTTCTAATAAAATATCTTTGCAGGGTTAGCAGGATTGCAATCCTGTTTAATCTTTTTAGAACCTCCCCAAGATAAATAGCCTCTTAATTAACAGCGATAAGCAATAAAAATCTGATATTGTAAATGTGAGTGTAAAATCCCTACCCAATGCAGGGTTAGCGTGGGTTTTACATTCATTTTATGGGGCCTGCATGTTTTTGGACTTTGCACAGCACATAGGATGCAATGCACCTTTAGTTATCTTTTATTCTACTATGTGACACGAATCTTACTGGGTAATGGATTGGTCCATTAGCTCAAAGTATATTGGTGCTCCTTACCTGACCATGATACCAAGATGCAGTAAATCTCTCCTAAGTGATTACTGCATTGCTGGATTTGGGCAGGTAAATAGTGCATCTCCTTTCAACTGTTTTAATGATGTCACCTGTATCACATGACTGAAAATACCTTTAATATGATTATAGAATTCATTAGTGACTTACAGTATATTTAAAATGGGCGGTACATCATTCCTAATATAATAACTGCATTTCAACTCACATGTTTAATTCCCCATTCAAACTGAGCACCAATTTGTATAAGATTCTGTATTAAATGTGTTTAGGCTACACTCATTTTTGTAACTTAGCCCAGAGATTGTTTTTTTTTTAATTGAAGCATCTTTCTTACCAGAGATATACTTGTAAGTACCTTTAGTCACTTCTAAACCCTCCTTATTTCTAAATCATTGGCCCTGTCATGCTCACTGTTTTTTACCCATGAATAGAAAAGAGAGCTATCCCATGAACTAGCTGCATTGTATCTCTCTTGTGTTAAGAAGAGTGGTAGTAAGAGAACACAGGAGAGCTAGCCAATGAACTAGCTGCGTAGTATCTCTCTGTGTTAAGAAGAGTGGTAGTAAGAGAACAGAGAAGAGCTACCCAATGAGCTAGCTGCATTGTATCTCTCCATGTTAAGAAGGGTGGTAGTAAGATAACACCGGAGAGCTATCCAATGAGCTAGCTGAATAGTACCTCTCTGTGTTAAGAAGAGTGGTAGTAAGATAACACAGGAGAGCTAACCAATGAGCTAGCTGCTTTGTATCACTCTGTGTTAAGATAAGAAGGGTGGTAGTAAGAGAACACAGGAGAGCTATACAATGAGATAGAAGCATTGTATCTCTCCGTGTTAAGAACGGTGGTAGTAAGATAACACCGGAGAGCTAGCCAATGAGCTAGCTGCATTATATCTCTCTGTGTTAAGAAGAGTGGTAGTAAGAGAACACAGGAGAGCTATCCAGTGAGCTAGCTGCATTATATCTATCTGTGTTAAGAAGAGTGGTAGTGACAGTAAACAGGTTTAAACGTAATCAAAATAATATATATTATTATATCTGTTGTATTCAATTAGATCAACTGGACTTGAAATGTAGTTCTTGAAGACGTTTCGCTAGTCATCCGACTGGCTTTCTCAATTCAGAATGACTTGTACAAGAATCTGTGGCAATTATGTACCCTGGAAAATCCCAATTAGCATATCACAGCCAGGTGTTAAGGGTGTGATTAGAAGTGGCTAGAGGGTGTTTAGGAACGCCCAGAGTAAGGTGTTAAAACAGCATTGTACATGGCGACATTGGTGTCGAACCCCCCCACCTCTATTTAGGCTTGGTTTCTTTATTTCAAGCTTTCACAGAACACATTAAGGCGGTGGCCAAAACATTAAATTCACAAGGGAAGAGGTACAAAACAACAAACTGGCTTTCTTGGACTGCTTGGTAGAAGTTAAGGAAAATGGTAAACTGGAAGTAGAGGTTTACAGAAAACCAACACACACAGATCAGTATTTGATGTTTGACTCCCACCACCCTTTAGATCACAACTGGGGGTCATCAGAACCCAGCAACACAAGCCGAGAACATCCCCACTAGCACAGAGGCGAAGGCTAAAGAAATGAAACATCTCAGAGGAGCCCTAAAACTTGTGGATATCCAGACTGGGCTTTGTCAAAAGAAGTAGAAGGAGAAAAGAACACGAATACCAACAGTGAAGGGAAAAGCAAGACAGGAGAAGAACTGGTCATCCCATATGTAGCAGGGGTCTCCGAGAAATTAAGAAGAATTTTCAAAAAACATCGTATCCCTGTCTGCTTTAAACGCACAACACACACTGAGGCAGCAATTGGTACATCCAAGACCCAATCCAAAAACACAAGAAAAGCGACATCATATATGCAGTGCAGTGCATGAAGAATGCTCTGATTTGTATGTGGGGAGACCAAACGCAACTGCATCAACGTATGGCCCCAGCAAGAGAGCCAATTCCTCGGGTCAGGACTCAGCCGTGTATCTGCATCTTAAGGATAAAGGACATACCTTTGAATATGTAATGTTAACATACTGCGAAGGAACGTGACTGGTTCAGAGAGTGTTTAAGGAGGCCATTTATGTGAAAATAAAGAAACCAGCCTAAATAGAGGTGGGGGGGTTCGACACCAACTGTCTGCCATGTACAATGCTGTTTTAACACCTTACCTGGGCGTTCCTATAACACCTCTTAGCCACTACTAATCACACCCTTACACCTGGCTGTGATATGCTAATTGGGATTTTCCAGGGTACATAATTGCCACAGATTCTTTTAACAAGTCATTCTGAATTGAGAAAGCCAGTCGGATGACTAGCGAAACGTCTTCAAGAACTACATTTCAAGTCCAGTTGATCTAATTGAATACAACAGATATACCATGACCTGGATGAATGAGAACCTTCACAAGCAATATATATTATTATAAAATATTTATGTCCCTGGTTTTTATCTAGTTCCAGTTTAATGTTCATAATAGCTTTTCAAATTAAGGGCACCTTTAATAAGTATCTGGTTAATAATGCAGGTAATCAGTTGAGATTAAGGGCAGGTTTCTGACTAGTGACCAGTTTTTTGTTTTTAGGGTGAACATGCCCTTTAAAACATGATTTATTTTTTAGAAAAGAAAAGTTTTCAGTGCAAAAATATTAGCTACAATCAACAGTGGCTTTCTCCAATACATTGCATCTCTAATTTTCAATCTTTAAATTGAATAATATTTATATATATATTTTATTTATTTATTCGTTTTTTTTTATATATATATATATATATATATATATATATAAGAATCATGACAATCAATTTTTAATCAATTTACGAACCCCTAATTTCCCATTAGACATTCTTTATCTCAGTGTGTGAATTTAGCTTTCAGTAAAGTTTCATGTCCATTAAGATCTCTATTTCACTTCTCATTCTCCGAATAGTCGATATCGCTTTAATAAGACGCACCTAGCATTAATCTTTCTGTGCTATTTTATTTTGCTTCTTTTCTGAAAATCGGAATTTATTATGAACCATAAATTCTTAAATATGCGCTGAATATCTTTTTTTTGTAACTGAAAGCAACTATAAATTAGAGGAATAAATCCACATATAGATATTTTACAACTACAATTTAATCTTCTTGCAAAAACGTGTCCATAACAAATTCATCAATTCTTTAAATGTCAGTTTTAAATTCAATTCCTATCAACATGTCTTGGAAAATCGGTTAAAACAATATTTTGTCTGTAGATCTGATCATACCATGATGTGTGATGTGTGTGATTTATGGAAATAAACGGCTTACAGGGTTATTCAATAAGAGTTCTTATCGATAAAAATGGTGCTAATTTTGCCCCACCCAATATGTTAGCTTTCAAATGTTAAATAGCGCCATTTTTATTGATATGAACTTTTATTGAATTTCCCTGTATGTTACTTATCTGGGCAAAACAAACTTTTAAGATGTCTTGTATGTGGATTTTTCTGCAACAAAAAAAGCATTAAAATGACATCACAAGAATGACATTGTAATAACCCTTCTTGAACGCCACCTTTATAATTGTGTTTCATATTTTTTTTTAAAAAAATTATATTTTCCATACTACAGATTTATTATTGTTTATTTTACAGGCTACATTTTGAAAAGAACCGTTTAAACAGCCACTAGAAAAACATTTGGATGTGAGATTGAAGTGGTGATTTCACTTGGATTTCTATAAGGTAAGAAGATTAAACAGCAGGTTAATTTCGATGATTGATGACATGTTAGGCATTTCCTTGTTAAACTGCATTCTGTGAATTAGCTCATCTCTGCTGGGTGCTATAAAAAATCCCATAAACCCATTTTATTGTAACTACAGTAGTGGGGGAATGTGCAAGAATTACTATTCTACAAGAATTCCACCCATTTAACCGAAATATAAATATTTTGTTAAATATAAAAAAACCTTGCTTAATTTTTAAGACACACGCAATGTCAAATAAAATCTATATTGTACAGTAAAGTTAATACATATTACAATGTGTAAACAGGACCACTTATAGAGCTTACATACATTTAAAGGAGAATTATAGAACTGATAAAGTTTTTTAAAAAAAACAAACATTTGTAGCTTCTCCACAAAAGATATTAGGAGGTAGGAATAATCTATCCTACCACCCTGCCTCAGGTGCTTTTCATTTTAAAAATTAGATTTTTACAGTGGAGTTTCCTTTAAGGGTTGTGGCTGAAGTGCATTGGAGCTAAGGCTGGATACACAACATAAATATTTTTGGATGGAAATATCACATGGTGTGGACGGGAGCGCCAGCGACCACACTCGGTCGCTCGTTCGTCCAGATCAGACCTGTTAGTAAATCACGGTCGATCAGGCAGTTCCGTTAGCAGCAACTATTGCCGCGACCAAAAGTCATTTGTGCCGGCCAATCCCTTGTTAGTAGCGAACTCCCCAGTCAGAACAAAAGGTCTCCCTGTGGGTACCCACCTTAAACACAGGATCCGGTCATAAGTGTCTTCCTTCAGCTGCAAAGAAATAGTATTGGTAATAATGAATACTGCCTCATACCTTCCAAACTGTTTTTCTTAGCAGGTCAGAACCTGTTCTTTCTATGATAAACTTTAAAGGGCATGTCCACCCCATTTTTTTTTTTATTCGTCACAAAACTCCCCTGATCATTACTTACTTTGCCTCTCTCCTCCGACGTTCAGTCCCGGCCCCATGAAACTGCAAGCAGGGGGCTATTCCGGCAGCCGCGTCCGTGATTGGCTGAGAGGCAGACAATCACGGACGCGGCTTCTGGATGAACGTTGGGGGAAAGAGGCAATGTAAGTACAATTCGGGGGAGTTTTGTGACAAATAACTATGGCGTTTGGGGCTGGGGGAGGGAGCCCTACACTACAGAAAAGGGGATTTACACTAGAGGGAGGGAGAGAGAAATGGGAGGGAAAGGGAGGGGGGGAGGGCTGCACTGAGCATGTCATTTTTCTTCCGGAGGAGAGACAGGAGGCAGAGTCTTATATGGAATCGGCCAGGCTCCTGGTGGTCACTTTTTGGGACTTTGGGGGGACATTACAGGAGAACCATTTTGAACAGGGATGTAAGGTAAGGATTTTATTACACTACACAGTGGGGCCAGTAGTGGGTTAAATGATAGTTTTGGGGGTGGACATGCCCTTTAATATCCCTTCTGTGTGACATGTCCTTTCCAAGTTATCTGCATTGCCTATTTTTCACTCCTGTCATTCATGTCTCATGCACATTAGATCAAATTCTGCAACAGCTGTTACATTTGATCAAAAAAGGTCAAATCAGTCCAACTAATCTTGTTGAGGGATATAAAACTAAATGTATGTTAATATAGAATGACATAACTAATTGCACAGTGTGTCCTAGTGCTTTTAATGGTTGATTTTGTTTTTCTTAATTTAAAAAAACTTTTGTACTATGTTAAGTGTATAATGCAATAGAAATAAATGAATAAAGCCATGTGCATTACTCCATGATCCTCTGTGTATATGGGGACTGCACCCAGGTACATTGCTTCTGAAAAATTCTTCAATGAATGGCGGTATTTTCAAAATAAATATATTGCTATATACATATTGTAATGCATATATTCAGTATACTGTATATTGCTGTATATATAGTGACATAATGCTTTGTGTATTACACTGATACCCAATCATGATGTTTGCTAGTATGAACTATAATACAACATGTATTAATACATTATTATTACATATTATTTATTACAAGTCATAATTCCTGTTGGTATTTACAAGTTTTGTAATATTTTTATCCCTGGAACCAATCTTGGAACCGTTGATTTATTTTTTTTGGCACACCCATTATTTAGCTGTAGCATGGGAATACAGATGGGAATACAGTAGACTGAAGCTGTGTACTAAGTGATGCCCTTGCTGTCTTTTTTGCGTTATTTTTTGAGTTATATGAGTTATTATAAGGAGCCACAAAGCTGTCAGATATTCAACATTATTCCTGTTTGAGCTGTTTTTTGAGCTAGTTTTGCATAATGTAGATTTTAAAGGAGAAGTGCAAATACAGATACTATACTAAGAAAAAAGAACAGTATTTTTCCATCTCAATGACCTTAACCTGCCTATTCAGCATTTTGTCTGTGTATAAATAAATGTTTCTGAAATACTGACTTCCTGTTTGCAGGACCCCTAATAGAGACTGTTATGGTCTTGCCCTTGACCCAGTGCCTGGGTTGATTCAGTTGCTCAGTAGAGATCTGAGCATCTTTGACCCATCCAACAGCCAATCAGTAGAAACTACTGTTAGGAACATTCCAAGGATGTGGTGCATCCTGGGAATAAGAAGGACTGTTAGAACCTGAAATGTCAGCTCACTAATTTCAACAGCAGGGAACAGCAAAGGGTATGAAATCAACTGATTTTTCAAGATGGGAGAGATATGTAGAATAACTAAAATGCATTACACAAACTACAATTTAACAAATATTGATCATTTCCACTGAACTGTCCCTTTTATTTTTGGATATATTTCATGAAATTAACAGGGCGAAGTACCAACGGGCGCATCGCTCCTGATTTGGAGTTTACGTCACGCTAACTAATGTTATATCGGTTAGTGTGACTTTAACTACTGCCTTGCAGTGGCTGCATGGCTAACGTGAAAGTTAACAGCGCAGCCGCCGCAAGCGATGTTATACGCCAAAATCAGCATTTTATTGCTATTAGCTGGCATTGAAAGTTACAAAATAGAACAGTGCCAGGTAGCGATGTTCCGAGCGCTGCCGATAGTGTCGCTCGGTGCATCGGACTGTAAATGTTTTATATAAAGATTATATATATATATATATATATATACAATACAGGATATACTGGGGTTACCTTGATGTGGTTGGAAGGCTTTTCATTCATATGATCACAGTAATTTATCTAAAACCCCTTTGTTTATAAAGTGCCAGTGTGCAGATAATATGATATTGTATGGGGCTTAGGAATGTGCCTTGATTATCTTTTCTATGTTTGTATATATTATATATATAATATATATATATATATTATATATATATATATTTATTTCTCACAAAGTTGATTAAAAATTGGATTAAACACAAAAAATTTACTTTTCTGTTAAAATGTAAAGTTACTTTTGTAGTATTTTCTGTGTTACATCCTCTAGAAATTATTTACCAAAATGCTGTAGATACTAAACAGAACCACAGGAGATGCAAAAAAAATTGGTTTCCATGGAAATATTATTCCTTGATAAAAGAATTCTGCTTATTTTGCATTCTAAAACTGGAAAAATTGCAGTTGTCAAGATAATTCTACATTGTTCTGCACAATAAGGGAACATAGTGTGAAGGCTATGATAATAACACTAGGCCATTCCTTAGTAAAAGAAAGAAGGAGGAATTCAGCAGGTACTGCTCTCTTATTCTAATGAGGTTTCTTTACAGTATATGTTTTGTATCAGAGGTATAATACTACTAAAATAAGTCTCGTAGGTGCAATATTATGAAGGGGAATCACTCAGAGGACAATAAAGGAGAACAATATGCCCCGTTACCTCCCAGTATCTTCCCTTTAATGGCTAAATCCTCACCCTAGGTTTGACTTAGTTTCCCAGTAAAAGTTCTATAAAATCTGGCAATGCATTTGTTTCCTTTAACATCCAAGAAACTTATTGTTCCCCAATTAACATTGCTGCTTATTAAACGAAAGACAACTTACATGTATTGAATTATGGTGTCACAGACAGTTTTAAGGTTTTTTTCATGACGTGTTAGTTTTGTTTATATTTAATAAATTACCCAAGCAAATTATTCTTGTATTTGATACAATACAGTAGTGGATAAATGGTTATCTTTTTTGTTATAATCAAACTTAAATCTTCCATAACGATAAAAATGGTGTTTATTTCTTGATTATCAACCAGATAATAACATCCATTGTTTCTCACAGCCATGTGATCTGTCATTTACCATAAAAAAAGCTTCTTCTAGGCCCCTCAACGGTCCCAATTTTGGCAGAACAGACCTATTTTTTGGGGCCTAACCTAGCGTCCCAGGCTGCTCAGCCACATCCCACCATAGGCTGGGTTGTCAGATCATGGCATGACTTAGGCAGCCCAAAGCATGGGTAGAGATTGGGCACCATAAACCCCTCCCATGTTCTATATCCCAGACCAAGTTAGGAGGTAGGCCCATATAATAATTGTTCCCCAGGTAGTTCTAGGCTGTATATAATAGATGGTGGGTGCGTCTGTCTCTCTGTCAACTGGTCATTAACACAGAAAAACATCTTTCAGCATTTCATTAGCATACTTTTTGAATCCCAGTTTGAAGGATAATATTGGGAGGTGTGTGTTGAACCCTAGATGTTTGTGGTCTCTCGGATGACTAGATTACATATGTTCTGGACAGCAGTATTCTATAGTGAAGGAGCAGCAATAAGAACTTGATCAAAATATTGTTTACAATAAACACTGAAATCTGCATGATACATTAGCCCTGCCAATAGAGAGACCGGCAGAACCAAACCAAGACCAAGAAATATTGTTTCCCATAATTGCCTTAGATTTCCTGGGTTACACACCATGTACTGTATGCATAAATGCAACCTAACTAGATATTATCTTATGGAACAATCAGGGAGATTCAATAAACTTTCTTATCATTTAAAACGGTGCTAATTTAGCCCAACCAATGAGATTTTATTTAACATTTGAAAGCTAGCATCTGATTGGTTGGGGCAAAATTAGCACAATTTTAAACGATAAGAACTTTTATTAAATAATCATGATTGTAAATATATTCATTGTGGCAGCAGAAGAAACCTTTTTATAGACTGACCACTGTATGTAGAAAACTGACCAATATAACATATACACCCCTCTGTTTACCTTTGCAGCTGTATGTATTCTTTGCAGGTGTATGTATATGCGTCTATGTACATGTGTCTAAAGTTTATCACCTCCTTGAGTCCTGTTTTTATTGTTATAGCTGAATGGCTTGGATTTCCCTACAACTCCATAATAGGTTTTCACTCCTGGAGTATGCTGCCCTTCTCTGGACCTGACTCTTCCCCCCATTTCTATTAATGTGCATTCAATTGGTTGGAATATCCGGGTTGTAATTGGGCCAGAGTGAAAATTTATATGGAAGTGGAAATTTATATGGAATTTGAAATAGCACCGTGAATGTGTAAAGTACTTCATCTTCTTTATCTAGAATCTAGGTTTATATAGGAAAACCCACACACTTACTGTATATTGGAGCTTGTATTGAAAATATGCTTAGCCTGTATTTGTTTCTGTCATTTCGGAATGCCTCTTCATTTCCCTGGGGTTACTATCAATAATGAATTTATGTCTACCTGTGTCCTAGGAATAATAGATGAGAGAGTTCATGGTAGATTGATTAACCAGGAAGGCATCATTAAGTAAATCCTCCCACTCTGACTTTGAAGAGTCCAAGAGACTGAAGTAAATTAAATAGTCAAACCTCTATATTTGCACTTACATTTTAAAGTTTTTTTTTGCACATTGGAAAAGCATTTTAGCACCGAAATCTTCTTTACAACTTAATCCAGAGTTTCTGAGATTTCGTTTTTATAGATATAGGTCAATCTGTATCAATGTAAAACTATTTATGTAGCTGCAGTCAAATTATAATCGGAATGCAATTTGCACAGTAGCATACCTTTTTGCCTTCCTCAACAGTTAGGCAGGAAATGAGGATTTTGCTTGATGGGTTGGACTGCATGGACGTATGTCTTTATTCAACCTCAAATACTTCTACTACTATACTATACCACCAAACCATCCTGTATTTGTTATTGGAGTCCTGCTGTCTTGGATTACCAAACCTTGTCTCATAATGGGTGGGGACTGAGTAGTCCAGGAGTGTGACTGGACAGTCTGGGGTATAGCTGGGAGGTTGAGAGGCATGACCAGTTCCGCATGAGGGGCATGAACAGGGGCATGAATGTTATACAGTAGAGAACTAATTAGATTTTGGTAGCAGTAAATGGGCCAGCTTTCATTCATAGTTCGTAAGACTTTTATGTTTGAAAATAAGGATTGTTTGTGCTGATAGTGTGTTGTGTTAAGGACTGTGTGTGTAATAAGCAGATTAATCTTTCTTTCTTCCAGTTAAAAGGGTGCACTGGGCTTCTATATTCTAGTATTGCACCTGTTGTAATCACAAACAGGTTGTGAAAGGGTTACTTAGGGGCATATTTATAAAAAAACGTTAATAACGGAAAAAAATTACCGCACGATATGTATGTCCTACGGTAATTTTAAGTCCCTTTGCGGCGATACTGCACTTAGCGCAAAGCACTAAGTACAATATCGCCACGAAGGGACTTAAAATCCCCTGCCCTCGACCCCCCCCCACAGCAGCCCCTGGGAAGGTGCTGGGAAGGGGCGCCAGCAGGTGGTCGCGACCACCCTCCAACGCACCCCCTCCACAGCAGCCCCTCCAAGCCCCAGCCCCACCGCTGGTGGAGAAGAAGGAAGGGAAGGGCCCACTGGGCCCCTTTCTTTCTTCACCCATCTACTGCAATAGCATTGAGGTCCACGGCGGAGTGCACTTCTTTATATAGGTTTGAGAAATCTAATCGTTTCTGATTGGTCAATTTTTAATGCTTGGTTTACATGCTTTACTTAACCAATCAGATTTCAGAAGTTTCCAGAAATCTGATTGGTTAATGTAAAGCATGTAAACCAAGCATTAAAAAATTGACCAATCAGAAATGGATTAGAGGATTTCTGCAAACCATATAAAGAGGTGCATCCGCCGCGGAACTCGAGTGCCATCACGATAGAGGGCTGAAGACAGAAGAAAGAATCGCCTGGCAACATCGACTCCGCTGAGGCTGGCGGTGCCAGTGGGCTCACTGGCGGCCGCAGTGAGCCTGCCTGGCATCGGTCACCTGAGTGAGGTTGGTGTCGCCAGCCCGAAGACGTCGCCCAAGGGCTCTTTTAAGAGCCGCACACTGGGGGTCCCGGTTCGAGCTGCGGGAGCCCTGCTAAAGGCACTTGTCAGTCCGCAAGGGTCCTTACAAGGGCCGGGGAGGGGGGTTCAAGCTGCGGAACCCCTGCTGGGAAGCGGCGGCAGGTGGTCGCCGCCGTCGTGGGGGGTTGAGGGCGGAGTGGGCGTGCCTCCCAGGGCGGGTGCGACCACCTGCCGCGGGTTGCCTGCCCATCTCCGCCGCAGGGAGGCTAGTATCGGCTGCTTTCGCAAAACAGCCGATACTAGCAATGCAAAACAGTTACTGCCGCTTTATAAATAGAAGCAGCGGTAACAGGTAAGTATCGGCGCAAAGAGTTAATGCCTCGTTAACTTTTTGCGGCCGTTTCCCGACATTAATAAATCGCGTTAAACGCGATTTATGCGGAAATGTCAGGGAAAACGGCAGCGAAAACTTAACGAAGCTTTATAAATATGCCCCTTAGTGTATTGTTTTTTCCCTCTCTTCCTGGCTATTGAACTAATTGGTGTGGGGGCTTGGGCCAATTAGTTAAATAGGATTCACATTGGTTGGAATTGTGGTTTGAACCTAACAAAAGGAAGTTTCCTGTGAGTGGAAACGAACTAGAGTGGAACGTGTACAAAGTCCCTTGTTCTAAAGGACCTTGCTCTCAAGAACATAGAAAAAGAAGGACATTGAAACAAGAAGGGCAATTAAACAATGTTGGTGTGTCACTGTGATGGTGTTGTGTATTAGAAGGGACAGTTTTATTGGTAACATGCAATATGCATCCTGCAACATGTACAGGAACCTGGAGCAGACGTTCCAGGGGACATATGTCTGTGTCAGGTGTGAGTAGGTTGCCCATTTGGAAGCTGAGGTGGAGAGTCTAAGGGAGCAGCTTGCAGCACTGCAAGCATTGGCAAATCTTGGTGGACAGCAGGCACTGGCTGGGGTCAGTATATAGGTGGGTGGAAGTGGGAAAGGGAAGGTTGAGGGGGGAGGTAGTTTTGTTAGGGCTTCTAGGGGAAGTGGGGGACGGAAGCGTAGGGTTGCTTCTTCCCAGATTGCCCATCCCAACAGATTTGCCACCTTAGGTGATGAAGTGGAGGAGGACAGCTCAGAATTAGCATGTATAGAGCAGGCTAATCCATTGAGCACCCAACTGCCATCTCTAATACAAGGGAGGAGGAACTTAGGATCAGGAATGCTAGGCAGGTGGTAGTGGACTCCATTATAAGGAAGGTAGATAGGGTAATCTGCCGTCAAGACCCTACATGCCGAACTGTGTGTTGCCTGCCTGGTGCTAGGGTTCAGCATATGGTGGATTGTGTAGAAGACAGATTATTGGGTGGGGCCGGGTGTGACCCAGCAGTCTTGGTTCTCGTTGGTGCCAATGACAAAGTTAAAGGAGGAGGTGAGGTCCTTAGACAGGATTTTCGAGAGCTAGGGTCCAAGATAAAAGCAAGGACCTCCAAGGTAGTGTTTTCTTAAATACTACCGCAGCCACATGCTACGCTAGGGAGACAGTGGGAGCTTAGGAGCATTAATGCGTGGCTAAGAGGGTGGTGTAAGAAAGAAGGGTTTGGGTTTATAGATAACTGGGCAGACTTTGCTGTCGGCTACAGGCTCTTTAGTAGGAATGGGTTGCACCTCACTGATGGCGGTGCAGCTGTTTTAGGGGAGAAGATGGCTAGTGGGTTGGAGGAGATTTTAAACTAGGTTTGGGAGGGGGAGGGTATTAGCAGTCTCACTGGGATAGATAGCCCAGGAGGAAAGCAGGGTGTAAATAGGCCAGTGGTGGGTGGAAAGGGGGGTGGGGCTAGCATAGGGGATAGGGAGGTATGTGTATTAAAGTGAATGAATAAATTACAGGATCATAATCTAAAATGTATGTTTGCAAATGCGAGAAGCCTGGCTGACAAAATGGGTGAATTGGAGATAATGGCGTTGAATGAAAAGTATGATGTAATAGTTATAGCAGGAAAGTGGTTGAACAGTTCTCCCAACTGGGCTGTAAATTTAGAAGGATATGCCTTGTTTAGGCAGGACAGAGAAAAAGGGAAAGGGGGAGGAGTATGTGTTTATGTTAAAAAAGAATTGAAGCCAAATTTAAAAGATGAAATAACTGGCGATATGGATGTTAAAGTGGAGGCAATATGGGTGGAATTAGGCAACAGGAAAGGGGTAATGTCCTTGTTGGTGTCTGCTATAATGGTAGCAGAGAGGAGGTGAGTCCGCCAAATGCTAGCAGAGAGGAGGTGAGTCAACTTCATATGCAGTTGGCAAGGGCTGCAAGTTTGGGGAGTGTGCTCATTATGGGGGACTTTAATTACCCTGACATTGATTAGTGTTGTGGAACTGCCATCACAGAAAAAGGCGATGAGTTCCTGAATTTGCTGCAGGATAATTTTCTCTCACAGGTGGTTGAGGTTCCTACTAGAAGAGGAGCTCTCTTTGATCTGGTAATATCTAACATCGTGGAGCGCATTATAGATAGGCAACTGGAGGCTTAGGGAATAGTGACCATGAAATAGTGTTGTTTGGACTTATCCAAAGGAAAAGTGCGCAGGGTTAACAAAGACTTTTAATTTCAGGAAGGCAACTTTTCCCAGGTAAAAAGTAGCTCCTTACAATGTCAACTGGGATAATGTATTATCAGGTAAAGGTACTAAACAGAAGTGGACTGTGCTTAAGGGGATTTTAAGCCAGTTCACATCTAAATTTATTCCCTTGGGAAATAAATGTAAAAAAAAATTAATCTGCGCCCATGTGACTGAACTCTGATGTAAAGAGTAACCACCCTGCCCTCACCTGAGAAGGGCCTTTGGGGCTTAAGGGGTCCCGCAGCTCCAACTGGGACCCCCCTTCCCGGCCCTTATAAGGGCCCTTGCGGCACTTACAAGTGCCTTTGGCGGGGGTCCTGCAGCTCGAACCGGGACCCCCAGTGAGCAGCTCTTAAAAGAGCCTTTGGCGGCATCTTCTTTCTTCCAGCACCGGGGACACCAGCTCGGCTGACCCCCGAGAGGTACCCCTGAGGCAGCCCCCCACTGAGGTCGCCGATGCCAGGCAGGGTCACTGCGGCCAACAGTGAGCCCGCTGGCACCGCCGGCCTCAGCAGTTTGCCAGTTGCTTCTTTCTTCAGCCATCTGCTGTGATGGCATCTGAGGTCCGCGGTGAGTGCGCCTCTATATAGTTTGCAGAAAAACCCATAATCCGTTTCTGATTGGTCAATTTTTTAATGCTTGGTTTACATTAACCAATCAGATTTCAGAATATCTGATTGGTTAATGTAATACATGTTAACCAAGCATTAAAAAAATTGACGGGGTCGTGGTGATCCTTTCCCGGCATCCCATTCCAGCCCCCTGCTCCGGGATTCGTGGCAGTATTGTACTTAGCGCATTGCGCTAAGTGCAATATCACCGCAAAGATAGTTCAAATTACCGCCGCACATCACGGCCGTGAAACACTTCACCGTGATGCCGCTCGACATTATAAATATGGCAATATCGGTATTTTTTCCACGATGATGTGCGGTGGTAATTTTATGCAGCTAATTTTGCCCTTTTATAAATATGGCCCATAAAGTAGAGTTGATACAGGAAAATTTCCGATTGCCACTTGGAGTCAGGAAGGATTTTTTTTCTCCTTTATAAATTTAGTGTTTTTTGCCTTCCTCTGGATCAACAGTTAGGCAGGAAATGAGGGTATTGCTAGATGGGTTGGACTGGATAGACGTATGTCTTTATTCAACCTCAAATACTATACTATATGCATTTTTTTAATAATGTATTGTTTTACAATTGATAGATACCCATTTCATGATAATTTACATTGAATTTTTTTTTTTTTGTAATAAATACAGAATATATTATAATTACAGTATTGACGTGTGCTCAACCTATTTTTATTTTGGAGCAAATTGTGTAATTCATTGTGACAACATATTTATGTTTCCATTTAATATTTTATACCACACAATGTAAACTAGCAACATGTTCCTAGATAAAAATGAAATTAACTAGAACACAGAATGATTCTATCACTGGATAAGCCGTGTAAAAGTCCGAAATTACGTATTCTTCATGATTTGCAAGGAGTTTGTATGTTCTCCCCCTGCTTGCGTGGGTTTCCTCCGGGCACTCCGGCTTTCCCCACAATCATAAAAGCATACTGATAGGTTGTATGTGTCAAATAAAATGTGCTTAGATTGTAAGCTCTTCGGGGCAGGGCCTGATGTGAATGCATCCATGTAATTGTAAAGCGCTACGGAAGATGTTGGCGCTTTATTATTCCAAAATAATAATAATATGTACTGTACCTCCACTTCAACAGAGATAAATTAATCAATAACCTTGGTACTTCTATATGATTAATGATACTAATGCAGTTTCTCTATTTTCCATTATGGAAACGCGTTCGATATTGGAAAAAAAAAAAAAAAAGGAATGTCCAACCTGCAGCCCTCCAGAAGTCCAAATTTGGACTTTTCGCTATTTATAAAGCAGTGATAACCAGTAGCGAAAGGGTATTACAGCTACTTACATCGCTGTGGTTACCGCTATTTATAAAATGGCGAAAAGTGTATTTTTGAGTTCAGCCACTCCAATTCGCCAAGTCTAAGGTGGCCATTTATTTAGCCTGCCAATGTGTCCATGGAGGTGTCAGTACTTCTCAATACTAATAAGTACTCAGGGGGGTGTTAGACTATTTTCCAGTATTTACTGTTATACGATCAGCGAGTTCGCTTTTTTTTTTTAGGATTCAAACGGGGGTCTGAGGGACATATTTATAAAGAACATTATTTTTGTTTTTTTCCCCACCAGCCTTTACCACAATTTTTTAAACTTTCAACTTTTCTTTTCATCAAAGTTATTAAAAAGGCGAATGTTCATCAAAATCGAAAATTATCTAGCAAAAAGCAACATAATACTGAAAAAGCTCAGCACATGTGATGGTAAATAGGTAATACTCCCTGGTGGTTTTTCAAAGTAGTATTAAATTGGTTAATACACTGAACACCTCTCTGTGTTATTTAAAAATAGCCTAACACATGTGGTGTTTTTTCAGCCAAAGATATAATAAAAAGTATACATTTCAAAAGGCGAATTTTCTCTATTTTATTAATAGGACATTTTTTAGCATTGTTTATTTTCAGCAAACTGCATCTAATTATCCAACCAGTTCCATTAATATGGGAACATACCATAGTGTTGTGTAAGAAATAGTCATGTTAATGGAACATTCCAGTAAGTAATGATGTTTGGCGAAAATTCTGGTAAAACTGCAAAAAATGCCACAAAAGGGAGAAAAGGGGCAAAAAGGTAAATGTTCACCTGTTTATAAATGGCTTTAAATAAAAATAATGACAAAATAGCTCTGAAATTACACTAGAGATCGATCTCTTTTTCGCAATGAATAAGATGATAACTACCGCCGCAGCAATAATTTTCCACAAAGGCGAAAGTGAAAATGAGCGTTTTTATAAAGAAGGCGAAAATAGCGCTATTTGTCATTGCGATGTCCTATGATAGCGATAGAGAAGCAATCGTTTATAAATATGCCCCATGAAGTCTGGAATATACTTATTCTAATAAAAGGGGATTCACAAAAATGTATGAAGTAGCAACATTTCAGTAAACCTTAGTGCCACAGATGCTGTTTTCTCTCATTCTACACAATGAATTATGTATATTTTAAACAGAAGATAATTGTTTTATTTTTCGTATCCTATGAAGATAAAATCAAGTAACACATTTCAGGAAAGTGCAGAAATGGTTGATTAACATATTGTGTGTGGAGATCAGCCTTTTACCATTGCTCTCATCTCAACACATTAACTTATCATCATAATTATTGTCAGAGCAAATGCTGTTAAATGCTAAATTGCCCTGCATCAGAAAAGGTGGTACTTGAAAAAAATTACCTCATTCTCCAGTCAGAGGTAAACAGTCGATGAAAGTAATTGATTGCTGGACTATCTGCTATGGAAAATGAATAATAAACCTGTTATTAAATCCTTTAACCCTTTAACCCGATTAACTTTGGAAGTTGCGAATATAGTATCCTTTATATTATGCAAATGTGACCCGTTTCAAGGGGATTTGCAGATTATTTATAAATGTGGTTTGTTTTGGACTGATACAAATTACACAGAGCTAGTCATAAGTTGATGGATCATTAAGTCACAATTTGATGTTTGTCTGCTTAGGTGGCTGAATTTAGGGCAAGTACACACAGGCAGATATTTTAGGCCCAATCAATTACGACTGGTCAGGGACAAATATCTCCTGGTACTTCTGTCCAATTTACAGGTCCCGGGACTCAGGTGGAATCAGTCACTATGTAGAAGGCCTTAGAGGCGAGATGTTCGAAACCAGCGAGTTTCCTTCCCTTTTATTGGATTTTCGGAATTTTGAAATAATTTGAAAATCCCAAAACGGATACATAGTCAGTGGATAAAAACAATGAGTCAAATAAGGGTATGAAAAGTATGGTAACTTACAGTAGATGGCTCAGGTACCTGGGAAATGTTCAAGGGAACACAAACATAAAAACCCCTGAATTTTCAATACACATGAGCTATTTTCTGAACATATTCTCGAGAGTTAGCCAGTGGCGTAGCTAGATATCACAGGGCCCCATAGCAAGATTTTAGGTAGGGCCCCCACATAAAAATCAGTTGGGTGCAGTTCAACCTAACCGAACAAAACTACAGAACGGTTATTTAAAGGGCATGTCCACCCTATTAAGAAATGTTTTATCTCACGTAGTTCAGCCCCACAAACTCTGTTTTCATTTTACTCTGGGGGCATCTTTGAAAGGTTTAAGTAAAATGAAAAATGGGGTTTGTGGGGCTGATATTTGTGAGGTAATTTTTTTCTTAGGAGGGTGAACATGCCTGCAGGGGATCTGCTTGGGGCCCCTTTTGCTCTGGGCCCCATAGCAACTGCTATGGCTGCTATAGTGATTCCTACGCAGTTGGCGAACATATGAGGCTACTTTTGGTAACCCTCAAAAGATGCCTAGTATATTTGGTAACCTTCGAAAGTATGATCAGAAACTCAAAAATAGTTACAAAAGTAGTTTTGATAACCTTCGAAAGTAGCTCTGTACTTTTGATCAGTACCAATTTGCCTACATCTGATGCACTCAATTCATTGATGTTTACTGTTTTAGCTCACCTTGACAAATGTAATTCATATGCAAGAATCTTGTTTTTGGATTTTAGTTCAGCTTTTAATACAGTTTTACCAGATACCTTGATTAATAAATGATTAGAATTAGGGGTGCCTACAAGATTATGCAAATGGATTTTAAACTTTTTAGTAGGAAGGCCTCAATTTGTAAAATTTTATAATAATCTGTCTGACGTAAAAAATTTAAATGTAGGAGTCCCCCAAGGGTGTGTCCTTAGTCCATTGTTATATGCAATCTATACAAGTGACTGCAAACTTAGAGGGGAATTTAATCATCTTATTAAATATGCAGACAATACAACACTAGTAGGACTCATTTCTAACAATGATGAAAGGGATTAACGAGCAGATATAGTTAAGTTGGAACAGTGGTGCGATGATAATAATCTGGTTATAAATAGTACAAAAACTAAGATGATAGTGGATTTTGGGTTGCATAGGCAGAAGATGGGTTATAGCCCTATTAAAGTCAATGGGAACCAAATAGATCGAGTGGCCAGTTTTCCATTTTTAGGCACAGTTATCAGCTCGGATCTTACATGGAAGCAACATGTTAACAGTGTGATCAAAAAAGCACAATCCAGATTACACTTTGTTAGAAGTTAAAAAGGGAACAATTCTCTGTTAAAATGTTAGTAACTTTTTATCGCAGCACAGTTGAGAGTGTACTTTGTAACAATTTCCTGGCCTGGTATGGGAATTGCAACAAGAGGTAAAAAAACACATTGCAGAAGGTAGTTTATCAGGCACAGCGTATTTTAGGTATAGAGCTACCAGCTATTAAGGATTTATATAGGAATCAATGTTTAAAAAGGATAAAGAACATTTGTTTGGATCACTCTCATCCAAATTCAAATCTGTTTGCTATGTTTCCCTCTGAGACAAAATATTCTATGTAAAACCGAATGTTTTAGGCTAAGCTTTTATCCATCGGCTATTAACATTCTAAATGCTCTTCCCTGTAATATGACTGTATCATAACCCTATCTGAACTTATTTATTTATTTAATTTCACTGACATCATTGTTTTAATGTGTTCAGCGACAATAAACAATTCTAATCTAATCTGATAATTAACGAAAATACAGAAGTTCCAATCGGTTACGACTGAACATTCGGATTTCAGAACCAGGAGTTCCAAATCTGACCCAGATCCCATCTCCGCATTAGAGTTTTTGGGTAACAATTTTTGACAATATTTCAGGTCAACCAAAATATCTACCAATGTCTATTTACCGGTAGCCTAAATCAAGAAGCCTTGAGAATGTCAACAACCTATTTATTCTCTATGACTAGAATTATAACCATATATGTTGTATCATGCCTGAGGAAGAAGCCTAGTGCTTCGAAAGCTTGCATTCTCAATCATTTAAGTTAGCCAATAAAAGGTATTACTTTATATCCAAGATGTCTTCACTCAGAATTATAACCAAGCGACTAAAAGGTGTTCAAACTATTCTCAACAATATTTCAGGTCAGCCAACCCAAATATCCACCCATGTGTATATAGCCTTAATCGATAAGTCTTGAATAGGATTATAATTATATCACCCCATTTCTATGACTTATCTGCATCATAAATCTTCAACCGTTATGTCTTCAGCTGATGCTTAACTAAAACTCTTACCTGATTTGACAATAAGCAGAACAATTTCCTAACCTTGGTTTTTTTTTAGGTTTGTGTATTTTCTTAAACTAGACTGTATTATAAGTTATAAACAGGGTGTTTGCATAAACATGCTCATGTTTTTGAATCCATCCATCAAAACAGACACAGTGATTGGATTTAGAAATAAATTACATCACAAAAGTAACTTTCTTATACAATTGGGGAAAAAAGTGTAGCAAAGTAATTGAAAACAGAGTGATTTTTGTTCCACATAATGGAATAGGCATCTACAAGCAGGGGAAAAATTTTAAATAGCAAGTAAAGCATTTCAATTGTTGGTGTAGACAGCTCTGGTCTCACCTGTATGGTATTTTTAGGATTTATTTAAAATCAGAATGACATCACAGAAAAAATAGTGTGTTATGATATCTATTGTTTTCGTTTTTAAAGGAGAACTAAACCTACATTTTTATACTCCAAAATGTAAAAGCACACCCCAATCACCAATAGACTGTAAAACACACTCCTAACATCAGGCATATTCTCTCTTGCCTACTGTCTAGTAAAGTGATTGGCTGGAGATTAATAGTGGGCATGGCCACCTGTAACAAGTTCCTGCAGTAGTTAAGAACTGAGCATGTGTAAATTAACATAATGGTCTGTGACTAATTTGTAATTCTATAATGCTGGCAAATAAAGCACAAACCCCATATTATTAAATTTAATTTCCCAGCAACAATATCAAAATGAGAGGTGAGACATAGATTACTAGATTTATGTCAAAGCGCTCTGTTCTGAGGAAATAAAATAAATATTTTATTGTTGTGTTTAATTTCTTATTATTCTCATTACCTTGCAGGCCCATGCAAAATAATGTGATTTCACTGCCAGGATCAACTAGGGGATTGAGAGTTCTAAATCAGGGCTAAAAAAACGATTTGATCATGAAATCATAAACTACACAAAACCACAAAAAACAACCTGAAGAAATCAGATATTAACATGGATGGCACGTGCATGAACTGTAACCATTGTCTATCAGACTGTGTATTATTCTAACAATCAGAACCAAGAATGGGTTTTGTTTTCGTTTCGTACCCGGCTCGTGGAACTTTCTGAACTTCGAGATTTCAATGGGTTTAGTGATTATTCAATATCGGTTATCAAGAATTTTTAATTGTCGGGGTTCTGAATGTTCATACCCTTGAAAATTTGATAATCCAAATGACTGACACCTTTACTAATATATACTGAACTTCGAGAATTCGATACTGAACATAGAAAACAATTAAATAATATCTGCTTGTGGGAAAGGGAACATTTCAGGTATTTACCTATTTTATTTCAAACTTCATTGGTACGTGTTACCCAGGCCAGTAGCCATGTCCCTGTGCAATTTAAGCACAGTTAATTTAGTTATAAGACAAGAAATTAAATAATTTCTTTAAAACTTCCGATCCCATTGACTTCTATTGGGTTAGTTTTCATATTTTCGAAATTCGAAATTCTGTTTTCAGAACAGAGCATACCCCTTACCTCCCTTGGTCCTGCAATGCAGCAACCACTTTTGACTGTTACTACTATTACGTGAGATAGGGAAGTAAGGTAAGGAGTTTAACTCCTCGGCTCATTCTGTGTTAACTATGGCTCTCAATGTTAGCACACAATTTAACTTATATCTTATTGAATCAAGAGCGCCAAGCTGTCTTCAAAAATGAATGCAGTGCAAAACCAGTTGTCTTTAAATTGTTTTAGTAAGTTTAATATTATTTAGTAGATATTTGTTTTTCATTGGTTTTATTCATAGCTGTTGTCAGGCTTACCATTGTAAATGCTATGGTGATCCTGTCACTTACAGTTTCTTATTGAATTCATAATTTCTTACCTTTACTCTCTTTTTATTGTACTTGTACATAAGGCCATGTCTACAACATAGTGTAAGTAATACTGGAATGTGGTGAGGTTTGCATATTACAGACCCCCACAGAGCAGTTTATACACTTTTAGTACTTATTATGTCAATGCAGATCAATTTGTTACTAATTCATTTCTTGCTTATTATTTGGACACATCGTTTCCATTACAGACCACCACACTCTCTAACTTGTGACAGAACTTAGTATTTTATAGTAAGGTTGCTTCATGCAATTACCGATACAATGTAACAAACTGTACCAGAGGTTCAGAAACCCTCCCTGGGTGCCTGCTGGTCTTCACCAGAGTCCCTGAATGGGACACAAGGTCATGATCCTAGGAAAAATGAATTGTCCCCAATACGTAAACTAAAGAGAAGCAGAAATGATACTTGTGGTCGGCAGATGATAAGCAGGATTGACAACCAGGAATTATTTTTTATCAAATGTTAATTTTTAGTTTACTTCTTTATTTTGAATATGCAAATTGACTTTTTACCTCAGAAATCCAATCTGAAATTGTCCCTAACCTTTCTGTACCAGGAATAGCAACATCGCTGTGAAATTTTGCAACATCAGCACAAATCATGCCAATGTTTTATAATATTGAATGGTCTCTGTAGATTTTCTTGCAGTCCATTTTCTACCCTTATTTAGCATATGACCATCCTCCAGAAAACCACAGAATGCTTTTGTGTGCCATATTCTATATATTTCTTGTTCTTTTACATAAGGAGACATGTAATACCCACATAATAAAAAGCCCACACCGACCTGATGGAATATTTTGTTATTGTGGGTTTTGCACTGCATTCATTTTTGAAGACAGCTTGGCGCTCTTGATTCAATAAGATATAAGTTAAATTGTGTGCTAACATTGAGAGCCATAGTTAACACAGAATGAGCCGAGGAGTAAAACTCCTTACCTTACTTCCCTATCTCACGTAATAGTAGTAACAGTCAAAAGTGGTTGCTGCATTGCAGGACCAAGGGAGGTAAGGGGTATGCTCTGTTCTGAAAACAGAATTTCGAATTTCGAAAATATGAAAACTAACCCAATAGAAGTCAATAGGATCGGAAGTTTTAAAGAAATTGTTTAATTTCTTGTCTTATAACTAAATTAACTGTGCTTAAATTGCACAGGGACATGGCTACTGGCCTGGGTAACACGTACCAATGAAGTTGGAAATAAAATAGGTAAATACCTGAAATGTTCCCTTTCCCACAAGCAGATATTATTTAATTGTTTTCTATGTTCAGTATCGAATTCTCGAAGTTCAGTATATATTAGTAAAGGTGTCAGTCATTTGGATTATCAAATTTTCTGTTCTGTATGAACATTCAGAACCCCGACAATTAAAAATTCTTGATAACCGATATTGAATAATCACTAAACCCATTGAAATCTCGAAGTTCAGAAAGTTCCGCGAGCCGGGTCCGAAACGAAAACAAAACCCATTCTTGGTTCTGATTGTTAGAATAATACACAGTCTGATAGACAATGGTTACAGTTCATGCACGTGCCATCCATGTTAATATCTGATTTCTTCAGGTTGTTTTTTGTGGTTTTGTGTAGTTTATGATTTCATGATCAAATCGTTTTTTTAGCCCTGATTTAGAACTTCATCCCCTACTTGATCCTGGCAGTGAAATCACATTATTTTGCATGGGCCTGCAAGGTAATGAGAATAATAAGAAATTAAACACAACAATAAAATATATGTTGCTAGAATGACTGACCTTACCAACAAAAGAACAAAGTTTGTAATAAAAACTCATGCATTAAAGGCAAAATTGCAGACTATAACTGTAATATAATGGGACAATTACTAGCAAGCAAAAGGAAAGAAATAACTTGAGGAAAGACCAGTAATAGACTGCTAGCTCCTGAATATAGGACTCTTAATTAGGACAGAGGTAATGCAGAGGTCTAGCTCTAGTGTACATCACTCTTAAGCTTCATATGCACAGACCAACGAATGACCCCTGAGCGTGTCCAGGCGTGCGATAAACAGACATTTTGGATGATAATCGCATGAGTGTATGCATTTGGTGTCATGTGGTCGGCCAAAACATCCGTTCGTCACACCCGTCAAGGGTCGTTCTTCAGACCGTACGTCAGACAATTGTACAAGGCTTTATTAGAGACCAGTAATAGATTACTAGGTCCTGTATATGTTTCCAGGGTCAGATTGGCTCACAATGATATAAGGGAAACTTTTAGTGGGCCAACAATTTATTCACCAATCAAAAAATAGGCAAGTAAGTAAACATAACCTTAAGTAAACGTATAACCTATATGTAGATGTGTCATAAAAGGTGTTCCTAAAGGGAGATATTCGCCATAAATTACGTCAGTCTCTTTTCTTTTATCCGCTGCTCTTAAAGCAATGGAAAGTTACCATATGGGGTAATCACAAATGAAGATGGTAACACGGTGCACTCATCCGGATTTATTACAAACATGCAATGTTTTGCGGCCAGATTATGTTTATAATCCTAATTACGATCGATGTTACGGTTGTAATATCTGTTGCAAAATGATTGGGTCAGGTGCTTGAAGTCACTTCAGATCTTATTTAACATTTGAAAGCTAACATCTGATTGGTGTGGAGACATTTGTATAGAAAATTTGTGAATAGTGGAGTCAGGGGGCATGGCCAATAGGAGCACATTCTTATAAGGCTCTTTAAAGACTATATGGGCTGTGAGTTTTACTGGAAGCGTTCTTAAGGCCCGTACAGACATCCAATTTGGCATACAAGGCCCGATGTTATACTGGGTGAGACATGAACGTCCATTTCAGTCAATAGTGACTTGTTTATATGCATTTGCTTGGGTGTAATTTGTTGATCCACAATGGCAGACGTGCAAGCCAATGCATTCACCCACAAAATTTTAATCAAAAACTTTATCACAGGTGTGGCACCCGCCACATTTATATGTAAATGAAACTTAAAAGAGAAGTATCTTACAATGTGTAGGTGTTCTGGGGAGTAAAGCTTTCATAGTAGGATTAAGAAAAAGTTTAGTTCTGCTTATGAAGGTTTTCATTCATCCAGGTTATGGTATATCTGTTGTATTCAGTTAGATCAACTGGACTTAAACTTTAGTTCTTGAAGATGTTTCGCTAGTCGTCTGACTGGATCTCTCAATGTAGAATGACTTGTTCAAGAATCTGTTGGCAGTTAAGTACCCTGGAAAGTCCCAATTAGCATATGACAGCCAGGTGTTAGGGACCTTCTGAATGCAAGGCATGATTGCATTGTGGCTAAGAAGTGTTATAGGAACTGCCCAAGGTGTCAAAAAAGCATTGTACAAAGGACAAAACAGCATTGTGGCAAAGGAACATGACCGGTTCAAGAGAGGTGTCAAGGAGGCCATTTATGTGAAAATAAAGAAACCAAGCCTGAATAGAGGTGGGGGGTTTGACACCAACTGTCTGCCATGTGCAATGCTGTTTTGACACCCCCTACCCTGAGCAGTTTTGTTAACACCTCCAGGGTACATAATTGCCAACAGATTTTTGTACATTTTGTACAAGAACTAGTCCAGTTGATCTAACTGAATACAACAGATAAAGTTTAGTTCTGCCTTAAAATATAGGAAATGTATAATATTGGTTGATGTAATATATGCCAACCAGAGAGCTACTTCGGCTATTTGACTTTTTAGGTCACCTTTAAATTATATCCTACAGCCCTGGCCCTCCACAATTAACCAGCTGCCTGTTCATACATGTATAGAAAAACATGGAGGTGGATAAGAAGAAGGAGACACAGAAAGAAGAAGTGGAGATAGTTAACTTAAATCCAAATTCCTTTGCGTAAGAAACCTACTGCATTAAAATGGAATTCAAAACTTACTGAAGCCTTTATATAAATGTTACTATGAGTAAACATCCTAGCAAATTATTATTGCTTACCTGTCGCTCGATGATTATATTAACTCAGTGAATATTAGGACATGAAACTGTGCTGCTAGACATGTTGTTTTGTAAAGTACTGAAGACACATTGAGCAATGAAGGGTATAAAATGCAATATTCAGAATGCGTTGCTGTGTGATTTCATCTTTCAGCCCTATAAACAAACTTGGGTCGGTAATTGGATTAGTCTGCTATAAAATGTAAGAGAGTTTTACAAGACTGCATAATCAAATTGAGGCAAAAAATATCTGTAAGTCTGAGTGGATAATGTACACATATTTTAGCAACTCGCACAATGCCATTTTAAGCTCATTCCGTCTAAGAATATTAATATGAACAGGAATATGAATTGCAAAGGCGTAAAAAACAAAGCATTCAGCTATTACCTACGTTTTCCAAACAAAAATAATATATTATCTCCCAGGATACACTGCACACATTTAAAATGGCCCATTGTACATTTCGAAGATAAAATATTCTCGGTTGAAACAATCGCCATTCCTTGATAGATTTATGGTAAATATAGCTTCTGTTTCACACGGGTTCCTTACTGGGTTGATTATATTTAAATGCTATAACAACAGATCGAGAATATTCAAGCCTCGTGGAATAATTATGGGTCTTGCACGGTCTTTGTTAAAACCGTTTATAGAAACTCTATGTTATGATTCAGAAATAAAAATGAATAATGCTAAATATGGGAATGAGAGAAATAATCATTCTGCACAACATCCAAATCTACTGCAAATAGTAAAGTTTGGTGCACTGCAGTTAAGAGCAATGTGCAGTATTTTCATAAGCTTCAAAGTTAATGAAGCAAATTAAGGGAGGGAGATTCAATAAAAGTTCTTATCGTTTAAAACGGTGCTACATTTGCCCCAGCCAATCAGATCTTATTTAGCATTTTAAAGCTAACATCTGATTGGTTGGGGCAAAATTAGCACCATTTCAAACAATAAGAACTTTTATTGAATAACCCCGATTGTGTCCCAGTATGGACCATATTAAAATTGCTGCAAAAAAAAAAGATAGATCACATGAAGTTTCATGAAGAGTGGAAAATAGTATTTTTCAAATTCTTAGTTTATATAATGCACACAGTTATTCTACATATTCTCTTCCATTATGTAAAATCAGTTGAATTTATACCCGCTGCTATTCTTGCTGTTGACATAAGTGAGCTGACATTTCAGGTTCTGTAACTTTTCTTTTCATTCCCAGAATGCACCCTAACATGGAATGTTGCTAACAGTAATTTTTTACTGATTGGCTGTTGGATGGGTCAAACATGCTCAGATCTCTACTGAGCAACAGAATCAACCCAGGCACTGGGTCAAGGGCAAGACCATAACAGTCTCTATTAGGGGTCCTGCAAACAGGAAGTCCGTATTTTGGAAGCATTTATTTATACTCAGACAAAATGCTAAATGGGAAGGTTGAGATCATTAGGATGAAAAACTACTGCTCTTTTTTTCTTAAAAGTAATGTATTTGCACTGAACTTCCCCTTTAAGCTTAGTTGGCTAAAGCTAAGTTGTGCATTTATTTTTTTATATTTAAATCAGAAAGACTTTTGTAATTTGCCCAAACACAGATACGATCACTGGATCACCGTAAATAAAAAGGAGACCTATTCCAAGGCAATTAAAAAGCCCTACAGAAAATTATATGGGAACATACCCAATGATAACATTAACCGGACATAAAACCTTGCCATGGCCTAACAACACCTTGATCTTAGGTGGCCTATGGAGCGTATGTTGGACATGTGGGACACATATGAGAAGAAAGTTTGTTCCTCTCTTAAACAGATCGAGACTTTAACACCTGTATCTCGTGGAATGTTTGAATGTGTTTGCAATGTGTATGTGCCAATGCAGGGTCAATTTTGTGGGTATGCTCATCTAATTGTGATTTGTCAGTATGTAGATGTTTGATTGCTTCCAAGGCTTTTATTCATTGCACTCTTTTGTTTAGCTTCATTTGCTGCCAATACAATCCTAAGCACCTCTTCGTCAGCTTTTCTTCTTATAAGAAACAAACATATTGATTTTGATCCTTTCCCTGTCCGTTAACACTAAAATAATGAGCTATTTTAAAATAACATTGTAACTTAGTTTCAAATGTAGATATTTTTTATTATAATTGAACCCCTGTAAAAGAACAAAGTGATTTGGATAATCGTTAACTTCGTTTTACCAATTTAAATGTATTATAACCATAAACCTTAATGGAATGGGACAGTTATTCTGAATCATTAAACTTCAGACAAAGTTCTAAATATAATTAATCAGCCATTTGAAAAGAATGGAAAACTTTGTTAAACTATTCATTTAACATGATATTTGCATTCAGACTTTAAAACTTGCTACAAGGCAGTATTGGGTGCGTGGATTGTCTAATTGCCTACGTGTTGGGGACTGTAAGGTGGGTACGCACACAAATGAGAAAGGGAGGATACCATCGGATACTGTATTGTCCCTTTATCGTTAGTGTGTGTAGCGCATTTCCAAGCACTCCTGAGGCTGAACTACGTTCACCATCGGCCTCGTGATAGCTCAGAAATGCCTGAAAATTTCCATCGCCTGCGGTCATCTCCCTGTACTTAAAGGGTATCTAGACCAAAAAAAAAGGTTATTTTAAATTGACCATAACTGGAAACTATAATTCTTCCCAACCACCACTGTATCATTTTTTTGTTGATCTGCCCCCTATTTCTTTACATATCCAATCTAAAACTTCTTATGTTTCAGCTGTCTATCAAGTTCCTTTCTTTCCAAAACTATTCTTCTGTGAGTAGTTTTACTGTAGCTGGAATGGTGACAGAGTTTTGACAGTTGCTGTATTTTGACAATGCTGTATGCTGCGTGCAGGCTTGACAGTTGGTTTGTGGGGAAAAAAGTCAGGTCGGATGGAAGGAAGTGGGAGTGGTTAGTGGGAGGGGGTATACTGCTCCTAAATGAAATGTGTGCTGGATTGAAGGCATGCAGCAACACACGCCAATCAGAGTAAGTGCTACTTACATGTATTCAATTATAGATTTAGATAAGGCAAAGTAATTTTTTCAGTATATTGTCCCTTTAAAGTATAGGGACTCGGCCACGGCTGAGAGAAACTTGCAGTCCCAAATGTGGGGAAAATGCTCGGGAATCTTGCAGGTTCTGTCTTTCATTTTTTAAAGATCTTTAATGTGTGTACCCAGCTTTAGGTTCAACTGGCCACTATCACTGATAACATTATTTAAAAGAAATACTGCACTTTTCTGTAAAATGGTCTGCGTGTGGATTTCATGCTCTCTTAGTGATTATATTACTTTAAATCATTTTGCAGTTGGTAGCATCACTTACCTGTTACAGACTGTTATAACTTTTTGCACTGCTATTGACACTAAAAGTGCATGCATGCATAGCCCGAGATATGAAGAAATCACTGATCAGAAAGTTAGGGGGTGGGACGTTCTGAATCTGCAGTCACAAAAACTAGTTCCGCCTCTAATCTGCGGTTGGCACATGCTCAGTGCTTGAGAAAGCAGAAGAAAGAGTGTTTAAGGTGTGTACATTTTTGTCTTTTTTAAATGCCCCATGAGGAGGAGGGAACACAGGGAAGAGGGATAGTCACATGGTTTCAGAGCAGGAAGTGCAGGGGATCTGGTGATACTGCTACCATATCACACATAAAAATGTAGATTTCTTCAAAACTATGTAAAAAAAATTTAATACTGAAATTAAATTGCAAAAAATAGTTCCCCTTGAAAACTCACGGACCAACAATTTTGTATTACTGTAGAATTGAAGTCTAGTTTAGGCAGACAGCTTTAAGTAGACCAGCTTTTAATATCATATATATTAATATATTTTATTCTTTTTTACAGCAGTTTTTTAATATGCAACTAAATTATATTTAGTGGTATACATTTAGTCAGATCATTAAAAAATGTTATTGGTCATAAACGTATTCCAGTTATTTGTTGATACTTGATACAAAAATGATATTATGCTTGATCAAATAAAAAAAATTACAAGCCTGGCATTTCCCAAACAGTTCAGGACTTTTTAAATCATATCTCCAGTCACAAAAGTGCCTTAGATTTTTTCAGTTTAATTGTAGAACGGTGGGTAAAGGAGTTATGTCTTCCCGTTCTTTAATTAAACGATCAGGAGAAGGCAGGGAACACTGAGTAGTTACCCTTGATCACGCTGCAGTGCTGGCTTCTCTGGCAGGTCCCAATGGAGCTTGAACTGTACGCGCATAACTGTTAAAGGGTATGTCCACCCTTCAGAATTTTTTTTTAGCAAACATTGCCCCTGTCCCCCCAGCCCCAATCGCTATGTTTGTAATATCAGAAAATGCCCAGAACTTTACTTACATTCCCTCTTGCCTCCGCCGCGCTGCCGGCCCTCTGCTTGCGAGAAAATGCAAGCAGAGGGGCGGGACCGGCAGTCGCGTCTGTGATTGGCTGAGCGGCATTTCCTGATATTACCAACATAGCGGTTGGGGCTGGGGGGACAGGGGCAATGTTTGCTAAAAAGGGTTTTACACTAGGGGGAGGGAATCCAAATCAGGAGAGAGAGGGAGGGGGAGGGGGAGAAGGGCTGCAGTATGCATGCCAAACTTCTCCCGGAGGCCAGGTAGGAGGCAGAGTCCTATATGGACTCTGCTATCCTCCTGGTGGGCAGTTTTTGGACTTTGGGGGGGGACTACAGGAGAACCATATGGAGCTGGGGATGTGAGGTAAGGATTAAACTACACTACATGATGGGGCCAGTAGTGGGGGGGATTATAGTTTTGGGGGTGGACATGCCCTTTAAGTACATTAACTTCCCTGCCGGCTCCTGATCATTTAATTGAAGAATGAGAGGTAAGACATAGCTACTTTACCTCCCCTTCTTCAATTAAACTGAAAACAATCTAAGGCACTTTTGTGGTGCAATAAATCCAATCTGATGTAACTGCAGTAGGCCATTTAAATGCTTATATCTGATTGGTTGCTGTAATTAAACATCACAGACAAATGTTTTGCACCTCTTATTATATTATATTCTAAGTTGTAATTTATATATCAGCGATTAGCAATTACATTATTATCCAACCACATATACTTTTAATGTAATGTAACACCAAATTACCTCCAGTAGAATAAAAACTCCTCTTTTCAGCCGTACAGTTGGTGCAAGGTCGTGTATTGATATTTTAGTTGCATATTATAAAGCAACACACCAAGTCATTGGATTTATCATTTTATGCTGTAATTGAGATTATGTTGAAGTTGCTTTGTTGTTTCCTTTTGTTGTATATTGGCACGATTGTCACATTATTATGGTAAACATCTTTGAAATGATTGTTAAACTGTGCTGCATTAGCATTGAGAACACAAGCGTTTTTTTTCTCGAATGTGCCAACTGACAGGAACCTTCACTGTAAAGGTTATTGAAAAGATACTTTGCCTGCCTCACGTCTGCCTGTCTCTCTTTCTCATGATAAATGACTCACTTCTACGGTTTGTCACTTGAAATATAAAACAATGTTACTAGCTATTAACCTTGACCTAAACCCTGGTGGACTTAAATATCATTTGACAGGAATTTTGCTCTACTTAGTCATTGACTTGCTCTCCAAGAGAAACTGATGGCTTGCGTACAAAAGCTAACGTTCCTTTGTGTTACTGCCATTCTTTTGTGGCAACCCTCTTGTTTTCATTTTTGATTCTTACTTATTTAATGTGTTTGTTTGCTTAGTTTAAGGAAGATGATAGATTACATAGGTGATGGTGAACGTTTTTGCATCAGATCTCTTGCCTGATTTATCAAGCAGGATCTTTGAGTCAGCAGATAATGTGTTTGATTCATTTCTCCAGGTCAGCAGCGATACATTTTATGGCTCATCTGCTCAAACTTTTGGCACAGTATTTCATGTCATAAAGCTTGGTGATTCAGCAGATTAGGCCCCTGTCTTCACACATTATCTGGCGAATAGCTGCCATTTTCATTTTTTAAAATAATTTACACATTAAGAAAAATAAGTGGCATTTTTTTTGCAAGATAGGATTTTTTTAAAAAACTTAAATTTACAACTGTCTTTTATCTGTCTGAGTCTATAAATTAAATCACTAAAATGAAAATAAAATTAAAAGAGATGATTGAGTCCAGAGATATACAAAGCCTTGAAAATCTTAATTCAATGTAATTTACTGTAAATGAAACCTAAGGGATCAAAACAGTTAAATGCTAAAAATTTATAACACCTCTACAATCAAAAGACTCTTATATAAATATGCTTATAACTTTGTTATGAAGCAGTGAACACAAAAAGTCATATTTCTATTTAAAGGCTAAAAATATATACAAACATTATTATTTGCTCCACCTAGTCAAATCATGTATGCTTATGATTAGCTGAAATGGTAAAATGACCAAAGTTCTAGAAAAGTTATCTGCTCATTACTAGAGATGAATGAAACTTCCACGGAACCAATTGAAGTTCCAAAAATCCAATTCATACAAAAAAGAATTGGAATTATTAGAATTTTCAGTGTAAAATTTTGACTATTAAATAGTATTTTTACAGTTTTCAAATGTAATTTTTACATTTTTCTTAAAGTTTCGCTTTTTTTTTCCCCGATGAAAATTCTGTGGATTTTGAAACTGGCAGTTCTGAATCAAGGTCAAGTACGTTTGGAAACTGGGATTAATCACTACTCATTACCATTCTTAACAAGTTTTCCCCATAATTTCTGGCCCGAGTTGCAAAAGATATTTCTAATGAGGAAGTCACTGAATTTTTCCAGGGAGCAGTGAAAAAGTGTGTAAAGATCATGGAACCAGAGGAGGACATAGTTTCAGTGGTGTCCTTATAACATGGCTACTAATAAATGGCTGAAAATAGTCATTTAAAATTTTAAATTTGAATGTTGACTAGGTATAAAGTATGGAAGTTCATTTATAATGTTGACTAAAGCCATGTCAAAAGACAATACAATTAGATTTATTGCCTAGTGAAGAATAATATTAATTTACTGAGATATGTTCTGTTTGAGAAGATTCATTTTGCTATTACTGTCTTAAATAATTAGAATGTGTGTGAGGGGAAAGATGTACAGTATTGTTAATTCAGCAGTTGAAATTGAGTATAGAACGTGCTCTCAAACATAGCACAAGTGAATGTTTCTTGCATCCTTGTTTTACTTTTTTTTTCCAGCAATCTTTAGGCTGGGTACACACTGGGCCATTATTTGGCTCCGACCAGGACAAATGACTATCAGTCGCGGCAATAGTGGCTGTGGCCGACAGTGCAAGCGACAAATCTTGCTGTCACATAGGAAACCACACAGTCGGTTGTGATTTACCATGGCCGGCCACCCCACACCAGCAGATATTTCCAGCCAACCAACCAATAGTGCCTTGGATCGGTCGGTTGCCTGGAAATATCTGCTGGTGTGTACCCAGCCTTAAACACAAACACAGGCCTTTGTCCTTTCATATAAAGCATGATCTGCTTACTTACCTATACACTGAAATCTTATGTCTATGTTGAGCTCCCTGTATGTTCATTAGGTTTGTGCAAGGCTATCATCTAGAAATGTCTCTCTTTATTAGAGAGGGACAAACTTCCTAAAATCTGTTCTGATTTGAAATTGGACCCATTAAAGTCAAAAGCATGATCTGCTTACTTACCTATACACTGAAATCTTATGTCTATGTTGAGCTCCCTGTATGGTCATTAGGTTTGTGCAAGGCTATCATCTAGAAATGTCTCTCTTTATTAGAGAGGGACAAACTTCCTAAAATCTGTTCTGATTTGAAATTGGACCCATTAAAGTCAATAGGGAGCCCAAAATCGTAAGAATTTAAATAAAATAAAGATAAAAAAGCAATGGCAACATGGCTATGGGACCTGGGAAATGGTGTGGGGATATTCAGAACTTGAAATAAAATAAATTCCCTTACACGCGCGCTACTTTCGAGCTTCGACATTCCAGATTTGATAATTACTCCATATTTCGAGGGTTCACGAAATTGGCAAACCGTCTACATAAGGAATCGAGGTTTAACAAATTCTGTATTTTTCGCAAACATAGAATCGTGGGTCCCAGTGTGTTGATATTTCTAAAAATAGCTGTAGTTGGATGATTTTAGGTCATGTGGCTGAATCGTTTGCACAAATTCAATAAATTCAGAAAATTTAACCCCAAATTCAGAAATCCTTGACCATTTGTTTGCTAATAATCCAAAAAAGTTCAGCGATTTCAAAAAATCCAATATCTCAGAAATCCGAAAATTCCGATTAGGTATGGGTCTATACAATCTAATTCCAACGCAGGTTCGAGTCTTTATGCAAATAGCCCAGTGTGTAAAATTCAGCTGCATCCCATCAAATTTAACACTGTCTGCTCATAAAGAGTCACAGTTTTAAAAATGGAAATAAAGGCTTTGGGAAATGGCCCCAATAATACCTTTTAAAAAGTTCACAAAACTGTATCTAAAGCCAGGTCATTTCAATTCAGTAAAATGATGTTTTGCTTCTAGTAAGACATTTTGATTTTACATCATTGTGCTTGTAAAGTAATTGTCCAATTTCACGCAAAGTTTATTACACACAAAAAAAAAAATTTGACCGAACTTGGTTTGAAAATAAACAACAAAAACCCCCCCACACAGCTGTTAAAGTTTAAATCAACTCAAACACTTATCATTTGTCTTCCTAGGTGCTGCTTTTCCTAAGTAAACAAACTAATTTGGCAAACTTTTCTTGTAATTAAATCTTCTGTTTCCTTTATTAATCTTATTGCCTCTCTTTATTTTTCTTTTTAGATGAATTATGTCTTTTTCATGAATTGGTGCCCAAAACTGTATTCAATAATTAAGTTAATGTCTTGCAATGTATTCATGAAAAGGCAGAGCTATACATTATTTCTACAGTATCTATTTATCGTTCCCTTGAATGGATTCTTTGTCTGAGATCAAGAACTAAATTATGGAATTAAATTAAGCTTTATGCTTCGCCAGACATTATTAAAATTGTTTAGCAACATTGTTTCAGGTTGAAAGCTCTTTGGCAGGAATATCACCCTCCTGATATATCTGTCTTCGGTATGATTATTCCCAAATCATTGTATTTATTTCTGTATTAGAATTTTTTTGTGTGCTTATTAATTTCAGCTGCTCTATAATACTTTGGTACTGCGCTAAAATTTCAAACATACTTTCCATATAAACTACATGTTTTAAATTAAAGGGGAACTACAGTGGAACACATTATCATAATCTGGGAGATGGAATTCTTACCTTCAGCTCTCCTGCTTCTTGGTTCTTGCGATGCATTAATCACTAAGTGTGAGTTACTGCATTGCGGGAACCAGGCCAATAAGGATCGCGGAGGGTAACACTGGCATTTAAATAATGTTCGTTTTCACAATACATAGTAGGGGAATAACATTGGGTGCTTGTGCCGTTAATTAAAAATGGCAGTGTGTAGGGGCCGAAACCGACCAAATTTCCATTTGACGGTAGCAGCTGACTTTACTTTAAGAAAAGGTAGACAATACTATAGTTATTTCTATGGCCATACAACCCACCAGTCCCCCTTTGAAAATTGCATCGAACTTTCGATAATCCTTGAAAATACGAGTTTCAGATCGTATTTTCGAGGATTATCGAACATTCAAGGCTTTTTGCAATGATTATCCAAAATAGCCTTGAACGTTCAACAATCATCGAAAATGGGCTCCTAAGTCCTAAAATCTGAATGATCCGGACGGTTTCAGATGGAACATTCTGGTTTCAGAACCAAGAGGTTCAGATCTCTACTTTTAAATATCCTAATAAAATTCGATAATGGAAAAAAATATATAAATATACACAAAGTCGCACTCCAAAGTGAATGGTGATTTACTCAAAAAACAATCCAGGTGATCACCTGAGGAAGAGGGCTTGTACCCCTGAAACGTTGTTTGTTGATGATTGTTATCACAGTCTATCACACTCATCACCCAGATGAACACGGGACTTACATTAGAAGCCAAGCTCTGTAACAGCTGGAGTCTGGGCCGCCTCACTCTTCACCCATATGTTAATGGATCAAAACTGATGGAACACACGTTGCTTCCTCTAATGGCTGACCCCACACACTACTTTCCGCAGGAACTCCAGCAGGACTGCTCAAAAGAGGAAGACCCTTCCGTTCTTGGTGTGAGACGATTCAGTCCCGTTGGAGTTCCTGTGGAAAGTAGCGTGTGGTTTGAGCCATTAGAGGAAGCAGCATGTGTTATATTGTATTAGTTCCGATCTATTCACATATTTTTGGTGCAGTGCTCCTGATGCAATACCCATTTGGTTAAGTTTTGCTCAACCTTGTATATTTTGTGGACAGCAGTGGATGTGGTATACAGTGGATGGATTTTGCGAAAGCTTTTTATACGTTGCCACATAGGCAACTAATGTATAAACTGAGGACTGTTGGCCTAGAAGAAAACATTTGTTTATGGATAGAGAATTGGTTATTGGATCGCAAACAGAGAGTGGTGGTAAATGGAGCTACATCTATGTGGGCTAAAGTTCTAAGCGGAGTGCCTCAGGGTTCTGTACTGGAGCCACTTCTGTTTAATCTGTTCTAATGACTTAGAAGGGGGCATTGAGAGTAAGTTCTCAGTGTTTACTGATGACACTAAACTATGCAGAGCTTTGGAAACTTCAAATGATGTGCAAGTGCTGCAAGCAGACCTAGATAGATTATCAAAATGGCAGCAGTATGGCAGATGAGATTCAATGTTGATAATTGTAAGGTGATGCATTTGGGATTTAATAATCCCTGTGCCACCTACACCATAAATAACTGTATTAAGTGCATATGTAATGGAAAAAGATTTGGAAGATAACAGACTTAGCTGTAGCAAACAATGCCAGGTAGCAACGGCTAGAGCTAGCAAGATATTGTCTTGTATAAAGAGAAGAATAGATTCAAGAGAGAAAAATATTATTCTTGCCCTCTTGATCCCTCCTCGGTTTTCATCTGAAACCGATGTGGGGATAGTGAGATTTTTGCTGGATTGTACAGTGGAGCCAGTTCCATGTCTTTCCTCTATGTCCATGCAGTAAGGGAGACCCCGGTGATGTCAGATGACATCGTCCTTCACCAGAGTCTTCCCCCGTGCTGCCCCTGGTGGTGTGTAATATAATTCTCATTACATTTCACAATCACCACATCGGTTTCGGACTAAAACAATGGGGGATCGAGGGGTCAAGTGGGCACTTGAATTGTGCCTCTTGATCGCCCCTAGCTGCCTTAAAGAAAAAGTGTGCAGCAAAAGTGCACAGATCATACATTGTACAATCTGTGGCACTTTAAAGATGAAATCACATCACTAAATGTATAAATGAAAGCAATGTCCCCAAATATCAACACTGCATACCAAATGGGTCTAAACAAATATATACTTAGCTTATGTCCTGTATAGGGAATACTAGCCACAATTCCCATTTCACATGTGACAGCCTCGATTAGGCTGTTTTACTTAATAGGCAGAGCTCCGGGGACCACATTGTATGTATGTATGTATAATTTTATTTATAAAGTGCCATTTGGGTACGCAGCACTGTACATTAAAAAATACAGAGTATACAAACAGGGGAATAAGTGCAAGCAATTATACAGATTGATAAAAATTAAATTAAATACCATCTCCTACATCGGTTAAGAAAGCATATATAAATTATGTATAAATTGATATAAGTGCAACAAGCCTTGACACATTAGGAATGAAAACCCTGCCCCAAAGAGCTTACAATCTATGTGGGGGGGACAACATACAGATACAAGTGTGGGGGGATGAGTTCAAAGTGCTTAAAAGGGCTAACAATCATTTGTTGTGCCGATGCTCAGAAAGGTAGGATAAGAGTCTAGATTTGAAAGTATTAATGGATGTCACCAGGCGAAGCGAGAGAGGGAGAGAGTTCCAAAGGTAGGGAGCAGCAAGAGAGAATGGTTTAAGGTGGGAGGGAGCAGTGTCTGTGGTAAATATTTCCTTGCAAGGAACAGAGGGCACGGCCTGGAACATAAGGGACCAAGAGAAGATAAGTAGGAGGTGCAGTTGAGCGAAGGGATTTAAAGATTTAAAGCAGGGTATTGAATATGATTCTTTCACTGACACAGAGGATGTTCGTTCTGGTCCTCTACAATTTTCGAGTAGCTGCACAAGGGTGCACCACATATTCAATCAGCTGTAACAGGCCCGCCTTGTATGTGGTGCATTGAGCGCCAGTCTTTCCATCCTATTTCACTAACAGTTGCTGACTGAGGCAGCAATTATTATATTATCATTTTCTGTGTTCGATATTACATTTCTTAATTTATCGATTATTCAAGGTCTCAGACATTCATATTATCCAATATCAGGGCCGTTTTTAGGCATTGGCCACATAGGCAAAGAGCTTGGGTGCCTATGTTGGACAAGGGGGCCTATGTTGATCCAGGGCACCTATTCTTCTCCCTACCATCTCCCTGTCAGCTTTTACTCTTCTTGTTCTGCTGTAATTTGGAACATTGTAGTGAGTAGAGAGCCTGAACTCAGCTCACAAATGTTGCAAATGAACTGAAGGTGAAGGAAGGAGGGGGGAGGATGAGCTCAGCTAATAGGACTGAGGAGAACAGTTCTAAAAGGCCAGGTAAAAGCTGCTGCAAACAGAATCCACTCAAGCACACCAAACTTGGCAATGGCCTATATAAGGTAAGTGCAGTCCTCACAGCCCTCCACCCTTAGGGCCAAGGCAACCCAGTATATATAAACAAATGGAAGAGCACAAAAAAACATACGTTTCGGGGGATGTATAGTCCCCTTCTTCAGGTATAACTGTGAACACACCCAATACACCTTATATACCCTTAAATCCCACCCACTAGCGATGTGGAATAGGTTAAAGCTACTGCAGACTTTATAACAGTGACCCTGTGACTAGCAGCCATGAGATCCCTATCCCTGTCTCTTTCTTCCTCTCCAATTAGAACTTAGAGTAGGTGAGGAGTGAACAATTCAATGGAGGAGACATGGAAAGCAGGTACATACTGTATATCATGTCAATGCTGGCAGCTGGAAGAGTTAAAGGTAATACTCTGCTGGCACTGAAAGAGTTAAACATCTCAGATCTCACCAAATTTCCCTGTTCTGCCCGGCCACATGTCTACTTTTTCATGCCACCAGGCTGGAAACAGTTTCTGGGGAGAACACTGGCGCCACATACCACACATCCACTGAAACCTATCCTGTCCTTCCAATCAGTATTTCATTGGTGGCCAGTGATGCTACATATGCACAAATGTATGTATACACGCCCACCTCACCTGGTACAGTGTGTGCATCTTACTAACAACTAAAGTGGTCCCACTATAAAGAATCATCCACAGACGCATTAACAGTGTCAAAAGGAATTGAGTGGGGAAATCCAGCTGCAATTTGGCTGGCCAAGTTTGGGGGGTGCGCGTGTGGGTGGTAGGGCACCTAGGGCACTAACATGGCTAGAAACGGCCATGTAAAATTATATGAATGGTTGATAAACCTAATGAAAAGTCTAAACGAACCCCAAACCAGGAAAAGAAGTGCAGTAAAAGAATGCCTGTTGACCCCAAACATTGTTATCTGGCACAATGTATCTTAAAGAGACCACAAAACCGCAGAGTTTGAATGGTTGCGGATGGGCCATGCACTGGCCATGACAGCCTGTATATCATCAACTGCCCCACAGTTCATGGTATGTCTGAGAACTTTGTTCATAAATTATTACATCAAGTTAATGCAATTTTATACTTCCAATTGCAATAATAATTAAACAAGGGACAGTAGTCAGATGGGGTAAAACGTGAGATGACCCAGATACCAGATTAAAGAAATATCAAGAAAAATCCTTTAAATATGACGTGTCTTTGAGACTTTTTATCTTTATTTGAATTGAAAATGTAAAATGGTTAAGGAAACAGCAGCGTGAACAGGGACATCCTATTGAAAGAAAAACTTGCTGGAACTAATAAAGTGTTTACAGGTTCCCATAAGGCATCTGACAGGAAGAATCACTGCTCAGTCCACCAAAGAATTAAACAATAGAGAGTAATAATATGGGCTGGTGCACTCAATCCAACATTAATGCCCTCTGTGAAGCAGAAGAAATCATTCAGTTCCTTTAGGCTGTGCAGAAGCTAAATACAGTATGACATGAAATTGTTCAAGTGCTCATTAAATCTGATTGCTAATTACCCCTTTAAATGATTCAGCTAGCCTGCGACTAGGTAATTAGTAATTTATTACTGCAGAACAAACTAGTATCTACAAAGCATACTTATTTGAATTGCACACATGCTGCATCTATATAGATACAGTAGAAACAGATACTAATGTAATTAATAGTGCTCTAGATGCCGAATGTCAACTTATATACTATTAGCATATAAGATTCAGAGTAGCAAACAGGTAAGTATGCACACTAGCAATCCAAATAGTAAATCGGGGTCCACACCCTCCCACTACTCCGTGCCCTGCAGTGTATAATGTAGCCAAACAATGATAAAGGGGGGGGGACACCACACACAATTAGGGGAATTCACAGAGGAGCGCTGCAGCCACGCAGCTCTCCTTTCTCCCCTTAACGTCACGCTAACCGATAAAAGGTCGGTTGGTGGGACGTTAAAGGGAAAGTTCAGTGAAATTTATCGATATTTGTTAAATTGTTAGTTAATGTAATGCCTTCTCAGTTATTCTACATATTCTCTTCCATTTTGACAAATCAGTAGATTTCATTCCCTTTGCTGTTCCCTGCTGTTGACATTAGTGAGCTGACATTTCAGGTTCTAACGATCCTTCTTCTTCCCAGTATACACCACATCCTTGGAATGTTCCTAACAGTAATTTCTACTGATTGGCTGTTGGATGGATCAAACATGCTCAGATCTCTACTGAGCATCTGAATCAACCCAGGCGCTGGGTTAAGGGCAAGACCATAACGCTCTCTAATAGGGGTCCTGCAAACAGGAAGTCAGTATTTTGTTGCATTAATTTATACAAAAACAAAATGCTGAATTGGCAGATTAAGGTAATTGGGATGAAAAATACTGCTCTTTTTTCTGAAAAGTACATGTATTTGCACTGAACTTCCCCTTTAAGTCTCGCTTTGCTGCGGCTGAGCGAGTCCCGGAAGAGGCACCCGCGCAGCCAGCGAAAAGTGATTTTTACTTAGCGCGTAAGTATTTACAGCCAGCTATAGCTGGCGTTAAATACTTACGTGCAGATAAGATTCACCCAGAAGCCTGCACTACACTGATGATGGCTCAATAAAGCCGAAACTGGTCTGTAGTTGGCGCTCTGGTTTTGCATTTAGCTTGTAGAATGCTGTAAAAGTCTTTTTAAAGATATGCTGTAAAAGTCTTTTTAAAGATATAGCTTTCCTAAGAGCTTCCATGGAAACATGGTAAATTACCAGTCTTTGTTATTTATTTGCATATTGCTGAAAGGGGAGTATCAAAGCCTTTATTCTCTACCCATCCTATTTAATTTATTCTTGACGTCTTTTCAATAAAGGGCACTTGTATGGCGCCCACAGTTACACTTTACCACTTACACAGCAGATGATCCTGAGGAAGATCTTCAGTCTGATGTCAACAGCCATTGTTCATGGCCATGACTGATTTCTGATACCTGGAAGAAATGTGAAGAAGGCAGAAGGGGGCGGAGAACATTGGACAGGAAGACTGAATATACTGCAGCTGTGTAAGTGTTGCAGTTTTGGGTTGGAGGATAAGCATACTTTTTTGGCTGGAAGTCCAATTACTCTGTTAGAAAAAAAATAGTAAGTCAGTACATTTTTAAGGAGTGTTCACACTTTTTTCAAGCTTGTACAGTGTTTTCCTGTCCTGGCCTCTGTACTGGACTTTTAAAAATCAGACTCAAGACAGACCTTGCAAAATGCACAAAATTACTTTAAGGAATATTGCCTGACTCCATCTTCAGGTTTCATATAGTTGATCTTCATCTTTAAAAATAAATTCCAAATAAAAGTGTCATTTGAACACAACACAAACCTATAATGCTAGAACTGTGTGTAATATTAACAGTTGTTTGATATATGTACAGCCTAAAGAGGTCCAAGCATTGGTCAGTTTTCTAAATAACTGTTTCATGACTGAATAACGTTATTAAGTGAAAAGAAAGAACAGAAAAAAGAAGAGACACAGCCTACTTACTGTTGGATTTCACAAAAAGTGATTACCTTGGTAAAATATGCTATTGGGTTTACAACTATCTGAGGAAATCACACAAGATTTATTTATTACATGACTTTGCATGGCACTGTTTCCCATGAGGCTGTGCTTGTCCTGACCCACAACAGCTCCATTGCTTTGTATGTGACAAACCCATAACAATGTATAAAACACGTCATGACACTGAGGCAGATATGTCAGAATAAACCGTGCCTATCCATGAATCAGTTAAGCAGTTTTTTTTAAATCAATGTTGTTGAAGTATTCTTAATTAAATCGTAAAAATAATTCCATACATTGCTTTATTTTCTTTACTATAAAACCTTTGAAGGAATTGTACACTGAAAAAAAATATCTCTTTTCCTCATTTTTCCTCAATCTATAAACAAATACATATAAGCAGCACTCTGATGTGTTTGTTTTGCTGCATGTCTTCAATCCAGTACTTGGTTTGCTCAAGCTCAGTCCATCAGTCCCTAAGTCAGATAGTCTGGCTGGGGGACTGATGGACTGAGTTTGAGCAAACCAAGTAGCTATAGCAAAACTGAACATAACAGAAGAGTTTATGATACTAAGGCACTTGATTGACATCTGAAATGTAAGAGGTTTTGGACTGGATATCTAAAGGAATAGGGGACAGGCAAAAAAAAAATGGTACAGTGATAGTTGGGAAGAAGTATAGTTTCCAGTAATGGGCAATTTAAAAAAAAAAACAAATTTCCCAGTGTACATATCCTTTAAGTAGTCGTTGTCCAAGTCGTTTAAAAAGAGCAACCAATTAGATGTTAGCCTGCATTTACCTTATTGAATTATTCCAAATAAAACGCAAATTGTCTGCATTTGTTCTTCTTTCAGTATTTGCATGTGTTTTGTTGCTCCTTATTAGGCATTTTTTTCTGAGCGAAATCTCACCTGACATCACATACCAAACCAGTAATATGGCCACGTTTGCTTCAGTCATTATCATTAGGCTTTGCAGTATTTTGTGAAATGTGTACAATATCTTGCAGCTGCATTTCTTTGAAATTTGATGTCATTAAGCAAAATAATTTAATCCTTCTTACTTCATAGTATGAATTATAAATGTATTCATGTTATCTAAACCACAAACATTTAGAAGGAAAAATGTAATCGGTTCAAACCATTAAGTAAATACGATGGACCTCTTTTGTACCACCAAATGTGTTATATAGTTTCTAGCTTGTGATGGCACCAGGCCCTAGTATTAATTCAATTCTCCGGGTACAGGCTATCTTGCAATTATTCATAGTATTCATGCTTGGTTTGAAGAATATTTTTAGCCCACTCATTTATTGTCTTTTTTTGTATAGTTACAGTATTACCCCTTATAAATGTATTCACCCCAATAGCACATCGAGTCCCTTCTTGCACTTTTTTCACACAGTTGGCTGTATTATATAGTATTTTCTTTATTGTGTTTACATGAAATAGTTCTTTATGTGCAGTCTGAGAACATTTTGTCTGGACCTATTCTCAAAGAGAAACTGGATGTTCCACTCATTTATAATGTATCAGTGTGTAATATTGCAGGCCAGCTCCCCTTCTGCTCTAGTCAGATACTAGATGTTTTATCTATATGTGTCTATATTCAACTTACTTTGAACAGCGGGTCTGAAATACATTCTCTTCATCCCTAATACTAATGGATACATGGCATATGTATTATGGCTGGTGGTTATCTGACTTTCAGTAATCTTAGGTAATATAAGAAATAAATTACATATTAACAAAGTGTAGACCATGGAATGACTTTTCAGAATGAAGTAAAGATAAAATGGTAATGTTCAAGAAGTGTCTGCACTGTGTGAATGATATGCAGTGTAGCTTTGAAAGTCTGACATGATGGGCTACTTAGAAAATGGATAGTCATAACCCAATAGAAACCTCTGACATTTAAAAAGTCTGTTTGCCTTTATATATGCTGCATGCCTGGTAATGGGATTTATCTATGAAACACGTTTTTCATGTAATGTGGTTTAATGTTGGACTTTTTCTTTTGTATGTACTGCATAGCTCAAATTAAAGGGGGTGAGAAAGTTAAACATGTAATTAGTTGGTTCATTGGAGCAAACTGGTGTAAATGTATCTGGCAGAGACTACATACTGTACACTTATTATAAAGGAGAAAGGAATTGACACTGTCAGCAGCTAGATCTGTAAGTTCCATATATAATAAATAATTCAATAATAAAAGTAGATAAATAATTGATCTCAATGGTTTGTGGAAATATGGAATGTTCAGGGTTTTAATAAAGTTTTGTTTTGCATCTACACAAACGGGATTTATTTACAGAGAGACGCAATTGCTCTTCACTGCAGTCATACTATTTATTTAATATTGCAATTGCTGTTCTCTGAAAATAGCATGTTCTATAATCTATAAATTAATACATGTATCTTACTCTGATGTGTTTGTGTTGCTGCATGACTACAATCCAGTACGTTATTTGCTCAAGCTCAGTCCCCCAGCCCCCTGCCAGAATATCTGACTTTCTGTGAGGGAAAGCATGCTCAGTAATCCCTATGAGGCAGCATTGGGAGAGGGAATTTCCCATCATGCAGTTCACACACCAACTGTCACCATTCCAGCAACAGCAAAACTACACACAACAGAAGAGCTTATGATACTAAGGCACTTGATTGACAGCAGAAATGTAAGATGTTTTAGACTGGATATCTAAAGAAATAGGGGGCCAATCAACACAAAAAGGCTACAGTGATAGTTGGGAATAATTATAGATTCCAGTAATGGGCAATTAAAAAAAACAAATTTCCCTGTGTACAAATCCTTTAAGTAAATGGGTAGGGGCTGACACATTGCTGAGATAATCTCTGTAACATTATCTATTTTGTCAACTAAGATTGATGGCTTCTCAAATTTTTATCGAGAATATACCAATCAAAGCAAATAATAGACAGTTATATTTAAAGACAAGTCAAACTTCTGACATACATTTTGACAAACAATGATCAGTGGTATCGATGGCTCTCATGTTACTATACAGGGTTACTATACATGGTTACTATACTATATTTTTAAATGGGCATCTCTTTAAAAAAATTGTATTGGTTTAAGGGGTCTGTTTTAAGAGACACTTACTGACAAAAACAACTTTGTAAAATTAAAAATGTAAGATTTTCTAGGAGGTAGGGGACAGAACTTCTACCTACCTTTAATACTTACAATAGCGATATCCAAATTGGAAAATGGATGCAGGAAAATTGTTGTAGGAATGTTTGGCCCATCTCTAACGGGGTGTGTGGAACATGTTAGGGAAGAAGGTGGGAAGACCAGGTAAGGAGATGTTGAAAGCAGTCAGCTAGACCATTTTTCAATTTTGATATTGTAAGTAACAAAGGGAGGTAAGAATACTTTCTCCTGCATCCCGGTAAATTACTATTCTTATAATTAATGTGGATTTATATATCGCTTTACAATTACATGTATATATTCACATCAAGCCCTGCCCTGAAGAGATTACAATCTAACACATTTATTTGACACATACAACTTATCAGTATGTCTTTTTTATGATTGTGGGAGAAACCGGAGTGCTTGTAAGAAACCCACGCAAGCACAGGGAGAACACAAACCACTTGCAGATTTGTCCAAGGGTGGATTCGAACTCAGGACTTAAGCGCTGCAAGGCTCAGCCACCATTTTTATTTTACAAAGTTAATTTTGTCAGTAAAGTTTCTCTTTAATTCATATACTTTCTAACTGTTAGGCTCCAAACTTTATAGTAAACCTTACTCACTAATAATCTTAGACAGTGTTCAATACTCTGCGATCTGGGACTCTTTAAATTTTGCTGAAGTCTTCACTTATATAATGATGACACATAGAAAAACCCTTGTTGAGGGTCAAAAGCATTTAATGCTACGGATGAGGATCACTGGTGCATTTCATAAGAACCTTCAGTCAGTAGGGGTTAAATTTAATTCTACGTTGATGACTATCACTTATTTTCACCACTGTAGCACACATTTCTTAAACTACAACTGATGTTTGGTTAATGTAGATCAACACTAAAACGATTTGTCCATGTAGTTACAAAGATAAAATTAAAATATAAGAATACCTACTTTTACCGCTAGTAAAGTTTAAGCCATTATGATCCCTCACATAATGTAGACTGAAATAACTATATTTTATCTTTAAAGGCCTAAATATGTACTGTAAATGAATGTTAATCACTGGTGACGAAGGAAGCCTGCAGTCCAATGGAAAAAGTACTTTGTGTACTTTGCAAATTAAAGTTCTACCTGACTAACATTTGAAAATCGTTCATTGCACTCTATCCAATGGTGGGTGCTGACACCTCCAATATCCACCCTCAGAGGAACATATATATGGGAAAACAGGCAATGAGGGGCGCACTCCAAGTAACAATATACATGTTTATTTGAGACCACGCATCAAGACACTTACAGGGCAATTTTGCCCCAACCAATCAGATGTTAGCTTCCATTTGAAAGCTAACATATGATTGGTTGGGGCAAGATCAGCATCATTTTTAACAATAAGAAATTTGAATACATTTTTCTGAAAGTTTTTGGGGGTAAGGTGCCCCCTCTTTCTAGTGATCTACTTTACTAACACATACTTCCCAATCAACTAGGGAAGTATCCTGGAAAGAGTGGGCTGTGGAGGGTGAGGACTTGGGCAGACCAGGTTACACTGTGCTCATAGAGCAGTGCTTGCACATCCTAGAACACGTATTTACATAGAGTGGATCTTGTTTATTTGATTTGCACCCTAAATCTTCCCATTTCAAAAACACTAAGGGGCATATTTATAAAAGAGCGAAAAGTAGCGAAATGTTTTCGCATTCGCTTTTCGCATGGGTTTTCGCCAAAAAGACAGTTAACGCTATTTATAAAGGTAGCGTTAACGAATGGCGAAACCGTTTCCGCGCGCTATCGCTAAACCCTTTTCGCCTAACTTCGCAATGGTAATTTTAGCGAAAAAGGAGCAAAAAGGCATAACGCGATTTATAAAAGAGCGAAAGGTGGTTTTTGCGTTAAAAAGAGCGAAAGATTAGCGCGACCCTGAAGGTGGTGAAAAGTCATTGTTTGAGCGAAAAGGCATTCTAGTGGGTAATATGCCTTGAAAAAGCGAACGCGCATTAGAAGGGCGATCGCGCATTAGAGTGTAATATGCCTTGGAACAGCGACATTAGAAAGGCGAACGCGCATTAGAATGTAATATGCCTTGGAAAAGCGACATTAGAAAAGCGAACGCGCATTAGAATGTAATATGCCTTGGAAAAGCGACATTAGAAAGGCGAATGCGCATTAGAATGTAATATGCCTTGGAAAAGCGACATTAGAAAGGCGATCGCGCATTAGAATATAATATGCCTTGGAAAAGCGAACGCTAGAAAGGCGAACGCACATTAGAAAGGCGAACGCACATTATAATGGAATATGCCTTGGAAAAGCGAACGCACATTAGAAAGGCGAACGCACATTAGAAAGGCGAACGCACATTAGAAAGGCGAACGCACATTAGAAAGGCGAACGCACATTATAATGGAATATGCCTTGGAAAAGCGAACGCGCATTAGAAAAACGAACGCACATTAGAAAGGCGAACGCACATTAGAAAGGCGAACGCGCATTAGAAAGGTGAATGTGCAGTGCAAAAGAAAACTGTATTCCAATTGAGAAATTCTAAGAAGATTGACTAAATAAGACATGGCTGACTTCTTGGTAAATGTGAGGTGGCCATTTTGAACTTGACATCATTTTCTAGTGGGCTTTTCTGGTTTCGAATGGTTTTCACAATGCAGTCTTCTTAGATGTGTTAAGTTTTTCGCTGCGATACTTTTTGCTCTTTATCGCGCCCGTTCGCCTTTTTCAGCCGCGAAGTGTGTTTTTTTCGCTTTTTTATAAATAAGGCGAAACAAAGCCCCAAATGGCGCTATTTTCGCTGCGATGTGCTGCGCTAATTATTTGGCGAAAAAGACAATCCTTTATAAATATGCCCCTAAGTGATGTCAAATGTTTTTAATGAAAGGAAACAGCAAAACAATAATGCCTGACAAATAGATAGAGCAAAGTAGTAAATGTTCTCCCAATGTAATGACTTCACACACTGGTCTTTCTTCATAGCAGTTTAATGAAACATAATATTTATTATTATTTTCATGTAAAGCTTGAGTAGTTTTATTGCCAAAATCGCCTTCCTTTCATTAGGCTATAATTCTTCTTTTTTCTGATTGAACTTTAATGATTTAATGATTTTCCAGCTATAAAGTGTTATCGTTATTGTTAGTCAGAAAAATCTGTGCTAAAGTTATTTCCTCTACTGCAGTGGTTATTGCACCATATTAATGTGGAACTATATCCTCTAAAACCATTCCCACATTATAAGTACAAATATGGGGACCAGCCCTCTTCTTGCAGGATATTGCAAGCAGGGGGCTGGAATGGCAGCCGCGTCTGTGATTGGCTGAGAGGCAGCCAATCGAAGACAAGGCTGCCGGCAATGCAGAACACCAGGGGAATGGAGCTCTGTAAGTATATTACTGATTAGTTAGGGGAGGGATAGGGTCCCCTACACTAAAGAAAAAGGATTAAAAGGTAGGGCACCAGGCAGCAAAAAGGGATCAAGAGGGAGGGAGGGGGGAAAAGGGCTCCAGTGGGCAATCCAGAAATATCTCAGAGGAAAGGTAAGAGGCGGAAACCTTTTCATTCTCAGACAGACTCCTTCTCTCCTACTATTTGGAGCAGAGAGGTAAGGTAAGGATTTTTTAACTCTACACAGTGGGGCCAGTAGTGTGGAAATTTTTAGTTTTGGGGGTGGACATGCCCTTTAAATGATAAGTACACTGTAAAGTTCTGCTCAATTGGAAGCTGCAGATTTAAAAATACATTTGCCATATTTTTTTTTTTCCAATGAGCATATCTTCATTTTACAGTGCACTTAACCTTTAACAGAGATATTCAAAACTGGCAAATTCTGTTTTCCGAAAAACAAATTTTCAAAAAAAAAAAATCAAAAATCCGAAAATCGATCTGTAGAAGTCAATAGGAGTTAAAAAATCCGAAAGATCCAGTTACATTTAAGGTAAAAAATAGCAATAGTAAGTTGGTGTAAACAGCTCAGGAAAATGGCCTGGGGAACACTTACATATAACCAGAAAAAACCTCAGCATCACGCACAAACTATTTTTGAGTTTCCGCATCACATTTTTGATAATTTTCTAATATTCAAAATTGAGGACATGCATATTTTTACTTTTCCTATATTCAGAATAGAGGGTTCACAAATTAGATATTTCTCTAAATCAGCCTGTATAATCGATAATTTACAAATATTCAATTTAGAAAATTCGATAACTTTTGAAACAGGGAATATTTCTTCGATCCAAAAATTCAAGAGTTTCGTCGACTTTAGAACCGGGTTTGACTAGTTTGACGGGTTTGACTTCATCCCTAATAGCTAATTGGGTATTATTCATGTTACCCAAATAAAAGCAATTTAATTTTTAAAATGGACATTATCCAAAAAGGTCAGCACTGCTTACCCAGTTTGCACTAGGAGCAGGGCATTTCTTTTGTCTAACTCTTTAAAAGGAGTTGCTTTAAACACACAAAAAAAAATTTAGGGCCCGTGTGCATGTTTCCGTGTGCATGTTTGCTAAACAAAATTTCATTTTGCATGGAAGAAAATTTTGCCGATTTTACCACTTCAAAATTTTATTACTCATAGACTCCCATAGACTCCCATTGTAATAACAGCCTTCTAAAAAAAATGCTCAGACTTTTTACCCATAAAAACAGACATTTCAGCAAACCAACTTTGTAGCTAAACTTAAATGGGGAGATTTAACGAGAAACGCAATCGCTCCGAGCCAATCTCCCCGCTCAAATTTAATATCATGCGTATGTGCTATTAGCTAACATTAAAAATGGAACGTTTACTCTGGAAAACAGCACAGGGCACCTGGATAAATGAGCATGGAAGGATTTAAAGCTGAAATGAGCCAGACAGGTTTTTTCCATTAGTACATGTTTATTAATATTTTATTATTTTTTATAATATAGACCAAATACAGACAATCAAATTCAGATATGTTCAATGTGAATGAAAAGTAAATATGTGAATTAAAGGACAATAAATGCTAAACTAAGGACTGTATTCTTCTATTTATACACATTCTCCTTTGAAATGATACCATCACCTCCTGGGTTTAGTGTTTTAAACCGGAGAAGTAAATAGGTATAAAAGGAAAGACAGTTTGCAACTGTATCATTGTCTAGGTAAGTACAATACTTTCTGTAGCAGTCCATGGGGAAGGTGTGTGTGTGTGTATCAGTTCAACTAAAGTCATGTTTAGCTGTTTAGTGTCTTTTAATTTAAACCATTTACCCATGAGTTACAGATGGACCTATGAATAGATGTTTTTCCATTACTGTAAATGTGCCATTTATCAGCCCTTTAGATAAATTTCTCTTTGCAACTTTTCTAACAGATTGACAGAAACAAACACAAATGGATTTAGAATGATCCAGTATACAAATCGATTTGCTGCAAGTGGGTTGGAATTTGTGCTGAACTCGTTTATTTGGAATCTGTTGGAATTTTCGAGTTTTTTCCCCATTTATAAATGTGCCAAAACTTTAATGATTTTTTAACTGCTGGATTGGATACACTTTATTCTACGCTCACAGAGCGCCATTAATATAAGTAGTGAAAAGAGGTTAGTGGGACAGTTTCTTCAATTTATATGCACTGATTGATGGATTCATTCATGGGACATACACAGCGATAAACTAACATAAGGAAATGTTAAGGCTAAAGTACATTTTCTTGTATTGTAATCCAGAAATTAAACAATGCTCCCCTTGCCATTTGATGTAATTTTGTTAAAGAAATACGGCATTATAAAGGTTATCTTTTATGTGCCCTGCAAATAATTCCCCTTGTGTCTCTCCCCTCTCTTGTTTTAAGGGGAGGAGAGAATAATTTTTTAATTAGCTACTTTGTATTCGTCTGTGTTCCTGTGTTTAAGGAGTGTACACACCTGTACATAGGAAGCAAACGCTTAGAAGGGCTCTACAGTATTTCGCTACCTAAAGAATAGTTAAGTGCACATTTTTAGATGTAGAGGACAATTGTGAAACAGGGCATCTATGTCAATGTGGAATCAGCATCTCTGAATAGGGTTGGAGCCTTTAACACCAACTCTCATTTACTTGTAACTCACAACTCCACTATGTAAATCAAATCTCAAATGTTGACCTCTCTATTATTATTATTGTTATTATGGATTTATATAGCGCTAACATCTTCCGTAGTGCTTTACAATTACATGGATGCATTCATATCAGGCCCTCCCCCGAAGAGCAATGCTAAGGAATGTCCCTATCACTTGGTTCCAATGAGAAGGTCAGATGAGTAGTGAACTGTCTTCAATTACAAAAAAGCCCACTGGAATTTGCCTTAATATTATTCAATAATCAATAACCTGGGTGAAGGAAAATTTATAGACGTCACAATGCATTGTTTTAGTTACTCTTGTTAATTATGTTTAATTGAACACGCATGCATCAAGTACATGTGAGTTTGAAAGAACGAGGGACTTTCAAGACACTTCTAAACGTCTTTTTTGTGCCATTTTTTTAGTTTTAATTGCACCACTTAGGCCTGTTACACACATTCCGATATATTTGGCTCATCAACTGGTCGTCCCATATATAACACAATAAGGTTGAAATATCAACGATAATTTTTGCTGTGTTGACAGGTTTTGACGGCATTTTAAGCCAAATTGGATTAAAGGATAACTATAATGTGTATAACGTTTTTTTTTTAAAACCAGTTAAAATGAAAAGTACTTGGGACAGGGATATAAGCCTGTCAATTCCCACATCCTAATATTGTTTCTGTGAGGAGCACCAGCCCAAAGAAAACTGATTCTGCCAGTCTTCCACCTGGCTTCAGCACTATCTTTAATAAAGAATTAGTCCAGGACAAACCTGGCAAATGAAAACTGTTAGTGCTGTAGCCCCTCAAAGAAAGAATATTGTGAGGTACTTTCCATTTTTAATAAGTTAATTTTTAGAGTATAGTTATCCTTTAAAGAATATAACCTAATAATCTAATCATGTGGTCTTCAATGGGCTGAACAGTCGGTCACACCAAATGATGACTGCAGAACTTTTTCTTCCGAATGTAGACTACCAGTTTACTGATTAGTAATCAATCGGTCTGGGAGATAGGCTCAAATTTAAACCACGTGAAACAGGCCTTATGCTTTCTTTTTACCCTTGGTGGTCACTAATAACACAACATTCCTACCAAACTGCTATCAGCCAGATCCCAGACGTGTTTTTAAAGGACTATTCCGCCTTCATAATGAAATTTTTTTAGAAAGATTGGCCCCTTTAAAATGTGTTGAGATATCCTACCTGGTCTTCTAAAATCATTAACTTATAAGTATGCTATGCTTCTGGAAGCCTCAGTGCAACCAAGGGTCAGTGCGCAATTATAGTGTTTTTGGGGGTGATTCACCTATATATAATTTTAATTTGAGGGCTGGACATGCTTTTTAAGATCTGTATTTCAGTATCCCATCCAATAAATCCATTTTCATTTATGTGCAATCCACCATTTTCGAGTGTATTCTTTGTTCGGTTAGCTCTGATTAAGTTATTTATATATACCAGTTTATACTATAATTTCTGTTAATTCAAAGCAGCAATGAATTATACCCCGACAGGGATATTCTTACATATTAAAAAAAAAACAGGATTTGCACAATTTGTTTAATTTACATACTGCTGAGCTAAAAACTTATCAGTATTTGTGTAATGAGATTTTATCACCAACCTTCCTCCCCCCTTATTTTTATTAGATGTACTTTGTCTCATCAAATATTAGGAATATTAGCAGTGTGACGAATAGTGTACTTGACTTGTTCTTCTAAAGGGGCTTTAGTAATAGGTTTTATACTCAAGCTGGCATGCATTAGGGCTTCCTATTTAATAGCATAAATTTGTCTGAGATCGTCTTATCAATCAACTGAAAATTTGCATTTAAATGACTATTTATCTATCAAACATTTCATTAACATGCAAATCAACGTTTATCCATATTTAATATGGTTTTTACCTGGCTATCACTAAGTGCCAATCGTTCTCATTAGCTGATTAAAATGAAAAAAAGATAAATATTACTCCTGGTATTTCTGATCTCTATGTAATGTTTCCAGCCTAGTTTTTTTAATAGTCACGTGCCAACCAAAACTAATTCCATGTTTAAATTGGAAAGTGCCTGGGGCAGGGAGGTTGGATTGATTATTCCTACCTGACAATATCATTTCGTTGAGGAGCTACAGCACCAACAGTTTCCATTTGCCAGGTTAGTCCTGGACTATTCCTGTATTAAACATAGTTCTGAAGCCAGGAGGAAGACAGAATTAGTTTTCTTTGGACAAGTGCTCCTCACAGAATCAATATTGGGAGTCAGGAATTACCAGTCCCATATCCCTGTCCCAAATACTTTTCAGTTTAACAGTTTTTTAAATAAACTTACACATGATAGTTTTCCTTTAAGGGGATATAATAATTTGGGTAGATGGGGCAATATTTACAGGAGATGTAAGTATATCTGCTACAAGTTAAAATGAAAATGATACTTGGTAATTAGCCAGTTATTTGTTTTTTTAAAAGGAGAAATAAACCAAAAAATATTAACATTTTGTGTAAGAAAAGAGCAGCAATCCAGGACCCATCATTTTGTGACATCTTGCCAGCCCACAATTCTTCAGCCAGCAGGCACACTTTTAGGGAGATTCAATAAAAGTTCTTATCATTTAAAATGGGGCTAATTTTGCCCCAACCAATCAGATCTTATTTAACATTTGTAAACTTACATCTGATTGGTTGGGGCAAAATTAGCACCATTTTAAACGATAAGAACTTTTATTGAATAACCCTGTTTATATCCAAGATAGATTAGCAGTCATCTTTACTTTGTTGCAGCAGTAACAACTGTATGCAATAGAAAAGGAATGATGTTTAAGGGTGGTCAAGCTCTTTAACCATAGCCTTCAAAATTAAGTTTCTGATTCTTGACAAATGTAGCTGGGTCTCACATAGGTTCTAGTAGGCAGGGCCACCACTCCCATAAAGCAGGGTGAAAATCCTGCTCAGGGCCTGGCTTTCACCTTCAATAGATGTCTCTGGCTCTGGTGAAGCCTTCCCAACAAATATTGGCCCATGTGTACACATCCTAAATATAAATAGGAACGCGGGGGAATACCTTAGGGAGCTGGACAATTATTGCTGGGTGTAGTGTCTCCTAATAAATATCATCATAAATATGTAATAGGCAGTCCAAATGAAAACAATAAATACCTTTAAATATATAAAATGCCTTTGATTTATGGTTAGACACTTGCTAAAAACCCGCCCTGCCGCTTGAACTAATCATTAGCAAAGTATGTAGGGTAAAGGAAGGATCATTATCAGAAGGTTTGGCACAGGTCAGTGAATGACATTTCAATGCAAATAAAACATTCATGTACTGCTAAATCGGAAAATACCGCCTATTTGTCTTCCCTGTCATTTTGAACTGTGATCAAGCAGTCGGAATAATCTGCATATTATGCAAACTACGCTTCACCATTTAAGTTGGTGTTGTTTTTATTAGGCGAGAAAGATTAAAGCAATGGTCCGGTGTCAGCCATGATGAAAGGAAATTGGATCTTGTCAGTTAAAATTCTCTCTGCTGTCTTATAGCAGGTGATTAATTTATTTCAAGCAATTAAAGGTTGGGACAGAACAAGCAGCGTATCTGTGAGATGTCTCGCATTGCGAGCAACTGCGAGAATAAAGAATGACTATATGCAGCCTGACTAATTGGATTAGTGCCCACTCCTCCAGTGTATCCACAGGGCTTAGCATTACTATAGTGACTGGGGGAATAAACAGATTGGTAGTGAAAAGATTTGCTGGCTGCAATGAATTTCAGCAGGGAAAAGGTTAGATCAGCAGGTCGTGTGGGAATAGAATGTTCGCGGGACGTGTTGATTTCCCATTTCTGTGCTTTCATGCTTATGGTTCTGTGAAAGGTCGTGTTATTTATTGTGTAGATTCCCTTAGTTCTTCGATAATTCACATGAAAAGCAACCAAAAGTCTAACATGAGTCACAATGCTGTTCAATACATGGAGGAAAAGAACAAACGGACGGGGGTTGTAGTAAAACATTTATTAAAGGAAGGGCACAGTCTGGTGCTTTATAAAGTATGTAGCTCACTTAGAACTACCAGTGCACACAGGTACAGAGACACAATTGTTAAGGTAAATAACAGTGTTCTAAGGTGGTTGAACCTTTAGCAGGTTAAATGTGACCACAAACACGATTGGTTAGTGCGACGTTAAGTCTTGATTTGTAACGGCTGCGCGAGTGCCGGAAGCAAAGCAATTTACCAGAGGTAAGAGTCACACAGCATATCAAAAGACAAAGTGAGTCGCTCTCCAAAATGTAGATTTAGTGACTAATGAACCTCAAAATCCCAACGTTTCTCATGTCTTTTGATATACCGTATTCCTATGCCCTTTGGAGTGGGGGTTGGAGACCTCTGCACCATACCAGGCATTAAAAAGAATTGCACAGCCTCTGTAAATCCCGTACAGGAGATTTGCCCAGAGAGCTTGCACCTCTGGGTGAATCTCCCTACTTAAAACCAACAAAATTGGAGTTAAGTCACGCTAACAATTCAATATCATTTAGCACAACGTTAATTCCTTTATTGCACCTTCTATATTTGTTCTACAGAAGACACCTGTGCATCCGGGGGAACCGAATTCAATTTCGATTTTGCAAGACTTTTTACAAGATGTTTTAATGCCAGCTAATAGCTGTGTGTCTCACTGTGGGAAAGTCACTTTCGGGATTAACCCACAGCTGCAAACCCAATACTAAATTCCACATGGAGATTTACCCAGAGCAATAGCGGCTCTGGGTAAATCCACCTGAAGATGCATTAATCCTGCCATAAACAGTCTAGTTACAATAAGAAGTTATTGTTTCCTAGCCTGCTCCTCTGTCTGTACATGGAATTCAGTAGTGTTTTCTGCTGCCTAGAGGCACTGGGAGGAGAGATGAACAGGTAGAAGGCTGAATGCCATTCCATTACTGGTACCAGTCAATGCAGTAATCCAAACCATACTTGCAAACAATATATTTTTCAATACTTTCCTATTACATTTCTACTACATTTAACATCTTTAAAATGTAGACATCTCTCATTCTCATCTTTAATTCCCCCATTGATACATTATAATATTCATCAATGGGAATATTTAAATCATCTCCAATACCACGCCCCTCCCACTGAGGAGCTGACTTTACTCAGCATCAAATCAGAGGATGGAACCCTTGTTCAGAACTTGGGTCCGCTCTACAGCCCCATCTGTTCTTTCTGTGGTTGATAGAAAAGCAAAGTTTACATTTTAACAAACATAGATATTTAGAGCAAAAAGAGCTAGAGCCATGAAACTCTGGTTAGAGCGCACCGTACAGGTAAATTAGCATCAATGGTCATTTACACCTGACATGTCTAGGAGTGAAGGTCCAATCCCAAGTTTCCTATGTGCATGAAATTTCTATAAATGGTTTATTAAATAAACAAATAACCAGAAAGTGTCTAGAGTAGTAGAATGTGGGATCTGTGAATTATCATGTTGAATTTTCATTCATACAGTATAAATAAAGCACAAGATAAACTTCAATGTTCTTCATTGTGACAGCAGTCTGGGAGTTTAATCACTCTCTGACAGATTAGCTCCAGTATTGCACTTACAGTACAGATTTATTTATGTCCTCAGCATTAAAGGCTATGTCCACCCTGAAAAATATTTTTGTAATATATGGTTCCCCCTGGGCTCCCAGCCCCAACCGCTATAATTTTTTTTAGAAAGCCCCCAAACTCACTTACCTCCCCTCGATCCTCCGCCGCGCTCCCGGCCCTCTGCTTGCAAGGAAATGCAAGCAGAGGGGCGGGACCGGCAGCCGCGTCTGTGATTGGCGAGCGGCAGCCAATCACAGACGCGGCGCCGGAGCTCAGTTCGCCGGAGGAAAGAGGAGAGGTAAGTAAGAGTTGGGGAGCTTTCTAAAAAAAATTATAGCGGTTGGGGGGGGAGACATGGGGGAGCACAATATTAAGGGGGATTTGAGCTAGGGGGAGGGATAGTAGACGGGAGGGAAGGGAGGGAGAGGGAGGGGGAGGGAGGGGGAGAAGGGCTGCAGTACGCATGGCAAAAATCTACCTGAGGCCAGCTAGCAGGCAGTGTCCTATATGGACTCTGCTAGCCTCCTGGTAGTCATTTTTTGGGACTTTGGGGGGGGACTACAGGAGAACCCTATGGAGCTGGGATGTGAGGTTAGGATTAAACTACACTACATGGTGGGGCCAGTAGTTGGGGGGATTATAGTTTTGGGGGTGGACATGCCCTTTAAATTGAGTGAAATACAGTGCAAAACAATATATTTTGTTACTTATTTACAAAGTTTAAATGTAATATTGTCTGCATGTTTATCTATATAAAGCTGTTTAAGGTAGGAATTTATTGAACGTACTAAATTTTTTAACTCGCAATCAATAGGGCTGGCTTATTACATATGTTGCCAGAGCAGGCAAGAAAAATGGCTGCTTCATGTTTTTCTGTATGCAAAGCCCTGTTCACTATGTGCCTGGTGTTTAGTGAACATTATGTTGTTTATCACAGTTAAGCTAGCAATACATTAGTAAACTTCTCTCCTAATATTTATTTCAGCAATGTCTGATAGAATAATTGCAATTGACAATAGAATTGTAAAATGAATGGGCCATTCCAAGTAACAAAGTGGGAACATCAGGAGGTATATCCGCATGTCTTTAGATATTGGATTCACATTGGACGTTTGATCGTATAAACACCCTGGTGTGCTCTCGTTGTTTTCTGTGAATAAGGCACAGCACAATTGATTACTACAGAAATAGCCTGTGTGCTCCCACCAAAACACCTAAAGAAACATCCCATGTGAAAAGTCAGTTATACTGAAAAAATAACTGCCTCATCTTAATCAATAAATAAATAAAGTAAGTATCTTTAATCTGTGTTGCTAAATCCAGTACTTGTATACTCCTCCTACTCTTAACCAAACTCCTCCTTCTGAATGATGTAATTGTGTGTCTCAAGTCTAGCATGCTCAGTAATCACTGTAAGAACTGGGAGAAGGAATTTCCCACCATGGAAGTTACACCATTCCAGTTACAGCAAAGCTGCAGAAGAGTTTGTGGTAGTATGACATTTGATTAACATTTGAAATGTAAGATTTTTTTTTTTTTTTTTGGAATACTAATATGACCTATTACAGCAACAGGTAGTGGTAGTTAAAACTCCTTACTTGCCATTCATATTCTTAATTTCTTTATAATTGGGTTCTGGTTTTATCTTAAAGGGCATCTCCACCCTTCATAACAACCTTTACCCTTATTATAGAGCATGCCCTCCCACCCCAAACCGCTTTGTTAAAAGTTCGAAAATCGCTCCCAAACAGTACTTACAGCTGGACCAGAGCGACGCTGGAACCAGGAGCTGTAAGTACTGTTTGGAACCGGTTTTCTAACTTTTAACTAGCGGTTGGGGATGGGAGGGCATGCCTTACAATACATATTAAGGATTTAACTCTAGGGGGAAAGAGGCAAGAAGGGGATCGGGAGGGAGGGCTCCTGTGCGCATGTTTCTATCCCTCCCAGAGGCAACACAGGAAGCAGAGACGTTTGGATAGGAAGACAGCCACTACTCTTCAGTTTCCTAGACTTTGGACATGGACTACAGGGGAACCATAAGGAGCAGGAATGTAAGATAAGGAGTTTTTTAAACTATACTGTGGGGCCAGTAGTGGGTTAATTTTTAGTTTTGGGGGTGGACATGCCCTTTAAATGCAAGCAGCAAATTGCTCATAAACTTGCTTTTGGAATACTGTATTTCTGATTTCCCATTGTTGTGTGCCCATTGAGGCTTATGCAGATCCCCTTAGAATTGGTTTGGGTGCAACTTTGAATAGCAGCAGAATATGGAAGCCTGAGAACAACAAATCAGATTTATATCCTCAAGAGCCTTAACCAGAAACTATAAGATAAATCTGCTCCTTCCCTCTATTTTAGCATGTAGCTTTACTCCTCTAGCTCACCCAACAGTTATTTGGAATGGATTTCTTATGTGTGCCAAACTCTACCTGCAACTCCTAATGATTTTAATTTGTAAGTTTGCTGACAAAATATATTTGAAGGCACATTTTAATTTTAAAGGGAATGTCTTGCCCCACTGTTGGCCCCACCTTTCTCTTCTGTTCCTTATGGTTGTCCTGCAGGACCCGATGAAAGTCAAGAAAAATGAATAGTAGGAGCTGTCTGTGTGTTATCCATATCTGCCTTTTCCTGATCCTCTGATAGCATTCTGGCATGCACAGTGTTGCTCTCCTCCCTCCCTACCCCCACCCTCTGGATCTCTCCTGGCTACATCGGTCTTTTTTAAAAGAAAAACTTTGTATAAGGTAAGACAACCCTAAACAGTATGTGGGATTTAATTCAGCCCCTAAATATACTTGCCTGCCCTCGCTCCCTCTGCTGCTCTTCAGCACAAAAGCAGCAGAGGATCCAGACCAACAGCTGCATCAGTGATTGGATAAGTATCAGCCAATCACAGACATGGCTGCCGGTTTGCCCCTTATGCTGTTCCATGTGGAAAAGAAGCAGAAGAGGCAGTGGAAGAGGAAACAAAGGTGGGAAAGTCCATTTAGGGGCTAATTTAGCCGTTTTAAACATAGCATTTAGGATTGGGGGGGGGTTGTCATACCTTAAATTACGTTTTAGTTTTGGGGGTGGAGAAATACTTTAACCAGCCAGGTAATCATTGTTCATTCCAAAACTTTAAACTCAAAACCAGATTGCTGAAAATAAAAGGTACAAAAGTTTGTGCATGATATTAAACTAAAACAACCAATCAATAACCCAGGTAGAAAACTCACATCTGATTGGTTGCTGCACAGGCAAACTTTAAATCCTCTTATTGCATAATCTCCTTAGTATTTATGCAGCATACAGGCATTAGGTAAACTCCGAGCCATCCTTCATATAAGGATTGATCAACAGGTAATGAGGATTAATGAGTTGGCCTTGCCGATATCATTGATAATACCATGCCCTTCTAGGTATCTCTCTGTAGATTTAATCCTACCTTTTAATACTATGTCTAGATGTCTATCTTTTAATTAAAAATCAGCCATGTAATGCTGGCATGGGAGGTGAAGCCAGTGACTTGAATGCATTCAAGCCTGGGGAAAATTGCTAAATGTAGTGATATTGAAACACAGTGCTACATAATCAATAGTCTTTTGGCATTAGTCTGCTGTGCAGAAACTCATAACTGTTAATGAAATCATAGTAACAAGCTAGCATGACAGCAAACAGAAATCATATAAAGTGTAATTAGAATTGTTGGATTTGTTTTCAAACACCCTGGTCTATTCCCTTCTTCTTGTTTTCTTTTTGGGGATCACCCCTGTCTTTGTGTCCTCACTTACCTTTTCTTTTAAAGTATAACCTTATTATAATACACTCGCTTAATTTGAATGTTTTATAAAATATATTGCATATTCTATAAACATTGAGTCCTGTATATTTACAGTTGTTTAAAATGACTTTGTTCCTTAAAAATGTGTTCAAAAAATGCTTGGTGTTACCTTATGGCACATTTGCATGTTTCCATCAGAATCAGAACCTGTAAGATGTGGGGTTGAGGGGGTCCTCAACTTTTTACTCTTTACCTTCCACAGATAAAGCCCCGCAGACAATCAATGATGCTGGCAGAGTAATCAAGACGGCTTTATAACACTTTTGGGCAGGCATGCAATATTTCCTACTATTGGTAAAATCCTTGCTACCCAATGTTATATCAGGATAGTAGGGATTTTATACTTTTTTGGGACTGCTGTATAGCAGCACACACAATGCAATACTCATTAAATTAAAGGGCATGTTCACCCTTTAGAAACAAAAAACTGGTAAATTATCATTTACTTAACCCCAACCCCAACTGATATATTTTTCACTTTATTACCTGTATTACCTACCAGATATTTAAGTATTATTATTGTCCACATTCTGGCAAAGTACGCTGGCCCTTCCGCCCCATGCCATAAATCAAGGCTGTGACAACTGACATCATAGCCAATGATTATCTGCTGCTTCACCTGCTGAGTCCTCGGCACAAGCTTAAGCTTATAAAAAGCTCATTGAGCAGAGGGAGGAGACAGATACCCTTTCCAGTAGGAACAGAACTTTTCATATATCTAATTACAAATGCATATATTAAGCTGGTAAAAATAGCAGTTGGGTTTGGGGAAAGATCACTGACAAGTCAGCACTTTTTTGTTTTAAGGGTGGATATTCCCTTTAAGTTTTGCTTTACATAATAGTGACCAACTTAACACATAAAACCCCCTTACCCAGTGCTTCTATTCTAACAGCCACAAAGTGATTATCAAATTGCAGTAGCGTGGTTAGGTCCCGGGGGATAATTTTACATCACCCCATAGTTTCTAAAGATTTTGAGTTACCCCTCTAATGATCCTTGTGATGACACCATAATTTCTCCCTCTTATCTTTATATTATACTTGAAAATGAAAACTGCCATCCTGACATCCCATAACGTACAAAGCCAGTGCTCTCTTGCTGCTTTGTCCTTTTTGTAAACTCTCTCCATTCCATGGTCTAACCCTCCATGCCCAAGAATAAAGCTGGCCATACTCAGACGATACAGATCCCTGATATGTGTAAATCAATGCTTGCAGAATGATAACATTTACATCTTAGAAGTAGAGATAGATGCAAACTTGGTTCCAGAAGAACTATGGAGAATTTCCGAATTTAAAAAAAAGGAAATTATTCGTATTTCTAGATATTTCAAATTTCTCAATTTTCAAAATTTCTAAAAATCTTATACGGAATGCCAGAACAGGAGGCGCAACAAGTTTCCGGTACTGGGTTGTGTGTTTTTTAAAGATTTTGGCCATTGATACATGTTCCCCAGCCCATTTTCCAGGTCCTTGAGCAATTTACCATAAGTTACCATTGCTATTTACCGTATACCTTCATTTTAGGCCGAACTTTCAGATTTTTAACTTCTCAAATCTGTGAGCAGAACGGATTTAAGTGAGTTCCCCTATCTCTACTTAGGAGCCTATAGACACAAAAATCCCACCCTCAACACATGCAACCACCCCAAACCACACCTTTATGGGGTTATTATAATGCATGAATTTGTGACTGTAAAAAGATGAACTCTTTAAAAAAAATGACCTGTGCCAACAGTGAGGGATTTAAATGGGGGAAGCAACTGCCAGCCACCCCTGTAACCAACAGTGTGCCTAAGCAAGTGTCTACTGTGCCAAAGGGTTTATCTGTCCCTATTCAGGTGGCGGGTCCCCTATGTGCACATTGTAACAAAGTGCCCCAAAGAACTGCATCAGAGAACTAACAGATTCCATTATTATCTGCTGTAAAATTCTTTGTGACTTCATGTGTACGGACAGTTTATGGTCTTTCATCACTCACTTAAAATTACACCCACAAATTGTTGCAGAGTGCTACTGAAAGGCTCATCAAATTATCTTGTTATTTATTGCCAGTTTCCTTTTTAAGAAACCTATCTGCTTGCTAAGCATTTATCTGTATAAGGAATGTTATTGTTGTTCAAACATTTGCGGTCTGGATATTGCTATTACCCTGGGCTGTAATTTAACTGCAGCAAACTTACAAGATGTTCTTTGGGTCTCCTCTGTTCTAAACAATGGGATGAAATGAGATATTTGTCAGTGCAATATTCACATCTATGTTTGATGTTCATGTTCCTTTTGAATTGCTGTAAATTGACAGTAACAGTGGATAACTTATTGAGTGTATTTACTTCGCTATTCTATTTAACTTGATCCGGTAGCTATTAGATTTAACTGCCATATGGCTTACTGATGGCATTTCTATTGAGTTCAGTGTGTAATTAATAAACTGTTAGTAAATAAACTGTGTGTAAAGTGCTACATAGTGTAGCTGGTGCCATGGCAGCAATGCAGGTTTTTTTTTTGCACCAACCAATCAGATCTTATTTAACATTTCAAACCTAACATCTGATTGGTTGGGGCAAAATTAACTTTTATTGAGTCTCCCTGTTACTGCGGGTGAGATTCACCCAGAGCTGCGCGGCCTCTGGTTAATCCGATATGGGAGATTGACCCAGAGAGCTTGCGGCTCTGGGTGAATCTCCTTGTGTATGGTTAAAGTGGCATTGCAGAAATCAATTTAGATCTGTACTGTATTGTACTGTTAATACATTTAAGAGTATATGTATAATTAAATACAGAAAACACGAAGGCTTGTAAATGGCTTGTAGGGTTCAATAGAAATAGCAAGCTTTTTGATGCTTGTCCATCATGTCTTATTGCCCTTGTTTATGGCAATGTTGGTCATAGAGGTGGTTGCACGGAAAGCCTTTATTATTATTTATATTATATAGTACCAACATCTTCCGTAGCGCTTTACAATTACATGTATACATTCACATCAGGCCCTGCCCCGAAGAGCTTACAATCTAAGCACATTTTATTTACACATACAACCTATCAGTATGTCTTTATGATTGTGGGGGAAACCGGAGTGCCCAAAGGAAACCCACGCAAGCACGGGGAGAACATACAAACTCCTTGCAGATGTGTCCATTTAGGCTGCAGGTGATGAACCAAGATTAAATAAGACATGATGAACAAGAAATAGAATTGGTTTTGGATGGTATGTGGATGCCACCACATATCTGGTCTTAAATATGTGCAAAATTAAGCTGCTATAAGGTTATATTGGCCACTATATGTTTAATCATCTATGAAGAAGGACTTTGTTTATCAAATTATATAAAGTCAATTGAACTGGATTTGTTTTGTTATTAAAATCGCTTCACTGGCTGGAGTTAAACGTGCTCAGATCTATATTGAACAACTGAATCCCGAGTCAAAGGCTCTTGCCATAATAGCCACTATTAGGGGCCCTGTGTACACTCAGCACTTTCAGAAAACAAATTGTGTATCACACACCCCTCCCACCAATAAATAGATTATTTTATCTCCATCGGCAATGTTACTGTTCTGATTGGGCTGCAAACACAGACATGGTTCATCAGATCAGAGTAGGGGTGCAGTAATGCTAATCATGCAGTTGGGAAAAGAGGCATTGCAGACTAGGGATGGCCGGTTCCCGGATCCGCCACGGATTTATCCCGTCCGCGAACGGCGGATTTTTCCGGATTTTCCGCATTCCATAGTTCCGAACCGCGGATTTCTCGTATTTTCGAAAATGTGTGAAAATACGTATTTTAGAAAATTTTTGAAATTATGAGGATTTCTCGTATTTTCGAAAAATTTCAAAATTACGAGGATTTCTAGTATTTTTGAGGATTTTTTTCATTTTAATGGGTCCGCTCGCGGATTTTCGAATTTCCGGATTTTCACAAAAATTTGCGGGTCCTCGAGCGGACCGGATTTTGCGAAGTTCGGACATCTCTATTGCAGACGGGGGACATAGGGTTCCCAAACCTTCTAAAATTTCTGTGGAAGTAAACTTGCCTTCATTTAAAAGAAATAAAGTGATTCTTCTGAAAACAATAATAAAAAAAGTAAAGATATGATTCAAGTATAAAAATAATGTATATACAGTATCACCTTTGATCAAATAATCCTTAGACGGAATGTGTGTGGATTATACATATTCATTGTCAATTTTAAAGTTTTAAATCTTACAAGATAAGGAGCATTTCATGGAAATTAATGGCAAACAAGACTTATCAGTCTAATTTCCAGAGGCTGCTTTTCCCTTGATCCATATCTAAAGTAGTCTTGGAAAAGAAGCCATCTATCCCAGACAGCAACACTTGTATCATCTGTCCATTTTTCTGTTGGTAAATTCAGAATAAAAAGTCTTGGCATAGCTGATCTGAATGGCCCAAAACCTTGATATTTATTTATGTGTGTGTTTATACTCCTTCCATTAGTGTATGGCAGATTTCCACTCCAGATTTCTAAACCCAATTAAGTTCTTGCATTTAGAGTCAGAAAAAATAACTGAACGGTAAATCGCTGAACCAGAATACAATTAAATGATTTTTGTTTTGCTGCAAAACACTGTGTTATGTAGATCAACACAACAAGAAAGCTTAATGTGTATTTCTCTCTTTTCCTATAAAACAGATCTATCTATTTACTGGCATATAAGTAAACTATAAATAAACAAACTGTTTCTGCAGGTTAATTGTTTCCAAGCAGAGACACCAAAACTGGTAATATAAATAACTTCTATTAAATGGTGTAAACAAATTCTTGCCATGATCTTCTAGCAGTTTAAATTTAATTTTAATCTACATTTCTAAAATAAATTTCATTTAAAGGAGAACTACTGTATAGCTAGCATAAACTTTTTTCAAAAACATTTAAAATAAAAAGTACTTTTAGGAGTAGGATTAGTATTTTCTACCTCCCAATATCAGAAGGGCCCAGGGCCGCAACCTGGCAGAGGAAAACTGTCATGGAGATTCAATAAAAGTTCTTATCGTTAAAAATGGTGCTAATTTTGCCCCAACCAGTCAGATTTTATTTAACATTTGAAAGGCAACATCTGATTGGTTGGAGCAAAACTTAGCTCCTCAACAAAATATGCTTGTGAAGGTTCTCATTCATCCAGGTCATGGTATATCTGTTGTATTCAATTAGATCAACTGGACTTGAAATGTAGTTCTTGAAGATGTTTCGCTAGTCATCCAACTGGCTTTCTCAATTCAGAATGACTTATACAAGAATCTGTGGCAATTATGTACCCTGGAAAATCCCAATTAGCATATCACAGCCAGGTGTTAAGGGTGTGATTGGATAGTGGCTAAGAGGTGTTCCGCCCAGAGTAAGGTGTTAAAACAGCATTGTACATGGCAGACAGTTGGTGACAGTTGGGAAAAGCAAGACAGGAGGAAGAACATGGTCATCCCATATGTAGCAGGGGTCTCCGAGAAATTAAGAAGAATTTTCAAAAAACATCGTATCCCTGTCTGCTTTAAACCAAACAACACACTGAGGCAGCAATTGGTACATCCGAAAGACCCAATACCTAAACACAAGAAAAGCGACATCATATATGCAGTGCAGTGCAGTGAAGAATGCTCTGATTTGTATGTGGGGGAGACCAAACAGCAACTGCATCAACGTATGGCCCAGCACAGAAGAGCCAATTCCTCGGGTCAGGACTCAGCCGTGTATCTGCATCTTAAGGATAAAGGACATACCTTTGAAGATTGTAATGTTAACATACTGGCGAAGGAACGTGACTGGTTCTAGAGAGGTGTTAAGGAGGCCATTTATGTGAAAATAAAGAAACCAAGCCTAAATAGAGGTGGGGGGGTTTGACACCAACTGTCTGCCATGTACAATGCTGTTTTAACACCTTACTCTGGGCGTTCCTATAACACCTCTTAGCCACTATCCAATCACACCCTTAACACCTGGCTGCGATATGCTAATTGGGATTTTCCAGGGTACATAATTGCCACAGATTCTTGTACAAGTCATTCTGAATTGAGAAAGCCAGTCGGATGACTAGCGAAACGTCTTCAAGAACTACATTTCAAGTCCAGTTGATCTAATTGAATACAACAGATACTCCTCAACAAAACAAAATTTGGAGGTGGGAATTATCATTCCTACCTCCCTGTTGCAGGTACTTTTCATTTCTAAAAATTGTGTTTTTACAGTATAGTTGTCCTTTAAAGCATCATACATATTGCACCAATATACAGTACTTTATTTGTGCTGTAACTGGGCTTATCAGAGCACTCACTATTGTTGAATCAGCCCAGTTGACTTGCCAAGGTGTTCAGTGAAGCATAACGGAATAGAACTCACAGTATGTTCCCCAAGGTAATTGCAAACATGAGATTTTTTTTCACCTTTAGCAGTTCTGCAAACATTCCATCCTTCTATAATCACTTTCTGGAGCACATTTGATCCAAATCTCTGCCTGGTCCTTTCATCTTGAGTGAGCCTCTGCAATTTGTCCCTTTCATCTGGAAGATGCCATGAATGTCTTATTTCATACATAGTTTTTTGTTGTTTTTTTTTTTTAATTAAGTTCCTCTTTAAAACGGTGCTTACTCCTGTCCTTGCTTAAACCTGGCATTTCCCAGAGGGGACTTAATTATCATCCCTTGGTTATAAAAGCTTTACATTTAGAACAATTCTAAGCCTGGTTATTTTTAGCTATACCTTGCAACATACATAGTGCTTCAAGCTATCTCAGTAGTGACAGTCAAAATATGTTAGGCTTTGATCATAGCAAAACACTTCCTAGCTGACTGGATTCCTACATTGATACGGTAATTCTGTTTTGAGCTTTTGGTGGCAGACGCAGAACTTTGTACTGGTATTAGATATGTATAGTTAGATATATAATATGAAATGTACTGTATGTAATGAGAGGTGCGCTATGTGCAGATGTTATCAATAGGCAGTAGACCAATATAAAGTTAGCACATGATTAGTTGATGCAGATTAATGAAGTAACTTTGCCACATTACATTTCTGCTCTGGTCCTCTAGTTCAAACTGTACTGCATCCAGCAGTAATTAACAAGCTTTTGAATTCACCAGGACAATTCTGAATAATGTATGAAAACACATGCTTGTTTTAGTGCTGATAACTGTTTGGAAATTAATATTTTTTTCTACAGTAACTAAATGCTTTAGATTTATGGATAATCCTAATATAGAGATGAATGAAAGGGATTTGGAGCACATTTTTACATGTTAAGGGGCTGGTGCAAAAAGAGATCCAAAGGTTTGCCCATTCTACTAGCTTACTGCAGTTAGAAAACATCAGATTGGTTTCTGTACATTAATCTGGATACATACCAGCAGATTCTTCACCCTAACTGACCGTTCACCGCTAGCGAGCGAGTGGCCTGGACGAATCACTGTGGGTCGTGACCATTCGTGCAGTGCATAAATTTCCGGCACGCCTGTTTGTCCGATCTGGACAAGATTGTACATCGATCTCGGCCACCCACAAAAACCAGAATACACACAAATATTGTCTAGTTGGCTGTAACACATGGGATGTACCCATCCTTGCTAGCTACTGCATCTTTTCATCTTGACTTTTGGTCTGAATTTGCCCTATTTTGTATTACCTTTATGTTTGAACCTTACATTTATTTTACAGCTCACATAATGTTAGTTCCACTGCTACATCTATTTAAAATCCATTTGCTTCACCTCGGAGTTCTGTGCCCTGTATAAACGGCACTCAGCCTGCCACCTCGTGCTTTTATATGGTCGCGGAACTCCTCGGTGACTTCTAATATCCTTATAATTTACAATAGGGGGTACATTATTCACTAATCCACACTGCAGGTAGAGACAATGCCATAACTGTTTAGACATAGGTCAATTTCCCATTCCTTGCCTGTGACATAGGAAGAGTAAAGAGGTTAGGTATGAGAAAATACAAAGCTGGTAGTTAAAAACAATATATAATGAAATATACCGCTATACAAGTTAAGCCAAACTTAGCAGGTGTAGTTTTCCTCTTTTTAAATAGGATTGTTCAATTAAGGAATCCAAATTACATCAAATAAGCTGTCCTCAGCATTTGCTTTGCCAGTGGCTAGGTTGTGTTTGCACTGGATATCAAGGAACCGCACATGCAAGGTTGAACACCTGCTATACCGCAAAAAATAAATTAGTGGTGCTAAGTGTAGCTATAGTCCTATAAACAAAATCAAAAGAAAAACCAGAACCCTGTACATAGCACTCAATATTAAGGAGCAATTAATGAATCAGCAGTATTGCTGTCTACTTTATTGGCAAGGGCAATATGCAATGTATCACCCAATATGATTTCACTATATAAAAAAACTATCAGAGAGATTCAATAAAAGTTCTTATGGTTTAAAATGGTGCTAATTTTGCCCCAACCAATCAGATCTTATTTAACATTTGAAAGCTAACATCTGATTGGTTGGGGCAAATTAGCTTCATTTTAAACCATAAGAACTTTTATTGAATAACCCTGTATGATTTTTATTTTGTTTTTAAGATGTGCACCTAAATTTTAATGTTTGATTTGGGTACTCCTGGTTGCATATTGTTCTTGCCCATAAAGTGGGCAGTAATACGGATTATGCATTAATATGGTCCTTAAAGGGACACTATACTGAAAAAATTGCTTTGCCTCATCTTAATCTATAATTGAATACATGTAAGTAGCACTTACTCTGATTTGTGTGTGTTGCTGCATGCCTTCAATCCAGCACACATTTTATTTAGGAGCAGTATCCCCCCTCTCTCTTTTAACCACTCCCACTTCCATCCGACCTGACTTTTCCCCCACAAACCAACTGTCAAGCCTGCACACAGCATACAGCATTTCAACTGTCAAAACTCTGTCACCATTCCAGCTACAGTAAAACTACTCACAGAAGAATAGTTTTTGAGAGCAAGGAACTTGATTGACAGCTGAAATATAAGAAGTTTTAGATTGAATATCTATATGAGGCCGATCAACAATGTCTAATAGGGGTCCGATCAACATAAAAATGACACAGTGGTGGTTGGGAAGAATTATAGTTTCCAGTTATGGTCAATTTAAAATAACCTATTTTTCAGTATAGATGCCCTTTAATGCTGTGTGCTGTATACAAGGTTCTGGTTTTTCTTTTGATTTTGTGCTGGGGTCCCTTGGCTGCTTTGTGTTTATTGTATATTGTGACCAATCAGTGGAAAGGATCAGCATGATAGCATGAAGGTCAAAGCAGTAGCTGTATATAATATCCCCTACCAGTTAAACTCCTGGCTGCATAGTGACACGTTAGTCTTGGCACAGATGCTGCTGAATATAAGGTTCATTAATATGCCAAAGCCTCATAGCGACCCCCTCACAAAATGTAGAAACTGTGTTTATTTTTACTTATAGTTCGATAATTCAGAATGCGCCAAACACAGCCAGTGTGAAATGAAGGCACAATAATACTTTGTCACGCCTCAATTTGCAGCGCTGTGGTTCGTTTCCTATTTTCAAATCCAGTTTATTTTCCAATTATCGTGATAAATCCAACATTTTATTCCTGTATTAATGGTGCTGATTGCGAATACTTGCTCTGCATATCACAAACAAACAGTTGCTGCACAAACTGGAGGGGCCCATGCCAGGGAGGGCATTCTACAAAGTCCACACAATTCTAGAGCAGTGATGTCACACTTTGGCACTCCAGATGTAGAAACTACAAAACTCCCAATGCATGCTGGGAGTTGTAGTTTCCAAACCATCTACAGGGAGGTGCAATATCCCACACTAATGAGAAAATAAGCACAAAATTCATGCTAACCAATGTAATAATGTGTTGAAATTTTGTGACAGTATTTGCACTAATTTTTTTCATGAAAATTAACACCTTTTTTAATTGTGCCTTTAAAGCCCCGCTAAAAGTTTGCAACTTAACACTTGCATTTTCGCAGTGTATTAACGGTCGCAAATTGGTTAATACATCGCGGGAACAAGTGCAAGTAGGTTGTGATTGCAACATTTATTGCATCTCCCCCCTGGAGTGCCAAGGTATGACATCACTGTTATTGAAGAACAATTATCTGGTACTGATGAAGGGACACAAGCTACAATCTATTTGACTCTTTCTATTTGAAAGTCTCTGTGGAGTTTTTTAATAAAGGAAAACAAGACAATAATGCAAAGTTGTTAAGTTTGGGACATGTTTAATCCATAAGTGTATATGCGTCATTTGATATATGATGTATCCGTTTATTGCATTCTGTGAAACACAAATGGAAGAAACATCTATTATATCAATACTTGTTATGATCCCAGCCACACCTGCTAGTACAGTATACATGCAGTTATTAAGGGCAATGGCAGCTTGTTCCTAGAATAATGGAACATTTACTGAATTTGCCTTACTTGCTTTTTACTCAGCAAGGAATCCCAGGCTGGTTAAATGATATTGACTTTAAAGCTCCATAGAGACCAGGCCATTTGCTCAACATCTAATACTTTGTTCTTGTGTGGTCATTTTATGATGAACAATGAAGCTAAATCGGTTTAAATTTCTCCCTAATGGTATCAGTGAACATGAATCTGCTTTGATCTGTTGATTGAAAATCAAGTGTATTATCTTTTGAAATCTAAAGTATGAAGGATGCATTGAGGGAAGTGGGAAACTTGTTTAACTTACCTGGATCTAGGGTTCACTGAAAAGCTGGATCTGTTATTGGAAGGAATTTAAATGATACATATGTTCTTAGACACATTGGTTTCAATTAAAGACTAAAAAAAACAGGAAGACATTTTATACCATCCTATATACTAAAACAAACCTGTCAATCTGCACGGATTCTGGATCAGGAGTATGTGCGCATGGTGGAATGCGTGCACAGGGAGGTGGTTTGCTAATTTTAGAGAATTAGACATCGAACTAAAATCATGGACCTTCTTAGTGCCATTCAGTCCGCATTCTACTAATATAGCCTAATTTTATACTGGGGAGATGGGCGTGAATAATATTACTGTATGCAAGAAATGGTTACTTCATTGTGGGTGTAGTTTTAAAACATTACAATACAAACTGTATAGTATACTGTCTATCTATACTTCATTTATCTTTTTATAAACATATTCCTTGTCTGTATTTATATTCATTATAGGATTTATACAATAGAAGGACTGTGGAAGTGCTACTGATCTGGTCAAACATTTATACAAACATAGAAAAGATAATCAATGCACATTCCTGGGCCCCATTCAATATCATATTATCTGCACACTGGCATACATTATAAGCAAAGGGGTTTTAGTATACATATCACATGAATGAAAAGCCTTCCAACCACGTCAAGGTAACCCCAGTCTGGAAGGTCCTAACGTCTAACCTTTTATACTTCAATTACGATTTGCAAACTTTTGCATTCCTCATACTCATAGCAGGCTTTCTCACTTCCCCCCAGCCCTTAGGCTTTTTAAAATCAGGGAAGAGGCCATCCATCAAGTACTTTATATTAAAGGCATAGGACCTCCAATTAAAGGGCCATGTTGGGTTTGCTATTACCACATGGAAGCTTGGCCAGGCTTCCCAATAAATACATACAATACAAGGATTGTGGAAGCACCCCAATTAGGCTAAATTACAACTACATTTTGCGGAAGTGCTACTGATCTGGTCAAACATTTATACAAACATAGAAAATATTTTCAATGCACATTCCTAGGCCCCATACAATATCATATTATATGAACACCCCAGTATGGAAGGTCCTAACTTGTAACCTTTTTAACTTCAAGTACGATTAGAAAACTTCTCCATTTCTCATTGCTCCAATGTGCAAGTATGAGTTTGCTAATCACAATTAACACGACCTAGAAATGCGCATTGATTATCTTTGCTATGTTTGCATTATAGGATTTTTATATATTATTATTATTATTATTATATATTTAGCCAAAAGTTGTAATAGGAAATGTATACCTTGGAATATTTAATTGTGTGAATTTATGTCTTTATGCTAAAAATATAGGCCACAAAGTCTGCAGTTTACAGGAACTGACACATCAGATGATTCACAAAACTGGGACACGAACGCATACATAGGGAACAGCTCTCCTTAATTTTGTTAAAGAAGCTTTATTATTCTGGTTCAACTGGCAATTTTTGCTCTTTCTGTTTCTTTGTTCTCCTGTATTCTAAGGGAGAAAAAAAATGTTAGTTTGTGATAGCAATGCATTGATTGCAGTAAAGAACAGACCATAACCTTTTCTGCTCCTTCAGCAACAGTCAATGGTATCTAACAAGATAGAAAAGATAATGCATTCTAGCTGCCATTTGCTGGACAAAAGGATAAAAGACTTTTATTGTTATAGTTTGTTCCCTACTTGGCCTTGATTGTCAATTCAACTGATTATAAAAATGTTAGGCATTGTGTATGGCAGAAAGAAAAGAACAGAATATGCACTTAAAAAAATCAATGTCATATAGCCCAAATGTTCAACGTCAAGATCCCAGCATCCTTTTTATTTCCTGTTTACGATGATATTAGATTTCTGTCCCATTGAACTTTCTCACCAGCTATGTTTATGGGTGAAAAATATCTGGCCAATAAATAATATAAAGGTGTGAAATAATTAGAAGTACATATGTGGCAAACATACACAGGAATAGAATAGAAAAAGAAATAATAACCATTGACAAACACCCATAATTATTGTGACCCCAGGGCAACAGTGGTCTCCAAACAATTTAGGGTTCAATGAAAGCCTGCAGTATGTCCTTTTAAAATGAGCCATCAGTGACATCACCTGACCTCTGCCCTGCCCCTCCGCCCCAGGGGATAAACATACTCAGTTAAGACTTAAGGGGCACATACACCAACATATCCTGGTCGTATGCTAAAAATGTTCCAGTTGACCCGATTATAGTATGCCAATCGTATGATTACCCATAAACAAACAAACAATCGTACAATATCAGGATCGTACAACTGGGATTTGTTTGTGTATGACCCCATTAGTTCTGTGGAAAACAGGAAGTAACTGGGGGAAAATTGACAGTTGAGAGGTGGAGCCAATTAATGCAGGGAGAGGCTGGTCATATGACTAGAACCTGGTCACATGGTTGAAACTTCTAGCAATAAGCTCTCACAAATATTACCTAGAGATGTAATTAGGTTTTATTTTGAAGGTACGATGGAAGGCTTTTTGTATAATCCTTACTAGTTTGGAAGGGTTGGAGAGCACAGTTAACCTTTAATATATGGACTTTATGGTATTTTCCCCCTAATAAAGAATACATATAAGCTAAAATACAGTACATTGTGCACACTAAGGCCAGTCTAAAATGTTTATTTTACTCTAATGCAACAGGTCCTTTTCAAATTGATTGGAATATTAAAGACATTTTCCCGTGCTTTTGATAGACTGGTTGGCGATATCGATCAGTCTATTAAAAAAAATGAAGATAGGGCAAGATGGAAAATTTGTCGTTTATTTTCTGTAGTTATTAAGCTAAAATCTGTGGAAGATTGGCGACGCAAGGTGGGGAATTATGATCCGTTCTTCTGACTGGAAATTTGATTGGTTTTGCAATCGAAAATCCAATTGGAAAACCATTGGCCCATTTGTGTTCTTTATCATCGTTTCTCACCTCTCAATTCAGCCTGTTAGTGTAGAAATTATTTGTACTGGCAATCTATGATGTCATTGGTGGCTTCTAGTGTTGCCTCTTCCTGGTGGTCCTGGTCACAAAACTCCTTCTGCACATGCTAACTAGGTACCTTGTGTTTGTTTCCCACTCCCCTTATGCTAAGCTGCATGTAACAGTTGAACTCAGAGTGCCCACCTGCCAGTGTCTCCCAGCCAATCATCAGAGATAGCAGTGAATATTATAAGCAGATTTTCCTGCTCAAACAGAGTGGGGGAAGGTGTTAACCCTTTTCATATGTATTTATGAAGCAACTTATTAACCCTTTATGTTTGTGAGCTTTTCTGCAAGAGACTGTCAGGCTCATTTCCCCAGACTCACTGGGCAGATATATGGAGTTAAAGTCGTGCTAGCTGGTTCGCTATTTAGCATTGGATGCGGGGGTTATGCAAAAATCACCAACCCATCCGACGCTCGCTTGCAATATTGGGATTTACCCACAGCAAACGTGATATTGAATCGCGAACTGGACATTTACCCACAGCGATATCGGTTCTGGGTAAATGAGCCCGTGTGTCTTTGTATGTGTTTATTTCTGCAACATTTATATTAGTGTGTGTATTGCTGCAATGTACATTTAGAGCACAGCCACACTGCAACGCACCTGAATCGCACAATCAGACACCATTTCTATGCGTTTGCGATTTGTCCATTTTCATTCTGAAAACGCATGCGATTGCAAGATTGTGCGTGGCTGCGATTTCAATACAATTGAAAAATTGTAATCGCCTGAAAAATGCGCTTGTGTGGCCTAGCCCTTAGAAGTGTAATGCAAGCTGCATTGATTTCAGTTTAGCCATACAGCATGTATTTAATGCAATGGAGCTTTTGAGCTTTGCAGCAGGTCAATTTCCTGAGGCCGTGGCTCCACTTAAGTGCAAGGGAGGATAATGCGCAATCGTGCTAGCGTCCGTGCATGGGTGTTGCACTTCCACAATTGGACCCTTCACAGAGCAAATGCACTCTAATAGCACACTGAAGAGCATCGCATGTAGTGGGGCCGGTCCCATAGGCTATTACATGCCTGCATTCCCACTAGCACAATCGGATTGCAAACCGCAATGCAAAATGCGCTAGTGGAAGTAGCCCTAAGTGTTTGAGTCTTAAAGGGAAAGGTGGCAACCCCAGTAGAATTGAACTGACCACTTTACAAGGTGCACTTATAAAAACAAAGCAGCTCAGAGCTGCAGGTGCAGCATATTGATTTGAAAATTTTACAGGCCACCTTTGCCTTTAAGACCCAAACTTATATTAAATCTACATGATGCAGTGCTAAGTACCATTGCATTAAAAACTGTATCAGCCTGCATCATGCTTCTAAAGAAAATACTTTTTGTTGTGTAGATATTATCAGGCCTATGTAATAAAAGTTATTAAAATCTGATTGGTTGGGGCAAAATTTGCACCATTTTTAACGATAAGAACTTTTAATACATAGGCCTGTATATGTGTTCGGGTCTTAAAGTCCAAGGTGGGTACCCTAGTTGGAAGAGGGTTTTTGTTTATGCAAAACTTCCCACGGACAGCTCTCCTGCTGCATTCATTTTATAGATGAATGCATTAATATGAACATTTATAGAAACAACATGGTGCAGAGCTACAAATGGAATACCCTCTAACATTCCCCTTTAATACATACAATTATAGAGCATGGTGCAGTGCTGCAGGTGGAGGATAATATAATGACCCTGATCTTAGCACAGCTCTGTGCAATACATTTTTCTGTGTAATACATTTCTTAGCTTAGCTCTGTACTACAGGTTGTTGTTTTTATACAGACAGCTGAATTCCTACCCTCCAAAATCATCTACTTTTGATTTTTGAAATTGTCTACTTTCTATTTTTGATAAAAATTGAAAATTTGAAAAATCCAGAACCATTTGGAGCTGGGATGTAAGGTAAGGATTTTATTACACTACACAGTGGGGCCAGTAGTGGGAGGATTATAGTTTTGGGGTGGACATGCCCTTTAAGAAGCTACACTTCCCACTAATATTGCTACAGCTGACAGGGAGAGCTAGAGACCTTCACACTACGGGCCATATTTATAAAGGTGTGGTATCGCCTTCTTTAGCGATCACTATGGCGATCGTTAATTTATGATCACTATCGTAAATCTTGTAAATGTATGATAGCGAATGTAAATCTATGACCGCCTGTAGAATATCATTACGGTAGTTTATTACCGCATGGTATACTACTGCCACGGTCGTACAGTAACGAAAACCCGCGGTATCGAAAGTTTTTAATATGGCCCTCCAATACTTAAACAGTACATTGCAGGGGAAACATACAAAGACACAGGTCTGTAACTGTAAATAGTGCAGGTTTATTGCAAAACATGCGTGATACATGTTTCTGACCCACTTGTCCTTCCTCAAGTGCTTGAGTGGGTCTGAAACATATAGCACACATGTTTTGCAATGAACTTGCAATATTCACAGATACATACCTGTGTCTTTGTATGTTTCACCTACAATTTATTGTTTATATATCTGATTTGGTGGAGTGAAAGCCGTAGGTGAGACATAGATTATTTCAGATCTAGACACACTAGATACCCAGACCTATATACATAACACTACAACACTACTACTAGGAAAGGGTTAATCAGCTGCACCACCAATTTGAATATTGATGATTTAATATATTCCTACATCATAGGGGTAAAGAGGTGGGAGTGGAAATCACACAGGTGCTGAAAATGTAATCAAGGTAAAAGTATTGGCAGGTAAGGGAAATGTCAGCTTCAGATTTGGGGAACAAACAGAACCTAAAATGAGCTCATAGAGGTAAAGAAAAGGCCCCTGAGTGGAATCTTCCAGGCTGAGAAGGATGTTGAGGCAAGTACGTTCTAACTTAAACTTTAATTGGTTGGGTTTAGTTCTCCTTTAAGCACAATTGCTTTTTTCTGCCCCATTAGCCTTTTTGTTTAATGCATATTTCAGTACATTTCTCAAAGGAAATAGCCTGGATGATGCAGAAATGGCAGAATACTGTTTATTATCTGCTTAGTCTAGTAATGTTTTAATGTACATGAATGCACTTATCTAAATTACAGTGTCCACAGATTGGAGTTGCCCTTCTATAGCTATTGTATAACTGAAAATATATCTCACAATGGTCCTAAAAATAACAAAGATCAGGCCTACAGTATGATTGAAGGGCACGTCCTCCCTGAAAACTAACATTTACCCAACTGCTGGCCCCACTGTGTAGTGTTAAAAAATCCTTACCTTTCTGCTCTGTTCCTTATGGTTGTCCTGCAGTGTCTATTCAAATCCAGGAAAATGAAAAGTAGGAGCTTTCCTGTGTTTAAAAGTGTTTCTGCCCCTTCCCTGTCCTCCTGCCCTGTCCTCCTGGAGGACTCTGGCATGCTCCCCTGCGCTTGCCAGAGTCTCTGCAGATCATATATAAAAAATTTACTTTTTTTCCTCTAATGTAGGGACCCCTCCCAACCCTAACCACCAGGTTTAAATCTTAAAAAACTACAAAAGAAACAGACTTACCAACTTTGTTCGGCACATACCATAGTCAGCAGCCGTGTCTGTGATTGGTTGACTCTAAGCTCATCACAGACACAGCTGCTGATCTGGCCCCTATTACTAGTCCATTCCAGGAAGTAGCATAAGAGGCAGAGGGATCGAAGTTGGTAAGTCTGTTTCTCTGTACTTTTTAATGATTATAACGTATCCCGATATATTCCATTTTCTTGTTCTGTGCATTTTTGTAGTATGAACTGTGGCATTAAATCCACAAACAGGGATTTATATTTATTTCCCCAGATTTTTGTAATTTACTAATTTTTATGTAGAGTTTGGTTTCATGTGCATCAACAAGATTTTGATCAGAGCTCCTTAGGGGCCATACTGTATTTAAGAACTTGCGGTATCTCAAGCTATCATAAAAGTAAGATCTCAACATAAATGTACGTCCAAGATCGTTCAGTTACGGACGAACGCAATGTATTGTATGGGCATTGTAACATGTTATTGTAGATATATACGGCTGCAAGTGTAAATTTACGTTTGCATTAACTATAGTTAAAGGGCAAGTCCAGCCCTAAAATGAAAACTTACACACAGGTAAATTACTCCCCAAAACCCTAAACGGTAATAGTTTGAAATCTGAATTATAAAAGTCTAACCTGAAATCCTGCACAATGTCCTGTTTCCCTGTTTCTGCTTCCTGGTTCTTCCAGTTAGTAACTGTCAGTTATGGATTTGACAGTTGAAATCACAGCCAATCACTGAATGTTAATCCCCTGTCTGCCTCTTCTGAGCATGCTCAGGCTCAATAAAGTCTCAGTACAGGTTTCTAAATGGCTCAATTTCCATGAGACATCCAGAAGCATAGCAGGCATACAGTAATGAATTCATAGGACAAAGTATGATATATCCACATATTTTAAAGAGGCCATTCTTTCTAAAAGATGTTCTTATGAGGGTGGAGTTGTCCTTTAAAGAAAGTTTGTCCTTTAGGGCCATATTTATAAAGGCACAGTATTGCTATTTTTCAATCTGAAAAGAGGGAGGTACTAAATGTCATCAGAAGATCTGAATAATGTTGTAAGAATGTAAAAGGGGAAGTGCTTTTTGTTTTTGTTCACTTATAAGTTTCGTTCTGTTTTCGGATTTACAGATCTTGGGGGGAAAAACCAGAATATCCGAAAATCTGAAAACTGAACATACTTTGGAGGGTTCGGACCGCATTTTCAAGGGTTACCGAATGTATGAGGTTATTTTCGTAACCCTTGAAAATAATCTTGAACGTTCAAATAATCTTCAACCCAGGTGTTCCATGTCAGACCCGGATCCCATCTTTATTGTTCACTTATATTTTTATTTCTTCTCCCTCCAACCTGCACCCGCTACATGTTTTCAAACGAAATTCATTGTCTGCACTGTTTCCACCGACAAAGTAAATTAAATATTTTAGTATTGAATAAAAGATTTTTTTTTTCTCCAAAAATGGTCCAAACTGCGTCTTGATTGTCCATAGAATATAAAATCTAAAACAAAATAGAGACAATAAATTCCTACACACATTTTCATTTTACTACATTACTCCAAGTATTATTTCCATCAGACGGAGATATTAGTAATTTCAGGAGCTTTCAGAAAACACATTAACTTTTAGAAACCTGGGAAAGGGGGTTTGTTATGTGTCCTTTCCCTAGCGTGAGTCATTGAATAGAAAAGGCTAAAAAACAAGAAAGTGTCTTGTAGCGTTTGTGTCTTTTGCTTTTAACTTTGCTCAGAAGACTTTCAGTTTTCCCCTTGGAGCTGTTCCTTAGTCATCGCTAAAGGTTACAGTTTAGGTTACTTTATTTTTAGGAATTTATTTTTCCTTCATCTTACATTTTAAGTAAGATATAAAGTTTTAGCTAAACATTGTATAAAAAAAATTCCCTGATATAGAAAAGCTTAAAATAGATTAAAATATATTTAGTAAACTGGTAGCGAACTGGTACCGAACTAATAGAAATTCCAAAAATCCTATTTGAACCCAACTGAATTTTTTTTCAGTGAATCTTGCAGGAGAGCAGGAGAACTTACCGGGGATCGTTCCAGAGCTGACAGAGCTGCGGCCCGAAATCCCCGACACCTCAGACGCATCTCCAGTCCTTTGCACTGTGCGCGCATGCGCACACTGTGCTAAGGAGAGTGAAAGCGTCGGAGGCATTGGGATTTCGGGCCGTGGCTCTGTCAGCTCTGGAACGATCCCGGTAAGTTCTCCTGCTCTCCTGCAAGATTCACTGAAAAACGGGAGGTAAGAAATAGTGCATTTACCTCCTGTTTTCAGTAAAACAGTTAGTAAGAAAATTAATTTTTTGATGGACATACCCTTTAAGGTATTGTTGTTTTGATGAAACAGATACATCTGACATACATTTCTGTTAAAAAGAAACAAATTAAATCATTTCATTATGGTTTATTAATTCAAATCTCTGTTCTTTTATAATGATTTTTTTAGGCTGCACATTTCATTCAATTACTGTATGTACCTAAAGCAACAAACTTTTATGGCAAACACTCACCTTTCTAATCAGTGATTAGGGGTTCTTGGGTATAGTATGGGTACTTTCATTCCAAACTATAATGTCTTGGTCTTATATCCTGGTGTCTATGGCTGGTGTCTCCTACCACAGCATATATAATAATAACAAAAAATTGGGATTCACATGATTCACAGGATCCAGAGTGTAGCCATAAAAAGTAGCACATGTCCTCCCCTTGCTATGACTGAATGAAACCTTTACACTACAGTGTATCCTCATTTGTATCCTGACATGTGTAACTGGGGACTGTGCATTGTTTTGCGACATTGGCTACAATGGCCCTCAAGTAAATTTATATTTAATAGATCTTCTTTTATTTTTACACCAATCTAACATTAAAAAAAAATATATTTTTTTTTATTTAGGTGACTACAGACGGACCATAATGACTGGCAAAACCCAGACGAGCAATGTCACAAACAAGAATGATCCAAAGTCACTCAATTCTAGAGTTTTTATTGGCAACCTGAACACGAGCATTGTCAAAAAAACAGATATTGAAGCAATATTTGCCAAGTATGGGAAGATTGTTGGTTGTTCGGTACATAAAGGATATGCCTTCGTACAGTACATCAGTGAGAGGCATGCGAGAGCCGCAGTTACAGGAGAAAATTCACGAATTATTGGAGGCCAACCTCTTGGTAAGGTGATGTGTTATTTAGTGTATTTATAAGTCATCCATTTAGATATTCTGTCACTTTGTTTGGTTTTTAAGCATAATTGAAGTTTCATTAAGATGGTTTTAATACAAAGAATTGCAGTTTAAATGCTGTGTTGTAAGATGTACCATTTTGAAGGGAGTGCGGCCTACCTTCAAATCCTATACCGTCTTTTTTTCAAAAAAGTCTTTATTATATATAACCTGAAATAGTCAGTCAACATTGATGTGAAACACAGAAAATTGCAAAGTATAGCAAAAATTTCAAGAGAAAGATAAAATATGTTTTTTTCTGTAGGATTCATTAATTCTAACATTGACCACCTTGGGGTTAGTTAAAGGGTATGTCCACCCTAAAAATCATAGCTTAATATATTATAGATTCCCCCTGCCCACCCCAACCTCCATGTTATTTCATTAATAAAATAAAATGAAATGATCTGGCTCCCTTCTTGCTGAAACTTGCAAGCACAGGGCCGGACCGGCAGCCGCATCTGTGATTGAGATCTGTGATCTGTGGTGGAGCGTGGCTGATTGGATTTTCATGATTTTTGGTTTGTTTTAAAGCTAGAATAATGCCCAATAACATTAAATTATGGTTTTGGGGGTGGACATTTCCTTTAATATTAAGATTACTAAGAGCTTATTATTGCAACCGTGTGGTTTTAACTGGACAAACTGCCTTGTCTTAAAGAATATTGAGAATTGGCTGGGGGTCAGCCTAAGAAATAAAGTGCAGTAGTCTATACATCCTTTAATAAAAATATAACAGAAACACAGTGTTTTATATGTGTGTGTGTGCGTGCGTGCGTGCATGTGTGAATAATTGAATCCGGTGGGGGAAAGCATATAGGTCTGCATTTTATTTGTTTGATTTTAGTGTGAAGGAATCAAAGTGTTTTCCTCTATAAGATCACAGTGATATCCCCACAGAACAATACAGATAGATAGAATAGCTTTATTTGCCATCACAGGATGATCGCAGGTGATTCCACAATTTAAAAAAGGAAAGTTAAGGAACAAGAATCTAAACATAAACATCAAGATAATCGACTACAGTCAAGGTAGAAAATTAAGAGTTGGATTCATTTATGGAATGAGTATTCTTGTTTCTAACATTTGTTCTCATGTAATATTCTGCTTTAGAGCTATAGGTCCTAGTATCATTCAGACAGATTATGTGGTACCTATGATCCTTGCTAACATTACAGTGGAGTGGGGTTTGCTTGAAAGTTCTCACCGCTTCAATCTGGAACAATTGCATTTTTGCACATCTAACTATTCATATTGCTATTCCAATTTTTAATATATATATTTAATATATATTTGGCTTGATAAATGTACCTAGAAAGGGACTGAAATGTTGCCTGCACTGTATTTCACATGAATACATTTTGAAATAAGAAGACCCAAGTCAGGAAGTTTGTTAACCATTTTATATTCTAAGCTCTTGTTTATTATAAGTATTGATTACAGTGTGGAGCCCCATATTATATTATTATATTTCCTACATTATATTATGCATATTCGGGGAGATTCATTAAAAGTTCTCATTGTTGAAAATGGTGCTAATTTTGCCCCAACCAATCAGATGTTATCTTTCAAATGTTAAAGTAGATCTAATTGGGTGTAACAAAATTAGCACCATTTTTAACAATAAGAACTTTTATTGAATCTCCCTTATAGTGTAAGGCACACATGGGCTAACGTTATAGACGTTTGTAGACTTTATGGTCCTTAAAAAGAGATAATCTAAAAATAAATTTTTGCTTACAATTGATGTACAGTATAATTTGTATCTGGGAAGCTACATGTCTGTAAAATCTGTACATACTTGAATTACCTGCAATATACATAACTATAAAAAATTTGTTATTTTTGTTTAACTTCTTTCTTTTTCATATATCTATATGTGGTGATGTCATGAAGCCCCATAGGCAGTGCACCCTTCTGTCTTCCCAATCAAAGCAATGGAATGCGGATTGCCACTGCTGGTGGACTGGGTGCCAACCGGACTAGCTCCCCAGACACATTTCAGAGCTGCAGATTGCCACATGCAAAACTATATTAAGCAGCGATTCATGTATCTAAATAGATGGCTTATCTTCTGTTAAAATTTTTAGATTTAAAGGGACACTACTCATGCAGTATTAAGGTGGCCATACATATATACAATTTTACTTACCCGACCGAGCGCTTCTGCGACATTTGGTGGATCCTGCCGGAACTGCCTCTCCCGTTCTTTTATGCGACCGTCATGCGATCGCAAAATACCATTCATTTTGTGATCACTATATTTATCGCAATATAGTGACAATAGCAGGGATGCACTGTATGTTAAGGAAAGCAATATAGTGACAATAGCAGGGATGCACTGTATGTTAAGGAAAGCAATATAGTGACAATAGCAGGGATGTACTGTATGTTAAGGAAAGCAATATAGTGACAATAGCAGGGATGCACTGTATGTTAAGAAAAGCATTGTCTTTGGTGGAGTAGATTATTTCTTTATGTATTTTGAGAGCTGTGTTATATCAATATGTTATTTTAATGAAGTGCACAGCTTATATTCAAGTTGTGGGGTGAATGGCACTATGCTTTGTATTGTGGGATTGTATAAAAACAATACAGTACATGGTTGTACATGTGTATATGTTTAATTGTATAGGTTTATATATATATGTGTGTGTGTGTGTGTATATATATTCACAGCCCATGTAAAGTGAGTAGTATTAGCATGGGTGGAGTAAGCAATTTCCCTGTTTGTCCCCTCCTATTGAACATATGCAAATGTGGAACATTGAAGTCTACTATATAATTTAAGATTTTAGGAAGCCACACTAACCCAATAGTACATGTGGAATTGAAGTATTTCTTTCATATGGTTCTGCACTATAAGCTACTGTACATACAAAATAGGTAAATGGCAAGTACTCCTGTTACTGGAACTTTACATATATTCCTCTTTACCATTAAAATGGCAATTGCAAGATAACAGACATGAGTAACGAGAACTAACAGAATTGGGAGGGGTTTTTTTTCTGTTTTCCCAAACCAAATGAAACTTTAAGTGGATGGCATTTAAAAATGTAGGATCACCCAAGTGAATAATGAGTAGCTGTTATAAAGGGATGCTATAGGAAGGGAAGATTCTTGAAAGCTCTTATTCATAATTACAGAAAAGGGCAGTAAAGCTTTATGAACTATTCGAAATGGCTCCTTTAGAAGCACAGTTGAATGTAAAAAAGGGAAAATGTGGCTTTTACCGGCCATAGAGACTATTCTTCTAAGAAGCACCATCAAGCTATTCAACCATTTCTAAATCCCGAGTACCATTCTATAGAGGTAAAGCACTATGTACCATTATATAGAGAAGTAAAGTAGATTTGGTAATGTTCTGACTGACTCTAAAAGCTTACAGCAATTACGGTATAAGCAAAAAAATAGTTTGTCCATCAAGTTAATTCAGAGAAAGAAAACACCGCCACCCAGTACTCCAACTGTTAATTCAATGTAAGATGGAGAAAATGAAATTGCTGTCTAGTCTTAAAATATCAATTGTATATTTCACCGAATCAGCCATTAAATATGACCTTTCACACAATAATAGGCCGTTTTTGAACTGCAAAAATAATATATTAACCACCTCTCCTGGTAGGGAACAAAATTCACTGCCCTTACAGCCAAGAAACACTTCAGGTTCTTATGAAATATCTATTTTTTTTTTACAATCGTTATGGCCAGACTCTTAACGATTTCACAATGCTAAGACTGGGAGAAGACATACAGAATATTGTAATTAAGCACCTGGTCGGGCTTAAATAAAAGAGAAATTGTAAATTACAAACCAGGGAAGAAATATAGTAGGTCCCAGCCTTACGCGTTTCGTGACAAGCAGTCACTTCCTTTGAGGAAGTGACTGTTGTCACGAAACGCGTAAGGCTGGGACCTACCATTTTTCCCCCCTTGGTGTCCTTTTCCTCTTTCAATTCACAAATGTTTTTAAAGGGGAACTGTGGTCCAAAAATGACTTTAGGTAAATTGAGATAAATTGATAGGAGATGCTCCCCTGAGCAATTTTTGCAATTTATTTCCATTGTTATTTTGCATAGTTTTAAAGATATTTACATTTTTGTGTGTGATATGGCAGCAGCATCACCAGGTTTCCTGCTTCCTGCTCTGAAACTGTCAGTCAATTGTCCTGTATTTCCTCCTCCCCTTTGTAGGCCCCCTGGTCCCTCCCACATGGACTCCATGGTCCTCCATTTGCAGGCCCCCCATGGCCCATTATCTTACAGCCCCATGTGGCCTGCCCACTCGCGGGTGCCATGACCCCATCCACTCATGGGTGGTGTGGCCCCGCACCACTCGCGGGTGCCGAGTGAGAACTTGACTGAAATGGCTGTTTTCGCGCAGTGAAAGAGAAGGGCTGTAGATTCCCTTACCTTCTCTGTCAGGACTTCACACAGCAGAGAGGAGGAGGGACTTCCTGTCTCCTCACACACTGAGGGAGTCTGAGGCTGTGCTCGCCGGCGGCACTGTGCCGGAGAAGCTCAGGAATGTCACAAGTCAGCCTACACCATAACTTTCTGGTCAGTCAGTTCTGTAATCTTGGGCTGTGGAGCACGTAGAGAGGTGGTTTTTAAAGGTAGGAAATTGGACTGTTTGGAGACCACAATTAATCTGTGTGAATAAAAGTGAGGTTTTACTTAATCCCTGGCGTGACGCCCGTTCTTGCATAGTGATTAGGCATGTAATGGTATTTTTTTATGTTTTCTATAACCTTATTAACCTTGTTGGGTGGGACACACCAAGGGTCATGTATTGTGCGCATATGGCCAAAGAAATTTTGAACCAAGCTTATGTAGGGCCTTTGTTGTTTCTATAACAAGTGATACATAGCACCTTTTAAATAGAGGCAATACCTCAGCGTTTTACCTTTCAGCTTCCTGCAATGCAGTAAACCTTGATAACTGCATGACGGTAACACTAAAGGTAAGAGTAGCGACAACAATAAGTATATATCTCCCCCAAAGTCGCTTACAAATGTCAAGAACAGAGTTGCCACACCAGGAAATAATCTCTTGGGATTGTCCAATGCAGTCAATGTATTACTTCATTCCTACAGTAAATACGCAAAGCCACTTGTTTACATTTTGTGCTGCTAGCAGCTTATAAGAATTATAAATACAATGAAAACAAAGGAAGCAGGGTAAACAGAAGTAAAGATTAAACAAAAACAAATTGTTATTATTCATGGTGGCACTACATATATTAATAGAAAAATATTTCTAAAGGAAAACAGCAATCAAAGGACTAAACCATCAAAGAAGGAACCTCTTTCTAAGATGCTTACCCTTTGGATGAAAAAATTCTAATTACACTCCAGCTCCATAGCCAAATAAAGATGCAAACGCCTAGAAGGATGTCCATAGCCAGTGAGACATTTAAGGCTGGTACAAACCACCGGAGAGCAGTTGGCTGGGACGAAAAGTAGCCATGGACGACTTAGGAGACTGTCCATATAGAAAAGAAGGAAGAGGACTACATACAGTTAAATCTGCAAATGTTTATTGCTGCGACATGTTTCGGGCATCGCGTGCCCTTTCTCAAGCATAAACGACCCTCCCACATGGGAGTCAAAAGAAAGTAGCACAATTTTTAATGATAAGAACTTTTATTGAATAACCCTGATAATACTTGTTATCTGCTGTATAATGCTTTAGCATGCCTGAGTGTATTAGTCTTCTTTAAAGGATATTCACTCAAAAAGGGAACCTATCAGTTTTTGAGAAAGGAACTGTCTTACCTCCTGTTCTTCAATTAATGTAACAGGAGCCAGGAAAGAAGGGAGGACTTACCTATGAACTATGAACCACAAGCGCTATCCACCACTGGCTCCTCTGACAGGTCATGACTGTTTCCTGCTCTAATTAGACTATAGTGTGCATGTGCGCTACAGTTTTGTTGAAGCCAAAACAGTTTTAATTTCAATTCATTGTTTTCCCCTCTATTTATACTGTTTCTAACACCATAACTTTAAGTTGTCTATGATTGTGTTCTGCTTCTTTACAATAGGGTAATGGTAACTTCTTTTTTCTCAGTCACCTTGTGGATTTGTGCTGGGAAATGCAGGGCTAAACAGGCTGGCTGATCTCACCTCTATATATTAATTTACAGGGGCACTATTGCATGTATATTGTCCTTTGCTCTTATAGTTCTTCACAGTGTGGGAACGGGTTTTAAAGAGGAACTCTGGTCCAAATATGACTTAAGGTAAATTGATAGAAATTGCTCCCCTGAGCAATTTTTGCAATTTATTTCCATTGTTTATTTTGCATAGTTTTAAAGATATTTACATTTTTGTGTGTGATATGGCAGCAGCATCACCAGGTTTCCTGCTTCCTGCTCTGAAACTGTCAGTCAATCTGTCCTGTATTTCCTCCTCCCCTTTGTAGGCCCCCTGGTCCCTCCCACTCATGGACTCCATGGTCCCTCCATTTGCAGGCCCCCCATGGCCCATTATCTTACAGCCCCATGTGGCCCTGCCCACTCGCGGGTGCCATGACCCCATCCACTCATGGGTGGTGTGGCCCCGCACCACTCGCGGGTGCCGAGTGAGAACTCTGACTGAAATGGCTGTTTTCGCGCAGTGAAAGAGAAGGGCTGTAGATTCCCTTACCTTCTCTGTCAGGACTTCACACAGCAGAGAGGAGGAGGGACTTCCTGTCTCCCTCACACACTGAGGGAGTCTGAGGCTGTGCTCGCCGGCGGCACTGTGCCGGAGAAGCCTCAGGAATGTCACAAGTCAGCCTCCCACCCATTAACTTTCTGGTCAGTCAGTTCTGTATATCTTGGGCTGTGGAGCACGTAGAGAGGTGGTTTTTAAAGGTAGGAAATTGGACTTGTTTGGAGACCACAATTAATCTGTGTGAATAAAAGTGAGGTTTTACTTACCTCCCTGGCGTGACGCCCGTTCCTTGCATAGTGATTAGGCATGCTAATGGTATTTTTTTATGTTTTCTATAACCTTATTAACCTTGTTGGGTGGGACACACCAAGGGTCATGTATTGTGCGCATATGGCCAAAGAAATTTTGAACCAATGCTTATGTAGGGCCTTTGTTGTTTCTATTAACAGTGATACATAGCACCTTTTAAATAGAGGCAATACCTCAGCGTTCTTTACCTTTCAGCTTCCTGCAATGCAGTAAACCTTGATAACTGCATGACGGTAACACTAAAGGTAAGAGTAGCGACAACATAAGTATTATATCTCCCCCAAAGTCGCTTACAAATGTCAATGAACAGAGTTGCCACACCAGGAATAAATCTCTTGGGATTTGTCCAATGCAGTCAATGTATTACTTCATTCCTTACAGTAAATACGCAAAGCATCACTTGTTTACATTTCTGTGCTGCTAGCAGCTTATAAGAATTATAAATACAAATGAAAACAAAGGAAGCAGGGTAAACAGAAGTAAAGATTAAACAAAAACAAATTGTTATTATTCATGGTGGCACTACATTATATTTAATAGAAAAATATTTCTAAAGGAAACCAAGCAATCAAAGGACCTAAACCATCAAAGAAGGAACCTCTTTCTAAGATGCTTACCCTTTGGATGAAAAAATTCTAATTACACTCCAGCTCCATAGCCAAATAAAGATGCAAACGCCTAGAAGGATGTCCATAGCCAGTGAGACATTTAAGGCTGGTACAAACCACCGGAGAGCAGTTGGCTGGGACGAAAAGTAGCCATGGACGACTTAGGAGACTGTCCATATAGAAAAGAAGGAAGAGGACTCACATACAGTTAAATCTGCAAATGTTTATTGCTGCGACATGTTTCGGGCATCAGCGTGCCCTTTCTCAAGCATAAACTGACCCTCCCACATGGGAGTCAAATAGCATCACAACACCCCTTAACCTGATTGGTGCACTCAAAAGAATCCTATTGGTGCATAAAAAAACACACAACCCCAGTGTATATAATGTCCATTGTAATATCAATTCCAAATTGATGTTTTCAAGTCCATGTGTTCACCACCACCTTGGAGATGTACCTAGGTAGGAAATAAAATATCTATATATATATACACATATGTACATTATATGGAACTGCATCTATTTATGCCTACCATCCAATATGAATACAACATTAATTATATTTATGGTATATCACATACCAGCCTTTTCTCTCAGCTGGTACTTCTTAACAGCAACCTATAACACAAAACACAATGTAAGTTGATACATTCGATGTATCTATATAAACAGACTTTTGATACATGAAATAACTGGCTAATGTATAAATTGTAGCTCAGGCTTGTTACAAGAAAGGTTTAATAGACCAAACTTCGTTGATTCCTACTGGTTTCATGCTTTGACATTTTTTTATCCAAATTACTTCAGTTTGTAACAATATTAGTCTGATATCTCCTCCTCTCAGCGTGGTGAGTTTCTCTTTAAGGCTGGGTACACAAAAGCATACTTTTCAGGCCAACTGTCTGATATCTCCTCTCTTAGGAGACTGCCTGATTGGCCTTGATTTACTGGCATATACGAACCTCTGTTCTTCTGATCCAGACAAACGGGCGACCAACGTCATGGTCACCCAGCAAAAACACCTCTGATTTTTTGGGCTGACAAACAGAAATATCAGACAGTTGGCCTGAAAAGTATGCTTTTGTGTACCCAGCCTTAAAGGGAAACATACCATAAAATTTTAAATTTTGTAGTTAGATAAGTGGCTTGCTGTCTTGAAAATCCCAAGAGTTAATATTGTCATTGTTGTTCTGCAGCTTAAGTAATATTTATAAGTCTGTAGCTCTACCAAAGATCAATCATCCATCCAAGAGCTGGGGGCTCGTATCTGGTGAAAAAAAGGGTGCGTGAACTCTGTGCCCTTTTGGCAGGTTTAAGGCAGCAATCCTAGGTGCTAAATTGCTACCATCTTACCCTAAAAGTTAATATTTTACACTAGACAATTAAGCCCAGTATATTAACGGGCGCTAGACATTAAAGGGGAACTGTGGTCCAAAAATTACTTTAGGTAAATTGATAGGAATTGGTTTCCTGGGTATTTTTGCAATTTACTTTAATTATTTTTTTACATAGTTTTGAAGATATTTACATTATGTGTGATATGGTAGCAGCATCATCAGATCGCCTGCACTTCCTGCTCTGAAACCATGTGACAGTTACTCTGCCCGTGTCTCCTCCTCCCCTTGCACCCAAAGCCCCTCCCACTTGCAGGTCCCCCATGGCCTTTCCTTTGCATCCCCACTTAGCCCGGCCCACTCATGTGTGCAATGGCTACGCCCACTCATGGGTGTCCTGTCCCCTACCCCACTCAAACCTTAGACCCACACCCCTCCTACAGAAAACTGTGAAAACAGCATTTACAGGCAGAACTCTGCCTGAAAAAAAAAAAACTTGCCTATAAGTATAAATCTTATCTATAAATATAAATAATCTTATTAATAACTCACATTTACTGTATGAAGAAATAACGGCTGTGACCATGAGTAAAGTCTTTTCAGGTGGATTTACCCAGTTTGCCATGGTCCTTTTATTCCTAAGTATTGGTAAACACAGGTCGATAATTCAACTCCATTGATAAAACTTGCAACTAAAATTTTGGTCAATTGGGAGAAATCATCAACCGTAATTTTCAACCCGACCAGTTGTGTTACAAATAGCAGTATCCTTTGAAATCTGACAGCCAGACTAGCGATTGGTTTATCAATCAGTAGTTTGTCTGTCAGGGATAACAGGACTTAATCCGCACGGAGACATTTCACACTGAATAGGAATTGTGCTTCCTGTGTGGCACATTCAGCCAGGTATTGAGTGAGAATGCAGAAATCAGCAATGTTCCATGATACTCAATGCCATACGCCACAGGCAGGATGATCCCCCTTTCTCCAAGATAGTGGGACCAGTTTTCCTATGGTTGAAGCCATTTTGACCCCAGCATTTTTAGGATGATTGCTGCGATCGTAGCTCTCCATCTAATATTGCCTTCAGGTTTGCATACATCTCCTTGCATCAAGTTCTACTGGGACTTTTGACAGTTCTCTTCTGCTTTTAACAATAGCTTAGCTAATGTAAACAGTTAAGTAATCCCGGTCTACGTTAACAAAAGAGCTTTAATGTCTCTGGATCACAGTAAGTGATTTTTTCCCTTTAATAGTACATATCAGCATGACAACGCATAGTTACTGTATCATTGCACTTACAAACAAAATAAAACTCCAAACTGCCATTTATTTATGGCTATATAAAGATAAGTGCAAATATACAAATGAATTGTTCTTTTTTTCTATTTACATGTAAAATACTCCAAAGCCCTGATTTGTTATTGTGGAGATGTCATGCAAAAGCGACTGTTATTATTGTACTTCATGTATCGGGATGGATTAGTTCTGTGCAGGAAGCTTTAGTTGTCTGTATATTCATTAATATTTATTAGCTGGCAGCAAAATAACCTCATATTAGATATGAAAAGTGGGTGAATGGATACATAAAAGAATATTGTTATAACCTTACTAGATACAATGCGTGTTTAGGTACAGTAGTTAAGTTAAAAAGACTTATAGGGATGTGCTCAGCCTGTGGTTTAAGCTGGGTACACGCTGCACCAATGTTTGAAAGAAAGAGAGACAAAATCTGTAAGATTCTGTCTTGCAATTTTTAAGGATGTGGAGTTCTCCCTATATTAGGTTTAGGGAGTAGGTTCAGGACTGTGACACATCTCCTACGACAGTGGCCAGCTCCCGAGTCCCTATAAGGAATTGTCCCTTTATTGTTAATGTGTGTTCCCAGCTTAAAGAGAATGAGCTATTTATGCTGGTTTCTTTGAATTCAAATGAACTAAGGAAAGACCACCCAAACTCTCAAATTGCACCCCTGCCTCCTTTATAATAACAGTAAATGTGTCAACTGTTCATTCATGTTATGCATAGTGACACTTATTTTAAAATGACACAGCAATGATATGTTGGAACGCTGGGTAGCACCAAGCCCATTTATGAAATTACAGCAAGTCACTGCATTTCTTATGATGTTACTATTCTTGACAAAACCATTCTCACTAATTTTCTGCAGAGTTGTTCCCCATTCTTACACCTTAGCAATATTGACTTTTGGAACATACCGACACCCTTACACAGGGAAGGCAGGAGGCACCCCCCAAAGCAGGATCTTCTTACATGTATAGTGCTGCATTCCTCTATCTCTCAGTCACAGGTAGGTCTTGGGAGTTACAAAAGTTACAAAATCAACAATTTCAGTGCAGCCCACCTTCCTCAGACACATACCAAGACCTAGATGGAGATGCAATATGTTAAGCTATCCAGTAAATGAGTGTAAAATCCATGCTACCCAAAGTAATCTCAGGTTAAGGTGGTTTTTAAACATAGGGCTAGGTCCCACTACTGCGTGTCAGGTTGCGGTTTGCACTCCATTCACACTTCCGGTTTGCATTGCCAATTTTTTTTAACTTTTTGCAGTGGTTGTGCCAATCAAAGTGGCAGTCCATGTTTACATAATCAGAAGTCCATATTTACAGTGTTGACCCTTCTTTTTTTATAACTTCTGCTACTTACTCTGCCATGACGGATATCAGCTTCTGGGCCTTATCCTGTCTGATGGTGATCAGATATTGCCTTGTGCTTAAGGTTGATCACATTTTTTTTCTGCTTATCCGCTTCCTTTTTGAGAATTGAGCACAGTTTCTTAATGTGGCTAAAATCTGGGGAGTTTCCTGGCCACAGGTTGGGATGTTATGATCCCTAAGCTACATTTTGCCTTGTGACAAGGTTCTCTATTATACTGTGAAATACACAGATCATCATCATATGCACCTGGATTGTTGGTAGTTCCTCTTGGAAGGACATTTTATACCTTTCTTTATTCATGGCAATGTTCTTGGCAGTTGTGAGAGAGCCCTTGGATGAGAAGCAAGATTGTCTCAGGATGTTTCACTGTCGGTCTGACAAAGGACTTGATTTTCCAGATGGTCCTAACAGTTGGAAGGAGGATTCATCAGAGGAAATTACTTTGCACTGGCCTTCTGCTGTCCTATCTTTGTACTTCCTACAGAATTCCAATTTGTCCTTGATATTTTTCTTGGAAAGTGACTACTAGTGGTCGTTTTTATAAATTCGGCTCTAAGTTTCTCTGAAAACTGTACAAGAAAGTAAATGTGGGTTTTACAGAAAGGGAAATTGAACTACTGCACAATTACGATGTTGTTCATTAATTTATGATAACGATTGTGTGATTACTATACATTTACGTTTGTGATTGTAATTGTACTATACAATACCATTGTGGTATTTAGTTCCGCATGGTGTTGTACGGCTGTCTGGTCTTAAATGTGCAACCGCGGCTGTACTTCTACGATAACTCGCGTAATTGGAAGTTTACGTTACCACGGGTTATTGAATACGGCCCTTTATTCCATATGTATCCCAAGTAGGGCTTTCTCAGTCTCACTAAAGTCATAGCCAGTGGCACAGACTATGCAGAGAATCCCTAGAAACATTTCTTTTATACCATGTATTTATAACAGTAACAATCCACCAAAATCCATTCGTAATACTTTTTATCTCTGCAGAATGTTGGAAATTTTTACTAGAAATGAAATATATTCACCTAACGTGTTTCTGCTTATTACAGTCTATAGCTTACCTTAAAGTAAGATCTTGATTTTCGATTTGAATCTAAAAGTGACCATACATTAGGCCGATTTTATGTACAATCCGACATATCCATTGATTGGCTGAAATATTGTACATTTTCCCGATCTTATTATGCGACATTTGATCGTAAAATCTATTGTAATTACGATCGGGAAAGTCGTTTTCTTAAGTCGATTGGTAAAATGATTGTAGTGTTTTCTGAAGTTCCGATTAAATGTTAATGTAATGTAACCTCACAATGGACGACATTCGACATTAATCATGAAACAAATTGAATGTTTATGTACGGTACATCTTAGTACATTTAACATTGTACAACTGTCATATCACGTAATAGTGTATGGCCACCTTTATAATAGCAGCTGATTGGCCTATATTCCCTTTATTGTGGGATTTAATATATTCATGTTTTCTAACCAATGACTCCTGACTTCAGATGAAAAAAGATGCAAATAACCATGTGATTATATTAGTTAAATGTTTCTGTACTGGCGGTAAAGCCTTTGTGCTATTGGTTTAGACTGGTTACATCCATATATAATCTAAGGTGACCTTTCTGATTTAGAGAACATATAGAGGAATTTGGCAGTGGGAAAATATCAGGTTACAAACATGCTGACCTTCTGCAGCAATTTAAAAATGAGTGGTAGTGAGTTTAAGACAGAATTTGCAGTGTGTGTGTGTGTGTGTGGGGGGGGGGGGGGTCAATCAGCCAATCATTCACCACAGGTAATTTAGTATCTCAGTTGCATCAATTTTGATGCAGTTTTAACACCAGCTCACAGCTGGCTTTAAACTCACATACGCTTTAAACTAATAAATGGATTTATCAAAAAATACAATTGTGAAGTTACATTAAGAATGTGGTGCCCAAAGTGCTTTCCAGAGGCTATAGTAGGGTGAACTACTCTCTAATGGTGTTTAAAAGGAAACTAAAGGGTTAATTTGAGCTGTCATTAGATTGTTTTCCATCAGACCACCTAGAATGGTGGGATATAGTATTTTGGGTCCTCACCCTGGGTACAGAAAATCAAAGAGGCAGGGCAGATTCACTCTTTAAATGCATTTGGAAAGTAGATACATTATTTCTGGCCATACACTAGGCAGACATTAGATTAGATGTTCGCCCATAGATTTGATTTTTAATTTTTTTGATGAAAAGATCAGAGTTTCGATAATTTAAAAAAAAAACGCCAGTTATGCAGATTTTCAAAACCGTTATTTCGGAATCAAAACCATGTATGTTTCGAGATCCTGGATTTATTACTAGTGCGTACATGCAATGTATTTGTAACATAAAAGACACAGTCCATTAAACTTATTGTATCACTAAAGGTAGGTACACACAATAAAGGGCTAATCCGATTGCATTGGCTCTTTTTTGTATTTTCTGACCTAAAATGTCCCTCGGCTGTGTTCGCCTACCTGTACTATCGTATAGGGAGCTGACCGCAGGCGTAAGATGTGTGCCAGCCCCGAACGATCCTCCTTAAACTACAGATGACAAGCAGAATCTCACAATTGACACCCATTTTTACTGTGGAAATATATGAATTATAGACCCTTGCCAAGGAGTTCCACAATGTGTATTTGGCCATACTAGTTTGTTTAATGACATTTCTCTCTAGTGTTCTGGTTTGACGTGTTGATGCTTTTAATTTCATTATGGGTTTTTTTTTCTACAGGTTTTTTCATATTTTTGTAAACAAGTTTTTTGCCAGTGATGATATGTCTGTGATATTCAGTTAGATCAACTGGACTTGAATTTTAGTTCTTGAAGACATTTCGCTAGTCATCCGACTGGCTTTCTCAATTCAGAATGACTTGTACAAGAATCTGTGGCAATTATGTACCCTGGAATGTATTCCAATCAGCATAAAACAGCCAGGTGTATGGGACCTTCTGAATGCAAGGTGCAGATTGCAAGAGGTGTTATTGAAACTGCCCAGGGTAATGTGTCAAAACAGCACTGTACATGGCAGACAGTTGGTGTCGAACCCTCCCACACACACACCTCTATTCAGACTTGGTTACTTTATTTTCACATTGAGTCATTCTGAATTGAGAAAGCCAGTTGGATGACTAACTAAACTTCTAAAAGAACTAAACTTCACGTCCAGTTGATCTAACTGAATTCCAGATGTACCATGACCTGGATGAATTAGAACCTTCACAAACACAGTCATGATATGGTTAATGTTGTCATAATGCCAAACACTCTGTAGTTACATTCCAGGAATATCCCGGAAACATCAGGAGAGAAAAAACAAACAAGGGAAGTAAAAACATTAGGTGAAAGACATAAGGTGAATGGAAAAACAGGGTGTACACAGCATTTAAATGGTAATCTAGCTTTTGTAAAGCACAGTTAAGTATAATTAACTAGTTACAGAAACTTTAAAGGATGCAAAGGTCTCCCATTCAATCTGTTCATAACTGACACAGGAACTTACCAGACATAGCAGGAGTGGCTGTGTTCAGTAAGAGGAAACAGTACGACTTGTTAGTCACTTTTGGCCACTAGATAGCCATCTGTTTCCTGTTCACACAGTATAAGAATGTACAATTTGTTGCACTTCTAGTTTGGTTTTGTCTGCAGAAGGTGTATACTTACACCAAAACATTACAATTGTGACTAAACAAACTAGTCTTTGATAAGAATGGTGTGCCCAGTTTCTTTTCATGTTACTCTATGCAAATCACCCCCAAAACCTATGTTAAAAATACTGCCAGATGCTAAAACTTAGACTTAGCCGCACCCAATCCCTTCCTAGTTGTGAATGGCTGTGTGAGCCGTCATAACGCAATGTCTCAGCCAATCACTGACACTGCTACTGTCTGGCCCCTTCTGCTGCTGCTGCCGTGTACATAAAAGGCACAGATAAGCAAGAGAAGACAGCCAATGAAATGAGGGATGGATAGTATAATTACAAGCCTCACAGAAACATTTAATCAATGCGAGGTTGAGGTGTGGGAGGGTGATAAGCCTATTTATATATTTTAGTTTGGTGGGTGGACATTCCCTTTTGTTGTGCTATGTATTAATGCATACAGTTTAATAAAATTTAGGGATTATAGCTACATTTGGATTCAATTAAATATTTGAGTTTTAGTTAAGCAAACCTTTACTTCCCCGCATTAATGCACAAATCCAGTGAATAGAATATTTTATATATATATTTAAAAAAAAGTCATTGTAAGGACCAATCAATGACCCTGAGTATAATTTAATATAAAATGCACAGAATGAATTAACAGGCTTTCAATTCATCTTCTAAAAAGAAGTCATTGTTCCTTATTATTCTTTAATTCTCTTGCCTACTGTTTGGATAATACATTAGTTCAATATAACTGGATTGGCAGATTTATGAATAAGATAAATCAATATATTTGACAATATAGTAACCAAGGATTAGTTGTAACAAGCTGGGCACATTTATGTAGAAAATGAAAAGACCTAATGGCTACTGGCATTCCAAGCAAATAATAAAAAGGTTGGACTTTATAGCCAGTGTGCATGCAACTGTATTATGGTCCATAATATTCACATTCATATTCATACTGTACCCCCATTGCCCACAATGCCCTAGGAAACCCACAATGCCCCAGTAGAGTATTTAAATGGCCACTCTAGATATCAGTGCTTATTAAAACCTATGCAGCACAGTTCGCCCATTCATTACTCCTAACTCAAGAGTCCACCAAACCCTCCTAACAGTGCCAATGAATGAAAGATACTTTATTGGTGGACAGTGTTTGGCCATTTGTCAAATTTTTTTGAGTTAGGCCACCCAGAGACCTTATATTCAACACTAACATGACCTTTGCTGGAATGCAGCTACTTGTGTTATATTAATAATGACAATGATGGCTGCCCAAGTAACCCAAAGTTGTTAGAGAGATCTAGCTAAGATAATGACTGCCTATGAAGTAAGATGTCTGTCACTTATTTGGAATTGTGGTCTTCTCATCAGGTAATTGCTTCTTTCTGTTTGTACTGTTATTTCCCTGAGATTTCTATTGACAATTGCTAAAGGTTATAGTTAAGAACAAAGAAATCCATCATTCTACTTTCTCTCAGGCTATATATATTACCTATTAACCTCTACCTTACCACACAGGAGTTTGAGATCTAAAACAGTGACCATTAACCCCTACATTATTAGAGAGGAGTTTGATATCTAAAACAGTGACCATTAACACTACATTATTAGACAGGAGTTTGAGATCTAAAACAGTGACCATTAACCCTACATTATTAGACAGGAGTTTGAGATCCATAACAGGGACTCAAGCAGAGCTGAATGTTATAGCATGTGATCTCTCTCTGTTACAGACAGACGCTACACTTTTTCTCTGGCTTTCTGGTAACAAATTCCAGTGAACTCTGCTGTGAATGAGTGCCCACAGAGAGGGTTCCGAGTGCTACCTTTGGCACGTGTTCCATAATTTTGCCACCACTGGTATATGCCAATCTAATGCTGGCTATGCACTGCCTGATTATTAGGTTAATTTAACAGCCACATGTATCATTGTCTTACCTGCCCATATTCCACAATGTTCCCTGGTCTTGACCATTTATTTTGTGATCAAATATCAATCACAAATGGATCGATAGTAGGTTGACTAGTGTAGGGTCAGCTTAAGTGGGTGTTTTAATGATATGATTATATAGAGAACCTAGATCAGGGGTTATTTTATTGTAGTTAGCAAGTTTAAAAGCCTTTTCAGCACTTCTGACAGTCTCTCTGCTGTGTCATGCATGTCAGATTAAAGCCGGTGTGCTCGAATACAAGGTTCTCAGGGGATGGAGGACTTATGGAAACTAATTGCCACATAAGCACATAACTGGTGATGTTATTTTATATAGTATTAAGATTTTATTTTCCTATCATGTTATAAAACGTGAAATTCCCAGACATACTTGGGCATCACCGCTCACACAACCGTTTAAAAAACAGGTGAATTCCCTGCATTCCCTTAAGTTGTGTTTATTGCTACCTGTTACCTATTCTCACATAACCACAGGCATTTTCTATTGCCATCTTTCTAAGTAACAGTAGTAGGGTTATGTAAGGAGAGCAGCTATAGGGTATTTGTGTCTGAAAACTGATGTACCAAGGGTTAACAAGGCTTCAAGACACAAATAACAAGAAGGAAGTTCAGCATAAATTAATATGCTTTCAAGAAAAAAATGCTGAATATTCACATTCCAATGACCTTAATCTGTTAATCCAGTATAAATAAAAATACTGACTTCCTGTTTGCAGGACCCCTAGTAGAGACCGTTATGGTCCTGGCTTTGACCCAGTCCCTGGGGTGGTTCTGCTGCTCAGTAGAGATCTGAGCACGTTTGACCCGTCCAACAGCCAATTAGTAGAAATTACTGTTAGGAGCAGTACAAGGAAGTGGTGCATATATAATAGCTAGGTATGTTTAATATAAACTAAGTTTTTTTTTAAGATATATTTTCCACTCAACTTTTACTTTAAGTGCCCTTTATGTTAATCTACAGTAGTTTTGCCTGGTTGTGGGCGTGGCCCAGGTTTGGAAGAACCCTTCTCCAATTGCTTTCACCATATTCTGGTTATATTATCATGCCCAATGAGAGTTCATCTCCAGAGAATTTGCTTTACCATTCAGATTTTTACCATACAGACTAGCAGGATAATGTAGAAATGTTGTTGCTTTTGAGTTGTGTCAGGAGCAGCGAATCACTATAGATTATCAGACCTAGAAAATTCTTAAAGGGGAACTGTGGTCCAAAAATAACTTTAGGTAAATTGATAGGAATTGCTCTCCTGTGAATTTTTGTAATTTATTTTCATTGTTTATTTTGCATAGTTTTGAAGATATTTGCATATTTGTGTGTGATATGGCAGCAGCATCACCAGATCCCCTGCACTTCCTGCTTCCTGCTCTGAAACCATGTCAGTGGATGACAGTCAATCTGCCCTGTGTCTCCACCTCCCCTTGCAGCCTCCCTCCTCTTGCAAGCCCCCCTGGTCCCTCCCACTCATGGACCCCATGGCCCCTTCATTTGCAGGCCCCACTTGGCCCCTTCCCTTTCAGCCCCATGTGGCCCAGCCCACTCACTGGTGCCGTGGCGCCGCCCAGTCGCGGGTGCTGTGGTACACTCAGCCCCCCCTTGAGAAAACTGTATGAAAACAGCCTTTTCAGGCAGAGTGAGAACAGAGTGAGAGAGTAGGGTTGTAGATTCCCTTACCTTCTCTGTGGGGATCTTCACACAGCAGGGAGGGGGAGGGACTTCCGGTCTCCTGTCCTGTCACTGAAGTCTGAGGCTGTGCTCACCGGCGGCGAGGTGGAGGAGCAGCCTTAGGATTTTCACATGTCAGCCTCCCACCCATTAACTTTCTGGTCAGTAATTTCTTTATATCTTGGGCTGTGGAGCATGTAGAGGGGTGGTTGATGGCTCCAGGTAGGAAAATGGTCTTATATTTAAACTCAACTTGTTTGGAGACCACAGTTCCCTTTTAAAGGATATTTTAGTCCTAAAAAGGCCCCCCCTCGCCTTAAGATTACCCAGATTGAGGTGATAAGTCTTCACCCCTGGTCACAGTCGAGGATTATTGAACATTCATGGCTGTTTTTGAGGGTTATCGATAATAGCCTTGAACATTTGATATTCATCGAAAATGCAATCTGAAGTCCTAAAAGTTATGAAATCGGAACGATCTGCCCGGTTTCAGACGGAACATTTGGATTTCAGAACCAAGGGGTTCCATGTCGGATCCGGGTCCAAGTCGGACCCGGATCCGACTTGGAATAATTGTCCTTTAAAGATGAATGAAAATGTTAATGCAAATTCCCCATAGCCCCAACAGAATATATAATCCATTAAACATATTCTACATTCGTTTTCCATACATACATGTGGTGCTACTTGTGTACTCACTGTCCCATGACATCCTATGGAAACTAACATCTGAATACTGAAGCTCGACTGTTTTTGAACGTTGGAAAAACTTTTCCTTTTTTCACATTTTATTAAATATTAGCAATGTGTTGTCTTTATTACATTCAATAAAATAAACTTTGTTGCAGCAACAGTTAATTTAAATAGCTGCAGTCAGTGATAGCAGAGATTGGTCTCCCTGGCACACAGCCTCGGGTAAGACGGTGGTTGCAGATAATTATTTTGGACAAAATACTCTGCTGCACAGCTTCATAGAAAGGAGAAAAGCCCCAAAGGATTGTTCTAAATCATGACAATTGAATAGGCAACAGCAAATCAGACAGCACTGTACATTGATAGATATTTAAAACGTGTTTTTATTTTTACGCACATGAGTTTTTGACTGGTTTTACATTTTAAAGTGTCTCTACTTTAGGGGAATTTCATCTCCTTTTATGTTAAGTAAATTTACTATTTTTTTCAACACCACCCATGATAAAAACTGTAAAAATAATAAATAACTTGATGTGGAAAGTTAATGCAACACTGCACCCTAGTGGTTGAAAGGCAATATTCCTAATAGTTTTGTAGCATTTCAAATATTTTCTATTTTTTTTTATTACATTATTTTAATTGAATCCATATCGATCATCAGATAGTATTTGCCATTATCCATATCACGGATCAGAATTTATTCTCTCCAAATTATTCTTGGATAAGACAACATGAAAAAACATTTTGGTGTGATGCCTTTTAATGGCTACCTGGGTACACATATGAAAGATCTTTAAAATATGACCGACACACAGTCATGAGCATTCTACATATGTAAAGCTTAGGGAGAAAACGCTCGGGACCTCAACCACATCTGACTCCCTGGACTTTTAGTTAAAGGGAGACAGCCGCTTCCGAGGGAAATTTTCAGGCAGTTCCAAATGATTATGAGGCTGATGGGGAATGTTTGTTGGTTCAGAACTGCGGTACAAAAAATTCTTGTTAAAGGGACAATCCATCTGGTACCAATGGGAACAGCCCATCGCTAATGTTGGTTCCACACCAAACAATTCTACTTAATGTTGCCAACTGTAGGGGATTTTAAGACTGAGCACCCATATACCTACCGATATTTAGACAAAACAGCCACTTGCACATTATCGTGTGTTGTGTGTCGGGGCCATGATTGCACATGGGCCTTAAAAGGCTTTAGCAGCATCCAATGAGCTAAATGCAAGACCAGAGAGAGAAATGTAGACTGACTTCAGCTTTATTGAGACAGCTTTCTTTCTCAATAGTGGGAGTAGTAGGGAGCAGTACATTAGTGTTATTTCGCTACCTTTCCCTGCATAAAAATAGACTGATAGACTGGTGTCCTTGCGAAGACATAAGTGTATGGACCTTAGTAAGAAAAGATTTTCTAATGATCAATTCACTGTTTAGAAAGATAAACTTGCATTAGCAACATTACATTGGAACACAGGCTCATTTTTGTTGATGAAGTTCTGTACACCTCTTTAGAAATCTCTTTATATTAAGCCCTTCCACCTACAATAACCATTTATAATGCTAACCAATGTCTACGCTGTGTTTCTGTATTTTATGTTATTTTAATGGATACTTGCTGCATATAATGAACATATTAATTACATATAGAAAAGTAGAAGTCATTCCCAAACTCAACCATTTATTATTAGAAGAATAAACTGTATAATTGTAGAAAATGTTAACTAATAGCAGCTCTGCTTCTCTGCTCTATAATAGGTCATTTTAACAATAGACGTGCAAACCTGAGTTATAGACAAAAAGAATGAGCAACATCTTTCATAATTAATGGGTGTAAACTGCAGAAATTAATTTTGTAAATTGGCATATAGTTATTCTATCCATTTTTACCAGCATTTATCAAAGAAAAACAGTTTTAAATTAAATAATGTGCGCAGCTGGAGCTATTTTGTACAATTAATGGCAAAGCTAACAGTATAACCAAATGTTTTTTCACTTTTAATGTGCAGTTTAAATGCAATCTCCCTATAAGATTTATGTACGATGCATAGTATATGAACATTTTGCAAAAGCTGCTTTTATTATATGCAAATGTACCAGAGAAGAAGGTCTATAAATGCTCATTTTTATTTTCTGACATTGAGTAACAGCTAAACATTTCACAGGGTATTTTCTTCCATCCTGTTAGGGTACCAATACAGTTGTGTGATGATAAATATGTCAAACTGCACTAAATATAGTATAGGAATATGGATTCTAAATGGAACTGTATAAAAATGCAAACATATCCTACAGTGTTCTAAAACTGTGTTGTAGCATTGAGAATAATAAAGCGGCAAAGTCTTATTTTCAACCTCTCTCCACTTTTTCTATTGGTTAAAATTTTCACCCCATAACACCACATATGTTACATTGTTTGGATGAGAACTCGCCCATGGGTGCTAGACTATTTTGGCAAGATTTATTGCCTTAATGCTAGATTTTGGGGAATGTCGCCAATCGCCATGCTGAAAATAAATGTGGCCGAAATTTGGGCTGTTAGTTGTACTAGCAACGTAGAAGTCTTCTTAGTTACAAGATCTACTTCCTTCATGTATATAAATGCAACTTTCTTGAGAAGTATATTACAATGTATAGGTGTTCTGGGGAGAAAGCTTTTACATTGGAATTTAAAAAATATGTGAATTTCCATTTTAAAGTGCTAGAACCATTCTGTAGCCAATCACCATAATCACAAGGATAATAGAGACAATTTATTTGAGACAAAAAATGTGTGCAATAAGAAGTTGCATGAAACAGTTATTTTTGTTTAACAAGGTTTTGAAAACGGACACAATCATTTGCCTGGGTGGCTGTCACATGAGTCATGATCTTGACTCTGGAAAATGATTGATCTAATTAAAAAAAGAACTTTAATCTAATTTTCTACACACAGACACAGACATGTCTCCTACATCAAAATGCTGACCCCCAAATGTAGATATATTTTTCATGTAAATAAATTCCTTAAACCATATAATTTACAATCATGGTCGACCTGAACAAAACATAAAATGACAATCAACTTGTATACAATTCACTCATCAGGTTAAAAATAGCTTGATCTTGAAAATCATACACAATGGTTCAGTTGGGTGATAGGTCAGCACTAATGGCCAATGAGAGTTGATATTTCCACTCACAGTCCCCTCTAAAAGTGATAACAATATGATGATTCCCCGGGCCTTAAAATATTTTAATATAAGTTAAACATTTTATAGTCTCTTTCTTTAAGCTTTAACCTAACACAGCAGCTGATCAATAGTTGCTTACCAATCTTTTTCAAAATTGGTTGTTTTGGATGATTGGCTTGGTCAGTAAATTGCATATCATTGTGCATATTAAAATGAATCCACCGCACAATTTGTCAGGTCAAAATATCAGACATCTGTTGGGGGAAATATCGGGTTCTGCAGCAAAATTTTGTAGAATACTTGGTGTGACTAATCTAAATAAATGGTTTAAATCCAGCCTAATTGAATGGATAAATTACAATTATTTCGGGAATAAAAGTTATAACACTGGTTCCGATATCATTCTGCTAAGTAATGGAGTGTGTACAAGGCAGAAGCTCTGAAATATGGTGGGAAATATGGATTGATGACCTGTAGAACAGTACGGACAGATTTAGCTACAATTATAGGAATATGTTTTAACAAAATGAAAAATGTAAATTGATATTTTAATGGAACAGTCCTACTTACTAAAGTGTTACCAGATGTGTTAATGGTGCCAGTTGCTTCATTAATCAGTGTTAACTATCCGTGCAAACCAGCGTACGAAGCTCAAAATTTGTTCATGAAAATGGGTTAACATCGGATTTACCCTAATAAAAATGAATTGTAGGCTATTCTATATTGTGTAATTAGGTAGGGCTAGCAATAGTATTGTGTATGGGAAGTAATGGGTGTTTATATTATATTTATAAATGTATTCATTAACACTACTGAGGGTCCTTTATGACTATTTTGGCATTTTACATTGGGCCTGTTATTTACCAACCAATATCAGCCATTCACAGACATCATAGTCAGTAACAAACTCCATGGGCACCAATAAACAACACATAGTCGGAAAATCCTTATGTTGTACCATTATTGTAGTAAAGTATTGATATTTTGTGGTGCTTATAACCGCAGTAAATGAGAACGAAGGCAAAATTAACCAATAACCATCAGCGTCACATACTTCATGAACATGGTGGATGAAACAAAGGCCTCAGTTAATAGTAGTGTGATGGATTTTATCAGAGTAGGATCAGTGCATAACCTAAAGATGCCCCACTTTTCAGGATGTCACTGTAATACATTGCACAGCTTTTAATACTCCTTTGTTCCACAGTAAAAGTCACCAGTATACCAAATGTCAGTAATTTTTGGAATATCTGAGAAAACAGTGAACCTAGCAAAGTGGAAGTACAATTAGGAGCTGGGGCCAGATCTATTCCACTGACGACCCTCCAAGTGTTACAAGTAATATAAGGAAGAAGGAAACCCATAGAAACATAAATCAGCGTATTTAATCAGTGCTAGCATGTTCCCCCATTCCTCAGGAGAATACATTAGAACTTTGAGTAGAGATGGACTCGAAGCCGAGTTTGACATGAACTTTAATAGTTCGAAAGAATCCAAACTTTTTGAGAATTTTCGAAAATGCAATATTTCTGTAATCTGTCTCTGAATTTCTTAAAAAGGTGTTCATTATTATACAAGAGAAATATGCCCAGCATGAAGTGACAACGATTCCTTGTTACATACCTCAAAAAAAGGTGTTAAATAAAATCTGTCTTTAAAGGGAAAGTTCAGTGGAAAATATCATTATTTTTTAAAATTCTTAGTTTGTATTATACATACATAATTATTCTAAATATTCTCATCCATTTTGAAAAATCAGTTGTATTTATACGCCTTGCTATTCCCTGTTGTTGACATTAGTGAGCTGACATTTCAGGTGCTGTAACCGTTCTTATGCCAGAATACACACTAACATGGAATGTTCCTAACAGTAATTTCTACTGATTGGCTGTTGGATGGATCAAACATCTACTGAGCAACTGAATCAACCCACTTTAATCTTTATTTTTGTAATTTGCATCATATTGCAGGGAAAAATGGGCAAAAGGGTTATGCTTTACAGCAGCAGCAGTTTGCCCCCATTGTTGAGGAGTCGGGCAGGCTTGGCCCCACTGGACATACCTCTCACCTTCCCTCCCTCAGAGTATGCTTTGTGCAACACCTCTTTTTAAGAGATTCAGAGACAGATTCTAGAAGTAGGGAATTTTCAAAAATTCGAATATCAAATGCGGAAGCTCAAAGGTAGTGTGCATGTGAAGGAAGTGACATTATTTAAAGTTCTGGATATTTGTATGTGTTCCCCAGACCATTTCCCAGGTCCCAGAGCCATGTACGGCAATTTAACATTGCTGTTTTAACCTTATTTTATCAGAATTTTTCTAACTATTTGTTCCCATTGACTTTCAAGTGAGGCCATCTCTAGAACTGAGTAAAAAGAATGATTGTCTCTATGAGTGTGTTCTGCCTTATATAAATAGCAAGGTGGTACTATAGCTCCAGGGAATTTTCAAAGAACAGTGGTTTCTGTATGTGAAGTTTCTCATTCATCCAGATCATGGTATATCTGTTGTTTTCAGTTAGATCAACTGGACTTAAAGTTTAGTTCTTGAAGACGTTTCGCTAGTCATTTGACTGGCTTTCTCAATTCAGAATGACCTGTGCAAGAATCTGTGGCAATTATGTACCCTGGAATGTGTTCCAATCAGCATATCACAGCCAGGTGTTAAGGGGCATGATTGGATAGTGGCTAAGAGGTGTTATAGGAACGCCCAGGGTAAGGTGTCAAAACCACATTGTGCATGGCAGACAGTTGGTGTCAAACCCCCCCCCCCACCTCTTTTTAGGCTTGATTTCTTTATTTTCACATAAATGGCCTACTTGACACCTCTCTTGAACTAGTCATGTTCCTTTGCCAGTATGTTAACATTACAATCTTCAAAGGTATGCAATTTTTCCTTAAGATGCAGGTACACGGCTGAGTCCTGACCCGAGGAATTGGCTCTTCTGTGCTGGACCATATGTTAATGCAGTTGAAACCACAACTGCATTAACTGAATACAACAGATATACCATCTTAAGGATGTTTTGACAACTTACCCGGGGTGTTCCTATAACACCTCTGAATACAACAGATATGTGGTTTCTCTATAATTGCCAATCTAAATGAATAGGTTTGTAAAGTCTATCTTCCTACTCTGCACTGTCTCTGTGTGTCTATATCTATTCTGGAGCTAGTTACTGGCCTGTGATCGATATATGTGCTTTCACATGCCTATGGACACCTTAGAAAATTTAATTTTTTTAGGCTTGTGGTTAGCTTTAAAAACATTAAAGAGGTTTATGATATCGCTGCTGATACTCTGTCCCAGCAGTAGGATACAAGTGAGCATGCTTAAGCCAGGGGCTTGCTGCTTACTGCTGTAAGTTTACATACATTGTAGCTAGAGGCATGGTTCTGCTGTTATTCTAAGGTAAGAGTGTACCCTTCATAATAGAGGACACTTGTATGGATGCCACATATACCTTTTAAGTCCAAGTGTGATTGTAATTAAATTAAATTTTAGTCATTATGATGCAACTAATGATAATGGCAAATAACCCATTTTCATCTATTTCTGAAAAATGTAATCCAACCTTTATAATAAGGTAGATAAATTACAAACACAAAAGCCTGAAACTGGATATAACTATATTGATTGAGGATTTGGGACATTAATCATATTCAAAAAAGATTCCTACACTTGAATAACCTACTGACATTTAATTATGTATAAAAAATGACTCTCTACTAATTTCCAAACATTTAAGATATAAGATGTTAGGTGAGTAGAACAATGAAGTGTATGAAAGACCTTTGAACGGAAGTTTACATTTCCCTTTTCATCAGCAACATTCTCAGTAGATTATATTAAATAGGTTGTATACTTTTATTATTATTATTAACTTCCCTACAAATATGACCTAAATACAGACATAGACAAGTTCTTATTTGTAATTCAGATAATGACCAACAGTTATTTTTGTATTTCGGTTGTTTAGGTAGAAATATTGGTGGTACATTTTTGGCTGAGACGGAATGGAAAATCAGACGTGTGTATATTTTGGTTGATCTGTACGGCACAATCAGTCTCTGCAAAATATCGGTGATGGCTGTTTTCATCACGACAATAGACAATATACTGACCGTGTGTTGAGTCAATATTAGTTTTGCAGTTCTGGGTAAACCCTAAATAGGATTTAACCCTTTGTGTAACTTTAACGACAGTGACTTTAACTCCACTGTTAAACTCTCTTTAATGCTACATTTTTGGGGTTCCCCAACAAAGTCCTACCAACATTTGGCTACCCATGAATCTATTACCTCATGTAATTTGCTGACAGAGCTTGTTTATTTAAAGGAGAGAATAAAGAATCTAAGAATAGAGGGATGGAAATGAATCAGAATAGGAAATGGAAAGGAAAAAGAAAAAGTGAGAGATGGGACGAGAAGAAAATAATAAACAGAATTAAAGAAAGAAATGAAGGAGTAGAAGACAAAGGAGATCTCAAGAACATCTACTTGACATTCTAACGATGACGAATCTGCATATCCACATTGTAATGTTTATTACTCACTATTAAATGTGCCTGCATGTTCTGACTGCCTGCAGCGATTACTGTGCTATTGAGATTATGGAGTTCATGCAGGTTGGGGAATGTAGCCAGGTAATACCACCACTCTGCTCGACATTTCAATGATTGGTGTTTGTGTTGAGTTAAACATTGTATTGATATAATATCTAGCAAGTATGTGGCCAGCAATGTATGTATGTATGTACATGTTTATTTATATAGCGCCACTTGGGGACGCAGCACTGTACAGTATAAAATACAATAACAAGGGAGCTAAATACATAGATAGTTCAGTATATAAATATATAACATATAAATAGAAGTGCTAGGGCTTTCCCACAAGAGGAAATGAGCTCCCTGCCCCATAGAGCTTACAATCTAGTTATAGATACAATGGAGTGGGTATAAGTGCTGGAGTGAGATGTATGCAGTGCAAATAATACAATAATATACTGTGCTGGTTACCAGATAGGTAGGATGTAAGGGTAGATTTAAACCTGCTTATTGAGGTTTCTTGATGTAGAGAGGATGGGAGCCACAAGAGAAAAAGGTTTAAGATGAGAGGAAGCAGTACGAGTGGGGGTCAGTACAGGAGCTGGTTCTGCGATGAGCGGAGGGTACCGACAGGAACATATGGGGAGACTAGAGAGGAAATATAAGGAGGAGCAGCAGAGCGAAGGGATTTAAATGTTAGGAGAAGTATTTTGTATGCAATGCTGTTTAACAGGGAGCCAGGCTGTTGTCTGGTACAGAGGAGATTTGGGATCCAGTTTATCAGAGAGCAAAACAATAGAAATGTATGGCCCCATGGGTTTTCTCATAATAAATAACATGTTCAAACTAGGAAAAAAAAATATACAGTATTTTTAAGTATTAAGTACAAAACTTGTTTAGTTTCTACTTCATGATTGCGCCATAGGCAGAGGTCCGAGTCCAAAACAGTATGCATCACACCCATTCGATGCCAAGAACCAGCACTAGGCACAAGCGTGACACAGTCCCAATCCTGCACCCGCTAAGTATCTTTAAAAAAATTAATCGGCCCACCACTTAGCCTATCTTTTTGATTTTGGCCCCTTATGTGATTGAGTTTGACACCCCTGCTCTATGGCTTTCTACTGTCCATTCTTATATCCACTAAAAAGAGACCTTTAAAAACCCTTATAGTAACTGAGTACATATTGTTATTAAAGGGAATGTTTACCCTAACTTTTCTTCATGACTCTCCAGAGAGAAGGAATCTTACCTTGAATGTCCGGCCCCCCACCACTGCTGCCTCATTTATGGCTTTATAAGTGCTTTATGATCTTTTGGTAAGTTGGCCAAGCCATAAGGCAGTTGGCTTGTGCAACAGGCATAATTCATTGTGATGTCACTGCCATGGCCTTTACTGATGTCTGCAACCCAGAAGAGTGGTGTGGGACCAGCAGACTTCAAGGTAAGATTCCTTCTCTCAGGAGAGAAAGGTGTTGCAAAAAGTGTGGTTTGGTGGTGCTTAGTGTATGGTAAAAAAAAAAAATTCAAAGGGGTAAACATGCCCTTTAAATATCCTTCACAGCTGTTTTTCAATCCTGATAAATTAAAGTAATACATTCTGCCAGACATTTCATTTAGTAATACAAATAAATGCATGTGTGAAATTTCATTAGCCTGTCAATTCACCTTTAGGGAAGATGTTCGTGAATTAGATCCAGCTATACTGAAAACTAGACATAAGTCATTTCCAAAAAGAAGAAACGGCAATTAGATTTTGTTTTATAATGTCTCCATAAGTCTTAGACAAAGAAAAAAATGTAACTTAATTGACCTTAGGCAAAAACATACATAACTGCAGATTCCAATTAATACTATATAACGATAAAACATCTTCTGTGCAGATAGACAGTCTAAAAATTCATAGAACTATTACAATGCTATACACTGGTTTTTGGAAGATCAATTCTGCCCCCTTGTGTCATATTTGACAATTACTTTTTAAATGTTAAATATAAAATTGTTTTATTATACTGAGCTAAATACACTCCAGTAGTTTATTAAAATATATTAAAGGGCAATTAATCACTCTGGGGATTTCTTGTATAGCATGTCTTCAAATTGGTAAGGCCAGCCTGGGATCACTAGCAAAAAACTTAACACTAAAAGGTACACTGAAAAGAAAAAGATTGTGTTTTTAAAGGAAAGATGAAGTAAATGTTATAATAGTCTAAAAATATATTTTGTCTGTAAAATTAATGCCTGCTTTTAAATGGCAACTATAATGAAAACTAAAAAATCTTAAAGGGCATTTCCAGCCTTAAAAAAACTTTTTATATTTATGTCCAGCTTCCCCCAAACCCCAGTTTCACATTATAGAAAATTTCCAAAGATGCACCTGAATGGACATACCTGACCCGGTCCCTCGCGGCCTGGGTACCGCCCCCTGCTGCTGTTGCAAGCTGGTTTTAAGCTTCCTGGTCCCAGCTGTCAACTAATTGGGGGCATGACATCACGTCTCACCTTGACTGACAGCTGCGACCAGAAAGTAGCACAGCAGAGGAGATTAGTTGTGCAGCAGATTGGCGAGGGACCAGGTCAGGTAAGTCCATTCAGGAGCATCTTTGTAAGTTTTCTATAATGCGGAATTGGGGTTTGGGGGGTAGCTGGACATAGATACATAAATTTTTTTAAGGCTGGACATGCCCTTGAATCTATAAATTAATGCATGTAAGTAGCCCATACTCTGAGTTGTGTGTCTTGCTGCAATCCAATGCTTGATTTGGTCAGTCTCAGTTTCCCCCCTCCCTGTTAAAGGATATATACACTGGTAAATAAGTTTTTTAAATTGCCCATTACTGGAAACTGTAATTCTTCCCAACTATCACTGTACCATTTTTTGTTGATCGACCCCCTATTTCTTTAGATATCCAGTCTGAAACATCTTATATTTCAGCTGTCAATCAAGTGCCATAGTATCTTAATCTTTTCTGTTATGTACAGTTTTCTGTTGCTGGAATAGTGACAATTGGTACGTGAACTGCATGGTGGGAAATTCTCCTCCCCCAATGCTGTTTCATAAGGATAACTGAGTATGCTTGCCCTCACAGAGGGTCAGATAGTCTGGCAGGGGGCTGAGGGTCTGAAGGACTGGACTGAAGTCATGCAGCAACACAGACACATCAGTGCTGCTTACATGCATTCATTTATAGATTGAAATTCGGCAAAGTAATTTTTTCAGTGTACAACCAAACTTCATTCCATCTGACCAGACTTTCTATGAGGTGCAAGCATGCTCATTTATCACTATGAGGCAGCATTGGTATTATAGTTTCCAGTAATGGACAATTTAAAAAAAATGTTTTTTAGTATAGAGGCCCTTTAACACTTTAATCCAAAATCTACTATATAAAGTAAAAATCTTGTATGTATGTATGTATGTAGGTATGTATGTATGTATGTGCTCACCTCACAGCCACACCCCTGAATGCATCCACATAACAGGGACCCCCTCTGAAAGGGCCAACGCCTGTGAAATCCAAGTTATACAATAAAAAGCCTGCACATCACTTGCAGAGTGTGATTCCCAATTCAGCAACTCAGATAAAGGGCCTGGGCTCTGTGTGCTGTCCGACTTCAGCAACACAGACACACTTCAGTGACACAACAACAGCGTAATGTACGGCTACACAACTCAGAGAGCTGCACACACAGAACACCAGCTTCTATAACAGAGAGAACCAGACATTTCCCTTAAGGTCTGTAAAATATTACAATTTGCTCCTGGAAGGTTTCAAATATAATCCCTGGAAAGACTATCAGGGAGATTCAATAAAAGTTCTTATCGTTTAAAATGGTGCTAATTTTGCCCCAACCAATCAGATCTTATTTAACATTTGAAAGCTAAAATCTGATTGGTTGGGGCAAAATTAGCACCATTTTTAACGATAAGAACTTTTATTGAATAACCCTGTATGTTACTATTGGTGATATGAATGACATTTATATACAAATATAAACCCTGGAAAGACTATGCTTCCAATTGTGATATGAATGACATTTATATACAAATATAAACCCTGGAAAGACTATGTTGCTATTGGTGAAATTAATGACATTTATATACAAATATAAACCCTGGAAAGACTATGTTGCTATTGGTGAAATTAATGGCATTTATATACAAATATAAACCCTGGAAAGACTATGTTGCTATTGGTGATATGAATGACATTTATATACAAATATAAACCCTGGAAAGACTATGTTACTATTGGTGATATGAATGACATTTATTTACAAATATAAACCCTGGAAAGACTATGTTACTATTGGTGATTTGAATCACATTTATATACAAATATAAACCCTGGAAAGACTTTGTTGCTATTGGTGAAATTAATGGCATTTATATACAAATATAAACCCTGGAAAGACTATGTTACTATTGGTGATGGTGATATGAACCATATTTATATACAAATATAAACCCTGGAAAGACTATGTTACTATTGGTGATATGAACCATATTTATATACAAATATAAACCCTGGAAAGACTATGTTGTTATTGGTGATATGAATGACATTTATATACAAATATAAACCCTGGAAAGACTATGTTACTATTGGTGATATGAATGACATTTATTTACAAATATAAACCCTGGAAAGACTATGTTACTATTGGTGATTTGAATCACATTTATTTGCAAATATAAACCCTGGAAAGACTATGGGGCATATTTATAAAGCTTCATTAAGTTTTCGCGGCTGTTTTCCCTGACATTAACGCATAAATCGCTTTTAACACGATTTATTAAGGTCTGAAAACGGCAGCGAAAAGTTAACGAAGCGTTACCCCTTCACGGCGATACTTACCTGTTACCGCCGCTTCTATTTATAAAACGGCGGTATGTGTTTCACTCTGCTAGTATCGGCTGTTTTACTTCGCCATCTTTCAATAAAAGTTCTTATCGTTAAAAATGGTGCTAATTTTGCCCCAACCAATCAGATGTTATGTGACATTTGAAGGCTAACATCTGATTAGCTGGGGCAAAATTAGCACCATTTTTACGATAAGAACTTTTATTGAATAACCCTGTATGTTACTATTGGTGATATGAATCATATTTATATACAAATATAAACCCTGGAAAGACTTTGTTGCTAATGGTGATATGAAGCACATTTGCGGCTATTGTCATGCAAGAAATGTAAAGCAGAGCCTCCTGAAATGTGACCACACCCCCAGATACAGGCACACCCCCAAACATCACGGTCACACTCATACCCCTACCATCAAGGCCACAACCCCAAAGATAACAAATGCAAACATAGCACATGCCACCGACTTTAACAACACAAAGAGCCGCATGTCACATGATTTAGAGACACTGATGCCCGTCAGTCACTCAAGTGCTGCGATATTCAGTTGCAATCATATACTAGTGGACAGGTGCACAGCCCAATCTAACATATAAAGCCATGTAGTGATCTACATGGCTTTATATGTTAGATTGGGCTAACCCTTTAAAGGGTACTTTGTATCCCTTGATTTGGTGTTTTTGATATAGATATTCAGTTGCAATCAACATGTTTTCCCCACAGCACATTCCATGTAGCATGTTCACCACAACATTTGTATATTTACACTCCAAGTGAAAAAATTGTTGTATATAAAGTTTTGCTATAAACATATGAGCTATACCTCCCTCAAGCAATGTCACCTCCTCATAACTTCATAACCAGGGCCGGCCTTAGGATAAATAGCACCCTGTGCAAGATTTGTTACTGGCGCCTAGCACCCCCTCCAAAACAACCCCCATGGCACACACAAAACACTGCTGAATGCTGTTTGCCTTGGCCTGCTTCAAATCAAGTCCGCCATGTGCGCTTACTACCTTTCAGAATCTGCAGTGTGTGCTTGTATACAGTATATCGTGCGTACATCATTACTTAACACATAACACACTAAATGCACAGACAGAACAGCACACCATACAGACATCTTAAGTAAGGCATACGTGTGTTTGGGCATTGTCTGTGGGGTGGTGCTGATACATACATTTGATCTGCAGGACCATAATTGTGGGGGCTGTAGCACTGATGCAAAACTTTGACCTACAGATCCGTGACCTAAGACTCCCGGCTGGCGCCCCCCTGGTAATGCAACCTGTGCGGTCTCACAGGCCGCCCATATTAAAGGCTCATAACTATTAAATACATGACGTACATTACCAAATGACGTACATTACCAAATTCTTTTCCCCCAGCCAAACACACACCTGCAAGTAAAAAATACTATACCCACACCCACATGTGTACATAAAATAATAAATACACAATCAACCACATACTTTTACCTTATCACCCAGGGCCACATTCACTTGCAACATGGGTTAAAGTCACACTAACAATTCACTGCCAGTTAACCACTAGCTGGCGTTAAATAATCACGTTAACCGAAATCTGGGCAAAAATGTAGGCATCTTAGGCCCTGCTAGAAATTGGCGTGCTTACGGTAATTGCTTGAATAAAAAGATAGTGGGTAGTACAGAGGGAAAGGATGAACATCAAAAAAAACTTTCATTGTACACATAAAGGCTTATGCAATGAGGCACATTAACTGCAATGGACTGGTTAAAAGCTAACATCTGATTGGTTGCTGCTAGCCACCAGGTATGGGGCACAGTTAAATAAGAATTCTGCTGTGTTCATCGGGTCAAGGGCACTATAAATAATAAAATGGAAAACCTATGAAAGAGTCTGCAGTGTACAATAGTAATCCCTGCAAAGGAATGTATATATTAGAACTGCTCCACTTTGGCTCAGTGGTTAGTCCACATTAATATATTACTGTATATTTTTTCAAGTTACTAGGGAAGCCAAGCATGTTTCTGGGCATGTTATTTTTCAAGCCAGACAGGAATGGGTCATAAATGTCAAAAACTAATGTGAGGCTTTTTAATTACATAATTGCTGCTTTCCTAGACATTTAGAACAGAACTAATGAGGCAGAGCCTTCTTATACAAGGAGATACTTTCCAGTATCCTGCTAATAAAATAGCATTGCCCCATTAATCCAAAAAATAAGGAATGATTTCTCACTCCCAGAAAAGTGAGGGAGTTTGGAAGGTTTGTTTATGTTCTGCAGGATACATAGATAGATAGGTGATGACTGGGAAAGTGACACTCTTTGGTAACCTGGGAAAGGGACACTAATGTATAAGCGGTGAATAACGTTCAAAGTGAGACTGGTGGGTAACAGTCAAAGTGAGACTGGTGGATAACAGTCAAAGGGACACTGGTAATTAACAGTCAAAGGGACGGTGGTGGTTAACAGTCAAAGGGATCAGTGGATAATAGTCAAAGGGACACTGGTGGATAACAGTCAAAGGGACACTGGTGGATAACAGTCAAAGGGACATTGGTGAAGAACCGTCAAAGGGACACTGGTGGATAACTATCAAAGGGACACTGGTTGATAACCGTCAAAGGGACATTGGTGAAGAACCGTCAAAGGGACACTGGTGGATAACAGTCAAAGTGACACTGGTGGATAACAGTCAAAGGGACATTGGTGAAGAACCGTCAAAGGGACACTGGTGAATAACAGTCAAAGTGACACTGGTGGTTAACAGTCAAAGGGATCAGTGGATAATAGGTCAAAGGGACACTGGTGGATAACAGTCAAAGGGACACTGGTGGATAACAGTCAAAGGGACACTGGTGGATAACAGTCAAAGGGACACTGGTGGATAACAGTCAAAGGGACACTGGTGGATAGCAGTCAAAGGGACACTGGTGGATAACAGTCAAAGGGGACACTGGTGGATAACAGTCAAAGGGACACTACTGGATAACAGGCAAAGGGACAATATTGGATAACAGGCAAAGAGACACTGGTGGATAACAGTCAAAGGGACACTGGTGGATAACAGGCAAATGGATACTGGTGGATAACACTCAAAGGGACACTGGTGGATAACAGTCAAAGGGACATTGGTGAAGAACCATCAAAGAGACACTGGTGGATAACAGTCAAAGGGACAATGGTGAAGAACCGTCAAAGGGACACTGGTGAATAACAGTCAAAGTGACACTGGTGGTTAACAGTCAAAGGAATCAGTGGATAATAGTCAAACGGACACTGGTGGATAACAGTCAAAGGGACACTGGTGGATAATAGTCAAAGGGACACTGGTGGATAACAGTGAAAGGGAGCCTGGTGAATAATAGTTAAAGGGACACTGGTGGATAACAGTCAAAGGGACACTGGTGGATAACAGTCATAAGGGACACTACTGGATAACAGTCAAAGGACACTGGTGGATAACAGTCAAAGGGACACTGGTGGATAACAGTCAAAAGGGACACTGGTGGATAAGAGTCAAAAGGGACACAGGTGGATAGCTGTCAAATGGACATTGGTGCATAACAGTCAAGGGGACACTGGTGAAGAACAATCAAAGGGACACTGGTTAATAACAGTCAAGGGGTCACTGGTGCATAATAGTCAAAATGACTCTGGTGAAGAACATTCAAAGGGACACTGGTAGATAACTGTCAAAGGGACACTACTGGATAACAGTCAAAGAGACAATATTGGATAACAGTCAAAGGGTCACTGGTGGGTAACAGTCAAAAGGACACTGGTGGATAACTGTCAAAGGGACACTGGTGGATAACACTCAAAGGGACACTGGTGGATAACTATCAAAGGGACATTGGTGAAGAACCATCAAAGGGACACTGGTGGATAACTGTCAAAGGGACACTGGTGGATAACGGTCAAAGAGACACTCTTGAAGAACAGTAAAAAGGGACCAGTGCATAACAGTCAAAGGGACACTGGTGGGTAACAGTCAAAGGGGCATCTGTTGTATTCAATTAGATCAACTGGACTTGAAATGTAGTTCTTGAAGACGTTTCGCTAGTCATCCGACTGGCTTTCTCAATTCAGAATGACTTGTACAAGAATCTGTGGCAATTATGTACCCTGGAAAATCCCAATTAGCATATCACAGCCAGGTGTTAAGGTAGTTAAGATAGTGGCTAAGAGGTGTTATAGGAACGCCCAGAGTAAGGTGTTAAAACAGCATTGTACATGGCAGACAGTTGGTGTCAAACCCCCCCACCAACTCTCTGCCATGTACAATGCCATGTACACCAACTGTCTGCCATGTACAATGCTGTTTTAACACCTTACTCTGGGCGTTCAACAACAGATATACCATGACCTGGATGAATGAGAACCTTCACAAGCAGTCAAAGGGGCACTAATGGATAACTGCCTAAGGGACACTGGTGGATAATACTCAAAGGGAAACTGGTGGATAACAGTAAAAGGGACATTGGTGAAGAACCGTCAAAGGGACACTGGTGAATACCAGTCAAAGGGACACGGATGAATAACTGTCATAGGGACACTGGTGGATAAAAGTCAAAGGGACCCTGGTGGAGAACAGTCAAAAGGACACTGGTAGATAACTGTCAAAGTGTCACTACTGGATAACAGTCAAAGGTACAATATTGGATAACAGGCAAAGTGACACTGGTGGATAACACTCAAAGTGACACTGGTGGATAACACTCAATGGGACACTGGTGGATAACAGTCAATGGGACACTGGTGGATAACAGTCAAAGGGACACCGGTGGATAGCAGTCAAAGGGACAATATTGGATAACAGTCAAAGGGACACTGGTAGATAACAGTAAAAAGGGACACAGGTGGATAGCTGTCAAATGGACATTGGTGCATAACAGTCAAAGGGACACTGGTGAAGAACAGTCAAAGGGACACTGGTGCATAACAGTCAAAAGGACTCTGGTGAAGAACAGTCAAAGGGAAACTGGTAGATAACTGTCAAAGGGACACTACTGGATAACAGTCAAAGGGTCACTGGTGGGTAACTGTCAAAAGGATACTGGTGGATAACTGTCAAAGGGAGACTGGTAGATAATGGTCAAAGGGACACTATTGGAAAACAGTCAAAGGGACTGGTGGATAACTTTCAAAGGGACACTGGCGGATAACATTTAAAGAGACACCGGTGAATAACAGTCAAAGGGACCCTGATGAATACCAGTCATAGGGACACTGGTGGATAACAGTCAATGGGACCCTGGTGAATAACAATCAAAGGGACACTGGTAGATAACTGTCAAAGGGACACTGGTGGGTAACAGTCAAATGGACAATATTGGATAACTGTCAAAGGGACACTGTTGGATAACACTCAAAGGGACACTGGTGGATAACTGTCAAAGGGACACTGGTGGATAACAGTCAAAGGGACACTCTTGAAGAACCATCAAAGAGACACTGGTGGATAACTGTCAAAGGGACACAGATGGATAACTGCCAAAGGGACACTGGTGGATAACACTCAAAGGGACACTATTGGATAGCAGCCAAAGGGACACTGGTGGATAACTGTCAAAGGGACACTGGTGAATAACTGTCAAAGGGGCACTGGTGGATAACTGTCAAAGGGACACTATTGGATAGCAGTCAAAGGGGCACCAGTGGATAACTTTCAAATGGGCACTGGTGGAAAACAGTCAAAGGGACTGGTGAATAACAGTCAAAGGGACAATATTGGAAAACAGTCAAAGGGACACTGGTGGATACCAGTCAAAGGGACACTGGTGGATAACAGTCAAAGAGCCACTGGTGCATAACAGTCAGACAAAGGCTGGTGGATAACATTCAAATTAAGGCTGGTGGATAACAATCAAAAGAACCCTTGTGGATAACAGGCAAATGAAGGCTGTTGGAAATGCTCTAGTGTGGCCTAGCCCCTACTGACTTTTATGTGGAAGTGATTAGGAATTTGGACATACTGTAGCAGCAGATGTGGTATTCTTTGAATTTGCTAATGCTTTTTATACAGTCCCCCATAGGTGACTTATGTGAAAGCTAAGGTTACAATTATGCACACTCACACTAGAGAAAAGGTGCTTGCGTGGGGATATGATTACTGTGTAAATACAATAATGGGCCATACTAAACTATCTAAGGCATTGTTCACCAAAAGAACATGTCAGAGGACACACGGACATCCTTTAAGATTGAAAGAAGTTTAGTATGGTAAGGGGCCAAGTTTGCAAGGGGTTTGTAAGTTTTCATTGTGATCACGATAAAACTATGGAACTGTCTTCCATTGGATGTGGTGAAGGCAGGTTTATTGGATAGTTAAAAAAAAAAAGCCAGATGAGTCTCTAAATACAAAGAACGTTGCATGTTACTGGAATTAATACAAAAAGTTGGATTTGATCCAGGGATATTACCAATTGCTACTTAAAGTCAAGGTTTTTTGTCTTCCTCTGGATCAACTGCTTAGCAGGAAATATGGATATTGCTTAAGAGGTTGGACTAGATGGACATATGTCTTTATTTAACCTCAAATACTATACTTTACTATACTAATGGGGTGGGATTGCAGGGTCAAGAGAAAATGCAAATCAGGTGTTGGAGAATAGGTAGTAAGTATCTGAGTATCTAAATGTTAATTTTCACTGACAAAGCAGGCAAAGACAACTATGTGAGTACTGTTATTCTTACACTATAATATTGGACTTTCAGATAATCCAATGATCCTTTAAATTATTTTGTCAGAATGGACAAAAAAATAATGGGACAAATTGTGGGAGGAAATAAGTGACAATGTGACATTTGGTTCCATTCCTCCTACAAACAGAAGGGATTGATGGTGGAATGAAAATGTGATTATTTACTGTCTGCACGTGTAGCCAATGATAAATCTCTATAGTAATGCTTATGTTCTTATGTGAACTTAGAAATCTTGAATCCAGTAATTCATATAAAAATGATGCATGTGCAGAGTAATGAAAAGTGTCTCTAGAATATTTTTGAAATGTTGGTATCACTGTTATAGGCTTCCTTTGGCTTCTTCCTATCCTTTTCTTATTACAGAGGTCATAGCCGGAAAAGACAGTATCAGGATTAGTCTTTCAAGGAATCTACCAGGTTGATTCATTGCAGCTCCTATGCAATGGTTCTCAAACTGTCACAAATCTGGGAAAGCAAATCTGAACTCTTGTACAATTACTTTACAGTATATTAACAGAAGAGAATTGTACCATTGTGTCATGCCTGAGGAAGAAGCTTAAGTGCTTTCAAAGCATGTTCAATCACATTATTTAGCCAATAAAAGTTAGTACTTAAATAAAAATATTTAGATTAATATGACTAAAATATAAATTTGGCTTTCAAAAAAGTTTTGGTTAACAAACGGACATTTTCGAGGTCTGGATGTGTGTTCAAATAAAGTGTATTTCTTATCATGTAATTCTAATATGCGACCACTTGATGGCAAGCTTGTGTTTTCTTCCTTTGTTACTTGGCGGTAAATTACTGAATTGAAAAAATCAGTTCACACTAAGTACAGTCTTAAAATCTATACTCTAGTTTTTATACTTTTAAGATCTCTGTAAGATTTATTAATTAAAACCATATTTTAATGTTTGTAATGGTTAATAAAAAATCTCTGTAATAGAAGTTCATTTTTAATTAAATAAATTCTGATTTTTGAACTCCACTTTCTGTGGTTATAGATCAACCTCATTGGAATGAATTGGGAAATATAGATATCGTTCTATAATCGTGATTAGGGGCGTAACTACCAGGGGAAGAAATCGCAGGGGGGCCCGGGAGCCAGAGGGGGGTGGCTTCTTCTTATTTTTCCTAATATAGCCCCCTACCAGAAAATCACTGTGGATGAAGCACGGATAGGGACCCCATCATAGTTTTGTTTGGGGGCCCAGTGATTTCTAGTTACACCACTGATTGTGGTTTGCAGTATTATATGCAAGAAATTACTAAATTTACATATTTTACTGAACCCGTGTTTGTTTTAACACAATTTATTGTACCAAGGCACATAACGGTATTATTATTATTATTGTGAATTTATATAGCGCCGACATCTTCCGTGGTGCTTTACAGTTGCATATACATGAGGAAAACCTACATGTTACATACAAGGGTTGTGCAAGTAATACAAAGATCAAATAATTTAAGTGCTGGTCCAGCAGCATTCAGTGTGGTAAGTTACAGCATTACTGTGGTACAATAGGAAGGAGGGTCCTGCCCAAAAGAGCTTACAGCAGACCTGGGCAAAGTAAGGCCCGGGGGCTGCCCCTGATTGGCCCCTCAATACTAGACCTAGACCCAAAAAAATAATAACTGAATTTTATGGAATGGATCTAAAATATTACACACTTTCTATTAAAAATTGTAGCAAATAAAAAAGACCATGCAATAAACTAGGGATATTAATATTATCTGTTTATAAAATCCAGTTTTGCAAAAACCCTATTTGTCCGGCCCTTCATGACAGTTTAAGTTCTTCCCCCTGAGAAATTTAATTGCCCACACCTGGCTTACAGTCTAGAGGAGATAGGGATGAAACATAAGATGAAGCAGATCAGTAGCTGTATCTAAGTTGTCAATGTAGTATAACTATGTCTGTGATAGGTTATAGTCCTACAGACTAGTAGGAAAGCTTTGCTGTGTTGCAATAATTGCTGCAGTTTTAAATATAAGACAAGACTTGCTGAGCAAATATATGGAGATAGCCGTGCAATCGGTTCGCTACCAATTAGCGCAACTTTAACTCCATATTGTGTGTGAAGGTTCTTATTCATCGCAGGTTGCGCAAAAAACACCCGCGCTTCAGACGCTTGCAATTCAATATCACGTTAGCCCTAGTTTTAGCATTGGATTTTAACACCAGCAAATGGCAGCATTTACCCAGAGAGATATCGGCTTTGGGTAAATGAGCCTGTATGACTTGAGCTGTGTACACACTATAGGATCCTTTGTCCTTACCGACCGTCAGGACAAGGACTGTTGGTCATGGCAAAATTAGCCTTGGCTGGCAGTTCGTGGACTCTATGGGCTGCACAATTGGCCGTGGTTTTCTGCGGCGCCCAATTGCCCAATTACCCATTCTCTTTCTGACTGATACTTCAGTGTATCGGTCAATCCAGCCTAAATATTGCATGGCGTGTACACATTCTTAGGCTGCAGCCACACTGAACCTCACAGAAACTTGCGTAAAAAGTGTGCATGCAATGCAGCATGTTTTACACCCATTATAGTCTGTTTGCGCTGCGCTTACAGTAAAAGTCCGAAATTGGAAAGCATGCGGTTCGTAAAAAAAATTATCACATGCACACCGAAAATGGAATGCAAGTTTGCGATACTTCAGGTTTTCGTTACTGTACAACTGCGTCCGTAAATGTACAATTTACATTAGTTCGTAGAATACCATGCGGTAGTTAACTCTGCAATGGTATTCTATGGGCGATCATACATCTACAAAATCGATTGTAAATTAATGATCGTCATAATGATCATTAAAGGCATGGTATCTTTAAAAAGCGTTACTGCGCCTTTATAAATATGGCTTGTTGTGCCCATGGTACAGTACGTCTTTTGTATATTTTTTGTGCTTCTGCATTAAATCTCTATATGAATAATTGCAATTCACTTAAAGGATAACTCTATTGCCTCAATGCATTTTTTTTTTAAAAAACTGCTTTAAAAAGAGTAAAGTTATGTAGCCCTCCCTATACATTTTTTTCCTGAGCCTCTCTATGTCTTCAATTAGCCATGCTGTGAAGGGGGCGTAACAATTCTGTCTGCCTATTACTGTCAGTCAGAACTAGTATGCGAGAAAACACTCCTGCACCCACCCTTGATTAGATTGTTTATGTAGGCTGTATTCTAGCAATAGGACAGTTCAAGTTTGTTTGACTGGTAGAGAAGGAGGAGAGAGGTTGTAACAGACATTCCTACCGGCCAATGACAAGCGATATGTTAATGATGGCACTGGGTCATCTAGGAGGCGGGCTGTTAGCATTCATCTTTGCTGTGTGATATCTAAGGGAGAGCAGCACAGTTGTAAATGACAGTAAGTGATTTCAGCTGCTGGAAGTGTGGACATGTAATAAGGGAGATGTTGTTTTTTTGGGTATTGTTGTCCTTTAAACAGTCATTATTCAGAGCCCACAACTATATCCTACACTAGTAAGCTCTGGGACATTGCCAAACACTGGACACATCCAAAATGCTACACATCTAGCTTCAATGGTTTATGTTAATGGGAATTGTGGTCTCCAAATAAGTTGATTTTAAATTAAAGTGAGCCATCAACCACCACTCTATGTGCTGCACAGCCCAAGATATGAATAAATCATTAATCAGAAAGTTAGAGGGTGGGAATCTGCAGAATACTAGTTCCTCCTTCTAATCTGTGGTTGGCACATGCTCAGGACTGGAGAAAGCAGAAGAAACTAGTAAGATATTGAGTTACAGGGACTGAAGGAGGAGTGGGAGGGGACAAAGGGGGTTTCAAGGGGACTGCAAAGGGGGCCCACAAGGAGGAGGAGACAAAGGGAAGAGGGACTGTCACATGGTTTCAGAGCAGGAAGTGCAGGGGATCTGATGCTAGCGTAGAACTTTATAATGTAATTACAACAAACAAGTCATCATAATTTAGGAAATGGATAAAAAAAATTCAAAATAAGATACTCAATAAAATGTATTTATAATATAATAAGAACATTTAAAGGGCCTAGAGCATGCCTTTAGAAAGCCCTGTTTGGTTTATGATCTGTAGTGTTTAAATATACGGTGTATTTGTGTGTGAAGGTTCTCATTCATCCAGGTCATGGTATATCTGCTGCATTCAGTTAGATTAACTGGACTTGTGAACTTGTTTGTTTGTTCTTGAAGACTTTTCGCTAGTCATCTGACTGGCTTTCTCAATTCAGAATGACTTGTACAAGAATCTATGTGGAATTATACCTGAATACCACATATTTCAAATATAGTGTACGGAGTTGCACAAGCAAAAACGTGGATGAGATCTCCTGTTTCACCCATTGTTGCCAACCTTTACATGGAGGAAGTGGAAACACAGGCACTTAATACCTTTAAGGGCATAGCACTCAGCCACTGGTTCAGATATGTGAATGACACCTGGGTTAAAATCCACCAGAAGGAAGTACAAGCCTTCACAGAACACAATTTCGTAGACCAGAACAGCAAATTTACAAGGGAAGAGGTACAAAACAACACACTGGCCTTCTTGGACTGCTTGGTAAAAGTCAGGGAGAATGGTAAACTGGAAGTAGAGGTTTACAGAAAACCAACCCACACAGATCAGTATTTGATGTTTGACTCTCACCACCCTTTAGATCACAAGCTGGGTGTCATCAGAACCCTGCAACACAGAGCGGAGAAATTAAACAACTCAGAGGAGCCCTTAAAACTTGTGGCTTTCTAGACTGGGCCTTTGTCAAAAGGAGTAGAAGGAAAGAAAAGAACAAGAATACCATCAATGAAGGGGGAAAGCAAGACAGGATAAATAACATGGTCATCCCATATGTAGCAGGGGTCTCAGAGAAATGAAGAATTTGGGTCTTTTTTAAAGACATAATCCCCAAAACACAAGAAGAGCGACATCATATACGCAGTGCAGGGAAGAGTGCTCTGATTTGTATGGAGGGGAGACCAAACAGCAACTGCACTAACGTATGGCCCAGCACAAAACCTTGGGTCAGGACTCAGCTGTGTACCTGTGCATCTTAAGGAAAAAGATAAAAATAATAAATAAAAATGGACCACTATGCAATATTCAGAGATAAATGAATCTACTACCAATTATAATACACATATAGATGAATACCTTCAACATAAAGCCTAAATCATCACCAATTCATTCATCATCCTCTGGACACAAATAACAAAAATACTAAATATAACATTCATGAATAAAAAAAACAGTTCAATATAGAAAAATTACTGCAGTAAAAAATGTTACTATTGTATCATCTGGATTCAATAAAAGCAAAACTTTTAAGGTTTCATGGTGAAGGTATTAATCTATATAATTGCTAGTAGATTCATTTATCTCTGAATATGGGATAAGTGATCAGTTTATAGTCAATATTTTTATCTCTAGTTTCTGTTTTAATCAGGGACCTATGTCACTGAATAGGTCACAGTGACTGGACCTTTTAGGTGATTCACTGAGCCCTAAGCTTGCATACATATATTTATTATATTTATCTTGAAGGAAAAAGTACATATGTTCGAAGATTGTAATGTCAACATCTTGGCAAAGGAACAGGATTGGTTCAAGAGAAGTGTCAATGAGGTCATTTATGTCAAAACAAAGAAACCAAACCTGGTCGGGAGTTCAACACCAAATGTTTGCCATGTACAGTGCTGTTTTGACACCTTACTCTGGGCAGTTTTGATAACACCTCTTAGTCACAATGCAATTGACACCTTGGATTCAGAAGGTCCCTAAAACTGTTTTATGCTGATTGGAACTTTCTAGGGTATGACTAGCGAAACATCTTCAAGAACTAAACTTCAAATCCAGTTGATCTAAATGAATATAACAGGTAAAATATATGGTGTATTTCTTGTCTTGCAATTCTGTTGTGTGAACACATGGTGGAGTGCTTGTATTTCATTCCTTTGTTATTTGGCGATAGATGCTTGAATTTAAAAAAAAGAAATCAATTTATATATTTGTAAGTACAAACTTACAAACTGTACTCAGTTACTCTGCTATCAAACACTGAAATGTGTTACATTCTAGCAGGGAGATGTAATACTTACCTAGGAGCAGCTCCACTGAAGTCTTAACAATTTGCTTTTAGCATTTTCTCTGTAGTCACAGTTTAACATGTAGCTAGTAAGGAAGCACATACGGTAGTGCCCCCCCCCCCATACATTCTTTGGTTCTGCCCCAGGTGTGTAACTACTAGGAGAGTAACCGCAGGGGGACTCCGGAGCCAAAGGCACTGGCATAACTACGGAAATGGCAGTAGGGCCCGCCACAAGCCCACTCTGCCATGATCAGCTGTTTTTGAACAGATGATCGCGCATATGAATGAAACATACACGTGATCAAGTGTTTAAAAGACCAAATACCCGATCTGAACTCCCGTAACCGAACCTTTCCAGTCCAGGTTTCATTCATACTCGTGATCAACTGATTAAAAAAAGCTGATGGTGGAGGTGGGAGGGGACAAGTCAGTTTCCCTGTAGTTACACCCCTGGCCAAGGGGATGTCTTGCTAGTTCAATGACACTTATCTCAGCTCGCTCACTATCATACAAAATAGTCAGTATAATGAACTAGAGACTTATGTCAATTCTAACTCTTTATTTGTGAATATAATGTGATTTATCTATAACATGCATTCGTATTACGCTACACATTGATAGAGTAAGCTTCAATACATCACCGGATATTGTAGCATCACTCCGTGTTCGTATTACACTACACATTGATAGAGTAAGCATCAATACATCACCGGATATTGTAGCATCACTCCGTGATCGTATTACACTACACATTGATAGAGTAAGCATCAATACATCACCGGATATTGTAGCATCACTCCGTGATCGTATTACGCTACACATTGATAGAGTAAGCATCAATACATCACCGGATATTGTAGCATCACTCCGTGATCGTATTACACTTCCCAATCAGAGGAGGATCCGGGATACTGCAGACACGACTGTCACTTCCAGAAAACAAGTTGAATCCCGCTCTCCTGTGGAAATCCCCTCTGGTATATACTCAATACAAGGCGTTGGCTGTTTATCATTGCGCAAGCGTATCTTATGCGCGCAGTCATTTATGACCGAGTGTTAGTGTAGTTTATTTACTTAATATAACAGGTGCACGTTTATGGTTACGAGCAATTGAGGAATACTATTCATGCTGTTATCGGGCATCACAGCTGCGCAGCTCTCACCTTCAAGGGGAGTTGGTGCGTGATAATCTCACCTTGACCAATGAAATATTAGTTATCGCCATGGGATCAGAAGATGTCGCTCTCCTTGGTGAAAAACATCTGTGAACTGTAATAACCTTCAGCCAGTGCTGCTTATGGCAAGCTGTGAACTATCATAACCCTCTGTTAGTTTAGACTATGGCGAAAGACAGATCCATTACTATCTGTGATACATAAACTAGCTATTACACAGACATTCTCCCATACACATCCCATACGTATCCCAGGGGGCCCTATCTTCTTATTTTTCCTATGACAGATATAGCCTCCTACCAGAAAATCACTGTGGATGAAGCACGGATAGGGGCCCCATCATAGTTTTGCTGGGTGGCCCAATGATTCCTAGTTACCCCATTGGGTCTGCCCAGACTGTATAGGGGTCTCAGGGAGCCACATTTAAACAATGTAAATTTTTAGTTTAAGACTGTCATACCTCCATTGGAATGTGTTAACCAGCCTTGTCAGTGTTATTCAGCCCTCCAGATCATTACACATTGTTACATAGTAACATAGTAATTTAGGTTAAATAAAGACCTAGGTCCATCAAGTCCAACCGTTTCACCCTCATTTTTAACCCTACCAAACAGTTGATCTAGATGAAGACAAAAAAAACAGCTACAAAATTGGACAAATTCCTTTCTTACTCCAAACTGCAATCGGAATGTATCCCTGGATTAACCAGAACTACAGTTTATTGTATTAATACCAGTAATTCTCAATATTATATAGTATCCCCATACCAACCGTAAATACAGTATATGTATTAATACCAGTAATTCTCAATATTATATAGTATCCCCATACCAACCGTAAATACAGTATATGTATTAATACTAGTAATTCTCAATATTATATAATATCCCCGTACCAACTGGAACTACAATGTATGTATTAATACCAGTAATTCTCAATATTATATAGTATCCCTGTACCAACCGTAAATACAGTATATGTATTAATACCAGTAATTCTCAATATTATATAGTATCCCCATACCAACCGTAAATACAGTATATGTATTAATACCAGTAATTCTCAATATTATATAATATCCCCGTACCAACTGGAACTACAATGTATGTATTAATACCAGTAATTCTCAATATTATATAGTATCCCCATACCAACCGTAAATACAATATATGTATTAATACCAGTAATTCTCAATATTATATATTATGAATAATGTAGAAAAAATAAAATACAAACACACAAGCCTGAAACTGGATAATAACTATATTGCATGAGATTTGGTGGACATTAATCATATTCAAAAAAGATTCCTACACTTGAATAACCTACTACATTAATTATGTATAAAAAATGACTCTCTACTAATTCCAAACATTAAGATATAGATGTTAGGTGATTAGAACATATGAAGTGTATGAAAGACCTTTGAACGGAAGTTTACATTTCCCTTTTCTATCAGCACATTCTCAGTAGTTATATAAAATGTTTGTTAACTTTTATTTATTATTAACTTCCCCTACAAATATGACCTAAAATACAGACATAGACAAGTTTCTTATTTGTATTCAGATATGACCACATTATTTTTGTATTTCGTTGTTTAGTAGAAATATGGTGGTACATTTTTGGCTGAGACGGAATGGAAAATCAGACGTGTGTATATTTTGGTTGATCTGTACGGGCACAATCACTCTCTGCAAAATATCGGTGATGGCTGTTTTCATCACGACATAGACAATATACTGACCGTGTGTTGAGTCAATATTGTTTTGCAGTTCTGGGTAAACCCTAAATAGATTTAACCCTTTTGTAACTTTAACGACAGTGACTTTAACTCCACTGTTAAACTCTCTTTAATGCTACATTTTGGGGGTTCCCCAACAAAGTCCTCCCAACATTTGGCTACCCATGAATCTATTACCTACCTCATGTAATTTGCTGACAGAGCTTGTTTATTTAAAGGAGAGAAAAGAATCTAAGTAGAGGATGGAAATGAATCAGATAGGAAATGGAAAGGAAAGAAAAAGTGAGAGATGGACGAGAGAAAATAATAACAGAATTAAAGAAGAAATGAGGAGTGAAGACAAAGGAGATCTCAAGAACATCTACTTGACTTCTAACGATGACGAATCTGCATATCCACATTGTAATGTTTATTACTCACTATTAAATGTGCCTGCATGTTCTGACTGCCTGCAGCGATTACTGTGCTATTGAGATTATGGAGTTCATGCAGGTTGGGGAATGTAGCCAGGTAATACCACCAGACTCTGCTCGACATTTCAATGATTGGTGTTTTGTGTTGATTAAACATTGTATTGATATAATTCTAGCAAGTATGTGGCCACAATGTATGTATGTATGTACATGTTTTATTTATCATAGCGCCACTTGGTGGACGCAGCACGTACAGTTAATAAAAAATAACAAGGGAGCTAAATACATAGATTCAGTATATAAATATAAACATATAAATAAAGTCTAGGGCTTTCCCACAAGAGGAATGAGCTCCCTGCCCCATAGAGCTTACATTATTATAGAATACAATGGAGTGGGTATAAGTGCTGGAGTGAGATGTATGCAGTGCAAATAATACAATATATACTGTGCTGGTTACCAGATAGGTAGGATGTAAGGGTAGATTTAAACCTGCTTATTGAGGTTTCTTGATGTAGAAGGATGGAGCCACAAGAAAAAAGGTTTAAGATGAGAGGAAGCCATACGAGTGGGTCAGTACAGGAGCTGGTTCTGCGATGAGCGGAGGGTTACCGACGGAAACATATGGGGAGACTGAGAGAAATATAAGGAGGAGCAGCAGAGCGAAGGGATTTAAATGTTAGGAGAAGTATTTTGTATGCATGCTGTTTAACAGGGAGCCAGGCTGTTGTCTGGTACAGAGGAGATTTGGGATCCATTTTATCGAGAGCAAAACAATAGAAATGTATGGCCCCATGGGTTTTTCTCATAATAAATAACATTTCAAACTAGGAAAAAAAAATATACAGTATTTTTAAGTATTAATTACAAACTTTTTAGTTTCTACTTCATGATTGCGCCATACCAGAGGTCCGAGTCCAAACAGTATGCATCCACACCCATTCGATGCCAAGAACCAGCACTAGGCACAAGCGTGACACAGTCCCAATCCTGCACCCGCTAAGTATCTTTAAAAATTAATCGGCCCACCACTTAGCCTATCTTTTTGATTTTGGCCCTTATGTGATTGAGTTTGACACCCCTGCTCTATGGCTTTCTACTGTCCATTCTTTCCCACCTAAAAAGAGACCTTTAAAAACCCTTATAGTAACTGAGTACATATTGTTATTAAAGGGAATGTTTACCCTAACTTTTCTTCAGGACTCTCCAGAGAGAAGGAATCTTACCTTGAATGTCCGCCCCCCACACTGCTGCCTCATTTATGGCTTTATAAGTGCTTTATGATCTTTTGGTAAGTTGGCCAAGCCATAAGGCAGTTGGCTTGTGCAACGGCATAATTCATTGTGATGTCACTGCCATGGCCTTTACTGATGTCTGCAACCCAGAATAGTGGTGTGGGACCAGCAGACTTCAAGGTAAGATTCCTTCTCCTCAGGAGAGAAAGGTGTTGCAAAAGTGTGGTTTGGTGGTGCTTATGTGTATGGTAAAAAAAAAATTCAAAGGGGTAAACATGCCCTTTAAATATCCTTCACACTGTTTTTCAATCTGATAAATTAAAGTAATACATTCTGCCAGACATTTTCATTTAGTAATACAAATAAATGCATGTGTGAAATTTCATTAGCCTGTCATTCACCTTTAGGAAGATGTTCGTGAATTAGATCCAGCTATACTGAAAACTAGACATAAGTCATTTCAAAAAGAAGAAACGGCAATTAGATTTTGTTTTATAATGTCTCCATAAGTCTAGACAAGAAAAAATGTAACTTAATTGACCTGAGGCAAAACATACATAACTGCAGATTCCAATTAATACTATATAACGAAAACATCTTCTGTGCAGATAGACAGTCAAAAATTCATAGAACTATTACAATGCTATACTACACTGGTTTTTGGAAGATCAATTCTGCCCCTTGTGTCATATTTGACAATTACTTTTTAAATGTTAATATAAAATTGTTTTATTATACTGAGCTAAATACACTCCAGTAGTTTATTAAAATATATTAAAGGGCATTAATCACTCTGGGGATTTCTTGTATAGCATGTCTTCAAATTGGTAAGGCCAGCCTGGGATCACTAGCAAAAACTTAACACTAAAAGGTACACTGAAAGAAAAAGATTGTGTTTTTAAAGGAAAGATGAAGTAAATGTTATAATAGTCTAAAAATATATTTTGTCTGTAAAATTAATGCCTGCTTTTAAATGGCAACTATAATGAAAACTAAAAAATCTAAAGGCATTTCCAGCCTTAAAAAACTTTTTATATTTATGTCCAGCTTCCCCCCAAACCCCAGTTTCACATTATAGAAAATTTCCAAAGATGCACCTGAATGGACATACCTGACCCGGTCCCTCGCGGCCTGGGTACCGGCCCCCTGCTGCTGTTGCAAGCTGGTTTAAGCTTCCTGGTCCCAGCTGTCAACTAATTGGGGGCATGACATCATCACGTCTCACCTTGACTGACAGCTGCGACCAGAAGTAGCACAGCAGAGGAGATTAGTTGTGCAGCAGATTGGCGAGGGACCAGGTCAGGTAAGTCCATTCAGGAGCATCTTTTGTAAGTTTTCTATAATGCGGAATTGGGGTTTGGGGGTAGCTGGACATAGATACATAAATTTTTTTAAGGCTGGACATGCCCTTGAATCTATAAATTAATGCATGTAAGTAGCCCATACTCTGAGTTGTGTGTCTTGTCTGCAATCCAATGCTTGATTTGGTCAGTCTCAGTTTCCCCCCTCCCTGTTAAAGGATATATACACTGGTAAATAAGTTTTTTAAATTGCCCATTACTGGAAACTGTAATTCTTCCCAACTATCACTGTACCATTTTTTTGATCGACCCCCTATTCTTTAGATATCATCTGACTGAAACATCTTATATTTCAGCTGTCAATCAAGTGCCATAGTATACTTAATCTTTTCTGTTATGTACAGTTTTCTGGTTGCTGGAATAGTGACAATTGGTACGTGAACTGCATGGTGGAAAATTCTCCTCCCCCAATGCTGTTTCATAAGGATAACTGAGTATGCTTGCCCTCACAGGGGTCAGATAGTCTGGCAGGGGGCTGAGGGGGTCTGAAGGACTGGACGTGAAGTCATGCATCAACACAGACACATCAGTGCTGCTTACATGCATTCATTTATATATTGAAATTCGGCAAAGTAATTTTTTCAGTGTACAACCAAACTTCATTCCATCTGACCAGACTTTCTATGAGGTGCAAGCATGCTCATTTATCACTATGAGGCAGCATTGGTATTATAGTTTCCAGTAATGGACAATTTAAAAAAATGTTTTTTAGTATAGAGGCCCTTAACACTTTAATCCAAAATCTACTATATAAGTAAAAATCTTGTATGATGTATGTATGTAGGTATGTATGTATGTATGTGCTCACCTCCACCACCCCCCTGAATGCATCCACATAACAGGGACCCCCTCTGAAAGGGCCAACGCCTGTGAAATCCAGTTATACAATAAAAAGCCTGCACATCACTTGCAGAGTGTGATTCCCAATTCAGCAACTCAGATAAAGGGCCTGGGCTCTGTGTGCTGTCCGACTTCACAACACAGACACTACTTCAGTGACAACACACAGCGTAATGTACGGCTACACAACTCAGAGAGCTGCACAACAGAACCCAGCTTCTATACAGAGAGAAACCAGACATTTCCCTTAAGGTCTGTAAAATATTACAATTTGCTCCTGGAAGGTTTCAAATATAATCCCTGGAAAGACTATCAGGGAGATTCAATAAAAGTTCTTATCGTTTAAAATGGTGCTAATTTTGCCCCAACCAATCAGATCTTATTTAACTTTGAAAGCTAAAATCTGATTGTTTTGGCAAAATTAGCACCATTTTTAACGATAAGAACTTTTTGAATACCCGGTATTTACTATTGGTGATATGAATGACATTTATATACAAATATAAACCCTGGAAAGACTAGCTTCCAATTGTGATATGAATGACTTATTATATACTAATATAAACCCTGGAAAGACTATGTTGCTATTGGTGAAATTAATGACATTATATACAATATAAACCCTGGAAAGACTATGTTGCTATTGGTGAAATTAATGGCATTTATAACAAATTAAACCCTGGAAAGACTATGTTGCTATTGGTGATATGAATGACATTTATATACAAATATAAACCCTGGAAAGACTATGTTACTATTGGTGATATGAATGACATTTATTTACAAATAAAACCCTGGAAGACTATTGTACTATTGGTGATTGAATCACATTTATACAAATTAAACCCTGGAAAGACTTTGTTGCTATTGGTGAAATTAATGGCATTTATATACAAATATAAAACCCTGGAAAGACTATGTTACTATTGGTGGGTGATAGAACCATATTTATATAAAATATAAACCCTGGAAAGACTATGTTACTATTGGTGATATGAACCATATTTATATACAAATATAACCCTGGAAAGACTATGTTGTTATTGGTGATATGAATGACATTTATATACAAATATAAACCCTGGAAAACTATGTTACTATTGGTGATATGAATGACATTTATTTACAAATATAAAACCCTGGAAAGACTATGTTACTATTGGTGATTTGAATCACATTTATTTGCAATATAAACCCTGGAAAGACTATGGGGCATATTTATAAAGCTTCATTAAGTTTTCGCGGCTGTTTTCCTTGACATTAACGCATAAATCGCTTTTAACACGATTTATTAGGTCTGAAAACGGCAGCGAAAAGTTAACGAAGCGTTACCCCTTCACGGCGATCTTACCTGTTACCCGGCTTCTATTTATATAAACGGCGGTATGTGTTTACTCTGCTAGTATCGGCTGTTTTACTTCCCATCTTTCAATAAAAGTTCTTATCGTTAAAATGGTGCTAATTTTGCCCCAACCAATCAAGTTATTGTGACTTTGAAGGCTAACTCTGATTAGCTGGGGCAAAATTCACCATTTTTACGATAAGAACTTTTATTGAATAACCCTGTATGTTACTATTGGTGATATGAATCATATTATATACAAATATAAACCCTGGAAAGACTTTGTTGCTAATGGTTGATATAGCACATTTGCGGCTATTGTCATGCAAGAAATTGTAAGCAGAGCCTCCTGAAATGTGACCACACCCCCCAGATACAGGCACACACCCCAAACATCACGGTCACACTCATACCCCTAACCATCAAGGCCACAACCCCAAAGATAACAAATGCAAACATAGCACATGCCACCGACTTTAACAACACAAAGAGCCGCATGTCACATGATTATGAGACACTGATGCCGTCAGTCACTCAAGTGCTGCATATTCAGTTGCAATCATATACTAGTGGACGGTGCACAGCCCAATCTAACATATAAAGCCATGTAGTGATCTACATGGCTTTATATGTTAGATTGGGCTAACCCTTTAAAGGGTACTTTGTATCCCTTGGATTTGGTGTTTTTGATATAGATATTCAGTTGCAATCAACATGTTTTCCCCACAGCACATTCCATGTACATGTTCACCACAACATTTGTATATTTACACTCCAAGTGAAAAATTGTTGTATATAAGTTTTGCTATAAACATATGAGCTATACCTCCCTCAAGCAATGTCACCTCCTCATAACTTCATAACCAGGGCCGGCCTGAGGATAAATAGCACCCTGTGCAGATTTGTTACTGGCGCCTAGCACCCCCTCCAAAACAACCCCCATGGCACACACAAAACACTGCTGAATGCTGTTTGCCTTGGCCTGCTTCAAATCAATTCCGCCATGTGCGCTTACTACCTTTCAGAATCTGCAGTGTGTGCTTGTATACAGTATATCGTGCGTACATCATTACTTAACACATAACACACTAAATGCACAGACAGAACAGCACACCATACAGACATCTTAAGTAAGGCATACGTGTGTTTTGGCATTGTCTGTGGGGTGGTGCTGATACATACATTTGATCTGCAGGACCATAATTGTGGGGCTGTAGCACTGATGCAAAACTTTGACCTACAGATCCGTGACCTAAGACTCCCGGCTGGCGCCCCCCTGGTAATGCAACCTGTGCGGTCTCACAGGCCGCCCATATTAAAGGCTCATAACTATTAAATACATGACGTACATTACCAAATGACGTACATTACCAATTCTTTTCCCCCAGCCAAACACCAACCGCAAGTAAAAATACTATACATACACCACACCCCATGTGTACATAAATAATAAATACACAATCAACCACATACTTTTACCTTATCACCCAGGCCACATTCACTTGCAACATGGGTTAAAGTCACACTAACAATTCACTGCCAGTTAACCACTAGCTGGCGTTAAATAATCACGTTAACAAACGAAATCTGGGCAAAAATGTAGGCATCTTAGGCCCTGCTAGAAATTGGCGTGCTTACGGTAATTGCTTGAATAAAAAGATAGTGGGTAGTACAGAGGGAAAGGATGAACATCAAAAAAACTTTCATTGTACCATAAAGGCTTCAATGAGGCACATTAACTGCAATGGACTGGTTAAAAGCTAACATCTGATTGGTTGCTGCTAGCCACCAGGTATGGGCACAGTTAAATAGAATTCTGCTGTGTTCATCGGGTCAAGGGCACATAATAATAAAATGGAAAACCTATGAAAGAGTCTGCAGTGTACAATAGTAATCCCTGCAAAGGAATGTATATATTAGAACTGCTCCACTTTGGCTCAGTGGTTAGTCCACATTAAATATTACTGTATATTTTTTTCAAGTTACTAGGGAAGCCAAGCATGTTTCTGGGCATGTTCTTTTTCAAGCCAGACAGAATGGGTCATAAATGTCAAAAACTAATGTGAGGCTTTTTAATTACATAATTGCTGCTTTCCTAGACTTTAGAACAGAACTAATGAGGCAGAGCCTTCTTATACAAGGAGATACTTTCCAGTATCCTGCTAATAAAATAGCATTGCCCCATTAATCCAAAAAATAAGGAGATTTATCTCACTCCCAGAAAAGTGAGGGAGTTTGGAAGGTTTGTTATTGTCTGGCAGGATACATAGATAGATAGGTGATGACTGGGAAAGTGACACTCTTTGGTAACCTGGGAACGGACACTAATGTATAAGCGGTGAATAACGTTCAAAGTGAGACTGGTGGGTAACAGTCAAAGTGAGACTGGTGGATAACAGTCAAAGGACACTGGTAATTAACAGTCAAAGGGACGGTGGTGGTTAACAGTCAAGGGATCAGTGGATAATATCAAAGGGACCTGGTGGATAACACAAAGGGAGGGTTGGTGTCATCGGGCCCTGGTGGATCAACTATGAACACAAGCACTGGTGATACGCAAGGACATTGGGAAGACCTGTCAAAGGACACTGTGATAACACAAGGACACTGGTTGATAACCGTCAAGAGGACATTGGTGAAGACCGTCAAAGGACACTGGTGGATAACATCAAAGTGACACTGGTGGATAACAGTCAAGGGACATTGGTGAAGAACCGTCAAAGGGACACTGGTGAATAACAGTCAAAGTGACACTGGTGGTTAACAGTCAAAGGGATCAGTGGATAATATCAAAGGGACACTGGTGGATAACAGTCAAAGGGACACTGGTGGGATAACAGTCAAAGGGACACTGGTGGATAACAGTCAAGGACCTGGTGATACAGTCAAAGGGACACTGTGTGAATATATCAAAGGGACAACTGGTGATAGCAGTCAAAGGGACACTGGTGGATAACAGTCAAAGGGACACTGGTGGATAACAGTCAAAGGGACACTACTGGATAACAGGCAAAGGACAATATTGGATAACAGCCAAGAGACACTGGTGGATACAGTCAAAGGGACACTGGTGGATAACAGGCAAATGATACTGGTGGATAACACTCAAAGGGACACGTGGGATAACAGTCAAAGGGACATTGGTGAAGAACCATCAAAAGACACTGGTGGATAACAGTCAAAGGGACAATGGTGAAGAACCGTCAAAGGGACACTGGTGAATAACAGTCAAAGTGACACTGGTGTTTAACAGTCAAAGATGAATCGTGGATATAGTCAAAACGGACACTGGTGGATAACAGTCAAAGGGACACTGGTGATAATAGTCAAAGGACACTGTGGATAACAGTCAAAGGGAGCCTTGTGAATAATAGTCAAGGGACACTGGGTGGTAACAGTCAAAGGGACACTGGTGGAAACAGTGAAAGGGACCTGGTGAATATAGTTAAAGGGACACTGGTGTATAACAGTCAAAGGGACACTGGTGGATAACAGTCAAAGGACACTACTGGATAACAGTCAAAGGACCTGGTGTAACAGTGAAAGGGCACTGTGGATACAGTCAAAGGGACACTGGTGGATAACGTCAAAAGGGACACGGTGGATAAGAGTCAAAGGGACAGGTGGATCTCAATGGACATTGGTGCATAACAGTCAAGGGGGACACTGGTGAGAACAATCAAAGGACACTGGTTATAACAGTCAAGGGGTCACTGGTGCATAATATTCAAAATGACTCTGGTGAAGAACATTCAAGGGACACTGGTAGATAACTGTCAAGGGACACTACTGGATAACAGTCAAAGAGACAATATTGGATAACAGTCAAAGGGTCACTGGTGGGTAACAGTCAAAAGGACACTGGTGGATAACTGTCAAGGGACACTGGTGGATAACACTCAAGGGACACTGTGGATAACTATCAAAGGGACATTGGTGAAGAACCATCAAGAGGACACTGGTGGATAACTGTCAAAGGGACACTGGTGGATAACGGTCAAGAGACACTCTTGAAGAACAGTAAAAAGGGACCAGTGCATACCAGTCAAAAGGGCACACTGGTGGGTAACAGTCAAAGGGGCATCTGTTGTATTCAATTAGATCAACTGGACTTGAAATGTAGTTCTTGAAGACGTTTCGCTAGTCATCCGACTGGCTTTCTCAATTCAGATGACTTGTACAAGAATCTTGTGGCAATTATTACCCTGGGAAAATCCAATTAGCATATCACAGCCAGGTGTTAAGGTAGTTAATGTAGTGGCTAGAGGTGTTATAGGAACGCCCAGAGTAAGGTGTTAAAAACAGCATTGTACATGGCAGACAGTTGGTGTCAAACCCCCCACCAACTCTCTGCCATGTACAATGCCATGTACACCAACTGTCTGCCATGTCACAATGCTGTTTTAACACCTTACTCTGGGCGTTCAAAACAGATATACCATGACCTGGATGAATGAGAACCTTCACAAGCAGTCAAGGGGCACTAATGGATAACTGCCTAAGGGACACTGGTGGATAATACTCAAAGGGAAACTGGTGGATAACTAAAAGGGACATTGGTGAAGAACCGTCAAGGGACACTGGTGAATACCAGTCAAAGGGACACGGATGAATAACTGTCATAGGGACACTGGTGGATAAAAGTCAAGGGACCCTGGTGGAGAAACAGTCAAAAGGACACTGGGTAGATAACTGTCAAAGTGTCACTACTGGATAACAGTCAAAGGTACAATATTGGATAACAGGCAAAGTGACACTGTGGATAACACTCAAAGTGACACTGGTGGATAACACTCAATGGGACACTGGTGGATAACAGTCATGGGACACTGGTGGATAACAGTCAAAGGGACACCGGTGGATAGCAGTCAAAGGGACAATATTGGATAACAGTCAAAGGGACACTGGAGATAACATGTAAAAAGGGACACAGGTGGATAGCTGTCAAATGGACATTGGGCATAACAGTCAAAGGGACACACTGGTGAAGAACAGTCAAAGGGACACTGGTGAATAACAGTCAAAGGACTCTGGTGAAGAACTCAAAGGGAAACTGGGTAGATAACTGTCAAAGGGACACTACTGGATAACAGTCAAAGGGTCACTGGGGGTAACTGTCAGGATACTGGTGGATAACTGTCAAAGGAGACTGGTAGATATTGTCAAGGGACACTATTGGAAAACAGTCAAAGGGACTGGTGGATAACTTTCAAGGGACACTGGCGGATACATTTAAAGAGACACCGGTGAAAACAGTCAAAGGGACCCTGATGATACCAGTCATAGGGACACTGGTGGATAACAGTCAATGGGACCCTGGTGATAACAATCAAAGGGACACTGGTAGATAACTGTCAAAGGGACACGGTGGGTACCAGTCAAATGGACAATATTGGATAACTGTCAAGGGACACTGTTGGATAACACTCAAAGGGACACTGGTGGATAACTGTCAAAGGGACACTGGTGGATAACAGTCAAGGACACTCTTGAAGAACCATACAGAGACACTGGTGGATAACTGTCAAAGGGACACAGATGGATAACTGCCAAAGGGCAACTTGGTGGATAACACTCAAAGGGACACTATTGGATAGCCCAAGGGACACTGGTGGATAACTGTCAAAGGGACACTGGTGAATAACTGTCAAGGGGCACTGGTGATACTGTCAAAGGGACACTATTGGATAGCGTCAAGGCACCAGTGGATAACTTTCAATGGCACTGGTGGAAAACAGTCAAAGGGACTGGTGAATAACAGTAAAGGACAATATTGGAAAACAGTCAAAGGGACACTGGTGGATACCAGTCAAAGGGACACTGGTGGATAACAGTCAAAGAGCCACTGGTGCATAACATCAGACAAAGGCTGGTGGATAACATTCAAATTAAGGCTGGTGGATAACATCAAAAGAACCCTTGTGGATAACAGGCAATGAAGGCTGTTGGAAATGCTCTAGTGTGGCCTAGCCCCTACTGACTTTTATGTGGAAGTGATTAGGAATTTGGACAACTGTAGCAGCAGATGTGGTATTCTTTGAATTTGCTAATGCTTTTTATACAGTCCCCCATAGGTGACTTATGTGAAAGCTAAGGTTCACATTATGCACACTCACACTAGAGAAAGGTGCTTGCGTGGGGATATGATTACTGTGTAATACAATAATGGGCCATACTAAACTATCTAAGGCATTGTTCACCAAAAGAACATGTCAGAGGACACACGGACATCCTTTAGATTGAAAGAAGTTTAGTATGGAAGGGGCCAAGTTTGCAAGGGGTTTGTAAGTTTTCATTGTGATCACGATAAAACTAGGAACTGTCTTCCATTGGATGTGGTGAAGGCAGGTTTATTGGATAGTTAAAAAAAAAAAGCCAGATGAGTCTCTAAATACAAGAACGTTGCATGTTTACTGGAATTAATACAAAAGTTGGATTTGATCCAGGGATATTACCAATTGCCTACTTAAAGTCAAGGTTTTTTGTCTTCCTCTGGATCAACTGCTTGCAGGAAATATGGATATTGCTTAAGAGGTTGGACTAGATGGACATATGTCTTTATTTAACCTCAAATACTATACTTTACTATACTAATGGGGTGGGATTGCAGGGTCAAGAGAAAATGCAAATCAGGTGTTGGAGAATAGGTAGTAAGTATCTGAGTATCAAATGTTAATTTTCACTGACAAAGCAGGCAAAGACAACTATGTGAGTACTGTTATTCTTACACTATAATATTGACTTTCAGATAATCCAATGATCCTTTAAATATTTTGTCAGAATGGACAAAAAAATAATGGACAAATTGTGGAGGAAATAAGTGACAATGTGACATTTGGTTCCATTCCTCCTACAACAGAAGGGATTGATGGTGGAATGAAAATGTGATTATTTACTGTCTGCACGTGTAGCCAATGATAAATCTCTATAGTAATGCTTATGTTCTTATGTGAACTTAGAAATCTGAATCCAGTAATTCATATAAAAATGATGCATGTGCAGAGTAATGAAAAGTGTCTCTAGAATATTTTTGAAATGTTGGTATCACTGTTATAGGCTTCCTTGGCTTCTCTTCCTATCCTTTTCTTATTACAGAGGTCATAGCCGGAAAGACAGTATCAGGATTAGTCTTTCAAGGAATCTACCAGGTTGATTCATTGCGCTCCTATGCAATGGTTCTCAAACTGTCACAAATCTGGGAAAGCAAATCTAACTCTTGTACATTACTTTACAAGTATATTAACAGAAGAGAATTGTCCATTGTGTCATGCCTGAGGAAGCACTTAAGTGCTTTCAAAGCAGTTCAATCACATTATTTAGCCAATAAAGTTAGTACTTTAAAAAAAATATTTAGATTAATATGACTAAAATATAAATTTGGCTTTCAAAAAAGTTTTGGTTAACAAACGGACATTTTCGAGGTCTGGATGTGTGTTCAAATAAAGTGTATTTCTTATCATGTAATTCTAAGCGACCACTTGATGGCAAGCTGTGTTTTCTTCCTTTGTTACTTGGCGGTAAATTACTGAATTGAAAAAATCAGTTCACACTAAGTACTCTTAAAATCTATACTCTAGTTTTTATACTTTAAAGATCTCTGTAAGATTTATTAATTAAAACCATATTTTAATGTTTGTAATGGTTAATAAAATCTCTGTAATAGAATTTCATTTTTAATTAAATAAATTCTGATTTTTGAACTCCACTTTCTGTGGTTATAGATCAACCTCATTGGAATGAATTGGGAAATATAGATATCGTTCTTAATCGTGATTAGGGGCGTAACTACCAGGGAAGAAATCGCAGGGGGGCCCGGGAGCCAGGGGGGTGGCTTCTTCTTATTTTTCCTAATATAGCCCCCTACCAGAAAATCACTGTGGATGAAGCACGGATAGGGACCCCATCATAGTTTGTTTGGGGGCCCAGTGATTTCTAGTTACACCACTGATTGTGTTTTGCAGTATTATATGCAAGAAATTACTAAATTTACATATTTTACTGAACCCGTGTTTGTTTTAACACAATTTATTGTACCAAGGCACATAACGGTATTATTATTATTATTGTGAATTATATAGCGCCGACATCTTCCGTGGTGCTTTACAGTTGCATATACATGAGGAAAACCTACATGTTACATACAAGGGTTGTGCAAGTAATACAAAGATCAAATAATTTAAGTGCTGGTCCAGCAGCATTCAGTGTGGTAAGTTACAGCATTACTGTGGTACAATGAAGGAGGGTCCTGCCCAAAAGAGCTTACAGCAGAACCTGGGCAAGTAAGGCCCGGGGCTGCCCCTGATTGGCCCCTCAATACTAGACCTAGACCCAAAAAAATAATAACTGAATTTTATGGAATGGATCTAAAATATTACACACTTTCTATTAAAAATTGTAGCAATAAAAAAGACCATGCAATAAACTAGGGATATTAATATTATCTGTTATAAAATCCAGTTTTGCAAAAACCCTATTTGTCCGGCCCTTCATGACAGTTTAAGTTCTTCCCCCTGAGAAATTTAATTGCCCACACCTGGCTTACAGTCTAGAGGAGATAGGGATGAAACATAAGATGAAGCAGATCATTAGCTGTATCTAAGTTGTCAATGATAGTATAACTATGTCTGTGATAGGTTTAGTCCTACAGACTAGTAGGAAAGCTTTGCTGTGTTGCAATAATTGCTGCAGTTTTAAATATAAGACAAGACTTGCTGAGCAAATATATGGGATAGCCGTGCAATCGGTTCGCTACCAATTAGCGCAACTTTAACTCCATATTGTGTGTGAAGGTTCTTATTCATCGCAGGTTGCGCAAAACAACCCGCCTTCAGACGCTTGCAATTCAATATCACGTTAGCCCTAGTTTTAGCATTGGATTTTAACACCAGCAAATGGCAGCATTTACCCAGAGATATCGGCTTTGGGTAAATGAGCCTGTATGACTTGAGCTGTGTACACACTATAGGATCCTTTGTCCTTACCGACCGTCAGGACAAGGACTGTTGGTCATGGCAAAATTAGCCTTGGCTGGCAGTTCGTGGACTCTATGGGCTGCACAATGGCCGTGGTTTTCTGCGGCGCCCAATTGCCCAATTACCCATCTCTTTCTGACTGATACTTCAGTGTATCGGTCAATCCAGCCTAAATATTGCATGGCGTGTACACATTCTTAGGCTCAGCCACACTGAACCTCACAGAAACTTGCGTAAAAAGTGTGCATGCAATGCAGCATGTTTTACACACCCATTATAGTCTGTTTGCGCTGCGCTTACAGTAAAAGTCCGAAATTGGAAAGCATGCGGTTCGTAAAAAAATTATCACATGCACACCGAAATGGAATGCAGTTTGCGATACTTCAGGTTTTCGTTACTGTACAACTGCGTCCGTAAATGTACATTTACATTAGTTCGTAGAATACCATGCGGTAGTTAACTCTGCAATGGTATTCTATGGGCGATCATACATCTACAAAATCGATTGTAAATTAATGATCGTCATAATGATCATTAAAGGCATGGTATCTTTAAAAAGCGTTACTGCGCCTTTATAAATATGGCTTGTTGTGCCCATGGTACAGTACGTCTTTTGTATATTTTTTGTGCTTCTGCATTAAATCTCTATATGAATAATTGCAATTCACTTAAAGGATAACTCTATTGCCTCAATTGCATTTTTTTTAAAAAAACTGCTTTAAAAAGAGTAAAGTTATGTAGCCCTCCCTATACATTTTTTTCCTGACCTCTCTATGTCTTCAATTAGCCATGCTGTGAAGGGGGCGTAACAATTCTTCTGCCTATTACTGTCAGTCAGAACTAGTATGCGAGAAAACACTCCTGCACCCACCCTTGATTAGATTGTTTATGTAGGCTGTATTCTAGCAATAGGACAGTTCAAGTTTGTTTGACTGGTAGAGAAGGAGGAGAGAGGTTGTAACAGACATTCCTACCGGCCAATGACAAGCGATATGTTAATGATGGCACTGGGTCATCTAGGGCGGGCTGTTAGCATTCATCTTTGCTGTGTGATATCTAAGGGGAGAGCAGCACAGTTGTAAATGACAGTAAGTGATTTCAGCTGCTGGAAGTGTGGACATGTAATAAGGGAGATGTTGTTTTTTTGGGTATTGTTGTCCTTTAAACAGTCATTATTCAGAGCCCACAACTATATCCTACACTAGTAAGCTCTGGGACATTGCCAAACACTGGACACATCCAAATGCTACACTCTAGCTTCAATGGTTTATGTTAATGGGAATTGTGGTCTCCAAATAAGTTGATTTTAAATTAAAGTGAGCCATCAACCACCACTCTATGTCTGCACAGCCCAAGAATGAATAAATCATTAATCAGAAAGTTAGAGGGTGGGAATCTGCAGAATACTAGTTCCTCCTTCTATCTGTGGTTGGCACATGCTCAGGACTGGAGAAAGCAGAAGAAACTAGTAAGATATTGAGTTACAGGGACTGAAGGAGAGTGGGAGGGGACAAAGGGGGTTTCAGGGACGTGCAAAGGGGGCCCACAAGGAGGAGGAGACAAAGGGAAGAGGGACTGTCACATGGTTTCAAGACAGGAAGTGCAGGGGACTGATGCTAGCGTAGAACTTTATAATGTAATTACACAACAACAAGTCATCATAATTTAGGAAATGGATAAAAAATTCAAAATAGATACTCATAAATGTATTTATAATATAATAAGAACTTTAAAGGGCCTAGAGCATGCCTTTAGAACCCTGTTTGGTTTATGACTGTAGTGTTTAAATATACGGTGTATTGTGTGTTGAAGTGTCTCATTCATCCAGGTCATGGTATATCTGCTGCATTCAGTTAGATTAACTGGACTTGTGAACTTGTTTGTTTGTTCTTGAAGACTTTTCGCTAGTCATCTGACTGGCTTTCTCAATTCAGAATGACTTGTACAAGAATCTATGTGGAATTATACCTGAATACCACATTTTCAAATATAGTGTACGGAGTTGCACAAGCAAAAACGTGGATGAGATCCCTGTTTCACCCATTGTTGCCAACCTTTACATGGAGGAAGTGGAAACACACAGGCACTTAATACCTTTAGGGCATAGCACTCAGCCACTGGTTCAGATATGTGAATGACACCTGGGTTAAAATCCACCAGAAGGAAGTACAAGCCTTCACAGAACACAATTTCGTAGACCAGAACAGCAAATTTACAAGGGAAGAGGTACAAAACAACACACTGGCCTTCTTGGACTGCTTGGTAAAGTCAGGGAGAATGGTAAAACTGGATAGAGAGGTTTACAGAAAACCACCCCCACCGATCAGTATTGTGATGTTTGACTCTCACCACCCTTTAGATCACAAGCTGGGTGTCATCAGAACCCTGCAACACAGAGCGGAGAAATTAAACAACTCAGAGGACCCCTTAAACTTGTGGCTTTCTAGACTGGGCCTTTGTCAAAAGGAGTAGAAGGAAAGAAAAGAACAAGAATACCATCAATGAAGGGGGAAAGCAGACAGGATAAATAACATGGTCATCCCATATGTAGCAGGGGTCTCAGAGAAATGAAAATTGGGTCTTTTTTAAAGACATAATCCCCAAAACCAAAGAGAGCGACATCATATACCAGTGCAGGGAAGAGTGCTCTGATTTGTATGGAGGGAGACCAAACAGCAACTGCACTAACGTATGGCCCAGCACAAAACCTTGGGTCAGGACTCAGCTGTGTACCTGTGCATCTTAAGGAAAAAGATAAAATAATAAATAAAAATGGACCACTATGCAATATTCAGAGATAAATGAATCTACTACCAATTATAATACACATATAGATGAATACCTTCAACATAAAGCCTAAATCATCACCAATTCATTCATCATCCTCTGGACACAAATAACAAAAATACTAATATAACATTCATGAATAAAAAAAAACAGTTCAATATAGAAAAATTACTGCAGTAAAAAATGTTACTATTGTATCATCTGGATTCAATAAAAGCAAAATTTTTTAAGTTTTCATGGTGAAGGTATTAATCTATATAATTGCTAGTAGATTCATTTATCTCTGAATATGGGATAAGTGATCAGTTTATAGTCAATATTTTTATCTCTAGTTTCTGTTTTGTTTTAATCAGGACCTATGTCACTGAATAGGTCACGTGACTGGACCTTTAGGTGATTCACTGAGCCCTAAGCTTGCATACATATATTATTATATTTATCTTGAAGGAAAAAGTACATATGTTCGAAGAGTTGTAATGTCAACATCTTGGCAAAGGAACAGGATTGGTTCAAGAGAAGTGTCAATGAGGTCATTTATGTCAAAACAAGAAACCAAACCTGGTCGGGAGTTCAACACCAAATGTTTGCCATGTACAGTGCTGTTTTGACACCTTACTCTGGGCAGTTTTGATAACACCTCTTAGTCACAATGCAATTGACACCTTGGATTCAGAAGGTCCCTAAAACTGTTTTATGCTGATTGGAACTTTCTAGGGTATGACTAGCGAAACATCTTCAAGAACTAAACTTCAAATCCAGTTGATCTAAATGAAATAACAGTAAATATATATGGTGTATTTCTTGTCTGCAATTCTGTTGTGTGAACACATGGTGGATTGCTTGTATTTCATTCCTTTGTTATTTGGCGATAGATGCTTGAATTTAAAAAAAAGAAATCAATTTATATATTGTAAGTACAAACTTACAAACTGTACTCAGTTACTCTGCTATCAAACACTGAAATGTGTTACATTCTAGCAGGGAGATGTAATACTTACCTAGGAGCAGCTCCACTGAAGTCTTAACAATTTGCTTTTAGCTTTTCTCTGTAGTCACAGTTTAACATGTAGCTAGAAGGAAGCACATACGGTAGTGCCCCCCCCCCCCATACATTCTTTGGTTCTGCCCCAGGTGTGTAACTACTAGGAGAGTAACCGCAGGGGGACTCCGGAGCCAAAGGCACTGGCATAACTACGGAAATGGCAGTAGGGCCCGCCACAAGCCCACTCTGCCATGATCAGCTGTTTTTGAACAGATGATCGCGCTATGAATAAACATACACGTGATCAAGTGTTTAAAAGACCAATACCCGATCTGACCTCCCGTAACCGAACCTTTCCAGTCCAGGTTTCATTCATACTCGTGATCAACTGATTAAAAAAAGCTGATGGTGGAGGTGGGAGGGACAAGTCAGTTCCCCCTGTAGTTACACCCCTGGCCAAGGGGATGTCTTGCTAGTTCAATGACACTTATCTCAGCTCGCTCACTATCATACAAAATAGTCAGTATAATGAACTAGAGACTTATGTCATTATTCTAACTCTTTATTTGTGAATATAATGTGATTTATCTATAACAGGCATTCGTATTACGCTACACATTGATAGAGTAAGCTTCAATACATCACCGGATATTGTAGCATCACTCCGTGTTCGTATTACACTACACATTGATAGGTAAGCATCAATACATCACCGGTTGTAGCATCACTCACGTGATCGTATTACACTACACATTGATAGAGTAAGCATCAATACATCACCGGATTTGTAGCATCACTCCGTGATCGTATTACGCTACACATTGATAGAGTAAGCATCAATACATCACCGATATTGTAGCATCACTCCGTGATCGTATTACACTTCCCAATCAGAGGAGGATCCGGGATACTGCAGACACGACTGTCACTTCCAAAACAAGTTGAACCCGCTCTCCTGTGAAAATCCCCTCTGGTATATACTCAATACGGCGTTGGCTGTTTATCATTGCGCAAGCGTATCTTATGCGCGCAGTCATTTGACCGAGTGTTAGTGTAGTTTTATTTACTTAATATAACAGGTGCACGTTTATGGTTACGAGCAATTGAGGAATACTATTCATGCTGTTATCGGGCATCACAGCTGCGCAGCTCTCACCTTCAAGGGAGTTGGTGCGTGATAATCTCACCTTACCAATGAATATTAGTTATCGCCATGGATCAGAAGATGTCGCTCTCCTTGGTGAAAAACATCTGTGAACTGTATCCCTTCAGCCAGTGCTGCTTATGGCAAGCTGTGAACTATCATAACCCTCTGTTAGTTTAGACTATGGCAAAGACAGATCCATTACTATCTGTGATACATAAACTAGCTATTACACAGACATTCTCCCATACACATCCCATACGTATCCCAGGGGGCCCTATCTTCTTATTTTTCCTATACAGATATAGCCTCCTACCAAATCACTTGGATGAAGCACGGATAGGGGCCCCATCATAGTTTTGCTGGGTGGCCCAATGATTCCTAGTTACCCCATTGGGTCTGCCCAGACTGTATGGGGTCTCAGGGAGCCACATTTAAACAATGTAAATTTTTAGTTTAAGACTGTCATACCTCCATTGGAATGTGTTAACCAGCCTTGTCAGTGTTATTCAGCCCTCCAGATCATTACACATTGTTACATAGTAACATAGTAATTTAGGTTAAATAAAGACCTAGGTCCATCAAGTCAAACCGTTTCACCCTCATTTTTAACCCTACCAAACGTTGATCTAGATGAAGACAAAAAAAACAGCACAAAATTGGACAAATTCCTTTCTTACTCCAAACTGCAATCGGAATGTATCCCTGATATAACCAGAATACAGTTTATTGTATTAATACCAGTAATTCTCAATATTTATAGTATCCCCATACCAACCGTAAATACAGTATATGTATTAATACCAGTAATTCTCAATATTATATAGTATCCCCATACCAACCGTAATACAGTATATGTATTAATACTAGTAATTCTCAATATTATATAATATCCCCGTACCAACTGGAACTACAATGTATGTATTAATACCAGTAATTCTCATATTATATAGTATCCCTGTACCAACCGTAAATACAGTATATGTATTAATACCAGTAATTCCAATATTATATAGTATCCCCATACCACCGTAATACCAGTATATGTATTAATCCCAGTAATTCTCAATATTATATAATATCCCCGTACCAACAACTGGAACTACAATGTATGTAATTAATAACAGTAATTCTCAATATTATATAGTATCCCCCATACCAACCGTACTACAATTATGTATTAATACCGTAATTCTCAATATTATATAGTATCCCTGTACCAACTGGAACTACAGTTATGTATTAATACCAGTAATTCCTCAATATTATATAGTATCTCCCCGTACCAACCGGAACTACAGTATATGTATTAAGACCAGTAATTCTCAATATATATAGTATCCCCGTACCAACCGGAACTACAGTATATGTATTAAGACCAGTATTCTCAATATTATATAGTATCCCTGTACCAATCAGAACTACAGTATATGTTAATACCAGTAATTCTCAATACTAATAGTATCCCTGGATTAACGAGAACTGCAGTATATGTATTATACCAGTAATTCTCAATTTCTTTTGGTTTTAGAAACTTATCCAGCCCACTTCTAAAGCTATTTAATGAACTTGCCATTACCACACTCGCGTGAAGACAGTTCCACAGTTTCACACCTTTCTCACTGTAAAGAAACCTTTCCTAACCTGAAGATAAACTTCTTTTCTTCTAATCTTAAAGGATTTCCACGTGTCCTCTAATATGACCTGTTGTGAACAATCAACAGAGAGTTTATTGTATGGCCCATTAATATATTTGTATACGCACTGTAGTATCATATCCCCACGCTTCTCCAATGTAAACAGCTCTAACTTTTCTAATCTACCTGCATAGTCAAGCCCCTCCATTTCCTTTTAGTTGACCTTCTCTGAACTGCTTTTATTTCCAAGATTTCCCTTTTGTTCATGGGATTCCAAATTCCATATTCCAAATGAGGCCTTACCAGTGCCTTGTAAAGAGGGAGAATGATATCTTTCTCTATTGAATCTATTCCCCTCTTCATACAAGACAATATCTTGCTAGCTCTAACTGTTGCTATCTGGCATTGTTTGCTACAGCTAAGTCTGTTACGTATCTACCAGAACCCAAATCTTTTTCCATTACAGATGCACTTAACACAGAGTTATTTATGGTGTAGGTGGCACAGGGATTGTTAAACCCCAAATGCATCCTCCCTTACATTATCAACATTGAATCTCATCTGCCATTCTGCTGCCCATTTTGATAATCTATCTAGGTCTGCTTGAAACACTTGCACATCATTTGAAGTCTCCAAAGCTCTGCATAGTTTAGTGTCATCAGCAACACAGAGACCTTGCTCTCAATGCCCCCTTCAAGTCATTTTAAACAGATTAAACGAAGTGGCCCCAGTTCAGAACCTGAGGCACTTCACTTACTACATAGATGTAGCTCCATTAACCACCACTCTCTGTTACGATCCAATAACCAATTTCTATCCATGTGCAAATGTTTTTTTTCTAGGCCAACAGTCCTCGTTTATACATTAGTCGCCTATGTGGCACAGTATCAAAAGCTTTAGCAAATCCAACTATACCACATCCACTGCTGTGCTGAATCTAAATTCTATCCACTTCTTCATAAAAACCAATTAAATTTATCTGTCACAATCTATTATAAATCCAGATCGCAATTGCGAGCGCACAGGAACACGGGGCAGTGTGGCCTCAGCCTTATTACAGACAGATCTCTCTTCATAGACAGGAAAAAAGTTTTGTTTTTTTAAAAACTGAACCCGATCCGCAGTTCTCTTTATCCAAACCCTGACCCGCACCAATTCAAACACATGAGGGGAATCTGAACCCGACCCGCAAACTGGGTAACCCGCTGGGACCGACCCAATGCAGGACTCTTTTTTCACTTTTTTCACCTGGAAGTTCTGATATCCAACCACAGATGGCGATCACAAACCATCATGTTTATCGCTAATATTGCAATAGAGAAGCTTGCCCCTTGGAGAACAAAAATAACTTCTTATTACTTTCATGATTTTTATTATTAGTTCATAATTTACTGAATATTTTTACCTTGACAGGTGCAGTGCTTGTATTGAAGATGGTTCACAGATCACACAGGTTACCTGCTTACTGAATCACTTTCTATGTTATAGGCTTTGTGCTGCGGCTTGTGTAATTAGTATTTGTGTCATGCTCTCTCTCTCCGACTCTCCCCCCTACTGTATTACATCAAGGTGAGTGAATGTTTCCTTATGTAAATAAGACAAGGTAAAATATAGAAACAAAGGGACGAAAAAAATACCATAATGGATTTACTTGTACTGCGGGGAACAGAATTACCATTTTTAGAACAATATGAACAATTTCAACTAACCCTTAACACATTCAATATTACACAGACAATCTGAGCCTGGATCTCCCCCAGGAAGTCTTCTGCCTATAAGCCTATAGATTGTGAGACAAATAATACTAAAAATAACATATTTTGAATAACATTAATATTCTTTACTGATAAGAGTCTCCAGTAGGATCATCTTAAAATCAAATATTAGGTTTAAAGGGCATGCCCATCCCCAGTACAAAAATCTATACTTACCCTCACCACCATCTGAAACCACAAGATTTAAAGATTTAAAGGGACACTAAACAAAAAAAAGACTGCCTCACCTTAATCTATAATTGAATACATGTAAGTAGCACTACTCTGATTTGCGCATGTTGCAGCAAGCCTTCAATCTACATGCATTTTGTTTAGGAGCAATATCCCCCCTCCCTATTTTAACCACTCCCACTTCCATCCGACCTGACTTTTTCCCCACAAACCAACTGTCAAGCCTGCACACACATACAGCATTCCAACTGTCAAAACGCTGTCACCATTCCAGCTACAGTAAAATTACTCACGAAGAATAGTTTTTGAGAGCAGGAACTTTATTGACAGCTGAAATATAAGAGTTTTAGATTGGATATCTAAAGAAAGGGGCGGCAGATTCCAACCAGTAGTGGTTGGGAAGAATTATAGTTTCAAGTTATGGTCAATTTAAAATAACCGATTTCTCTATAGATGGCCTTTAAAGTTACTAAGGCCTGGTGAGAGAAGTGTGGAGGTGAAAGGTAAGAATTAGAGGATTCAGTAACTAACTCTAATTATCTTTGGGTTTTGGGGTGGGAAAGGTAAGTATAGATTTTTGTTCTGGGGGTGGCACAAGTAGATCAAATTTATTGGATTGCTCAAAATGTTGACCCCATGTATGGGGGCTTACAACTATGTACAGATGTCAGATAATGTCAGCTAAAGCAGCTGACAAACACCCATTTTGGTCGACAACCAAACATCTGTGAATGAATGCTCCCACTCACAGACATTAGAGATGTAATGTGGGAATGAAAGAACCCGGTTTCAATCAATCTGAGGGTTTCGAAGTCCTGGCGAAACTTTCTAATTCCCGGATTTCACTGGAGCGCGATTTTCCGAATTTCCAATTTTTATCGAAAATTGAAGTAGACGATCATCGAAAATAGACGGTCATCGAAAATCAAAAATAGACGATTCGAAATAACTCTCGAAAGTAGCGCTCAGTTTCAGTAACTCTTGAAAAAGAATGCGGAAGCTGGAAACAGCCCGATCAGGAGGAAATATAGTTTTAAAATAGTTTTGGTAATATTTACGGGTTCCCCAACCATTCCTCAGGTCTCTGTGTCATTTACAGTAACCTACTATAACTATTTGTCCCTAAAAAGGACAGAAACTTTAGAATTTTTTTCTCTCATAGACTTGTATGGATTCGTTTTTCGAATTTTGTAATTTTCGGAAATTCGAAAACGGAATGAAACTCAACAGTTTCAAACATCTCTAACAGGCATAGTAAAGAGATCCTTCCATTCAGCTCACTCTTATTGGAAGTTTTCTGGATTCATCCCCTCCCTTCTCCACGAAAAAAGCAAGTTGATTGGTCAGTGACCACAGCATGTCTGTACAAATTCCGATATAATTGTCTGTCCCCATTCCAGCTACCATCATGAATTATCTGGTTATAATGCATGAATAAACTGGTAAAACTAGCAGTTGGCTTGTGGGCAGATCATTGACAAGTCCCTAGTTTTTCTTAAGGAGAAGTTCAGTGCAAATACATATGCTTTTCGGAAAGAAGAGCAGTATTTTTCATTCCAATGACCTTAATCTGCCAATTTAGCATTTCGTCTGTGTGTAAATAAATGCAACCGAAATACTGACCCCTAGTTGAAACCGTTATGGTCTTGCTCTTGACCCAGGGTTTATTCAGTTGCTCAGTAGAGATCTGATGTTTGATCCATCCAACAGCCAATCAGTAGAAATAACTGTTAGGAACATTCCAAGGATGTGGTGCATCCTGGGAAGAAGGACAGTTAGAACCTGAAATGTCAGCTCACTAATGTCAACAGCAGAGAACAGCAAAGGGTATGAAATCAACTGATTTTTCAAAATGGGAGAGAATATGTAGAATAACTAAGAAGGCATTACACATACTAATAATTTAACAAACATTCATATTTTTCCCCTTTAAGGTACAGATCAGTTTCCAGTAATGGCCAATTAATTAAAAAAAGTTTCCAGCGACATATCCTTAAAAACGTTCATTGCTACAGTAAGCTGGGAGTTATAGTTTTTCAAACATATGGAGGTCTGCACTAAAAATATGGAAACATGCAAATGTATGCAACTGCCCTAAACTGCTATATTAAAGGGCAAGTCCACCCCAAAATGAAAACTCACATACAGATAAATCACCCCCAAACCCCTAAACGGTAATAGTTTAAAATATGAAATAATAAGTCTACCTGAATCCTGCACAATGTCCTGTTTCCCGTTTCTGCTTCCTGGTTCTTCCATTATCAACTCTCAGTTATGGATTTGACAGTTGACGTCACAGCCATAATTGAATATTAATCCCCTGTCTGCCTCTTCTGAGCATGCCCAGCTCAGTACAGGTTTTTAAATTGCTCAGTTTCCATGAGGCATCCAGAAGCATAGCAGGCATACATGATGTATTCATAAGACAAACTATGATATGTCACATATCAACGTTCTTTCTAAAAGATGTTCTTATGGGGGTGAGTTGTCCTTTAAAGAATATAAGGCTGCTCTGTGTACTGACACTCTGTCACAGTCCTTCCGGCTTTATAAAGCCAGAAGGACTTTAGTTACAGTAGGCTTGTTCATGTGTCCTCTACTGCGCCCTCCATACCAACCAAAATGTTTTTTGCATATAAAAAAGTTATCAGACATTTCTAGAACACTGTCATTGCTCTACATTTTAAATAGGTCTTGTGTTCTGGATATTAGAAAATGGTCCCAGAGCTGGTCAAAATTATCCTAAAATTTTCATTTCAACAGTTGGCAACAGTCACTTTGTATAACAGATTCAATGGGATAGCCTGGCTGTTAGGTAGCAGGTTTCAATATTAAGTACGCATTTATTCTCATAATTTCTTTATGCTGTTATATAGGGATCATACGCTACCTACAGTGTAATATAAGGATATTATGCCACCGAGGAGTTCCCTGACCATATAAAAACACAAGGCCATTAGGCCGAGTGACCATATAAAAACACAAGGCCATTAGGCCAAGTGTTTTTATACAGGTCAGGGAACTCCGAGGGTGAAGTAATATCCGTATATTCTGTAGGTAGCTATTATCCCTATAATACATAAGGCCAATAAAGAAAAATCCAGCACAACACTCTGTCTCCCTCCTCCCTTTCTCTCCCTCCCTGTATTAGTAATGTAGATACAAGCCCGTTTTTGTACATACAAATAGTTAACTGCCGTTTCTATCTCCAAACTAAAAGAAGACAATAAACATTGTCTCTCACCCGGTGCTGTTCCAATTTGTAGTCCACTGACTGACTGAATTACTGTGCTGATAAGGAGGAGCGAGCACATTCCTGTGAGTCATAATTGACTTGGTCTCTTGCTCCTCCTTATCAGCACAGTAATTCAGTCAGTCAGTCAGTGTACAAAAACGGCTTACTAATACAGGCAGGGAGGAGAAATGGGAGGGCAGTGGAATACAGGAAGTCACTTAGTGACATCACTGAGTGACTGATTATATAGATTCTCGCCACTGCCCTCCCCTTCAAATACCAGGGCCTTATGATTTATCTGTATTATAGTTCATTTATATCTCCCAGTGCTCTCAGGGGCTCTTTCCCCACTATTAAAGGAGATTTTTATTGTTTCTAGAATAGTAAGACCAGCTCTTTCAGAAGTTCAATTCATTTTTTTTAGACCGTAGAACACGTTAGTTACTCCTTGGGGGTCACAGAAAACCCCAATTCAAACCCAAAATCCTCTAATATCTTTGAACTTCTTTAGCCATAAATAACTGTAAGAGTGACTTTAATGATGTTACTTCCATGTTCCATTGTTCCATTGTTCCATATAGCTGTAGATTGAATATAATATATTTTACAAATGTTTTTCAATCATTTTCTGAAGGACAAGATATTCTATTTATTCAAGGGAAATAAGTGATCTGTGCTGGATTTCCCACATCCTTTACAGCAGACTACCTTAAATCCACAGAGCAGTGTGTCCCTCAAATGGTTACTTAATATAGTATATATTAGTCAACACTTCACACTTGGTTTTATTATAGTAGCCCAGGTTCTTTTTGGTTTGTTTTGGTATTTAATTCTTTTAAAACTAGCACGGTTGTGTTCCTTTCCAACATTATATGAATGCAAAAACTCCATATGGTGTATTAAAAAGAATGGTTTATTACATTTATCAGTCCATGATGGACTGTCACTTTCTCAGTAAATGTTAAAAGTCATTATGATGATTTTACAATTCTGTTAGCAAAGACCAAGCTGTTTTTCTTGGGCAGCACAGGGTAAGATATCCTTGTTAGTAAAAAAGATTTGTATCTGCTTATAAAGGAGGTAGAGTCAGACTCTACTCCTACCTCCCATTGTGCAAGTCATGAATGCGTGCTCTCATTAACAGCTCTGTAACTTGACAGAAGCACGTCCCCTGAGGGACATTCTTATCTTTTTTATTTGTGCGTGCCTATAGATAGAAAGGATGTCTGGGAGGACAGTCCTCTTATCAGGCTGGAAAACTGTCAGATGGAGCACACAACAGGATACTTTAAGGAGAACTAAACTTAAAGGAATAGTTCCTTAGTTAAGAACGGGAGGTAACGAGGCTATACGTCACAGGTTAATTTCCCCTGGCGTATTATGAAACATACAAATTAGTCAACTGACTGATTTTCTTTTTTCTGCTTGTTTCTGTTATGTTTCAATGTATATATGTAGGACTGTGGGACAATGGTAGAAAGCTTTGCTGTTAGCAAGCCAGAGTACATGTGGTTGCAGGTTCGATTCCCAGACTTTTATTTTTTACTACTAATAATAATTTAATAATATGTTTATAACATCCATGCTAGCTAAGAAATACACTACTAAAATACTAAAAAAAAAAATTTGAAAAAAAATCAAGTAATTTATCATTGTTAGAGAGAGAGTAGCATTTAAATGTTTACACAAAAAACTGTATTGAAATGTCCGTTCTGTGTTAAAGAGGGATGATCTCTGAGCTGTAGATGATTGCCTGATAGCTGTCTGTAAGTTGTACTGTCTGTGGGTTTCACCTAGATAAACTAGATCATGGGAGTTGACCCCTAGTACCCACTGGTTAATTTTCATAAATCAGCCACTGTAAAGGGAGAGGTGAGAGCAGCTTTTAGTATATTTGTGAATGTGCTCGTCTATTGGGGCAATATTGTCTGGAGACTTTAGTTCCCCTTTAAGGATACTTTCATAGATGAACATTAAAATTGAGCAAACAGCAACCTGCCTGCTTCTGAAAATAGCAAAGGTATGATATTCATAAGACTATTACTGTATATGACTGAGTTATCAACACCATGTAAGGTTATAACTAATATACAGGACAATGTCTCCCACCTGTACAGTCTTTCATACAGAAACTGTCTGCGTAATTAGCGACAGCTCAGAAACCACCCACTGAGTGGTAAACAACCAAGCTGATTAACTCATACATCTGACTTTCTTGCTGATTCTTGTTTTGGTTTCTCATATTTTGATTTATTCAGGGTGGCTCATAAATATTGTTTTAAAAAATGTCCTGCTGTTTGAGCGTGAAAATATCCTTGATGGCAATGTGAATTTAAAGTTCAATAGATCACACAAATACATACACACACACATATATTTAAATCCTCAGACCCACTTACCCACACTACTGCCAAAGCCAAGTAGAGATGAATGAAACTCTGCTTCTAATCAGAAAATGTTTCAATTTTCAATCACAAATTTGTGTATTCTATAGCGTTTTTAGAATTTTTTGATAGGAATTGTCAGATTTTTTAGGTGATTTTGTTTTTTTTAGAGGAATTTTTGAATGAAATTTTTGATTTTGGAAATTTAAATGAAGTGTTTTGAAAAATCTGTAGGATCCATAGAGTTTCGAAACAGGTAGTTCCAAATCGATACCAATTTTCAAACTGGGATCCTCACTACTCTGCCAAGCCTCCCGAACTGATCAGCTAGAGCTCACACCCAAAACCTGACCACACACCTTTACTCACAGCTCCCAGTAAAGTCCCTTCCTAAGGGCTAGGCCAAACCAGCATGTTTTAACACGCGTTCCGATTGTGTGTTTAAAAGGACACACTATTTATTTTTTGCGCAATCTTTTACAAGTAATATTTTTAATGTATGGTCTTAATTAACTTCAAATATATACACAAACAACAGCTGTAGTGACACCAGACACCCCTCTACCAATAAGGTAGGTTTGTTTAATAGACGATTGTATGTATATATATTGATATGTATATATATTGATTAAAGGGAATATTCAAATCAAAATCAAAAACTTTATTGGCAGGATCAATTTACATTTTGACATTGCCAAAGCAAACAAAATAAATAATAAAATAATAAACATGTTAGTATGGTGGTATAGAGAGGTTGACAGTAGAGGGACATGAGTATCAATGGATAATTAATATATGGACAGTACTATAAGGGTATATTGGGTTTAAGTCAGAATATTCCAGCTCACTCACTATCTGTTTTTAATAGTGTTTATTAGCCCATGACTACCTTTGTTTGTTTTGTTAACTAACTTCAAAACCTTTCATCCACATAATGGAAGAACCCCTCATATGCTTATTACTGTATATAATAATGTTTACAAACAAAGTAGCTAATAAAACTCCTTTTAAATCCCTCCAATAAATCAGAATCCTGACACATCGCAAACAACCCCCTCTCTGTTCCTGGTTGAGTTTCTTGACCCCAGTACCAGTACACACGGTTACCAGTACACATGGATACCAGTACACATAGATACCAGAACACATTATTATTAGTTATTATTGCGGATTTTGGTTACCAGTACACTGGATATCCATTACACATGGTTACCAGTACACATGGTTACCAGTACCATGGATATCAGTACACATGGATACCAGTACATATGGTTCCAGTACCACTTGTTACCAGTACACATGGATAAGTACACAGGATACCAGTACACATGATATCAGTACACATGGTGCCATACAATGGATCCAGTACACATGAATACCAGTACACGTGGATACCGTACACATGTACTATTACACATGGTTTACCAGTACACATGGTTACCAGTACACATGGATACCAGTAAACATGGATACCAGTACACATGGATACCATTACACATGGTTACCAGTACACATGGATACCAGTACACATGAATACCAGTACACATGGATACCAGTAAACATGGTTACCAGTACACATGGATACCAGTACACATGAATACCAGTACACATGGATACCAGTACACATGGATACCATTACACATGGTTACCAGTACACATGGATCCAGTACACATGAATACGAGTACCATGATACAGTAAAACATGGTTACCAGTAACAATACAGTACACATGAACCAGTACATATACCAGTACACATGAAACAGTCACATGATACCAGTACACATGGATACCAGTACACATGAATACCAGTACAACATGATACCATAACGGAACAGTACACAGGATACCATTCACATGGATACCATACACATGAATACCAGTACACATGGTTACCAGTAACACATGGATACCAGTACACATGGATACCCAGTTACACATGAATACCAGTACACATGATACCAGTACACATGAATACCAGTACACATGAATACCAGTACACATGATACCAGTAACATGATACGATACACATGGTACCATACACTGTACCAGTACACATGTGAACCAGTACACATGAATACCATTACACATGGATACCATAAACATGGATACCAGTACACATGGATACCCATGTACAACAGGGTACCAGTACAATGGATACCAGTACACTGAATACCATACCAGGATACCAGTAACATGGAATCCGAGTACACATGGATACCATTCACATGGGTACCAGTACAATGGATACCATACACATGAATCCCAGTACACATGGATCATAAACATGGATACCAGTCCATGGATACCAGTACACTGGATACCGTAGAGGTACTCACTCCCTTCTTAGTCTGGATTTAGTTTGCATTAATAATAATTGCATTATGTAACATTCTAATTCACTGTTTTCATCTGTGAACTGGAACTTAGTGTTTCATAAAGGGAAAAAAATTGAAGATAACTTCAGTAATGAATATTGAATATGCAAGTAAGTTCCTCATTGAAGTGAATAATGTGTGCTGAGAATTTCAAAGAACACATTAGCGAGGTTACATTGCTTAGCAACAAAGGCAGTTAGGTACAATTATTCTCACTTTATATTCTCTACATACTGTACAAGCAAAATGGGAATAAAGCTTGTGGTTAGCGGAGATTAATATTAGCGATGTATAGCCTCAGGGAGGGCTGTATAAATACATAAATAGCCTATCTTCTTTTTAGGCTAATAATGACAGATTATGGCTAAATGCAGAACTGAACCTCTTTAATAGCATAATAAAAAGGAGTATGTGACAACTACATGGTGGTATTCTGCCCTGCAGACTGCCTGCCCCATGCAATATTTTGGTTGGTTGGTTGACATTTCACACAGAATTACAGATTACATATGGTAAGTGCACCTTACCATATGTTTATTGTTCACTTATTCTAATGGATTTAGAAGAAACTGTATGGACCAAAAGTGATATTCTTGTTTTTAAAATATGTTAAAAACACAGTAGAGCCCATGATGAATCCCGGTTTGAAAGCGAACCTGGTTTTATACAGAACTTCCGGTTTTAAAAAATCTGCGATCCGCGTATATGGAAATTTCTAAACTCTGAATTTTTTATCGAAAATGAAACTTCAAAAATTTCATTAGAAATGTTTATCGTGAAAATTGCCAATTCTGTTGAAAATCATAAATGCTATAGAAATTTTGAAAAATTCCAACTTCAAGTGGTTCCCTGAACTGCTTTTCTGAACAAAACTCGTCAGCATCATTTATCTCTACTCATTACTTCTGCTACTATTGCAAAACTTTTGTACAGGAGTCTTGGGAGTATAATGATTTATAGAAATTAGGAAGCTGAACTGCTATATTTAGGTTTTGACTTAAATCTTAACCCTCTTTTTTACTCAAATCTCCCAGATTTTGTTTCCTGCCACACTGATATAGCAGCTGTTTATAATTTGGATTAAAAAAAGATTATTCTTTGTCTCTCTCAACCTGGGGAATTTATGTATCAAGCATTATTCCTAACCCAGTTAGTGGCAAAAACAGAAACAAAGATCACAGATCTCCGAGATGTCTATCCTTTTGCATGTGGCCTATAAATGCACTTGGCCTCGTGCATTTAATTGTCACAGAATTTCCAAAATCCTTATAAATTGCAGCAAAACTTCATCCATTACAATTTATTTCCGCTTTGTCGAGAATGAGAATTGTTTGCTGACATGGTAACTGCAACTTGCATATCTTATTTGCCAGTCTGTTCCATTGCTGTTCATATTTACGTGTTATCTATATGCAATAACACCATCTGTAGACCTAAGATTGAGGTAATCTGATTGGAATGCAAAAAGAATATTGTGTTAAGACCTTGAATATTCCATGACAGATACGATCCCTTTTGGAAATGCCATATAATAGATTTGTACAGATCCATAATTTCCATATCTTTTCTCTAAAATGTTAGGAAAGTAGTTTGTGTCACATTTACTGTGCACTGAGAGCTGTAAGAAAGAACAATTGCTTTGTAAGAATTATATTCATGCTACGTAAAGGATGACAGGACAAGTATTTGATCAGCCTTAGCTTTCTGTTATTGAACTAAAAGACTATTGTAAAGCACCTAAATTCCATCCACTGGTATAGAGCTTTTATTTAAGATTTTCAGTCCAATGATTTTACACATTGCGTTGAAAAGAAATAGGTTTTCCGAAACAAAGGCATTTTCATCATTAAAATTCTAAGATAGCGCCTATACTACGCTGCAAAGTGATTTCTTATTGATGACATTATTAGATTTTCCACAAGCCCCAAATTGCATTTCTCATTCTGATACAGATGGACATAGTTAAAAAATTAAGAAATTATTTCACACTGTGGCACAATGCCACAGTTATGTAGTCCATAAAATATGTTATTGTGAAAGTGAAAACTGGAGATATTCATTGAAATCTAAAGATGGCTGTGATGATGTTAACCAGTATGGGGAATGTTGGAATAAAAAGGTTTTTTTGTTTTGATGATCAAATGTTGAGTTTATCTAATAAGCTAAGGACAACATAACAGTTGGATAATTGTGCTGGTACTTTTCAGGTTCAATGGCTGAAATTTTCATTGGCTACTTTTACTTTCAGAGAAGTTGATCATATCGAATGCATTTGCTACTTTTTTTGTAACATTTCTTTTAACGGACTGTTCCATATGGTCTCCCCTTATATTCTGGAAATATGCTGTTGGTTGGGAATTTGTACATATCATTTGGAAAAATGTTTCCATGAATTATTATTTATGTTTGGTGTGTAAATATCCTACAATGCTTAGCTCTCATCATGATATCCTTAAAAAGAAACTGTGGTCTCCATTCAAGGTGTTTATTAAAAAAGGCACACTCCTACCTTTAAAATGGCTGCAGTCCATCCAAAGTTACATCATTATGAAAGGTTTTTGTTTGTTTTTTGCTAGTATTTGATCTGTGACATCACAAAGTTTAAGGCTGGAGCATGCCCGCTAGCATCATTAGCTGCATCATGCTCCACCCCTGAATAAAAATAACTTAGCCTATAACTTAAGATCCATAAAAGACAGAGACATAATCATAGTCTTATGTAGTAGATAAACTCCCTGTGCCAAAAGATGTTCAGGGAACTGTATTGAGCAGAACTCCAAAAGTTTTCCACTGTTATAGATGTAAATTTCTTTTAATCTGAATTGTTGTGCCATATAAAAGATAAAGATAAAAAAGACCAAGTTGTTTTAAAAGTTCTCCTCATTTGATTTTTTTATTATGTTTATCAGTTATTTTTATTAGAAACCAGATTTTTAATTGGGATCACTACCATCTTAAGAATCCAGTCTTTAATAACATTTTTATCCCATTTTTATCTGAATCATAGTGTTCATCCTAATAGTAATAAATTGCTATTTATTATAATCCAATTACAAAACAAGGTGAATAAAACCCGGTCCATCAGTGACATAATGATCCTAATACAAAGAATAAAGGAGACAATTAGCCTTTTTAAACTATTTTTATCCCCTAGTGTTACACCAACCACCATTAAAGATAACTAAGAAGAGCCCCCAGAGCCCCGACACAAAAAAAACAGATCTAATTACGCCATATAAAGACGAAAAAAGCTTCATTTACAGACGTGATTTTACAAATGGCAGGTGGAACGCATGGTGGAAATGCTGTGTTTTAAAAGCAAAAATAGGAAATTGAAGTATTTATAGTCTGTGAGAAAGCCGCAGCAAGCAGTGAAACACGTAGACAATGTAATCCTGACCCCTGACTAAGAGTGTCAAAGGGATCCTGATAAACACTGCTGAGTGTTTTTATGCTATATTTTATTTTGCACTAAGCACTTTGTATTTTTCTGTTTGTAAGTGCACCCTTAATAAAGCTATCTTGGAAAATCTTACCATTGACTGGACCTGCATCCTACTCAAGGAAGTAAGTGTCATTTTAACCATTCAATGTATGTTTTAACTGGATTTTATACTGTTTAAGAACTTTTAAAATAACTTGGTCTTTATTATCTTTATCTTTTTATATACCGCAACCAATTCAGACTAAATAAATCATCATAGGCTTAGTTGCCCTTTAATATATTAAAATGTTTTTTCTGTATCCCAAATCCTCTTATATATTTAGCTCTGTTAATCATACATATGATTTTTGGCTTAATGGAAAATCTTGGAAGTTAATAGCAATGCAGATTTGAAAGTCTGTTGAGGAGCAATGATCTGTCAATGATCCCCCATGCTATGGCTGACAGCACACCATCTCTAATAAAAAGAGAGTGGTGAAACGTGACACTAACCACTACTTATACAGACCTCCCAGGAGGCAATAGTATGCTTCATGCCTCCCAAGGAAAAATGCATTAATTAAAAATAACTTAAGTGTTTCTTACGATGCATTTTAGAGGTTACATTTTGTGAACAGTAATATGTTATTGAACCTGAAGAATATCCTAGTTTTTTGTGATGGCAAAAAAACACGGATTGTTCTCAGTCACGTAAATTTTCGGCATAGCACTGAAAAAAAAATCTGCCAGACTATGTCATCATAGAGGAACTTGAATATTGTAGAGGAGAAAAATACATCTCAATAATTTTAATGTGGTAAAGATGAGAAGGCATCAAAGATTACATTTGGGCATCAGGGCTAAACCACTTATTTAATGACCCTATCTTCCAACAAAACTGGAAAGGATGGGCTAGGTTTAACTTTAGTGTGTAACATACAGTATTTCAAGTGCTTCCGACCTGGCCAAAATATTAGCAAAACAAAAATATACCCCTGCAGTCTATCATGTAGAAAGCAGTACAGGGTTGACATGTAAATGTTGTAATCTAACTAGGTGGTAGTGTTTTTTTCAAGGTCATAATTAGGTGAGAAGTACAAAGAAATATCTGGAATGGTCAAATTCTGACAAAAGGATGGGCAGAGAACAAAATATATACTGGAGTCAAACCAAGGAATTCACTCTAGGATGGGCTAGTAAGGCTTTCAGGTCAAGTAAGAGAGACAGAAGTAGAATATAATTCAGAGCATCTTTGTGACTAAAAGTCATTGCAATGGGAAGACTTTTGGAGGGTGACCAAGAATCTCGTCAGGGTCAGTATAATGAATATTATTAATAATGAGATTGCACACACGATTTTCTTGTAATTTGGATAAAATGTGGCTTCTGTCCAGGGCATTAAAAGGATATAAAATCCCCCTGTATGGAAATGCTTTACTTCTAATATAGCACTGTAGTAAATAGTTAAGAGAACTTGAATGCGCTATCATGGGACTGTAGGTAAATTGTCTGGAGAGGATTTAATCAAACCTTAAAATTATTACGGAACAACATGTTCTGATTCTAGGATTTTGAACTAAACAATAGGCTGAGATTTGCATAGTCATATGACAGACATTTGTTAACTCCAGATGGATGAAACTCAAAATACTTTCCACATAATTAGTACTCAGTTATAATATTCATGAATATTTTTTTCTAATTATCAAATTGTTTTCCATTTGAACAGTCTGTTTTGTATGCTTCTGAGTTCCCTGACTGTTCATTAAAGGTAAACACCCTCTAGATAACAATCAATTGGGGCTTTATCGGTACTTGCTGTGGTACTTGCTTTTCCGAACAAGCACACGCCCCGCCGAACGTAAAAGAGGGAAATTTTCCCTTGGCCGCGTTTGGACTCCCTATAGGCGAAGGGGAACACCACGTCCCAAGCGTTCTCCTATACTGTAAAGCTGTGACCCCATCTTTACAGTATAAAGTTGCCCAATTATTACAGCTTACTTGGGCACCGACCCGACATACACAATTCGGAGGAACCGCCTTTCCAGATCTTCTATGCGGCTGACATACTATTGCGAGGTCCTGTTGTTACCATTCATATCACGATCATGTCGGTCACAAAGTAGTTCCGGAAAAGGCAGTCCTCTGAATTGTTGTATGTTGTGGTTGATCTGCCAAGTAAGCTGTAATGAATGGGCACCTTTAAGCATTACATTTCATATTCAAATCTTTATGTATCACCCTAAACTGTTTTGATTACTACACTGCATGTCTCTGAGATTGGAGTGGTCATCCTGAAAGTTTTTAGATAACTTTGCATAGTAAATCCATTTTAGGTCCTCACCTCTTGGTAAAGAGTAGGTAGATCAGGTTCTTACTTTCTGGCATCCTATTGCTCCTCTCTGGACGTGCCCCCCTCCTGTAGCAGTCAATTCACTCTGATGCACAAGGAACTTGTAGCATAAGAGTTAAAGGGCATGTCACCCCCAAAACTATAATCTCCTCCCTACTGGCCCTTTTGTAGTGTAGTTTAATCCTTACCTTACATCCCAGCTCCATCGGTTCTTCTGCTATCCCCCCCTAAAGTCCCAAAACGCCCCACCAGCAGTACTGCAGAGTCCATATACGGCTCCTCTCTCTCTCCCTCCGGAGAAGTTTGGCATGCGAACTGCAGCCCTTCCTCCCCCTCCTTCCCCTCCCTCTCCCTCCGATTAGGATCTCCCTCCCCCCCTAGCGTAAAATCCTTTTGATATAACATTCCCCCTGTCCCCCAGCCCCACCGCTATATTTTTTTATCAGAAAGTGCCCCAAACATTACTTACTTCCCTCTTTCCTCCGCCGCACTGAACTCCCGGCGGCCGCGCGTCTGTGATTGGCTGAGCGGCAGCCAATCAAGGACGGCGCTGCTGGGGTTCCAGTGCGGCGGAGGAAAGAGGGAAGGTTAAGTAAGTTTGGGCACTTTCTGATAATAAAAAATATAGCGGTTGGGGCTGGGGGGACAGGGGGAATATTATATCAAAACATTTTTAGAAGGGTGGACATGCCCTTTAAGTATTTCTTTTAAAACTCATTGTGTTTCATACTATGTTGGTCTGGAACATTCCACTAGTTTACATTTTCTCATGGTTTGGCTGGGTACAATGGAGCGCTCGGCTGAAACAATGTCCGTTGGTCTCGGCAAATTCGGCCATGTGACGATTTTGCAAACGATTGACCGTGCATTCCCATAAAGTGCCGGCCGACCAAAAGTGCCGTGAATCGGGTCGGTCGCCCCGAAAATATCTTCTGGTGTGTACCAGCCTTACCATTTCTCATGAGATTGGAAAGTGTACTCCAACCTCCCTGAAAAATCTGCATGAGGAGCAATGTGCTGTCAATGATCCACCTGCTATGGCTGAAAGCACACCACCCATCCTTCCTCCTGTGCATGCATGACCATCTCTAATAAGAGTGGTGAAACGTGACACTCACCCTCTAATAACAGGGAGGTAATAGTATGCTTTCATGGCTCCCAAGAAATACATTAATAAAAATAACTTAAGTGTTATTTCTCACAATGAATTTTAGAGGTTACATTTTTGAACAGTATTAACCATTGAGCTATTTAAATACTTACTTTATCCATCTAGCCATGGCTACGACTGGATTTTGATTTAACTGTCCACATGCTAACTATTTGGCCATTGGCCCCTGTATATTGAAACTGAGACTTTGACTAATCTATTCTATATCTAACATTTTACAGGGGTTTTCACCTCCAGATTATTTATTTACTGCGTTTATATATTTATGTACACCCAAAATAGAAAAATTGTTCAGCACTATGGTTTATATAAAGAGACACCACTCCTAATTTTTTTGGATACGAGGAGAGCAGGCGCTGGGAAGAATTTTTTCATTTGGTGAGTATACTACAGGAATTCTGTCCTGAATTCCCTTAGCACACCGATCCTCGTTGTATTTCTCCTTTCTCCTCCGCAACCTCCTTGTGTTTCAGTAATCAAATGTGTTACAAGGAAGTCTGATGCGCAAACCGAAATCCTTTTATTTGTGTACACTTGTACCACTGTTTTTAATATATTTCAATACGATCTGTGGAGCTGATAGTGGTGGGGGAGAGCCATGCGTAATGGGGTCCTTTTAGGGAATTGTTTTTAATTATGGCTTAAACTTTGTTTTTTATTCAAACTTGGTGTTGGGCAACACCAACCTACCTCTCTGTGTTTCTATTTACTGTATGAGGATGTTTTCCCTCTGTGAGCCTCCCCCTTTTTGCGGCCATCCCGGACCCCCCACCCCATGCGCCTAGGTGCCCATAACTTCGCCTCCCACCCCCCGCCCACGCATGCCCCCTACTGAGTGATGTCAGTGATGTCACACGCGTCGACAGCCCCCCCCTTGTCATGCCCTCTCTCCACCCTGCCCAGAAGCACAAGTTGGCGAGAAAATGGGATGTCTGGTTTACGTAGCACTGTATTGCTAGCGTATATAATTTAATGTCCCACTAACACATTAACAACTTTCTTTCTATACTGTCTAAGATAATTTACCAATAAATGAATGCTCCCTCCATTATCGTACTAAACATACAGCTCTTGAGAACTTGAATTACTTTCCTTCAGAAGCCGTCTTACTTCTTTAATGGACAATGCCAGTAACATTACAAATCTAAATGTATAAATCAGCTACTTTGCACTGATCCAAATGTTACCAATCTTTGACAGTAGCCATCAGACTTATTTGAAATGAGTGACATTCATAAAACCAGGCTGACTTTTTGAAATCCTTTTTATTGTCCTGTAATATGTTTCTGAACACGAAAGGCTAACATCTAATTAGCTCCTGCAGGTTAAAAGCATGAGAAAGGCTTTGCACCTCTTGCATCAGCCCCTCCAGGCATTTTAAACTTCCATATTCTCCCATCTCCGTTCCACACTAAACACCATTAGAAACTTATAATGACAGGAGCCTCATCATACTAACATCCATCCAGGGTAACATCCAGCCTGATGAGGGGCTTAGGACTCTCGAATGCTTGCTTAATTTTTTAATTTAGTTAGCCAATAAAAGGTATCACATCTTCTTCTCTCTTCTCTACTTAGTGCTAACACGGTAACAACCTCACTTGGCTCATCATACTAGTATTACTGTATGTAATTTCACCAGTAATAGAAAATTTATTAAATGATTACATTTGCCCTCAAGGTGATTTGTAGGTGACGATATTTATGCACTGCTGCTGATATTTTTATATGTAGGGTATAATATGCTGAAATAACTGATGCCTAAAGAAATGTTACATTTTGTCTCTATGTGAATCTTTTTCTTTGCAGGATGAGGAATGTAGTTTTGTAGTTAAATAATAGTACTCCTCATAGCCAGATTTTATGTAAACTTGCCGTTCGAAATGATTAGATATGGAGTTAAAAAACGTTTTTAATATTTTATGTGCTACTGTTGGAAAATTCAATAAAGTTATTATTTTATCTACAATAAGTAAACGTTGCTGTTTTATGGTGCATGTTCATCAGCGGATTTGCAGCGATTTATTCAATGATGCTGAAAAGCAGTGAATAGTGTGGTGATCATGAAAGAGTTTTATCCTATCCTCTCCAGTTATATCGAGAAGGTCGTATCACATTAGAACGCAAGTTTTAGATTAGCGCACATTTCACTGATCTGGCCTAAAATAGCATGTTTGTTTTCCTCTTGTAATGAGCAGCAAGACAAGTAATGACAAGCTCTGAGTTTTAGGGTATGTCCCCCCCCAGAATCCCATAATGATCTTAGTTTTCTTCTAGGCTAACCACATCACAAGGCTGTGTACATTAAGCACAGTGAAAGCCACAGCAGAGCATACTCCAAAGTCTGGAAACCTGACTTTGCCTTCTAGGATTGGGGAAAAATATCTCTATCTAGGTGCTTTGCTGGTGCAAGTAAGTTGATGGTTTTAGTGTTTGGCGTGATGTTGGAGATCTCAGGAGAGGAAAGTTGAGTATTACTTTTCATGGGGGGTTATTCATACCCTTAAATTATTCAGAAACTGGATTTAAAAGACTGTATTGAGTTGTACAAATAGTTTAAATTGTTTATTTTTTAGTGTTACACACTGAACAACACTGAATTAGAGGACTGGGCAACAATGATATCAAAAGTAGTAATCTGTAACCTCAACTGATCATTTTGATGCGGTGCTGGGTATTTGTTTTATTTCCCAGCATCCCAGTATCGCACCCTTGGTCACTGACTATGTTGTTCTTTGCACTTGCCCAGTTCTAAATACTGCAAGAATTTGTTACAGCAGTCACGCCTACTAGTAGTCTCTAGCCATCCGATACAGTCCATATTAGGCAGACCTGTTGACTTATGTCAGAAGGGTGTGGCAGGCAGTACACATACCACACAGTTATCATATCCCTTTATAAAAAAAAAAAAAAAAAAAAAATAATATAATGCAATGTATGTATTAATACCAGTAATTCTCAATATTATATAGTATCCCCATACCAACCGTAAATACAATATATGTATTAATACCAGTAATTCTCAATATTATATAGTATCCCTGTACCAACTGGAACTACAATGTATGTATTAATACCAGTAATTCTCAATATTATATAGTATCCCCGTACCAACCGGAACTACAGTATATGTATTAAGACCAGTAATTCTCAATATTATATAGTATCCCCGTACCAACCGGAACTACAGTATATGTATTAAGACCAGTAATTCTCAATATTATATAGTATCCCTGTACCAATCAGAACTACAGTATATGTATTAATACCAGTAATTCTCAATACTATATAGTATCCCTGGATTAACGAGAACTGCAGTATATGTATTAATACCAGTAATTCTCAATATTCTTTTGGTTTTAGAAACTTATCCAGCCCACTTCTAAAGCTATTTAATGAACTTGCCATTACCACATCTGCTGGAAGACAGTTCCACAGTTTCACACCTTTCTCACTGTAAAGAAACCTTTCCTAACCTGAAGATGAAACTTCTTTTCTTCTAATCTTAAAGGATGTCCACGTGTCCTCTAATATGACCTGTTAGTGAACAATGCAACAGAGAGTTTATTGTATGGCCCATTAATATATTTGTATACGCACTGTAGTTATCATATCCCCACGCTTCTCCAATGTAAACAGCTCTAACTTTTCTAATCTACCTGCATAGTCAAGCCCCTCCATTTCCTTTTAGTTGACCTTCTCTGAACTGCTTTTATTTCCAAGATGTCCCTTTTGTTCATGGGATTCCAAATTCCATATTCCAAATGAGGCCTTACCAGTGCCTTGTAAAGAGGGAGAATGATATCTTTCTCTATTGAATCTATTCCCCTCTTCATACAAGACAATATCTTGCTAGCTCTAACTGTTGCTATCTGGCATTGTTTGCTACAGCTAAGTCTGTTACAGTATCTACCAGAAACCCAAATCTTTTTCCATTACAGATGCACTTAACACAGAGTTATTTATGGTGTAGGTGGCACAGGGATTGTTAAACCCCAAATGCATCACCTTACATTTATCAACATTGAATCTCATCTGCCATTCTGCTGCCCATTTTGATAATCTATCTAGGTCTGCTTGAAACACTTGCACATCATTTGAAGTCTCCAAAGCTCTGCATAGTTTAGTGTCATCAGCAAACACAGAGACCTTGCTCTCAATGCCCCCTTCTAAGTCATTTATAAACAGATTAAACAGAAGTGGCCCCAGTTCAGAACCCTGAGGCACTTCACTTACTACATAGATGTAGCTCCATTAACCACCACTCTCTGTTTACGATCCAATAACCAATTTTCTATCCATGTGCAAATGTTTTTTTTCTAGGCCAACAGTCCTCAGTTTATACATTAGTCGCCTATGTGGCACAGTATCAAAAGCTTTAGCAAAATCCAACTATACCACATCCACTGCTGTGCCTGAATCTAAATTCTTACTCACTTCTTCATAAAAACCAAGTAAATTTATCTGTCACAATCTATTATAAATCCGAGATCGCAATTGCGAGCGCACAGGAACACGGGGCAGTGTGGCCTCAGCCTTATTACAGACAGATCTCTCTTCATAGACAGGAAAAAAGTTTTGTTTTTTTAAAAACTGAACCCGATCCGCAGTTCTCTTTATCCAAACCCTGACCCGCAACCAATTCAAACACAATGAGGGGAATCTGAACCCGACCCGCAAACTGGGTAACCCGCTGGGACCCGACCCAATGCAGGACTCTTTTTTCACTTTTTTCACCTGGAAGTTCTGATATCCAACCACAAGATGGCGATCACAAACCATCATGTTTATCGCTAATATTGCAATAGAGAAGCTTGGCCCCTTGGAAGACAAAAATAACTTCTTATTACTTTCATGATTTTTATTATTAGTATCATAATTTACTGAATTCATTTTTACCTTGACAGGTGCAGTGACTTGTATTGAAAGATGAGTTCACAGATCACACAGGTTACCTGCTTACTGAATCACTTTCTATGTTATAGGCTTTGTGCTGCGGCTTGTGTAATTAGTATTTGTGTCATGCTCTCTCTCTCCGACTCTCCCCCCTACTGTATTACATCAAGGTGAGTGAATGTTTCCTTATGTAAATAAGACAAGGTAAAATATAGAAACAAAGGGACAGAAAAATACCATAATGGGATTTTACTTGTACTGCGTGGAACAGAATTACACATTTTTAGAACAATATGAACAATTTCAAACTAACCCTTTAACATTCAATATTACACAGACAATCTGAGCCTGGATCTCCCCCAAGGAAGTCTTTCTGCCTATAAGCCTATAGATTGTGAGACAAATAATACTAGAAATAACATAATGTGAATAACATTAATACATTCTTTACTGATAAGAGTCTCCAGTAGGGATCATCTTAAAATCAAATATTAGGTTTAAAGGGCATGCCCATCCCCAGTACAAAAATCTATACTTACCCTCACCACCATCTGAAACCACAAGATTTAAAGATTTAAAGGGACACTAAACTAAAAAAAAGACTGCCTCACCTTAATCTATAATTGAATACATGTAAGTAGCACTTACTCTGATTTGCGCATGTTGCAGCAAGCCTTCAATCTAGCATGCATTTTGTTTAGGAGCAATATCCCCCCTCCCTATTTTAACCACTCCCACTTCCATCCGACCTGACTTTTTCCCCACAAACCAACTGTCAAGCCTGCACACAGCATACAGCATTCCAACTGTCAAAACGCTGTCACCATTCCAGCTACAGTAAAATTACTCACAGAAGAATAGTTTTTGAGAGCAAGGAACTTTATTGACAGCTGAAATATAAGAAGTTTTAGATTGGATATCTAAAGAAATAGGGGGCAGATTCCAACCAGTAGTGGTTGGGAAGAATTATAGTTTCAAGTTATGGTCAATTTAAAATAACCGATTTTTCTCTATAGATGGCCTTTAAAGTTACTAAGGCCTGGTGAGAGAAGTGTGGAGGTGAAAGGTAAGAATTATAGGATTCAGTAACTAACTCTAATTATCTTTGGGGTTTGGGGGTGGGAAAGGTAAGTATAGATTTTTGTTCTGGGGGTGGCACAAGTAGATCAAATTTATTGGATTGCTCAAAATGTTGACCCCATGTATGGGGGCTTACAACTATGTACAGATGTCAGATTAATGTCAGCTAAAGCAGCTGACAAACAACCATTTTGGTCGACAACCAAACATCTGTGAATGAATGCTCCCACTCACAGACATTAGAGATGTAATGTGGGAATGAATAGAACCCGGTTTCGAATCAAATCTGAGGGTTTCGAAGTCCTGGCGAAACTTTCGTAATTCCCGGATTTCACTGGAGCCGGATTTTCCGAATTTCCAATTTTTATCGAAAATTGAAAGTAGACGATCATCGAAAATAGACGGTCATCGAAAATCAAAAATAGACGATTATCGAAATAACTCTCGAAAGTAGCGCTCGATTTCAGTAACTCTTGAAAAAAGAATGCGGAAGCTGGAAAACAGCCCGATCAGGAGGAAATATAGTTTTAAAATAAGTTTTGGTAATATTTACGGGTTCCCCAGACCATTCCTCAGGTCTCTGTGTCATTTACAGTAACCTACTATAACTATTTGTCCCTAAAAATGGACAGAAACTTTAGAATTTTTTTCTCTCATAGACTTGTATGGATTCGTTTTTCGAATTTTGTAATTTTCGGAAATTCGAAAACGGAATGAAACTCAACAGTTTCAAACATCTCTAACAGGCATAGTAAAGAGATCCTTCCATTCAGCTCACTCTTATTGGAAGTTTTCTGGATTCATCCCCCTCCCTTCTCCACAGAAAAAAGCAAGTTGATTGGTCAGTGACCAGCAGCATGTCTGTACAGAATTCCGTAGATAATTGTCTGTCACCATTCCAGCTACCATCATGAATTATCTGGTTATAAATGCATGTAATAAACTGGTAAAACTAGCAGTTGGGCTTGTGGGCAGATCATTGACAAGTCCCTAGTTTTTCTTAAAGGAGAAGTTCAGTGCAAATACATATGCTTTTCGGAAAGAAGAGCAGTATTTTTCATTCCAATGACCTTAATCTGCCAATTTAGCATTTCGTCTGTGTGTAAATAAATGCAACCGAAATACTGACCCCTAGTTGAAACCGTTATGGTCTTGCTCTTGACCCAGGGTTTATTCAGTTGCTCAGTAGAGATCTGAGCATGTTTGATCCATCCAACAGCCAATCAGTAGAAATAACTGTTAGGAACATTCCAAGGATGTGGTGCATCCTGGGAAGAAGGACAGTTAGAACCTGAAATGTCAGCTCACTAATGTCAACAGCAGAGAACAGCAAAGGGTATGAAATCAACTGATTTTTCAAAATGGGAGAGAATATGTAGAATAACTAAGAAGGCATTACACATACTAATAATTTAACAAACATTCATAATTTTTCCCCTTTAAGGTACAGATCAGTTTCCAGTAATGGCCAATTAATTAAAAAAAAGTTTCCAGCGGACATATCCTTAAAAACGTTCATTTGCTACAGTAAGCTGGGAGTTATAGTTTTTCAAACATATGGAGGTCTGCACTAAAAATATGGAAACATGCAAATGTATGCAACTGCCCTAAACTGCTATATTAAAGGGCAAGTCCAGCCCCAAAATGAAAACTCACATACAGATAAATCACCCCCAAACCCCTAAACGGTAATAGTTTAAAATATGAAATATATAAGTCTAACCTGAAATCCTGCACAATGTCCTGTTTCCCGTTTCTGCTTCCTGGTTCTTCCATTTAGCAACTCTCAGTTATGGATTTGACAGTTGACGTCACAGCCAATAATTGAATATTAATCCCCTGTCTGCCTCTTCTGAGCATGCCCAGGCTCAGTACAGGTTTTTAAATTGCTCAGTTTCCATGAGGCATCCAGAAGCATAGCAGGCATACAGTGATGTATTCATAAGACAAACTATGATATGTCAACATATCAACGTTCTTTCTAAAAGATGTTCTTATGGGGGTGGAGTTGTCCTTTAAAGAATATAAGGCTGCTCTGTGTACTGACACTCTGTACACAGTCCTTCCGGCTTTATAATAGCCAGAAGGACTTTAGTTACAGTAGGCTTGTTCATGTGTCCTCTACTGCGCCCTCCATATCCAACCAAAATGTTTTTTGCATATAATAAAAGTTATCAGACATTTCTAGAACACTGTCATTGCTCTACATTTTAAATAGGTCTTGTGTTCTGGATATTAGAAAATGGTCCCAGAGCTGGTCCAAAATTATCCTAAAATTTTCATTTCAACAGTTGGCAACAGTCACTTTGTATAACAGATTCAATGGATAGCCTGGCTGTTAGGTAGCAGGTTTCAATATTAAGTACGCATTTATTCTCATAATTTCTTTATGCTGTTATATAAGGGATCATACGCTACCTACAGTGTAATATAAGGATATTATGCCACCGAGGAGTTCCCTGACCATATAAAAACACAAGGCCATTAGGCCGAGTGACCATATAAAAACACAAGGCCATTAGGCCAAGTGTTTTTATACAGGTCAGGGAACTCCGAGGTGAAGTAATATCCGTATATTATTCTGTAGGTAGCGTATTATCCCTTATAATACATAAGGCCAATAAAAGAAAAATCCAGCACAAACACTCTGTCTCCCTCCTCCCTTTCTCTCCCTCCCTGTATTAGTAATGTAGATAACAAGCCCGTTTTTGTACATACAAATAGTTAACTGCCGTTTCTATCTCAAACTAAAAGAAGACAATAAACATTGTCTCTCACCCGGTGCTGTTCCAATTTGTTCCACTGACTGACTGAATTACTGTGCTGATAAGGAGGAGCGAGCACATTCCTGTGAGTCATAATTGACTTGGTCTCTTGCTCCTCCTTATCAGCACAGTAATTCAGTCAGTCAGTCAGTGTACAAAAACGGGCTTTACTAATACAGGCAGGGAGAGAGAAATGGGGAGGGGCAGTGGAATACAGGAAGTCACTTAGTGACATCACTGAGTGACTGATTATATAGATTCTCGCCACTGCACCTCCCCATTCAAATACCAGGGCCTTATGTATTTTATCTGTATTATAGTTCATTTATATCTCCCAGTGCTCTCAGGGGCTCTTTTCCCCACTATTAAAGGGAATATTTTTATTGTTTCTAGAATAGTAAGACCAGCTCTTTCAGAAGTTCAATTCATATTTTAGACCCGTAGAACACTGTTAGTTACTCCTTGGGGGTCACAGAAAACCCCAATTCAAACCCCAAAATCCTCTAATATCTTTGAACTTCTTTAGGCCATAATATACTGTAAGAGTGACTTTAATGATGTTACTTCCATTGTTCCATTGTTCCATTGTTCCATAATAGCTGTAGATTGAATATAAATAATATTTTACAAATGTTTTTCATGCAAATTTTCTGAAGGACAAGATATTCTATTTATTCAAGGGAAATAAGTGATCTGTGCTGGATTTCCCAGCATCCTTTACAGCAGGACTAACCTTAAATCCACAGAGCAGGTGTCCCTCAAATGGTTACTTAATATAGTATATATTAGTCAACACTTCACACTTGGTTTTATTTAGTAGCCCAGGTTCTTTTTGGTTTGTTTTGGTATTTAATTCTTTTAAAACTAGCACGGTTGTGTTCCTTTCCAACATTATATGAATGCAAAAACTCCATATGGTGTATTTAAAGAATGGTTTATTACATTTATCAGTCCATGATGGACTGTCACTTTCTCAGTAAATGTTAAAAGTCATTATGATGATTTTACAATTCTGTTAGCAAAGACCAAGCTGTTTTTCTTGGGCAGCACAGGGTAAAGACTATCCTTGTTAGTAAAAAAGATTTGTATCTGTCTTTATAAGGAGGTAGAAGTCAGTACTCCTACCTCCCATTGTGCAAGTCATGAATGCGTGCTCTCATTAACAGCTCTGTAACTTGACAGAAGCACGTCCCCTGAGGGACATTCTTATCTTTTTTATTTGTGCGTGCCTATAGATAGAAAGGATGTCTGGGAGGACAGTCCTCTTATCAGGCTGGAAAACTGTCAGATGGAGCACACAAACAGGACTTTAAGGAGAACTAAACTTAAAGGAATAGTTCCTTAGTTAAAGAACGGGAGGTAACGAGGCTATACGTCACAGGTTAATTTCCCCTGGCGTACTTATGAAACAATACAAATTAGTCAACTGACTGAATTTTCTTTTTTCTGCTTGTTTCTGTTATGTTTCAATGTATATATAGTAGGACTGTTGGGACAATGGTAGAAAGCTTTGCTGTTAGCAAGCCAGAGTACATGTGGTTGCAGGTTCGATTCCCCAGACTTTTATTTTTTACTACTAATAATAATTTTAATAATATGTTTATAACATCCATGCTAGCTAAGAAATACACTACTAAAATACTAAAAAAAAAAATATTGAAAAAAAATCAAAGTAATTTATCATTGTTAGAGAGAGTAGCATTTAAATGTTTACACAAAAACTGTATTGAAATGTCCGTTCTGTGTTAGAAAGAGGGATGATCTCTGAGCTGTAGAATGATTGCCTGATAGCTGTCTGTGAAGTGTACTGTCTGTGGGTGTCACCTAGATAAACTAGATCATGGGAGTTGACCCCTAGTACCCACTGGTTAATTTCATAAATCAGCCACTGTAAAGGGAGAGGTGAGATGCAGCTTTTAGTATATTTGTGAATGTGCTCTGTCTATTGGGGCAATATTGTCTGGAGACTTTAGTTCCCCTTTAAGGATACTTTCAGATGAACATTAAAATTGAGCAAACAGCAACCTGCCGTTCGTCTGAAAATAGCAAAGGTATGATATTCATAAGACTATTACTGTATATGACTGAGTTATCAAACACCATGTAAGGTTATAACTAATATACAGGACAATGTCTCCCACCTGTACAGTCTTTCATACAGAAACTGTCTGCGTAATTAGCGACAGCTCAGAAACCACCCACTGAGTGGTAAACAACCAATGCTGATTAACTCATACATCTGACTTTTTCTTGCTGATTCTTGTTTTGGTTTCTCATTATTTTGATTTATTCAGGGTGGCTCATAAATATTGTTTTAAAAAATGTTCCTGCTGTTTGAGCGTGAAAATATCCTTGGATGGCAATGTGAATTTAAAGTTCAATAGATCACACAAATACATACACACACATATATTTAAATCCTCAGACCCACTTACCCACACTACTGCCAAAGCCAAGTAGAGATGAATGAAACTCTGCTTCTAATCAGAAAATGTTTCAATTTTCAATCACAAATTTTGTGTATTCTATAGCGTTTTTAGAATTTTTTGATAGGAATTGTCAGATTTTTTTAGGTGATTTTTGTTTTTTTAGAGGAATTTTTGAATGAAATTTTTGATTTTGGAAATTTAAATGAAGTGTTTTGAAAAATCTGTAGGATCCATAGAGTTTCGAAACAGGTAGTTCCAAATCGATACCAATTTTCAAACTGGGATCCATCACTACTGCCAAGCTCCCGAACTGATCAGCTAGAGCTCACACCCAAAACCTGACCACACACCTTTACTCACAGCTCCCAGTAAAGTCCCTTCCTAAGGGCTAGGCCAAACCAGCATGTTTTAACACGCGTTCCGATTGTGTGTTTAAAAGGACACACTATTTATTTTTTTGCGCAATCTATTTACAAGTATAATATTTTTAATGTATGGTCTTAATTAACTTCAAATATATACACAAACAACAGCTGTAGTGACACCAGACACCCCTCTACCAATAAGGTAGGTTTGTTTATATAGACGATTGTATGTATATATATTGATATGTATATATATTGATTAAAGGGAATATTCAAATCAAATCAAAAAGCTTTATTGGCAGGATCAATTTACATTTTGACATTGCCAAAGCAAACAAAATAAATAATAAAATAATAAACATGTTAGTATGGTGGTATAGAGAGGTTGACAGTAGAGGGACATGAGTATCAATGGATAATTAATATATGGACAGTACTATAAGGGGTATATTGGGTTTAAGTCAGAATATTCCAGCTCACTATCTGTTTTTAATAGTGTTTATTAGCCCATGACTACCTTTGTTTGTTTTGTTAACTAACTTCAAAACCTTTCATCCACATAATGGAAGAACCCCTCATATGCTTATTACTGTATATAATAATGTTTACAAACAAAGTAGCTAATAAAACTCCTTTTAAATCCCTCCAATAAATCAGAATCCTGACACATCGCAAACAACCCCCTGCTCTGTTCCTGGTTGAGTTTTCTTGACCCCAGTACCAGTACACACGGTTACCAGTACACATGGATACCAGTACACATAGATACCAGAACACATTATTATTAGTTATTATTGCGGATTTTGGTTACCAGTACACATGGATACCATTACACATGGTTACCAGTACACATGGTTACCAGTACACATGGATATCAGTACACATGGATACCAGTACATATGGTTACCAGTACACATTGTTACCAGTACACATGGATACCAGTACACATGGATACCAGTACACATGGGTGCCAGTACAATGGATACCAGTACACAGTGAATACCAGTACACGTGGATACCTGTACACCTGGATACCATACACATGGTTACCAGTACACATGGTTACCAGTACACATGGATACCAGTAAACATGGATACCAGTACAAATGGATACCATTACACATGGTTACCAGTACACATGGATACCAGTACAATGAATACCAGTACACATGATACAATAACATGGACCAGTACACATGGATACCAGTACACATGATAACAGTACACATGGATACCAGTACACATGGATACACATTACACATGGTTACCAGTACACATGGATACCAGTACACATGAATACGAGTACACATGGATACCAGTAAAACATGGTTACCAGTACAATGGATACCAGTACACATGAATACCAGTACACATGGATACCAGTACACATGAATACCAGTACACATGGATACCAGTACACATGGATACCAGTACACATGAATACCAGTACACATGGATACCAGTAAACATGGATACCAGTACACATGGATACCATTACACATGGATACCAGTACACATGAATACCAGTACACATGGTTACCAGTACACATGGATACCAGTACACATGGATACCAGTACACATGAATACCAGTACACATGGATACCAGTACACATGAATACCAGCTACACATGAATACCAGTACACATGGATACCAGTAAACATGGTACAGTACACTGGATACCATTACACATGGTTACCAGTACACATGGATACCAGTACACATGAATACCAGTACACATGGATACCAGTAAACATGGATACCAGTACACATGGATACCATTACACATGGGTACCAGTACAATGGATACCAGTACAAATGAATACCAGTACACATGGATACCAGTAAACATGGATACCAGTACACAGGAGGTAACCATTACACATGGGTACCAGTACAATGGATACCAGTACACATGAATACCAGTACACATGGATACCAGTAAACATGGATACCAGTACACATGGATACCAGTACACATGGATACCAGTAGAGGTACTCACTCCCTTCTTTAGTCTGGATTTAGTTTGCATTAATAATAATTGCATTATGTAACATTCTAATTCACTGTTTTCATCTGTGAACTGGAACTTAGTGTTTCATAAAGGAAAAAAATTGAAGATAAACTTCAGTAATGAATATTGAATATGCAAGTAAGTTCCTCATTGGAAGTGAATAATGTGTGCTGAGAATTTCAAAGAACACATTAGCAGAGGTTACATTGCTTAGCAACAAAGGCAGTTAGGTACAATTATTCTCACTTTATATTCTCTACATACTGTACAAGCAAAATGGGAATAAAGCTTGTGGTTAGCGGAGATTAATATTAGCAGATGTATAGCCTCAGGGAGGGCTGTATAAATACATGAAAATAGCCTATCTTCTTTTTAGGCTAATAATGACAGATTATGGCTAGAATGCAGAACTGAACCTCTTTAATAGCATAATAAAAAGGAGTGATGTGACAACTACATGGTGGGTATTCTGCCCTGACAGACTGCCTGCCCCATGCAATATTTTGGTTGGTTGGGTTGACATTTCACACAGAATTACAGATTACATATGGTAAGTGCACCTTACCATATGTTTATTGTTCACTTATTCTAATGGATTTAGAAGAAACATGTATGGACCAAAAGTGATATTCTTGTTTTTAAAATATGTTAAAAACACAGTAGAGCCCATGATGAATCCCGGTTTGAAAGCGAACCTGGTTTTGATACAGAACTTCCGGTTTAAAAAATCTGCGGATCCAGCGTATATATGGAAATTTTCTAAACTCTGAATTTTTTATCGAAAATGAAAACTTCAAAAATTTCATTAGAAAATGTTTATCGTGAAATTGCCAATGTCTGTTGAAAATCATAAATGCTATAGAAATTTTGAAAAATTCCAACTTCAAGTGGTTCCACTGAACTGCTTTCTGAACAAAACTCGTCAGCATCATTTATCTCTACTCATTACTTCTGCTACTAGTGCAAAACTTTTGTACAGGAGTCTTGGGAGTATAATGATTTATAGAAATATAGGAAGCTGAACTGCTATATTTAGGTTTTGACTTAAATCTTAACCCTCTTTTTTTACTCAAATCTCCCAGATTTTGTTTCCTGCCACACTGATATAGCAGCTGAGTTATAATTTGGATTAAAAAAAAGATTATTCTTTGTCTCTCAACCTGGGGAATTTATGTATCAAGCATTATTCCTAACCCAGTTAGTGGCAAAAACAGAAACAAAGATCACAGATCTCCGAGATGTCTATCCTTTTGCATGTGGCCATATAAATGCACTTGGCCTCGTGCATTTTAATTGTCACAGAATTTCCAAAATCCTTATAAATTGCAGCAAAGACTTCATCCATTTACAATTTATTTCCGCTTGTTCGAGAATGAGAATTGTTTGCTGACATGGTAACTGCAACTTGCATATCTTATTTGCCAGTCTGTTCCATTGCTGTTCATAGTTACCGTGTTATCTATATGCAATAATACACATCTGTAGACCTTAAGATTGAGGTAATCTGATTGGAATGCAAAAAAGAATATTGTGTTAAGACCTTGAATATGTCCATGACAGATACGATCCCTTTTGGAAATGCCATATAAATAGATTTGTACAGATCCATAATTTCCATTATCTTTTCTCTAAAATGTTAGGAAAGTAGTTTGTGTCACATTTACTTGTGCACTGAGAGCTGTAAGAAAGAACAATTGCTTTGTAATAGAATTATATTTCATGCTACGTAAAGGATGACAGGGACAAAGTATTTGATCATAGCCTTAGCTTTCTGTTATTGAACTAAAAGACTATTAGTAAAGCACCTAAATTCCATCCACTGGTATAGAGCTTTATTTAAAGATTTTCAGTCCAATGATTTTACACATTGCGTTGAAAAGAAATAGGTTTTCCGAAACAAAGGCATTTTCATCATTAAAATTCTAAGATAGCGCCTATACTACGCTGCAAAGTGATTTCTTATTGATGACATTATTAGATTTTCCACAAGCCCCAAATTGCATTTCTCATTCTGATACAGATGGACATAGTTAAAAATTAAGAAATTATTTCTACACTGTGGCACAATGCCACAGTTATGTAGTCCATAAAATATGTTATTGTGAAAGTGAAAACTGGAGATATTCATTGAAATCTAAAGATGGCTGTGATGATTGTTAACCAGTATGGGGAATGTTGGAATAAAAAGGTTTTTTTGTTTTGATGATCAAATGTTGAGTTTATCTAATAAGTCTAAGGACAACATAACAGTTGGATAATTGTGCTGGTACTTTTCAGGTTCAATGGCTGAAATTTTCATTGGGCTACTTTTACTTTCAGAGAAGTTGATCATATCGAATGCATTTGCTACTTTTTTTGTAAACATTTCTTTTAACGGACTGTCCATATGGTCTCCCCATTATATTCTGGAAATATGCTGTTGGTTTGGGAATTTGTACTATATCTATTGGAAAAATGTTCCATGAATTATTATTTATGTTTGTGTGTAAATATCCTACAATGCTTAGCTCTCATCATGATATCCTTAAAAAGAAACTGTGGTCTCCATTCAAGTGGTTTATTAAAAAAGGCACACTCCTACCTTTAAAATGGCTGCAGTCCATCCAAAGTTACATCATTATGAAAGGTTTTTGTTTGTTTTTTGCTAGTACTTTGATCTGTGACATCACAAAGTTTAAGGCTGGAGCATGCCCGCTAGCATCATTAGCTGCATCATAAGCTCCACCCCTGAATAACAAATAACTTAGCCTATAACTTAAGATCCATAAAAGACAGAGACATAATCATAGTCTTATGTAGTAGATAAACTCCCTGTGCCAAAAGATGTTCAGGGAACTGTATTGAGCAGAACTCCAAAAGTTTTCCACTGTTATAGATGTAAATTTCTTTTATCTGAATTGGTTGTGCTCATATAAAAAGATAAAGATAAAAAAGACCAAGTTGTTTTAAAAGTTCTCCTCATTTGATTTTTTTATTATGTTTATCAGTATTTTTATTAGAAACCAGATTTTTAATTGGGATCATACCATCTTAAGAATCCAGTCTTTAATAACATTTTTATCCCATTTTTATCTGAATCATAGTGTTCATCCTAATAGTAATAAATTGCTATTTATTTATAATCCAATTACAAAACAAGGTGAATAACACCGGTCCATCAGTGACATAATGATCCATAATACAAAGAATAAAGGAGACAATTAGCCTTTTTAAACCTATTTTTATCCCCTAGTGTTACACCAACCATTAAAGATAACTAAGAAGAGGCCCCCAGAGCCCCGACACAAAAAAACAGATCTAATTACGCCATATAGAAGACGAAAACAAGCTTCATTTACAGACGTGATTTTACAAAATGGCAGGTGGAACGCATGGTGGAAATGCTGTGTTTTAAAAGCAAAAATAGGAAATTGAAGTATTTATAGTCTTGAGAAAGCCGCAGCAAGCAGTGAAACACGTAGACAATGTAATCCTGACCCCTGCTGACTAAGAGTGTCAAAGGGGATCCTGATAAACACTGCTGAGTGTTTTTATGCTATATTTTATTTTGCACTAAGCACTTTGTATTTCTGTTTGTAAGTGCACCCTTAATAAAGCTATCTTTGGAAAATCTTACCATTGACTGGACCTGCATCCTTACTCAAGGAAGTAAGTGTAATTTTAAACCATTCAATGTATGTTTTAACTGGATTTTATACTGTTTAAGAACTTTTAAAATAACTTGGTCTTTATTATCTTTATCTTTTTATATATGACCGCAACCAATTCAGACTAAATAAATCATCATAGGCTTAGTTGCCCTTTAATATATTAAAATGTTTTTTCTGTATCCCAACTCCTCTTATATATTTAGCTCTGTTAATCATACATATGATTTTTGGCTTAATGGAAAATCTTGGAAGTTAATAGCAATGCTAGATTTGAAAGTCTGTATGAGGAGCAATGATCTGTCAATGATCCACCCATGCTATGGCTGACAGCACACCATCTCTAATAAAAGAGAGTGGTGAAACGTGACACTAACCACTACTTATACAGACCTCCCAGGGAGGCAATAGTATGCTTTCATGCCTCCCAAGGAAAAATGCATTAATTAAAAATAACTTAAGTGTTATTTCTTACGATGCATTTTAGAGGTTACATTTTTGAACAGTAAATATGTTATTGAACCTGTAAAGAATATCCTAGTTTTTTGTGATGGCAAAAAAACACGGATTTGTTCTCAGTCACGTAAATTGTTCGGCATAGCACTGAAAAAAAAATCTGCCAGACTATGTCATCATAGAGGAAATCTTGAATATTGTAGAGGAGAAAAATACATCTCAATAATTTTAATGTGGTTAAAGAATGAGAAGGCATCAAAGATTACATTTGGGCATCAGGCTAAACCACTTATTTAATGACCCTATCTTCCAACAAAACTGGAAAGGATGGGCTAGGTTTAACTTTAGGTGTAAACATACAGTATTTCAGAAGTGCTTCCGACCTGGCCAAAATATTAGTGCAAAACAAAAAATATACCCCTGCAGTCTATCATGTAGAAAGCAGTACAGGGTTGACATGTAAATGTGTATCTAACTAGGTGGTAGTGTTTTTCAAGGTCATAATTAGGTGAGAAGTACAAAGAAAATATCTGGAATGTCAAATTTCTGACAAAAGGATGGGCATCAGGAACAGAATATATACTGGAGTCAAACCAAGGAATTCACTCTAGGATGGGCTAGTAAGGCTTTCAGGTCAAGTAAGAGGACAGAAGTAGAATAGTAATTCAGAGCATCTTTGTGAACTAAAAAGTCATTGCAATGGGAAGACTTTTGAGGGTGACCAAGGAATCTCGTCAGGGTCATGTATAATGAATAGTATTAATAATGAGAATTGCACATTCTGATTTTCTTGTAATTTGGATAAAATGTGGCTTCTGTCCAGGGCATTAAAAGGATATAAAATCCCCCTGTATGGAAATGCTTTACTTCTAAATATAGCACTGTAGTAAATATGTAATGAGAACTTGAATGCGCTATCATGGGACTGTAGGGTAAATTGTCTGGAGAGGATTTATCAAACCTTTAAAAATTATTACGGAACAAAATGTTCTGATTCTAGGATTTTGAACTAAACAATAGGCTGAGATTTGCATAGTCATATGACAGACATTTGTTAACTCCAGATGGATGAAACTCAAAATACTTTCCACATAATTAGTACTCAGTATTAATATTTCATGAATATTTTTTTCTAATTATCAAATTGTTTTCCAGTTGAACAGTCTGTTTTGTTAATAGCTTCTGAGTTCCCTGACTGTTCATTAAAGGTAAACACCCTCTAGATAACAATCAATATTGGGGCTTTATCGGTACTGTGTGTACCTTGCTTTTCCGAACAAGCACACGCCCGCCGAACGTAAAAGAGGGAAAATTTCCCTTGGCCGCGTTTGACTCCCTATAGGGCAGAGGGGAAACACACAGTCCCAAGCGTTCTCCTATACTGTAAAGCTGTGTACCCAGCTTTACAGTATAAAGGTGCCCAATTATTACAGCTTACTTGGCAGACCGACCCACGACATACAATCAATTTCGGAGGAACCGCCTTTCCAGATCTTCTATGCGGCTGACATACGATTGCGAGGTCCTGTTTGTTACCATTCATTCGATCATGTCGGTCACAAAGTAGTTCCGGAAAAGGCAGTTCCTCTGAAATTGATTGTATGTTGTGGATTGATCTGCCAAGTAAGCTGTAATGAATGGGCACCTTTAAGCATTACATTTCATATTCAAATCTTTATGTATTCACCCTAAACTGTTTTGATTACTACACTGCATGTCTCTGAGATTGGAGTGGTCATCCTGAAAGTTTTTAGATAACTTTGCATAGTAAATCCATTTTTAGGTCCTCACCTCTTGGTAAAGAGTAGGTAGATCAGGTTCTTACTTTCTGGCATCCTATTGCTCCTCTCTGGACGTGCCCCCTCCCTGTAGCAGTCAATTCATCTGATGCACAAGGAACTTGTAGCATAAAGAGTTAAAGGGCATGTCCACCCCCAAAACTATAATCTCCTCCACTACTGGCCCCATTTTGTAGTGTAGTTTAATCCTTACCTTACATCCCAGCTCCATCTGGTTCTTCTGCTATCCCCCCCTAAAGTCCCAAAAACGCCCACCAGCAGTACTGCAGAGTCCATATAGGACTCTGCCTCCTCTCTCCCCTCCGGGAGAAGTTTGGCATGCGCACTGCAGCCCTTCTCCCCCTCCCTTCCCCTCCCTCTCCCTCCCGATTAGGATTCCCTCCCCCTAGCGTAAAATCCTTTTGATATAACATTCCCCCTGTCCCCCCAGCCCCAACCGCTATATTTTTGTTATCAGAAAGTGCCCCAAACATTACTTACCTTCCCTCTTTCCTCCGCCGCACTGAACTCCCGGCAGCCGCGTCTGTGATTGGCTGAGCGGCAGCCAATCAAGGACGCGGCTGCTGGGGTTCAGTGCGGCGGAGGAAAGAGGGAAGGTAAGTAATGTTTGGGGCACTTTCTGATAATAAAAATATAGCGGTTGGGGCTGGGGGGACAGGGGGAATATTATATCAAAACATTTTTAGAAGGGTGGACATGCCCTTTAAGTATTTCTTTTAAAACTCATTGTGTTTCATAATCTATGTTTGGTCTGGAACATTCCACTAGTTTACATTTTCTCATGGTTTAGGCTGGGTACACATGGAGCGCTCGGCTGAAACAAATGTCCGTTGGTCTCGGCAAATTCGGCCATGGACGATTTTGCAAACGATTGACCGTGCATTCCCATAAAGTGCCGGCCGACCAAAAGTGCCGTGAATCGGTCGGTCGCCCGAAAATATCTTCTGGTGTGTACCCAGCCTTACAATTTCTCATGGAGATTGGAAAGTGTACTCCAACCTCCCTGAAAAATCTGCATGAGGAGCAATGTGCTGTCAATGATCCACCCATGCTATGGCTGAAAGCACACCACTCCTTCCTCCTGTGCATGCATGACCATCTCTAATAAGAGTGGTGAAACGTGACACTCACCACTACTCATACAGGGAGGTAATAGTATGCTTTCATGGCTCCCAAGGAAATACATTAATTAAAAATAACTTAAGTGTTATTTCTCACAATGAATTTTAGAGGTTACATTTTTGAACAGTATTAACCATTTGAGCTATTTAAATACTTACTTTATCCATCTAGCCATGGCTACGACTGGATTTTGATTTAACTGTCCACATGCTACTATTTGGCCATTTGGCCCCTGTATATTGAACTGAGACTTTGACTATATCTATTCTATATCTATATCATTTATACAGGGGTTTTCACCTCCAGAGTTATTTATTTACTGCTGTTTATATATTTATGTACACCCAAAATAGAAAAATTGTTCCCAGCACTATGGTTTTTATATAAAGAGACCGACCTCCTAATGTTTTTTGGATACGAGGAGAGCAGGCGCTGGGAAGAATTTTTCTATTTGGTGAGTATACTACAGGAATTCTGTTCCTGAATTCCCTTAGCACACCGATCCTCGTTGTATTTCTCCTTTCTCCTCCTGCAACCTCCTTGTGTTTCAGGTAATCAAATGTGTTACAAGGAAGGTCTGAGCCGCAACCGAAATCCTTTTATTTGTGTACACTTGTACCACTGTTTTTAATATATTTCAATACGATCTGTGGAGCTGATAGTGGTGGGGGAGAGCCAATGCGTAATGGGGTCCTTTTAGGGAATTGTTTTTAATTATGGCTTAATACTTGTTTTTTATTCAAACTTGGTGTTGGGCAACAACCTACCTCTCTGTGTTCTATTTACTGTATGAGGATGTTTTCCTCTGTGAGCCTCCCCCTTTTTGCGGCCATGCCCCCGGACCTCCCACACCATGCGCCATAATGCCCATAACTTCGCCTCCCCACCCCCTCGCACGCATGCCCCGCTACTGAGTGATGTCAGTGATGTCACACAGCGTCGACATGCCCCCTTGTCATGCCCTCTCTCCCACCCTGCCCAGAAGCACAAATTGGGATGAAAATGGGATGTCTGGTTTACGCTAGCACTGTATATGCTAGCGTATATAATTTAATGTCCCACTAACATCATTAACAACTTTCTTTCTATACTGTCTAAGATAATTACCAATAAATGGAATGCTCCCCTCCATTATCGTACTAAACATACAGCTCTTGAGAACTTGAATTACTTTCCTTCAGAAGCCGTCTGTACTTCTTTAATGGATCAATGCCAGTAACATTAGCCAAATCTAAATGTATGAAATCAGCTACTTTGCACTGATCCAAATGTTACCAATCTTTGACAGTAGCCATCAGACTTATTTGAAATGAGTGATCATTCATAAAACCATGCTGACTTTTTGAAATCCTTTTTATTGTCCTGTAATATGTTTCTGAACAGAAAGGCTAACATCTAATTAGCTCCTGCAGGTTAAAAGCATGAGAAAGGCTTTGCACCTCTTAGCATCAGCCCCTCCAGGCATTTTAACCTTCCCTATTCTCCCATCTCCGTTCCACACTAAACACCATTAGGAAAACTTTATAATGACAGGAGCCTCATCATACTAACATCCATCCAGGTAACATCCAGCCTGATGAAGGGGGCTTAGGACTCTCGAATGCTTGCTTAATTTTTTAATTTAGTTAGCCAATAAAAGGTATCACAGCTCTTCTTCTCTTCTCTTACTTATGGCTAACACGGTACAAACCTCAACTATTGCTCATCATACTAGTAATTACTGTATGTAATTTCACCAGTAAATAGAAAATTGTATTAAATGATTACATTTGCCCTCAAGGGGATTTGTAGGTGACAGATATTTATGCACTGCTGCTGATATTTTTATATGTATGGTAATAATATGCTGAAAATAACTGATGCCTAAAGAAATGTTACATTTTGTCTCTATGTGAATCTTTTCTTTGCAGGATGAGGAAGTAGTTTGTAGTTAAATTAATAGACTCCTCATAGCCAGATTTATAGTAAAACTTGCCGTTCGGAAATGGATTAGATATGGAAGTTAAAACGTTTTTAATATTTTTATGTGCTACTGTTGGAAAATTCAATAAAGTTATTATTTTATCTACAATAAAGTAAACGTTGCGTTTTATGGTGCATCGTTCAGCACAGGATTTGCAGCGATTTATTCAATGATGCTGAAAAGCAGTGAATAGTGGGTGATCATGAAGAGAGTTTTATCTCTATCCTCTCCAGTTAATATCGAGAAGGTTCAGTATCACATTAGAACGCAAGTTTTAGATTAGCGCACATTTCACTGATCTGGCCTAAAAATAGCATGTTTGTTTTCCTCTTGTAATGAGCAAGCAAGACTAAGTAATGAGCAAGCTCTGAGTTTTAAGGGTATGTCCACCCCCAGAATCCCAGAATGATCTTTAGTTTTCTTCTAGGCTAACCCACATTCACAAGGCTGTGTACATTAAGCACAGTGAAAGCACAGCAGAGCATACTCCAAAGCTCTGGAAACCATGACTTTGCCTTCTAGGATTGGGGAAAATATCTCTATCTAGGTGCTTTGCTGGTGCAAGTAAGTTGATGGTTTTAGTGTTTGGAGTGATGTTTGGAGGATCTCAGGAGAGGAGAAGTTGAGTATTACTTTTCATGGGGGGTTATGCATACCCTTAAATTATTCAGAAACTGAGATTTAAAGGACTGTATTGAGTTGTACAAATATTTTAAATTGTTTATTTTTTAGTGTTACACACTGAACAACACTGAATTAGAGGACTGGGCAACATGATATAAAAGTAGTAATCTGTGACTCACTGCTCATTTTGATGCGGGTGCTGGGTATTTGTTTTATTTCCCAGCATCCCAGTATCGCACATCCTGGTCACTGACTATTGTGTTCTTTGCACTTGCCCAGTTCTAAGATACTGCAAGAATTTGTTACAGCAGGTCACGCCTACTAGTAGTCTCTAGCCAATCCTGATACAGTCCATATTAGGCAGTAGACCATGTGACTTATGTCAGAAGGTGTGGCAAGGCAGTACACATACACACAGTTATCATATCACTTTAATAAAAAAAAAAAAAAAATATATATATATATATATATATATATATATATATTATATATTACTAACTGACTGATTAATAACATTGGGGGTCAGACCTGGTTTCAAGATGAAGTATATCTCAATAGAGTTGTAAGTGTAAGATACTAGTCTTGTTTTCTTTTAACAAACCTTCAATAAGGAAAATCTGCTTATTTCTCACATTTTTGTTACCCATTAACTGCAGAAGCTCTGGATGTCAGCAATTTCTCAGACATTAAGAAGGTCAGGAATGGCTAAACCATTGGAGTGCACTGATGCTTAGAAAATAAAGCTACATGTATATTTTTCTCCCTTTTGGTCTTTGAGAAGTCAGCATTGTTTCATGCTGTGTACGGCATCTGCAAACTTCTTTTTCACTGTATTGCCAGATTTCATCTCCGAGAGGATACGTTCAAAATATTTTTTTATAATAATCCTAGCAAGCGTCAGTAAGTTTGCCTTAATAGTCAGCAATATGCAACCACACAATTAATGGATCCTATTACACCAGGGCCTTAAATGTTTGTGTAAAATCATTGCTATTTGTGCAACAGTGAAGAGGAGAGATTCTCATTGAACGAAGTGATTAATGTGAGCGTGGGTGATAGGACTATGAGAGAGGGAATTGATTTAAATGAATTTAAAGTGATACTGATTTTTTTCAGGGCCAGTGATTTATAGACCAATAGAAAAATGAGTTTTATACAATTAGTTTATGGATTACGAATCCATTGTCAGTTCGCTGCAGTATATTAATATGTAACTTGCAGTTTGGGTGATAGTGTTCAGTATATACTGACTGTATAATAAAGTGCAAAGGGGATCTGTGACCTGCCTGAAACTAAGACAAATGCCTATCTGGGTGGTAAGAAACAAACTAACATTGGGTCCTTTAAGCATGTATTAAATAATGAAAGGTCACTTTTCTTTCAAAATTATAACCAACATACATCTAACCAACAGAGGAACCTTATTGCAATTCTTATTTTCTTTGTGAAAGCAGTCAAGTATAAATAGGTGTCATCAGAACACTCTGTCTTCATATTTCATTTAAATGGGTCAAAATTTTAAGAGATGTTAGGCAATGCTAACATATTTCCCAAAGAGTTATTTTAAAGGAGAAGTTTAGCATAAAACACAATTTACCGTATATTTTCTAAAATACATGAATATAAACCAAGGTACTTATTTTTAACTTAGAAACCAAGAAAACTGACTGACTCCAGTATAAACCGAGGGTTGACTTTCTCCCATAGACAGCCCCATAGGAAGCCTCATATACAGCCCTATAGAAAGTCCAATACACAGCCCCAGAGAAAGTCCAATACACAGCCCCAGAGAAAGTCCCATACACAGCCCCATAGAAAGTCCCATACACAGCCCCAGAGAAAGTCCCATACACAGCCCCATAGAAAGTCCCATACACATCCCCAGAGAAAGTCCAATACACAGCCCCAGAGAAAGTCCAATACACAGCCCTATAGAAAGTCCAACACACAGCCCCATAGAAAGTCTCATATACATCCCCATAGAAAGTCCAATACACAGCCCCATAGAATGTCTGCTCAATGCCCCATAAATTCCCTATAAACACACTACTGCTCTGAGTAGTAAATACCCAGTGTCTTCATTCTTGTCCTAATGATAGTCCCAGTGTTCTTTAAAGCCCCACCCCCATTGTACCATTATATCCACATAGCTATATTGATCACAAAGAGATATCAACCAAAAAGATCATATTAACCTATATTAAGCAGCATTGCCACCTCACTTGTATAAATATATATATAAATATAGGCATTAGGAGGCATTGCATGAACAAGGCTTCAGGCATTGCCTTAAGGCTCATTTCCACTAGAAACTGACAAAAACAGAAAGGCAGCATGCAGTGGGTTTTTTAAATGCAATGGTCCGGAACCCAAATGGACAATTTCGGAACGCAATAGTGTGAACTGTACTATTGAAATCTGTGTCCTTGGTCTGTTGCAAAAATGCCCCCCAAAAAGTACCCAGTGTGAATGAGCCCTTACGGTAATTCAAACCATTAGATCCCAGGAGGACATGTTACATATTCCCATCACAAAAGGATTTACATGCTGGTCTTGTGAAATATGGGCCAAGTTCAACCTTAGTATAAATTAATTGATTCATCCATTACAAGCCATAGAATTCTGTATCCACCAAATTTGCTTCCTTTTTCAAATTTCCTTTAATAATAAACCTTGAAATCCCTTGTAAACTAATGTTACACACAGTTCATTTTGGGTTGGAAAAAGATAACAGTCCATCAAGTTCAACCCCTCCACAACCCTCTAAAACCCCAGAACATTATTATCCTGTAATGAAAAAAAAATGATTATTTGACTGTGCTGGAAGGAAATAAAATCATTCTTTCTTTAGATTGATTTGCTTGTGAAAATGCTCCTGTTTTTTAAGTGCTCGTCACATGTAAATAGGTTTAATGGATGATGATTCAATCTGCCACATAATTAGTTTGAAGAAAAAAAAGTAATTATCATAAGGCTTGAAATAGTCCAGAGATCTATGAACCATTTTTTTTAAACTATGCAAACCTGGCATATTATTTGCTTTTATATGATTATATGAAAGTGCACTCATATGTGTTAAAGCTGCTTGACTTGATTAAACATGTATAACAAGGATAGATGCCTATTCCATCATAAAAATGCAGCACGCCACTCTGAAGCTCCCCTGCCTTTTGTAAGAATGGTCTGAACCATTTCTCACAGTATGAAATTGCTGGTTAGCTTCCATCAGTACAGAGCCAAGAGCCTCACTGAAAAGCAAAAGCCTGATCTCTTTCATTGTGTGTTTCTGCTAAGAAAAAAAAGGCAACATCATAATCACTTCTAGAAACGTTGAATCTATTGAGAATCGCCATGTACAAGAGCAAACGCAGACATCAGAGATGTAAGTAGACCTTCCATTTGCCTCTTTGCAGATTAGATTATAATTTCCCCCCTTTTATTTTGCTATTAAATAAGGAATGACATTCATCCAACGAGGGGGGGGGGGGGGAATACTTGACGAGGTATTGTGCAGTCAACGTAAAGGAAAAAAAGATTATCTGCTAGAAAATTTAGTTCCTTTGTTTCTATGGAAACTCATTTAAAGGACAGCTTTATAAAATGACTAGAATAATAAAGAAAATATACGTTATGCACTTAGTGTTTCTTCCTTTTTAGAGACACGGTTTTATATACATAATTGTGCTTGTAAAAGACGTACCCTGCATATTGTGCCTATTGCACATGTATCTCTGCATGGAAATGGCAAACTTTGTTTTTATTTATTTTCTTTGTATAAAAGCTGACTACATACTGATAAACAATAGAAATGAATGAGCTATAATGAAAGCAATGATCTCTGCACTCGTTACATTTTTTCTTGTGACTGCTATTGAATACACTTCTCTTTGTATTTCCATATAGACGTTTCTCGTGTACATATACGGTACATTTTCTATGATTTGAATGGCACCCATGTATAATAAATGTACATGGATTTTAGAGTTTGTTACTGATGATCTTCCAGTTTAATATACTATATGTTATAATAAATGTGTTTGAGTCCAAAATCTAACTCAGATTTAAACATAAAGTTTCATCGTTTTGTAATTCTAGACATGATGACTATTAGTAAAATCCATTCACTAGCCCAGTCTGAATATTTGTCTATTATTTCACTAGGATTTATTGGATATATTGATGACTTAAAATAAAGGGTGTTTGTTTATTCATTAGATCCAAAAGATCCAATTCAAAGAGTCAACACAGAATCTTAATTTAATGAGTCAGCTGTGCTACCATGGTGGCTGTAAATGTACAGATAACTGTATGGTCAGTATTTGCACTGAGAATCACTGTGTGTTCTACTTTTATTCATTGCTTCTAAAGGACTGTATCGGTTCATTGTTTTACTTTTAGATCTTTCTTATAAAATGCTGTATCTTTAAACAATTAACAAAAAGATTAAATAGTATTGGGAAATGTTTCTTTCTGCATTAACTGGATAAATCTTTATCAAAAATGACATTTATCTATAACAATTTCCTGCTATGAACTGAAAACTTATCAGCTGGTGTTTGCTTTGGACTTTATTGTGGGACTAGAGGCATCATTGGTAGGATGTCCATATTAGTATAAAACCAGGTAAACCAGTTGTGACCTTCTTGCAATAGGACAACTTGGCACTTTACCTTATTATTTGCGTGTTTAACTTATAAATGTTGGATCAGGCTGCAATAATCAGTTCTATGTCTCTACAAGTCTGTATAGAGAACATTTTATTAATACATGGTTATAATGTTCAAATATGATGGAACCTGTAATGGACATCTAGTGACTACAAGTCTATCTGCTGATGGTCACATTAAATAAATGGAAGTCAGAAGTTCATTTTAAAGAGCCAGGAAACATTTCAGTTTATTCTAAACCCAAATGTATTTTGTTTGATTTGGAATTCTTCAGAATATGTATTTTGTGTGTTTGAGGTATCTATAAGCGTATGAAAGCCACTTGTTGCACTCAATATGTATGTGTAGGAGGATCATTGATCTCTTGATCTGTACAATCTGGACATTGTACAGTAAACCCCAAGGCAAACACTGACGCTTTGGATATATGTGTTGGTTACACGTGGAGATTATTTTGGTTGAATGTAAGCAATCTGCTGTGACAGGATATTATCCTTGCCAAGTAGAATAAATGTCAAATGTGAGTCAGGAGGGTAATTTTAACTTGTCACCTTCAGAAATGACAGTGACCTGCATCTAATACCTTCCACTGAGCCAATGAATAAGTCAGTTTTCATTCATATAATGTCTGTGATTCCCCCTCCACTGTCACATTTGAAAAACCAACATGTTTGCATTACACGCCCCACTAAGCAAACAGGAGAACAAGTCAGCATGTTTCTAGAATTATGTCTTTGTCCGATGGTGATTTCTCTAAAATAGGCATTTCCATTATTACAACAATGTTCAGTGCACTTGTATTGCCAGTGGTGGACAGTAACCTATGTATTTAATCACTGTTAAGTATCTTTTTCATGTATCTTTACTTCACTCAAGTATTTCCATTTTGGGGGACTATTTTGTTTAACGCCACTACATTTCAAAGCTAAATATCTTCAGGGAGATTCTTACAATTTTAATTCTTAGTATAAAAGTGAGTGTAAAACCCACGCTTTGTACTACCAGGTTTGCATGGCTTTTAAGCTCACTTTGCAGGGCCCGCATAAAGCCCAAAATTTAACAAGAGCACCCCATACAATACACGTTTTGGTTAATCTATGTGCTACCTAGTAAAACATTCACTGCTTACTGGATCGCGATCTGCGTTGTACTTAATTGCAGTGCATTGTGGGATCAGGTATGTAACGTGTCCATATGTTACTACATTCCCCTATTTATGTTTACTACATTACTACATCCTGTGAAATCTATTGTTTCTTGTAATATATCAGTGTAACAGGAAAAAATTGACAGGTCAAAGCTAAGAATGCAGTAAGCACACCAATCACAGTAAACCAGTACACAATGACTATTTAAAGATTACTGTGGCTGGAGTGACTTCAGAGTTTTTCACTTACACGTTGATTAAGCAACTGTTACAAGAATGATAATAGTACATTAACACCATAATACATCAAGGTACTTTTCATTTTGATACGTAAGTACATTTGAAGGCAAATACTTTTGTATATTTACTCAATTGGGAGTTTAAACAGAGGGCATTTACTTTTACTAGACTGATATTTTACATTGGGTATCACTATTTCTTTCTTTTTTTTGCCTTCCTCTTGATCAGTTAGGCAGGGGTCATGGGTCAGCTAAAAAGGTTAGACTAGATGGACATATATATTTATTCCACCTATAATACTAAGTTACATAAACTGTAGAACTTTTTCTAACACTTTCTTACACATGTAGAATAGTGTGAGAGAAAAGAAATATAAAGTGAAATATACCTTTATATTACATAAGGATAGGGATTTAGAATGGGGAGGTGTAGTGGTGTAAATCCTTATTACAATCACTTAGTGATGTCACTGAGTGACTTCCTGTATTCCACTGCTTCTCTCCCTGGGAGGCTAATACAGGAAGGAGGGGAAACAGTGGCAGGATAGGGGGAGAGGGGGGATTTACTTCACCTCGGAGTTCCATGCCCTGTATAAAAGCCCTAGGCCTGCGTCCTTGTGCTTCTACATGGTCATGGAACTTCTCTGTGGTGTAATCTCCTTAAATTAAACTGTAGGTAGCATATTATCCCTTATATTATTTAAGATAGTCAAGCCTAGGGGTACACATAAACCTATTAAAACAATTCCCAACACAAGGACCACATGGCCACTTCATCAGAGACCAGGTATGGGAGAGGGATTACCCATAATTCCCTCTCCTTTATATACCCACAGTGACCAAAATCTGTTTAACCCTACGTGCAACACCATATTGACATATTGGTAAAATTGGCAATAAACTAGTATGCCCACAAAAACGGCACAGCATACTATATGAGTGTAATCATATAAGTGGAGATATCCAATAGTACTGTATATGTATCAAAATGACTCATAATAAAACTAATGTGAACTTGGAGTTAAATGGTATGTCGGCACGGCTAGTTTATTGCCAATTTTACCAATATGTCGCACAAAGGGTTAAACAGATTTTGGTCTCTGTGGGTATATAAAGGGGAGGGAATTATGGATAATCCCTCTCCCTTACCTGGCCCGTGATGAAGCGGCCATGCGGTCGGGAAACACGTAAGAAGACTAAGGTTACTGCTCCTCTCTTACTTACCTATGGTTGCACTTGTGTGAATATGCCTTTTTGTCTTCAATTTGAAAGGAAAACATACTTATAATATTGATCAAAATGCTTAGATGTTTACAATTGTGCACTACACTATCAGGGTTATTCAATAAAAGTTCTTATCGCTTAAAATGGTGCTAATTTTGCCCCACCCAATCAGATCTTATGTAACATTTGAAAGCTAACATCTGATTGGTTGGGGCAAAATTAGCACCATTTTAAACGATAAGAACTTTTATTGAATAACCCTGTATGTTTCTGGAAATTGGTAGTGACAAAATGGGAATGCCTATTTCATAAAATTACCCATTCAAGGTCCAGGGAAGGTACACATATGTACCTACATGTACCATGTAAATGGAAAATCTATAGAAATTTCTGCATAGGTGGTCATGTTAATTAATTCCAAACTAGAAGCAAGATTTGGCTGATAATAAGTCTCATTAAAAGAACATTATTGTTACTTTGGTGGTACTTTAAATAAATTTATGTCCAAGACCAATTGCCTAGACTTCTTTTTGTGCTACTAGTTATGGTTTAAAATCCTATTAAATATTTTCTCCTATTAGTTATTAAAAAGGATACATACACGTGTCTCACATTAGAACAATTGGAATGTTTCTGTATAGACTTTCAATGCGTATATTTGTTTTTATATTTTCAACTCCTCCTTCATGTGTTTTATATTGTGGAGATACATCCACTGTATTTCCTGATAAAGAGCCTTTCTTCCTCAGCACAAGCCATAAATTATGCTCACTGCTCTTAGAAAAGATTTGCTGGTTTACTCTCAAGATTCGCAGGTTAAATTATGTGCTGCTTCTGTATGGCTTTTTGCTGTCATTAAAGTTTTTAGTAATACAATATTTTTAAATGATTCCTTTAATAAGCATGCTGTACAATTTTGAAGAGCCAATGACAGATTTATGTGTATTATTTCTTTCATACCAGAGTCCATTATTTTCATAATATTTAAAACTAATCCTAATTCTCATTATATGAAATCATGCTGAGTGCACTCTCCGTTGAATCACGGCTTTGCGTTGCTATAATTGTACAGTCTCACTTATCTAATAATACAGTTTGCACAGTGTAATATGCAGGTGTTCGTGGAACAAAAGAGATTTTGTATAAAGTGAAAATGTAATCCCTTTTAACTGACAAAAAAAATATCTATTTGTAGAAGTGAAATGACAACAGGCTTTCAGATTTCAATGGCAGTAGCATCCATCTTTGGGATAAGAGCAATATCATAGCCAGTACTTACTGTAAGAAGACATTGTGATACTATTAAGATTGAGATACATGTCTATTTAAACTCTTTGGGTAAGCAATTGTATTTATACTTAAAGGGAAAAAAATCTAAAAATTAATTAAACAAAATTGTATTAAAATTTTCTCTGATATCGGCATCAGCTTACAAACGTTTTCCTACGAACCCTTTCCGCTCTATCCTGAATGGTTTTGCGGCTCCTTATCATACTAAATAAATAATATAGATAATTCCTTGTAATCATTTCTAAACATTATCGAAATAAGGGACATCTGCTCACCTTATTCACAGTGTAGAAAAGCTCCACCAATTAATGTTATAAAAAGAAACCGGTGACACTTTGCTGTAGATATTGTATTAAAGGACAATTATGATCCCCCCACCTTTACCCCACCCCCCTCTCCTAGTGATAGTACCCAGGGTAAGGACCTAAACTGCTGAAAACAAATTGGCTTCTGGAAGCTGGGTCTGCCCCTCCAAGTCCTGGTATTGAACCAATGGGAATGCATGTTCTGCAAGCAGTGTGTCTTACTGTTGGACAGTCCGGGACTAAGGTAGGGGAACCCTGAAAGAGGCTTTACGAAGCAGACTACATAAGGCGCTATTTCAGTATTAAGATTAGACCCAGGGGTGAGGACCCAGAACTTAAGATCCTAACCCTGGGTACTATAAACTGTGAGAGTTGTATGGAAGGGTAGAATTGCCCTTTCCTATTTATTTCTTTTACAATCTGTCTACACAGGATGTCCAGTTTGAGAAATTCCTAGTACTGTTTTTAAAAGGCAAAATAAACAGTTCAAGGCATTAAATGCCATGGGAAATCTCATCAGTTTTGCTGTCAGACGACAATTGTGAATACATAAAAAAAGTAGCATTCATGCTGGAATTGTTCATTCGATTTCAGAGTCCTTCAGAAGGACAAGGAAGCAGCAGGGACCAGATAACACACAAACCGCTCTTACATTCTTTCTGGGACTTTGAATGGACACTGCAGGAGAACCATAAGGAGCAGAGGAGTAAGATAATGATTTTTTACACTGCACAGTGGGGCCATCAGTGGGTTAAATTTAAGTTTTTGGTGTGGACATTACTTTCAGCTTTATGCATGAAGAAAAGGAGGCTTCTTCTAAAAATCTGTTTTGTTTATTGCAAAATTCAACATTTTGCATGTAATTCTTAGGCTTCAATGCTTTAATTTGCCCATTAAGAAATACAGAGAACCATTATTACAAAGTTATATCCTAAAGTTATGTGGCAATGCAAGCGGTACTCTTGTTAAGGTAATGCATTTAGACAACACAAGCAATAACTAGCCTTTGATTTCGGTAACCTTCGAATGTAGCCTTCGATTTCAGTAACCCTGGAATGTAGCCTTCAATTTCGGTAACCCTCGAATTTATCATTCGGTAAAACCTCAAAAAGATAATTCGGTAACCCTAAAAAAAAAACAAAAAAACTTGATTTGGATACCCGACAATCGCTCAGTCGTGGGGAAAGTTAGTGTTTAAACAAATTATGGTGATATGGACATGTTCCCCAGACCATTTCCCAGGTGCCACAGCCATTTATAGTACCATTGCTATTTTATTTGTAATTAACTATTTTCTCCCATTGATTTTAATGGGTTTGTTTTCGAACTATAGAACTTTTACTAAATTTCTATAGTTCGGAAACAAACCAAATTTTAGAAAGTTCATCCATCTCTATCTATAACCAGTAGAAATTAACTAAACTGGTGAGTTTTGTTCCAACAGTGGTTCTGTTGGAAAAATTCCGAATATTGCATTTGAACCCAACTGAATCAGAATTTTGCGATTTTTCAATTGCAAATTTCAAATATTCAATCGGAATTTTCTTACGGAATTTCCACACACAATTGGCCTTTTTTAATATTTTATTTTCTTAATTTTGATTCATAAGAAATGTTGAAAATCCATCAGATCCTCAGAATTTTCAAAAATGCCAGTTTCCAGAAACCAGGTTCTTTTTCAAACCAGGGCTCATCACCAAGCTTGTTTATCATATCTAAGATAAAAAAGGGTATTTTTTTGAATATACGCACTACAAAAAATGTGTACTAGATGCTGAAACATCAGAATTGGTTGTTACTGCTTTTGCATGAAACTATTTTAAGGAAAGCTTAGTAGAACAGATATGTTTTCTTTAAAGGGCATGTCCATCCCCAAAACTATAATTTAACTCACTACTGGCCCCACTCTGTAGTTTACCTTACATCTCTACTCCTTATGGTTCTCCTGCTATGCCTTTTCAAATCCAGGAAACTGAAGAGTCCAAGCTGTCAGTGAGCCATCTGGTCCTTATTGACTTCTCATCCCAACCGCCGCAATATTTCTTAAAACAAATCCCCAGATCCATACTTACAGAGCCTTCTCTCCGGCACTGTTTCCAGTTATGTCAGCTGCCTCTGTTATTGGCTGCCTCTCAGCCAATCACAGACGTGGCTAACAATCCAGCCCCTGTATAAAATATTAGGAAATGGCGCAATATAAAATGCGCTATTATACTAATAAAAACCACATACTAAAATTCCCAATGCCAACTTCCTACAAGTTACAACACAATAAAGTATATTTATATGTTAGAATCATAGATTTTTCTGGAATGCAGATGTTTTTCAATGCTACAGCCCTAGTTTGATTGTTCTGACCATTGGTGTAATACTTGTTTGATGACCAGACCATTTGCAAATGGTACCCCCCTTGAGAACCCCATTATAAAACATTTCTAGTATGTTAAAGTAAAGTCTCTGTATAAATACGTATTGTATTCATACCAAAAATACCAGCTGGTGAAGCTCTGATGACTTTCCAGAACACGTTTTCTCTACGGATCAATTTAATCAGGAGTATATTCTCCCCAGATATTCTCTAGCTGCAAGAAACCTTTGGTAAACACTCCCTTGACTAGAAGAATTTGCACATTCCTATCACTAGGAAAAATGACGTTATGCAGGCTGTTTTTTTTTCTTTTTATCTTAAATCTCCCCTTAAGCTTTTAAATTGTTTCAGCTTTGCATTTCAAATATCTTTGCATTTCCTGCAGTCGTACAGCAGAGATGTATAAGGATATTTTAAATAATTCTTGGAGCAAGTGTTTAGCATGTAGCCAAATGCTTATGCTCTGCTAATGAAACCTATTTCTGGTGTTTAGTAAAGAACTACCCTGGCAAGATGGAAAAGACCAGTTCATCTAGCAGGATGGATATATCAGTAGACAGCTTAAGATTTTACATGATTTCTGATGAATTAACATGAAATCCCAACAAATAGAATACAAGGAACAAAATTTAAACTCTATAAATATATCTACACTTTCCTTTTTGAAAGGGAAACTATATTTTCAAAAACCTCTACATATGCGTGATTATGTTTCCCTAAAGATAGAGGTGGGAAAATACATGAGACACAGATGGAAATATAGTAAGTTGTCAGCTCATTGGACAAGCTTTTTTTTTTTTGAATTGGATCCAGAGAATCATGACTTACATATACTGTTGTTTTTGTCAATACTTTTATGGGAAGAGAGTTTTCCCTTTATTCCGCTTTGCCCTAGATCTCCCAATATAAACTTTAGGCACTTTAGGAGATTCAATAAAAGGTTTTATCGTTAACAACTGTGATAATTTCCATTTGAAAGCTAACCTCTGATTTGTTGAGGCAAATTTAGCACCATTTTTAATGATACGAGCTTTTATTGAATCTAAGTGTGCTGAAGTAGAGGCACATACAAACCTACAGAATAAAATGTTTGATCCTGGCTTTTCTATGGACTCTATGATATGGAATACCAAATCAAGAAAATAAAACAGAATTCATATTTAATAATTTAGACTTTAAACAAACTAAGCTTTATTTTATTTACTAGATTAGATCCTTCTCTTTTATGCATCTGGTTGAATTATTGGAAATGACAGGATTAAACCTTTTCTCTGAATGATAGATCACCTTTAACCCAAGTTTAAGGTGCCCATACATCTATAAGATTTTACTTACCCGACCGAGCGCTCACCCGATGTTCCTTCGATCCTGCCGGAACCACTTCTCCCGGTCTTACATTCGACCGACATGCGATCGCAAAATGAATGGGATTTTGCGATCGCATGTCGGCCGAATATAAGATTGGGAGAAGCAGTTCCGGCAGCATCGATGAACATCGGGTGAGCGCTTGGTCGGGTAAGTAAAATCTTATAGATGTATGGGCACCTTTAGACCTGGTTCTATAGCTGAGATTTGCATTTGATTTGCTGCGCAGTAAAGAATCCAGGGAGAAAAACTCACCAGATTCAATAAAAATCCCCCCCTGATATTTAGTTTGGCCAGAATTCAGCATTTGTTTAATGAATGTGTCATTAACATTCAGTTCAACGCTCTGGGTTAAATCCATACACAGATTGCATTTCACTACATGTGCAAATAAGGCAAAGCTGTGGCAGCTTTTTCTAGTCCCTGGGACTATGAAATTGTCGAAGCATAGAGTCATTTGAAAAGGTCATTGTAATTCGAGCAGTTAAATAATCGCACACTTAGCGCTATACTTACAACAGCAATCAAATCTTATCGGCAAAAGATATTGGGAGCTGGTTTCTGCAAATGTTCTTTTTGTGCTCTTCAGAATTGATTTGCATAATTGACATTTACATTCTGGAAACCCCCAAAAGTAATTATAAAATTGGAAAAAAACTAAAAAGACGTTTCATTTTCCCTCTTTGTGGTCGATGCAGGAAATAGAAAGGACACAGTTGTAATGACAGGATATAATCAAGGTCTTTATATTCACTTCTGCGTGTTCATGCTTGTGTGTATGATATCTTGAAATCAAGTGACAGCATTAGTGCAGGGATGTTGAACTAGCGCCCCCTAGGATGCAGTAAACAGCCAGGGAAAGTGTAGTTTCCAAAACATCTGGAAAGTGAGTAGCACCGATGCATTTGCAGCACTGAGTCCTGGGTTAAAATCAACCCTTGACTACATTTGCGAGTTTGTATGCTGTTTCTGTGTTAGCGTGGGATTCCTCGTTCGTATAGATAGCCATAATCTGCGTTAACCCCTTTGTGCTAATGCACCAAGGTTTGTCTTTAAAGGGCATGTCCACCCTTGTACATAATTTTTGATATTATGGACTGCTCCTTCCCCCGGCCCCAAACGCATTAATATTCTGCATAGAAAGTCCCCGACCATTACTTACCATGCCTCTCTCCTTCACCGCACAGCCCCGGCCCTCTGCTTGCACGGAAATGCAAGCAGAGGCAGCCAATCACGGACACGGCTGCTGGGAATTCAGACCAGTGAAGGAGAGAGGCATGGTAATTAAAGATCGGGGGACTTTCTGTGCAGAATAGTAATGCAGTTGGGGCTGGGGGAAGGAGCAATACATAATATCAATGGGGTTTAACGGTAGGGGGAGGGAGACAAAATCGGGAGGGAGAGAGAGGGGGCGAGGACTCTCCTGCGCATGCCTCAAACCTTGACGAGGTTGAGGCTGAGACAGGCACAGGATGAGTCACTTGCAGCCTCTACACTGCAGTTTCCTGGACTTTGGAGGGGAATATCAGGGCAGCCATTTGGAGCAGAAATATGAGGTAAGGATTTTATTAAACTACAGAGTGGGGCCAGTATGGGGTTTAATTTCAGTTTTGGGGGTGGACATGCCCTTTGAGACGGAAATAACGGTAGTTGTGGTCGTGCGCAAAAAGAGGGTCATGCAACCAATGCACCAAGATGATAGAATAAATTTCTTAAGATTCTGAATTGGTTACCCCCATCCGCTTGGTGCATAACCTTACAGGGGCAATAGAGAGCAATACTGTCTTTCTATACATCACCCGAAATGTGTTAGGGGCCTTAGTATCCTAGCTTTGCACATTGTGATTACCTAAACATCTGTAAATACAGTACAAAGGAGACCAAAGAAGAATGGGCTGAACTGGTTTCCTCCCACGTCTTTTTGTCTCTAGCAGCAAACAACCTATTAAACCAGCTGTATATGCTACACCGAGCGTACACCAGTCACCTACAGTCACCTACTACATCTTGACTTAGAAGAAATAATCCTGCCCAATCTGCCATACTGATGATGTATATTTCTGGCACATTGTGTGGATATTGAGTTCTACAATTCTTCTGGTAGGAGGTCACAACATTCTTATGTAATAATCTTCGCCTTCTTACTCTGACTGACACACCCCCATGCATTCTGAGAATAGTGAATTAAAGGGTAATTGTGGTCTCAAATTCTTCCAAACTAGTAATAATTATATAAAAAGCCTTCCATCACACCTTCAAAATAAAACCTAAATCACATCTCTAGATTAAATTTGTGAGATTGCTGGAAAGGTTCAGCAATGTAACTTCCTAGTTGAACTCTTTTAGCCATGTGACCAGCTTGTAGTCATGTGACCAGCCTGTCTGCATTAATAAGCTCCCCTTCTCAACTGTCAATTTTTTCCTCAGGTACTTCCTGATTTCCCCAGCAATAAGTCTTAACTGAGCATGATTCTCCCACGGGGGAAAAGGGCCGGCAGAGGTCAGGTGATGTCACTCAACCTACTGGAAGAGGGAAGTTTGAACATTCACCCCAATGTAATTTCTCACAGGCTCCAGCCAGAGATGTGATCGTTGGCTCAGTGTAAAGGATATACTGCAGGCTTTCATTTAACCCTCACTTGTTTTGAGACCACAGTTGCCTTTTAAGGTTTCTGGAGCAGATATCAGAAAACCTTTCTCACAGAGACATTTTTTAATGCTAGGAAAACATTTGTTCTAAATTGGATGTCCTCCAGAAGATGTAACAAGGTGATTTCATACTATAGTAATCACAATGCCCTGCTAATTTTGTTAAGACTCTTTGGGGGCGATGCAATATTGGGTGCAAAATGCCCAAGTCAGTGTAAAACCCACATTTGACCAGATCTTTAGCACTTCCGCTTAATGTAGCTGTAAATTGGCCTAATTGGAGTGCTTCCACAATTCTTGTATGTATTTACTAGGAGGCTTGGTCAAGCCTCCATGTGGTAATAGTACCCTCAACACGCTCCTTTTATGGGAGGTCCTATGCCTTTAATATAAAGCACTGGGTGGCCTCTTCCCTCATTTTAAAAAGCCAAAGGGCTGGGGGGAAGGGAGAGAGCCTGTTATATGGATCCAGTGTGTAAGAATGAGAAATACAAAAGTTTGCTAATTGTAATTGAAGTAAAAGAAATGTAAAAAGGTTAGACGTTAGGACCTTCAAGACTGGGGTTACCTTGACGTGGTTGGAAGGCTTTTCATTTATATGATCACAGTAATGTATACCAAATCCCCTTTGTTTATAATGTATGCCAGTGTGCAGATAATATGAGATTGTATGGGGCCTAGGAATGTGCATTGATTATCTTATCTATGTTTGTATAAAACTCACGTTATCTGGTGTATTATCATGTTGCCTGCGCCATTTCCGACAATGCTCGTAAATAGCATGCCGCAGGCTATGCAAAACCACTGAATGGGATGCGTTAGCTGGTGCACTTACCTGGCAGAGATCCCGCGATGTACAAAATTTCGCACAGGGATTTCTCCATCGCGGGGACAAAAATATTGTATCGCCCCCTTTGGATTGACTCAGTGGCAATACTTTGAGCTTTTACACTTGAGGTTTCACTATCTCTCTGTTAAATTGTAAATATATTTTTTGTTCGTTTTCAATCATGTCTAATAAGGAAAAAACATGTCGCATGAGCAGGATTGTTGCACATTTTCCCTTTTACACTGACCCATCTGCCACCTCCAATGTATTACTGGGCTCTATAATATATATTTTGTATAGAGAATAGAGCAAGAAGAAAAAAAAGACTTGGGCTGTGGGCAAACTGCTTGGAGTTCTTACAGCTAAACAAAATGGCAGTACTTGCCAGCACATATTAGTCAGAAAAATTATTTAAAGGCAACATTTACACTAACTACTTTCACCTTGTCAAAACAACTTATGTAGATTGTTGTTAAATTGCACTATTGTTTAAATATGTTAAAAACTTTTGCCTTGGGCTACTTCCATGCGAATTAACTGTTACAGTTGATATTCCCGTGGGTGGTGGCGGTGAGTTGAATAGATATCCGTTTGCAGTGGATCAGAAGTTTCTAAAACTGCTTTTTAACTGTTTCCCTTTCTTGATTGCAACTGGGCTGTAATTGGACAGTGGGGTGGGTAATTAGATGAGAGTGAAAGGTGCAATCTGCTAATGTGGATAATGGAACCAACTTTCAACATGACCATTCAGATGACTTAGAGGAGCAGCAGTTCTGTCTCTGGCTTTATAATAAATTGTTGGGTTGTTACAGAGATTTTATTATGCTGAACCCAGAGTTTCCAATTAATATCATTGTATCAGGCTTTGAGTAAGCAATGTATGTATTGTTTAATGAGTTTGCTTTCATTGCATGATATGCTAAATTTGGTTACATATATTTAATAATTGCAGACAATTAGAAAGAATAAACCTGGGGCATGATTTAAATGTAATTAATAGTGAAGACAACATAGGCTTAACCACATACCACATCCAATGATTCTAAACAAGAAGGGAAGTTATATTAAATCGGTACAAATCTATCCTGAAACTTCTGCACACCAACTACAATGATTCCGTATAAATCTGCCAGGATATAGTTTGTTTGTTTATTTTGAAATCTAGCATTAAAGAGAGCTTACCATTCAGCTAATATTGCTGTTATACCACCAGAACAAGCCCCAGACTCAGCAGGTACAGACTAAGTCAAAAGAGGCCCAGGGATCTGGGGTTGGATCTAGCCAATATTGAAAAGCAGGGGTTGGTGGTCTGCAGCAGTAAAGAGTTTTGGAGAAGAAAGAGTGTGTCTGTGGGGGTAGGGTAGTACTGAGATGCATTTTAGGCATTGCAGGTAATTAATTTACTCCAAATACTACATTACTTGTAGATTATAATAAATAATGTACACCTTGCTGTAAACTAGAACAGTATTAGAAGTCACAGAGGAGTTATGTGACCATATAAAAACTTAAGGCTTCATTATCCACTATATATACCACATACCAGAAAGGTGTTTTTTTTATAATCAGCTTAAAAGCGGGGGCTATATGTCCTGAAAATGTGCTATGTTTCTTTGAACTATAAAGGTATCACCTTTACATCACTTATGTTTCATCTCAAAAGAATTACCTTGTAACTCCTTTACCAAGACATGGCATGGAACCATAACCTTGCTCTTAGGGATATAAGGATTTAGCGAAGCAGGATACATTGGTCAATAAACCAAGGCCAATCATAAAGATTCATAAATGAAAATCCTACATTCATTAAAGGGTCACTATACTCACTGAAACAACTTTACATTATCTGAAACTACAATTTGAGAGAAGAAAAATGGTGGTATTCCCACATTTATCTGCGCTTGCTTTGTTATTAAATTATTAATGTTTAGTGAGTGCTACTAATTGCCCCCACCCTCCCTTACTCACTGCTTTCTTGTAGTGTCTGCGACACGTATAGCTACTGCACAGCCTCACCATGGACACTGCTCTGCTTACACGTCTCCTTCTCCCTCCCCTTCTTTCTTTTCTCTGCTGATTCTCTTAAATGTTGCAGAAAGTGTGCTGGCAGGCAGGCAAAGAGGTCACATGTTATAATTTCTGCTTCTGGAGTGACAGGTCTTTCCCTGTAAATGCTGTGATTTCAAATGATGATTTCTCAGAATCTACAGCTCAGATTTAAAATCTGGAGCAGTATATCTTGCTGTATCTAAAGGTAGACTTTTTGAAAATTCAATTTTTTAGAGGAAAGATACCCTCTAATATGTTACATTCTTGTATTCTGTGATTTATGGCTTAGTTAATTATAGTAAAGTGCAGTGTAAAGAGATTCTTATTGTTTTATTTGGTCTTACAGAAGTTAACATGATATCTAATCTATATATTTATATAAAAGTCAATGTATGTATGTTTGTATGCGATCAGGCCCAGCAACAAAATGGTGGCGGCAACAAGCCCCAGGAAGGCAACAAGGCACAGGTTACCAGGAAAGACCTGGACAAACTCTTTAAGAACCTGGAATCGGTAATCACCTCTGCCCACCAAAAAACGTGGCTGAGGTGAAAACGGAGGTGGCGGCCATGGGCTAGCGGGTCGCCGCACTGGAAACCAACCACGAGGCCACAGCTAGGTACTGCAACCAAGTGGACACTGACATCAAAGAAATAAGAACCCAGCTCCAGCACCTCACAGACCTCCAGGAGGACTCAGACAACAGATCCAGCCGGAACAACCTCCGAATCTGCGGGATCCCAGAAAAGGTAACAGACCTCCATACCACACTGACGGCCTACTTCCACAAACTCGCTCCAGGCCTAACGGAACCACAATTCCTGGTGGACCGGGCCCTCCGCCCACCCTCCCTACAGAACGGCTCCACTAGAGACATTATAATGAGACTCCACTACTTTCAAACAAAAGAGCATATCCTGAGGGAGGCCAGACTCCAGGGTCCACTAAAGTGGGACGACACCCCGATCCACATCTTCCAGGACCTAGCCCCCCGCACCCTGGCCAGGAGAAAGGCTCTTAAACCTATCACCGAAATTCTGAACCAACATAAAATACAAGTGGGCTTTCCCGTTCCACCTCATGGCAAACCACGAAGGGAAAACAGTTACAATTACAACCCCTGAAGACGGACCTAAACTACTCCATAGACTGGGCATAATGGCGGACACCCCAGATCTCTCGAATAACAAAGCGGACCGCATCGAACCCCCTAATCGGAATGGTCAACAAGTGGGGTTTCACGTTCCGCCTCATGGCAAACCACAAAGGGAAACAGTTACAATTACAACCCCTGAAGATGGACCTAAACTACTCCATAGACTGGGCATAATGGTGGACACTCCAGATCTCTCGAATAACAAAGCAAAGGCATTTGACAGAGTGGACTGTAGGTACATGGGAGTGGTCCTGAACTACTTAGGTTTCTCCCCCCCCTTCACACAAATGATCAACAATCTATATTCACGACCAACAGCCTCAATCCATAACATGGGCTTCTCCTACAAATACTTCCCCATTCTAAACGGGACCAGACAGGGCTGTTCCCTGTCCCCCCTCCTCTTTGCCCTGTGCATCGAACCCATGGCCCAAGCAAAAGGCATACCGGTGGGAAACCACACCTACACAGTGGCCCTGTTCGCAGATGACTCTCCATACGCGACCCCCTCACCTCACTCCCACACATCTTCCCTCTTCTACACCAATACGGCCAACTATCAGGTTTCAAAGTCAACAACACCAAATTGCAAGCGTTCCCAGTTGCACTTTCCTTACAAGATCAACAACAGATTTCATCCTAATGGGACCTAAAGTGGTCCACAATCTCACTAAACTATTTAGGAGTATCACTGACACACGACCCACAACAACTCTATAACCTCAACTTTCCCCCGTAATTCAACCTGATCAAAAATCTATTAGCCAAATGGTCCCCTTACCATATTTCCTTATATGGAAAAGTCCATACCATCAAAATGATGATCCTACCCAAGCTCCTATACCTCTTTAGAGCCCTCCCCTTACCCATATCCAGGAAACACCTGGCCCCCACCCAGATTCATCTGGAACAACCATAAGCCCCGAATTAGAGAAAAGACTCTTTGCTGTCCCAGATCGGGGCTTGGTGCGGCCCTTCCAGATCTCGTTCTCTACTTCTTAGCAGCTAGAACAGCCCAAACCCTATCGTGGCACTCCTCACCAGGGAAAACCAGATGGATAGAACTCGAACAAGAACTAACTGACTGCAAACCAATCTTCAACCTATTATGGACCCTACCATCCTCCCTGAAACCCCCAAACATCACCCCCATCTCCACAACCCTAAAAATCTGGAAACAAGTAACACAAAACTACAACCTGAATCACCCCCACTCTCTGATGATACCCATAACCAACAACCCAGCCTTCACCCCAGGCTTACAAACCCCCGACTGGAGGGAATGGTCCGACAGAGGAATTACTTGGATGTTCCAAATCGCTCCACAGAGACAAATAATACCCTGGGAAACACTAAAAACAACCTAGAATATCCCTCCTAAAGAATGGCTTAGATACCAACAACTGGCAGCCTTCACCAAATTTATACAAACATGTACAGACCCCCCCTCACTGTCCCCCTTGGAAGAACTGGCATACCACCACCCAACAGGCCCCCACAAGATCACAAAAATTTACCACCAATTAATCTCCTTTAAATCCCAACAGAAACTCCCAATGCAGGTCAAATGGGAAACCTGGCTCAACACCAAACTATCACGAAGACGAATGGTCAACGATAGGATCAAATCTCAACAAGTGCACCAACAATACAATAATACAAGAAAAAGCGTTCAAAATTTTACATTGCTGGTATCGTTCACCAATGCATATCCACAAAATATTCCCCCCCTCTGTTTCAGAAACTGTCAAGGAAACGCAGATCTCCCCCACTGCTGGTGGTTCTGTCCCGAAATTCAAAAATTCTGGAACGAATGCTATACCCTTCTAAACAAAATTCTCCAAGTGGACCTCTCTCCAGACCCCTGGGAAGCACTTTCAACAAGAACTCTCCTGTACTGAACTCCAGCGGAAACAAACTATACCTTATTAGCTGCGCTGTAGCCCGCTCATTAATTGCCTCTTCCTGGAAATCCCCAGCACCCCCTATATCTCTGTTGATCTCCAAAATCTGAATGGTGCACTTCAACGAAAAACCAGTATACGTTGCCAGAAATAAGCTTAATAACTTCGACAAAATTTGGGACGCATGGATACTGGCTGTGGACCCTCCCGACCAGAGCCCCCAAACCTAGGGATGTGATCGGGTGGGGGAGCGGGGAGGAAAACATGGTCAGACGGCCTGGAGACGCCTGGGGTGACCCTACCACCCACACCCCTCTCTTTCTTTAAGAAGAGGGGACAACCTTCCCTATGGGAAACTGAGTGTAAACACAAGAACAGCGGATATTTCCGCCCGGGCCCTGCCAATGCAGAGAACTTTCAGAACAAGTAAGATAAATAACCTTTCTTTCTCTTCTCTAGAAACTCTCTAACGTTAATTTCAAGAGAAACACTATTCCTTTTTATGCAGTTTGCTTAAGTTAATTGTTGTTACAGGTATAGCCCACTCTACCAACGGTAGCAACAACTAACTCCTGATGCTATGCCTATAAGTTTCCCCCCCTTTCCCCCCCCAACCCATCCCCCACCCCCCTCTCTCCCCCAATACCTTGCCACACCCCTTTCCCCTTTCCCCTCCTTCCCCCTCTAAACCCTCCCCCCCTACCCATAATCATGAGGTTGACGCAAACAAAACAGGTATACCATCATAAAATGTTAAGACTTACCATGTACAAAAATAAACTCTGTAATTTACTATTTTGGCAATTGAATTTATATACTGTGTTTATGTCATACGTATGTATGTATACGGCGTCTATGTCATCTAACAAAACCTTTATGAGAAAAAAAAAAAAATAGTATAATAAAATAAAGAATCGAATTGGACCCAGATCCCATCCCTACTGCTAAGGTGGCATTTTGAGTTGCTGAAGAAAAGAAACTGAAGAAAAATGTTTGTTTTTTATTGAAAGGGCGTTTCAATCCTTGTCTTTAGAGTTGTCCACCCACAGTTAATCAAACAGTAGCTCATAGTGTATGAAAAATATATAAGCTTCTTAGCTGCACTTTGAATGGATTTATTTGTTTGTGGAACTGGTAGAAGAGATTATAAAGCAATGCCTACAAGCAAACACAACTGTGAATGTTCTCTACTTGTATAAAGATGACAGCAAGAATAGAAATGATTGACTTTATAAAGCTTTATATGAACACGTGAAAATCAGACACAATGGTAATACTTCTGTTAGATATCAATTTGAAAAAGTTTCTCTGATGAGGAAACAATTCTATATTTTTTTCAACTTTATTTTTACATTTTGAGTTCTTTAGTGGAATACATAAACCCATTATGACACATCAATATAAAAATTATTTTTATATACAAGTAAACTTTGAATGTCTGTATGTGAGATATCCGAATATTCCCTGTTTATATTGGTTATCAAAGCTTCATAAAGGTTCTCAAAAAAAACTCCGAGATGATTTCAAGATACTGTATGTAGACATATAGTTGAGAATGTTTCTAGCAGCCTTGCCGGAAATGGTCTTGCTTGGAGGTCTCTAAGTCCACTATACAATAATACAATCGGTGATCAACACTGTGAGATCTACCCTGGGGATGTTTTGGCATTTTTGTGGGGAGACAAGAACACCTCATTTAGCACCAACTATTGATTGGCACCATACAGTAGTTTCTTCCAGGTGGGACAAAATGACAACTGGTTGAAAAGGGGAAAGGAACATTTAGATGTGGGAGATGCAAGGCCTATCCCTTTGTTTGAACAATAGGACCACCTTCTCAAGATCAGATCTTCTGCATCAATGAGTTTAACTATAAAATAAAGGTGGTGATATATATGTTAATGCATGGATGCCAAAAATCTTATGTATGGGAAATCATTAGGTCCCTAGCTGAGCGAGTTTTGGATCATGTATAAGACACATGCAAAGGGAACCCCCAGAGCTCTGTAGCACCCTTCTTTGTAAAGTGTCATCAGAGTAACCCTGAAAATTTGCAGGTATGGGGTATTGAGAAAGCAATGTGACCAGGGAAAAAAAAGAGAGGGGGGGGGGATTGGGGTTATTGGGATAGATCCATTCTCCAAAGAAAAGCAAGATGGATCTACAGTATGAAATCCAGATCTCCATATGGGTAAATGAAGAATTGATATTTAGAAAAAATAAAATGAAGGATATGTCCCCGGGGATAGTTACTGTGTTACACATCCTTTCTCAGTGACTGTATAAAAGTAAAAGCAATGAGAAAACACCAGTCATATGACCTAGAAGAAGGCAATATGGACAGCAGAATAGAACAGAATGTATGTCTCTGCCTGTGTTCTCCCTTAGGAGATGTTTACTATGCTTACTGTGATTAGTTGTGGCTTAAATATTTGGGTATGGACTCATGTAGGTTCAAGAACTAATATTCTTTCTGGTGTACCTATCAGGTTCCATTTTGATTGTGAACATGTGGTTTATATACCGTATGTATATGTGGATCTTATGATTATGGCTTTAGATTGTTTATAATATTGTGCTAATCACATTTGTTTTAATGATTTATAAAAATAAATTTTGGGTTTTTTATCCATCACTTGTTATTATTTGACCAATAAGGTCATCTTTGGTCCTTAGGACATAATGATTACAGTGTGAGTGCCCGTAGACCATTAGTCTGATCCGTACCTTTTGGTAACCATTGTAAGCACCGGTAGCACATACCTTAACTGTATCATTGATTACTTTATAATTTGTGTATTATGTTATATAGTGCATAATATACTATAATTTATAGTACAGTAGTTTGGCTCAACAACCTAATGATACAGATAATGGGGTGCAGCTTTAATGCTATCAATCTTCAGCCACCAATAAAGTTATCTAACTGCAGGTGATTGTTTGTTGCAGATTAATAGCACAGGCAAACTTTAGCACCTTAATCGGGAAGTTCCAAACAAATTTTACCAGAATCTGCCAAAGATATTGTGGCCACTCTTTAACCCTACCTAACAGTTGATCGAGAGGAAGGCAAAAAAAAAACTAAAAATGGGGAAAAAACTCCTTCCTGACTCCAAATAGCAATCGGAAAGTATCCCTGGATCAACCAGTACTACAGTATATGTATTAATACCAGTAATTCTCAATATTATATAGTATCCCTGTACCAACCAGAACTACAGTATATGTATTAATACCAGTAATTCTCAATATTATATAGTATCCCTGTACCGACCAGTACTACAGTATATGTATTATACCAGTAATTCTCAATTTATATGTATCCCTGTACCAAACAGAACTACAGTGTATGTATTAATAACAGTAATTCTAATATTATATAGTATCCCTTTACCAACCAGAATACAGTATATGTATTAATACCAGTAATTCTCAATATTATATAGTATCCCTGTACCAACCAGTACTACAGTATATGTATTAATACCAGTAATTCTCGATGTTTTTTTAGTTTTAGAAACTTATCTAGCCCACTTTTAAAGCTATTCAAGAACTTGCCATTACCATGTCTGCTGGAAGACAGACATTAATAATACAGTTGATGTTAGCATGTATTACAGCACATTCTGTAATTCTATACACTGTGATAGCTTCTCTAAACCTTTCATCCAAGAAATCCGTACAAACTAATTTCTACCCTCCAAAAAATAACACAAGGTGCTCATGAAACTATCATGTTTTACATTAATATAACCTCTTGTCTAAAGGATACATTTTGCAGATATGGGTTCTAAGCCTAAGTGTTCTTTTACTACGTGTACAAAGAATTTCAATATGGTGGATTTTATCTAATGAAAAATGTGGTTTATATAAGAATATAGTATTACAATGCAGGAATGAGATACCTTAACCTTAATCTTGCATATATGAGAAACACGCTGGACTGAATAAAAAGCTTTGAATAGTATTTCAAGGAATTGATGTATTAAGTCTTATTCGCATACCTGACTGCTATCTCTCCACAGAATAATATTTCCAAAGTACAACATACTATAATATATACAGTATATATATATATATATATATATATATAATATATATTATAATATACACAAAAGTCTCCAGCACTCAACTACACATACAATTATAAATGAATAGGGTAAAAGAGTTAGACATGTATACAAGCAATGAAGGTAAATCACCTGCACTTAAGTTCAAATGGATACCTTTAGTTACATTGTTTGTACAAACATGCTTAGCTGACACGCCACTTCACGGCAGTATCCTAGCATCAGTCCTAACACTGGGATACTGCCGTGAAGTGGCGGTACAATTCTAATTCTAACACGGTACAATTCTCTACTACCTTATTTATTTATAATTGTATGTGTAGTTGAGTGCTGGAGACTTTTGTGTAATGTATAAATTGCCGTTCCTCCGTTGTTCTTGAAATAAGGTTGGAGCTGCATATCCTTTGATTTGTGTATATATATATATATATATTGTTTAAAGAAATCCCACATGTGCTCCGATTCTACTGCTCTTTAATATATATATTAATATATATAAAACAGAGCAGTAGAATCGGAGCACACGTGGGATTTCTTAAACAAACAACATGGTTTATTACCGTGGAAATAATCAACGCGTTTCGGCCATATTGTGGGCAGCCGTCATCAGTATCTTGGCCATACACCTGTTAGAAATTAAAGCCAGTTCGAAGATCTTTAATGTGACGTTTCCCAGCCAAGTAACTCTTTACGGCTGGCTTTACTCTTGTAACATCAGTTGTAAACTTTTCAGGCTTGGTGGTTGCCTGGAGCATGGCAGGAACGTTGGCAGTAAGTAGTGTATGGGCACCTTAAGGTTTCAGGTTGTTCATTGATATCATATAAAGGTGATAATACATGAATTATACTCAACATTCATGCTGATTTTGCTGATTTACTAAAGTGCCATTTTTTCCCCTTTGACTACCGATTAAAATGAAAGCTATCAGTGTAATCTGTTGGTTTGCCTACTGGGAAATATGTTGCCCTGTAGATGTTGAGATACAGTAACATAATTATCTCTAAGACAGTACAGCAGCGTCACCACTTGAAAAGGTATCATCTAGACAATACCAACACAAACGGTTCCATGATATTTTTATCTCTTTTCTCACAAATCTAACTCTATTTTACGGACAGTGCCAATAATTGTTTTTCCTAACATTTACCTGCTTTGTAGTCCAGGGACTATCTTTCTGCTTTACAGTGTTTCATCTTTTCCTTTTTCAAATGCTTCCATTGATATATTCAGTGGTACATGAGATATGCATTACATACACCTGAGGAAGGCCTGAAACATGCAAGTAACATGTCACACTCTTTCCTCTCATTGGTGAATGTATACATTATGTGGTATGCAGTTTCAGGCAGCCGCACCGCAAATTATAGAAAAACAGGAGTGCGATGCACATTTAAAATTGGTTAGTTTTATTGCCCGTGGATAGGAGTAGTGATGAGTCCCGGTTTTGAACCAGCCTAGTTTTAAGGAATTTCACAGATTCTCTTTGGGTGCCTTCATTTTATAGAAAAGGCACCTTATTCATCTTCTACTGACGTTATCTTGAGAACTACAGTGCACAATTATATTTTTGTTTTAATGAACCTGAGATATTATTGATTATTCCTACCTTCCTATATCATTTCGTTGAAAACATCTGCCAGACTTCTTCCGGCTTCAGCACTATCTTTAATACAGGAAAGCCCAGGACACTCACCTGGCAAATTAAAAAAAGATGTGCAGGAAGCAGTTCTTATGCTGGTGCTCCTCAATGAAACGAAATTGAGAGGTAGGAATAATCAACCCTACCTCCCTGCCCTAGGTACTTTTATTTTTTACATTTTATAAAAGTACAATTTTACAGCGTAATTGTCTTTTTAAGATTTGATTTGATTATTTGTTTCAAAGGAATCTGCAAATTGTGTAGGTTTTAAGATATTCAGCTAACTTGTAGTATATATCATATAATACATATACAGTAAACTATTTCCTTTTAAGGGTAGCTCCACTGCTAAAATTTTGCTATTCAGTTTTATTGAAGAACGGGAGCTGTGTCTTACCTCCCATTCTTCAATAAAACCTGCAGGAGTCGGGAACGAAGGTAAGGTACTTACCCGATCGATCGATCCTCTGTCGCATTGTCTGAAAGGTCCCGACGGACTCTGTATTCTATGCACTTGCGCATAGATTACTAAGTAAGTCAGGACCTGTCAGACTAAGCGGTGGAGGACCAACCAATCGGGTAAGTACCTTACCTTCGTTCCCGACTCCTGCAGGTTTTATTGAAGAATGGGAGGTATGTTCTTCAATAAAACTGAATAGCAAAAAAATTTTTAGCAGTGGAGATACCTGTTAAAACTAGTATCAGTTGTATTTTATCATATTAAACTAGTGGATCATCATCCAATAGTGAGTATTTTTGACCTGGATGGACCACTTTTTTTTATACCAATAAGGTTGAGAGAGTGTGTTTTTCTTTCTGAATTTCAATATATTTCAATATATTCCCGATAACATGTATTTAGCAATACGGTACAGTATGTCCTATCCTTCTGCTCCAGAACATTTGTATATAAATTATTAAAAACAATACAGTTTGTTGTAGACTCACTTCCTGCTATAGCAAACTAAACTAAATACTATACCATAGTACAGTATTTGTGAATGGATCAAAGAGATACATTCACAAATAGAACTTTCCTGGTGGTCCAGTGTAAGGTATTAAACTGTGATCTCTATTCAGATCACAGTTCAGTACCTGCTATAGTAAGCTGTCAGTGTGAAAGAGATCCATTCACAAAAAGAGCAGGAGCAGGATAGGCTGAGAAAATCTATTTATTGCCCAAAGATCCAGAAATTCCATTAACCTGAAGTAATAAATTAATAACACATGTATCTTTTTCATTTTACAGATATTAACATGGCTGGAGAGCCTAAACCATACAGGCCAAAACTAGGAACAAAGAGACCCCTTTCATCTTTATACAGGTATGTTTAGGAATTTCTAGCATTGCTACTATGTTCTATAAATCAGCAATGGTAATTAAAAACCAAATTTAATGTTTTCAAAGGTACATCTGGCATGATCATTTTTTCTTCAAAAAGTACACTTTGAAGAGAACAATGCCACTGTAAAAGCTAACATTCTCCCAGGTATTCTCAGTGTCCCAGTACACAGGGGATTAAATTTTTGCCCTTTCAACCTACTGTTCTGACAGACAACCAAGTGGAACTTGAACAATAGTCTGTTGGTCAGCTAGGTAGGGCCAACATTGACCTTTTTTGACTGACAGACTACCAATTGGTTGCTTGAACGATAGTCTGTTGGTGGGAAAGTTAAGGCCAAATTGACCTTTTTTGACTGACAGACTCTCAATTGGTTGCTCGAACAATAGTCTGTTGGTGGGAAAGTTAAGGCCAACATTGACCTTTTTTGACTGACAGGCTACCAATTGGTTGCTTGAACGATAGTCTGCTGGTGGGAAAGTTAAGGCCATCATTGACCTTTTTTGACTGAACAGACTACCAATTGGTTGCTTGAACGATAGTCTGTTGGTGGGAAAGTTAAGGCCAACATTGACCTTTTTTGACTGACAGACTCTCAATTGGTTGCTTGAACAATAGTCTGTTGGTGGGAAAGTTAAGGCCAACATTGACCTTTTTTGACTGACAGACTACCAGTTGGTTGCTTGAACAATAGTCTGCTGGTGGGAAAGTTAAGGCCAACATTGACCTTTTTTGATTGACAGACTACCAATTGGTTGCTTGAACAATAGTCTGTTGGTGGGAAAGTTAAGGTCAACATTGACCTTTTTTGACTGACATGCTACCAATTGGTTGCTTGAACGATAGTCTGCTCGTGTTAAAGTTAAGGCCATCATTGACCTTTTTGACTGACAGACTACCAATTGGTTGCTTGAACGATAGTCTGGGAAAGTTAAGGCCAACATTGACCTTTTTTGACTGACAGACTACCAATTGCTTGCCTGTTGGTCGAGAGGATAGGGTCAACATTGACTTGAGTGTAACGTCCCTCAGTCTCCATCAAGAAAGTGTAAGGACTGTATAGCAAGGATCTGGGGATATTGTTAATCCCAGGCTGGCTGTATTATCCAGTACAACTGGATTATTTTATTAAGCAATTCAGCCAATGCTGAATACATCAGATGGATACCAAATGGAAATTCTAAATTTAGTTTGGTTTATTACTTATGCAAATTAAACCAAGTTGGGAGGATTTGGGGCAAATTACCCATAATGCATTTACTGTTGATAAATATGTGTAGGGTGGGATAAAGTAAAGTGTCTGCATCTGCTGAATTGTTTAGGATATTTTTTCCAATTTGCTAGACAATATTTAATGTTTCAAGGTGATAGGAGGTCATTGTAAATAAAGTTAATATTTTATTCTATCTTTTATATTTACAATTTTCATGAAATACAAACAAATATAAATGTGCGTGCTCTGTCGTTCCCTTTTCCTATTGAGAAGTCAATGTGCCAAACAAACATGTTGGTTATTCTTTATCTCCTGGGGAGACACAGTTCAAAGACAGAATTATACTGCATTTTAGAACATGCCCTTGTACTGGTGATTGGAGGCTTTATATTACAGAGTTTGTTTGTTTTTTTCTGTTACATTTAGAAAAATATAGATCACCTCTTCTTAAATTTGGAATATTAGGCAGATTTACAGGTATCTACAGCCCTTTTGTTTAGGATTAAAATTGCGCTAAATGATTCAATATTGGATAGCGGGACTTTAACCCCTAGGTTGCGATAGCTGTGCGAGTATAGGAGGAGACACGCAGCTGCCGCAAGCTGATAGTTGCCATTCAATACTTACACAATATTCACCCAGAGCATTGCAGCCTTTAGTCAATCTCCGGGAGATTTTTGGGTGAATCTCCATGTATGTCTTTTGTAAACATCCATTAAGTGGGGACATTTGTCAGTTAAGGGCATACAAACAATATTCATCTCTTTTAACCCCTTCTTTATTAAGTGGCTTTCTATATGAGCCCTACAAAATCTTTGCACAGATTAAGTAGTTTAATAAAACTATCAGTACAGGTATGAAAAGCTTGTGTCCCATTATCCTGCCATTTTGAATTTTATTACAATGCTTGCCCTTTGAAGACTTACAAAATTCTAAAACTGACAATATCCTGGGAGAAGCAGTTTACTTTGTGCTGGTACTCTGCACAGAAATGGTATTGGGAGATAGGTATATCCAGTCCCAAGGTACTTTTTGTTTTAAAGGATTTGTACACTAAAATGTGTACAAATTTCAGCTTTGCCTCATTTCAATCTATAAATGAATACATGTAAGAAGCAGTTACTCTGATGTGTTTATGATGCTGCATCACTTCAATCCAGTACTTGTTTTGCTCAAGCTCAGCCCCCCAGCCCCCTGCCAGACTCTCTGTGAGGGCAAGCATGCTCAGTAATCCCTACAAGGCAGCATTGAGAAAGGGAATTTCCCACCATGCAGTTCATATACCAAGTGACACTATTTGAGCTACAGCAAAACTATACATAACAGTACAGTTGATGATATTAAGGCACAGCTGATATACAATATATTTAAGTACAACTGCACTCATCCAGTATATCATTTACATATCCAGGTGTCTCCAGGTCACACAGCTCCCATCCACTATGTGTAGTATTGTAATATCCCACTCCAATATAACTCCCGGGAACACTGTTGTATGTGAAATCAAATCACGCTTTATTCAACGTTTCGACGTCTCGCAGAACGTCTTCATCAGGACAACAACAAAGTGCAACTGAGTGAGCATTCACTTAAATACAGTATCATGTGATCCACCACACCCTCTCCTCATGATGTGATATAACACACCTCTCTTTCCTGTGTAACACTTAATATATTCATCATACAGCCCAACCTTACTTACTTTACTACTTAGTTTTTTAAAGTGCATACTTGCTAAAAGTGCCTTCTTTTTGACGTTATCAAGTGCATTCAGTGCATTCTTTTCGTAAAGTGCCTAGGGAACAAAGCATATTAAAGTGCATAAGTATAAATATTTCAAAAATGCATAAATATAAAAAAGCATAAATATAAAAACTATTTTGTTATATCAACCTATTTTTCACAGTACAATCTAAATTACACTTATAAATATCATCATAAAAAACATTTAAAGGAAAATTGCGTGTTTAGCCCTTTTGGTATCAATGTATTTAGCCTATGGATCCATTTTGCTTCTCTGCACAATAAATAATTAGCCCTGTCTCCTCCTCTTTTTGGTATTTTAACCTGATCTATGACCATTACTTTCAAGGAGCTAATTGGGTGCCCTTCTTTGGCATAGTGTATTGCCACTGGATTTTCATCCCCTCTTAGTTCATTCTTTATCATTCTCTCCTTCGTAGTTTTTATATGTGATTTGTGAGTGGCAAATCTTTTCTTAAATGTTGTAATCGTTTTCCCAACATAGTATAGGGAACATGGGCACTTTATTATGTAGACACAATAATCTGTATTGCAGTTGTACTTTATATAAATTTTTTGCCCATTATGTGGATGTCAAAAATATTTTGCTTCCATCATAAAATTGCACATGCTACATCCGTACCTGTGGAAGGGGAATTTGTATCCCCCGAAACGTTGTATGTTTGCATTTTTGCTGATATAAACACTGGAAACATAGTAGTGTGCTCCTCCAACTTCTTTGCAGTTGCCATACATCCGTAGCATCACATGATGAGGAGAGGGTGTGGTAACAGTGGATAATACTGTATTTAAGTGAATGCTCACTCAGTTGCACTTTGTTGTTGTCCTGATGAAGACGTCCTGCGAGACGTCAAAATGTTGAATAAAGCGTGATTTGATTTCACATACAACAGTGTGCCCGGGAGTTATATTGGAGTGGGCACAGCTGATATGTAATATGGTTCAGACAGGATGTCAGCGCGTGCATATAGACAGAACTTTTTGGGACATAAGAAGGAGATCCAGAAAATCACGGAGGGACGAAGCTAAGCAGGCTTAAATGCAGATCCAAGATATCAGGAACTTTAAATCAGCACAGGCAGGCTCAGGGGATCTAGAAAAAAGGGGGGTGGGTGGGAATGATTATCCTTTAACAGTTTTCTTTAAATCTTGATATGCACTATAGTTCTCCTTTAACTATATGGGAATAGGGATTACAATTCCATTTTACATTCAGAAAGGGAGCTTAGGCATTACTGCATCTGCCAAATTAGATTTGTTTTAAGCTGTGGTACATGTGCCACTGCTCCTCAGGGGCCCCAAAGAAGTATGCTATATTTCTTGTCAAGAAGATGACAATTCATTAGCCTGGAGAGGGGCTGAGTACACACAGGGGTTTTTTTTGTCCCGACAAACGACTGTTGGTCGAGGCAATAGTGGCCGCGGCTGAAATTGTGCTGTGCCACGGGCTATGATTTACCGACAGGCCCGTTTGTCAGATCCAGATGAACGAGCACCCAAGCCCGGTCGTGGACGCCCCAACACACACCATGTGATATTTCCAGCCGACTGACTGATACACTGTACTATTGGTTGGTCGGACAAAAATATCGTGTGGTTTTACGCAGCCTAAAATAAAGCTTTATGCTATAAATGCTTATTATTTGTGTTTTGTGTTATTTTGATAGATACTTCCCTTAATCACTTACTGCTTATTTTCTTACTGAGTTCCACCTTCATTGTTTGCTCTTCTATTCACACTAACTGCTGGTTCTCTAGTTGCACTAACTGCTAATCCTCTTTTTGCACTAGCTGCTAGTCCACTAGTTGATGATAGGTCCTTTGGTTGCACTAACTGCTGGTTCTCTAGTTATATTTACTGCTGTTCCCCTCGTTGTGCTTACTGCTGGGCTCTAGTTACACTTACTACTGGTCTGTAAGATGTACTGACTGCTCTGGTCCTCTAGTTGCACTAACTTCTGGTCCTCTAGTGCACTAATTGCTAGTTCTGTGGTTGCACTGACTGCTGTTCCTTTTTTTATACTGCTGGTCCTCTAGTTAAATCAACTGCTGTTCCTCCAGTTGCACTAGTTGCTGCACATTTGGTTGAACAAACTGCTTATTAACAAGTTGCTGGTCATCTAGGTATGCTTACTAGAACTAACTACTGGTCCTTAGGTTGCACTTACTATTGGTCCTAATGTTGCACTAACTGCTGGTCTTCTAGTTGCTCTAACTACTGATTCTCTAGTTGCACTAAATACTGGTCCTCTAGTTGCACTAACTACTGGTTCTCTAGTTGCACTAACTATTGCTCCTCTTGTTGCACTAACTACTGGTTCTCTAGTTGCACTAACTACTGGTCCTCTAGTTGCACTAACTACTGGTTCTCTAGTTGCACTAACTACTGGTCCTCTAGTTGCACTAACTACTGGTCCTCTAGTTGCATTAACTACTGGTTCTCTAGTTGCACTAACTACTGGTTCTCTAGTTGCACTAACTACTGGTCCTCTAGTTGCACTAACTACTGGCTCTCTAGTTGCACTAACTACTTACTGTTTCCTCTAGTTGCACTAACTACTGGTTCTCTAGTTGCACTAACTACTGGTCCTCTAGTTGCACTAACTACGCGTTCTCTAGTTGCACTAACTACTGGTTCTCTAGTTGCACTAACTACTGGTCCTCTAGTTGCACTAACTACTGGTCCTCTAGTTGCACTAACTACTGGCTCTCTACTGATTGCTGGTCCTTCAGTTCAACTGCTTGTCAACAAGTTGCTGGTCATTTAGTCACACTTACACGCATTAACTACTGGTGCTCGGGTTTCTTTAACTGCTGTTACTCAAGTTACACTAAGTGCTGGTCGTCTAGTCACACTAACTGCTGGTCTTCTAAACTTGGTTAATGCAATACTATATTAAATGTTTTCATTTATCAGAACTGTCTTTGTTTGATACAGTAAAATAAAACTCTATTTTTAAAACCAACCTGCTTCATTATAGTGTAAGGTATAGATAGATACACGTATTTATTGCCACATAGCTAATTACCACATAGCTAATAAAACAGCATCATTAAACACTAAAACCCTTCATAAAGTACAACACTAGATTAAGGAATATATGAGCACACATTATAATTTCCCCTGCATTGTCTCAAGCTGCTGTGCTTTAGAATTTGCATCAGCCTATTTATTCCCTGCTCCAGTGTTCTTCTGCTCCTTCATTGCCCTTGCTTCTGCTCCAAGTCACATGAAAATCCATAGAGGCCCAGAACACAGCATGCTCCTATGGGTTGAATGATTGCTTGGGATGAGGTGTTGAATAAATAAGAAGATATGCTACGGTAGAGAAAGGAAACAGAGATCTCCAGGGTTGGTTTAATTGATGTTCATCCTGTCTTACTCGACCTCTGTACACAAAGAGTTAAAGCCTTAATGGAAAATATCTGCCCTCGTTTCCTCTTTTACACGCTTACCACACACACTTCTCCAGTTGCATTAACAGTCAATTACTGCTAACTTTGGTTTTGCGTGTTTTATTTTCTAACATGTAATTCCGCCTAGAGCAAAAAGTTATTTATCCTAGTGCGTTAAGACATGTCAAATATGCAGTGTAATTGTAATTTACATGTACTCCAGACAGGCTTTTTATTAAATACAAGCCACAAAATCTATAGGAAACTTTTTGAGACTTTAGTGGAAATATTACTTCTCCTTTAGGCCTTGAAAAAACACTTGGAATGCAGCAGCAGTCAGTTAAACCTCCCTTGGTATAAGGAATAGAAAGGTTCCTGAAACACTAATAAATTTCCCTCTGACTGGCCCTTGAGCTATAAAAGATGTCAGCGCACATTGTCTGTGAATGGCAGCCAAATAAGTTGGACTTCAAGTGCAGCTGATTAGACCAAAGAAAAAGTGACAGTATCAGCATTTAGCTGACAATTTGTGCTGTAGAGTGCTATCTATAAATAATACTTTGAAGGTTAGATAAGGTACCTGTAGAACTCTTTTTTTAAATTAAAGGTAGCGTTTTTGTCTAATTGTGCTGTTCTTTTCGCCAATAGAATATGCTAACAGCAGGTCAATAGAAACACTATGGGGCTTATTTTATAAGAGCTGCAAGTTTTTGCCTGTGTTCTTAATCTGCAGAAACCAACGAGATGTTATTAAATATTTTCTAACTGTAGACCAGTAAAAAGGTAAATTTACAGCTTTTGATGTTACACATGAACCGGAATTTCCACCCAAACCTGGTTTCACGTGTAAACTCTTGAAAATGTAATTTTAGATTTTGACAGTCAAAATGGAAATGTTGGAAACTTGGACATTTCTGCAAACACACAGCAGGACAACCCTGAAAGATTTGTGTATTTAAATTATTATATGTATCAATAAATCATACACTAATATATCAATACATTTTTTTCAAACAAGAAGTGCATTGCTACATTATTGTACATTGCATTGTATACCATGATTCAACAGTGGCGCCAGGGCACTAAAAGGTTGTGAAACAAGTGCCTGCACATATATTTTGGATTTTATTTATATATGTATATTTGTAATTTTCTCACACTGGTGAGAAAGTCCTGTAAGTGTCCCTCAGTATGGCGGATATGTGGAACATCTCAGGCAACGGAACCCGGGCCAGAATGGACTGCAATGGTGAAGCACAACTGAATATGCATTTGTATATATATCGATATGTCTATATTTATATATTGATAGTCATATATATATAATGTTGCTAAATCCTTAAAGGGACAGTTCAGTGGAAATGATCAATATTTGTTAAATTATTAGTTTGTGTAATGCCTTCTTAGTTATTCTACATATTCTCTCCTATTTTGAAAAATCAGTTGATTTCATACCCTTTGCTGTTCCCTGCTGTTGATATTAGTGAGCTGACATTTTAGGTTCTAACAGTCATCATCTTCCCAGGATGCACCACTTCCTTGGAATATTCCTGACAGTAATTTCTATTGATTGGCTGTTGGATGGGTCAAAAATGCTCAGATCTCTACTGAGCAACTGAATCAACCCAGGCGATGGGTCATGGGCAAGACCATTACGGTCTCTACTAGGGGTCCTGCAAACAGGAAGTCAGTGTTTCGGTTGTATTTATTTATACACAGACACAATGCTGAATTGGCAGATTAAGGTCATTGGGATGAAAAAAATACTGCTCTTTTTTCTGAAAAGTACATGTGTTTGCACTGAACTTCCCCTTTAAATAGTCCATTTGATAATACTGATAGCTATTGATGATGATGTGGTTTCAATAACATAATGAAATAAATAATATACTGTAATAAAACATTGGCCCATCAGCTCTTGTTAAGGGAAAGAAACCAGTAATGTTATTCTTTTCCTTTAACAAAAAATTTACAATTGTGTTTGCTAAATTCCTATCATTCTATTAAGTAGATATAAAGTAAAACTTTACAATTTTATCTATAGTAGAACATTGAGCATACAGAATATTTATTTTTACTCCAATTCCATTTTTGCAGCAGCACAATTGGACAAATATTACATTGTGTGCTGCACAAAATATTCAGACACAGAGCATTACCTTGGAAAAGTTGTTGTAGAAATACAAGCAACTTAAAGGGTATGTGCACCCCTTCTTCAAGAATCAAGTATGTTAAGGAGTTCCCCCCAAAACCCAGTTGCATTGTACTTACTTGCTCAAATAATTCTCTTAGGCTGAGAAATTACACTTAAGAGCTCCACAATTCACAGCCGCGGCCCCCTTCTACTTCCTGGTAAGGCATTCGGTCACGGCCATGTAAGTCACGACCAATTACTGATTGAGCCGCCACTACTCATGAACTTAAAGGGCGCGTTGCAGCAGCAGAGAAGGCAGAGAAAGCAGCAGTGAATTGTTGACTTTGTAAGTGTAAATTCCTCAGCCTGGGAGCATTCATAAAGAAAGTAGGTACAATTCATCTAGGGTTTTTTATAATTGTTTCTGGGAACATGCAACATCAAGTGAACATTAGAGGCCTGTATCAGGATGGACACCTACATCCCAGCAAAATGTTTTTTTTTCAGGTACTTAAACTTAGGGGCTGGGGGCATGTTTATGGTATTTAAGGTAATAATAATTGGCATTACCTTAAATACCGCATTTAGAAATGCGATCGTTTTCACATCAAAAAGTATTGCCGCAGCTTAAACCTGACCCCCTCTCCACAGCACTTAGAAGTGCCGTTGTGGCACTTTGGGGCTTAAGGGGTCCTGCAGCTCAAACCAGGATCCCCTTTTGCGGCACTTACAAGTACCCTTTGGGGCTTAAGGGGTCCCTCTGTTAGAAACTGGGACCACTCCTGGTCCTTAAAAAGGACCTTTACAGGTCTCCGGAGTCTTTTTCTATTATTATTATTATTGATTTATATAGCGCCAACATCTTCTGTGGTGCTTTACATTTACATAGTCATACATTACATACAGGGTAATACATGTTATGAAAAGTCATAATTATTACATACACAGGTAATACATAATATAAGTAAACAGAGTGAGGAGTTTCTTACAGCAATACCATGATACAATAGGAGAGAGGACCCTGCCCAAAGAGCTTACAGACTAGAGGATATGGGGGTGAGACATTAGGTTGCGGGAATCGATAGGCTGAAAATAGAGTGTCAATGGAGTGTGAAAGGCGGGTTGGATCATATTGGGTAGTAAGAGGGGTAATGTTTAGGCCAGGTTATATGCTTGCCTGAAGAGGTGGGTTTTAAGGTTACGTTTGACAGTATTAAGGGATGGTGAGTGATGGACAGACGGAGGAAGGGAGTTCCAGAGCAGAGGGGCAGCACGAGTAAAGTCCTGAATGCGGTCATGGGAAGAGGTGACCAGGGTGAATGAGAGGAGGGTATTGTTTGCAGAGTGGAGGTTGTGCCTGGGACGGTTTTGCTGGATCAGCTCTGAGATATATGGAGGGGCTGTGTTGGATAGTGCTTTATAGGATAAGGTAAGCAGTTTGAACTGGATCCTTTTGGGTGATGGGCAACCAGTGGAGGGACTGGCAGAGAGGAGAAGCATTAGAGAAGCGAGAAGAGAAATGAATGAGCCGGGCAGCAGAGTTGAGAATGGATTGAAGCCGTGCCAGGCGGATGTTTGGTAAACCACACTAATTTACTAAAGTATTTTTCAGAGTGAAAAATACTAAAGGTCCTACCAGAGATATAGGAGGATAGCCAAGAAAGTACAGTGTCCAGGATACCTAAGGAGGCCAGGATCTGAAGAAGTAGAGGGTGATCAACAGTATCAAAAGCAGAGGACAGATCAAGAAGAATGGGCAAAGAGTAGTGACCTTTAGATTTAGCACTAAGTAAATCATTGGTCACTTTAGTGAGGGCAGTTTCCGTGGAGTGGTTAGGGCGGATGCCTGACTGGAGGTGGTCAAAGAGAGAGTTTAACCAGGTGATTTACCAGGTCAGCATAGACATGTCTTTCCAGTAGTTTGGAAGCAAAAGGGAGAAGGGAGACAGGCCGGTAGCTGAAAAGAGCGGACGGGTCAAGCAAGGGTTTTTTAGATATAGGGGATACAACGGCATGTTTAACTATAGAGGGAAAAATACCAGTGGATAGGGACAAGTTAAAGAGAGAGGTTAGGGCTGGAATGAAGGAAGAGGAGAGTGGGGGTATAAGATGAGAGAGAATGGGGGACCAAATCTATTTGTGATTGGTCCTTACTGAAGGACCAATCACAAATAGATTTGGTCCTTCAGTAAACCTATATAAAGAGGTGCAAGCCCCTGTGGAACTAGACACCACAAAGGCACTGATAAATGCCAGGGTGGGTGGTCCCAGTTTAAGCTCCAAAGGACACTTCTAAGTGCCAGTGAGGGGGGTCTTGGTTTGAGCTGTGGGACCCCTTAAGCCACAAAAGGTGCCCCCCCACCGGTGAGCACAACTTGTGCGTTTCCAACACTCCAAAGTTGGCAAATTGAAACTGACAAATTTATCGTGAGAAACCTGTTACCACTGCTTTATAAATATGAGCGAGCGGTAGTGGCTGCAATGTCTGCAAATTAGCAAAAGGCCTATTGTGGCAATGTTAACTTACTGCTGCCAGATTTATTGTTTTATAATGTCAATTTTGCCTAAAACACTGTTGAAAACGGCAGTGGAAAATAAATGCTCATTTATAAATATACCCCTTCATTTTTCATATTGGGGTTGTGGGTTTTTTTGAAGATTGTGGGTCAGGTGTGGGTAAAAGACCTTTAGGTCAAGGTCAGGTGCAGGTCAGGATAACAGTCTAAGCAATGGATTAAGGGGTACCTTATTTACAGATTTGGCTTGAGTTACATTGATAATGTTAGAAGAGGCACTGTAGTTGGTTGGTTTTGGGTCTGTAAAATTGGACCTTCATGGGTCTCTAGGCAGCAATCCCACCCTGTTAAATCCATAAGGATCAAACGTTGGTCAATCAGTCAGTGACATAAACTGGGTACTCATATTTATAAAAAATTTGATTTTCTATACTGTCAGCCCAGTTATTTATATCACTGGTTGTACTTAAAAAAAATGTCTTATTTTGAGACATTTAACAAAATGACCATTATTTCAGACAGAATACACTATTCTTTATATATTTATGTATATAACATTTTAGATTAATAAGCTGTACTTATTGTGTGTCAGAAAGGGAAGAACAAATTAAATCCATTAAATGAATGCATTGTAAGCTATGTTTGAAAGAAATGCAATATGAAATGCTTACACTGCAGGAATATGGAATTCGGCTCTTTTGACAGCACGAATACTGTGAGTAGTGAAGAAGGCAAATCACAGAAAAATCAAGAAGACAAGATGGAATTAAAGTGATATAAAAGCTTTTGTGAAATCTTTTCATCCTGAAAATTGCCATTTCTAATACAGGCAACCAGGTGTTTGCATTTAACATCTTGATGACAGTTCCATTTAACTTTTGTTCTCAGTGAGAAAGTCTTTGTTATGGAAAGAAAAATAATTGTGTTCATCAATGTACACGCAAATGGCAACTTTAACTGTATTTAAAATGTTGTATAAGAACGAATGCAGATCTATACCTTGCTATGGTGCTGTAGGCTGTGTTGTTTAATATGAAATATCTTTGTAGAGTAAGATTTGTGACCTTCTGATTGTGTAAAAGTGGGTAAAACCTGAAACTAATCTCTCATGCAATACATGGTTTTGGCTGATCACATCTACTGTAAATACATGCCAACTAGTTTTGCACTGACATACAGTAATCATGTAGTAACAGTATTAATCAGAAATAAGGACTATTGCCTGCAGGCAATGGGGAGCCATCTGGATAATGGACTGCGTGACATACTGTATAAGGTAGGAGGGAAAGAGCATGGCTGCTTGGAGAGATAGGGAGGTTGCCAGTTGGTGGTTTCTGAGTGAACAGCAGTATTTGAATATCTACTGTATGGGCAGTGGGCAGGTGTGTGTGTGTCCCTCATAAATAGCACATTTGCATTTCCTAAAGGGAACCAGAGATTGGAAACGCTCTGCCTTTAAACTCTGAAAAACAAGTGATGGCATGGCAAGCTGAATTTACACTAAAAAGCCTAAAGTTATTAAGCCTAACATTAGCTCTTTTGTTACCCTAATGGCCAACAAATAATATTAAATTAAGTGGGGCAGCAGTCTGGCCACATAGAGAGCTAGGTAATGTAGGTCAGTAACACTATGAAGTCTAAAAAGGGAACAATAATTGTTCACTAAAGAAAAAAAATGGAAGAATTAAAGGCATACTTGAGAATCAAGTATACCAATCAGAGAAAAACATCCCATGTAAAGAGGCTTACCAAGAACCATAAACACAATTACCTTCCAATTCTCACACTTACTTACATTTACAGATTAGAGATTTACTAATAAATGCTCCAACTTTATACTATCTAATATGATGAGGAAAATGTTTAGAATATAGAAAAGGTTGATTGTGTTTATAAATATTATTTTTATGGATTATATACAGTATGGCGCCAACAACTTCAGTTGCACTTACATTGATACATTCATGTTTTATACAAGGGTACTGCAAGTCATACATGTTACATACAAGTTGTAAGATTTCAAATTCCCATGGAAAGACTGTCATGTGTGCTCTATGAAGATTGGGGATACCTATCACATTAATGAAAGGGTTGATGTGAAACGGGTCTGTGAGACATCTATATCTATAAGTCTTCCCCCAGAACCTTTTGGTAATTACTTTTTCTTAAAGAATATGTCCACCCCCTAAACAAAAATTATTGTGACTACTGGAACCCTCCATAACCTCGACCTCGCATGGTTCATTGGCTTCAAATAGGCAGCTAAATATACTTATCAGCCCTTGTTCCCATGCCTGCCTTTAGCGTGTCTTCTGTGCCTTTTCCATGCACGTAAAAAATAAAAAGGGGCTGGACCAGCAGCCGTGACAGTGATTAACTGAGACAATAATTTTCGTGGCTGCTGGTCAAGCCCCTTCTCCTTGCTTCCGTGCACACAAGACAAGCAGAAGGCAGGCATGGGAACGAGAGATGAATTGTGCCTCCCCTCCACCCTCTCAGTGCCCTAGTTGCTTTCCTACACTAGGTTGCCTATGCCTAGAAATGGCCCTGGTTCCACAGATTTAACCATCTCAATTTAAATAAATATTCCATAACCTGAAGAAAACTTCTTTTCTTCTAATGTTAAAGGATGTCTGAGAATTCTCTGACAGGATCTATTTGTCACAAACCCCCGGTCCCAAAACGCCCCAACCACCTATCCGTTACCGGAAAACACACTCCAAGCAACCAACAGGCGGACGGAACAGATCAGACCCGGTGGGTTTGGTGAACAAACAATATACTACACAATTAATATTACTAAATATCAATATACTCTCTGCCACCACATCCCGATTAAACAGTGGAATGACCTGTTACCTATATGGGGATATCCGCTCCCCTACTTCTAACAACCTGTAAGAAAATTGGTTATTCACCCCTAATATTCTATACACAGTTATACAGTATATCTATATACCTACACAATACTCTCTATAGTAGCGTACTTCGAAGACACAGGTTTGTTTTGGGATATACTCAGAATAGGATAATAGCCTATAAATGATTTTATATCATTTATTAAAAGTTGACAAAAATAGTGCATAAAAATATAAAGAAAAATAAAATAAATCACTGAACATAAAGCAGTAACACAAGTGAGGGTAGAATTGGGTAACAGAAGGAATACTTAAGGATAAATGGCATCTGAATAGTCCATGGGAAGAGTCCAGAACTTGATAATCCAATTTATGGGAAAATAATGGTCCAAATGATAAGTCCTGCTGTAAGCCAATATGGTCCGTCCAGTTGGCTAGATGGTATTGAAGATGTTATTGTAGATGTTATGACGAACTCCCTGGGATGAGACCCAGTTCCATTTTTATCCTTTCTTCAGAAAATGGGAGTGGTCTGGTCCCTAGAGGGGCGGACTTGGTTCTGCCCCTGAAGGTTGGTCCCTAGTTTTGGAGGGAATTGTAAATATCGAATTCCAACCCCCGGCCATAATCCATGAACCATACATGTCACATTCAAAATAATATCATGATGGTTTATAACTAATTTTTCCCAACAGAACAAGACCAAATACGACATATCTGGGGTATCCTAGGCCTAAGAAGGATAATATCCCAAGTTTGGCTCGGGCTATGATATTGTGTCAGGTCTCTATAAATGTAGAATTAATTACTGGATAAACTGGGGTTATTTATGAAAACCTGAAATAATTCTACATCCGGAATTATTAAGGAATATGAATGACCTTTGATCTGCCAGTTGGTTTCTGTTCAAATCCCAACTAACAGATTCCCTGCTGTTCTCGTTGCCTACCAGTCTATGACATTGTTTGTTTATTATGGGGAATTTACACCTTGCCCTTTGAAGTCAGACCTCCTGCTAAGTCAGCTAATTTAACACCAAATGGCCCTGGCTTTGGGAAAACATGAATTAACTCTGCGAGTACCAGAACAGTGAAACAATGTGGAAGCTACCATGCTGCTTGATCATGCCATTAGGGTGAAATAATTGAAAATTGGGGGTGCAATTTCAGATATTGTCTATGGCGTTTTACATTGAATACCTGTTCGTCACACTATTGTTTAACTATGCACCAGAGAGTTTATTGTATGGCCCATTGATATATTTGTAAATATGCCTAATTTCTCTCATCTGCATGCATAGTCAAGCCCCTCCATTTTCCTTATTAATGTTGTTGCCCTTCTCTAAACTGCTTCAATTTCCAAGGTGTTCTTTTATAAATAGCAAGTATTAGCAAGGAGGGGATAATACCAATACCATCAGCTAATGTTTAATATTTTTTGATACTTTTGTGTCAATATGAAAATAGAAATATATATTTCTGGCTTGGTGTTTGTTTTCTGAAATAGGTCATTTGTGCATTGGGGAGTATATTGTAGCAGTATCTGTTATTATCTAGAGTGCTTTTCTATGTATTTTAGACATAGTGGTATTTCCTAATTAATGTCCCCTTGTTCTAGGGATACGATTCACTCATTTTTCAACAACTTGGGACATTGCAATATCTAAATATAGGATGTTACATTTTGTGCAAACTTATGTCTTGGCTTTTATTCCATATCAGCTGAAAAGTGTTCATTAGCATTATATTATCCCTGTTTTCCTTACAATCATTACTGTGATTGTGTTACTATTTGTAGCATAAAATGGTTGCCTTGGTGTTATATGTTATAAGCATTATGGAATATTGATATTTTAAATTCAAAAATGTCTAAAATGGATGGAAATTCCAGTCTGACAGTGTTTGTTGTAAAAAAAAAAAAAGGTATACTTAAGATTACTAAATGTAAAGATTTGCCTGTGTTATTAAAAAGCAGCAACCAACCAGATGTTAGCTTTTCTCATTGGATAACTGTCTTTAGATTGGTTTGCAGCAACCAATCATGTACCACTATGGGAAAACATTTTTTTGCATAAATAGATATGGCTAAAATGAAGTCCAAAAGCCATGCAACTTGTATGTATGTACGGTAATATTGCGTTTAGGTGAGATTTACATTTATTTTAGGGCACTGTGCCATTTCCAAATGTTTTTGGAAATAGCGCAGCGATCCCTGCAAAAATTCCCTTTGGTTTAGTTTTGCGCTACCTCGTAGCACAAAACTTACCTTTCTTTGTTCCCACAATTCAATACTGGACATAATTGTGTACTGCATTGCTGGATTGCAGAAAGGTAGGATGCTACTTTAGTGATACAGTATATAATCCCCCTATTAGAATGTTATATTTGTCCTGTGGAATTTAGTGATCTTTAATTTCAAAGTTTACCCTAATAAAGTTCTATAACATCATTCTCATGGGAATAAAGAAAATATAGAGCTGCTATATTAATATAAGTGAATTTAGCTGGACTTGATTAGTAATGAAAGTGTTTCACCACTCATCCAATGGTTTCCTCAGTTTTCATTAGTGGTAGGGATATCCATAAGTCTTTTTGAAAAGGTGATGAAAGGGTCTAGTGTGTGCCGAAATGTTTCTGTGTATATGAAAAAAAGACTGAATTAAATGAGTGTAATTGGAGACATACAGATTCCCCAGATTCCCTTCAATTTACGACCAATGTAAAATAATGCTGCGGATGGTAAGATTATCAATATTGGTTTTTACCAATAGCAATCCTTTATAATTAAGATTATTATTCTCCTGTGGAAAAATTGAAACTTACTGGGTAGCAGTTTTACATTTTAAAAACCTATGATCAACCTGTCTAATCCAAAAAGGGATATTATCTAGTGCCAAAAGGGGAAGGAAAAGTCTGGTATGTTAAGAGAATATGGGTTACAACAGAAAGAAATAGTAAGAGAATCTGTAGTGAATAGAAGAAGACTAGTTAAAGGAAATAAACAGAGGGGGGATATGGTGTGAATGTGTGACGAAAAAAGAGCCAAGAAACTAGGACAGAAGTGTAACAGCTGAACAATGTCACAAGGACCAAGGAGCAAAAGGAATTTGTCTCCGAGACCTTGTCAGGACATCAATCACAAAGCTTGGTCTGTTCTTTGGAAACATTATAGAATAAGAAATAAAGACATTGCAGGTTTCCCCAGGGGAGTCAGAAAGAAACACTGAGAATTAAAATAGACGTAAATGTTCTTTATGCTGCATGTATTTCTCTCAGTGATCTCTAGGTCAAATATAAGTGAAATTACCCAGACAATTGCACAACAGAAGCTAAGAGCTGGTTAGAGAACCATTAGCATTATGAAATCCTTTTTCTTTAGACGGAAATATATTTAGAATTCTAATAATGAAATAATGAAAGGTATTTTATCGGAAAAACAGAGAATAGAATGATAACAGAATAATGTCATAATGCACTTTCATTTAGCAAATAATCTCAAGTCATACTTTTAACTACTGTCCAAGTATTTGATTTGATGAATAAAACATGTATTATTAAGGAGAACAGGCGTGATTAATGTATTCAGATCGAAGTGCACCAGTATTTTTCTGGTTCACATAAACAATAGGAAAGTACATTCATTTCATAGCTCTTGGAATGCTGTTAAAACCTCTTAGGAGGTATGGCTTTTCCTAAAGGGCTACCATGGAAATTACCCAGAAGTCTTCATTCTTTATTTACTTTAAATTGATGTACAGTAAGTGGAACTTATATCATGAGACAAACCAGGACTGGTACAAACCGGATTATAATAGCAAACTGGATTGTAACAGAGTTACTTAGCATTAACAAGATAAGTTCAACATTATAACCTTTCCTTTATCAAGTGACATTGTTGATCTAATAAGGGGGGAAAAAACCTTTATTGGAAACCACATGTGACTTTGTGTATTTCTCTATTCATTACCTGTTCAGTAATATCCTTACCTTGATCAGGAGATAAAACTGCATGTAACATGTAAAGTGTAGTTTTACGGAAAATGCATATGGAGACAAATTGCTTGTTGCCTTGATACTGAAGACCATACATGTTTCAGTCAAGAGAAAACCTGGAGAACTGCCAAAAGAGTTATTTAAAAACAATAAGAGCAAAGTCTATCTGCAGTATGATATGATGCTAAATTCTACTTATGAGCTGTGTAGGATTTGCACGGCCCACATTCCAAATTGCAACATTTTCCAATTTACATTTACCGATACCAAGGGCAGTCGGTCTGTGTCCGTGACTTCTGCCCCGGTTACGCACTGCTGGCTTGGTAAAACTGCTGCTTTACCATCTCTAAATTCTAACAGGGCGATGCACCGAGCGGCGCTCGGAACATCGCTACTTGGCGCTGTTCTATTCCGGCACTTTCAACGCCAGCTATTAGCTGGTGTTGAAAGTGCCGCAATAAAATGCCGCTCTTGGCATATAACATCACTTGCGGTGGCTGCGCTGTTAACTTTCGCGTTAGCCACGCAGCCGCCGCAAGGAAGGAGTTAAAGTCACGCTAACCGATATAACATCGGTTAGCGCAACTTTAACTCCAAATCAGGAGCGATGCGCCCGTTGGTGCATCGCCCTGTAAATGTTTAATTTTAGCTCTCCTTCTTTAAAGTGCATGTCCTACCATTTATTACTATTGAATCTCATCTGTCCCTTCCCTTCCCTGAGGAAATCATCCTCAGTGAATCGGACACACAGTGCTTACCACACCTTTGGTTTCAAGATCAATGTTATTGTTGTCTAATCATGTTCATTTTTGCCATTAATGGAATAGTATTTATGTAGTCCTTTATGTTTTATTTAAAAGTGAACTCTCTGCAAACTATGCATCAGTCAGTTCTGTTCCAAATCCAGGATCTATCGTTGACCCTAGTCCCAAAACTAGACCTGCACATTTCTGTTTTCCAGACCCACATAACAATAATCCGTACAAACACAATTCAAGAGCCTTAAACACAATTTGCAAATCTGACCTAATACATAATTTTACTCACACTTAACCTTTAAAATCCTGAATGATTTGGACATGTCTATCGGAATGACATTCTTCTCACCTGAGATCTATTAGTATTAAGGACAGTTAACACATCCAAACCCATGGCTTCATATACTAATCTTCTTAGAATGTCCCTGAAAAAGCCTTTTGGAAACTCTCTGCAATTAAGTAACAATGACACAAGTTTACAATGTCAAGCAACTGCTGAAAATGTTTGGTTTTTTTAAAAATACTTTTCCAAATAAGTGACCTTCTGCAGTCTAGGTCATATTTCAGTGCTGGTCTCAAGATTATGAGGAGAGACACAGAAGAAAGGGGATTCAGAGTCTCTATTTTTCTTCTACCTTGGGAGCCTGCAACAAATCATTTAAAACTTGCTTTATTTCAAGAATAATACAACACACAGCATTTTGGAGCCTGAGGAAACAGAGCTAACAAAACACCAGGCATTTTCTTTGATTTCTTCCCATTACAGTTAATAGAAATTGATGGTCCTATAGCACAAGTTAACAGCTATCATCCATACAGAAAGCTTACTCCAGTTTTTATTAAAGTGACTCTTAACATTACTACAGACCTGTCAACATCTGGCTTTTTACAGTAAAAGTAAATAAACAATGCTAATACCTCTTCCCACTGTGCATACCAACCCTAAACAGATGTCAGCGTTGCCTTTCATTTTCTATGCTTGCATGTGCAGTGTACTTCATCCCCATATTCACTATGCAAATAAATTCATTCTCATGCCATCTTCACCCTGAGTGCAGAGTAATAATGATTATTATTTTAGCTGATTTGATTCCCCAACAAGTTGGGAACTTGGTTTTTTTAACAAAAAGTTAAAAAAGTATTAAAAGATTGCAGTCGAAATTTAGAAACCTTAGATCAAAGATTTGAAATTTGTAATTAAAAAATTGTGAATTTCAATTAGTTCTTTAGAAATGTTGGTGGCGGGAATGTCACTAGTTTTATTCATCTCTAGTCTTATCAAGGTAAGAAGTGGCCACTATCTGCCAAACAAATTGCGATCAGTATTCAATATACAGTCAATCAAATTTCCTTTACCGATATTTAAAAGTGACAATTATTTCACACACCCAAAAATAACTGTTTGGACCAAGTGAGTTACAAAACCTGTTTGTAGTTGAAGGTACAGGATGGCCTAAGCGGCAGTACTACAGATTTTACATAATGACGGGCTGGGTAATTATCAACATCCAGGCAAACAAACTTATTAACGGAATACCAGAAGCATTGCAAGATATTTTCCTAGTTCAAAAGGATGATACGTATAAGTATATAAGATACTGTAATTGTACTGCTGTGTCTAGTTAACAGTTTCTCATTCAGGTCATGTAGGATTCAGGAAGATTAAATAAAATGGAAAGAATGTCAGGTGAAATCTAAATTTAAAAAATGTAACTTGACACAATTATTTTTTTGTTGCCAGAGCCATTTCCTGTAATAACAGGTGGCATTGAAAGACAATAAGTAGAGAAAGAGCTGCCAATAACACGGAGATGTACCGGTATTCAAATTCATTATCTCCATTTTACATTGTTTTAGAGACTTTTAAAGCATTGCTTGGTCTCAAGGTAAATAAGAAGAAACTCATTTTACCTTGGATAAGTTTAAAAAGCTGCAGAGTATCTTCAATAGAAGCACATAGAATGTAAAGTGTGTAATATTGTGTAGAAATTCTACTTACACCATATAATAGTTTATATAAAATATAATCTTGTGAAAGTACAAGATGAGGGACGTGGCTTTGTATTGTTTTTTTAATAAAGTATTTGAGAGGACAATACAAGTTATTTCAGGTGCATGTGGTGCAGAGTTTGCAGTGTTTATTTAGACCCACACTCAGTGGCTATTAGCCAAAATAATAAAAGGTGCTACCCTATTCGGTCCTCTACCAGAGACCAGCAATAGCACAAGCAAAAAATACACCTGACAAAGGTGGCAGAGCATTCCCCGCAGTTCTGCTGCTGCTGTTCTGCTTCAGCCAATCACTAACGCTGTTGCCAGTCTGACCCCTTCTGACAGAACACCAGTAGCAGAGAGCCTAGGGAACAAGTCCTGGTAAGTATAATTAGGAGCCTCTCAGAAAGTTTTAAGCCCAGCAAGGTCTGGTTTGGGGGGGGGGGGGGCAATTAAGTTAGGTTTACATTGTTGTTTGATGGATAGACATGTCCTTTAATGTAAAATTATTGTTAACTGACTGAAACTCTCTAGATTTGGCATCTAAAAATAACTCAAAAGATTGTTATTTTATTATAGGCCAAATAGTTATTTTGTCCAAAATAAAAGCCCTTTAATAAGCCAGCTGTTGAGGCGGCTAATGAAAACGATACAAATAAATACACACTTTCCCCCTGCCGAATGGCAAAGCAATATGTATTAATTAAATTGCAATGTTAACTTACTCCCAAATGGAGCTGGGTCGGGTGGACTCAGACCCTGGCCCCTTTGCAAAGGAAACGACTGGCTAACTTCAATTTGCAGACATTGTATCCGTCCTAATAGCAATCCACATTGTTAGATACATATAAGCGCCATATAAGCTGGCCCGGGTGCGCTCATGCCCCGAGCCCTTCGCATGGGTCGCTCACTGCGTATCGATCAAAAACCATATGTTGGGATGGGTGCATCAACCGGACAAAGACATCCACCGTAGATAAAACGTAACTTCTATTAGTACAGATATACAGGCATAACATTGAAATTTAGAATGTCTGACGCGTTTCATGCTTTCTTAGCACTTCATCAGAGGCGCCTCTGATGAGGTGCTAAGAGAGCATGAAAAGCGTCAGGTGGTTCTAAGGTATAATGTTATGCCTGTATATCTGTACTAATAAAAGTTATGTTTTACCTACGGTGGATGTCTTTGTCCGGTTGTGTCCCAAATGTGTATTACCGAGCACCCAGAGACACTCAAACACATTACCCAAGGCTAAGACAGTAAAATACTTCCTTAACTGAAGTTCCATTTTTTTTAATAAATAAGGTTGAATAAAATAAGCTTTTTACCTGCTATTCTACCGTTAAGGGGCTTTATATTTCTGTGTATATCTTATAATAAATGACCAGGTTTAAACCTTGCCCTATTATTTGTAGAGTCTGTATTTAAAACTAAATTCAATTTGAGGGTTTTATTATGCGCAGGTGGTAGGGTTTCTTCTATTAAGACTTCCCAGCTGTGTTCGATTTAAGTACATTATTCTTAAGGTCACTTGTGTGATTGAGTGGATTTTTATTTGTATAATATGTAGCTGGGCTATCTTGCTTTGATGAAATTACTTGCCACTGCTGAACTTGGTTCCAAGTTTTCCTTATAGCATGCAATATCAGCCTGTACTATGTTATTCTTGTTTCTTTGGATTTTATATTAAAAGGCATGTCTACCCTTAAAATAAAAAGCTGGTCACGTGTCGATTACCTGCCCCCAACCCCAATTTATATACTTTTATTGGGTGTATTACTAACCAGATATTTAAGTATAATTATTGCTTCCTGAGTAATCTGGCTCTGTCCTCCAAGCAGTCAATCAAAACTGCGACAGCTGACATCACAACCAATTATTGACTGCTGATTCCCTTGCTGCCTCCACAGCACATGATCAAGTAAAAAGCTCATTGAGTAGAGGGGGGAGGTGGGTACCTTTGCCAGAAAGTAACGTGAACGTGATTTATTGTCTAATATCAATATTTAAAGAAAAGTAAACTTAACTAGGCTAAATTTAAATTCAACTAAACACATTTTTTTAAGTTGAAAGCTTTGCTCCCCAGAACACCTTTATATTATTAAATACTTCTAGTATTGTTGTATTTATGTATGTATATATAGTTTGTTTATAAAGGTGTACGGTAATAATATACAATAAAGTTATACAAGGGGGGTAAATAAATAAATAGTTCAGGACATAAGTGCTAAAGCTTTGCCACAAGTAAAAAGGAGGTCCATGCCCTGTAGAGCTTGCAATCGAGTTAGGAGGGTAACATACATGTACAGATAAAGGAAAGGGTATAAGTGCAGTAGTGAGACTATCCAGTGCAAATTAAAACAATCATATACTGTGCTGGTTACCAGATAGGTAGGATGTAAAGGTAGATTTACACCTGCTGATTGAGGTTTCTTGAAGAAAGACGAGGGGGAATAGAATTCCAGAGGGTGGGATCCACAAGAGAGAGGAAGCAGTATGAGTGGGGGTTCTGTACAGGAGATGGTTATGTGATGATCGAAGGATGAGTGTGGGAACATATGGGGACACTAGAGTGAAAATATAAGAAGGATTTTGTATACAATACACTGTTTAATATGGAGCCAGGTTGTGGTCCAGTACAGAGGAGATTTCGGATCCTGTTTATTAGAGAGTGAAAAAATATGTGCAGCATAGTTTAGTATCGACTGAAGGGGGGGAGACGTGGAAAGCAGGAAGGCCAGAAGTAGTAGGTTACAAAAGTCCAGGTGCGATAGGATGAGAGCATGCATAAGCATAGCAGTAATCGTGAGAGAAAGGAACCTGCAGATTTTAGCTATATTGAAAAGGAAAAAGCAGCATGTTTTTGTAATATAGCTAATGTGGTTAGAAAAGGAGAGGAATCAATAATTAACCCATAGGCAGCATGCTGATTCAATAGGGTAAATGTATTGTCAACAAAAGTAGAGAAAGATAGGATAGAATTAGGTTTAGGTGGGAAAAAAAAATTTGAGGGAGTGTTGTGACATCCAGAAGATGGCAAGGAGACAGAGGCTGTGCATGCAATGAGTAGATTAACTAAGAAGGCTTCCATGTTGTTTCCAGTACAATTTACAGCTTATGTAGCCTTAAAAAAACTTTGTTAGCATGTGCACCTATTAGCCACAATAGGTATACGTGCATTCTTACTCAATGCTTGAAAAAATAAATAAACTGCAAATATTACTTTTGTTTTGTGGAATGCGTGAAAATAGATATTGGGTTTAAAGTCAATTGTACACTGTAAAATCTCTGTTGTGTGTCTGAGAGGCAGGATCTGCTGTAACATGGTCTGTGCCTAACAGAGGTGGGTCTCTGTGCTTGTAATCTAATTGTCTGTCAGCTTCTAGGGGGCAAGGGGTTGAACCTCATTTAAGGCCTTTCCCATGAGCGATTAGCTCTGAGCGATTTTCTGTTTTAAAGAGATTTTTCTGTTTTTAAGAGAATTGACAGCGTTAAAAAACTAAAGCGTTTATTAACTGTGGTTGCAGCCTAGTAAATGTACTAACCTAACACTATTTATTTCTAGGAGGGTGCCTGTGTAAGTAATTAATCACTAGTGCATTTTTATTTTTTTTTACTACTTACTGCTTGAATAAGGTGGTAGGAATTGTTTGAGTAAACTCAAAGCACTGGATTACTAAAACAAATACTTGTGTTTAAAAAACACTGTTACCTGTGGAGCGGGGGCTGGTAGGAGACAAAGGAAAGGTTTTTTTTTTTCTCTCTCTCTCTGATTGGATGGGGGTGTAACTAATTGGTTTAAATTGGCTGAGGCCTGTTGGCTCTGGTTGGTTTTGAACCTCATTTAAGGCCTTTCCCATGAGTGATTAGCTCTGAGCGATTTTCTGTTTTAAAGAGATTTTTCTGTTTTTAAGAGAATTGACAGCGTTAAAAAACTAAAGCGTTTAAAACAAGAAAGCGTTTAAGAAGAACACTATTTCTCTGCTGGGTCTCTGCTGTGTATTGCTGTTTAGTATGGACAGTTTTGTTGGGGCCGCGCAATGTGCATCCTGCCGCATGTATGGGATCTTGGAGCAGCCGCCCCAGGGGACCTATGTATGTGTCAGATGTGAGTGGGTTGCCCATTTGGAATCTGAGGTACAGAGTCTAAGGGGTAAACTTGCAGCATTGCAGGACTTGGCAAACCTGGGGGAAATGCAGGTACTGGCAGGGGCCAGTAAACTGGTGGGTGGAGATAGGGCAGATAAGGTGGAGAAGGAAGATAGATTTGTAAGGGTCACCAGGGGAAGTAGGGGACGGAAGGATAGGGGGGCTTCTTCCCAGCTGGTCGATCCCAACAGATTTGCCATTTTAGGTGAAGATGTGGAGGACGATGGCTTGGAAGCAGCATGTATGGAGCGGGCCTTTCCCTTGAGCACCCAGGGGACGGCCATCTCCAATACAAGGGAGGGAGAACTGGGGGCTAGGAAGGATAGACAGGTGGTAGTGGTTGGGGATTCTATTATTAGAAGGGTAGATAGGGTAATCTGTCGCCAGGACCCTGCATGCCGAACAGTGTGTTGTCTGCCTGGTGCTAGGGTTCGACATGTGGTGGATCGTGTAGACAGATTATTGGGTGGGGCTGGGAGTGACCCGGCGGTCTTGGTTCACATTGGTGCCAATGACAAAGTTAGAGGTGGAGGTGAGGTCCTTAAAAATGATTTCCGAGAATTAGGGGCCAAGTTAAAAGCAAGGACCTCCAGGGTAGTGATTTCAGAAATACTACCGCAGCCACGTGCTACGCTAGGGAGGCAACGGGAGCTCAGGAGTATAAATGCGTGGCTAAGAGAGTGGTGTAAGGAGATGGGGTTTGGGTTTTTAGAGAACTGGGCTGACTTTTCTATTGGCTACAGGCTCTTTAGTAGTGACGGATTGCACCTCAATGGTGATGGTGCAACTGTTTTGGGGGAGAAGATGGCTAGGGGGTTGGAGGAGATTTTAAACTAGGTATGGGGGGGGAGGGAACGTTTAACTACACAGGGGTAGATAGAGAAGTTAGGGATCTGGGGGCTAGTAACACAACGGAGGGAGGAGAAGGAGGAGGGGGGAGCATAGAGGATAAGGAGGCATGTACGACCATGTATGGAAGTAAATCAATTGATAATCTAAAATGTATGTTTACAAATGCAAGGAGTCTGGCTGGAAAAACTGGCGAACTTGAAATAATAGCGTTAAAGGAAAGGTATGATGTAATTGGTATAGCAGAATCATGGCTTAATGATTCACACGACTGGACAGTAAATATTGAAGGGTACTCCTTATTTAGACATGACCGAGTTAATAAGAAAGGAGGAGGAGTATGTATGTATGTTAAACAGGAATTGAAGCCAAATTTAAAAGATGGAATAGATGGGGGAGCAAACGATGCGGCAGAAACATTATGGGTGGAACTGTGTACAGGAAGCAAGAAGGTAGGTAAATTAATTGTTGGAGTGTGTTATAAGCCGCCAAATGCCGGGGAAGAGGTGGAAATGAATCTCCATATGCAGTTGGCGAAGGCTGCTGGTATGGGGCATGTTCTGGTTATGGGGGATTTTAACTACCCTGAAATAGATTGGAGTAATGGAACTGCCAGCACCTCAAAAGGTATAAAGTTCTTAAATTTCCTATATGAGCATTTTCTTTCACAGATGGTAGAAGTTCCTACTAGAAAGAATGCGTTGTTGGATCTGGTGATATCTAATAACCCAGAGCTCATTTTGGAGATGAAGGTAATGGGAAGCTTAGGGAATAGTGACCATGATATAGTGTCATTTAATATAGGTTGCAGAAAACTAAAGTGCACTGGCTTAACAAAAACTTTTAACTTTAGGAAAGCTAATTTTATGCTTTTAAAGGAATCGCTCCTGCTCATAGACTGGGGGGAACTGTTTCTAGGTAAAGATACTGAGCAGATGTGGACCACTTTTAAAGGGATATTAAACTATAACATTTCCAAATCGGTACCTTTAGGAAACAAGTGTAAAAAAATTAGGTCCACTCCTGCATGGCTTAATGCTCAGGTAAAAAGGGAAATGGAACAAGAAAAGGGCTTTTAAAATTTTGAAAGCAGAAGGCACAGAACAGGCTTACAGGGACTTCAAAAGTTGTAATAAAGAGTGCAAGAAAGCAATTAAACTAGCTAAAATAGAAAATGAAATACGGATTGCCGAACAAAGCAAGTCCAACCCCAAGATGTTTTTTAAGTATATAAATGGTAAAAAAATGAGGACTGAGAATGTGGGACCATTAAATAATGGAGCTGAGGTGGTTGTAGAGGATGCCGAAAAGGCTAATCTGCTAAACCGTTTTTTTACATCGGTTTTTACTGTTGAGAATCCTTACAGTAGGGATTGTAACAATGTGCAGGGAGGAAATGAAGAGTTTTCACATTGGATAACAGAGGATATGGTACGGAATCAATTAGACAAAGTTAATATCAATAAAGCGCCAGGACCAGATGGATTGCATCCTAGGATTTTAAAAGAGCTTAGTTCAGTTCTAGCAAGACCACTGTGTCTCATCTTTTCAGATTCGCTTTTGTCTGGGGATGTGCCGCTGGATTGGAAAAAAGCCAATGTAATACCAATATTCAAAAAAGGTAGTCGTTCACAGCCTGGTAACTATAGACCTGTAAGCCTAACATCAGTGGTAGGGAAGGTGATGGAAACTTTGTTAAGGGATCATATCCTTGACTTTGTCTCCAGAGATCATCTTATTAGTAGTAGTCAGCATGGATTTATGAGAAATAGATCATGCCAGACAAATTTAATTGGTTTTTATGAAGAAGTGAGTAAGAAGTTAGATTCAGGCACAGCTGTGGATGTGGTATATTTGGATTTTGCAAAAGCCTTTGATACTGTGCCACATAGGCGACTAATGTATAAACTGAGGACTGTTGGCCTTGAAGAAAACATTTGTTCATGGATAGAGAACTGGTTATTGGACCGCAAACAGAGAGTGGTGGTTAATGGAGCTACATCTATGTGGGCTAAAGTTCTAAGCGGAGTTCCTCAGGGTTCTGTACTGGGGCCGCTTCTGTTTAATCTGTTTATAAATGACTTAGAAGGGGGCATTGAGAGCAAGGTCTCTGTGTTTGCTGATGACACTAAATTATGCAGAGCTTTGGAAACTTCCAATGATGTGCAAGTGCTGCAAGCAGAATGGCAGATGAGATTCAATGTTGATAAATGTAAGGTGATGCATTTGGGATTTAATAATCCCTGTGCCACCTACAGCATAAATAACTCTGTGTTAAGTGCATCTGAAATGGAAAAAGATTTGGGGGTTCTGGTAGATAACAGACTTAGCTGTAGCAAACAATGCCAGGTAGCAACAGCTAGAGCTAGCAAGATATTGTCTTGTATAAAGAGGGGAATGGAATCAAGAGAGAAAAATATTATTCTCTCTCTTTACAAGGCACTGGTAAGGCCACATTTGGAATATGCGGTGCAGTTTTGGAATCCCATATACAAAAGGGACATCTTGGAAATTGAGGCAGTTCAGAGAAGGGCAACTAAATTAATAAGGGGAATGGAGGGGCTTGAATATGCAGGCAGATTAGACAAGTTAGGGCTGTTTACATTGGAGAAGCGGCGGTTGCGTGGGGACATGATAACCTTATACAAATATATTAATGGCCCATACAGTGAACTCTCTGGTGCATTGTTCACTAATAGGTCATATCAGAGGACTCGTGGACATCCTTTAAGGTTGGAAGAAAAGAAGTTTCATCTTCAAGTTAGGAGAGGTTTCTTTACAGTGAGAACGGTGAAACTGTCTTCAAGCAGAGGTGGTAATGGCAAGTTCATTGAATAACTTAAAAAAGGCCTGGATAAGTTTCTAAAACTAAAAAATATTGAGAATTACTGGTATTAATGCATATAGATTGGTTGATCCAGGGATACTTTCCGATTGCCGTTTGGAGTCAGGAAGGAATTTTTTCCCCCCTTTTTTAGCTGGGTTTTTTGCCTTCCTTGGATCAACTGTTAGTAGGGTTAAAAAAAAAAAAAAAAGGGAATAGGTTGGACTTGATGGACGAATGTCTTTATTCAACCTTAATTACTATGTTACTATGTTACTATGTAAGGGGGCAGCTTTCTTGTTTTGATCTTCTGTGCAACAGAGAGCATGTAAAGTGTACTGCAACCACTAAGACTTCCACTAAATCAAATAGATTATCACAGCCACGGCTTGACACAGCTTGTTGTGGCTGGGGGGTTTATACCCAGAGGTTGGCTCTGCAAAAAGTAGCCAGGATGGACATAAAAAAAATTGAAATTAAGCAAATGATGAAATTCAGCATAAACCTTGAAGTGTTTATCAAATTCTGTAACCTTCATTCCTCATTGCCTTGAAACCATGTTCCTACCCTTGAATAAACTTTTTTTTCCTGTAGCCTTGGTTCTTTAGGGATTTTATTTTTTATTTATTTCCAACAAAAGTTTTTGATGTCTCCTCCCTTCATATTTATAACCTACATGTCTTGTTGCCAATCAAGGCCAAGTAATCCTTCTTATATTTGATTTTGATATTGATTTGATGAAACAAGTTTTTTGTTAACTGTTCTACTTCTACATGTAATTGCTATGCCTATTAATTCTTCCTATGTAAGATAAAACCAATAATTTGTTTACCGGTACTTTACTGTCCCCCCACATTGGTTCCTTAATTAAATTTAGAAACTAAATATTAAAAGGGTTTGAATACTATTAACCCAGTAGGATTAGGATTTTTTTTTTTACATTTCTAGAACAGAAGCCATTAGCTTGTAAAACTAATAGTTTGTGTACTTTCCATAATGTGACAAGTCCTGGTTGGCTAATTGGCTTGACGAGAAACAAATTGAGATTAAAAAAAAATAATTGCAGATGTTCGGTTGGCCAGAAACCAGGGTAGGCAACAAACAATAAGATTCAAAGAAGGATTTTTTATTAACTTATGTACAAAATAGTTTTCTCAAAATGTTTGACAGTGTAAACAGATAATTTGTCTGTCATGGACACCCTTCTGCACTTGTCAATGTCATATTATCTAAACTATGGTGATATGTATGATATTTCCAATAAATGAGATAATCAATCAAGCACGTATTTGGTTGGAATGAGCTGCCCAGCTGAGACAGGAAATGCGGAGCAGTTGTTAAATAAATGAAACATTTTATCAGCTTAACCCCTAAAATCAATTTCTATTTCACACCAGGATTTTTTCCTTATACACAGTTACATTTACCTAGAACAACGCTGATCAAACACATTTGCCATCACTTGCTGTTTATTTCTTCTCTGTGGCAATGCTCCTTAAGGCTTTGAGATTTTGTACATGCAAATGACTCCAAACCTGGACAGAAAAACAAACATGATATATGCACTGCAGTCCGTTGCACATAAATTCTTAATTAACATTTGCATAGAAGAATTTTGGTGCCCACAGCTGGTTTTAGGATTAGTAGACATTTATTTTCCCAGAAGTGAAAGTGAAATGAATCAAACGGGTAAGGCAAATGCGGGAATTTAGCATAAACAAAATATATATAAATATTATTTCCTTTCCCTCATGCCACAATGATTCAATGACTGTTCTGATCTGTAGTAAAAACAAAGAGCTAGGACTATTTTTGATGTGATTGCTGCACAATTAGTTATTTGATTCATTATTTCATTCATAGGGAAATAAAACCTATCCTTCTTTATTATAATTTGGGCTTTTAGAAGACGAGATGGATTTATTGATCTTTTTCAGCTTTTATTTTTCTTTATCCTGGTATGTGGCTGCTTTTCACCGATAACCTGCAATGGTTCAGTTTAAAGGTTGTCTGTGAGTGTCTCTCACATTGACATCATCATTACAGCCATTCACTGCAAGAAATGTGTTAGGTTTGTTTTGTGAAACAAGTTCATTTTATGATGCGAGGACACCAGCCTGTAGAGAGGTGAAACTAGAGTGAAGTCCTATATTTTTGGGTTCTTGAAATGAAATATAAACCATGCTTGAAAGACTTAACATTCAACCAATCCCACTAGGATGCTGGTATATACAAATGTTTTCCTAGATACTCATGTCCTTTAGATAGAATGACCTGTCGTTAAGGAGATCTTCCTTTCTCTGTTTACCATTTGCGGTGTTCTGTATTAATATTTAATTAACTTCACAAGCATTGAACAGCACTGCATAAATATTATAATTGGAAGGAAAATTAGTTCTGCAAGACATGGTTGGAATGTGTACACAGAGCTGTATGCTAGGCAACCTTCACAAGCCTAATACAGATTTCATGACTTTCTCCAGTTATCGGAATTTTTGCAGTACCAGAGAGGCAATCTTGTGTGCAGATGATGGATGAGCACTCAAAGGCAGAATTTGAACGGAATACTATTCAATCTAATATAAGGTTGTCACAGCACGAGGCAATGGTCCTTGTCACTTGATGCTTTTCTAAGTAAGATTTTTCTGCTCTACTGATATTATTTGATGGAAATGTTAGGCTTTGGGCAAGGTCCCGGGAGGAGGCAATTAATTGAGTTTGAATCTAATATAAAAAATACTGTTACTAAACTACAGATAACTTGAGAATATAAGCAGCCATAGGTGCCAAATGATGAGATGTTTTGTAATCTTGCAATGAATGGGGGTAAGATACGGTTTAGCCATTCAAAATTATATTTAATTGTTTAACTCCACCCACAACCCCCTTCGTACAGTACTTACCTTTCTCCCCAGTGCTCCTAACATCAGTCCACCAGTCCCTTGCCGTAATTGCCATCTCCTTTATAGCTTTGGCTACTCAATGTGAGCTCACACATCTTATAAGCATCCGGATTTTGCAGCCGGAAGAGAGGTAATGTGTGGTTAAGGACCGTCTGTCTTCAATGTAAGATATCTGATATTAGGAGAGCTGGGGAGAAATGGAAGTATTGCACAAATGGGCTTTGGGGAGTGTTAAGCTTAGAATTAAAATGTAATTTGGAGGTTGAACATGCTCTTTAAAGCGCTAACCTGCTTGTTTTGATGTTTCAGGGTTAACGCAACTTAAAGAAGAGATTTGCACCTTGTGGCTCTCTTTCTATTCCTCTGTAATCCCCCAGGAAAAATATTAACAGGGAGATTCAATAAAAGTTGTTATCGTTAAAAATTATGCTAATTTTGCCCCAACACCAAATAAGATGTTAGCTTTCAAATGTTAAATAATATCTGATTGGTTGGGGCAAAATTAGCACCATTTTTAACAATAAGAACTTTTATTGAATAACCCTGTAAGTGCTTTTGAACAGGGTCACATTGTGCAGCTTGCCCTTTGATCTGGCTGTGTAACTTACACTTCTTTTTTTGGTTTCCTTTGATACTCCTTTTAAATATTGAACTGCGCTAGTCAGAAATCTGACTAGCTCACGTTAACCTGATGTCACATTACCATTATTTTAGGGATATTGAATCTCCTTGATAATGTTAATCGCAAAATGACCATCCCAGGGAACTTTGGAACATAGCAGGAAAGCTGGGAATTACAGTATATGGTGACTTGTGAAAGGCCAACATTACATTACATTTAACGTCCCTATACAATCCCTTTGAGGTAGTGCTAAACTTAACAAATGGGAAATTGTATGATGTGTGCTTCTAAAAACATTTGGAAACGACACTGTGCCCTAAAAATGTGTAAAACCCACTTGTAACATGAGATTGGGCTGCTTGGGTTTCACACCAATTTTAATGATATTTCCTCTCCCTGAGAATGTTTGTGAGCGATATACTATTAAATAATATTTGTGCAGTATTATTACTGTGCCACATGAGCAAAGTGACCATAAAACATTAAATTGAAAACTAATGAAAATGTATTTCCCTTTTATTTGCTGGAACAAACAGAAATACAACAGGTCGGGAATTTTATATTTAATGTACAATTCACAATGCGAAATGGAGCATAAAACTTCAAATTTGTGCAGAATAAATCATCTTCCCCCAAACATTGTAGTTACTAGGGCTGCAAGGCTGGGTAAATATAGAAGCTGCTGGTTTTGCTGAGAATGTTTGATGCCCCTGGGAGCCGTTATCTAAAATTGAGCCTTCTGAGTTTGATTTCATTCATTCTGATAAAAAATCAAATAATAACCGAGGACTTAGAAACAGAATAAAAAGAATAGAAATTAAGTCGAACATTACTGATCCATTTGATTCCATGTATTGTACATATCAGGGAATAAAGGGGAAAAAAACAAGTCATAATTTGGATGGAAAATGATATGGATTATATGGATGTAAAATTCATTTTCAACTTAACTTTAATCAGCACTAACACGTGATATATCCGCTGAAGTAGTAATGTAATGTTCAGTGATAACATTACTTGCTGTTACTTACATATAAAGGCCATTTTGTATTCACCTGCTTTAATTGGTTCTTTTGTTGGAGGAATATGAATGAGTCTGGAGAAAATGCAATTTTTGGAAATGGAGCACTAATTCATCAAAATTTCATCATTCAAAATTCCAAAGAATCCTGCACCCTTTACTAAAGGCAGCTGATACCGACCAAGGGATATATATATATATATATATATATATATATATATATGTGACTGTTCAGCGATGTTGTCCTGCTGACTAGCCAGTGTTCTGCACTTTACAAAAAAAAGATCCATTCAATATTGCATGTGTGAGGACATCTTTTTAGAATAGTAGTCAGGTATAATTGTTCTTCTGAGCAGAGGAAAAGTGATGTTGTCAAGGTGTTGCATTTAAACGGCCAAAAAAAAAGAAAACAGTGGGAACAGATTTGGAACTAAAAGAAACTAATGTCATCATGAGTGGCTGAAAGGACAGTTTGACACATCGTTTTAATCTTGCCAAGCAGGTTGTAAATAGAAGATAAAGAAAGAAAGCAATTTATGATATGAAAAAGTGCCAAGAAGATTCTATTGCAAATTTTAAAAATTCCCTATTAAAATTCCCAACGTTTCTTGGATAATTACAAACATAGAAATTTGTAAAATGTCATTAATTTGCACACAGAGCCAACTGCAGACCAAGGGGTAAAATTTTTACATTCTATTTTCATTGGTGTAGAAAATCTTGGAAAATTCTGAAGTCATGTGAAATGGTAGAAACCGACTGTTAAAGAAATGAACATACAAAACTAATAATTTGTTGTATGAACTAAATCAGGCGTGTCCGACCTGTGGCCCTCCAGATGTCTACAAATCCCAGAATTCCTGGGCTGCATTCGCAAATCAGGAATGGTGGGAGTTGTTTTTTTTACAAACATTAGGAGGGATGCAAATTGGACATTACTGAACTAAATTAAACAATGGTTTTTACTAGGAGCGATTAGTAACTTTAATTTCATAGACAACAGATAATTCCATTATTTTAGGCACCGGATTATTATAGCTTCTCTTTTCTTTCCACAGTGCTTATGACTTTGACTATGATTACTACCGAGATGATTTCTACAGTCGGTAGGTCGATTCTGTTTCTTACTTGTTCCAGTAATGTTGCAATGTAACTTCGCTATCATGACTTTAAGTGAATTTTCGCTCAGTTGGAAAAGAAAGGGGAAAAAAATCACTAGTTCAGTAGGTCTACAAATGGTTTCCTGCAGGGAGACCACAAGGTTCTCGTAGAACAGCACTTGTTGTTTTGACTTTGGCAATTCATGTAATCTGAGAACTTAAAAAACGATTTTAGAAAGCCTTTATAAAGTATAGAGAACTGTTTGTATTAACAGATAATAAACCTTTACTGCAGTTAGTCCTTTTAAATTGAGTCTTTACAGTAATGCAAATCCAACCTAATTGACTCTGTTATACTGTACGTTATTCTTCCAGCTTGTGGCACTAAACGATTTACAATGGACACTAAACCATATAATGAGAATTCTCTAATACCAAACAAATGGCAGACATCAAGTCTTTTAATCTCCATATCTTCACCTTGAAGGCAAACCCCATCTGAGTTGCTTTTTGCCTTGAAGTGCCTACACCAACAGTAAAACGCAAGATTTTTTCTTAAATCTCCATAATTTCAGAAAAGGCTAATGGCAAGCTTGCACGTTTCACCAGAGCGAAAATAACTTAGTTTCGGTAGGGAAAATATTATGTGAAAAAGATTTTACTGAGAATCTTTTTATTTCCTCCGTAGGACAGAAATAAATGAGTGAATTCATCTTTTCAAGTCGTATTATATGTATCTGATAGAACCCAGAATGTGAACAGCAGAATAGGAGTTCATGTAGAGTTGAAAAGCAATTAATTCAGTTCCCAGGAAGTTCTGTTATTTCAGACTTGCAAAAAACATCTTCACAACTGGTGTTGGCAAAGGGGCCATTGGGACTTTATTGTAAAACCAAATAAAAAACCTGAATGTATATCATGAAAATTAATCAAAATTCAAATTGCTGCGATAACCTGTGAGTGGAAAATGTATAAATAAATAGAAATCTCAACATGTATTGTGCCCTTTATGTATTGATGATACATATAGCAAAATAGAATTTTGTTGTTGAGTGATGATACTTGTGTCTTTGACCATTTCATTCTAACTCTTGGTTATTGGTACCAAGTTTCCATGATACCTAATCTCACTCTATGATAATTTAAATTCCTTGTGCTTCATAGCCACATATACATATGAACGGGGGACTATAGGTAATTAACTGAAGTCATGCCACCTACTACAATGTTACAAAGAAGAGGGGTTTGGGATTTTTTTTTTTGAAACCCCTAATTAGTGTGAAAATAAAATTATACATTACAAAACTGTCCAATGACCATCATGCCCCTTGGAAAGACAGTAAGGCTTACTTTAAATAATGGTATTTTCCATTCTGACTGCAAGGTACCCAAGTAATAAAAAGATAATTTCTTTACAACACTTTACATAATTTACTCCAGTTTCTTCTGATTTAAAGTTTGGGAGCTTTTCACATTTTCTCTAATTATGTAAGTTTAGACACTATGCAATTTGCTGATAGCAGTTATCTAGATAATATGTAATTAAGTTGACAGAGAATTTATATTCATGCATTAACTCGTTTGTTTGTTCTAAGAAACTCATTTCCAAGCTATTTTAAGCCCTAAATGTATTCCTTTACTGCAACAAAGACACTTATAGCATAAAACAATGACCTATATAGATGATAGGATCTACTGTACTGAATTTTTGATTTTAGTTCAAGGCTCGGTGCACACCAGTGGATATTTACGTGTATCAGTCAGATGATATGGAAAATCTGTAATTTTTTTTGAGGGACTTCCATTTTTTGGTGGGATGTCCCATCGAATCGAACTTTCGGCCATGGTTACTTTTTCCACGACTGTCAGTAATTCGGCCTTGCCGACCGCTCACTACTGGACTTCAGACTTATAATGGAGGGTTATTACTTTATAACACAGTATAAACCAACCCGAATATAAACTGAGGTACTTATTTTTAATGTATAACCCTAGAAAACTGAATGACTTTCTCCTATAAACAGACCCATAGATAGTTCCACAGACAGTCCCATAAAAAGGCTAATACACAGCCCAATAAAAAGTCCAATTCACAGCCCCATAGAAAGTCCCATACACAGCCCCATAGAAAGTCCCATACACAGATGTGCCCTGCATACATTTCTGTGCCACTTGAATATTAAAGATCCCTCCTTTAGAGATGTTTATTGAATCCTGTTACTTCTCTCGTTTTTTTCCGTTTCCCTTGCAGTCTGGGCCGATCTTTGAGTGAGCTGGACAACAATTGCCTAACCCACTGAAATCAAGAGGATTCTGTATGTTACAGGGTACAACTTTTGTTTTCCAAGGGCTATGTGTTATTGTCCAGCTACTCCTTCAAGCATCCAGATCAGACCAGACCCGAGTATAGTAGCTTTGAATGCTAAACAGCAAGTCAAGTTATCCACAATTGTTGTGTGTGTACATATATGTTTGTGTATATGTATATATACTGAATTCAGATGACAGATGCTGTCTCATTTAGCAATGTTTTAGGGTTACAAAAAGACACATTTACCAAGCTTAGACAACAAAAAAAAAGCATTAGAAAGAAGGCATCACACTTAAACAATAGGGATGGGTTTTGGATTGGTTTCGAACCCAGTGCCAAACTGATGGTTTCAAATATTCAAATATTCAATGGTTTTATCGATGATTGAATATACTTTATCGTACTTCGAATACTTGATATCGAATGGTCTGAACTTCGTCTACCATTGATTTTTTTAAGTTAATTTTCTGATCTGATTTTGGAACGAAATGCACCAGTTTCGATCATCTCTAATTATCACAATTTAAACAAAATCCAGAGGTGCCATCATTACGATATGCCATACTTACGGTTACAGATTGCATTGCTATTTGGTTATATTTCACCCCGTTTGTCCAAAGTTATTATTTAATCAGTTGTTATCCTAAGAAACTCAGGACAGAACTTAATTGGAAAATCTAAAGGTTCGTACACATTTGCAATCGCGGGTCCTGACCCGTGATGCACTATGTGTCAGAACAATCTTTTTGGCCAATAATCGGCCCGTGTATGGGCCCTTTATTGGCCGAAACGGCTGGTCATTTGGAGATCCACCCGGTCGGTAAGGCAACGATCCCTGATCAAACGGCCGTTTCGGCCGATAAAGTGCAGATAAAGTACCCTGTACTGTATCCTGTAACACCCTGTACTATAAGAAGGAAGATATTGTCTATCAACTGATTGTAAATATTACCTACAACAATTTCTGTATCAACGTCCTGAATATCATTTTATGAATATCATAGAATGAGAGTGACTATGAACTGATATAACTCAACTCTCGGTCAATAATAGGGAGCTAAAGGTTTAACATACATCTTTGTTTATACAGTATGTAATGTTTAAATTTAAAACTAAATAAAAATCTATTGAACCAAAAAAAAGGATAAGGCTAGGCCTCACTGAAGCACTTTTAAGCGTGATCCGATATTTTAAAAGCGCACACTAGTGTGGCCCAGCTGATGTGGCAACACTAGTGCACTAGTGAGCGCTGCGATTCGTAAATTGCAGCTCATGCGCTCAGCATTTTTGTGCGCAATCGCATGCTCTCGGATTGCGAATCACTGGGTGATCGCAGGGTTAAATATATTTAAGATGGACTCTCTTAGGGCACAGCCACACTGCAACGCAAACGCAATCGCACACGGAATCGCCTGCGAATTCATGTGCGATTTTGATGCATTTGCGCATGCATTTTTTTATTAAGTATTGAAAAACGCAAATTGCGATTTAAAATGCGGAACGCAAATCGCAATCGCAACACACCCGAAAACGTGCATTTTCGGTGCATTGCCGCGTTTTCAATGATATGAAAAACCGCAAGCGCAAATGCAAAAAAAGCGCAGCAGTGTGGCCTAGTCCTTACTGTTTTTATTGGTGCAGGGGTGGTTGCCTGCTTCTCTTCTAACCTCCTTACTTGTCTACAGTGCCGTGGATCTAAGTGTAAAAAAGCCGATCGCGCACCTTTATCCTTAAAGCCGAGACCGGAAATCGCACGCGATCTCTACTAACCATAGCAGTGATCGTAATAGCTATACAATGAATGGAGAAGAATGTAAGATGGCAAATATAACACCTCTAAGGCTTTCTCTTAATAAGAATAGCAGTAGAAAAAGAAATAAACTATACCAGGGTTTGGACCTAACAAAAGGAAGTTTCCTGTGAGTGTAACGAACTTGTGAGTGGCCCTTTCTCTTAAGGACCTTGATCTCAAGGACATAAAAAAAGAAGGACATTGAAACAAGAAGGGCAATTAAACAAGGTTTGTGTGTCACTGTGTTGGTGTGGTGTATTAGAAGGGACAGTTTTGTCAGTACCATGCAATGTGCATCGTTCCACATGTATAGGAACCTGGAGCAGACGTTCCGGGGAACCTATGTCTGTGTCAGGTGTGAGTGGGTTGCCCGTTTGGAAGCTGAGGTGGAGAGTCTAAGGGGGCAGCTTGCAGTATTGCGGGGATTGGCAGAACTGGGGGGTCAGCAGGCACTGGCTGGGGCCAGTATAGAGGTGGGTGGAAGAGGGACAAGAAAGGAAGAGGAAGGAGGTAGTTTTGTTAGGGTTACTAGGGGAAGTAGGGGACGGAAGAGTAGGGGGGCTTCTTCCCAGATTGTCCATCCCAACAGATTTGCCGCCTTAGGTAATGAAGTGGAGGAGGACACCTCGGAATTAGCGTGTATGGAGGGGGCTAGTCCCTTGAGCACCCAGGGGACTGCCATCTCTGATACAAGGGAGGAGGAACGAAGGGTCAGGAATGCAAGGCAGGTGGTAGTGGTAGGGGACTCCATTATTAGGAAGGTAGATGGGGTAATCTGCCGCCAAGACCCTACATGCCGAACTGTGTGTTGCCTGCCTGGTGCTAGGGTTCGGCATGTGGTGGATCGTGTAGACAGATATTGGGTGGGGCCGGGTGTGACCCGGCGGTCTTGGTTCACATTGGTGTCAATGACAAAGTTAGAGGTGGAGGTGAGGTCCTTAAACATGATTTCCGAGAACTAGGGGCCAAGATAAAAGCAAGGACCTCCAGGGTAGTGTTTTCAGAAATACTACCGCAGCCACGTGCTAAGCCAGGGAGACAGCGGGAGCTTAGGAGCATTAATGCGTGGCTAAGAGAGTGGTGTAAGGAAGAAGGGTTTGGGTTTATTGAGAACTGGGCAGACTTTGCTGTCGGCTACAGGCTCTTTAGTAGGGATGGGTTGCACCTCACTGATGGTGGTGCAGCTGTTTTAGGGGAGAAGATGGCTAGAGGGTTGGAGGAGATTTTAAACTAGGTTTGGGGGGGGAGGGTATTAGCAGTCTCACTGGGATAGATTGTCCAGGAGGAAAGCAGGGTGTAGATAGGCCAGTGGTGGGTGGAAAGGGGGGTGGGGCTAGCATAGGGGATAGGGAGGAATGTGTATCAAAGTGTACGAATAAATTACAGGATCATAATCTAAAATGTATGTTTGCAAATGCGAGAAGCCTGGCTGACAAAATGGGTGAATTGGAAATGATGGCATTGAATGAAAAGTATGATGTAATAGGTATAGCAGAAACGTGGTTGAACAGTTCTCACGACTGGGCTGTAAATATAGAAGGATATGCCTTGTTTAGGCAGGACAGAAAAAAAAGGAAAGGGGGAGGAGTATGTGTATATGTTAAAAAAGAATTGAAGCCAAATTTAAAAGAAGAGATAGCTGGTGATATGGATGATAAAGTGGAGGCAATATGGGTGGAATTAGGCAACAGGAAAGGGGGTAATGTCATTGTTGGTGTCTGCTATAAGCCACCAAATGCTAGCAGAGAGGAGGTGAGTCCACTTCATATGCAGTTGGCAAGGGCTGCAAGTTTGGGGAGTGTGCTCATTATGGGGGACTTCAATTACCCTGACATTGATTGGTGTGGTGGAACTGCCATCACAGAAAAAGGCGATGAGTTCCTGAATTTGCTGCAGGATAATTTTCTCTCACAGGTGGTTGAGGTTCCTACTAGAAAAGGAGCTCTGTTGGATCTGGTAATATCTAACATTGTGGAGCGCATTATAGATATAAAGGTAACTGGAGGCTTAGGGAATAGTGACCATGAAATAGTGGCATTTGGACTTTGTTATCGAAAGGAAAAGTGCGCTGGGCTAACAAAGACATTTAATTTCAGGAAAGCAAATTTTCCCAGGTTAAAAGCAGCTCTTCAGAATGTCAACTGGGATAATGTATTATCAGGTAAAGGTACTGAACAGAAGTGGACTGTGTTCAAGGGGATTTTAAGCCAGTTCACATCTAAATTTATACCCTTGGGAAATAAATGTAAAAAAAATAAATCCGCGCCCATGTGGCTGAATTCTGATGTAAAGAGGCAAATGGTAAGGAAGAAAAAGGCATTTAAAACCTTTAAGGCCGAGGGAACGGAAAGGGTCTTTAGGGAGTATAAAAACTGTAACAAGGAGTGTAAGAAAGCAATCAAACTAGCTAAAATTAATAATGAAGTTAGGATAGCTGAAGAAAGCATCACTAAGCCTAAACATTTTTTTAAGTATATTAATAGTAAGAAGATGAGGACTGAGAATGTGGCACCATTAATTAATGGGGATAAGTTAGTTACGGAGGATGGCGATAAAGCAAATGTCTTGAATAATTTTTTTTCCTCTGTATACACTATAGAAGATCCAAGTACAGATATCATAGAGTATAGTAGCAATAAAGGTATACAAGATTCAAGTTCACTTTGGTTAACCGAGGATATGGTACAGAAAGAACTAAATAAGGTTAATATTAGTAAATCTCCTGGACTGGATAAAATACATCCTCGGGTACTTAAGGAGCTAAGTTCAGTTTTATCTAGGCCATTGTTTCTTATTTTTGCTGATTCCCTCATGTCCGGTGGTGTGCCTCTGGATTGGAAAAAGGCTGATGTTATTCCAATATTCAAAAAGGGTAGTCGTTCACAGCCGGGTAATTACAGACCTGTAAGTTTAACTTCAGTGGTGGGGAAGATCCTGGAAAGTTTAATAAGGGAACATGTTCTAGAGTATGTTTCAAAGACTGACATTATAAGTAGTAACCAGCATGGATTTAGGAGGAATAGATCTTGTCAAACAAACTTGCTTGGCTTTTATGAGGAAGTAAGTAGAAATTTAGACTCTGGTATAGCAGTAGATGTAGTTTACTTGGATTTTGCAAAGGCTTTTGATACAGTCCCCCATAGGCGACTAATGAATAAGCTAAGGTCTGTTGGTCTGGGGAGTCACATTTGTACATGGATAGAAAATTGGTTAAAGAATAGGATGCAGAGAGTAGTTGTTAATGGGGCTTCATCATTATGGACTAAAGTGCTAAGTGGGGTGCCACAGGGTTCTGTGTTGTGGCCGCTTCTATTTAATCTAATTATTAATGATTTGGAAGTGGGTATTGTCAGCAAGGTTTCTGTGTTTGCTGACGACACAAAACTTTGTCGACCTTTAAAAACTTCAGAGGATGTGCAATTGTTGCAAGGGGATCTAGATAGATTATCACATTGGGCTGCTAAGTGGCAGATGAAATTCAATGTTGATAAATGTAAGGTGATGCATTTTGGACTTAAAAATACTTGTTCTTAATACTATAAATGGCTCTGTGTTAAGTGAATCCCTGTTGGAAAGCGATCTTGGAGTTTTGGTGGATAACAGACTTAAAGGTAGCAAGCAGTGCCAGGCGGCAACAGCCAGAGCCAGCATGGTATTGTCTTGTATAAAGAGAGGTATGGATTCAAGGGAGGAAAATGTAATTCTCCCTCTTTACAAAGCATTGGGTAGGCCTCATTTGGAATATGCAGTGCAATTTTGGAATCCTGTGTACAAAAAGGACATCTTTGAAATGGAAAGGGTTCAGAGAAGGGCAACTAAATTAATAAGGGGATTAAGGGAGCATGAATATGAAGAGAGACTGGAAAAGTTACAATTATGTACGCTGGAGAAAAGGCGCTTACATAGGGATATGATTACTGTGTATAAATACATTAACGGGTCATACAATAAACTATCTGGGGCATTGTTCACAAATAGAAAATGTCAGAGGACTTGAGGACATCCCTTAAGACTTGAAGAAAAAAGGTTTAGGCTTCAAGCTCGGAAAGGGTTTTTCACTGTGAGAGCGGTAAGGCTATGGAACTGACTTCCAGTGGACGTTGTAATGGCAGGTTCATTGGTCAGTTTCAAAAAAAAGCTGGATGAGTTTCTGCAAACAAGGAATGTTGCAAGTTACTGGTATTGATACATAAAGTAGAGTTGATCCAGGGAAATTTCCGATTGCCACTTGGAGTCAGGAAGGAATTTTTTCCCCCTTCATAAATTTGGTGGGTTTTTTTTGCCTTCCTCTGGATCAACAGTTAGGCAGGAAATGAGGATATTGCTAGATGGGTTGGACTGGATGGATGTATGTCTTTATTCAACCTCAAATACTATACTAAATATTAAAAACAAGAGAATTTTTCCAATAGAATATACATCAAAAAACTACAACCAGATACACATATATACTCTAGTATATCGCTCATTGTTCATATAAAAAACTCCATAAATCAATTTCTTTATTTAGTCCGTTTGGTACTAAAGTATTTAATTCATAAATCCATTTTGTTTCTTTTCTAGATAGAGATGCCTGTAAATTTCCTCCTCTATTTGGAATATTTACAATGTCAATTGGCCAAAAGTCAAATTGTGCAAATTGTGCCATTAATTTCACACTCATTAAAATGGATGGGTATGGTCAGTTTCTTCTTCTTTCTGATGTCATTTATCTGTTCTCTGATCCTAATTTTTAGAGGCCTACCCATCCGTCCCACATATTGTTTTTCACAAGTACATTGTATAATATATACAACATTCTTAGTGTTGCACGTAATTAGATTTTTGATGATATATTCTTTTTTAGTGGTGTTGCTCATATAAGATTTGTTTTTTCGTGTTTTTGATGTCAAACATCCAACACATTTTCCACTTGGGTGAAAACCTTGTAGACCTTGTTTTAGCCAATTGGTTTCCTTTCCATGTCTGTTATGATTTTTAAGGTAGCTTAAAGCTACGATTTCTTTTATATTTTTGTTTCTATGAAACAAGAACAGAGTTTGATCCGGTATAAGGGAATATAGTGTAGGGTCCTGTTTTAAGATATGCCAACGATTTTTGATTATTTTATCAATTTTTCATTTCCATCAAAAATAATTTTGAAGGCATATTCATATGGAGTCTTTTGTATTGGTTTGGAGGTATATTGTCCAGCCAACTCTTTTTATAGCAACTATCCTTTAATATGTATGAATTACTGTCCACATCTTTATAGTGTGTACACATTTTAATCAAGTTATTTTCAGTATAAAGTTTTAAGTCTAGAAACAAAATTTGTTTGTTGGAGATACTGCAGTATGTGTAAAGGACATATTAAGATCATTTTTATTGATCCAATTTATAAATACGGTAATTCCTCGATTTCCATAATAATTTCCAAATAATTAAGATATCATCAATATATATATATATATATATACCGTATATACTCGAGTATAAGCCGATCCGAGTATAAGCCGAGGTACCCATTCTTGCCTGAAAAATTAATAAAAACTGATTGACTCGAGTATAAGCCGAGGGTAGAAATTATCACCACTATTGCAAACCTGTAATTACCTAAAATGATTAGAAAATGAACATGAATAAAGAGGAAGTCCATGTTTTATTTTTAGAGTATTTATTTTCAAATAAAAACAACCTGTTTTGTAGTCACTATATGCATTAAAGCAACAAAAAGTATGGAAACTATTTTAACTGGGAAACCTTTTTGCTGAATCAAAGTTCAATGGCTTGAGCAGCAATATGAAACATGCGGTACTCTAATTAAAATCCTTCAAAATCGGATCCCTCATCATCAGTTTCTCCAAATAGTGCCTCAAATTCAGCTGGTGTAATGTCATCTGCATAGACATTATCATCACCATCATCAATATTTACATCATCTTCATCACTGCTGCTGTCCTGAAACAAAACATCATCTTCTGTACCATCCATGGCATTACTTATACCGCATTTCTGAAAAGCACGTTTGATGATGTCTTCTGGAATGTCATCCCATGCATCTCGTACCCACTTTGCTACAAGTTCTATGTCAGGCTTCATAAGATTTCCACCTTTTGTCAATTTGGCTTGACCAGATGACATCCATTCGTGCCACATTTTTCGCACACGGTCTTTAAAAGGTTTGTTTATAGACACATCCAAGGGCTGTAAAACAGATGTAAGCCCACCAGGAATAACAGCCAAAGTGGTTTGAAATGACTTAGCCATTGTTTTTACATCCTCACATATATGGGCTCTAAACATATCCCAAACTAGCAGTGAGGGTTTTTTTTTAAAGCTACTCCTGGTCGTCCATTCCAAATCTCTTCTAGCCATTTTTTTGTTCCTTGTTCATCCATCCATCCTTTAACATGTGGACGGACAGTAATTCTCGGGGGGAATTTGGCATTTTTAGGCAAGGTCTTCCTTTTAAATATAATAACAGGCCGCAGCTTGACTCCATTGGCCAAACATGCCAGAACCACGGTGAAATGATTTTTTTCATTCCCGGTTGTTCTAAGGAAAATTGTTTTTTCTCCCAAGGATGCCACGGTCCTGTTGCTTGGAAGATCAAAAGTCATTGCTGTCTCATCCATATTCCCGATACTTCCGAGGTCATAATTATAAAGCTTTCTTTGTTTTATAATGAATTGATGGAATGACATGACCTTTTCTTCCAGATTCTGTGGTAGTTTTTGTGAAATCTTTGTTCGCTGTCGCAAGCAAAGTCCAAACCGATTCATGAATCGGGTACACCATCCAGCTGATGCAACGAAGTTCTCAATGCCCACTGTTTTATATTTCTCATCTTTAGCCATTTGAAGGGCACGTAATCGGATTCCCATGCGTGTTATACAGTATCCATTTTGACGACATTCCACAACCCATTTATGCAAGTCAGTCTCTAGAGCCCCATATGAGGTTGTTAAACCACGACGAGCCTTTTTTGACTTCGGCATCTTCTCCAATTCTGACTTAATTTTTCTCCAAACTCGAACCTGTTTTTCGTCAACGCCAAATTCCCGGCCTGCAACAGAATTATTGCTTTCCTCTGCTCTTGAAACAACCTTGAGTTTAAAGCCAGCGTCGTAAGATCTGCGTTTTTGTTTTCTTCCACGATCAACCGTTTCTAACAGATTAAAAAGACACAGAAGAGCCAGTAAGAAAACTTGAACCCCATACCTTTAAGAGCAAAGTTTACCGTAGTTAAGTGAGGCACTGATTACTGCTTTTATATCAAGGTACAGTATTCTGCCTTCAAAATCAGTATTGTTTTGAGGCTTTAGTTGCCCTTTAAATGGATAGCAGAATTCCCATAAAGTACGGTAGTGTACGGTAATAGCCAAATCCAGTACTGGACCCGTTTCCTTGGCACTCCAGATGTTATGGAATTCTTTTGAGGCACTCCAGATGTTTAGAAACTACAACTCCCAGCATGCTTTGGTTGCTGGGAGTTGTAGTTTCTAAACATCTCTAGTGGCAAGTTCAAAAAACAAAATTTACCTTTCCCAGCACTGTAACTCATCTTTCTAAGGCACAGATGTTTGGAAACTACAACTCCCAGCAATCAAAGCATGCTGGGAGTTGTAGTTTCCTAACATTTGTATTGGCATTTGTATTGGTTTGCACCCCCCAAACAAGAATACGAGGCAATAATTAGGCAATTACTAAATGAATTCAACTTACCGGTCCCACAGGACCGGACAGGAGCATCAGAAAGCTCGCTCCTTCCCTCCTCCATTCCGGCAGCAGTACAGGTACTCCTTACGTAATGGCGCGCCCACGTTCTTGCGTGCACATTGCCTGCTTCTCTGTGCAGCGGTTCTCCCTCCCGATCTCTAAGCTCCCTGCCGGTGTCCAAGGCTGGTGTCCCGGTGTCCAAGGCTGGTGTCCCGGTGTCCAAGGCTGGTGTCCCTGTGTCCAAGGCTGTGCAGATGATGGGCTGGTACGGTAAGTGAAAAACTTACCATTTTTCCCACAGATTTTAGCTGTGACTCGAGTATAAGCCGAGACAAGGATTTTAGGTTTATTTTTAAACCTAAAAACCTCGGCTTATACTCGAGTATATACGTAATACTAATTTTTTTTTTTTTTTTTTTTTTTTTTTTAAATATATTATTTTGAAAACAATGTTAAAAACTATGGGGGAATTCAATATGGCCCTTTTCTGTCTAAAACCCACGTTAAACCTAAAAAAATTTGGGTTAACGTGGGTTTTGGACGGATTTTCGAGCACAGCGCCATTTCCAAATGTTTTTGGAAATAGCGCTGTGCTAAAGATCCAAAACCCGTAGTGTTAAGTTTTGCGCTTTTTTTTTTCTTGAAGTTTAAGGCTGCGGTTTGTGGAGCGTTAAAGTCCCGCTTCTTACCTTTGCCTGATCCCGCGATGCAATAACTGATGTAATCTCGCTTAAGTCAGTTATTGTATCGCGGGATCGGGCTAAGGTAAGAGAAGCGATATTGTATCTCCCCGTACTTCTTCCTCCCACCTTGATAAAAACAAATTGGCATAACTTGTGGCAAACTTGGTCCCCATAGCCATTCCCTGGATTTGAAGGAAGAAATTATTTTGAAATAGGAAAAACTTTGCATTAAAAAATGCAGTAATGTTAAAACTATACATGGCACATTATCTATCAACATTCTAAAATGCGCTGTGTGCAGTGAGGTCTCTAAAACTCTCATGGTCTTTACTATAATATTGTAATCATAGCTGTAATGTGTCTTTAGTATCAAATGAATGTGCAGTTAACACTTGAGAAAACAATTAAAATCCATCAATACTCATAATATCAGCTTTAATAGGAAGCACTATTAATCTTGTTTGTGGTATGTTACTCTTGGCATGACATTTTACAGCCAAGCATAGTTTAGCTACAGTAAATTCCAGTTTTATAACAAGTAAAGATTAATGGAAGCCACCCACAGCAAGAAATCCAATCAGCAATTCATCCCTCTTACCAATCCCTCTTACCAATTAACAAAAAATCAACAAGCTGTTTACTCTCCTTCAGAACACCCCTTTTATATTATATTACTAACAAAAAATACAGCTTTAGATAAGTGAAATAACCAGATTAGGGCACAGACTGGTGTCTGTCTGTCTATCTATCTACCCATCTATCCATCCATCCATCCATCCATCAGATAGCTGTGTGGTTTGCACATTAAATAAAAGTATTTTTTTGCACAAGACCTGAGAGTGCCCTGGAACTTTTACTACATTGGATATTTATGAATCACCACCAGCAGCACCCAGGCAAACTGAGCTACTGAGGGTGCACACATTCTTGTTAATATCTATTTATCTATCTATCTGTCTGTCTGTCTACATATCGATCTATCTATATGCATATGTATCTATCTTAGACAACAAACAAAAATTGTAGCTACGAAGGCTACCAAATATATTAATATAATATAGACCTGCTCATACTAATTATGAATCTTTAACTCAGTTCAGATATCTTACCCAACAGTATATAACATACTTTAACGGGTAGTGCCCCAGTTTGCGCTCTTTTTAACTTACAGGCACAGTATCATCATACTGACGATTTTATCAATACCACATCAAGCCTAAAGTGATGCTAAGGCATAATCGATATCACAATAAGTCCATAATAATTCACTTCAGACTACTGAAAAATGACATTCTATTTAGATGTCTCAACTCTTAAATACTATATAAAACCCCCTAAAAACACCTTAAACATACAAACAACATTAGTGATGGAGGTTAATTAAGTGATGCTATTATATCGCACACATCTCATGTTTCTGAACGTGTATTGTCAACACATTCTATATTGTATATACAAAACATGGACTCATTACCAATCTACCCACATACAATATGTCTGCAGTGTAGATACCAGTGGGATCCCACCACTACTTATGTTCGTCCGAACCTTATTTGCTCATCTTAATAATGGTCACACAATCTGTTATACGGAGGATTCGGCATTATCATATTCTGGATGTGTCGAGGCTTAATATTTTTATCCGCTTTTACATCTATCTTATTTTAATCTGCGGAGCCTATACAGCCTCAAACAGTACTTCCTTAGTGTGGCTTGTGCCAATATCAACACTATTACATTACATAGATACGTTTCCAATAGTCGCTATTTGACCAGCACAACTCACGTAACGTTCCAATAACCCGTACAAGTTCCCACCCGCTTATTCAGGATTCTCCATTACAGACAATACATTCCCACACTTATCCTTTCTGTGTCCATGTGTAGCTAGAGCAATGCAATATCTCGGCCTGGAAATGGTGCTCGTGTCCTTAGACGCGATCCTGCATCACATTAATTCCTCCATTAAAACCAACCAACGTACGTTTCGTCACTAACACGTGACTTCGTCAGGGCGTAAGATATCTGAACTGACATAAAGATTCATAATTAGTATGAGCAGGTCTATATTATATTAATATGTATCTATCTACCTACCTACCTATCTTTCTTCCTACCTATTTATCCATCAATCTAATTGCACTTCTCTGGACCTTCTCTAATTGTGCAGGATTAGAACAGGCCACACCCGTCCATTTTAACACCCAATCCAATTGCATGTTAAAAAGCGCACACCAGTGTGACCTAATTGTTGTGTCAACTCTAGGTGAGCTGCTGTGCACTCTTTTGCAATCTGAGCACAAGCGATCAGCTATTTTTACACAATTGCATGTGCTTCAATTGTGCAACATTTCGCAATCCCAACACTCGGTTGCAATCGAGTGCTCAGCCGTGTTACAGTGTAGCTTCAGCCTTAATGTCTCTTTTTTTATACCGAATTGCTGAACTGTCCAGAACACTATTGTTATTTGCTATTAGTCTTGTGTATAGGAGTAAGAGAAATATGAGTATATTTCACAGAATATCTCAATATCTGGTGTATTAAAAGCACATATAAATCTAGCAAGAATAGTAATTATATGTTGTGTTTAAAAGATCTGTAAACTCTAAAATGATCTGTTTCCACCTGAATATATAATTATATGGGAGCAAATATTCCTACCTCCCATTCTGCTGTCATTAACAAGTTCATAGCTTTAGAAGTTTTACTGCAAGCAGCTTTGCTTTCACTCTGCCTGCCTTACTTCAAAGAAAAATATTGTGACATTGTAACAGGTCCATATTGCACAATATTGTAATATTATTTTTCTTTAATGTAAGGCAGGCAGAGTGGCAGCTGAGATGCTATTTCCATGCATTTGTATTTTCTACCTGTGTAATAGTAGAACAGCTTTGTTATTACTAAAAAACAAAAAGCAAACAAACATATAGTCCATGACAGCAAACTAAAAATCCTTTTATTTTTAAAAGGGATATGCAAATCATAACTTTACTAGTACAAAATATCCATCATCCCCAACACTTCATTAGGACATGTAACTGCAAGTAGTTGGAAGTCTGGGGATCATTATTAATGGGAGTTCATGTAAATGGGTATGGAAGCTTCATGAAAAAGAATTGGAAGCACTGTGGGGATCATTATTAATGAGAGTTCCTGTAAATGGGTATGGAAGCTTCATGAAAAGGAACTGGAAGTCTGGGGATAATTATTAATGGGAGTTCATGTAAATGGTTATGGAAGCTTCATGAATTAATACAACTTAACCTACAGTGATTGGCTACAACTAATCTACAGATGAATTAATACAACTAATCTACAGTGATATTAATGGGCATCTGACGGATAGACATTACCCAGGAGTTGCAGGGAAGAGGAGAGAGCCACGTCCTGGGATCGGGTTCTGTAAGTCACTTTAGAAGCATCTTTGTAAAGGGCAAGTAAAAGGAAAACTAATTGGGGGGGTTTTAAACCTACATACTGATTTTTTCTGAGAAGGTGGAGATGCCCTTTAATACCTCATAAGGCATACAAACCACAAATGTCTTATAGAAATGTATGAATAATTAAAAATTGAAAACCTCTAAATACATTTAAAATGGAATTGAGGATAATACATATTCCTGAGACACGGACATATATCTCATTACAGAGCTGGTTTAACAAAAGGGAGCCAAGCTGGTGTCATTTGTTGTAGTCATCAGAGTGTGAAACGACTTGTACGGGAAGCAAGAGGGAACAATTCTAATGAAAAAAGTAATTGGAATCTTGATACTGTTGATGTGCTGCATTGGTGTAAATATATTCTACCGCTTTATTTATAAGGACTTTCAAATATTATTCTGGTGATCCATAGAGAAATAAACACAGGAATTGTGTGGTGGTATATTTTAATACATTTACATAATATTAATGCAGAACAAAAAGTACTTTGCATAAATATTTCAGTTTCCAATCTAATCGTTAATAGGTTTGCTCATGTGGATTAATATTATTGCAGTTAATAACAGAGATAATTGTGCTTTTGTAATCTCTTTATTTTGCATGTATTTAGCATTCATTTGTTGCTCCCTCATTACTGTTGGTTAAAGTACAGACTGATGTAAATAATATGCCTAAAAGGTGAGAGCTCATTGAAATCAGTTAGTGAAGCAAATGAGCTGAGTCTCCTTAGAGTAGTTCATAGACCAGTGTATAATTTTGTAATTGAAAACAATGATGTCATAATTAAGTCAAGTTGCTTACAGATGTCCAGTGTCTTCCTAAAGATGGCCTTACCGGTGAGCTGCAGTCAGTTGCTAAGCAGCCTATTCTGTTCGATGGGGAAAGTTGGATAAGCAGGAGGGTTACGAAACAATGTCAGTGGAAAGATGGCATTTATCTAGCTGCTATAAGGGGCTTTATAATGTGGCTGCTCTTTCCTAAAAGACATGGGCTAATTTTTTTGCAAAACTCTTAACAAAAAAGAAAATGATCACTGCATTGCTCTTTAAAAACACTATAACCTCCCAAACCACTCTCCCCTAATAATATTGAGGGTGTTGACCAATGGGAAGACTCAGTCTTAAGGAGCTTGTCTTCCTATTGATTACAAGTGGGAGCTGGAAAAGTGATGGAGCCAGACGGAACTTACTGTATAATCTGAACTTTCACAGCTTACTATATTACTATAGCTGTTTAGGTCCTCACCCTGTGTACAATTAGGGAGATTGGTTTGAAGCACAGTATAGTTATCCTTTAATGTTTTACGGTAGATTCCCCTATAAAATCTAAAATCTGAATATGGTTTATGCCTTCTGCAGTTTAGTCATAGATTTGTTGCAAATGAAAAACTGCAAAAAACTGCAAATGAACAAAAATCCAAGTGATGTTTCCCTAAAAAGCTAAATGTTTCATTACGGCGAGATATCGTCAAGTCGATGCACCAAAGACGTAATATTCTTCTCTAAATTCAGCCTCTGATGTTATATTGCTGCGGCTGCATGGGTAATGCGAACGTAAATCACACGGCCACGCAATTGATGTTATATGCCGTATATTACCAGCTAATGTCTGGGGTTAAAAGTGACAAAATATTTAATTTGTGTTTGGAATGCACAAAGAGCCGCTATCAGCATATAACATCACTGGAGCCATAGCACGTGTCTAGATGCTAGATGCGAATAAATTCATGTTAACCAGCCCTAGTCAATACTAGTGGTGATGCAGGGGAACTACAACTAACAATCCCCCCCCTGATTTTGTGTTTTCAGTTTGTTTGACTATGGACATGGACGTGTGCCCCCTCCTCCCCGCGCAGTCATTCCATTGAAACGCCCTCGTATTGCTGTGCCCACAACTCGCAGAGGCAAAGGAGTTTTTTCTTTGAAGGGGAATTCTAGGTCTGCATCTGGGGGAACTTCTTCTGGGTCCAAATGTAAGTACTTTTCAAACTAAATGTGAACGTCCAAATGGGACTTTAAAATGTTACTTTATTTCAACTATTTCAAAAGGAGTTTAATTAGAAATAATTAGTTAGACTTATAGAAACTTATAGTGCAGAGCTGCAGAGGGAGGACTATGAAATGAACCTAATTTTAGCACAGCTCTGTGCATGGATTTCTCAATAGTGTCCCTGTCTGAAAGTAAATGGAACCTCCACTATCTGTGTAGTATATAAAACCTACTGTGCTTCCAAGGTCGACGTTGGTGTGTCCAATGCTACAAATAGCAGCACTAGCACCGTTATACAACAAATAACTGTTTTCACATAATATTGTTCTAAACAATGCTTTTGAAAGCACCTATCCTTTAATGAATTTTCCCCTTTAATTGGAAGCACATTCCTTTTAAGGAATGTCCCCCTTTAATTGGAATAGAGTGGGAGGGGCTACATGGTCTAGATGATTTCTCAAGCACTGTTGTTATTGCACTTGCTTTGCAGTTGAAAAAGAGTGCATGTCACTCGAAAAATGTTGTGCAGATTGTGTGAATTGTTTCATTAGATACACTTTGGCACAGTTGAGACTGTGGTTCGTCGTCTCTCCCCATCACTCTTTTTTACTGTTTACGCTATACAGAGTATTAGAGGACTACTTTGTGGATGGAGGATTGAGATGTGTATTGGGAATTGGAGTATAAAGCCCATACCCTATTTTTCTAAGCACAGACACAGTCAATGGTTAGAACGAGAGCTAGCATGAGACTGAAGTCCAGTGTGGTGAGATATACTATATTACTATTTACTATATGGTGAAGATAGACTGGAAAAAGTGATAACATCTACTAATTAATCACTAAAGGACAGGGGTGAAATTAAGTTTTTTCTGTGAGAAATTTCTATACCATCAAATAATTTGGAATTTTCAGTAAACATGTGGACTACGTGACCCAGTTCTGTATACGCCACAATATATCTCCTTTTTAATACACTACAATATGTTTGGATTTGATTTTATATGAGAATAAACATGGGGGATTTAAATCTAATTCTTAGAAAGTCTTTCTTTCAAAACTTTCCTATCTAAAATTTCACATGGCACCAACATTGTTACCGAATTGACACTGTATACTAAGGCTGATTATTTTTATTATCCTGTAGTTCTACAGAAAGCGTTAGATTATTTTTACAGCTCTGGGAAGGATTTGACTAAGAACTGTTCTAAAGGTATTTATTTATAAGCTGGATTCGTCTTATGAAAGTCTTTTTTTTAGATAGATTTCTATTCCTTTTCATTATCCATCTTTTGAACTGAATTTACCGAAACCCTCAGATCACTTATAGCCCTGATGAGTTTTTTCCTCTAAAGAATGGATTACTTTGGATGATGGTATTTAATGTCAACGTTCATTGAAAAGCAACAATAAAAAGCTTTTAGCATTTAAAAAGAAAGAATATGTTTGCTGTGGAAATGCAAGGTACAGGTTTTTATTTAAAAACTTCCACATCAGACCAAAGAATATACTGCTGAGTATAAAGAAAGAAATAGACACATGCTAATATTCTAATGATGTTGACTTTTAAGGACACATCAATTGTTTTTGTACACAATTCATTATTGTATTCAAGAAACAGTATGAAAACTTCCCAAATCCCACAAATCTAATTGTGCCAAATAACAGTAACCAATATTTTGCCAAATTTACAAGGCAATTCTTCAACCTCCAGTACAATTTGTATCTGTTTAGCCTGAGGATTATTCTGTTATTACAAATAAGGAGCAGAGACTTCTGGGTAATTTCCATGTTTCCATGGTAGCCCTTACTAAATTCTTCACTTAATAAAAGGTTATTACAGCATTCTACAAGCTAAATGCAAAACCAGAGCGCCAACTACAGACCGGTTTCGGCTTTATTGAGCCATCAATAAAGTGCAGACCTCTGGTTTTGCAGTGTGATGCGCTTATCAACAGACGCTACCGTGGAAATATGGAAATTACCCAGATGACTCTGTTCCTTATTTTCATATACTGATGGGTAGCTGTGAAGCCTAATTCTCTATCTTATTAGTGACATCTGTTATTACAGTCAGTGAAGTTATTAATCTTTATGAATAAATAAAGGCCATGAACTACAGTGGTGTGGGGTTCCCTCCAGATATTCTCATAGGATAAAATACTAGCACTACACACCAGCTGTGTCAAATGCCACAAAGTATAATGCAGAACAACGGATCCCTATGTACCCTGAATAGCATGAAACCTAGATGAGCTGATGTGTGGAAATGCAGCTTCCCCGGCTGAGCTGGGAGGGTGGGGCAACTGCAGATGGTACTGGGTGTCATCAACTCTGCATCTCCATTGGCACTTTTCCCAATGAGATTTATCTTATAAGTGAAAACCTAAAAGTATAAAAAGGCAGTGAGAATATGGAGTAATGGCTCCTATGGACTAATGCCATCAGCTCCTTGGAGTAATGGCTCTTATGGAGTAATGGCATCAGCTTTTTTAAGTAATGGCGCCTATGGAGTAATGGCATCAGCTCCTTGGAGTAATGGCTCCTAAGGAGTAATGGCATCAGCTCCTTGGAGTGATGGCATCAGATCCTTGGAGTAATGACTCCTATGGAGTAATGGCATCAGCTCCTTGGAGTAATGGCTCTTATGGAGTAATGGCATCAGCTTTTTTAAGTAATGGCGCCTATGGAGTAATGGCATCAGCTCCTTGGAGTAATGGCTCCTAAGGAGTAATGGCATCAGCTCCTTGGAGTGATGGCATCAGATCCTTGGAGTAATGACTCCTATGGAGTAATGGCATCAGCTCCTTGGAGTAATGGCTCCTATGGAGTAATGGCATCAGCTCCTTGGAGTAATGGCTCCTATGGAGTAATGGCATCAGCTCCTTGGAGTAATGGCTCCTGTGGAGTAATGGCATCAGATCTTTGGAGTAATGGCTCCTATGGAGTAATGGCATAAGCTTCTTGGAGTAATGGCTCCTATGGAGTAATGGCATCAGCTCCTTGGAGTAATGGCTCCTATGGAGTAATGGCATCAGCTCCTTGGAGTAAGGCCCTATGGAGTACTGGCTCAGCTCCTTGGAGTAATGGCTCCTGTGAGTAATGGCATCAGCTTCTTGGAGTAATGGCTCCTATGGAGTATATGGCATCAGCTCTCTTGGAGTAATGGCTCCTATGGAGTAATGGCATACGTCCTTGGAGTATGGCCTCCCCTATGGAGTAATGGCATCAGCTCCTTGGAGTAATGGCTCCTATGGAGTAATGGCATCAGCTCATCGGATAATGGCTCCCTATGATTGAATGCATAGCGCCTTGGAGTATGGCCTCCCCTATGGAGTAATGGCATCAGCTCCTTGGAGTAATGGCTCCTGTGGAGTAATGGCATCAGATCCTTGGAGTAATGGCTCCTATGGAGAAATGGCATCAGCTTCTTGGAGTAATGGCTACTATGGAGTAATTGCATCAGTTCCTTGGAGAAATGGCTCTTATGGAGTAATAATCTTACTAAACCCAACAAGAACCGAAAAAAGTATTAAAAGAGGGGAATACAGTTTTATTCATAGACTCGTCAAAATTATACCAACTACATAAATATTATATTAACATAATTCTCACATTGGCTGGCCAGCCACAACCCGTACATTAATGTAACATTAATACAATATTTTGTTTAAAAAGACACATATAAAATATCTCTAAACTAGTGCCACGGTCTTAACTTAGTAACTTAGTAAAATATTTGTATCAAAGCCTCTTAAGGTATATCACTAGATGATGGTGCTTAAAGTTCGATACTTATCGTTCCACAGTGCAGATGTTGAGATGATACAAGCAGAAAAAGTTGATGGAAGCGCACACTGTGTCTCAGAAGATATTCTGTTTATTGCATCACACACACAAAAAAATCCTGTTGAATTTCGTGCAAGGCACGGACTGTCTAATTAACGAAACTGCTTTTAATGCGTATGGTGTGGAATTGAGTGGGATCCTGCAACCGCCAAGTCAAGCGGCTTTGGAGGCCCGGAATTGGGGGCTGTATCATAGCTAGCGTGGTTCAATACAGCTAGCATGACCCTGCGACCGAGAAGTGAACGGTTCCATGTGTTGTGGTTTAGAGACCTGTTAACAGCAAGGGACACAATCTGAATGTGACCCGGTAACCACTAAATTGAATATCCCTAATCACCCCGGACCAGGGACCCGACAGTAGGTCCGTAAAAGGAATCGTGGGGGAAGACTCCAGAAGCCAACAACTGTCTATTGGAAGTTCTGTTTACATTCCGAACCAGGGACCCGGAAAAATAGGGGTCCATAAAAAAGAAACGGATATCATCAGGTGCAGCTGTAAGCGGGATTGCGGCCGTTTAGCATCAGGAGTCTGGAACCCCCCGAAACCAGGGACCTCATACAGGGTCTGTAAAAAGAATTGGAGTGTGTGTTCAACAGCTAAAAAGAGGATCCAACAGGGTCATCTCAACATCTGTACTGTGGAACGATAAGTATCGAACTTTAAGCACCATTATCTAGTGATATAGTTAAGTTAAGACCGTGGCACTGGTTTAGAGATATTTTATGTGTCTTTTTAAACAAAATATTGTATTAATGTTAAATTAATGTACGTGTTGTGGCTGGCCAGCCAATGTGAGAATTATGTTAATATAATGTTTATGTAGTTGGTATAATTTTGAGGAGTCTGGGGTTTTTGAGGAGTCTGTTTGCTGTGATTTCACATCCTGATGACGGCTACTGGATAGCTGAAACGTGTAGATATGTGTTAAATAAAATTATTGTTTTTTCATCAAGACCGCAGAGTGCTCTGGTTATCTACCTTCATATGTACAAATATCCGACAGTAGCACCACGGCAGCTGTTTTTGAAGCGAGGAGTGCGGAAGACTATATGTGGAAATATATATATATACTAGCAAAAGTGTGCCCGTTGGTGCACAGTGGGTTTTTTATGTGTTAATTTTATTTAGTTTTATTTGCTGGAGTGTTAGTTACATATATTGATTAAAATATATGTGTAAGCTACCCGCCACTTACAAGGCCCTCCATTTTAGGGTAGTGCTGTCTAAGAATGACATATTTTAAGTAATAATGCTGTTATTTTTGTAGTGTAATTATGTATTAGATACGTTTTTTCCTAATGATAACTTCCCGCGGCACTTGGAGCCTTTCCCGGTAGTTCCGTCTTCCAGGGGTAGTTTGCGGCTGGTCGCGGCTGAAAACCAGGCTCCGCCGCGAGTGTTGGGAGGCTCCGCGGGGCTTCCCGCGGCACTTGGAGCCCTTCCCGGTAGTTCCGTCTTCCAGGAGAGAGAGACAGACCAGGTGCTGTCAAGTTGTATACATACAATACTGTACACACATTAACTCCCTCCTCCAGCTAATCCCCAGGGCTCTCAAGCAGGAACAGGCAGCGTCTCAATACCTAGCAACAGCAGGGGGATCGCCCACCATTTCTATAGGCAATGCCTTCTCTCCCAGTTAAACGGAACACTATTGGCTTTTAACCTGGATTACGACCAATGTGGAAGGGCTTTGTTAGATGCTGTACTTTACACACATGCGGCATAAGGAGGAACCTGGTGCTTGTTTATATTGGGGTATTCCTATTGGTTGCTAGAATACAGTCGGCCACTATTACAGTAATGTGACAATTTATAATGATAGTACTAACCTGGAAGCTGATCATTGTGAGCACTGCTGCTAACAGAATAGGAGAAAGAGACACAGAGAGAGAGACAGACAGACAGAGAGAGACAGACAGACAGAGAGAGACAGACAGAAAGAGAGAGACAGACAGAAAGAGAGAGACAGACAGAGAAGACAGACAGACTAGGGAGAGAGAGAACAGACAGACAGAGGGAGAGACAGAGAGAGAGGTACAGGCAGACAGAGAGAGACAGACAGACAGAGAGAGACAGACAGACAAAGAGAGACAGACACGAGAGAGACAGACAGACAGAGAGACAAGAGACAGGCAGACAGAGACAGACAGACAGAGACAAAGAGACAGACAGAGACGAGAGAGAGACAGAGACAGACATAGAGATAGAGAGAGAGACAGACAGACAGAGAGAGAGACAGACAGAGAGAGAGGCAGACAGAAAGAGAGAGAGACAGACAGAAAGAGAGAGACAGACAGACATAGAGAGAGATAGACAGAGGGAGAGAGACAGACAGAGAGTCAGACAGACAAGAGAGACAGACAGAGAGAGACAGACAGAGAAGAGAGACAACAGAGAGAGGAAGAGACAGACAGAAGAGACAGACAGAGAGAGAGAGACAGACAAGAGAGAAGCAGACAGAGAGAGAGACAGACAGAGAGAGACAGACACAAAAGAGAGAGACAGACATAGAGAACAGACAGCACAGACAGAGAGACGACAGACAGAAGAGAGACAGACAGAGAGAGAGACAGACATAAAAGACAGACAGAGAGAGACACAGAGAGAACGACAGAGAGAGAGAGACAGACAGAGAGAGAGACAACAGAGAAGAGAGAGAGACACAGAGAGAGAGACAACAGAGAGAGAGACAGACACAGAGAGACACGACAAAGCAGACAGACAGAGAGAGAGACAGACAGAGAGAGAGAACGACAGACACACAGAGAGAGAGAGACGAGAAGAGAGAGAAGAGAGAGAGAGAGAGAGAGACAGAGACAGAGAGGCAGAGAAGACAGAGAGAGATAAGACGACAGACAGAGAGAGAGAGACAGACAGACAGAGAGAGACAGAGAGAAGAGACAGACAGACAGAGAGACACAGACAAAGAGAGAGACAGAGAGAGAGACAGACAAGAGAGAGAGACAGACAAAGAGAGACACAGACAGAGAGACAGACAGAGAAAGAGAGAGACATACAAGAAAGAGAGAGACCAAAGACAGAGAGACAGACAGAGAGAGAGAGAGACAAACAGACAGACAGAGAGAGAGACAGACAGAGAGAGACAGAGAGAGAGAGAGACAGACAGAGAGGAGACAGAAAGAGAGAGAGAGACAGAGACAGACAGAGGGAGTGACAGACACAGAGAGAGCAAGAGGAGAGACAGACAGAGAGAGAAACAGCAGAGAGAGAGAGAGAGACAGGCAGAGAGAGAGAGACGACACAAGAGAGAGACAGACACAAGAGAACGAGACACAGAGAGAGAAGACAGACAACAATAGCCGACAAGAGAAGAGAGAGAGAGAGGACAGGCAGCAGATAGAGAGACAACAGAACAAAGAGACAGACAGAGACAACAGACAGAGACAGAGAGAGACAACAGACACAGAAGAGAGAGACGAGAAAGAGACAGCCAGAACAGAACAGAGAGAGAGACAGACAGAACAGACAAAGAGAAAGAGGAGAACGAGACAAGACAGCAGACAGAGAAGACGACGACAGAGACAGACAGACAAAGATAGAGACAGACAACAGAGAGAGACAGACAAGAGAAGAAGAACAGACCAAGAGAGACGAGAAGAGACAGACAGACAGAGAGAGAGACAGACAGAGAGAGAAGAGCAGAGAGAGAGAGAGAGAGACGACAGACAGAGAGACCCAGAAGAGAGAAGAGCGAAAAAAGACAGGAAGACAGACAGAGAAGAGACAACAGAGAAGAGACAGACAACGAGGGAGAGAAGAGACAACAGACGAGAGACAGAACGAGAAAAGAGAGAGACAGCAGAGAACAGAGAGAGACAGACGACAGAGAGACGACAAGAGAGCAAGAACGAGAGAGAAGAGAGCGAGAGACAGACAGACAAGAGAGAACGACGGAGAGAACAGAAGAGAGAGAGACAGAAGAAACAGAAGAAGAAAGACAGACAGAAACAGACAGAGAGACGACAGAGAGAGAGGAGAGACAGGCACAGAGAGAAGACAGCCAGAGAGAGAGAGACAGACACAGAGAGAACGACACAGAGAGAGAGACAGACACAGAGAGGAGCAACACAGAGAGAGACAAGACACAGAGAGAGAGACGACCAACACAGAGAGAAGACAGAAACAGAGAAGAGACAGAACACAGAGAGAGACGACACACAGAGAGAGAGACAAACAGAGAGAGACAGACACAGAGAGAGAGACGACAGAGGAGAGACAGAACCAGAAGAGAGAGACAGACCACAGAGAGAGACAGACACAGAGAGCAGACACAAGAGACCAGCAACAGAGAAGAGAGAGACAGACAAGACAGAGAGAACAGACAGACACAGAGAGAGAGAGACAGAGAGAAAGACAGAGAGACAGAGAAAGAGACAGAGAAAGAGACAGACAAGAGAGAGACAGACAGAGACAGACAGAGAGAGACAGAGAGAGAAAGAGAGAGACAGAGACAGACAGACAGAGAGAGACAGACAGACAGAGAGACAGACAAAGAGAGAGACAGAGACAGACAGACAAGAGAGACAGACAGAAGAAAGAGAGAGACAGAACAGACAGACAGAGAGAGACAGACAGAGAGAGAGAACAGAACAAGACAGAGAGAGACAGACAAGAGACTGAGAGAGAGACAGACACAGAGAGAGAGAGACAGACAGAGGGAAGAGACAGAGGCAGAGAGAGAGAGAGAGACACAGATAGAGAGAGAGAGAGAGAGACAGACAGAGAAATAGAGAGAGAGACAGACAGAGAGAGAGAGACCGACAGAGAGAGAAGAAGACAGACAGAGAAGAGAGACGACAGACAGCGAAGAGACAGAGAGAAGACAGACAGAGAGAGAGACAGACAGAGAGAGAGAGACACAGAGAGAGACACAGAGAGAGAGAGACAGAGAGAGAGAGAGACAGAGAGAGGGAGAGACAGACAGAGGGAGAGACAGAGACAGACAGAGAGAGAGACAAACAGAGAGAGACAGACAGAGAGAGAGAGACAGACAGAGAGAGACAGAGAGAGAGAGAGACAGACAGAGAGAGAGACAGAAAGAGAGAGAGAGACAGACAGAGGGAGAGACAGACAGAGAGAGACAGAGAGAGAGAGAGAGACAGGCACAGAGAGAGACAGCGAAGAGGAGACAGACACAGAGAGAGAGACAGACACAGAAGAGAGACAGACACAGAGAGAGAGACAGACAGAGAAAGACAGAGAGAGAAGACAGACAGCAGAGAGAGAGACAAGACACAGAGAGAGAGAGACAGACACAGAGAGAGAGACAGACACAGAGAGAGAGACAGACACAGAGAGAGAGACAGACACAGAGAGAGACAGACACAGAGAGCACACAGAGAGACAGGCACAGAGAGAGAGAGAGACGACAGAGACAGAGAGAGCAGACGAACAGACAGAACAGAGAGAGAGAACAGAGAGAAAGACAGAGAGACAGAGAAAGAGACAGACAGAGGGAGAGACAGAACAGAGAAAACAGAGAGAGACAGAGAGAGAAAGAGAAGAGACAGAGACAGACAGACAGAGAGACACACAGAGGGAGAAAGAGAGAGACAGAGACAGACAGACAGAGTGAGACAGACAGAGAAAGAGAGAGACAGAGACAGACAGACAGAAGAGACAGACAAAAGAGAGGACAGAGACAGACAGAGAGAGACAGACAGAGAGACTGAGAGAGAGACAGACACGAGAGAGAGAGACAGACAGAGGGAGAGACAGAGGCAGAGAGAGAGAGAGAGACAGACAGATAGAGAGACAGACAGACAGACAGAGAAATAGAGAGAGAGACAGACAGAGAGAGAGAGACACAGAGAGAGAGAGAGACAGACAGACAGAGAGAGACAACAACAAGAGAGAGACAGAGAGAGAACAGACAGACAGAGAGGAAGAGACAGACAGAGAGAGAGACAGACGAGAGAGAGAGACACAGAGAGAGAGAGACACAGAGAAGAGAGACAGAGAGAGAGAGAGACAAGAGAGGGAGAGACGAGAGAGAGAACAGAGACAACAGAGAGAGAGACACACAGAAGAGACAGACAGAGAGAGAGACAACGAGAGAGACAACAAGAGAACACAGAGATGAGACGAGACAGTCAGAGAGAGAGACAGACAGACAGAGAGACAAACAGAGAGAGAGAGAGAGAGTGTTCACTAAAGCAAAAAACTAATAACATTTAGACACTTACCAGCCTTCAGGGGAAGTTTTCAATAAAGCAGTGTCGTTTGGCCACGCCCACCCACTCCCACTACACATTGCAACAGGATTGGAAGTTCTCTCCCACAATGCAATACAGCTAGATATCATCTACACTTACTGGGAAAGCTAACTTTCTTTTGATTGGCCATTAACTCGCACATGCTCAGTAAGTCTCTCCCACAATGCAAAGCTAAAGGATGTTACTGTAAAGCATGCATTGTGTCAGGATTGATGTAGTGCTACTCAGCTACAAGAAGCACACCTATTGGATAAAAGGACAATAAGGAAATTAAGCAAACTTCCATGCAGAATTTAATCAATTTGAGAGGTGTGTCTATAGCTCCCATTTTGACCAGTCCATTCAATCATAGGGATTCTGTATGTTAGTACTTTTTTATTTTTTATTTCATATGCCATTTACACACTGTTACACACTTATATATCTTTATTTTGTACATATTAATAAACTAATTAATGTATACCTTTTACATTACAATATCATGTAACTATGTATAATATTATTTTAGCCTACCCCCACCTACATAGTACACTCTAAAAACTCAATGCAATCTCCACAAAATGGAAAATAATTTTATATAAAGGAATCCCCGTTACAAAGCTGTTCTGGGAAATCCACGGATCTAACGGATTTGAAAAAAAAGTGTAAATTTTAAATTTTTTATTAAGAATCGAAAACTCAAAAATGTCATTCAAAACTTTGAAAATGTCTATGGAAAAATCAAAAATGCTGTAGAAAATTCTAATAAATTACCACGGAACCGCTATCAGAATGAAACTTGGCAGTTTGGTTCATCCCTGTTATCTATATGATATGGAGCTGTTTTTTACAGGGGAAATTCCTAGGCAGTAATTGAAGTTAGGTTTAATGAACTTGACTGTTGAAACTGTAGTAAAATTTAAAAAAAGCATTCAGGACCTATAAAATACGGAATATATAACTATTAAACTGCTTTGTGAGACACTATAGAACTTAGGAGACTTAAGTGTTGGTTCAAAAAAATAGTTACGTTCACAGCATCTTGATTTTTTTTTCCCTTTCACTCTTCAGTGAAATCAGATGAGCTGCAGACAATCAAAAAGGAGTTGACCCAAATCAAAACCAAAATTGACTCTTTGCTGGGAAGACTGGAAAAAATTGAAAAACAGCAGAAGGCGGAAGCAGGTTGGTGAAATGATTTATGTGTCAGTCTGAGAAATCTTATTAGGAATTAAATTAAACCTAAAAAAGCACAACTCAAATCTGCTTCTTATCTAAGGATGAATAGAAGCCCTTGGAAACCAGCTAGTATAATGTGTGGGATCTGAATTAAGAATAAATCGATTTGGCTAAAGAAAAAAAATCTGTGAAAGTGAATATGTATATTGCTGGGCCAATACAGATCTTGTTTATGTGGCATCTTAAGAAAAATATATACATATATGTCAGATATACACAAATGCCAAATCGATCAAAGAAAGTATTTTGTATCTCCGCAAGTACTGGCATACATACATCCTTCAATTATATTAAAGGGCATCTTATCTATACTGAAAAAGTTATTTTTTTAATTTCCCATTACCAGAAATGATCATTCTTTCCAGCTATCACTGTACCATTTTTTTGTTGATCTGTCCCCTTTAGATATTAATTTTGAAACATCTTACATTTTATCTGGTAGAGATGAGATCTGACAGAGAACCCCTTGGTTCCGAAATCCGAACGTTCCTTTCGAAACCAGGTGGATCATTCAGATTTCAGACCGCATTTTCAAGGTTAACAAATGTACGAGGTTATGTTCGGTAATCCTAGAAAAATAACCTTGAACGTTTGATAGCCCCCGAGATAAGACTGGAAAGTTTCTGATCATATTTTCGAGGGTTATCGAACGTTTGAGATTATTTTTGAGGGTTACTGAAAATAGTCTTGTGCATTCGGCAACCCTTGAAAATGCGGTCCGAACCCTTGAAAGTACATTCCGTTATCAGATCTTCGGGGTTTTCCTGATATCCGTAAATCCTAACAGCTGGCAATGAAGTGCATTATTATAATAAACTCCTGCTGTGTGCAGGAGAACCAGAGAAGACAGAAGAAAAAAATGAAACAATGGGGACTCCGTGCTCAATATAGCAATTTTGTTAAACTAAATTAACCGTGATGGCTGCCTTTCGTGTCGGAGTGCGCGAAGTCCCCATTGTTTCATTTTTTCTTCAGTTTGGAACCTAGCTAGGGGCAAGCGGCACCCGAATCACCGACATGTAATTGTCACTAACCAGAGAAGACAGCCACAGGAAAGAAGGTCCTTAAGTATGATTAGGAAGCTTTTATTAGATCTAACTTGCCAGTTGGGGGTGGGTAAGGGAGAGGTACAATATATCAAAAGTTTGAATTTAGGGTGGACATACCCTTTAAAGACAGTTACAGCAGTAGGATACAACTGGGCATGCTTGTGCCTAAGGCATGGGGGGCAGAACAATGGTGCTGGTGATGTCACAGCACACAGTGTTATCTGGAAACACCACCCTCTATACTGCTATAAGTACTTGCAGCTAGAAGCATGACTCTGGGGTCATTTTAAAGGTAGGAATGTGCTTTTTAATGAAGGGAACTTGTATGGCAAAATTTCTTATTTATGTCCTTTGGCTAATGCATGTGAATTGTAAAGCTGACTCAAATTTTTCCATCAACTTAATGACCTGCAGCTAGAGCTATATAGAAGGAATTGTTTCTTCCTACTCTCCATTGAACAGCCATAAATTGATTACTAAATAATATATATAAATATTAAAATTATAATAGATTGTCTCAACCATTTTGTGGTTGAATGAGCATAGACAAGCATATGGGGGGAACATATTAGGATTGCTGGAAAATTTACTCTGCGATCATAGTGCTCATTGTACAGGCACTTGAGTAATGATCCAAGGAAAAAATATATATATTTTAGAAGAACCAGAAAGTTGCTGACTGATACCAACAGTATCTTGAGGAAAACCTGGTGTAGCATTTTTTTTTTTATAGCAAGATTTGGGGGATATTTAATTAGAATAAAGTCGCATTTCAGGCGCTATTTTCGACAGCAATAAATTATATTAATTTATAAAATGTTGAAAATGTAGCCTTTTGAAAATATTTCTGCTTAATTGCTGGGAGTTTTAGTTTCAAAACATTTGCAGTAGCAAGCACTGCACCCCCCAGTTCAGTGGAGGAGAGGACTAGCCTGGGTGTGAATTCAGCAATCCAGCTGCATCACTCAGCAATCCATCTCTGTATCTATCGTTCTGGTGCCTGACATCACTGCTAGGCGCCGGAATATGAGATCGGCGCAGAGTAGTGACGACAGCCGCCAGAAGAGTGAAACCAGAAGAGTGGCAACACACCTCAGACGAAATTACTTACTTACTGACTTAAAGGTCAAATATACTAGGGACAAAATTAAGTTTCCTCATCTTAATTTATACATAATTACATGTGAGTAGCACTCTGAGGTGTGTGTGTTGCTGCATGCTTTAATGCAGTACTTGTTTTGTTCAGGATCAATATTCCACTTTTAACCAATCCCACTTCCATCTGACCAGGGTAAGCATGCTCAGTAATCACTATGAGGCAGCACTGGGAGAGGTGATTTCCCACATACCAACTGTTAAATTATTTATGATAATATGGCACTTGATTGCCAGCTGAAATGTAGGATGGTTCAGATTGGATATCTAAAGATATAAGGGGCAGGGGAAAAAATGTCTTAGTGGTGGTTGGGAAGAAATTGCCAGTAATAGGTAATCTAATTTTTCAGTATAGATGCCCTTTAAGATCAGCTTATATTGTGACTGCATTTCTTTTAAAGGGAAAATCGAGAATTGTGTACTTTAAATCCACCCAGACAGAACTTAATTAAATAATCTTCCATAACAATTGATCGTTCTAGTGTATTTTTTTTTATTACAAGTTCTTTTTTATTCCCTTTAGTTGCCTGAAACTGTATCACATTCCCACTGAGATGGAACAAATTCAAAATGCAGTTAGACAAGCTTGAAATATTAGTCCGATTTTGCCAATATTTACCATAAAGTGAATTTACCTGCAAATTGTCTGCACTGACATGAGAACTTTGTATTAAATTAAAAACACACTTAACATGATTCTAGTTCTACCTCTCAATAATCTCTTTGAAAGGTTAAAACTGTTAAATATTCCCAGTTCACGTTTGCTTCAGAATTTCCCAGCTGTGTTCCAATTCTTAGAGTTCTTTGATTCTATTGCAGCCAGCCACAGAGCTGGAGGTTACCTAACAGACAGAACTTATCATCACAGCCATGCAATTAAAGCCATTGACTTTGTAATGTGAAATGTATGGTATAAAATGACAACATTTCAGGTGCTAGGGCTTCTATGTTTACAACTAGAATTTAAAGTACAGTAGACAACAATTCTGGAAAAGGAATCCTCTATTTTGTACTGGTAACATACATTCAGATATGAAATGGTCCCATGACCAGCATGATATCGAGTGGATCTCATAATATCTGCATTTCATTTTTTATCATACATCTATCCAGTGATTTGTACAACAAGAAAATGGAAAGAGGCACACTCTCCCCCCCCCCCATATTTTTTTATTAGAGATTTTCAGAAAGATCAATGATACATCAATAATAATACTCTGCTGCATTAAAGGGCATGTCCACCCCCAAACAAAAATTTAACCCACTGACCCCAATTTACAGCTTAAAAAAATCCTTACCTTACATCCCTGCTCATTATGGTTCTCCTGTAGTGCTCTTCAAAGTCCAGAAAACTGAAGGATAGGAGCTGTCTTCCTGTCCAAAATGTTGCTGCCTCTGTTTTGTCCTCTCAGTTGCTTATGACATGCGCAGCTACCAGTATGTGATTAAACTGTCAGTTTGATACTAGTATATAATGAAATTCCCAGTTTGCTACCATTTTATGATGAAATTCCCATTTGCTACCAGTATGTGATGAAATTTCCAGTTGCTACCAGTATATAATGGAATTGCTAGTTTGCTACCAGTATATAATGAAAATGCCAGTTTGCTACCAGTATATAATGGTAGTAAAGTGCCCCTGATCTTCCCAGATGCTAGAGAGGGGTAGGGGTCTGTGGAGTATCTGTTAAGGTCGGAGGGGGGGTTGAGGGATAGCGGCTTTTTTAGATGAATTGGCAAATAGTAAAATACAATCTTTACTTTACAGTAATATGTGCCCCAAAATGTAAACACCCTTCATATAGTATATAGTACATATAAAAGTGGCTGCAGTAAGAGGCATTTCACTTCTTTCCTTGATGACCATGGTGATTATTATTTCTCTCCCTTGTTTGTTTAGATATCTGACCTATGGTATTTGTTTGCTCAACAACTAACCATAGAATGAAAATATGACTTTCCCAAAGTTTCTATTGCCTAAATCACTTTGCAAGGTCCAGAGAGTACACTGAATTATAGCAAGATGTAGACTATAAAGACAGATCACATCATAAAAACGTCAACACTGTTGCCTGTCTTGCTGGAAGCAAAGTCAGCTAGAAAGTGCTTGTGTGGGATTGAGGAATCCGCAGTGCATTAAGGAAGGAAAGGTGATCAGTAGCTGTTGGACTTTTATTCTTCTGGATTTGTTAAGTCAAAGTATTCAAAGGTGGAAAGTGAATTTAAGATGGAAGGTTTTGAGAGTTTCTCAGTCCATCGATATTGGGACATCAATTAAAGGAATTTCTTATGCTTAGAAACTATTCCAATAGGAGCATATGAGAGGTAGAATGTGAAGGCTGGTTTATTTTTAGTCTAAATGTGCATAGATTAGCAAGTGCAGAAAGAAATAATGATGGCAAAACAATGTTAAACTGTAGATAAATTAAATTGTTCCTTGACCTCATTAGACCTGAAATAAAGTTAACCCTTATACCCTAAATCAAGTTTACTATACGTGCAGGTCCAAATGAATATATTTTGACTTATGTACAGTATACATTTAATTCATTATTAAAGATGGATACTGTAATATGAAAAGTAATATTCACTAGGATTCACAGGATTCCTTGGTTGTCGCATCTTTTTGTCTGCAGAGTTTACGAGTTCTTTTCCTTCTCCCAAGAGCACATGCTTGATACACTTCAATGCGTTTAATAGGAAATTAGAAAAGCAAAGTATGACAGCACGTACCATCATGATTGAAGCACTTATTAAAAAAAATAATGCTTAAATTCTAAATGTCTGTCACCACGTTTTAGTACAAAGTGCAGGTCATGTGTCTAGCAAGGATGGGCCAAGGTTAACCTCAGCCCATCAGGGGAAACTATCTGGAAATAAGAGGAAACATCAATTCATAAAATGAGTAGTATGCAAAAGAAAATCCCCATTCAAAAGCATGATGGGGGATGCAGCAGAGCCCACAATGAACCTCTGATTAAAGGGCAACTGTGGTCCAAAACAAGTTAGGGTTAAATGAATGCTTCAGTATTTCCTTTACACTGAGCCAACAATCACATCTCTGGCTGGAGCCTGTGAGAAATGATATTGGGATGAATGTTTAAATCAGGAAGTACCTGAGGAAAAAATTGACAGTTGAGAAGGGGAGCCTAATAATGCAGGCAAAGGCTGGTAACATGACTTCAAGCTGGTCACATGGCCAAAAACAGGAAGAGTTCAACCAGGAAGTTACATTGCTGAACTTTTGTAGCAATAACTTCTCACAAATTTTATCTAGAGATGTGATTTAGGTTTTATTTTGAAGGTATGATGGAAGGCTTTTTTAAATTCTAACTAGTTTGGAAGAATTTGAGACTACAGTTACCCTTTAAGGGTTCATAAAACTTATATTATATATATATATATATATATATATATATTATATATATTATATATAAAAACTTTTATTTCACTTTTTTCACCCCGTGATACCAAACTGATTATAATTTATTTAGGGAATCTTTATATACTGCATACAATAAATGTCAAACCACCTACCAGCAAACATAAAGTATACATTTTACAACACTGGTTATGATTAGACATATAAATACATATAATACATATTAGACATATAAATACATGTAGATGCTAGTGAAGGTTCTCATTCATCCAGATCATGGTATATCTGTTGTATTCAATTAGATCAACTGAACTTGAAGTTTAGTTCTTGAAGACGTTTCTTGAGAAAGCCAGTCGGATGACTAGCGAAATGTCTTCAAGAACTAAACTTCAAGTCCAGGATCTAATTGAATACAACAGATAAATACATGTAGACTGTATCCAGGGTTGCCAGACATCCCTATTTGGATGTGATTGCCCCGACCCGAGTCAGGGCTGAAATCTCGTCCAGAGACTGGCCCTGCCATCCCTGCCCATTTACGCTTATGGTCTTATTTATGCTTACTGGTCCATGCCAGCCCCTGCTCAGTTACACCCTAACTCCGCATCCTTCCAGAGGCCCGCCCACAACCCCGCTCTTGGCATGTCCCGGTCCGCCCACTGTGGCGTCACGGCCCCACTCCCCTCCCGCTCGGGGGCGGCCAAGATCTGGCAACCCTGACTGTATCTATCAAAAACATGAAACATGATTCCAGTATACAGATCTTTTTACAAATTCAAATTATAAGAATATTTTTTCCCTCTACATGCGGGGGTTATTCAGAGAGGGAGCTGTGGTTCAGCACCCAGCAGAAAACAGAAGATTAGATATCCTTGCGTTTTATTCTCTTTTATTACATTTTTCTGTGACTACTTTTCACAGTTCTGAGTCTGGTGTCCTGGACAACAGCACCAATAGAGACAGAAGTAATCTAACAATGTGCCTGAACCTTGAAAGTCACATCGAGGGCAGAAACTGTTCTCTGCTGCATTTAATGATGTTAGTGATAGACATTATTCAGAGAGACAAATGATATACCACAGAGAGCAGTCCAAGAAAAAATCCTTGGCATCAGAACAACAAGTGATATGTCAATCTAGAAAGGAGGTTGTCAATCTTTCTCCTCATCGGTGGGCTATTTAAATGGGATGCATTCGCACTTGTCTTTTCTGACAGAAATTATTAATCCAAATGATAGTTTTTAGAGATTTTACTCTTTGACTGTCACACATCCTTTATGGAAGGATATTTTAAAGAATGCACTGTGGATGCTGCGGGTCGTTTCCATTTCCTATTCCAATGGTGCAAGTAGAAATCCAAGAAACTTTAGCAGAGTGCACAAAGCTAAGACTATCACCCCCATGGAAAGTAAATTCCAACAGGTAGAATCAGAATGGAAGCCAAATAAATGATTGTTACGTCATATACATGAAGCAGTTTCTGGGTCGTATACAGCTGCAGATGTGTTCACAGATATTTATCTGGGACGTGAAGTTTCTGTGGTTCTGGGAAAGATCATTTCTTCTTATTATTTCTTGTCCAGCCTTAAAACAACAACAAATAAATGGTAATTTGCCAGTTATCTGCCTGCAACCCCAACTGCTATTTTTACCAGTTTATTACTTGTGTTTGTAACCAGATATTAAATTCTATGTTCTATTCCTTTCTGGCAAAGGTATCTGCCTCTTCTCTCTGCTAAGGGCGGGGGGGGGAAACGCATGCAATATCATTGCCTTTACACATGCGCTTACATTAGAAATAGAAAAATGCATGCGATTGCACAAAAAATGCAGAACGCAAATCGTAATCGCATTGCACTCAAACGCGGGTTTTTGGTGCGTTGCAATGATCGGCACTGCATGGAGGGAGGGGCCAGCTTGCGCTGCAAGAATAGGGACAATAATTATCCATAATTTTCTGGTTAGTAATGTAGGAAATAAAGTGCAAAATATATCAGTTGCGGTAGAGCGCACATAACTGACAATTGTCCTGTTTTTGTTTGTGGCCCTTTAAATAACCCTATTGAGATTCCTTCCCAACTGATGAAACCTGAAAAGTATCAGACATGGCCTGGGGTAAAATTCTGCACAAGACTAAAAAATGGCTGCGGATGACCTTGTGCCTGAGGGATACAAAGTAGAATTGGAACCAATATAATGGCTCACAGAGCACCTCGCCAGAGCACCTAATGTATGTTTCACAAGGAGAAAAAAAAATGCAGGTTTTTGTTATTTTGAACTTTTGCAAACATTATTAACATTATTATTAAGTGCAACCATCCATTTTATGTTGAGGTTTGCACTATAATATGCTCTCTGCCTGCCACTGTGACACTAGCTTGGGCATAGCAGAATGCGACAGAACGTAATTTTCAGCGTGTGCCTTCCAGTTATAGTCTTTTATACTTTCTGCCCCAGAAATAGCAGCATGTTGTAAAATAGATTTTATACTTCTACTGTTCCACATTTATCAGGGTCAACTTTCCACTAATGAAACGTCTAAAACAAATTGATAACAGACTAGATATTTGTTCTGCTGCAAACAAATACTAATGGCAGTTACCAATCAGAAGGTTTTGAGACTAAAGTTTAAGAGAACCTTGCTAACTATTGTTCTTTCTATCACAATTTTTAAGCTTGCAGCCGAGCTTCATAAATCAACAGACACCATCCGGAGAAGTTTTAGTGTGTTATTTTACAGCTTCAAATCTGTGATGAATGGTATTCCCTTTGAACACTTTTCTCCATTTATCAATTGATGCTATTAACCTGCTGCCAAAAGCTTTCAGTGTAAAGACAGACACAAACCTTATTCACTCTGTAGATTCTTTTTAAACGTCCTAATACATACTAATACCGTTACCATCCATGGTGAAATGGCTGAAACTAATTGTGGCCAATATTCCTTTTTGGGATTTCTTTATTAACCAGCTTATCACATGGTTATATGAGAACCTAAATCACCTCTTATGCTGCCAAAGTCCTAATTCCAGGCATTCAAGAATAAGAATGGGTTAGGATCCCAGAAGGACTGCAAGCAACCTAAATATATTATTGCAAATTGCCACCTGTGTAGCTACCAGCAATAACATTTGCAATACCGTATTTGGATTGGTTGCAGTCCTTTTGGGTCTGTAGCTATTCTTTTATGCAAATGCTTATCATATGGTTGGTGAGATTTTTCACCACTAGTGCAACTAGTGTGCAATCCTAGATGTAGACACTGTGTAAAAAACATATAAAGGTATAGCAATTTCTATGGAAACCCTGAAATTACCCCAAAATTACCCAAAAGCCTATACTTCCTTTATTTGCATAATGATAAAGATAAAATGCTCCCCCCATTTTCATTTTAGTTACTTTACCCAAAGATGCCCCTGAAAATACTTACAAAACCCAGTCTCTGCTCTGCTCCTCTTTGCCGCTCTGCTTCCTTTTTGAGGCTGTCAGTCTAAGGCACATTGGTGATGTCACTGGCAATAGCTGACAGCCGTGACCAGGAAGTGCCTCATTGCTGCTGTGCTTGTTCAAAATCAGCCCACAACAGCAGCAGGAGGTGGCACCCTGGCGGCGAGGGAATGGATGTTGGCATCAGGAGAGGACTGGCTCAATAAATAGGACAGTAATTTTATTTAATAATAAAGTCATACATAAATACATAGATAGTTCAGTACATAAATATATAAATTATATAAATAGAAGTGCTAGAGCTTTGCCATAAGAGGAAAGGAGGTCCCTGCCCCAAAGAGCTTATAATCTACATAAATAAAATGTTCTCCATCCTTATAGCTAACTACTTATATAAGAGTGTCGAGCCTGGAACAGAAAGGAAAAATGTCACATACAAGGGCATAGTGAGGGTAAAAGCCTGTGTGGGAGACACACAATTAATGGCAGAATACTGTATCTTTGTTGTGACCTCACTTTTTATGTTTGATATCTGACAAATAATACAGGACGCAGCTGCCCCTAATGAAGTCATTTTGATGGTTTCCAGGAGAAGAAAAAGAAAACAGGCATTGCAAAACATTTTGATAGAAGCTCAAGTTTTTTGATGGATAAAATTTTCAACAGAAATAACCCCAAGCAGTTCACTGATCATTGGTGACAGCAGGGAAAATGATTTCCCATGATGATGTACCGTACCAAACCATTTCCCGTCATACTGTGATGAATTATGGCCCTAAAGTAATAATTTTACATCCTAGTACTGTTCTACTTTCCATTTTCTATCTTTACAATCCTAAGAGCATACGCAGCTTTATTTACAGATATGCGCGGTTTTATATATACAGGCATGAAAGGCAGTGAGCAGATCACAAAGTAAAGTAATTGGGATAGTTGTGGAAATTCAGTGGCGCTTTGGCTGTAGGAGCATGTAACAGATGTTGACAAAGCCAAATCCAATGGCATAATGAGGATAGTGTTCCTATTTGTTGGAATTGGCTAGGACATTGCTACAATATGAGGTGTCATTTAGCCAGATTTTGTGTGATAGGCAAAAGTGCTAGCGAGGGGAGGACTGGGCCAATATGCTGAGGGAAAAATCCCCCCTGAACCACTCTGTGCTACACTAATTGGGCCATGGTTGTGGGATGTAATGTCATGCCCCTTCAAACTCAAAGCTGTCTGGCTGCTCCTTTGCACATCGGTCTCCTTCCTTTATGTACCCGTATTCATTGGATGTGCCTGCTCCCTGACAGTATTGGTATTTTCCATTAGCAATGGCATATTTTCATTTGGCCTGCTATCTGCTTAGCCTATCATGAAAGGGCCAATTTAATTAGTATGCCCCCTAGTCCAATAGATCCCAGCTCTTACTCCCCTGGTGCCAGTGCTTACGATGACCTACTCCAGTCAACTCTCCTTCACTGGCACGTGCCAGTATTTGAGGTGAAAAATAACAATTAAGGTTCTCAAAGAAGGGATGCTTTCAATTATTTCTAAAATGTTTGAACCTTTCCTTTTCATTAGGGGGTTGTGATGTAGTCTCTGATATGTTGTCTAGAATATGGATGAATTGAATTTCCAAATGTACTTATTTGAAACTTTTATTTAATAAAGAATTTAGTAGAAATATGGAGAACTACACTAGAAATTAAAGCAAAAAACAAAGACAGCACTGAAATGCCCCATGGGTCAATTTGTCTGTATTGATTGCCATCTGTGTTCTATGCTGTGAGGTTTTGAAATCTGTCTGCTGTCAAGTATTACTAATATTAATTAACTGTCTATTGACAATGTGTAGCAGTTGGAGATATCGGTAAAGGGATTTGAGAGTTAAAAAAAGCCTAAAGTTTATCCACGTTGAGGATTCGGGGGTTAAACTATGGACAGTTCTGGTCTTTGGATTTGTATTTGTTACGTGTAATGGTGTGTATAATGCAAAATGGTCATGTAATGATGGCATATCTCTGTTTTAAATTCTGTTTTAGTTACATGCAGTGGTTGACACTGGTTGCATAGGAAGTATTCTAGATTGAACTGAGTAAGCAGTACTGGGGGTTGGTGTTTTTAGGTGGTTTTGAGAGGTGACACAAGATGTTCAATGATTTCATTTACTCTTTTTTTTGTTGTTTTTCTAGGGGATGCATTGCTTCGTTTGTGGATCATGGGCCACTCATACAAAAAACGAGCATTGGTGAAAGAGAGAGGCCAGCAGCTGGACTTCTCCAAGGATTCGCTGGAAATCAGGTGGCTGGGTATCAAAGGTATGATGTGGCCCAGAGTTGGTATTTAAGTTGGTAATGAATAACTGGAGATTTTGTATTTCTTTGTTGGATATTTTGTATTTCCATGATTTTTAGATGTATTTTGTATTTTAAATTGGTGGCCTTCTTACTGCATATTTACCAGTGTAATAGTCCTAGCCAGTCGTGAACAGTATGTTGAACTAAATGGAGATATGTTTTATTTAACCTCCACTACTAGGATGTTCCATGCACATCATCCTTATGAATAATACATTTTAAGTGAACTTTCTCTGGGAATCAAAAAATTTCAAGCAGATAAAAAAATATTATATATAAAATGTGCAATCCTAATTTCGCCAGCATTGTCACAGAAAGTTTGAGATTTGTTTTGCTCTGCAGAGGTCTGTTATTAAATACATTTCCCCAAGCATTTCAGCTATCTATTGTTGTGCATCTTTCTAAAGCGAGTAGGAGAATGAAAAATAGGGCATATTTAAAAACCCGTGGTATCGCAAATTTGTAATACCGCAGGTTACCGTAAAAGTACAATCGTGGCTTTAAATGTTCGTTCATACAGTACCATGCGGTAGCAAAATACTGCAATGGTATTGTATGGATGATCGTAACTCTACTGCCGCGATTGTACATTTATGGACGCAACGGTAGATTTATGACCGGATATCATAGAATGTTAAAGGTGCGGTATCGCAAAATATGGCACATAAGGCATCAATATTAGCTGTTAATCAACATACGACATACTACATAATAGTTTGCATTTTGGATTGGTACACACAGGTTGATATTTTGACCCGCTCAACTGACCCATGTGATATCCGAGAGACTATACAACAGTTTATAACAGAGATGAGTTGAGATGAGGTGGCCTTTCAGAATATTTGAATGATAATACAAGTGATTGTCTATATATTGTCTATATATATATATATATAAAATGGGGCAATGCATGCTGCTGAATACAGCTCTACAGCTCTATATAAAAAAGGGCCATAAAATGATTTTGTGTTAAAGGTCAGACAGTTCAGGAGAGTTGGAAACAATTAAGTGGTTAAGAAGTAAGACTTGGTTTATTAAGAGAAACTAATCACCGCCCCACAACTATTTAATTCTGAATTTGAGAAAAGGTCAAAAAAAGGGAAAACTTTAATAAAAAAGATAAATGGTTTTTCACAAAGAGCTGGTTATGAGTTAACGGACTACACTGCTGTTCTTCGGTATATGAGAAAGTAAGATGGTGCCTAAAGCAAGTAGCTGAATAATACAATAGACTAAATGTCATACTAACCACTGCTTAACTGCAAACTTTTCAACTTATACTGATGTCTACAAAATCTGATTACAGACAAAAATTCTCTAATAGTTTATATAGTGTAATCTGTATTTTGCTGTAAAGGAAATTTTAAGGCTAAATTATTTTTCTCCTTAGGCTAGGTACATAGGAGACGGTATTTTGACGCGGCCCAAATATCGGCTCAACATTTAGCTAGCTGCCAACCGCAGTCATCCTTTCATTGAAATTGGCAAATATCAGAGAATAGTGAAGCCTTGGGCTACATGATCGGACTCAGGCCGAAATGTCACCTGTGCAGCTAGCCGGACTATATCCAATCACTTGTTTTCTACGCAATTTTATAACATCACTTTAGATCTTTCTTGCCAGTGGACCAAGGTTTTGGTATCTGCAACCCCTGTTTTATGACCCATGTGATTCATGTATCTCTCCAACCTGCAACCTGAATAAGATGGTGTTTGGAATGTTAATGTTAGTTAAAGATTTTAACGTTTTGTAAAGCTGTATTTTTATAATGAAATCCGATAGAAAGTAATTCATAGTCTTATTCAGCAGGTTCTGGGCTACGTGTTAAATAAAAAGGTTTAGGCTGGGTACACACTATACAATATTTACATCAGAGAGACCACCAATCGGTATACCCAGTCAGTAGTCTGTCTTATGTGAATGAATGTGTTGCTGCGTTTTTTTAATTTCCTCGATCACGTGGCCCATTTAAAACCATGTGATTTCTGCCGCATCAGATCAAATTTTGGCCTGATTCTGGCAAAATAATTGGTCCAAAAGTTCAGCCACGGTGGAAATGTTTGCAGAAATTTTGCCTGTGACGGACGATGAGAATGAAGCTATTTTGGCCGCTAACTGGCCAGATTAGTGTAAAACCTACCTTACCCTATGTATTATTGGGTCACCATGGTTTTTACACTAATTTCGCAATTTCCAAAACTTTTAGGGAAATAACGCAGATTTTGTTATATAGGGAGCATTAAATGGCATCTCCACCCTATAAACTTTTAATATGTTATAGGCATCTCTGCCCATGCCAAAGTTATATCAGTTTACAAAAAAAGAAGCAGAACTCTACTTACAGCCCCTCGCTCCAACGGTTGCTGGAACTTGAAAGCAGGGGCTGGACTGGCAGCTGCAGCTGTGATTGGCTGAGATTCATGGGTGGGGTAACCCACCCATGAGTAACACACTGTTGTGGTGTTTCAAAGTAGCATGAAATTAGCTAAAACACACAGAACACTTATCTTTAGTGATGTTAAATAGTCATTTGATTAGCCCCCAACATTCCATGCCCATTCAGGCGCATGGTATTACAATATGGGAGTAGAGGACTGTACTTAAGATAAACATGTGTAATAACTGGTCATGCCTAAAGTATGTGGGAATTCATACTACCATTCAGTTCCAAGCACAGTATATATCTCAGAACGGTAACCCCACTACATAATTCAGTCAATCCAATCACATTCACGTTATTATACAAGTCAACATCCTTCATTTCCATTCCCTTTAAATTACAGATAATTCAGCTGGAACACCTGTGACTGATGAGACGTTTAATTTATAACCTGCTTTTCTTTCCTAAGCAAATGATATAAGACTCCAATCAAAGTTGTTTTATAACCCTGATTTCCCATTCAGAATGGAGCTGTAATTGCTGTCAAAATACATAACATATCTACTTCCTACAGCCTGAACTTTTCCAATCTGAATAGTCACACTGAAGTAATCTTCGCTATCATTTTAATCAAAGACATAAAAACAATCTATAACTGACATTTCGGTAGGATCCTTTATTACTATTAATCCCTTTATAGCCCGAGAATCAGAGAGACGCACAGGACAGGGACATCACACTAGTTTTCAAGCGTCTGGGGGGCCGTAAGTTTTCCATCCCTGATATAGGCCATAAAAGGGCAGTGTAATAGAAGGGTTAATAAAAGAAATCTGCAATATGAATGGAATTTCAGCTTCTGCTTTGTGACAGTTTCTTCATAATATTTCATTAAAACACGTCTGGTTCCCAGAATGGATTGTTTCAACCCAAGGTGACCTTCTGTACCAGTTTTCACAGAACAAAGTTAAGAAACTATAGATAAAACGGCCAGAGATCTGAGTAGGAGCCTCGGAGGGTCTTTGCCCCAAGACTGTTACATTTATGTCAGGGATTTTTGTGCTGTGAGATATAAATATCACAGTTTTAGCTTTTTTGCTTAAAAATTGTATAAAAATAGAACATTTTGAACAGACACAGACCTGCTGAAAGCAAAGAAATCCCTTTTAATAACGTTCAATAGAAGATTTTTTTTGGGGGGGGGGACTAAACTAAAACTTTAAAATGGCCACCTGCATAGTAAGTTTGTACAGTACATCCCTATTTTACTGGTTATATCAGCCTTTGCACCTTGTGGCTACTCTGTGAAAAAGAGAGTGCATTTCATGATGTACCATACACTTAGCCCAATGCATCATTCTAAAGCCCTTTCTCACAAAATGTTTTTTTTTCTAGGGGCAAAACAGCGGCAGCTCTCACGTGTTTTTTTCCCCCCCAGCTTGACAGTGGCAGGATTGGTTAAGGCATCTCCAACCCCAAAACTAAAATTTAACCCACTACTGGCCCTACTGTGAAGTGTTAAAAATCCTTATCTTATTACATTTCTGCTCCTTATGGTTCTCCTGCAGTGCCTATTCAAAGTCCCAGAAAGTTAAGTGTAGGAGCAGTCTGTGTGTGATCCGGTCCCTGCTATTTCCTTGTCCTCCTAGAGGACTGAAACTTTTGAGAGGCAGAGGGAATGGGGAGAGTATAATTTTTCTGCAAAACATATTAGCGTAACATCTGTCAGATTTCTAACTATTGTACTTTTGTACAGTTCTTGTTCATGAAATATACTGTACATTCTAGTTGACACAGCACATTTTAGTTAATGATGTTTCTCATGGCATGAGATTTTTATTCCCCATGGTAGGTGTAAGTTTTATGTTGTCTGCAAGGAACACAGAGTAGTGATGCTGATTCAGGCCAGTTATAGAATCCGAAGCAATAGGATAGGCCTAATAATTAGGATAGGATAATTATTAAACATTTAGGGATTCTCTAGTTTTCGATAACCCTCAACTTTAGCACTCCATAACCCTGGAATGCTGTGTTCGGTTACCCTCAAATTCATCGATAACCCTTGAATGTGTGGCATTTGCTAACCCTCAAATTCGCCCATAACCCCCAAATGCGGCGTTCGGTAACCCTCGAATTTGTCGATAACCCTTGAATGTTCTGCATTCGCTAACCCTCGAATGCGCCATTCAGTTACCCTCAAATTCAGCACTAACCCTCAAATGTGGAACTATTGAACTATCTAACTTTTACTAAAGTTTGAAAATTCGAAAACAAACCAAACTTCGGACAGCTCTACTTGTAACGGTATTTCTCGTAATAAAACACCAATAATAATCAGTATTGTAAGATTGTTAATTTACTTTACAACCGTATCATTAAATAACACTTCAGATGGTGAAAGTAATCAATTTTAGCATGTACCAATATTGATTCTTTATAAATACGGCTCTAAATGTGTCCACGCACCTAAAGAATTCACTTACTAACGAAGCTACAGGGGCCTGACAACCCCCTCTCCCCATGCAAGGCACCGCGATCAGCTGTTTTTAAACAGCTGATTGAACTTATGTTAATAAATATGCACTCGATTAGTGGTTTAAAACACTGGTACCAGACCTGCAGTTTTCAGAACAGCTGATCACACGTACCTTAACTAACAGCTGATTGCTGTATCTGAGTGCAGATTAGCGATCCTTCTTAACCCCCCTTCTCCCGTAGAGTTTCTCTCTACATATATGGGCTTAGATTTCTGGAGTTACTAAAAAAAATTTTATACAATGGCTTCTGTAATTGCTATTGCACTCATTTTTAAATATGAGATGAAGATTTGAACTGATGATTGATGGTACGTACGTGGGCTACAGTACCTGTTAATTTGGTAATTACATCATAGGGGATTTGAGGTAAGTAGATAATTTCATACTCATATGGGAGAGGTCATTAATCAACTAACATGCAGCTACAATTTATCTCTGCTTCCTGGGCCTCTCAAACAGCTTGACAGAAAGCCAGTCATTCAACCATATAAAACTAATTGGTAATCCATAGGTGTCGTCTACCTTCGGCTGTTTTTTATTATAACAAATGAAAGTCAATGTGATGACAACTTGCATCAACCTTTACAGATCCTTGATATATCTCTATAAAACAAGCTAATATTTCCATAAGACAAATACCAAGAAAAACAAGAATAAAATGGGGTATGCCATTAATAATGTAGCAGCTATTACAGGTCTGCCAGATATTACATTAGTGCCCATCTTAATAATTCCTGAGCCATTCATTACAGATTGTGTTGTTGCAGTTGGGAAATTCATTTTTAAAAGTTTTGTCACGCGCAATCTTTCGGTTCCTTTGGGATTTCTAATCTAGACTCCGTAAACACTGCCCAAGTATGGGAGAGAGAGAATCTAAATCACTTCAAAGGAAAGCGTTTTCACAGATGCTTCTATTAAAATTTCTCCTGCTGAATGGTTTCTCTGCTGGAAATACTGTGCACACATTGCTAGGCAATTCTCACAAGCTTTCAGGAGCATTCAAAGACCAGGTTTGAAAGGACTCTTTCTCTCTCTATATATTGGTGCCGCAAGCAGCACTGAATAATTTATTCCAGCTACAGAAATACAGAAGAAAATGTCTTCTGGATCAAAATATGCTGAAATTCACAGGGACGTTTGGAAAAGTTTTTGAACTTTTAATCACAGGCGCTTAGTTGTCTTCTTTGCTAATCATTAGATTGACATTATAGCATATAAGCTAATTTGCCGTTTTGACGTTTTGTTTGCGTTTTGTGCATGGGATTTTGCCGTTTTCCGTTATGGAAACGCATGCGTTAACGCACCATAAATAGTGAACACGTGCATTTCTAAAACGCGGACAGACATGCAATTGCATGCGCATAGGAAATCACAGTAATTTTCGCGTTCTCGCGGTTTCCATTATAACAAAACACGCAAAAAACGCGTAAGTGGGGCCGAGCCCTAAATACCATTTTTTTCCGTTTAATAGTAATATTATTTATTTTTATATTTTTTTATGTTATTTATTATTATATTGTTGAACATACAGTAGATGACAAATAAACAAACCATTAAAAATGTAGAAAAATGATTGTGGTGATGTTGCTAAAACACAAAATAGATTTTGACAAACTGCTTTGGCTTGCAACCAAACGACTGTAAGGTTTTTGCTGATTCCATCTATATTACAGATCTGTTTACACAGCCACTTTGGCAATTGTTATTAACTAGCAAGATGTTAAAGTTTATTATCATTTCACACATTTTCTTTCCTTTCTGAAACCTCTAATTTGTACATTTACAGTAGTACGACCCTATGGGCCTTATGGGTGTGGGACCTGCATGGGATTGTCAGGGGCACTACTGGCCCTTTCACTGATATTCACCCCTACCCTCATTACCGCACAAGATATGAGATATGATCGGCAGGGGATTTAGCTGGCAATTATACCTCCAGGGGTCTGGGGCTTCGTTTGCCATATTTGTAACTGCAAACCAGTGAAAGTCGTTAGCAAAACAATCATTCCAGGCAGTATTTGGAATGTCACTGGATTGTCAGGATAGTGTAGGGACAAGCTAACTTGATCAAGGATCCAAGTTAATGAGCAGAAAATAGCGATACTGCGCCTTTAGCAAACATTACCACAATCAATGATTCCCAGATCGAAACAAATGAATTGTTGTACTATCAGTCCATGTATGGCAAGCTTTACTCTAGTACATATAATTAAATACAATAAATACCTCAATATCACAAATTGGATTCGAAAATCTGTGGATCCAACAGAATTTTCTACATATTCTAAAACCGGAACTTATCATTGATAAATCAAATATAAGAAAATGAAAAACTCGAAAATAGATAGACAACAAAATGTAAAATTGTATTACGGTAAAAATAAAAAATTGTATTCAAAAGCTCAAAAAATTCCTATTCAATTGGGTTCACACGGGATTTTCTGAAGTTCGGTGAGTTCCATGGAACACAACTCATTCATTTCATTCATGTTTACTAGCACCCAGAACAACCAAACTGCTCCACTTCTGGCCTGGGGCATTTCTGTAGGAAAAGGGAAATCTACAAAGTGCAGTATTCCAGCTTTGTTAAAATTCTAGATTCCTGTCAATGTACAATATGGGTGAGGTGGTGAGACTATATTTAGAATGAAAAACACATACTGTATGGGGGAAAAGTTAAAATAAAAAGGAAGAAACCCACTTTAAAATAAGAAAGGTATAACGTTATCAAAAGATAAGCTACGGTTTCTGTTTTAATTCATCTTACAGCAGAATATGTAATGTACAGTGTATAGTATATAATATTAATAGTATTTTACTTAACCTGCTTACAAAGTTACATGGTTAATTTATGGCGAAAAAGACAAAAGTAAAAGCATAAACAGATTAACCTCAGTATAATTTTCCCCTCCCCCTGTCCCACATAAAGAAATTACCGGTTATAGAATATAATAGTTCCTCAAGTTCTGCCCCTCCATGCAAAACTCAGCCCCCCCTTCCCCCATCCAGTCCTTGCCCCCCAGAACTCTAGCTGAAAATGCTAACTGTATGAGCATATAGTATATGGGAGGAAGGCTATAGTTGGACCTGTCATAGGAAGCGGAGGAGGACCAGGATTGTGGGTAAGTTTCACCATCTCCCTGCCTGCTCCTGATGAATTAATTGAAGAACGTGAGATAAGACTTAGCTCATTTACCCACGTTCTTCAATTAAAGTGAAAAAAGGGTAAGTCAATATTTTAGTTATCTCTTAGAGATAAGAGTGTGGACATGTCCTTAAATGATAACACACTGATATATATTTCATCTACAAGGCAATAAAATAAATATACCACTTTAACCTAATGTGCGAACATTAAATGTCTGTTTCTTTTTTCTTTAAATAGGTGCCCAAAAAAAGCAAAACAACGATCACGCAGATCTGGTTCAGGAAGACTGTAAATCCGAAACTGCCGACAACTCGACTGAGGAACATCCTGATGAAGGACACGATGCAGACGGAGAAGATATGACTGATGGGATTGAGGAAGACTTCGATGAAGATGGCAGCAACGAGCTGGTAAGATGATCCGATGGACATGATTTTGGTTCCATCCACTGCATTCTGTTCATCTGATCTACTTAGAAACACATACCCATATCTCACGCGTGCGGGAGCACATCCCCACCACCATCAGCAGTTTGTTAACAACATGAGTCCCTGGCGTGCTGATACACTCTCCTCCAGACAGGACACGCTGCCTGTCCCTACTCGTGTATTGATACGCCAAAAAGTTAAAAGAACCGGTGTCCGCCCACGTAATACAGGGAAAAATTAAAACTTTATTAACAATATAATTTTACAATCTCTGAGGAAGCGGCTGTGACACCATGAAACACGTCAGATCCCCATACCTGTACTTATGATTGTAACCTGATATTGTTAATAAAGTTTTCATTTTCCCCCTTATTACGGAGCGGATACCGGTTCTTTCAACTTTTTGCCTTATCAATATCTGATCTACTGATGTGCAGATTTTCCATTGTAAACTCTGGGAAATAAATGTGACCAGTAAAACTGTGTTTATTTATTTCAGATGGAGAATCATGTCTCGGATATAGAAGACACAAGTAACTGAACTTTACATCTATTGTAAGTATGTTAATCTGGACAAAACACATTGTAATGCCAATCCAATAAATGCATGGAACAGATACAGCGTATCGCACTATACAATTAGGACCTTATGTTAGAGTCCTGCGCAGGTCTTCTAATTTTCCAGACCCCCACCCGATTGCGATTGCGCTTGCGTTGCAGTGTGGCCGTGCCCTTAATCTCCACCCACTGTGTAAATATTATGGGAGACAGTAAAGTTACAATGAGCAGGTACCATAACAGAGGATTATGGGTAGGGAGCAGGTGGAGCTGCAGTGAAAATTCTACACCTTTATATGGGTGTAGATATTTATGCTATATTTTGAAAACTACAACTCCCAGTATTCCCTGTCTGCACTCTGCTTTTGTTCTAGCTGAACCTCATCAAGTGATAGATTGTTATTATCATCACTATAATCATCCACATCCCATAGATCATTGTGGCCAGAAGGATTTACACAGACCAATGAAATCACATGTCATCTGTTCCCATGCAGACACTTGCTCTGGCATGCATAGGTGCAGGTGCAGATAGAAGTTTGTTACTTTGTTTTATGGGAGATTGTTACTTTGCTGGCTCTGACCTCTGCTAGTAAAACCAAGGTCAGACGTTTAACCCCTGCCTTTCCAGTCACTCCAGCATTAACTTTTTTTACACAGTGATCCCTGCAAAACCTACCCAGGCACTACAAGAGTTAAAGTTTAACATAGCTGTCTGTATTCCTACCCACAATGCCATCCTGAATAACACTCTAAGGACATCAGAGCTGTTGATAATTCAATATTTACCCAGCCAAAAACACAGTAAAGGCTCGTACACACCTCCGATGTGTGCCCCGAGCCATGACCCCCGACGCGATACATTTGCACAGAGTAGGGTTTCCAGATCAGTGAAAAATCAGAGCACACCTATTAAAATCACATGCAGCAAGGCTGAGTCCGCAGTAATGCAGTTTTAATGCAATCAGTGCAGCCCTGCTAACTGCATTTATTAAGAGCGTCCTACAATCAGCAGGTGATCTGGAAAGCCTAGCGCGTCGAACACCGTTTCAGCAGAGAATCGCGCGCGTGTAATCGTTCGTTCGCCAGGCATATCGAATAACGACCCACGACCGAATGAATATATGCCCGATTCTCGTCCGAAATGGTGTTCGCCGCGCGAATGTATAGGTGTCTGGGGTCGTGGCTCGATGACAACTTGCCCGTGTGTATGAACCTTAAGAGACTTGGAGCTTTTGCATCTAGATATATTTGCCCTTTATCTGCCATAGTGTGATTTAGTGTAAGGTGCTATACACACTGCACATTGTCTTGGATTGATAACAATGTATTGTCAGTTTCAGTTATTACAGACAGATCTCTCTTCATAGACAGAAAAAAAAGGTTTTCTTTTTTCTTTAAAGACTGGAATTGTTCTACCCAACCCACAGTTTTCTTTACACGAACCCGATCCTCAACCAATTCAAACTCAATGTGGGTTATCTGATCCCGACCCGCAAATCGGGTAACCCGAAAATTAGCTCTTAGGTGGCCATATACATGGGACTGCACACACAGACCCGACCAATCCCCATATGCGCTATAGGGATTGGTCGGCCATACTTTCATACACAGTACGATTGGATCGGCTCCCTTTACTTAAAGGGCATCTATAGTGAAAAAAACACATTACCCCTTTGCAAAGTTAAATTCATGTACTCTGTGCTGCCTTTATCCTATCTATGTCAGTGACTCTGTTTAACCATGGTGTCAGATCTGTGTGCAGCACTCCCCCCCTTCCCCTCCCCTCTGTTACCTCCTCCATGTCTCAACTTCGGCTAACCGACAAGCTTTTCATGTGCAGTAGGAGTTAAAAGTTCAACATCCTGAAAAACACACCCACGCACAGTGGCCAATAGAAAGCAAGCTGTCATGGAGACACGGAAGAAGAAGGAGAACAGTACAGTTTACGATCTCTCTCTTTGTGACCCATCATAAATCAGTGAAGTCTATCAAGAAGGGGGGTCAAGTGCAGCCTTATATATACCATGAAAGCTACCTCTCTCCCCCTGCTAATGCTAATCTCTATGTTTATTACAGAGCAGGGAGGGGGGATCACGTCACATGGATTTGATTGACAGTCCAAGTAGGAGTAGAGGAATGCAATCACGTATTTTTCTAACTGGTGTATCTCAGGACAGAGAGGGAATCTGAACAAAGTGATGACACTCTGGGGGTTGTGGGGAATTATAGAACACATGAAAAGAAAGAAAAAAAAGTTCATTTTCCCACTATAGATGCCCTTTAAAGTAAAGGGAACCAATACCGACCAACGGAAATTTTACCTCATTCCCAACCGACCATAATGCCGTTCGTCGGAACTACGATCGCCCCTACACTCTGACGATAATGGGTAAATCCCATCGTTCCCCGACAGGATTTACCCATTATTCTTAGAGTGTATGGCCACCTTTATATAGGTGGAATGTTCATACCACCGGCTCTACATTTGTTATGAGTTCATAGCATTTTTTTAGACATTAAAATTTAGTAAAATTCGATCAAATTTACAGATACAAAAGGTTAAGTGATACACAACACAAAAATCGACTTTCATTTTTTCATTTGAAACCTGTTCTTCCGTGGTCTGTGCTGCAGGTAAAGACATTGGGAGGATAGAAAATCTAATAGAGGGACCAAAACCTTCTCAGTCCCAAATGAATTAGCTAGGTCTAGAATTGTGAATGCCTAGTGCATTCCTAAAGCTGACCCATGTGAGGGGTAGTAGCGAACAGTATTCAATAGGCACAGATCTGGGGGAAATTAAGAATGCAAGATTTAAAGAAGGAGGCTTACCGAATTGCAGACATCTAATGGCAGGGATAGGATAAACTCAGTCACTGCCAAAGCACCCTCATCACAACCAATGCGCCCTTGATGTGCTTAGCTAACAATTCTTGGGCTTAAAGGAATAGTTCACTCAGAAAGTGACATACCTTTTTTGCAATAATTGAAGAACGGGAGGTAAAGGTAGACATCCCAGCCTGCTATTTCAGGCTCCCAGGCAGGGTGGGAAAGGGGGCGTGGCTGAGGGGGGGTGACATCACGTGTGTGACATCACGCGGAGGGGTGGAGGGACAGGGTTAGGGCGGGGTTATGGGCGTTCTCGGGGTGTGGTCTGTAAAATCAGTGTGACTGAGGAGGAGACTAGAGTCTCCTTTCAGTCGCAGGAGAGCTATGTTTGGATACTCTACCTAAGTCAGACATTTTTGTTTTTAAAGGCCGTGCAATTGCAGCAACACTGCCTGGGATTTAATTTACAAGAGTCTTATGAGTCAATCAAGAATAATACAAAACCACTTCCACAGTCATTTCTGTGGATAAAATAGAAAACTAAAGACTGACGCCACACTTCAACGCACCAAAACGTGCACGCTTTTTGCACATGCGATTTCACTATTTTCACTTTGCAATTGGATGCGCAAGCTCATGCACATCGGAAATCACAGGACTTTTCGTGTTCCGGCGATTTCAATTGTGAGCAAAATCGCATTCGCAAACGTGTGAAAAACGCGTTGGTTTGGCCTGGCCCTTAATGTATGATAGAGACTAAAAGTTATGCAGCATAACATACAACATTCATTTATCCATCATTCATTAAATCCAAGTAATTGAAACAGTAGTATAGTATTATAGGAGAATGTACATACCGTAACTCTAAAGGGTTGTACACACGTACGATTTTGCCTGCCATAATTGCCCATATGTATATGTTCAGTCAGATTTTATTTTCGCTGTTCTGCTGAGCAGATCGACAAACAATGTCCGACTGAACGCATACTCGTAGCTGATTATCATCTGCATCTGGCCAACCACTAGCCATTTGGTCAATGTAGATTGCGGGCAAAATAGTCTGTGTGTACGAACCTTTATAACAATTAAATAACACAAGCTGTGCTAAGATGTGACTTTACCTAAACTGTAACTTTTATCAAAACTGTAACTTGTTTTAACTTAATTAGTAATGAACACACTTGTCCTAACAAACGTGGGTAGATGTAGGATGAATATAAACCACTTCCTCCAACCACTTGTCTGTCTGCCCTTGGGATTCAGTAGTAGAGGTCATATAAAGTTTTTGTTTTAGGGCACAAATGTTCTGTTTTACAGGAGAACTGATAATCTTACATAACCATTTACTTTTAACATGCACTTGCTAAGCCTTCATAATTTTCTAACTGAAGCTGCTCACGGACATTAAAGGAGAACAAAAACTAAAATATAAATACACATATAAAATCACTGAGGGCTAGGCCACACTAGTGCGTTTTTTCTCGCCTTTTTTGCTAGGAATGTTGGGGAACGCGAATGTTCGGGAATGCGATGCAATTGCGCGTTCATTTATCTTTTGCGTTCAAACATTTTTGCGCAATCGCATGTGTTTTCTCTTTGAAAATAACGAAAATGCATGCGCAAACGTTAAACTACGCGTGCTAACGCACAGAAATCGCTCGCGATTTGGTGCGTTGTAGTGTGGCCTCAGCCTTACTTCTGATTTTTATTGTGTGTGTGGAAATATATATTATCCGTGCAGATAGAAAATTACATTATGTGTGTTTCATTCCCTAATGCCTATGTTTAAGGGGCTTTTTTTGGTGGTACAGCAGGGCCATGGTTAAGCTTGATGGATTAATTTCCTAGATGGTTGATGGGATTGAATATTTAGTTACAGGGTAATTGATATTTGGTTAGGAGAATGAATCTTGATTTACTGGTAGAGATGATTAATGTCCTGGTGAACATTTGGTTAATATTGCGGTAGGATATGGAAAGAGATCGCTGTTGTGCTGGATGTTATCCTTTGGTGGAATGAAAGAGAATAAATATGGTCTCATTCTATTGGGGCTCATACAGAATGGTAGCTGTGTAGTTGGAGGGTTAGTTCACCTGCAAGTTCTAAAAGACACAGCAAGGTTTGTACTTGTTTGTGTCTGTGGGAGACTATAATATAAATAAAGGATGATGGATTGTGTAATAAATAAGGAATAATGTTGCCTTTTCTGTGTAATAAATAATATAATGATATCAGATTCACATAAGAGTTATAAATCTACTTTAAAGCCTAACGAATGGTACACGGTAAGAGGTAAGTTATCTCTTACAAAATACACTTCTTACAGTAATTTCCTTTTGTAGCCTACTGGTGTCCTCTGCTATTTGGGGTTCTTGTGCTCAGTAGCAGCTGGGATTTGTTTTGTTGGGATTTGTGTGCAGGTGTCACTCTCCACAGAAATAAGTATTAATCCTTTACTGATTCTCACATATTCTGTCAAAAAGAAATGGTTTTGGTGCTCATTGAGTTCAGGAGAAATACGGTAAATCTGGAACGAGATAAATTCACCCCTGACTTAAATATGGAGGCACAAGGAGTACCGTAATAAAATACCTTAACGTGTTATTTTTGTCATTTGTGCCACAGGGTCTATCTACTTTTTGTTGCGTTAATTCTATTGTTTATGTCCCTGGCACTTCTGGATTATGTGTTATTAGGTGGTTGTGCCTGTTCCATTGGGATACCTTATTTAATACCTACTAATAATACAGTATTTGTCAGTTCCTTTCCACTTACAGAATCTCTATGTTCTCTGCAGGGAACCTCAGATTAAATTCTCATTTAACACAGCAATCGCGGCAGTGCATGCGATTGCGATTCCGTTTGAGTAAGGTGTGCGATCGCGCTTGCGGCACACTGTGGCCTTGCCCTTACAATATCCAAACTCTTGACGATTCTTGGTCTTTTTAAAATAATTCGGTATGACCCACTGCAATATATTGCTTTATGGGAATTTACTCAACTGGCTTTTCCCCTTAATATCATATCAAAGCATATTCCTCATCTATTCAACCAAACTATAGCAATTGTCAAACGGTGGGATTGTTGTGCTGTAAGAGCTCTGGTCCTGATGAGGTAAATGTTATAAAAAAGATATAGGGGGAGATCTATCCAGAGCCGCTAATGCTCTGGGTAAATCTCCTTACACAATTCGATATTGTGTTTGCAGCCATGGAAACACCCTAAAGGTATTTATTTACAGCAGGCAGTAAAATCTTGTGCTAAATGTAGCGCAAACTAGATTTTAAATGCCAGTTGCATTTTGAGAATCCCGTGCAGCTGGCGCAAAGAGGGAGTTAAAAACACGCTAACCTATATTGATGGCTTTAGTTGGAACTGTATGGCCTCATTGCAACTTTTGAGAAAGCTTCTAGAAGAGACACATACATAGCAGATTACTAGTGCACATCCAGTACAAATCATGTTGCATGCATACTGTGTCAGCCTTAACTCCTGTTCTTCAATCAATATCTCAGGAGCCGGGGACAAATATTTCAGAAACGTACCTTTTGCGCGATCCACCCGCAGGTCCCAACCGCTTCCTGGTTCTAATCCACTAAATGGATTAGAGCCAGGAAGTTTTCGGGAAATTTTCAGTGCTGCTGCGTTGGATCGAACGAATGGTAAGTTTCTGCTATCTTCGTCCCTGGCTCCTGAGATATTGATTGAAGAATGGGAGGTAGGGTATAGCTCTTTAACCTCCCAGTTTTCAATCAATACATTAAAGGAATAGTTTACTTTTCATGTAAAGTATTCCTTCAAGCTTTAGTCTGCTAAGCCACCAGAGCTAACTCAATAAAATGAGGTACATTTCAAAGTTCTATCTTTTACTAGGAACAGAAAAGGCAGTGAATAGTAGTGTGAGAGGGTGTGGCAAACAAGCTCACAAGGCTCTTTGAAGACCATATGGTTTGAGTTATACTGGAAACAATATAAACGCTTTCTTAGTGATAGAATATTTTTCTACATGTACATAAATGCAACTTACTAGAGAAGAACCCTACAATGTATAGGTGTTCTGGGGAGAAAGGGCCTTTAACATTAGAATTATATATATATTATATATATATATATAATATATATATATATATTATATATATATATATGAAGGAAAAAGATGTCATCAAGGGTCTTTTGACGAAAACAGCTTTTTATTGTACAATCATATGTGTGTTCATTGAGACTCATGAACACACAATGATTGTACAATAAAAAGCTGTTTTCGTCAAAAGACCCGTGAGTGACATCTTTTTCCTTCATATATGCTATTTTTGATGGACACCCGGGCTGCTGTTTAAATGAAAGGTGTGCTTACCTGTTTGTTGCATTTATATATATATATATATATATATATATATATTTAGTTCTCCTTTACATCTATATCTATAACTACACATCCTGTACAGCATTGCCAAGATAATCCCAATCTGCTTACTGTAAGGAACCACCTGCACTTTAGATTTAAATATACATAATATTGTCATTAAAATGGAATAGTGACTATCATTTGATGCTGTTACAGATTGGGCAGTCAAATACATGACAAGCTGTAGCTTATAATGTGAACACTAAGTGGAGGTTTTTGTTAGATTACCATAAATGAAAGATAGACTACATGAAAAAGAAAGCAGACTGTATATGTGCCAAAGACTACAAGTACTGCCATCCTTATTCTTGCCATTATAATTATTGTATTAAACCATACTTATTAGTCATAGATTGTATGCACCACCTTAAACATTCTTCATAAGAAAAGCAATTTCTGCAAACTGCTAAGCCTGGATTAATGGCTTGTTTACTGTTTAAAATCACTTGTTTGCATTTTATTTTTTATTTAGTACCTACACAAAGACAGCCTTTTTAGCAAGGGGGGGCATAGTTCACAGCTGACTTCCAGTTTTGGGTCAAAGCAAAACTTCCGTTGTCCCCCCATAATGTCTGGTACACATGGACTTGATAATTTGGTCCATTGGTCCCAAATATTGACTGAACATCTACAACTAATTCATTTATCTATTATAAGGCCAAATATCAGGCCACATTTAGCCTGTTTGTACCAGCCCTAAAACTAACTTAGTAGTTGACCTACTGTGTGATTTTACATTACCATATTCTTTATTAGCCACTTTAGATTGTGCAAGAATTACCCTAAGTCAAAACCTAGAAAAACTATATTGTGCTTTAATGTTACCTTTGATGAACTACAAAGAGCGGTTTCACTCTTTTTACCGAGTGTGGCTGCAATAATATATTTACGGTCATGATCATAAAATTATGATTGCGGTCTTAAATCACTGATTGCGTTTGTAAATTAACGGTTGCAGTCGTAAATTTACAATTGTAATCGTAGATCTCTGAATGCTCATTCAATACCATTGCAGTATTTTGCTACCGCATGGTATTGTACATTCGTTGTACGATCGTGGACGTACATTTACACTCAGCCATACATTTACAGGCGTGATTGTACATTAACGATAACCCGCAATATCAAAAACTTGTGATACCTGGGGATACCTGTCCCATTGTTTGGAAAAGGGCTGATGTATATTAGATTTCCAAATTTTTGGAACTTTGTGGCCATTGTAGCTTTGGTTATTACTGCCACCCAGCACAATTGTTTCCCTTAATATCTATTGCTTTATGTATTCACAGGAATCACCCGGATAATTACATCTTAGAACATTCTGGGAACAGACACATGTAAAGAATTTGTATAGAGGCTCTGGAAGGAAGTTGTTTCACTCATGTATGTTTAAAAAAGAAATATAATGCGTTTTATGATTTAGGCTGCAAGTGTTTTTTCTGCACATTTTTACAGTATAACTTGATATTATTTATATGTTATTTTGAAATAACACAGAAGGTATCATAATAACTGCAGGATGTGGGAAAGTGTAAACAAATGTATATATGTAAGAGCTATTTTATATGAATAGCCCATTCTCTGTTTATCTTAAGTACTATTAGTAAATATTCCATTGGAGTGACCTTTCTCATTTTTACATTTATTTATTGGATGGTGTTGGTCTAACAAAATGATAGATATATATATTGGTAAATTTGCACTTTGTTCTGCATTAAAAAATTAATTAAATTTAAATGTAAATATTTTAAATAAATAAAGCTACCGTAATTAATATTGCGTCTTTAATGTATGGGTAACATGATAGGACATTGTGGAGCTTATTTATTAAGAGGTGCAAAAGATTACCTGTGCTATTATTCTGCAGAAACCAATCAGGTGTTAACAGTTTTTGTTCCTATAATCTGACTGGCTGCTGCAGATTTACAGCACAAGCAAACCTTTGCACCTTTTATTAAATAAGCCTGTGTGTGTATTCTATATTTTTAGTTTTTGCTTTGCCTTTATGCAGTTAAGTATGGCAGTTATGTGTATGAACTACTGTTGAATAAAAATGAATGCTGACATTTTAAATTTACAAGATCAAACATTCTAAAAAGATCTACATTTTCTGTTGCCATTACGAGTCCTACCAATATGTACAACTTCTTCTGGAACATTGAAATGTCCTTCTCAGCTGATTGTCTCTGCCTGCAAGCTATTCTATTAGTTGAGAATTATTAAAATGACTAAATGAATGGATAACTGGCCTGCGTGTGTATATGTGTGAAACCTTTACTAGACAAAACTAATCCAATGATTAGGGGAACAATATTTAAATCTGTAGGGAGATTGCTTTGCAACGAAAGTGAAAATACCACAAACTTCCCAGACAGTTGAAGTTATGAATGTCAGATACACTAGTAAAATAGTTAAAGGGCACGTCCACCCCCAAATTAAAACTTTCTTCTGGCTCTATTGTGTAGCATTAAACAATCCTTACCTTTCTCCTCTGCTCCTTATGGTGTCCAGCAGGGCCTGATGAAAGTCCAAAAAAATGAAGAGTAAGAGCCTGTCTGTGTTTAATCCATGCCTGATACTTCCTGCTACTCTGAGAGGACTCTGGCAAGCGTGGGGAAAACTTACAAACTCCTTGCAGATGTGTCCAAGGGTGGAATCGAACTCAGGACCTCAGAGCTGCAAGGCATCAGTGCTAACCACTGAGCCACCTTGCTGCCCCAAATGTTGATGAAATAAAGCATGAATGGGGCACTACATTACCCTGATCTGCTATCGCTATGGATAAATATCCCGCATTGAATTTTGGTTTTGGGATTTAACCACAGAGCAACTCTAATGCTTTTAGCTGGCATTAAATAGTCGTGCAAAATCCAGCACAAAAACAGATATTAAATTTGTTATGTCCTCACGGGTGTCTTTTGCAATACCCACGCAGTGAAGGGATTAAGCTTGTGCTAACCTGTACTGAATCCATGCAAATTTAACTCCTTAAAACTGCGCTGGGGTTCTGGGTAAATGGGTCCCAATATGTGTATAAAATCCAGAGTTTCTGGAGTGTTACCTATTGCTTGGATAAATTGACAGAGTGGCACCTGGTCTGGATACTGCAATTGGTAGGATGACTGCACATTGAATTTACATTTGGAGATGCATATTCACTTATTTTTAAAAATCATGTTGTAAGGTAAGTGTCTCAACAATCAAGTCTAGTTTTACGGGCCAATTAAATATATATGTGGCAGAAAATAGTGCAAAACCCATGCTAGCCATTGTGAAAAGTTAACGCCTATTGAATAAAGGAGCACTGGGTCCGATGCAGGAAAAAAGTTATGACCTGACCATGATCCTGCCATGCAGTAAGTCTTGCAAAGCATATTAAAGCATCGCAGGATCTCGGTCAGGACGTAGCTTTTTTTTCCACTTTAGCCCCATAGCTTTTAACTTTCCCAAGCCCATAAAAATATTCCTCATGTCTGTACTTTTCCACCTCTCAACAACATTCCATTCAGGAGATATAGGCATGCTTACTGATTGCAAATCTTAATAAAAAAATCTCCATCTAGTCCCCACCCCTTTAACATGTGTAGTAGCGGTCATATACTCCACTTCTGCCAACAATCCAGCATGTGTGCAGGCTCTTATCCACAATTTGTCTGCACAGTAGTGGGAGAGAGCCCACTTAAATCAGCACACAGGGTTCACTGGTCTCCTAGGGATTGGCTTGGAGGCCATGGACCTGGTCTGCTTGTTCTCTCAACTGTCAGCAGCAGGAGAAAGACACCGGTGATGGGGCAGTGTGACATCACACCTCTTTGTATGATTACATCAAGATATCTTTAAAAATACAAAACTTACAACTAAAGCTTTTACTAAACTTACAGGCTGAACTGAAAAGTGAACGTTGACACAGAATTCATAGTTACCAGTAATTTCATTAACCTGAGATTCTGTTTCCTTAGAGTTTAAAGGAATAGTTTACTCCCAAAGTGAACTATTCCTTTAATGTATTGATTGAAGCTCAGTAGGTTAAGGAGCTATACCCTACCTCCCATTTTTCAATCAATAGCTCAGGATCAGGGAACGAAGATTCAAGAAACTTAACTTTTGTGCGATCAACCGTGGCCACAGTTAAATCCCCGACCGCTTCCTTGTTCTGTCTAACTATAGTGTACATTACCACGCATGCACGCTACAGCTGTACAGAACTAGGAAGCAGTCTGGACCTGTCACTGTTGCTGCAGGATCTCCATTCTTGAATCTTCGTTCCCGGATCCTGAGCTATTGAATGAAGAACAGGGGGTAAGGCATAGCTCCTAAACCTCCTGGGCTTCAATCAATACATTAAAGGAATAGTTCACTTTGGGAGTGAACCATTCCTTTAAATTTGAATTAGAATTTTGAATTTCAATCCCTTTAATCTATTTTCTTGTCAGTGTTTTAGCGAGACTAATAAGCTGTAACTAAGGTTTGTATCTGAATTTTTTTATTTTTGCACCTACAATAAATAAACCTACAATATGAATTTTAACACTGTTATATTATGTTGTTCTCTTCCTATGTACGTTCCAGTTATAGTTATGGCTGCTATAAACTATGGTCTTTTGCAATAACATTACATTTACTTTAATATTAATTCATGCATTAGGATAATCCATTCAAGTAAGATTCCAGATGTGAGATTTTCAGATTTGTTCATTTTTTTTGTTTGTATGCGTGATATATTTCTAATGTGTGTAAATAAATATTTTCTTGAATTTATCTAAATTTCTAGTGTCTCTATTTAGAAATAAAAGGGTCTTTCCAGCTGCATCTAAATCCAATAGGTTAAAGACGTGAAGCAGCCACCCAAATATTTCATCAGTTTGTGTTGTGGGTGCAACATTTCTTTCCCCCTTATTTGACCCAGTTTTCATTTATGTACACTGCTTATCAATAGGATTTTGTGGGTATTCATTTTGCAAGCAGATCAAGGAAGTAATTTGAAGGGATACTGTCAGTATTCACAAAATGTATTACCGTATATACTCGATTATAAGTCGATCCGAGTATAAGTCGAGGTGCCCATTTTTACCTGAAAAATTCGTAAAAACTGATTGACTCGAGTATAAGTCGAGGGTTGAAATTTTGACCACAACTGCCTTCTGATTCTGTATTGTTTTGAGGCTTTAGTTGCCCTTTAAATGGACAGCAGAATTCCCATACATGAATCCCATACAGGAATAGCCAAATCCAGTACCAGTAACCCCCAATTCCTTGGCACTCCAGATGTTTTGAAACTACAACTCTCAGCATGCTTTGTTTCTGGTTTCAGTTTTCAGTTTCAGTTTCTAAACATGTGGAGTGGCAAGGTTCAGTAAACTTTTAATTAAGCTTACCATCAATTACAATTCTCCTGAACCCCATATTGTAAAGGGCACTCTGACTCCATATAGTAAAGAGCCCTCTGACCCCATATAGTAAAGGACTCTCTGAACCCCATAAAGTAAAGGGCCCTCTGACCTCCATAAATTAAAGGGCCCTCTAACCCCATATAGTAAAGGACTCTCTGACCCCAATAGTTAAAAATGTCACCTGAGAGTTGTAGTTTCAAGTTGTCATTTGCACTGAACTAGCAGCTGTTTTTTGCCCCAAACTGAGGAGACCCATTAGATGTACAGCATCCAGATGAGCAGTGACATTGCTGAGTGAGTCCCCCAGCCAGACTACAGGAAGCAGGAAGTGTAAAGGCAGATCAGCTCCTGTAACTTTCTATGCAGGTTAACACAGCGCTACCTACTGGTTACTATCCACAATTGCAGAATTTGGATCTAAATTAGGACTTGACCCGAGTATAAGTCGAGGTTAGGTTTTCAGGCTAATTTTAAAGCCTGAAAAATTCGACTTATACTCAAGTATATACGGTATATTTGGTGGAATACCAAGCTTTATAGTTGTAAAAAAGCTGCATTTAATCAACATGTATTTTGGACAAGTGCTCAATGCTGAAATCCTTGGTACTTGTACATTAATGTATGAAAAACATTTTCTTCATCTGAAGAACAATTAGAACACTAGATCCTGATCCAAAAGATCACAAATGAGAATAAAAAGAAAGTGTCTGTGCCCAGGTTATAGGTTTCAGTGTTTGTGGTGCTTTCAGGTTGAGCCATTCAGCAGACATTTGTTAAACTACCATCACAGCTACAAACATGATAACCAGAAAGAATAGCAATGATTTTGTGCAACCTACTGTTGACTTTAGAGTGTGTCAAACCAATATATCAGTCAGTATAACATTCTGTGATGGTCCTTTTACATCCCAGGATGCACAACTTCCTTATTAATGTTCCGACCGGTAATTTCTACTGATTGGCTGTTGGGTGGGTCAAACAAGCTCAGATCTCTGCTGAGCAACTGAATCAACCCAGGCTCTGGGTCAAGGGCAAGACCATAACGGTCTCTACTAGGGGTCCTGCAAACAGGAAGTCAGTATTTCAGAAGCATTTATTTATACACAGACAAAGTGCTGAATGGGCAGGTTAAGGTCATTGGGATAGAAAAATACTCTTTTTTTTAATGAAAGCATATGTATTTGCACTGAACTTCCCCTTTAATGTTGATAAGTAGGTGAGGATTTAGGCTTATTCCTACTAATATGAATGTTACATTGACTAATGTCTTATCACATTTGAATTTGTGTTCATTAAATTGTTATGGATTATGAAAAGGATAAATTGTCCACACTTGAATGAGCCACCTAAGATATCGTTTTAGCCTCCATTAACACAGCCTGCCAATGAAATCAGTGCAGATCTATATAAACACCTTTCTATACAAAATATAAAATTACTCCATTAAAATGAGATCCAGTAGGTGGCATCATATAGATAAACTATGTTCTAAAAAATAATGTAAAGCAAACATTAAAATGGATGTTATTTGCACAGCTACAGACTTGAAAGCACAGTTAATGAGATAGGCATGGGACCAGTATAGTTATTAAGCCTATCAGGTGAATTCTATTTAAGAACATTTTCAAAAGCACAATGGGGTGAATTCTATTTAATTCTAGCAATCAGCTAGGAACTCCTTCTGGATTTCTTTTTTTCTCCGTTTTCAATTATCAAAGCAGCAATGAGTTTATTTAAAGAAGGTGAGTCCCATGCAACAGGGTTTTTTTCCGTCTCTAAAGGGAAAGTGCTCTAAGTTAAAGTAAAGGAGGGAGGGGGGGACTAGCCTGAGATGTCTGTCCATAATACAGCAGCCTGCAGAGATATTTAATACTTATCAGCCCAGGTATTCTATATAAAAACAGAAAAATTCTGAGAATTTCCTATTTCAAAAGACATTGGGCCTCGTTTACTCAGACTCGCTGGGCAAATATATGGAGGTAAAGTTGCGCTAACCGGTTCGCTACCGGTAAGTGCGATTTTAGCTCCATATTAGCTTCGGATGCGTGGGTTACGTAAAACTAACTTAATATTGCTTGCCTGGATTTACCCACATTAGCAATCATCGCCAACAGGACTTTTACCCAAAGCGATAGCGGCTCTGGGTAAATGAGCCTGATTTACTTTTAAATTTAAGAGAAAAGGATATCAATGCTTCCATAAGAAGACAGATAAAATGTCGTGTCCATCCTCTGTGAGAGTAATAAACTTTCTCAGGAAGGAAATAATCTATTGCAAACACTGTAATATCTAATGAGTTTTCCTTGGAACTTTGTGTGCATTAAACAGAAAATAATCTTTATAATTACTGTATGTGAAAAACAATAATATGATACATAGCTATGATATAGGATACATGATAGAGTAATGTAATGTGTGGTGGTAATGTAAGTGTATGTGTGGTTTTAGGGGGATTTTTTATTTGTGACTAGAGATCTTTTAGCTGTGGTCCTGCAGGTGTTTGAAAACTACAACTCCTAACACTCACCAACAGCAGATTGCATACTACATTTCCCAGCATTCCTTGGATAATAACATGGAGGATTACAGGATCGACATCCCTGCTTTAAAACTACTTTATTCTAAACAGAACATAAAACATACATATTACTGTGATTTTATTTTATATCTATTATTACTAGAGAGAGGCACAGTGTCAGTTAGTATAGCCCCAGACCCAGGTACATTTCATTAAGGCTGAGGCCACATTACAACGCACAGGAATCGCACAAAAAATCGCGAGCGTTATCGCACGCGATTGTGTGCGCTTTTCTTGTGCGTTCGCCTTTGCATTCGCGTTTTGCGCATGCGTTTTTGCCATTTCGCGTTATGGAAACGCTGCGTTAACGCACCAAAAATGGTGAACGCATGCGTTACCAAAACGTGAACGGACGCGCAATCGCATGTGCATCGGAAATCGCGGGAATTTTTGCGTTCCCGCGATTTCCATTTTAGCAAAAATCGCGTGCGCAATCGCGAGCGCGAAATGCGTGCGCAAACGCGCTAGTGTGGCCTAGCCCTAAGTGACAGTTGGAATTTGATCCCATGACCCTGACTGTCACAAACCCTCCGGGCCGAGACGCCCAACCACCTATCCGCTACCGGAAAACACACTCCAAGCAACCGACAGGCGGACGGAACAGATCGGACCCGGTGGGGTTAGTGAGCAAACGATATACTACACAATTAATATTACTAAATATCAATACACTCGCCGCCACCACATTCCGATAAAAACAGCGGAATGACCTGTTACCTATATCTATGGGATATCCGCACCCCTACTTCTAACAACCTGTAAGAAAATTGGTTATTCACCCCTAATATTCTATACACAGTTATACAGTATATCTATATACCTAAACAATACTTCTCTATAGTAGCGTACTTCGAAGACACAGGTTCGTTTTGGGATATACTCACAATAGGACAATAGCCTATAAATGATTTTATATCATTTATTAAAAGTTGACAAAAATAGTGCATAAAAATATAAAGAAAAACTAAAATAATTTACTGAACATAAAAGCGGTAACACACAGGTGAGAGTAAGAAATGGGTAAAAGAATGAATACTTAAGGATAATTGGCATCTGAAAAGTCCATGAGCAGAGTCCAGAACTTGTTAATCCAGTTATGGGAAAAGTCCAAATAATAGTTCCTGCTGTAAGCCAATATGGTCCATCCTGTTGGCTAGATGTTATTGTAGATGTTAAGACGAACTTTGAGCTAAGACCCATCTCCCAATTTTATCCTTTGCCAGAAAATGGGAGTGGTCTGGTCTCTAGAGGGGGTGAACTTGGTTCTGCCCCTCGAAGGTTGGTTCCTATTTTTGGAGGGAATTTTAAATGTCCAATTCCCCTCCAGTCCATAATCTGTGAACCATTCATGTCACATTCAAAATAATAGCATGATGGTCCATAACTAATTTTACCCAACAGAATGAGACCAAATATGACAAATCTGGTAGATCGTAGGCCTAGGAAGGATAATATCCCAAGTTTGGTTCAGGCTATCATATTATATCAGGTATCTATAAATGCAGAATTAATTACTGGATAATTACTGGATAAATACATCCTGAATTATTAAGGAATATGAATTACCTTTGATCTGCCAGTTGGTTTCTGCTCAATTCTCTACTAGGAGATTCCCTGCTGTGCTGGTGCCTACTAGCCTGTAACCGTGTATGCATATTACAGGGACTTCACACCTTGCCCCTTTGAAGACAGACCTCTTGCTAGGTCAGCTAATTTAACACCAAATGGGAATGGCTATGGGAAAGGAAGCAGAGCTTACAAGTTAACCTGAATTAACCCTGTGATAACCCATGACAGGGAACAATGTGGGAGCTGCCATACTGCTGGACCATGCCAATAAGGGGAAAATAATTGAAAATTAGGAGTGCAGTTTCAGACATTGTGTATGGGGTTTTACATTGCACTCCTGTTCGTCACACCTCCCACCTTAGATGTCGCATAAGGATTGGTTTTACACAACCTAGACCGTTGCGACCAACTTCCCTTGGCGCCATGGTGGCTTTCTCCTTTTATGCTGGGAAACATATTTTCTTTTTTGCGGTTTTACACTCCCTCCAGTCACAATGCTATAGGTACAAGCTGTGCTGGCTTTGGAATCCATTTTGTTACCCATGGCAGACTGGTCATCCTCTATACACTGTATTAACAATGGATCATCTCCAACACAACCATCTTTCTGGCCTGGTACCACAACTTCATTTACATTACCTGCTGGATAAACCATTTGAACACTGAGAGCTCTGTCACAAACATCACCCCCTGGTGTGCTTGTGTAAACAAAGGGCTGGAAATAGTGGCTGCTGTGCTCACTAGGCATCTGGACTCTATTTCCCAGAATGCCCTGTTGGCCATATCCCATGTTAACACCGTTTTTGCCAACATTTTTTTTTTTACACTCTTCACCACCCTCCTGCACAATACTTTTTTGGTTCCTCTGGAGACAGAGACCAATCCCTGGGCTCTCCCAGTACAGTAAGATTTCTGGGTTTTACCTGGAATACAATCCCTGTTTCCCTACACAATCCTTTATTGGATTTTATAACAGGTTCTTTGCTTAGCCCTACCTGCCCAAAGCTTCCCTTCTCTGCCTCAGTCTGGACAACATCCTCTCCACTCACCACCTGCCCCACACACTCCTGCACTGAAATCTGAGCCTTGTCTACACTCTGACTGCTACTCACCAACTCAGACAGTTTGGGTACAGGATCAGGGATCCCATATTGCTTGGTCCTCACTGTCAGTAACTTTCTAGACTGACCAGGGAAATTTCTCTCTTCCCCTCTCCCCTCTACAATCACTGACTTGGGCCCTACTGGTTTTGGCACTGTCGGACTTCTACTCTGGTCTCCCAGCCCTCCTTCCCAGTTACTCTGCACTAAGTCACTAGATCGAACCAGGGAGATATCCAGGGGAAACCTAGCATTCCCTACTGCTCCCTCTGAAGGTCCAAACTTATTCAATGTGCTGTCAGTCTGCAATGTTATCTCAGAGTCTGCATCACAAGTTCCAGCCAACTGTCCTGTGGGTAGTTGGTGAAACTTGGCAGGGGTTGAGTCAACTGGGTCAGAACATGGAACGAACTTGTAAATAGCATCTCCCTGCTCTGATTCCAATGACCGTTCCCTAGCAGCCCTTCCAACACTGGTAACACAGGTAACACATTTTCATTTGTAACATTCACATTTTCAACATGTAACATACATATATTGGACACTTTATCACCTTACACACATACCTTGGAGGTGGCCCCCTCTGTTAGTGACTCAGAAGCCTTTCTCCTGGGTGACTCCAGACGGGGGTTACTGTGTAGTGCGTCCATCCATGCGCCACTACCAGTTTCAGCCAGTTGCCCTGTGACACAGGGGGTCAACTGCTGACAATCTACCTGTCTGAGGTCAGAGCTGAAATGGATATCTTGGACTTCCTCTTTCAACACTGAACCCCAGACCTTAGCAGTACTACCAGTAACTGCTACTTCCGGTACAACATTATCACAAGTACAATCATTGGCATCCTTAACATTACTTATACATGCATTCCTATCCACAGATACAGGCTTAATGTTAGATACACAATAATTACCAAATTGCACATTTACCCCAGGTACCTGTGAACTAGGTCCTGTCAAACCCCTTCCCTGCTCCAGCTGTTCTAGCACAATACCTTTGTGTGAGTTGAACCTTTAGCTTCGGACTCCGGGACGCTTTTGGCGGTTTGATACTGGGCCACTAATGTGCCTAGATCTGCCCCAACAACACTGGGACAGGGATATCGTCCAAGATACCCACTACTTTCTCCTGCTTTCCAACCCCCCAGTCGATTTCCACTCGGGCCTGGGCGATGTTGGGAAGGGTGTCCCCTATTCCCGTGAGGGTCAGATGCTTATCCGGGAGGATGTTCTCTTTTGTAACAAGGTTAGAGTGAACCAAAGTGATGTCTGCTCTGGTATCCCTGAAGCCAGTAACAATCCGGTCGTTCACTTTAACCAACTGGTGATTTGGATTGCGGTGTTGGATTTCCTTTCTACTGGCAAATAAAACAGTAGATGTTCTGTGTGCAGATGGAGGTCTAGCCTGCTGCTGGCTAGTTGCTGGTGGTGCCCTCTTTAGTGCTGGACAGGAGTATTTGAAGTGTCCTGGCTGGTGACAATAGTGACACGTGCAATCCTCAGATGTCTCCAGTTTCTGGGGTGGACAACTCACAGGGGCTGGAGGAGTAAATGGTTTACCTCCTTTCCATCCCTGAGACGACGTTCTGTGCGTGTCCGGCACACGGGTTGCAACGAAGTTATCCGCCAGTTCAGCAGCAGCGGTTGTTGACTTGGGTTCCCGCTCTAGCACAAACTGACTAACATCCGCTGGGCAAACCTGTAAAAACTGATCTTTTACCATCAGATCCTCCAGGGCTCCATAATCGTTATCACTTTCCTCCGGTAACTCTGTAAAAGCATCCAGCGCTTTGTAGCGCAGGTGTGGAGTCAGATGTCTGGCCCAATCCTCCTGAGGCAGACGATACTGACGGCAGGCTGTCTCAAAAGAGTGTACGAACTAATCAATGTCTGTATCCTTTTCCATTGCTGCAAATTTAAATTTGTGACTCACTAGTAAACTTGTTCCTCCTGCTCCAGGAGAAATTGGGGATGAACTATGGCTGGACTGGCTTAGTTTGGCCATCTCCAGTTCATATTGTCGTGCAGCTTGCCGCTCTGCACTCTCAGCCTCTCGCTCAGCTCGCCGCTCTGCACACTCACGCTCAGCCCGTCGCTCCTCCATCTCAGCCTGCTGCTGATGCTGGCGTTCCAGAAATTGCAGGTACTCCATTGGGTTAGTGTCGCTTAACCTTTGCAACACTGCCTAGAGCTGAGGAGACTCTGTAGCTGCAGACATACCCATTGGTACTGGGGATACAGTCCTTGGTGGTGTTCCATGCTGGGCAGTAACAATATCATTTGAGTCCAGATCGTAGTGAGTGATTCCTGCTGTAGGCTCATCAAGCGTTTCCTGTGCTTGGAAATCTGCCTCCATTAATTCACGAATCAGCTCCTCCCTCCTTTTCCGATAGGAATCAATGTGTCTGCTTTGGCAAACAACGATTAAGTCATCCAGACTCATGCTTCTATAATTCACGGATTCAGACATTTTGCCAAGTAGAAAAAGTAGAGAAAAAGATTTTGGGGAAGGGCACTGTGTGTCTACCTGTTCAGTATATATTCTAATGCACCGGCTATTAACCACAGAACTTGGGTTCTGCTCTACAGAGTTACTTAGTTAACACTGTATTATTAGAGATTCTGAGTATAAACACCAAAGATCCCAAACGCTGCCAACCAATTTTCACAAACCCTCCGGGCCGAGACCCCTATCCGCTACCGGAAAACACACTCCAAGCAACTGACAGGCGGACGGAACAGATCGGACCCGGTTGGGTTAGTAAGCAAACGATATACTACACAATTAATATTACTTAATATCAATATACTCTCTGCCACCACATTCCGATAAAAACAGCGGAATGACCTGTTACCTACATCTATGGGATATCCGCACCCCTACTTCTAACAACCTGTAAGGAAATTGGTTATTCACCCCTAATATTCTATACACAGTTATACAGTATCTCTATATACCTAAACAATACTTCTCTATAGTAGCGTACTTCGAAGACACAGGTTTGTTTTGGGATATACTCAGAATAGGATAATAGCCTATAAATGATTTTATATCATTTATTAAAAGTTGACAAAAATAGTGCATAAAAAAACTAAAATAATTTACTGAACATAAAAGCGGTAACACACAGGTGAGAGTAAGAAATGGGTAAAAGAATGAATACTTAAGGATAATTGGTAGTCAGACCTCTTGCTAGGTCAGCTAATTTAACACCAAATGGGAATGGCTATGGGAAAGGAAGCAGAGCTTACAAGTTAACCTGAATTAACCCTGTGATTACCTATGACAGGGAAAAATGTGGGAGCTGCCATACTGCTGGACCATGCCAATAAGGGGAAAATAATTGAAAATTAGGAGTGCAATTTCAGACATTGTGTATGGAGTTTTACATTGCACTCCTGTTCGTCACACTGACACCTTGTGTTTCAGTGTCATGTGATCAGTGTTCATGTTTGAGGATTGTACCCATTATAGTCAACGGGGGGCAAATGCTCAAAGACTTGCAGATAACATGGAAACGCTTCCACTGATTCCTTGTCTAGGTAATAGCAACTTCTCCTATATGTCCGACACATCTGTACCGAATCTTGTGTCTTTAACTGGAAGTCTGTGGGAGGAGATACAGTCAACAAAATAGAAAGAAGAAGAAATCAAAAGATCAATGATTTGGCTTTTTCAAACCAATTTATTAAAATTAAGAAAAAAGATACAATTGGTTTATTTTATTCTAGTTTCAAAAAATAAACCCAAAAAACTAACTCATTAAAACTATCATGTGACAGTACACACAGTGATGTTATAAAGTGGTTGTGATGTCACACACAGTCATGTGATAAGCATATCAGGTTACAGATTTGGTCATTATCTTGAGCTGCACAGTGAAGGAAGGACGTGCACATTTTTTCTGGTGCTGAAAATCCTTTCTTTTTGCATCTTTTGGTAATTTCCTAGCAAGATTATGGCTTGTGTAAATCAGCACAGCTTCTGCAAAACTTTATTAAGCTATATTAACATCCTGATAATATTAATCTTATTAGACTTTTCCTATGGGATGTTCAACATTCTGCTTTGCATTTTTACAGTTACATCTCTAACTGAAAAAGCATGCTACCTGGCAGTTTCCCATTTTCTGCTTGTTATGTTAGTGTGGTCATTTATTAGAACTATGCGCACGCCACCAGCGACCCCTCCCAGGTGCTTTCATTGGTCAAAGGCTATGAAGGTGCAGTATAAAACAAAAAGCGAAGAAGAGTTTCAAGTTACTCTTTGCGAAGCTGCAATGGAACTGCCCATTATAATGCTGTCAAAAGAAGGCAATATCCGGTTTTGTAGCATATGTCAGTTAATCCAGCCAGATAGGTGCCATCATTGTGTGAAATGTAACATGTGTGTACTGAAGAAGGACCACCACTGTGTCTGGTTGCATAACTGTGTGGGATTCTCCAATTATAAGTATTTTCTGCTGACTTTGTTGTACGCCATCCTCTACCTCCTGTTTATTAGTGCTGCATCTCTTCAGTATGTGATAAAGATCTGGGCAGGGAAACTTCCAGATGCCCTCGGATCCCCTCTCCTTGCCCTGGTCTGTTTATCCTTAATAGTCTTGATTCTAGTTCTTTTCCTGCTCCTCTATACCTGCTTTAATATTGGAAGAAACAGGACAACTATTGAGGCCAACTATCCCCCATCCTATGTAAATTGCTATGACCAAAACGCATATTCTTTTGGCTTTTGCCAGAATCTGCTCCAGGTACTTGGAGAGAAAAAGAGATACTGGTTATTCCCTGTGTTCACAAGTCTAGGTGATGGTTATTCCTTTCCAATGCGTTGTGCGGTGGATGATGTGGAGAAAAATGCAGGGATCTTCCAAGTTCTCCCTGCTAGACCCCTCTGGATAACCTTGGACCAATATCAGGAAATAAATGACAGTGAGGGTGATACGGACACCACAGTAATGGAGGATAAGAATGAAGATGTGCAGGAGTTGGAGAACTGAGGATTAGAGATGGTCGACCTTCCGAAAATCCGTTACGCTCGAGGATTCGGGGATTTTTTGGAAAAATCCGAAAATATATTGAATATTGAATCTGTCCAGCAAATAATGGTAAGCAAGTATCCTTTACATTATTACTGTGTTGAAATAAGTATTAAAATAATTTTCAAAACAAATTCAAAGTACATAGTTAACTATACCCTTCAGATATATCATTCATTTATTTTTTTTATTTTAACTTGCAGGTGAATCTTCCTCTGATAATCATCCGGAAAGGTTATTTTTATAAATGGTAAATGATACCCACCGACCCTAAACAGATACAGGTAAACACAACTACTGATGTCCCCTACACACAGCCCACACGTCCCTTTCAGTTTTTGGGGTTTTTTTTGGAGGAACAAATACCTTCAGATATATCATTTTAACCTTCAGAGGACGAGTGTTCCACCCACTCCCTACCCCCAGATGAGACACCAGTAGAGGAAGATGAGGCTCCAGGCTGCAGCCAACAACATAGGTGTAATCTAGTGAAATAAATGTTTCATGTAATGGATAAATGTAATGGATAGTGAGGGTTGAAATAAAAGACTTTTACTAGAAGCAATGCCAGCCACTTTACTACTACTTAAAGCTGCGGCTGCAGCAGTGGAAGCCCCTAGCGGCAGCGAAATCCTATGCGATGTTAATGAAATGTTAACCACATACAAGACTATTTAATATCTTTATTTTCCCTTAAAAAGCAGTGTAAAATCCCTGCTACATGAAGCAACATTGGGTACTGTGTGTTTGACACACAGTCTGTGCCATTTCCAAATGTTTTTGTATATAACGCAGCGCTAGTGATGGAAAACCAAGAACGTTAGATATTGTGCCACAATTTAGCAAAAAACTGACAGGGTTATTCAATAAAAGTTCTTATCGTTAAAAATGGTGCTAATTTTGCTCCAACCAATCAGATGTTAGCTTTCAAATGTTAAAAAAGATCTGATTGGTTGGGGCAAAATTATCACCATTTTTAATGATAAGAACTTTTATTGAATCTCCCTGAAAATGTTCTTTTTATGCCGGCGTTATCACCTGCTGTTTATTCGTCACCCCCATGATGCAATAATATTGCTTAAAGGGGAAGTTCAGTGCAAAAACATACGGGGAGATTCAAAAAGGAATACCCGCGTTATTTACCTTAGCCCGATCCCACGATACAATAACTGACGTAAACGAGATTACAACAGGAATTGCATTGTGGGATTGGGCTAAGGTAATTAACGCGACTTTAAAGCCTCCCACAAAGTACCATTACATTTTGCGCTACCGGTAGGGCTTTTGGATCGCTGTGCTCTAAAATCCATCTAAAACCCACGTTAACCTGAAATTTCATAGGGTTATCGTGAGTTTTAGAAGGATATAGGCCAAATTGAATCTCCCCCATAAACTTTTATAAAAAATAAAAGAGCAATATTTTTCCATCCTAATGACCTTAACCTGCCCATTTAGCATTTTGTCTGTGTATAAATAATTGTTTCTGAAATGCTGACTTCCTGTTTGCAGGACCCCTAATAGAGACTGCTGTGACCCAGCAGTTGCTCAGTAGAGATCTGAGAATGACCCTTCCCACAGCCAATTATTTTTATTATTATTGTGTATTTATATAGCGCCAACATCTTCCATAGTGCTTTACAATTACATGTATACATTCACATCAGGCCCTGCCCTGAATAGCTTACAATCTAATAACATTTATTTGACACATACAACCTATCAGTATGTCTTACTGTTAAGAACATTCCAAGGTAGGGTGCATTCTGGGAAGAAGGACGGTTACAGCACCTGAAATGTCAGCTCACTAATGTCAACAGCAGGGAATAGCAAAGGGTATAAATTTAACTGATTTTACAAAATGGAAGAGAATATGTAGAATAACTAGGTATGCATAATATAAACTAAGAATTGTAGAAATAATGATATTTTCCACTGAACTTTCTCTTTAATGATGTACGCGACATTATTTTATTGCAGGAGCATGTATGTATAAGTAGCGGGCAGATGTGATATTGCATCACCCACGTGGGGCTTTAGGAAATGTGCTTAAACATCTTTACCACAATTCTCTGATTATTTTCCACTACAGAATTTGAAAGCAAACGGCAGAAGATTAGAGACTTGGGCCATCGCATGAGGATGTTCCAAATAGAGAGGAGGATGTCCCAACTAGAGAGAAGGATGTTCCAACTAGAGAGGAGGATGTTCCAACTAGAGAGAAGGATGTCCCAACTAGAGAGAAGGATGTCCCAACTAGAGAGGAGGATGTTCCAACTAAAGAGGAGGATGTTCCAATGAGAGAAGGATGTTCCAACTAGAGAGAAGGATGTTCCAACTAGAGAGGAGGATGTTCCAACTAGAGAGGAGGATGTTCCAACTAGAGAGGAGGATGTTCCAACTAGAGAGAAGGATGTTCCAACTAGAGAGAAGGACGTTCCAACTAGAGAGAAGGATGTTCCAATTAGAAGGGAGGATGTTCCAACTAGAGAGAAGGATGTTCCAACTAGAGAGGATGACTCAGCTTGAGAATTTTTTTTCTACATATATATTTCATGTTATATTATTATATATATATTATTTTTACGTTATATTATTATATAAAAAATATTTGTTAAAAAAAAACTTATTTTTCAATATATCATAATAAAATTTAATTTTAAATAGCTATGTCTGGTAATTATAATTTTATATTATGGTGTGAGCATTCACACACTAAATAGGTGCTGTGATAATAAATAGGGAGACATACCTACAACACTCTCGTGTTGGTGTTTGCGCATGCGTTTTTTTCATTAAGTATTGGAAAACACATGCAATTGCGATTTAAAATGCAGAACGCAAATCGCAAGTGCAATCGCACCCAAAAAACGCAAGCGCAAACACAGAAAAATCGTAGCAGTGTGGCCTAGCCCTTAGGCAATAAAAAAGTGTATTAAACAGTCCCACAGACAGGGCTGTAAAAAAAGCCAACTCCACCGCACCATAAAGGGGCAGGCACATACTATGTCATAAAAATATCCACTTAGGAATCAAAAATAGGATATAGAATCCTAATTAATGTGTAACGGTGATCTAAGCATAATTCATTTTATTTACACAATATAAAACACTTACAGGTTTTGTATCTCTTCTATATTGGACTCTAGGCAGGGGTATTTGCTTATTTATTTATGCATATTTTTGCTACCTATGCTGCTTACAATTTATATACTCACCCTCTCTATTGCTCTTTATATTGGTTTTATATATATGTGAATTTATGCGTTTAATGTATTATATTGTGTAAATAAAATGAATTATGCTTGGATCACCGTTATACATTAATTAGGATTCTATATCCTGTTTTTGATTCTTAAGGGGATATTTTTATGACACCGTATGTGCCCTCCCCTTTAAGGTTGCAGTGGAGTTGGCTTCTTTTACAGCCCTGTCTGTGAGACTGTTTAATACAATTATAATTTTATACACTAACATTAATCACACTACACACACCCTATTGGCCACTGTCCCCTATACAACAACAAAAAAAAGGCAATGGGGTTACCAATATATAGCAGCATTACTTTTGAGTTACAGTAGACCCACTGCAGTTTACCACCACTGTTAAGGAGCAAGGCAGGCTTGGCCCCTCTGGACAAACCCCACATCCCATTGGCCTCTCTTCCCTCAGAGTATGCATCATGCAAGGGAAAGCAGGGAAGGGGTTAGGCTTCATAGGAACAGCATTATTGAGTTAGAGAACGTTCAAAACACTTTGTTATGGAGTTTTGCTCTTTGGCCAGGCAGGATTGACCTAGAACTGAAAACGCTAGCCACAGAGTAGCTGTTGCAGCTGTATGAGATGGTCAGAGTAGGTGACACCACAAAGGTGCCTTGTGGAGAGATAAAGAAGAACAACTATGGAGGTTTGCTTTGGGCCAAGCAGGATTTACCCAATTTTTAAAAAAATAGCCAATGAGAAGTAGAGTAGAGTAGAGCAAATTGGAAAAATTTGCCATTTGACAGCTAACTACTGTCTACTAACTGTATAAATATGTAAAAAAGTAGATCTATTTATCACTTGAAATTAGGATTCCACTTATTAGGGGGCTTAACTATAATCTATGCATCTTCATTCAACATATCTTTATTAAACATAATGTCTCAAAACTTTATAAGCAATGGCTCGGCACCAATCCCTCGGTCCCAGGATACAGGATTCTTAGTCTGTTTTTAGGATAAAAAATACTCTTTATTGGTTCAATTTAAAACATTGGCATGGAAGAGAAAATGGCACAGGAGTCTGACGCGTTTCGGGTCAGGTGACCCTTACTCATAGACCTGAAGTGTCATACTCCACTCCTTCCTTAAAAGGACATTCTGCCCAATCAGAGGTAAGTATCACTTAACCCTTCCTGAACTAGGCGAAATGTACAAAATACACAATATAATACAAAGCAAGTTGTCATATGGAGTGACAAGGACAGTATTTCTAAAATATTTAAACATATAAAGATATCTCAATAAACATAGTATTTTTAAATTAGGTAAGTATTTAACAATTAGATGATAGGGAGGGTGACAATTATGGCTTTAAAGGGTAAGTCAAACAGTGGAAGTGACTCAAATTATTAATTCAAATTGATTCCCGTTGGAGAAGCTTTTTATTCATATTGACACCCCCCCCCCATGTCTTTCTGTACAGCTTCCAATATGGACCATCTCAATTGTGCAACCGTATGTTTATATGCATTAAAATTTTGTGAGATTGAAGTATTTGTGTTGATATTATAGTTCCGTATATTATTCTTAAGTTATTTTATCCTCTTTTCACATTTTGGCTGCAGCTGCAGTGGCATCACCCAGTGTCGGCGACATCAGCAGAGTTGGTGTTGCCGAAGAAAGAAGACACGCCCCCAAGGGCTCTTCTAAGCTAATAAGGGTTCTGGTTTTGAGCTGCAGGACCCCCAACAAGAGCACTTGTAAGTGCCGGCGAGGGTGGGTCCCGCTTTGAGCTGTGGGACCTATTAAGCCCCACAATGGTCCTTCTAAGGGCCCGGGAAGGGATTCCGGGTTGAACCGCGAGACCTCTGAACTTCTAGCTGTGGGTCTTTTTTGGACGTTCAAGAATTGGCCTTGAGCATTCAAGGATTCTCGAATCACCCAAAAATGGCTGTGTAAACCCGGAAGTACTTCTCGCGTGTGTTGCAGGTTCATTGGATAGTTTTAAAAGAAAGCTGGATGAGTTTCTGAAAACAAGGAATGTTGCAGGTTACTAGTATTGATACATAAAGTAGAGTTGGTTCGGGGGTATTTCCAATTGCCACTTGGAGTCAGGAAGAGATTTTTCCCACCTTCATATATCTGTGGGGGGGGGGGTTGCCTTAGCTTGTGATCTAAAAGGTGGTGGGAGTCAAACATCAAACACTGGTCAGTGTGGGCTGGATTTCTGTAAACCTCTAGTTCTAGTTTACCATCCTCCATGGCTGTGTAGCTTGTGCAATGTCTAGGGGCAGAGATTTGAAAGAAAAAAAAACTAAAAGCCAGCCTACTGTGCTCGATCACCTCTTTATTTTTTTTAATAAAATTGGCCTGGGCCAATCAATTATTATTTTTCATGTCCTGGTCTAGTAGAAGTTGGTCAGTCTGAGACAGAAAACATTTAAAGGCCGTTTTTCATGATAAAAACCAAGCAACTCAAGGGATGGCTATAAGACACACATTAGACTCCCCCTAGGGGAGGCACTCTTCCAAATTTTTAAAGGTGAAAAAGAAAGATAATTAGCTCTAAATATAAAGGAGCTAACAATAAATAAAGTTCAGAGTTAAGTCTTTAAGGTCTTTATTAATACATTTAATCAAAACACAAACTATTAAACATAACTACAGTAACACTTTCTACTTAAAAAAAACCCACATATATATACTATGCTTGTGAAGGTTCTCATTCATCCAGGTCATGGTATATCTGTTGTATTCAATTAGATCAACTGGACTTGAAATGTAGTTCTTGAAGACGTTTTGCTAGTCATCCGACTGGCTTTCTCAATTCAGAATGACTTGTACAAGAATCTGTGGCAATTATGTACCCTGGAAAATCCCAATTAGCATATCACAGCCAGGTGTTAAGGGTGTGATTGGATAGTGGCTAAGAGGTGTTATAGGAACAATGACAATACCCCCTAATGTCATTGTTGGTGTCTGCTATAAGCCGCCAAATGCTAGCAGAGAGGAGGTGAGTCAACTTCATATGCAGTTGTCAAGGGCTGCAACTTTGGGGAGTGTGCTCATTATGAGGGACTTCAATTACCCTGACATTGATTGGTGTGGTGGAACTGCCATCACAGAAAAAGGTGATGAATTCCTGAATTTGCTGCAGTATCATTTTCTCTCACAGGTGGTTGAGGTTCCTACTAGAAAAGGAGCTCTGTTGGATCTGGTAATATTTAACATCATGGAGCACATTATAGATATAAAGATAACTGGAGGCTTAGGGAATAGTGACCATGAAATAGTGGCGTTTGAACTTTGTTATCGAAAGAAAAAGTGTGCTGGGTTAACAAAGACTTTTAATTTCGGGAAGGCAAATTTTCCCAGGTTAAAAGCAGCTCTTCAGAATGTCAACTGGGATAATGTATTATCAGGTAAAGGTACTGAACAGAAGTGGACTGTGTTCAAGGGGATTTTAAGCCAGTTCATATACAAATTTATACCCTTGGGAAATAAATGTAAAAAAAATAAATCCGCGCCCATGTGGCTGAATTCTGATATAAAGGAAAAATGTAAAGGAAGAAAAAGGCTTTTAAAACCTTTAAGTCAGAGGGAACGGAAAGGGCCTTTAGGGATTATAAAAAGGCCCTTTCCGGAGTGTAAGAAAGCAATCAAACTAGCTAAAATTAATAATGAATAATAAATAATAAAATTTGGCTGGGTTTTTTTGCCTTTCTCTGGATCAACTGTTAGGTAGTGTTAATAAAAAAAAAAGCAGGGGGGTGAATAGGTTGGACTTGATGGACGTATGTCTTTATTCAACCTTAATTACTAAAATTACTAAGTTAGGATAGCTGAACAAAGTATCACTAAGCCTAAAAATGTTTTAAAGTATATTAATAGTAAGAAGATGAGGACTGAGAATGTGGCACCATTAATTAATGGGGATAAGTTAGTTACGGAGGATGGCGATAAAGCAAATGTCTTGAATAATTTTTTTCCCTCTGTATACACTATAGAAGATCCAAGTACAGATATCATAGAGTATAGTAGCAATAATGGTATAAAAGATTTAAGTGCACTTTGGTTAACCGAGGATATGGTACTGAAAGAACTAAATAAGGTTTATATTAATAAATCTCCTGGACTAGATAAAATACATCCTCGGGTACTTAGGGAGCTAAGTTCCATTTTATCTAGGCCATTGTTCTTATTTTTGCAGATTCCCTCATGTCCGGAGGTGTGCCTCTGGATTGGAAAAAGGCTGATGTTATTCCAATATTCAAAAAGGGTAGTCATTCACAGCCGGGTAATTACAGGCCTGTACGTTTAACTTCCTTGATGGGGAAGATCCTGGAAAGTTTAACGTGTTCTAGAGTATGTTTCAAGGACTGACATTATAAGTAGTAACCAGCATGGATTTAGGAGGAATAGATTTTGTCAAACTAACTTGCTTGGCTTTTTTGTGGAAGTAAGTAGAAATTTAGACTCTGGCATAGCAGTAGATGTATTTTACTTGGATTTTGCAAAGGCTTTTGATACAGTCCCCCATAGGCGACTAAAGGATAAGCTGAGGTCTGTTGGTCTGGGGAGTCACATTTGTACATGGATAGAAAATTGGTTAATGAATAGGATGCAGAGAGTAGTTGTAAATGGGGCTTCATCATTATGGACTAAAGTGCTAAGTGGGGTGCCACAGGGTTCTGTGTTGGATTTGGAAGTGGGTATTGTCAGCAAGGTTTCTGTGTTTGCTGACGACACAAAACTTTTTCGACCATTAAAAACTTCAGAGGATGTGCAATCATTGCAGGGGGATCTAGATAGATTGTCACTGAGCTGCTAAGTGGCAGATGAGATTCAATGTTGATAAATGTAAGGTGAGGCATTTTGGACTTAGAAATCCTTGTGCTGCTTATACTATAAATGGCTCTTTGTTAAGTGAATCCCTGTTGGGAAGGGATCTTGGCGTTTTGGTAGATAACAAACTTAAAGGTAGCAAGCAGTGCCAGACAGCAACAGCCAGAGCCAGCACAGTATTGTCTTGTATAAGGAGAGGTATGGATTCAAAGGAGGAAAATGTTATTCTCCCTCTTTACAAAGCATTGGTAAGGCCTCGTTTGCAATATGCAGTGCAATTTTGGAATCCTGTGCACAAAAAGGACATCTTTGAAATGGAAAGAGTTCAGAGAAGGGCAACTAAATTAATAAGGGGATTGGGGGAGCTTGAATATGGAGAGAGACTGGAAAGGTTACAATTATGTATGCTGGAGAAAAGGTGCTTGCATGGGGATATGATTACTGTATATAAATACATTAACGGGTTATACAATAAACTATCTGGGGCATTGTTCACCAATAGAACATGTCAGAGGACACAAGGACATCCCTTAAGACTTGAAGAAAAAAGGTTTTGGATTCAAGTTCGAAAAGGGGTTTTCACTGTGTCTTCCAGTGGACGTTGTTATTGCAGGTTCATTGGTCAGTTTCAAAAAAAAGCTGGATGAGTTTCTGCAAACAAGGAATGTTGCAAGTTACTGGTATTAATACATAAAGTAGAGTTGATCCAGGGAAATTTCCCATTGCCACTTGGAGTCAGGAAGGAATTTTTTTCCCCCTTCATAAATTTGGTGGGGTTTTTTTTTGCGTTCCTCAGGATAAACAGTTAGGCAGGAAATGAGGATATTGCTAGATGGGTTGGACTGGATGGACATATGTCTATTCAACCTCAAATACTATATTAAGTACAGTGCTATTGCTTATATATTACCCAGTGTAGACCAGTACACTGATTACTAGCTCTTGGGCATATAACAAACAGCCTGGATCATTAAGTAAAGTGCTATTGCTTATATATTACCCAGTGTAGACCAGTACACGGATTGCTAGCTCTTGGGCATATTACATACAGTACAGCCTTGTTCATTAAGAACAATGCTATTTGCTAATTTATATATATCACACCGTATAGACCGGTACTTGGATTGCTAGCTGCTAGCTCATGGACATGTCACATATAAAGATGGCCGAACTTTCGAAAGTTCGAAAACGGACCCATTAAAGTCAATGGGAGTCAAATAGTTTGAAAGGTTCTAATGAAATACAATTAAAATATCAATGGGAACTTAATGTAAATAGCTGTGGGACCTGGAAAATGGTCTGGGGAACATGTTCGAATATCCAGGACATTCGAAAAATCAATTTTACTCTAACTCGCGCTATTTTCGGGCTCGTTCGCGCCTAGGTACCATGGACATTTTACTTGCGGATTCGATGCTCGCGTATAGGTTTTAATGGACAATTTACTCGCAGATTTGATGTTTGTGCCTAGATACCATGGACATTTTACTCGTGGATTCGATGCTCGCGTATAGGTTTTAATGGACCCTTTACTCGCAGATTCGATGCTCGCGTATAGGTATAATAGGCATTTTACTCGCACATTCGAACGGTCGAACATTTGATATTTATCGAAAGTCCAAAAATATCAAAAAATCCGGGTCCGGGATAGTTCGAGAAGTCCGAATTTGTTCGAATTCGAATAGTTCGGCTCGAACTCGGGTTCGAGTTCTAGTCCATCTCTAGTCACATACAGCCTGGATCACTAAGTACAGTGCAATTGGTTATATATATTTATATATATATATATATATATATATATATATATCTCTATCAACCTCAAATGCTCAAAATATAGGTACCATAACATAGATCAAAACACAAAACTGGACGTCCCCAGATTAAGACCTAATGCAGCAAGATGGTATGGTATGGGGCAGCGACCATGAGTATAGAGCAAATATAGTCTGATATCTTAGTGCCCCACCACGCAACCCCCGTTGTAAAGAATGATAATGGGGATCGGGGTAAGCACCTGGTTTGCTCTGACTTATATATGTGAATGTTAGTACAAGCAGGTTGTTAGCATGATTAGGAGTAAGCGAGAAAGATCTACAGCCAAGCAAGTTAGATGCAGTGAAATATGTCTAAATTCACAGGTAACTATGCTCATACATTACCACTCCTTTGAGTCGCCACATCCTACATTTAGTTGTCTGGTTGAGTCCACCTCCAGCTGCTCCGTGTCATGTCCCATCAATCTCCTAGACTGTGTGCGTCGTTTGAGTCTGTACTCTGCTATTCAGTTGAATCCTGCTCACTCCGCCTCTTTCCCAAACCCCTTGTGCAGGCAAAGCGTGATAGTGAGCATCACATTATAAAGTGCTATTGGTGAATAAAAGTTTTTAAAAATATTTTTTTTAAAAATACTTTGTGAATGGCATAAAGTGCTACATAATATTATTAATTAAAAAAAACAGTCAAGCATCCATATATCTACATGTACTTAGGGAGGTTGAATAAAGACTAACGTCCATCAAGTCCAACCTATTCACCCCTTTTTTTTTTTTTTTACCCTACCTAACAGTTGATCCAGAGGAAGGCAAAAAAAACAGCTAAAAGGGGGAAAAAATTGCTTCCTGACTCCAAACGGCAATCGGAAAGTATCCCTGGATCAACCAGATCTATAGCATTAATACCATAATTCTCAATATTTTTTAGTTTTAGAAACTTATCCAGGCCTTTTTTAAAGCTTTCAATGAACTTGCCATTACCACACTCTGCTGGAAGACAGTTCCCAGTTTTCACCGTTCTCACTGTAAAGAACCCCCCTCCTACCTGAAGATCAAACTTCTTTTCTCTCCAACCTTAAGGATGTCCACGTGTGCTCTGATATGACCTGTTAGTCACATGCACAGAGAGTTCATTGTATGTTCATTAATATATTTGTATAAGGTTATCATGTCCCCACGCAAACGTCTTTCTCCATGTAAACAGCCCTAAATTGTCTAATCTGCCTGCATATTCAAGCCCCTCCATTCCCCTTATTAATTTAGTTGCCCTCTCTGAACTGCCTCAATTTTCCAAGATGTCCCTTTTGTATATGGGATTCCAAAACTGCACCGCATATTCCAAATGAGACCTTACCAGTGCCTTGTAAAGAGGGAGAATAATATTTTCTCTCTTGAATCTATTCCTTTTTATACAAGACAATATCTTGCTAGCTCTAGCCGTTGCTACCTGGCATTGTTTGCTATAGCTAAGTCTGTTATCTACCAGAACCCCCAAGTCTTTTTCCATTACAGATGCTTAACACAGAGTAATTTATGGTGTGGTGGCACAGGATATTAATCCCAAATGCATCACCTTACATTTATCAACATTGAATCTCATCTGCCATTCTACTGCCCATTTTGATAATCTATCTAGGTCTGCTTGCAGCAAGTTTTCAAAGCTCTGCATAGTTTAGTGTCATCAGCAAACACAGAGACCTTGCTCTCAATGCCCCCTTCTAAGTTATTTATAAACAGATTAAACAGAAGCAGGACCAGTACAGAACCCTGAGGCACTCCGCTTAGAACTTTAGCCCACATAGATGTAGCTCCATTAACCACCACTCTCTGTTTGCTGCCCAATAACCAGTTTCTCTATCCATGACCCAGAGAGGGAAAACAAAACATACAGGACCCAGGCAGCCATACCTTTAACCTTCCAATACTTTAACACTATAAAAGACACAGACCACTTTCCTTCTTGGGTAACAAAATAGGCCACGGCTTTTTTTATTTAATTTACATATGATTTAAATAATTTAAATCATTTAAATAAATATGCCTTTTAATTTGCATATATTTTTCCACCACTGTACACCCTTGCGTACCATAACCATGTTGTTTTTAACCAACCTAGCCGTAGATCTCAGCTTGAATGCAAACCTCTGTCTTGCCAAGGGCATGTAACGGCTCCATAAACCTCTCTAACAAGGGTGTACCCCCAGCCGTGACTCAACTTCCACCAACATAATATTTTCCTTTTTAAGGAACAACTTTTACACAATATTTACAATTAACTTTGAAGGGGTGGAGGGGGGAATTCCGCTCCTATCACCAGCGCGCTAAAATGGCGCTGGTGACCTCGTGCTCCGCCTTTTAAGGAGAGACGCGGCGTTATGACGTCACGCCGGCACCGTGTCTCGCGAGACTTCGGCCCTCACTGTGAAGCCGGAAGAGAGCGGCCGCTTCCCTGCCGCCGCTGCCTGCCTGGACGAGGGGGAAATCGCCCCATCCCATAAGGCAGCGCGGGGCTCCCAGACCAAATGTTTTCTTGAAGGCCAACAGTCCTCATTTTAACATAGTCGCCTATATGGCACAGTATCAAAAGCTTTTGTTGCAAAATCCAAATATACCACATCCACTGCTGTGCCTGAATCTAACTTCTTAATCATTTCTTTCATAAAAACCAATTCAATTTGTCTGGCATGATCTATTCTCATAAATCCGCTGACTACTACTAATAGATGATCTCTGGAGACAAAGTCAAGGATATGATCCCTTAACAAAGTTTCCATCACCTTCCCTACCACTGTGTTTAGGCTTACAGGTCTTAGTTTCCAGGCTGTGAACGACTACCTCTTTGGAATATTGGTATTACATTGGCTTTTTTCCAATTCCAGCGGCACAACCCCAGACAAAAGCGGATCTGAGAATATGAGACACAGTGGTCTAGATAGAACTGAACTAAGCTCTTTTAAAATCCGAGGATGCAATCCATCTGGTCCTGGCGCTTTATTGATATTAACTTTGTCTAATTGTTTCCGTACCATATCCTCTGTTACCAATGTGAATACTCTTCCTTTCTTCCCTGCATATTATTACAATCCCTACTGTAAGGGCAAGGATTCTCAACAGTAAAAACCGATGTAAAAAAACGGTTTAGCAGATTAGCCTTTTCGGCATCCTCTACAACCACCTCAGCCCCATTATTTAATGGTCCCCACATTCTCAGTCCTCATCTTTTACCATTTATATACTTAAAAAACATTTGGGGTTGGCCTTGCTTTGTTCGGCGATCCGTATTTCATTTTCTATTTTACTAGTTTAATTGCTTTCTTGCATTCTTTATTCCAGCTTTTGTACTCCCTGTAAGCCTGTTCGGTGCCTTCTGTTTTCAAAATTTTAAAGCCTTTTTCTTTTTTTCCATTCTCCCTTTTTACCTGAGCATTACCGTATATACTCGGTATAAACCGTCCCGAGTATAAACCAAGGTACCTAGTTTTAGGTAAGAAGAAACCCCTTGACTCGAGTTAAACTGGAGGGGTAGTATTTGCCACTAAGAGTTTTGGAAACTACAACTCCCAGCATGCTTTATTGCTGGGAGTTGTAGTTTTCAAACATCTTAAGTTGCAAAACTTACAAATAAGAGTAAAACCTTTATTTTGTGTATACTGTATGCACAAATAAGGAGGATTTACCCCTATTTGCAAGTATTTGCCACTTAAGATGTTTGAAAACTACAACTCCCAGCAAAAAAGCATGCTGGGAGTTGTAGTTTTCAAACATCTTAAGGGCATAATACTTGCAAATAGGGGTAAATCCTCCTTATTTGTGCATACAGTATGCACAAATAAAGAAGGTTTTACTCTTATTTGTAGTATTGGCCAATTCCCTGTGAAAGTAAAAGTTTCTCCTACCTTGTCCGCCGGCGCCGTGATCTGCATCCCGCTCCACAGCCTCTGCGCATCCGGATGATGTAGATGTATGACATCATCCGATGCACAGAAGCTGTGGCGAGGATGCGGATCGCGCGGCCGGCGACAAGGTAGGAGATAGGCTGACTCGAGTATAAACCGAGGTAAGATTTTCAGGCATTTTTTAAAGCCTGAAAACCTCGGTTTATACTTGATTATATCGGTAAGCCATGCAGGAGTGGACCTCATTTTTTTACACTTGTTACCTAAAGGTACAGATTTAGAAATGTAATAGTTTAATATCCCATTAAAAGTGGTCCACATCTGCTCAGTATCTTTACCTAGAAACAGTTCCCCCCAGTCTATAAGCAGAAGCGATTCCTTTAACAGCATAAAATTCTTTCCTAAAGTTAAAAGTTTTTGTTACGCCCCCGTGCACTTTAGTTTTTTGCAACCTATATTAAATGACACTATATCATGCTCACTATTCCCTAAGCTTCCCATTACCCTCATCTCCAAAATGAGCTCAGGGTTATTAGATATCACCAGATCCAACATCGCATTCTGTCTAGTAGGAACTTCTACCATCTGTGAAAGAAAATGCTCATATAGGAAATTTAAGAACTTTATACCTTTTGAGGTGCTGGCAGTTCCCTTACTCCAATCTATGTCAGGGTAGTTAAAATCCCCCATAACCAGAACATGCCCCATACCAGCAGCCTTCACCAACTACATATGGAGATTCATTTCCACCTCTTCCCCGGCATTTGGCGGCTTATAACATACCCCAACAATTAATTTACCTACCTTCTTGCTTCCTGTACACAGTTCCACCCATAATGTTTCTGCCGTATCGTTTACTCCCCCATCTATTCCATCTTTTAAATTTGGCTTCAATTCCTGTTTAACATACATACATACTCCTCCTCCTTTCTTATTAACTCTGTCATGTCTAAATAAGGAGTATCCTTCAATATTTACTGTCCAGTCATGTGAATCATTAAGCCATGATTCTGCTATACCAATTACATCATACCTTTCCTTTAAAGCTATTATTTCAAGTTCGCCGGTTTTTCCAGCCAGACTTCTTGCATTTGTAAACATACATTTTAGATTATCAATTGATTTACTTCCATACATGGTCGTACATGCCTCCTTATCCTCTATGCTCCCCCTTCTCCTCCCTCCGTTGTTTTAATAGCCCCCTGATCCCTAACTTCTCTATCGACCCCTGTGTATTTCAACGTTCCCTCCCCCCCCATACCTAGTTTAAAATCTCCTCCAACCCCCTAGCCATCTTCTCCCCCAAAACAGCTGCACCATCACCATTGAGATGCAATCTGTCTCTACTAAAGAGCCTGTAGCCAACAGAAATATCAGCCCAGTTCTCTAAAAACCCAAACCCCATCTCCTTACACCACTCTCTTAGCCACGCATTTATACTCCTGAGCTCCCGTTGTCTCCCTAGCGTAGCACGTGGCTGCGGTAGTATTTCTGAAATCACTACCCTTGAGGTCCTTGCTTTTAACTTGGCCCCTAATTCTCGGAAATCATTTTTAAGGACCTCACCTCCACCTCTAACTTTGTCATTGGCACCAATGTGAACCAAGACCGCCGGGTCACTCCCAGCCCCACCCAATAATCTGTCTACACGATCCACCACATGTCGAACCCTAGCACCAGGCAGACAACACACTGTTCGGCATGTAGGGTCTTGGCGACAGATTATCTACCCTTCTAATAATGGAGTCCCCTACCACTACCACCTGCCTATCCTTCCTAACCCCCAGTTCTCCCTCCCTATACTTTATATGAGCATACATGATTCATTGAGGCCTAGGGAAGTTATAGTTCTAAAGGGAGATTCAATAAAAGTTCTTATCATTTAAAATGGTGCTAATTTTTCCCCAACCAATCAGAACTTATTTAACATTTGAAAGCTAACATCTGATTGGTTGGGGCAAAATTAGCACCATTTTAAACAATAAGAACTTTTATTGAATAACCCTGTTAGTCTTTTAATCCAAAAGGTTTCCCTCTGTGATAATAATTTAGCCCTGTCTCCCCCTCTTTTAGGTACAGGAATATGATCAATGCCAATGTACTTGAGCATTGTCAAATTATGTTTACATTATAAAAAGATTTTCGCTTTTGGTTTGTTGGTCTTCCCATCACAAAATGCAGTTAACTGCTGAGCGATGACAGTCAATCCTTAATCTCAGGGTGAGTTCTGTATTACCTACATATTAGAGCTTGCAAGGGCAGGTGATTAAATAAATAACATGTGTACTAGTACATGAAATGTGATGTCTAATTTCAAATTTTTCATCATTACTTGAATAAAACATTTTATCAGGGTCATGAATTGACATGATGTACACTATGAACATTTAAAACACCCATGTTTCTGTGTGCCCAACCAAGTACCTACTCGAGTATAAGCCGACTCGAGTATAAGCCGAGGCACCCATTTTTTTTGCCTCAAAAATTAGAAAATATGATTGACCCGAGTATAAGCTGAGGGTATACAGTAACCCTAATACCTTTCCACTGTAGATGTTTGGAAACTACAACTCCCGCATGCTTGGTTGCTGGGATTTTGTAGTTTCCAACCACTATAGATAAAGGTATTGGGGGTTACTGTATGGCATACTGTCCCCCACCCTAATACCTTTCCACTGTAGATGTTTGGAAACTACAACTCCCAGCATGCTTGGTTGCTGGGAGTTGTAGTTTCCAACCACCTATAGTAAAAAGGTAATGTGGGTGTCTGCATGGTATACTGTCCCCCCAGCCCTCCCCCCAGTACCCCCAGCCCTCCCCCCAGCTCACTTACCCGTACCTGTCTTCAGTCTTCTCTCTCTGCAATCCAACAGCCGCCAGTCCGGCCGGCAGTTCCCATTACTGCTTCGCGGCTGCGCGATGACGTCATCCCGCCAGCGTGCGTGATGACGTCATCGCGCAACCGTGAAGAACTACTGGGAACTGCCGGCCGACTCGCGGCTGCCTCTGGATTGCAGGTAAGTTCCTTGTGACTCGAGTATAAGCCGAGTCAAGGTTTTTAGGTTAATTTTTAAACCTAAAAACCTCGGCTTATCCTCGATATCTACGGTAGGTCTTGGATTATATGAATTAACTGGGTCAGTTTTTACCAAAATGTCTCTGAGGTTATGGGCTCCTTAAAATCCAATCATTGATTTAGATGGTAAAACCATCTTCAACTTATCGTCCAAACACAATATGTTCCAATTAGATTTCAAACTGTTTTGAATATCTTTTCCTAATGTGGAGTAAGTTGTACTGCAAATAAATTTAATATCATTCTTGGTCAAGTCCATGTTGTTTTTTATGAATATTAGTATTAATCCATGCTTTATCCAGAGCCTCTGAAAGTAATTTTTTTGGGTAACCCCTGTGTAGGAATTTATTCTGCATATCCTCCAATTGTATTTTCATGATAGTGTTGTTTGAGTTATTACTACCGATAATGATTTCTTCAAGTTAGATGGATGAAAACTTTGTAAAAATGTAACAAAGTATTCCTGTCCCTGTCTTTCTTGTCTAAAGAATATCCCAATTTAGAACCATCAATTTTTATAGAGATGTCTTAAAATTTAAAGGAGAACTAAACCCAAAAAATCAAAGTTTAAGTTAGAACGTACTTGCCTCAACATCCTTCTCAGCATGGAAGATTCCACTCAGGGGCCTTTTCTTTACCTCTATGAGCTCATTTTAGGTTCTGTTGGTTCCCCAAATCTGAAGCTGACATTTCCCTTACCTGCCAGTACTTTTACCTTGATTACATTTTCAGCACCTGTGTGATTTCCACTCCCGCCTCTTTACCCCTATGATGTAGGAATATATTAAATCATCAATATTCAAATTAGTGGTGCAGCTGATTAACACTTTCCTAGTAGCAGTGTTGTAGTGTGATGGATATAGGTCTGGGTATCTAGTGTGTCTAGATCTGAAATAATCTATGTCTCACCTACGGCTTTCACTCCACCAAATCCAATATATAAACAACAAATTGTAGGTGAAACATACAAAGACACAGGTCTGTAACTGTGAATAGTGCAGGTTTATTGCAAAACATGCGTGCTACATCTTTTAGACCCAATCAAGCACTTGAGGAAGGACAAGTGGGTCAGAAACATGTAGCACGCATGTTTTGCAATAAACCTGCACTATTCACAGTTACAGACCTTTGTCTTGTATGTTTCACCTACAATTTGTTGTTTATATATTGATTTGGTGGAGTGAAAGCCGTAGGTGAGACATAGATTATTTCAGATCTAGACACACTAGATACCCAGACCTATATCCATCACACTACAACACTGCTACTAGGGTGTTAATCAGCTGCACCACTAATTTGAATATTGATGATTTAATATATTCCTACATCATAGGGGTAAAGAGGCGGGAGTGGAAATCACAGGTGCTGAAAATGTAATCAAGGTAAAAGTACTGCAGGTAAGGGAAATGTCAGCTTCAGATTTGGGGAACCAACAAACCTAAAATGAGCTCATAGAGGTAAAAAAAGGCCCCTGAGTGGAATCTTCCATGCTGAGAAGGATGTTGAGGCAAGTACGTTCAACTTAAACTTGATTTTTGGTTTTAGTTCTCCTTTAATTTTAAGACATCTCTTAAAAATTGATGGTTCTAAATGGGATATTCTTTAGACAAGAAAGACAGGACAGAATACTTTGTTACATTTTTACAAAGTTTTCATCCATCTAACTTGAAGAAATCATTATCGGTTAATAACTCAAACAACACTCTCTGAATACAATGGGAGATATGCAGAATAAATTCCTACACGGGGGTTACCCAAAAAAATTACTTCAAGGCTCTGGTAATAAAATGGATTAATCTAATTTCTAAAAAACAACATGACTTACGAAAAAAAGTTTTTATTTGCAGTAAAAACTATACCTCACAAGAAAAAGATATTCAAAACAGTTGAAAATCTAATTGGAACATATTGTGTTTGGCGATAAGTTGAAGATGGTTTACCATCTAATCAATGATTGATTTAAGGAGCCCATACCTCAGAGACTTTTGGTAAAAACTGACCCAGTTAATTCTAAAACCAAGACCTACCGTATATACTCGAGTATAAGCCGAGGTTTTTAGGTTTAAAAATTAACCTAAAAACCTTGACTCGGCTTATACTCGAGTCACAAGGAACTTACCTGCAATCCAGAGGCAGCCGCAGTCCGCCGGCAGTTCCAGTAGTTCTTCACGGTTGCGCGATGACGTCATCACGCCCGCTGGCGGGATGACGTCATCGCGCAGCCGCGAAGCAGTAATGGGAACTGCCGGCCGGACTGGCGGCTGCTTCTGGATTGCAGAGAGAGAACTGAAGACCAGGTACGGGTAAGTGAGCTGGGGGGAGGGCTGGGGGTACTGGGGGGGAGGCTGGGGGGACAGTATACCATGCAGACACCCACATTACCTTTTTACTATAGGTGGTTGGAAACTACACTCCCAGCAACCAGCAGGCTGGGAGTTGTAGTTTCCAAACATCTACATGGAAAGGTATTAGGGTGGGGGACAGTATGCCATACAGTAACCCCAATACCTTTCTACTATAGGTGTTGGAAACTACAACTCCCAGCACCAAGCATGCTGGAGTTGTAGTTTCCAAACATCTACAGTGGAAGTATTAGGGTTACTGTATACCCTCAGCTTATACTCGGGTCAATCATATTTTCTAATTTTTGAGGCAAAAATGGGTGCCTCGGCTTATACTCGAGTCGGCTTATACTCGAGAGTACTTGGTTGGGCACACAGAAACATGGGTGTTTTAATGTTCATAGTGTACATCATGTCAATTCATGACCCTGATAAAATGTTTTTTCAAGTAATGATGAAAAATTTGAAATTAGACATCACATTTCATGTACTAGTACACATGTTATTATTTAATCACCTGCCCTGCAAGCTCTAATATGTAGGTAATACAGAACTCACCCTGAGATTAAGGATTGACTGTCATCGCTACGCAGTTAACTGCATTTTGTGATGGGAAACCAACAAACCAAAAGCGAAAATCTTTTTATAATGTAAACATAATTGACAATGCCAAGTACATTGGCATTGATCATATTCCTGTACCTAAAAGAGGGGGAGACAGGGCTAATTATTATCACAGAGGGAACCTTTGGATTAAAAGACTAACAGGTTATTCAATAAAAGTTCTTATTGTTTAAAATGGTGCTAATTTTGCCCCAACCAATCAGATGTTAGCTTTCAAATGTAAATAATTTCTGATTGGTTGGGGAAAAATTAGATCACTTTAAATGATAAGAATTTTATTGAATCTCCCTTTAGAACTATAACTTCCCTAGGCCTCAATGAATCATGTATGCTCATATAAGTATAGGGAGGGAGAACTGGGGGTTAGGAAGGATAGGCAGGTGGTAGTGGTAGGGGACTCATTATTAGAAGGGTAGATAATCTGTCGCCAAGCCCCTACATGCCGAACAGTTGTTGTCTCCTGGTGCTAGGGTTCGACATGTGGTGGATCGTGTAGACAGATTATTGGGTGGGGCTGGGAGTGACCCGGCGTCTTGGTTCACATTGGTGCCAATGACAAAGTTAGAGGTGGAGGTGAGGTCCTTAAAAATGATTTCCGAGAATGGGGCCAAGTTAAACACAGGACCTCAAGGTAGTGATTTCAGAAATACTACCGCAGCCACGTGCTACGCTAGGGAGACAACGGGAGCTCAGGAGTATAAATGCGTGGCTAAGAGAGTGGTGTAAGGAGATGGGGTTTGGGTTTTTAGAGAACTGGGCTGATATTTCTGTTGGCTACAGGCTCTTTAGTAGAGACAGATTGCATCTCAATGGTATGGTGCAGCTGTTTGGGGAGAAGATGGCTAGGGGTTGGAGGAGATTTTAAACTAGGTATGGGGGGGAGGGAACGTGAAATACACAGGGTCGATAGAGAAGTTAGGGATCAGGGGCTATTAAAACACGAGGGAGAGAAGGGGGAGCATAGAGGATAAGGAGCATGTACGACCATGTATGGAAGTAAATCAATTGATAATCTAAAATGTATGTTTACAAATGCAAGAAGTCTGGCTGGAAAAACCGCGAACTTGAAATAGCTTTAAAGGAAAGGTATGATGTAATTGGTAAGCGAATCATGGCTTAATGATTCACATGACTGGACAGTAAATATTGAAGGATACTCCTTATTTAGACATGACAGAGTTAATAAGAAAGGAGGAGGAGTAGTGTTATGTTAAACAGGAATTGAAGCCAAATTTAAAAGATGGAATAGATGGGGGGAGTAAACGATACGGCAGAAACATTATGGGTGGAACTGTGTACAGGAAGCAAGAAGGTAGGTAAATTAATTGTTGGGGTATGTTATAAGCCGCCAAATGCCGGGGAAGAGGGGGAAATGAATCTCCATATGTAGTTGGTGAGGCTGCTGGTATGGGCATGTTCTGGTTATGGGGGATTTTAACTACCCTGACATAGATTGGAGTAAGGGAATGTCCAGCACCTCAAAAGGTATAAAGTTCTTAATTCCTATATGACATTTTCTTTCACAGATGGTAGAAGTTCCTACTAGACAGAATGCGATTTGGTATCTGGTGATATCTAATAACCCTGAGCTCATTTTGGAGATGAGGTGTATGGGAGCTTAGGGATAGTGAGCATGATATAGTGTCATTTATATAGGTTGCAAAAATAAAGTGCACTGGCTTAACAAAAACTTTTAACTTTAGGAAAGCTAATTTATGCTGTTAAAGGAATCGCTCCTGCTTATAGACTGGGGGAACTGTTTCTAGTAAGATACTGAGCAGATGTGGACCACTTTTAATGGGGATATTAAACTATTACATTTCTAAATCTGTACCTTTAGGTAACAAGTGTAAAAAAATGAGGTCCACTCCTGCATGGCTTACCGTATATACTCAAGTATAAACCGAGGTTTTCAGGCTTTAAAAAATGCCTGAAATCTTACCTCGGTTTATACTCGAGTCAGCCTATCTCCTACCTTGTCCGCCGGCCGCGCGATCCGCATCCTCGCTCCACAGCTTCTGTGCATCCGGATGATGTCACTACATCTACATCATCCGGATGCGCAGAGGCTGTGGAGCGAGGATGCAGATCACCGCGGCCGGCGGACAAGGTAGGAGAAACTTTTACTTTCACAGGGAATTGGCAAATACTTCAAATAAGAGTAACCTTCTTTATTTGTGCATACTGTATGCACAAATAAAGGAGGATTTACCCCTATTGTCAAGTATTATGCACTTAAGATGTTTGAAAACTACAACTCCCAGCATGCTTTTTTGCTGGGAGTGTAGTTTTCAAACATCTTAAGTGGCAAATACTTGCAAATAGGGGTAAATCCTCCTATATTTGTGCATACAGTATGCACAAAATAAATAAGGTTTTACTCTTATTGTGTAAGTATTTGCAACTTAGATGTTGAAAACTACAACTCCCAGCAATAAAGCATGTGGGAGTTGTAGTTCCAAACATCTTTAGTGGCAAATACTACCCCCCCTCAGTTTATACTCGAGTCAATGGGGTTTCCTTCTTTTTACCTAAAACTAGGTACCTTGGTTTAATCTGGGACGGTTTATACTCGAGTATATACGGTAATGCTCAGGTGAAAAAGGGAAATGGAAAAAAAGAAAAAGGCTTTTAAAATTTTGAAAAAGAAGCCACCGAACAGGCTTACAGGGAGTACAAAAGCTGGAATAAAGAATCAAGAAAGCAATTAAACAGCTAAAATAGAAAATGAAATACGGATCGCCGAACAAAGCAAGTCCAACCCCAATGTTTTTTAAGTATATAAATGGTAAAAAGATGAGGACTGAGAATGTGGGACCATTAAATAATGGGGCTGAGGTGGTTGTAGAGGATCCGAAAGGCTAATCTGCTAACCGTTTTTTACATCGGTTTTTACTGTTGAGAATCCTTGCCCTTACAGTAGGGTATGTAATAATATGCAGGGAAGAAAGGAAAGTATTCACATTGGCTAACAGAGGATATGGTACGGAAACAATTAGACAAAGTTAATATCAATAAAGCGCCAGGACCAGATGGATTGCATCCTCGGATTTTAAAAGAGCTTAGTTCAGTTCTATCTAGACCACTGTGTCTCATATTCTCAGATCCGCTTTTGTCTGGGGTTGTGCCGCTGGAATTGGAAAAAAGCCAATGTAATACCAATATTCCAAAGAGGTAGTCGTTCACAGCCTGGAAACTATAGACCTGTAAGCCTAACATCAGTGGTAGGGAAGGTGATGGAAACTTTGTTAAGGGATCATATCCTTGACTTTGTCTCCGAGATCATCTTATTAGTAGTGTCAGCATGGATTTATGAGAAATAGATCATGCCAGACAAATTGATTGGTTTTTATAGAAGAATGATTAAGAAGTTAGATTCAGGCACAGCAGTGGATGTGGTATATTTGGATTTTGCAACAAAAGCTTTTGATACTGTGCCATATAGGCGACTAATGTATAAACTGAGGACTGTTGGCCTTCAAGAAAACATTTGTTCTGGGAGCCCCGCGCTGCCTTATGGGATGGGGCGATTTCCCCTCCGTCCAGGCAGGCAGCGGCCGCGCAGGGAAGCGGCCGCTCTCTTCCGGCTTCACAGTGAGGGCCGAAGTCTCGCGAGACACGTGCCGCGTGACGTCATAATAACGCCGCGTCCTCCTTAAAAGGCGGAGCCACGAGTCACCACGCCATTTTAGCACGCTGGTGATAGGAGCGGAATCTCCCCCCCTCCCACCCTTCAATTTATTGTAAATATTGTGTAAAAGTTGTTCCTTAAAAAAGGAAAATATTATGTTGGTGGAAGTTGGAGTCACGGCTGGCGGGTACACCCTTGTTAGAGAGGTTTATGGAGCCGTTACATGCCCTCTGGCAAGACGAGGTTGGCATTCAAGCTGAGATCTACGGCTAGGTTGGTTAACAACAAACATGGTTATGGTACGCAAGGGTGTACATGGTGGAAAAATATATGCAAATTTAAAAGGCATATTTATTTAAATTGATTAAATTATTTAAATCATATGTAAATTTATTAATAAAAAAAAGCCGTGGCCTATTTTTGTTACCCAGAAGGAAAGTGGTCTGTGTCTTATTATAGTGTTAAGTATTGGAAGGTTAAATTTATGGCTGCCTGGGTCCTGTATGTTTTGTTTTTCCCTCTCTGGGTCATGGATAGAGAACTGGTTATTGGACAGCAAACAGAGAGTGGTGGTTAATGGAGCTACATCTATGTGGGCTAAAGTTCTAAGCGGAGTGCCTCAGGGTTCTGTACTGGTCCTGCTTCTGTTTAATCTGTTTATAAATAACTTAGAAGGGGGCATTGGAGGCAAGGTCTCTGTGTTGCTGATGACACTAAACTATGCGAGCTTTGAAAACTTGCTGCAAGCAGACCTAGATGATTATCAAAATGGGCAGTAGAATGGCAGATGAGATTCATTTTGATAAATGTAAGGTGATGCATTTGGGATTTAATAATCCCTGTCCACCTCAACCTAAATACTCTGTGTTAAGTGCATCTGTAATGGAAAAAGACTTGGGGGTTCTGGTAGATAACACTTAGCTATAGCAAACAATGCCAGGTAGCAACGGCTAGAGCTAGCAGATATTGTCTTGTATAAAAGGGGAATAGATTCAAGAGAGAAAAATATTATTCTCCCCTTTACAAGCACTGGTAAGGTCTCATTTGGAATATGCGGTGCAGTTTTGGAATCCCATATACAAAAGGGACATCTTGGAAATTGAGGCAGTTCAGAGAAGGGCAACTAAATTAATAAGGGGAATGAGGGGCTTGAATATCAGGCAGATTAGACAATTTAGGGCTGTTTACATTGGAGAAGCGACGTTTGCGTGGGGACATGAACCTTATACAATATATTAATGGACCATACAATGAACTCCTGTGCATTGTGTACTAACAGTCATATCAGAGGACACGTGGACATCCTTTAAGGTTGAAGAAAAGAAGTTTGATCTTCAGGTTAGGAGGGGTTTCTTTACAGTAGAACGGTGAAACTGGGGAACTGTCTTCCAGCAGATGTGGTAATGGCAAGTTCATTGAATAGCTTTAAAAAAGGCCTGGATAAGTTTCTAAAACTAAAAAATATTGAAATTACGGTATTTGCATTAGATCTGGTTGATCGGGATACTTTCCGATTGCCGTTTGGAGTCAGGAACAATTTTTTCCCCCTTTTAGCTGTTTTTTTTTTGCCTTCCTCTGGATCAACTGTTAGGTAGGGTAAAAAAAAAAAAAAAGGGTGAATAGGTTGGACTTGATGGCGTATGTCTTTATTCAACCTTAATTACTATGTAATTACTATGATTGCTTGACTGTTTTTTTTATTATAAAATATTATGTAGCACTTTATGCCATCACAAAGTATTTTTAAAAAAAAATATTTTTAAAACTTTTATTCACCAATAGCACTTTATAATGTGATGCCTCACTATCACGCTTTGCCTGCACAAGGGGTTTGGGAAGAGGCGGAGTGAGCAGGATTCAACTGAATAGCAGAGTACAGACTCAAACGACGCACACAGTCTAGGAGATTGATGACATGACACGGAGCCCTGGAGGTGGACTCAACCAGACAACTAAATGTAGGATGTGGCGACTCAAGGAGGGTAATGATATAGCATGTTACCTGTGAATTTAGACATATTTCACTGCATCTAACTTGCTTGGCTGTAGATCTTTCTCGCTTACCCTAATCATGCTAACAACCTGCTTGTACTAACTTCACATAATAAGTCAGAGCAAACCAGGTGCTTACCCCGATCCCATTATCATTCTTACAACGGGGGTTGCGTGGTGGGGCACTAAGATATCAGACTATATTTGCTCTATACCATGGTCGCTGCCCATACCATACCATCTTGCTGCATTAGTCTTAATCTGGGGACGTCCAGTTTTGTGTTTTGATCTATGTTATGGTACCTATATTTTGAGCATTTGAGGTTGATAGAGATATATTATATTATATATATATAATATATAAATATATATAACCAATTGCACTGTACTTAGTGATCCAGGCTGTAGGTGACTAGAGATGGACTAGAACTCGAACCCGAGTTCGAGCCGAACTATTCGAATTCGAACAAATTCGGACTTCTCGACTATCCCGGACCCGATTTTTTTGATATTTTTGGACTTTCGATAAATATCACAAATGTGCGAGCGGTGCTGCCCTCGACTCACGTTCATTTTACTTTTAATTATGATCACTATCATAAATCTTGTAAATGTACAATAGCTAAAGTAATCTACGACCGCTCGTAGAATATCATTCGGTAGTTTATTACCGCATGGTATACTACTGCCACGGTCGTACAGTAACGAAAACCCGCGGTATCGAAAGTTTTTAATATGGCCCTCCAACATTTAAACAGTACATTGCAGGTGAAATGTACAAAGACACAGGTCTGTAAACTGTGAATTGTAACTGTGAATAGTGCAGGTTTATTGCAAAACATGCGTGCTACATCTTTTAGACCCAATCAAGCACTTGAGGAAGGACAAGTGGGTCAGAAACATGTAGCACGCATGTTTTGCAATAAACCTGCACTATTCACAGTTACAGACCTGTGTCTTTGTACATTTCACCTGCAATGTACTGTTTAAATGTTGGAGGGCCATATTAAAAACTTTCGATACCGCGGGTTTTCGTTACTGTACGACCGTGGCAGTAGTATACCATGCGGTAATAAACTACCGTAATGATATTCTACGAGCGGTCGTAGATTTACGTTAGCTATTGTACATTTACAAGATTTATGATAGTGATCATAAATTAACGATCACCATATCGATCACTAAAGCAGGCGATACCACACCTTTATAAATATGGCCCGTAGTGTGAAGGTCTCCAACATTTCCCTTTAAAATACATTGCACAGAGCTGTGCTAAGACCATGTTCAAGTCAATATGCTGCACCTGCACCTGAGCTGTTTTGTTTTTATAAGTGTACCTTGTAAAGTGGTCAGTTCAATTCTACTGGGGTTGCCACCTTTCCCTTTAAGACTCAAACACTTAGGGCTACTTCCACTAGCGCATTTTGAATTGCGGTTTGCGATCCGATTGTGCTAGTGGGAGTGCAGGCATGTAATAGCCTATGGGACCGGCCCCAGTACATGCGATGTGTTTCCGTGTGCTATTGGAGTGCATGCAATCACCATTTTTTTGTCTGTATTGCATGCGCTCTGCTAGTGTCCAATTGTGGAAGCGCAATGCCCATGCACGGAAATAAGCACAATTGCGCATTATTGCGACCGGGCTTTCTCCCTTGCACTTAAGTGGGGCCACAGCCTCAGGAAATTGCTAAGTTCCATTGCATTAAATACATGCTGTATGGCTAAACTGAAATCAATGCAGCTTGCATTACACTTCTAAGGGCTAGGCCACACAAGCCCGTTTTTCAGGGGATTACAATTTTTCAACTGTATAGAAATCACAGCCACGCACCAAAATCTTGGGATTTCATGTGTGTTGCGATTCACGCATGCATCACCAATTTGGTAACGCATGCGTTTTTTGTGCAATCACATGCGTTTTCATGACAATGGACAAATCGCAAGCGCAAATACATGTAAATCGCGTGCGATTCAGGTGCGTTGCAGTGTGGCCGTGCCCTAAATGTACATTTCAGCAATACACACACTAATATAAATGGTAGAGTGCAGAAATAAACACATACAAAGACACAGTCTTGCAGAAATGCTCCCAATTATAAAGGGTTAACAAGTTGCTTCCTAAATAGATATACAGGTTTAACCCCTTCCCCCACTCTGTTTGAGCAGGAAAACAGGTTGAACAATACAAATCGACCTGTTGAGATATAAAAAAGAAAGAGTGTTAATGAAGATTACACGGAATCCAGGATTTACAGGTGGTTGAATAGCATGTCAGAATATACACAGGGCGCTCGAGATCTCGTGTGAGATTCGAAAAGCCGTTAAACTACATGGATGTAAGTTCGGGGCTGTCCGACGCAGAGGAGATGATGTCATCAGGAGGCGCGCAAACCTATGGCCGCAATGGGGAACATGCGGTCCGGACTGGATGCCCCAGTAACCAGGAGAGCAGCACAAGGGGAAAATATTTTTAGGGGATGGTTCCCGGACAAGGGGACTTCCACCGGAGCACAATTTTCGCTCAAGAAGAGAAGGGAAGATTCTCACCAAGGAAGGGCGGTGAATTTAAGAACAAACATGAGAACGAGACAGAGACAGTAATTTCCATTTTCAACTTATCAGAATGGATAATACAGGTATTACAGAGGGGGCTTTCTTTTATACCTACTAAATGCTTTAATACTTTTGAGTGGGAGGTTGATATGTACAAAATACAAAGACGTTAAGGGTATTTGGTATTTCTAGGAATACACATGAAAGCGATGAATGTAAATTAAAAAGTACATATGAAACCCCAATAGCAAATCCTCTGGTGAAAACATTTTTAAAAGTTGTTAAAGCAGATATTGAGACATGTAATACCAAGGTGAATAAAAGGGGAGTGAGAAAGAATCTGACTAGAATGGAACAACAGGCTTTGTTATGATTCGAATATAACTATTAGACCGGTGGACAAGGGCAGGGGGATAGTTATAATGAATTACGGTGACTATAGAAATGAACTTTTCACACTGCTTAGTGATGATAATGTGTACATTAAACTTAAAGAGAACCCTATGCTTTGAAGGTTCTCATTCATCCAGGTCATGGTATATCTGTTGTATTCAATTAGATCAACTGGACTTGAAGTTTAGTTCTTGAAGACGTTTCGCTAGTCATCCGACTGGATCTCTCAATGTAGAATGACTTGTACAAGAATCTGTGGCAATTATGTACCCTGGAAAAGTCATTCTGAATTGAGAGATCCAGTCGGATGACTAGCGAAACGTCTTCAAGAACTAAACCTTAAGTCCAGTTGATCTAATTGAATACAAATAGCATAGAGGGTAAGATTAGGGCACTAGTACATTAATTGGAGCAAATATGTAAGAGAAAGAGGGTGCTCCTATCCAGCAATAAATCTATATAAGAACATAGAGAAACCAGTAGTGGATATAAAATGGACACAACGCAAAAATTCCTCATATAAGTAAAAAAGATGGGAGCAGAAGGGCATATAAAGAACAAACAATTAAAAACACATCCTGCTTACAAAGAGCCCTAGTAAAATAGATAAGTACCTGTCTAATAATTGATATACCGGTATAACATGTTATTAAGAAAAGTGAAACCAATAGATCACAAAATATACCACACATCAACTATATTGGAATAGGATCACACATAGAAACGTCAGGAAAATGCCTCAGTACACAGTAAATATAACATCAGTGAATAGAAAGATAGTCTAGGAGTACTAGTAAACCCCCTTGAAGTAAATGTAATAGATATGTGGCAGATCTTTCCCCATAGTGAGTAACATAAAGTAATACGATACCAGCATATACAAGTAATGGGGACATCAATGGCGCAGGAGCGATTAAAACGTCAGTCTTGTCTCTGCTCTGAGTTTTGTTTTAAGTTTTATGTTTATGTCTCCCCTTCTGAATCCTATTGTTATTCTAAGTAATATATCTGTGGATATGTACTCAATATATGAATTCACTATTTATATAATGCAATATGTGAAAAATATGAAAAAAGTGCTATTATGTATAGCGACTATCCATTTAACGCTAATCATCTCTCAACAATACCTGCCGACCATAGAAACCTCTGCAATGGTGTCTATCCCTTTAACTTTAACGACCTCTCCGCTATACCTGCCAATCATAGAGTTCTCTGCAATGGTGTCTAGCCACCCCCCCCTCCACACCCCCTCTTCCCCCAGACCTCCGACTCACCACCCGAACCAAAGCTCCGACCCCCCCTATACCTGCCAATCATAGAGTTCTCTGCAATGGTGTCTATCCCTTTAACTTTAACCACCTCTCAGGAATACATGCCAACCATAGAGTTCTCTGCAATGGTGTCTATCCCTTTAACTTTAACCTCCTCTCAGCAATACCTGCGGACGATAGAATCTTCTGCAATGGTTTCCCAAAATGAACCTTCCAAACGGACACTCCAAGCTGAGTTTATGCACTTGAAGCAAAACTACAATGGAAAACGTAGGAAGGTAGAGTTTAAAACAGTGAGGAAGTCAAAAGATGAAATGTGTAAAACACAGAATACTGGCATTGTCATTTTTTATTCGAATGCTAAAAGTGCTGTACACTTTATACACTATACACTTTATACACCATTTCCTGTTCTTACTTGCGACCGGCATACGATCACACCTGGGCCATTTATTTTGCAAGTTTTTTTGTAGGTTGTGAGAAAGAATGGGAAAGGGGTTTCCGGAAGAATTAATTAAATGTGTGATCGGTCGGGAGGTAAGTTCTAATGTATGGGCAACATCTGATTGATTGTTGCAAATTCAAAGATGATACAATAAGAAATGCAAACATGCTATAAATCTGCAGCTGATGCACATGAGGAAGGGGGACTACCCTGAAACGTTGTGCACTGTATATGTCACAAATAAATTGAATATAAAGTAAGAAGGAGTGCGTTTTCTCTCTACAAACCTACAAAAATTATAAGAATTGTTGCTGCATGTGGTTGGCAGCAGTAGAGAAACAGCACCATCTCACTTAAGAAATTGGTGTGCGTGGAATACATCTTCACATATAAATCTGCAGCATCGGATTGGTTGTTGCAAATTGAACGCACGGGTAATAATCTTTCCAACACTTATTTGCTATTTGCTCCTCGATTCCCATTATTGAATCTGTAAACCTTCTCTGGCCCCTCCCATGTTCTATAATAATCACTTTATAAGGTGGTTTCTACACCGCTGAATAAAAGTATCTTTCTATTCTATCTGCAAGCCAATCTGATTCTGATGTAATTTCAATGTCATCTACTTAGGGTGTTAACTACTGGAACTGTTGTTCTTACTTTATCTATAGTTCACTGACATAGAGTTCACATTAGCTTATTATTTATTCAATCTGGAACACTGTATTTCTGATAATGTGAGGGTTGCACACAAAAAAAAAGTTGAATTGATTACTGTTATGGTGTTTCATAACCATATAAAAAGCACAAGGCAGCAGGCACAATATCCATATATTACACTGTAAGCAGGGTATTAGTTCTTATAATACACTAGACATTAAGCCCGTAACAATAACGGGCGCTAGAAGCCCAGAGTGCCCCCTTAGTATCCCACGGCCATAGCCCTCCTCTGTCCCAAAGCCAGGGCCCCCCCTCTGTCCCAAATCCAGGGGCCCCCTCTGTCCCAAATCCAGGGGCCCCCTCTGTCTCAAATCCAGGGCCCCCCCTGTCCCAAATCCAAGGGCCCCCCTCTGTCCCGAATCCAGGGCCCCTCTCTGTACTGAATCCAGGCCCCCCTCCCCCCTGTCCCAAATCCAGGGTCTCCCCTCTGTCCCAAATCCAGAGGCTCCCCTCTGTCCCAAATCCAGGGGCCCCCCTCTGTTCCAAGCAAATTTACCTGCAGTCTGTTAGATTCCTGTTCTCCCTTCGTGTGTTTCCTGTGTTTCTCCCTCTAGTGGTGAGTCCATAGGAACTGCAGTGACACACACACACGGACACAGGGACGCACACTTAGGGTTTTATTATATAGGATAAGGAGGATTTTTTTACAAAAATATAGTTAATGGGCAATCTTTGTTTCCCAAAGTGTTCCCAACCCTTTACACAGACTGAAAATTGAACTTCCAGATACAGACAGAAGGCAACGAGTGTGAGTAATGGGTTAACCCCCCCACACACACACACACACACACATTTAACCTTTGTTAGTCCAAAAACTGTCCCATCTCCCTGCCTGTAATGAAACTCACTATCTGTTCTTACCTAGAATTCTTTCAGAAATGCAGCTGTTTAACCTCCGTTCATGCACCAGAAACAAACCCTGTTTTCCCTACAGGTAGGGAGAGGGGGCAGTAAATGAATGGGGAGCAACAGTGGTATATATTATTGTAAAAAAAACACTTCGCTACGTAGCTGAGAGGTTTTTATAAGAAAATATTCCACTGTTGCTCCCCATTTAAAGGCCAGAGCCTTGTGTATTATATTCTTATATTATAATGGTAAAGGGCACATTATTTATTAGAATACATTAGATCTTCTGGTAAAAGTTTTTTCCCTGTGGCCTTTACTTTACCCACTGCCTATTTGCGTATATGAGCTACAGTAACTAAAAAGTTCCTTGGTAAGTAAAGCAATTAAGCAGACTAACCGTTACTGTTTCCCCAGACAGTCTTTTAATACCGGAATTAATCTTCCATGACCCTGTCTCTATGACTGACTGACAGTTGATCTGGCCTGGTAAGTGACTTTCCTATAAGTCATAGGCAGGTGCGCTCTGTCCCTGCTCAGTGTCTCTAAGCAGGATGAACTATAACCAGAGATGGGGTCACGGAAGATATATTCCGGTCTTACAAGATTCACTCTGGGGAATCAGTAACTATTAGTTTGCTTAATGTCTTTACTGACCTAGGAAGGTTTTAGTTTGTACATGTGGGCAGACAGTCAGCTAAAGTGAACAGGAATATTTTTTATAAGGAATTATTCCACTGTTGTTCCCAAATTACAAAGCCTTTTGTATTACATCTATTTATTTTAACTAATAGATTTTTATTGGAATAGCAAAAATGTCAATGAAAATGATTATATCGGTTACTGATCTTGTTTTCTGGGTATCTTTACTTAAAAAAATTGAATTTTCAAAACTTCTACCATTAGATACAGCAAGATCCCACTACTTCTAGACTTTTTTGGATTTTAAATCTGAGCTGTAGATCCTGAGAAATCATCATTTGAATTCACAGCATTTACAGGGAAAGACCTGTCACTCCAGAAACAGATATTATAATATGTGTTCTATCCCTGACCTCTTACTAGGATGTTTGGCTGCCTGCACACCTTCTGCAACAATTAAGAGAATCGGCAGAGAAAAGAAGGGAGGGGGGAGGGAGGGGGAGATGTGTAAGCAGAGCAATGTCTATTGTGAGGCTGTGCAGAACTTATAAGTGCCGCAGACACTACAAGGAGGCAGTGAGTAAGGGAGGGTGGGGATAATTAGGAGCACTCACTAAACATCAATATTTTAATGAGAAATAAAGCATAGATAAATATTTTAGTACCACCATTTTACTCTCAAATTGCAGTTTTAGATAATGTAAAGTTGTCTGAGTGAGTATTGTGACCCTGAAATAATCCTGAAACTGGGAACTCAAATAGAATTTTTCTGAAGCATTGGATATTTTACACAATAAATACAATGAAATTCCGGTGCCTTGGAAAATATTTTCACAAGAAAAAAAAATGTTATATTGAATATTATATTATATATAAAAAAAATGTTATATATGAATATTTTATTATTTCCTAGTAATTTGTTTATTACTTCTCATATAAGATAATATTTCAGTGATTCATTAATGGCAAAACTGCACAATTCTAACTGCGTATGGATTCAGATAACATCTGTAAAGTAATAGCTTAGAAATTCAAACAAATCTGTCTTAGAATCAGACTGGCTTTCAGGTTTAAAGGAACAGTACGTAAAGAGTATGGGACAAGGTCAAGAAAATGCAAAAATCTTGTGTGTGTAATACAGATTTCCAAGAACAATTACTGTCATCCAGTTTAGATTTTAGTTTGCAGAGCTTGAAGCTTACTAAAGACTAGAGATGGGATCCGGGTCAGACTCGGACCCAGATCTGTCATGGAACCCATTGAAAATAGCCTGGAGCGATCGATAACACTCGAAAATATGGTTGGAAATTTGAAAACAGTTTCTGATGGTATTTTCGAGGATTATTCGAAAATAGTTTGAATGTTCGCTAAAAATCTAAAGTACGCTCTAAAGTCCCGAATTTAAGTTCTGTTCGGGATATTTCTGAGATCCAAAAACCCAAAACGAAACGAATCCCGGCAAAGATTCCTTACACTGATCAATTAGAATTTTAGGATATTTTTAGTTTGAATGGTAATGGCCCCAAAGGCCATGTAGGTAAGTCAATACCATTTTACTGTAAGCAGTTCCCTTTAGTATATGCATATATTAAAAAAAACATATTTGTTCTATTCAATTCAATGGACTTGAAGTTTAGTTCTTGAAGACGTTTCGCTAGTCATCCAACTGGCTTTCTCAATTCAGAATGACTTGTACAAGAATCTGTGGCAATTATGTACCCTGGAAAATCCCAATTAGCATATCACAGCCAAGTGTTAAGGGCGTGATTGGATAGTGGCTAAGAGGTGTTATAGGAACGCCCAGGGTAAGGTGTCAAAAGAAGGAGAACCTTCACAAACATTAAAAAAAACAGTTAAAATGAAAAGTACCTGGGGCTGGGAGGTAGGACTGGTAATTCGAGTTTTGTGAGGAGCACCAGCTCAAAAAAAATACCTGCTTCTGATGGGCTTCATTGGCCCACCAACCTGGCAGAAGAAAACTGTTATGTGCTGGCGCATCTCAACAAAATGATTTTGGGAGGTAGGGATATTCAATTTTTTATTTTTTAAGAGTAATTTTTAAAAAAATTTATTTATTTTTAAAGGTAATTTTTACTTACTTGTAATTGTCCTTTAATTGGTTTTTAGATTGTTTGCTGGCTTGATCTGATGAGCTGGTCTTCTGGAACACCAAGCGTTGCCCCAGGCTTTGTCATTCTGGGAGTGTAGCTAGGGCATGGGCAGTCTTAAGCAGAGCTGGGTGGAGCTTTATTAGGGCCCATCTACCAACACTGATACTGTACACTTAAATTGTTGTGTTTTGGGGTTTTTTTGGCATCCCAGCCATAAATCCAAATACACACTAGGAAAACATTTGGTTTTGGAAAATAAATCACAAAAAAACAATTTTTTAAGGTGCATCCTGTAACCGTGTAACACTTTGAACAATTTAAATTGGAAAATGTCTTTTTGCATATCTCCAGATTACTGCGCAAGAATTAATACATGTGACAAGAGAAAGAAACTTACATGAATGATACTTTTTCACATTAATATGTGACGTTTTTCTTAAACTGTATTCTAAAGTTCAACACGCTGAGCGTCCACTAGAGAATAAAAATGGACCAAGGAAGATAACTGAAATCCTGAATACTCTACTGCCTGACATGAAGACTCCTAGACTGCCAGAACAATAGACATGCTCCACTTGAAATCTCAACGTTCCATTGAAAAGTAAATGTATGCAATTTAGTAGAGTTACATGACTCACAAATAGTCTCCTTAGCAGACACATATTCAGAGCTATGATAATAAAATAAGACAACCTTTCTTTCATATTCAATGAACACATCTTGGGATAATTAATGACTTTCTATAAATAGGCACCCAATTTTGGAAGAGAAAATTACATTAAATGTTAAGTGAGAAATTCTTTCTCTTTGTCTGTCCATTCAAGTGAAATTAACTGGAAAAAAAAAACTGGAAGTCATAGACCATCCAAATCTATGGTTAAGGGTCTCATCGATCTAAATATGTCATTGATACAAAATGATAAAAACTCTTGTCATGTTCCAGCACGACCTTAACATCAGGAAATATTAGTAAATTGTGGTAATGTGTTACTATAGGGGATATTTATAAAGCAGGAGCATTTTTAAATAACACTACCAATTGGTAAATAGCACTATTTGTTCCTAAATAATGATACCTAAATACGGCTCCATAAATAAGTATATGGTTCCTTAAATAAGAATACCCCTCTAATAAGAATAGCCCTCTAAATAAGGATACCAATCATTAAAGAAATGTTCAGTGGAAAATATGATTATTTTTAATCTCTTTTTTTATATAACACATATTTATTATGCATTATTTTACATTTTCTATTCCACTTTGATAAATCTGCTGATTTTATAACCAACAGCAGCTATTCCCTGCTGTTGTCATTAGTGAGCTGACATTTCTTGTTCTGTAACAATCCTTCTTCTTCCCAGAATGCACACTTTCTTATAATGTTCCTAAAAGTAGTTTCTACTGATTGGCTGAGCAACTGAATTAACCCAGGTGCTGGGTCAAGAGCAAGACCATAATGGTCTTTATTAGGGGTCCTGCAAACAGGAAGACAGTATTTCTGAAACTGGAGGGCTGACTTGACAGTGGCTGGTGAACTGGAGGGCTGATTTAGCAGTGGCTGGTGAACTGGAGGGCTGACCTAGCAGTGGCTGGTGGATTGGAGGGTGGTAATACATGTGCCATAGTGCCCCCGAACAGAGACTGGTACATACAAGTTTGCCCACAGTGACTGGAATACAAGTTTGCCCACAGTGACTGGTTTATACAAGTTTGCCCACAGTGATCAGTATACAAGTTTGCCTACAGTGACTGGTATACAAGTTTGCCCACAGTGACTGGTATACAAATGTGCCCACAGTGAGTGTGACTGGTACAAAAAAGTTGGCAACAGTAGCTGCTATATACAGGTTGGCCCACAGTGACTGGAATACAAGTACACCCATAGTAGTTGGCACATACATGTTTGCCCACTGTGACTGGTTTAAAAGTTTGCCTACAGTGACTGGTATACAGGTTTGCCCACAGTAGCTGGTATATACAAGTTTGCCCAAAGTAGCTGGTATATACAGGGTTGCCCACAGAGACTGGTATACAAGTTTGCCCACAGTAGCTGGTATATACATGTTTGCCCACAGTGACTGGTATAAAAGTTACCCACAGTGACTGTATACAAGTTTGCCCACACGTAGCTCGTTATACAAGATTGCCCACAGTGACTGGTTTATACAGGTTTGCCCACAGTGACTGATATACAAGTTTGCCCACGTGACTGGTATAACGTTTGCCCACAGTGAATGGTACATACTAGATTGCAAGAGTAGCTGGTACATACAAGTTTGCCCGCAGTGATCGGTATACAAGTTTGCCCACAGTGACTGGTATACATGTTTGCCTGCAGTGACTGGTATACAAGTTTGCCCACAGTGACTGGTTAATACAGGTTTGCCCACAGTGACTGATATACAAGTTTGCCCACAGTGACTGGTATACAAGTTTGCCCACAGTGACTGGTACATACTAGATTGCAACAGTAGCTGGTACATACAAGTTTGCCCAGAGTGATCGGTATACAAGTACGCCCATAGTAGTTAGCAGTGAGTGTGACTGATACAAAAAAGTTGGCCACAGTAGTTGCTATATACAAGTTGGCCCACAGTGACTGGTATACAAGTACGCCCATAGTAGTTAGCACATACATGTTTGCCCACTGTGACTGGTTTAAAATTTGCCTACAGTGACTGGTATACAGGTTTGCCCACAGTACCTGGTATATACAAGTTTGCCCAAAGTAGCTGGTATATACAGGGTTGCCCACAGTGACTGGTATACAATTTTGCCCACAGTAGCTGGTATATACATGTTTGCCCACAGTGACTGGTATAAAAGTTTACCCACAGTGACTGGTATACAAGTTTGCCCACAGTAGCTCGTATATACAAGATTGCCCACAGTGACTGGTTTATACAGGTTTGCCCACAGTGACTGATATACAAGTTTGCCCACAGTGACTGGTATACAAGTTTGCCCACAGTGACTGGTACATACTAGATTGCAACCAGCACTGTGGGCAAACATGTATATACCAGCTACTGTGGGCAAAATTGTATACCAGTCACTGTGGGCAACCCTGTATATACCAGCTACTTTGGGCAAACTTGTATATACCAGGTACTGTGGGCAAACCTGTATACCAGTCACTGTAGGCAAATTTAAACCAGTCACAGTGGGCAAACATGTATGTGCTAACTACTATGGGCGTACTTGTATACCAGTCACTGGTGGCCAACTTGTATATAGCAACTACTGTGCCAACTTTTTTGTATCAGTCACACTCACTGCTAACTACTATGGGCGTACTGTATACCGATCACTCTGGGCAAACTTGTATGTACCAGCTACTGTTGCAATCTAGTATGTACCAGTCACTGTGGGCAACTTGTATACCAGTCACTTGTGGGCAAACTGTATATCAGTCACTGTGGGCAAACCTGTATTAACCAGTCACTGTGGGCAAACTTGTATACCAGTCACTGCAGGCAAACATGTATACCAGTCACTGTGGGCAAACTTGTATACCGATCACTGCGGGCAAACTTGTATGTACCAGCTACTCTTGCAATCTAGTATGTACCAGTCACTGTGGGCAAACTTGTATACCAGTCACTGTGGGCAAACTTGTATATCAGTCACTGTGGGCAAACCTGTATAAACCAGTCACTGTGGGCAATCTTGTATATACGAGCTACTGTGGGCAAACTTGTATACCAGTCACTGTGGGTAAACTTTTATACCAGTCACTGTGGGCAAACATGTATATACCAGCTACTGTGGGCAAACTTGTATACCAGTCTCTGTGGGCAACCCTGTATATACCAGCTACTTTGGGCAAACTTGTAATCCAGCTACTGTGGGCAAACCTGTATACCAGTCACTGTAGGCAAACTTTTAAACCAGTCACAGTGGGCAAACATGTATGTGCCAACTACTATGGGTGTACTTGTATTCCAGTCACTGTGGGCCAACCTGTATATAGCAGCTACTGTTGCCAACTTTTTTGTCCACACACTCACTGTGGGCACATGTATACCAGTCACTGTGCAACTTTATACCAGTCACTGTAGGCAAACTTGTATACTGATCACTGTGGCAAACTTGTATAAACCAGTCACGTGGGCAAACTTGTATTCCAGTCACTGTGGGCAAACTGTATTACCAGTCTCTGTTCGGGGCACTATGGCACATGTATTACCACCCTCCAATCCACCAGCCACTGCTAGGTCAGCCTCCAGTTCACCAGCCACTGCTAATCAGCCCTCCAGTTCACCAGCCACTTCAGTCACCTCAGTTTCAGAAATACTGTCTTCCTGTTTGCAGGACCCCTAATAAAGACCATTATGGTCTTGCTCTTGACCCAGCACCTGGGTTAATTCAGTTGCTCAGCCAATCAGTAGAAACTACTTTTAGGAACATTATAAAAGTGTGCATTCTGGGAAGAAGAAGGATTGTTACAGAACAAGAAATGTCAGCTCACTAATGACAACAGCAGGGAATAGCTGCTTTTGGTTATAAAATCAGCAGATTATCAAAGTGGAATAGAAATGTAAAATAATGCATAATAAATATGTGTTTATATAAAAAAGAGATTAAAATAATCATATTTTCCACTGAACATTTCTTTAATGATGGTTCCTTATTTAGAGGGCTATTCTTATTAGAGGGGTATTCTTATTTAAGGAACCATATACTTATTTATGGAGCCTATTTAGGTATCATTATTTAGGAACAAATAGTGCTATTTCCAATTGGTAGTGTTATTTAAAATGCTCCTGCTTTATAAATATCCCCTATAGTAACACATTACCACAATTTACTAATATTCCTGATGTTAAGGTCGTGCTGGAACATGACAAGAGTTTTTATCATTTTGTATCAATGACATATTTAGATCGATGAGACCCTTAACATAGATTTGGATGGTCTATGACTTCCAGTTTTTTTTTTCCAGTTAATTTCACTTGAATGGACAGACAAAGAGAAGAATTTCTCACTTAACATTTAATGTAATTTTCTCTTCCAAAATTGGGTGCCTATTTATAGAAAGTCATTAATTATCCCAAGATGTGTTCATTGAATATGAAAGAAAGGTTGTCTTATTTTATTATCATAGCTCTGAATATGTGTCTGCTAGGAGACTATTTGTGAGTCATGTAACTCTACTAAATTGCATACATTACTTTTCAATGGAACGTTGAGATTTCAAGTGGAGCATGTCTATTGTTCTGGCAGTCTAGGAGTCTTCATGTCAGGCAGTAGAGTATCAGGATTTCAGTTATCTTCCTTGGTCCATTTTTATTCTCTGTGGACGCTCAGCGTGTTGAACTTTAGAATACAGTTTAAGAAAAACGTCACATTTAATGTGAAAAAGTATCATTCATGTAAGTTTCTTTCTCTTGTCACATGTATAATTCTGCGCAGTAATCTGGAGATATGCAAAAAGACATTTTCCAATTTAAATTGTTCAAAGTGTTACACGGTTACAGGATGCACCTTAAAAAATTGTTTTTTTGTGATTTATTTCCAAACCAAATGTTTTCCTAGTGTGTATTTGGATTTATGGCTGGGATGCCAAAAAAACCCCAAAACACAACAATTTAAGTGTACAGTATCAGTGTTGGTAGATGGGCCCTAATAAGCTCCACCCAGCTCTGCTTAAGACTGCCCATGCCTAGCTACACTCCCAGAATGACAAAGCCTGGGGCAACGCTTGGTGTTCCAGAAGACCAGCTCATCAGATCAAGCCAGCAAACAATCTAAAAACCAATTAAAGGACAATTACATAAGTAAAAATTACCTTTAAAAATAATAAATTTTTTTAAAAATTACTCTTAAAAAATAAAAAATGAATTCCCTACTCCCAAAATCATTTTGTTGAGATGCGCCAGCACATAACAGTTTTCTTCTGCCAGGTTGGTGGGCCAATGAAGCCCATCAGAAGCAGGTATTTTTTTGAGCTGGTGCTCCTCACAAAACTCGAATTCAGTCCTACCTCCCAGCCCAGGTACTTTTCATTTAACTGTTTTTTTTAATGTTTTTGAGTTCTCCTTCTTTTGACACCTTACCCTGGCGTTCCTATAACACCTCTTAGCCCTATCCAATCACGCCCTTAACACTTGGCTGTGATATGCTATTGGGATTTTCCAGGGTACATAATTGCCACAGATTCTTGTACAAGTCATTCTGAATTGAGAAAGCCAGTTGGATGACTAGCGAAACGTCTTCAAGAACTAAACTTCAAGTCCATTGAATTGAATAGAACAAATATGTTTTTTTAATATATGCATATACTAAAGGGAACTGCTTACAGTAAAATGGTATTACTTACCTACATGGCCTTTGGGGCCATTACCATTCAAACTAAAAATATCCTAAAATTCTAATTGATCAGTGTAAGGAATCTTTGCCGGATTCGTTTCTTTTGGGTTTTTGGATCTCAGAAATATCCCGAACAGAACTTAAATTCGGGACTTTAGAGCGTACTTTAGATTTTTAGCGAACATTCAAACTATTTCGAATAATCCTCGAAATACCATCAGAAACGTTTCAAATTTCCAACCATATTTCGAGTGTTATCGATCGCTCCAGGCTATTTTCAATGGGTTCCATGACAGATCTGGGTCCGAGTCTGACCCGATCCCATCTCTAGTCTTTAGTAAGCTTCAAGCTCTGCAAACTAAAATCTAAACTGGATGACAGTAATTGTTCTTGGAAATCTGTATTACACACACAGATTTTTGCATTTCTTGACCTTGTCCCATACTTTACGTACTGTTCCTTTAAACCTGAAAGCCAGCTGATTCTAAGACAGATTTGTTGAATTTCTAAGCTATTACTTTACAGATGTTATCTGAATCCATACGCAGTTAGAATTGTGCAGTTTTGCCATTAATGAATCACTGAAATATATCTTATATGAGAAGTAATAAACAAATTACTAGGAAATAAAATATTCATATATAACATTTTTTTTATATATAATAATATTCAATATAACATTTTTTTTTCTTGTGAAAATATTTTCCAAGGCACCGAATTTCATTGTATTTATTGTGTAAAATACCAATGCTCAGAAAAATTCTATTTGAGTTCCCAGTTTCAGGATTATTTCAGGGTCACAATACTCACTCAGACAACTTTACATTATCTAAAACTGCATTTGAGAGTAAAATGGTGGTACTAAAATTTTATCTATGCTTTTTTCTCATTAAAATATTGATGTTTAGTGAGTGCTCCTAATTATCCCCACCCCCCTTACTCACTGCCTCCTGTAGTGTCTGCGGCACTTATAAGTTCTGCCAGCCTCACAATAGACATTGCTCTGCTTACACATCTCCCCCTCCCTCCCCCCTCCCTTCTTTTCTCTGCCGATTCTCTTAATTGTTGCAGAAGTGTGCAGGCAGCCAAACATCCTAGTAGAGGTCAGGGATAGAACACATATTATAATATCTGTTTCTGGAGTGACAGGTCTTTCCCTGTAAATGCTGTGAATTCAAATGATGATTTCTCAGGATCTACAGCTCAGATTTAAAATCCAAAAAAGTCTAGAAGTAGTGGGATCTTGCTGTATCTAATGGTAGAAGTTTTGAAAATTCAATTTTTTTAAGTAAAGATACCCAGAAAACAAGATCAGTAACCGATATATCATTTTCATTGACATTTTTGCTATTCCAATAAAAATCTATTAGTTAAATAAATAGATGTAATACAAAGCTTTGTAATTGGGAACAACAGTGGAATAATTCCTTATAAAAAATATTCCTGTTCACTTTAGCTGACTGTCTGCCCACATGTTACAAACTAAAACCTCCTAGGTCAGTAAAGACATTAAGCAAACTAATAGTTACTGATTCCCCAGAGTGATCTTGTAAGACCGGAATATATCTTCCGTGACCCCATTCTGGTTATGTTCATCCTGCTTAGAGACACTGAGCAGGACAGAGCGCACCTGCCTATGACTTATAGGAAAGTCACTTACCAGGCCAGATCAACTGTCAGTCAGTCATAGAGACAGGGTCATGGAAGATTAATTCCGGTATTAAAAGACTGTCTGGGGAAACGTAACGGTTAGTCTGCTTAATTGCTTTACTTACCAAGGAACTTTTTAGTTACTGTAGCTCATATACGCAATAGGCATGGGGTAAAGTAAAGGCCACAGGGAAAAAACTTTTACCAGAAGATCTAATGTATTCTAATAATAATGTGCCCTTTACCATTATATATAAGAATATAATACACAAGGCTCTGGCCTTTAAATGGGGAGCACAGTGGAATATTTTCTTATAAAAACTCTCAGCTACGTAGCGAAGTGTTTTTTTTACAATATATATACCACTGTTGCTCCCATTCATTTACTGCCCCCTCTCCCTACCTGTAGGGAAAACAGGGTTTGTTTCTGGTGCATGAACGGAGGTTAAACAGCTGCATTTCTGAAAGAATTCTAGGTAAGAACAGATAGTGATTTCATTACAGGCAGGGAGATGGGACAGTTTTTTGACTAACAAGGTTAAATGTTGTTGTGTGTGTGTGGTGGGGGGGTTAACCCATTACTCCCACTCGTTCCTTCTGTCTGTATCTGGAAGTTCATTTTCAGTCTGTGTAAAGGGTTGGGAACACTTGGGAAACAAAGATTGCCCATTAACTATATTTTGTAAAAAAATCCTCCTTATCCTATATAATAAAACCCTAAGTGTGCGTCCCTGTGTCCGTGTGTTGTGTCACTGCAGTTCCTATGGACTCACCACTAGAGGGAGAAACACAGGAAAACCACGAAGGGAGAACAGGAATCTAACAGACTGCAGGTAAATTTGCTTGGAACAGAGGGGGGCCCCTGGATTTGGGACAGAGGGGAGCCTCTGGATTTGGGACAGAGGGGAGACCCTGGATTTGGGACAGGGGGAGGGGGGCCTGGATTCAGTACAGAGAGGGGCCCTGGATTCGGGACAGAGGGGGGCCCTTGGATTTGGGACAGGGGGCCCTGGATTTGAGACCAGAGGGGGCCCCTGGATTGGGACAGAGGGGGCCCTGATTTGGGACAGGGGGGGGCCTGCTTTGGACAGAGGAGGGCTATGGCCGTGGGATACTAGGGGGCACTCTGGGCTTCTAGCGCCCGTTATTGTTACGGCTTAATGTCTAGTGTATTATAAGAACTAATACCCTGCTTACAGTGTAATATATGATATGTGCCTGCTGCCTTGTGCTTTTTATATGGTTATGAAACACCATAACAGTAATCAATTCAACTTTTTTTTTGTGTGCAACCCTCACATTATCAGAAATACAGTGTTCCAGATTGAATAAATAATAAGCTAATGTGAACTCTATGTCAGTGAACTATAGATAAGTAAGAACAACAGTTCCAGTAGTTAACACCCTAAGTAGATGACATTGAAATTACATCATAATCAGATTGGCTTGCAGATAGAATAGAAAGATACTTTTATTCAGCGGTGTAGAAACCACCTTATAAAGTGATTATTAAGAACATGGGAGGGGCCAGAGAAGGTTTCAGATTCAATAATGGGAATCGAGGAGCAAATAGCAAATAAGTGTTGGAAAGATTATTACCCGTGCGTTCAATTTGCAACAACCAATCCGATGCTGCAAGATTTATATGTGAAGATGTATTCCACGCACACCAATTTCTAAGTGAGATGGTGCTGTTTCTCTACTGCTGCCAACCACATGCAGCAACAATTCTTATATTTTTTAGGTTTGTAAGAGAAAACGCACTCCTTCTTACTTTATATTCAATTTATTTGTGACATATACAGTGCACAACGTTTCAGGGTAGTCCCCCTTCCTCATGTGCATCAGCTGCAGATTTATAGCATGTTTGCATTTCTTATTGTATCATCTTTGAATTTGCAACATCAATCAGATGTTGCCCATACATTAGAACTTACCTCCCGACCGATCACACATTTAATTAATTCTTCCGGAAACCCCTTTCCCATTCTTTCTCACAACCTACAAAAAAACTTGCAAAATAAATGGCCCAGGTGTGATCGTATGCCGGTCGCAAGTAAGAACAGGAAATGGTGTATAAGTGTTAGTGTATAAAGTGTACAGCACTTTTAGCATTCGAATAAAAAATGACAATGCCAGTATTCTGTGTTTTACACATTTCATCTTTTGACTTCCTCACTGTTTTAAACTCTACCTTCCTACGTTTTCCATTGTAGTTTTGCTTCAAGTGCATAAACTCAGCTTGGAGTGTCCGTTTGAAGGTTCATTTTGGGAAACCATTGCAGAAGATTCTATCGTCCGCAGGTATTGCTGAGAGGAGGTTAAAGTTAAAGGGATAGACACCATTGCAGAGAACTCTATGGTTGGCATGTATTCCTGAGAGGTGGTTAAAGTTAAAGGGATAGACACCATTGCAGAGAACTCTATGATTGGCAGGTATAGCGGAGAGGTCGTTAAAGTTAAAGGGATAGACACCATTGCAGAGAACTCTATGATTGGCAGTATAGCGGAGAGGTCGTTAAAGTTAAAGGGATAGACACCATTGCAAGGTTTCTATGGCGGCAGGTATTGTTGAGAGATGATTAGCGTTAAATGGATAGTCGCTATACATAATAGCACTTTTTTCATATTTTTCACATATTGCATATATAAATAGTGAATTCATATATTGAGTACATATCCACAGATATATTACTTAGAATAACAATAGGATTCAGAAGGGGAGACATAAACATAAAACTTAAAACAAAACTCAGAGCAGAGACAAGACTGACGTTTTAACGCTCCTGCGCCATTGATGTCCCCATTCTTGTATATGCTGGTATCGTATTACTTTATGTTCCTCACTATGGGGAAAGATCTGCCACATATCTATTACATTTACTTCAAGGGGTTTACTAGTACTCCTAGACTATCTTTCTATTCACTGATGTTATATTACTTGTGTACTGAGGCATTTTCCTGACGTTTTCTATGTGTGATCCTATTCCAATATAGTTGATGTGTGGTATATTTTGTGATCTATTGGTTTCACTTTTCTTAATACATGTTATACCGGTATATCAATTATTAGACAGTACTTATCTATTTACTAGGGCTCTTTGTAAGCAGGATGTGTTTTATTGTTTGTTCTTTATATGCCCTTCTGCTCCATCTTTTTTACTTATAGAGGAATTTTTGCGTTGTGTCCATTTTATATCCATACTGGTTTCTCTATGTTCTATATAGATTTATTGCTGGATAGGAGCACCCTCTTTCTCTTACATATTTGCTCCAATTAATGTACTAGTGCCCTAATCTTACCCTCTTGCTATTTGTATTCAATTAGATCAACTGGACTTAAGGTTTAGTTCTTGAAGACGTTTCGCTAGTCATCCGACTGGATCTCTCAATTCAGAATGACTTTCCAGGGTACATAATTGCCACAGATTCTTGTACAAGTCATTCTACATTGAGAGATCCAGTCGATGACTGCGAAACGTCTTCAAGAACTAAACTTCAAGTCCAGTTGATCATTGAATACAACAGATATACCATGACCTGGATAATGAGAACCTTCAAAGCATAGGGTTCTCTTTAATTTAATGTACACATTATCATCACTAAGCAGTGTGAAAAGTTCTTTCTATAGTCACCGTAATTCATTATAACTATCCCCCTGCCCTTGTCCCCCGGTCTAATAGTTATATTCGAATCAAACAAAGCCTGTTGTTCCATTCTAGTCAGATTCTTTCTCACTCCCCTTTTATTCACCTTGGTATTACATGTCTCAATATCTGCTTTAACAACTTTTAAATGTTTTCACCAGAGGATTTGCTATTGGGGTTTCATATGTACTTTTTAATTTACATTCATCGCTTTCATGTGTATTCAGAAATACCAAATACCCTAACGTCTTTGTATTTTGTACATATCAACCTCCCACTCAAAAGTATTAAAGCATTTAGTAGGTTAAAAGAAAGCCCCCTCTGTAATACCTGTATTATCCATTCTGATAAGTTGAAAATGGAAATTACTGTCTCTGTCTCGTTCTCATGTTTGTTCTTAAATTCACCGCCCTTCCTTGGTGAGAATCTTCCCTTCTCTTCTTGAGCGAAAATTGTGCTCCGGTGGAAGTCCCCTTGTCCGGGAACTCCTCCCCTAAAAATATTTTCCCCTTGTGCTGCTCTCCTGGTTACTGGGGCATCCAGTCGGACCGCATGTTCCCCCATTGCGGCCATAGTTTGCGCGCCTCCTGATGACATCCTCCTCTGCGTCGGACAGCCCCGAACTTACATCCATGTATTTAACGGCTTTTCGAATCTCACACGAGATCTCGAGCGCCCTGTGTATATTCTGACATGCTATTCAAACCACCTGTAAATCCTGATTCCGTGTAATCTTCATTAACACTCTTCTTTTTTATATCTCAACAGGTCGATTGTATTGTTCAACTGTTTTCCTGCTCAAACAGAGTGGGGGAAGGGGTTAAACCTGTATATCTATTTAGGAAGCAACTGTTAACCCTTATAATTGGGAGCATTTTCTGCAAGACTGGTCTTTGTATGTGTTTATTTCTGCACTCTACCATTTATATTAGTGTTGGTATTTGCTGAAATGTACATTTAGGGCACGGCCACCTGCAACGCACCTGAATCGCACGCGATTTACATGTATTTGCGCTTGCGATTTGTCCATTTTCATGAAAACGCATGTGATTGCACAAAAAACGCATGCGTTACCAAATTGGTGATCATGTATCGCAACACACATGAAATCCCAGATTTTGGTGCGTGCTGTGATTCTTCTATACAGTTGAAAAATTGTAATCCCTGAAAAACGGGCTTGTGTGGCCAGCCCTTAGAGTGTAATGCAAGCTGCATTGATTTCAGTTTAGCCATACAGCATGTATTTATGCAATGGAACTTAGCAATTTCCTGAGGCTGTGGCCCACTTGAATGCAAGGAGAAAGCCCGGTCGCAATAATGCCGCATTGTGCTTTATTTCCGTGCATGGGCATTGCGCTTCCACAATTGGACACTAGCAGAGCGCATGCATACAGACAAAAAATGGTGATTGCATGCACTCCAATAGCACACGGAAAACAATCGCATGTACTGGGGCCGTCCCATAGGCTATACATCCTGCACTCCCACTACACACAATCGGATCGCAAACCGCAATTCAAAATGCGCTAGTGGAAGTAGCCCTAAGTGTTTGAGTCTTAAAGGGAAAGGTGGCAACCCCGTAGATTGAACTGACTGACCATTTACAAGGTACACTTATAAAAACAAAACAGCTCAGGTGCAGGTGCAGCATATTGACTTGAACATGGTCTTAGCACAGCTCTGTGCAATGTATTTTAAAGGGAAATGTTGGAGACCTTCACACTACGGGCCATATTATAAAGGTGTGGTATCGCCTGCTTTAGTGATCGATATGGTGATCGTTAATTTATGATCACTATCATAAATCTGTAAATGTACAATAGCTAACGTAAATCTACGACCGTCGTAGAATATCATTACGGTAGTTTATTACCGCATGGTATACTACTGCCAGGTCGACAGTAACGAAAACGCCGGTATCGAAGTTTTAATATGGCCCTCCAACATTAAACAGTACATTGCAGGTGAAATGTACAAAGACACAGGTCTGTAACTGTGAATAGTGCAGGTTTATTGCAAACATGCGTGCTACATGTTTCTGACCCACTGTCCTTCCTCAAGTGCTTGATTGGTCTAAAAGATTGCACGCAGTTTTGCAATACCTGCACTATTCACAGTTACAGACCTGTGTCTTTGTATGTTTCACCTACAATTTGTTGTATATATTGGATTTGGTGGAGTGAAGCCGTAGGTGAGACATAGATTATTTCAGATCTAGACACACGATACCCAGACCTATATCCATCACACTACAACACTGCTACTAGGAAAGTGTTAATCAGCTGCACCACTAATTTGAATATTGATGATTTAATATATTCCTACATCATAGGGGTAAAGAGCGGGAGTGGAAATCACACGGTGCTGAAAATGTAATCAAGTAAAGTACTGGCAGGTAAGGGAAATGTCAGCTTCAGATTTGGGGAACCAACAGAACCTAAAATGAGCTCAGAGGTAAAGAAAAGGCCCCTGAGTGGAATCTTCCATGCTGAGAAGGATGTTGAGGCAAGTACGTTCTAACTTAAACTTTGATTTTTGGGTTTAGTTCTCCTTTAAATTTTAACATCTCTATAAAATTGATGGTTCTAAATTGGGTATTCTTAGACAAGAAAGACAGGGACAGGAATACTTTGTTACATTTTTACAAGTTTTCATCCATCTAACTTGAAGAAATCATTATCGGTAGTAATAACTCAACAACACTATCATGAAAATACAATTGGCGGATATGCAGAATAAATTCTACACAGGGGTACCCAAAAAATTACTTTCAGAGGCTCTGGTAAAGCATGGATTAATACTAATATCATAAAAAAAACAACATGGACTTGCCAGATGATATTAAATTTATTTGCAGTACAACTTACTCCACATTAGGAAAAGATATTCAAAACAGTTTGAAATCTAATTGGAACATATTTGTTTTGGACGATAAGTTGAAGATGGTTTTACCATCTAAATCAATGATTGGATTTTAGGAGCCCATAACCTCAGAGACATTTTGGTAAAAACTGACCCAGTTAATTCATATAATCCAAGACCTACCGTATATACTCGAGTATAAGCCGAGGTTTTTAGGTTTAAAAATTAACCTAAAAACCTTGACTCGGCTTATACTCGGTCACAAGGAACTTACCTGCAATCCAGAGGCAGCCGCGAGTCCGGCCGGCAGTTCCCAGTAGTTCTTCACGGTTGCGCGATGACGTCATCACGCACGCTGGCGGGATGACGTCATCGCGCAGCCGCGAAGCAGTAATGGGAACTGCCGGCCGGACTGGCGCTGCTTCTGGATTGCAGAGAGAGGAAGACTGAAGACCAGGTACGGGTAAGTGAGCTGGGGGGAGGGCTGGGGGTACTGGGGGGAGGGCTGGGGGGACAGTATACCATGCAGACACCCACATTACCTTTTTACTATAGGTGGTTGAAACTACAACTCCCAGCAACCAAGCATGCTGGGAGTGTAGTTTCCAAACATCTACAGTGGAAAGGTATTAGGGTGGGGGAACGTATGCCATACAGTAACCCCCAATACCTTTCTACTATGGTGGTTGGAAACTACAAACTCCCAGCAACCAAGCATGCGGGAGTTGTAGTTTCCAACATCTACAGTGGAAAGTATTAGGGTTACTGTATACCCCTGCACTATACTCGGGTCAATCATATTTTCTAATTTTTGAGGCAAAAATGGGTGCCTCGGCTTATACTCGAGTCGGCTTATACTCGAGTAGGTACTTGGTTGGGCACAAGAAACATGGGTGTTTTAAATGTTCATAGTGTACATCAGTGTCAATTCATGACCCTGATATAAATGTTTTTTCAAGTAATGATGAAAAATTTGAAATTAGACATCACATTTCATGTACTAGTACACATGTTATTTATTTAATCACCTGCCCTTGCAAGCTCTAATATGTAGGTAATACAGACTCACCCTGAGATTAAGGATGACTGTCATCGCTCAGCAGTTAACTCCTTTTGTATGGGAAGACCAACAAACCAAAAGCGAAAAATCTTTTTATAATGTAAAACATAATTTGACAATGCTCAAGTACATTGGCATTGATCATATTCCTGTACCTAAAAGAGGGGGAGACAGGGCTAAATTATTATCACAGAGGGAAACCTTTGGATTAAAAGACTAACAGGTTATTCAATAAAGTTCTTATTGTTTAAAATGGTGCTAATTTGCCCCAACCAATCAGATGTAGCTTTCAAATGTTTAATAAGTTCTGATGGTTGGGAAAAATTAGCCCATTTTAAATGATAACTTTTATTGAATCTCCCTTTAGAACATAACTTCCCTAGGCCTCATGAATCATGTATGCTCATAATAAAGTATAGGGGGGGAAACTGGGGGTTAGGAAGGATAGGCAGGTGGTAGTGGTAGGGGACTCCATTATTAGAAGGGTAGATAATCGTCGCAAGACCCTACATGCCGAACAGTGTGTTGTCTGCCTGGTGCTAGGGTTCGGACATGTGGTGGATCGTGTAGACGATTATTGGGTGGGGCTGGGAGTGACCCGGCGGTCTTGGTTCACATTGGTGCCAATGACAAAGTTAGAGGTGGAGTGAGGTCCTTAAAAATGATTTTCCGAGAATTAGGGGCCAAGTTAAAAGCAAGGACCTCAAGGGTAGTGATTTCAGAAATACTACCGCAGCCACGTCTACGCTTAGGGAGAACAACGGGAGCTAGGAGTATAAATGCGTGGCTAAGAGAGTGGTGTAGGAGATGGGTTTGGGTTTTTAGAGAATGGGCTGATATTTCTGTTGGCTACAGGCTCTTAGTAGAGACAGATGCATCTCAATGGTGATGGTGCAGCTGTTTGGGGGAGGAAGATGGCTAGGGGGTTGGAGGAGATTTTAACTAGGTATGGGGGGGGGAGGGAACGTGTGAAATACACAGGGGTCATTAGAGAAGTTAGGGATCAGGGGGCTGTAAACAACGAGGGAGGAGAAGGGGGAAGCATAGAGGATAAGGAGGCATGTACGACCATGTATGGAAGTAAATCAATGATAATCTAAAATGTATGTTTACAAATGCAAGAAGTCTGGCTGGAAAAAACCGGCGAACTGAAATAATAGCTTAAAGGAAAGGTATGATGTAATTGGTATAGCAGAATCATGGCTTAATGATTCACCATGACGGACAGTAAATATTGAAGGTACTCCTTATTTAGACATGACAGAGTTAATAAGAAAGGGAGGAGGAGTATGTATGTATGTTAAACAGGAATTGAAGCCAAATTTAAAGATGGTAAGGATGGAATGATGGGGGAGTAAACGATACGGCAGAAACATATATGGGTGGAACTGTGTACAGGAAGCAAGAAGGTAGGTAAATTAATTGTTGGGGTATGTTATAAGCCGCCAAATGAACCGGGGAAAGGTGGAAAATGAATCTCCATTGTAGTTGGTGAAGGCTGCTGGTATGAGGGTGGCATGTTCTGGTTATGGGGGATGTTTAACACCACTGACATAGATTGGAGGAAGGAACTGCCACACCATAAAAGGTATAAAGTTCTTAATTCCTATATGAGCATTTTCTTTCACAGATGGTAGATAAGTTCCTACTAAGACAGAATGCGATGGTTGGATCTGGTGATATCTAATAACCCTGAGCTCATTTTGGAGATGGGGTAATGGGGATAGCTTGGGATATGTGAGCATGATATAAGTGTCATTTAATATAGGTTGCAAAAAAATAAAGTGCACTGGCTTAAACAAAAACTTTTAACTTTAGGAAAGCTAATTTTATGCTGTTTAAAGGAATCGCTCTCTGCTTATTAGACTGGGGGGGGACTAACTGTTTCTAGGGTAAAGATACTGAGCAGATGTGGACCACTTTTAATGGGATATTTAAACTATTACATTTCTAAATCTGTACCTTTAGGTAACAAGTGTAAAAAAATGAGGTCCACATCCTGCATGGCTTACCGTATATACTCAATATAAACCGAGGTTTTCAGGCTTTAAAAAATGCCTGAAATCTTACCCTCGTTGTTTTATACTCGAGTCAGCCTATCTCCTACTTGTCCGCGCCGGCCGCGCGATCCGCATCTTCTGCGCGTCACTCACAGCTTCTGTGCATCCGGATGATGTCACTACATCTACATCATCCGGAATGCGCAGAGGCTGGGAGCGGGATGCAGATCACGGCGCGCGGCGACAAGGTAGGAGAAACTTTTACTTTCACAGAGGAATGGCAAATACTTACAAATAAGAGTAAAACCTTCTTTATTTGTGCATACTTATGCAAAATCAATAAAGGAGGATTTACCCCTATTTGCAAGTATTATGCCACTTAAGGATGTTTGAAAACTACAACTCCCACGCATGCTTTTTTGGGTGGAGTTGTAGTTTTCAAACATCTTAAGTGGCAAAATACTTGCAAATAGGGGTAAATCCTCCTATATTTGTGCATACAGTATGCAAAAATAAATAAGGTTTTACTCTTATTGTAAGTATTTGCACTTAGATGTTTGAAAAACTACAACTCCCAGCAATTAAAGCATGCTGGGAGTTGTTTCCAAAACATCTTAGTGGCAAATACTACCCCCTCAGTTTATACTCGAGTCAATGGGGTTTCCTTTTGTTTTATCCTCATAAAATAGTTACCTGTTGGTTTATACTCGGGACTGTTTATACTCGAGTATATACGGTAATGCTCAGGTAAAAAAGGGAAATGGAAAAAAAGAAAAAGGCTTTTAAAATTTTGAAAACAGAAGGCAACGCAACAGGCTTACAGGGAGTACAAAAGCTGGAATAAAGAATGGCGAAGAAAGCAATTAACTAGCTAAAATAGAAAATGAAATAACGGATCGCCGAACAAAGCAAGTCCAACCCCAAATGTTTTTAAGTATATAAATGGTAAAAAGATGAGGACTGAGAATGTGGGACCATAATAATGGGGCTGAGGTGGTTGTAGAGGATGCCGAAAGGCTAATCTGCTAACCGTTTTTTTTACATCGGTTTTTACTGTTGAGATCCTTGCCCTTACAGTAGGGATTGTAATAATATGCAGGGAAGAAAGAAGGTATTCACATTGGCTAACAGAGAGATATGGTACGGAAACAATTAGACAAAGTTAATATCAATAAAGCGCAGGACCAGATGGATTGCATCTCGGATTTTAAAGAGCTTAGTTCATGTTCTATCTAGACCACTGTGTCTCATATTCTCAGATCCGCTTTTGTCGGGTTGTGCCGCTGGAATTGGAAAAAAGCCAATGTAATACCAATATTCCAAAGAGGGTAGTCGTTCACAGCCTGGAAAACTATAGACCTGTAAGCCTAACACAGTAGTGGTAGGGAAGGTGATGGAAACTTTGTTAAGGGTCATATCCTTGACTTTGTCTCCAGAGATTCTATTTAGTTAGTAGTCAGCATGGATTTATGAGAATAGATCATGCCAGACAAATTGAATTGGTTTTTATGAAGAAATGATTAAGAAGTTAGATTCAGGCACAGAGTGGATGTGGTATATTTGGATTTGCAACAAAAGCTTTTGATACTGTTGGCCATATAGGCGACTATGTATAAAACTGAGGATGTTGGCCTCAAGAAAACATTTGTTCTGGGGAGCCCGCGCTGCTTATGTGATGGGGGGGCGATTTCCCTCCGTCGCAGGCAGGCAGAGCGGCCGGCAGGGAAGCGGCCGCTCTCTTCCGGCTTCACAGTGAGGGCCGAAAGTCCTCGCGAGACACGGTCCGCGTGAAGTCATATAACGCCGCGTCTCTCTTAAAAGGCGGAGCGACGAGGTCACCAGCGCCATTTTACACGCTGGTGATAGGAGCGGAATCTCCCTCCCTCCACCCCTTCAAAGTTAATTGTAAAATATTGTGTAAAAGTTGTTCCTTAAAAAAGGAAAATATTATGTGTGGTGGGAAGTTGAGTCACGGCTGGCGGGTACACCCTTGTTAGAGAGGTTATGGGGCCGTTACATGCCCTCTGCAAGACAGAGTGTTGGCATCAGCTGAGATCTACGGCTAGGTTGGTTAACAACAAACATGGTTATGGTACGCAAGGGTGTACAGTGGTGGAAAAATATATGCAAATTAAAAGCTATATTATTTAAATGATTTAAATTATTTAAATCATATGTAATTATTATAAAAAAAAAGCCGTGGGCCTATTTTGTTACCCAAGAAGGAAGAGTGTCTGTGTCTTATTATAGTAGTTAAGTATTGGAAGGTTCAAGTGTATGCTGCCTGGGTCCTGTATGTTTTGTTTTCCCTCTCTGGGGTCTGGATAGAGAAATGGTTATTGGACAGCAAACAGAGAGTGGTGGTTAATGGAGCTAACATCTATGTGGGCTAAAGTTCAAGCGGAGTGCCTCAGGGTTCTGTACTGGTCTGCTTCTTTATATCTGTTTATAAATAACTTAGAATGGGGGATTGAGAGCAAGGTCTCTGTGTTGCTGATGACACTAACTAGTGCAGAGCTTTGAAAACTTGCTGCAAACAGACCTAGATAGATTATCAAAATGGGCAGTAGAATGGCTAGATGAGATTCAATGTTGATAAATGTAAGGTGATGCATTTGGGTTTATTAATATCCTGTGCCACCTACACCATAAATTACTCTGTGTTAAGTGCATCTGTAATGGAAAAAGACTTGGGGGTTTCTGGTAGATAAGCAGACTTGCTATAGCAAACAAATGCCAGGTAGCAACGGCTAGAGCTAGCAAGATATTGTCTTGTTAAAATAGGGGAATAGATTCAAGAGAGAAAATATTATTCTCCCTCTTACAGGCACTGGTAAGGTCTCATTGGAATAGTGCGGTGCAGTTTTGGAATCCCATATACAAAAGGGACATCTTGGAATTGAGGCAGTTCAGAGAAGGGCAACTAAATTAATAAGGGGAATGGAGGGGCTTGAATATGCAGGCAGATTAGACAATTTAGGGCTGTTACATGGAGAAGCGACGTTTGCGTGGGGACATATAACCTTATACAAATATATTAATGGGACATACAATGAACTCTCTGTGCATTGTGTATCTAACAGGTCATATCAGAGGACACGTGGACATCCCTTTAAGGTTGGAAGAGAAAGAAGTTTGATCTTCAGGTTAGGAGGGGTTTCTTTACATGAGACGGTGAAGCACTGGGGACTGTCTATCCAGCATATGTGGTATAATGGTATTCTGAATAGCTTTAAAAAGGCCTGGATAAGTTTCTAAAACTAAAAAATATTGGAGAATTACTGGTATTAATGCATATAATCTGGTTGATCCAGGGATACTTTCCGATTGCGTTTGGAGTCAGGAAGCAATTTTTTCCCCCTTTTTAGCTGTTTTTTTTGCCTTCCTCCTGGATCAACTGTTAGGTAGGGTAAAAAAAAAAAAAAAGGGGTGAATAGGTTGGACTTGATGACGTATGTCTTATTCAACCTTAATTTACTATGTAATTCTATGATTGCTTGACTGTTTTTTTTATAATAATATTATGTAGCACTTTTGCCATTCACAAAGTATTTTTAAAAAAAAATAGTTATTTAAAACTTTTATTCACCAATAGCACTTTATAATGTGATGCCTCACTATCACGCTTGCCTGCACAAGGGGTTTGGGAAAGAGGCGGAGTGTAGCAGGATTCAACGAATAGCAGAGTACAGACTCAAACACGCAACACAGTCTAGGAGATGATGGGACATGACACGGAGGCACTGGAGGTGGACTCAACAGACAACTAAATGTAGGATGTGGCGACTCAAGGAGTGGTTAATGTATGAGCAGAGTTACCTGTGAATTTAGACATATTTCAACTGCATCTAACTTGCTTGGCTGTAGATCTTTCTCGCTTACTCCAATCATGCTAACAACCTGACTTGTACTAACTTCACATATATCAGTCAGAGCAAACCAGGTGCTTACCCCGATCCCCATTATCATTCTTACAACGGGGGTTGCGTGGTGGGGCACTAAGATATCAGACTATATTTGCTCTATACTCATGGTCGCTGCCCATACCATACATCTTGCTGTCCATTCTTAATCTGGGGACGTCCAGTTTTGTGTTTTGAATTATGTTATGGTACCTATATTTTGAGGCATTTGAGGTGATAGAGATATATCTAGATATATTAATAGTATATATATAATATAAAATATATAACCAATTGCACTGTACTTAGTGATCCAGGCTGTATGTGACTAGAGATGGACTAGAACTCGAACCGCGAGTTCGAGCCGAACTATTGGCGAATTCGAACAAATTCGGACTTCTCGAACTATCCCGGCACGGCTCGATTTTTGATATTTTTGGACTTTCGATAATATCAAATGTTCGAGACATCGTTCGAATGTGGCGGAGTAAAATGCCTATTATACCTGATACGCGAGCATCGAATCTGGCGAGTAAAGGGTCATTAAAACCTATACGCGAGCATCGAATCCACGAGTAAAATGTCCATGGTATCTAGGCACAAACATCAAATCTGCGAGTAAATTGTCCATTAAACCTATACGCGAGCATCGAATCCGCAGTAAAATTCCATGGTACCATAGGCGGCGAACGAGCCCGAAAATAGAGCGAGTTAGAGTAAAATTGATTTTTCGAATGTCCTGGATATTCGAACATGTTCCCCAGACCATTTCCAGTCCCAACAGCTATTTACATTAAGTTCCCATGATATTTTAATTGTATTTCATTAGAACCTTTCAAACTATTTGACCTCCCATTGACTTTATGGGTCCGTTTTCGAAACTTTCGAAAGTTTCGGACCATCTTTATATGTGACATGTCCATATGAGCTAGCAGCTAGCAATCCAAGTACCGCACGGTCTATACGGTGTGTGATATATAAATTAGCAAATAGCATTGTTCTTAATGAACAGGCTTACTGTATTATATATGCCCAAGAGCTAGCAATCCGTGTACTGGTCTACACTGGGTAATATATAAGCAATAGCACTTTACTTAATGATCCAGGCTGTTGTATATGCCCAAGGCTTTAGTATCAGTTGTACTGGTCTACACTGGGTAATATATAAGCAATAGCACTGTACTTAATATAGTATTTGAGGTGAATAGACATATGTCCATCCAGTCCAACCATCTAGCAATATATCCTCATTTCCTGCTAAACTGTTATCCTGAGGAACGCAAAAAAAAAACCCCACCAAATTTATGAAGGGGGAAAAAAATTCCTTCCTACTCCAAGTGGCAATGGGAAATTTCCCTGGATCAACTCTACTTTATGTATTAATACCAGTAACTTGCAACATTCCTGTTGTGGCAGAACTCATCCAGCTTTTTTTGAAACTGACCAATGAACCTGCAATAACAAACGTCCACTGGAAGACACAGTGAAAAACCCCTTTTCGAACTTGAATCCAAAACCTTTTTTCTTCAAGTCTTAAGGATGTCGCTTGTGTCCTCTGACATGTTCTATTGGTGAACAATGCCCAGATATTTATTGTATAACCCGTTAATGTTTATAACAGTAATCATATCCCATGCAAGCACCTTTTCTCCCACATAATACATAATTGTAACCTTTCCAGTCTCTCTCCATATTCAAGCTCCCCAATCCCCTTATTAATTTAGTTGCCCTTCTCTGACTCTTTCCATTTCAAAGATGTCCTTTTGTGTGCCAGGATTCCAAAATTGCACTGCATATTGCCAACGAGGCTTACCAATGCTTTGTAAAGAGGGAGAATAACATTTTCCTCCTTTGAATCCATACCTCTCCTTATACAAGACAATACTGTGCTGGCTTGGCTGTTGCTGTCTGGCCATCTGGCTGCTACCTTTAAGTTTGTTATCTACCAAAACGCCAAGATCCCTTCCCAACAGGGTATTCACTTAACAAAGCCATTTATAGTATAAGCAGCACAAGATTCTAAGTCCAAAAGCCTCACCTTACATTATCAACATTGAATCTCATCTGCCACTTAGCAGCTCAGTGACAATTATCTAGATCCCCTGCAATGATTGCACATCCCTGAAGTTTTTATGGTCGAAAAGTTTTGTGTCGTCAGCAACACAGAAACCTTGTGCTGACAACTACCACTTCCAAATCCAACACAGAACCCTGTGGCACCCCACTTAGCACTTTAGTCCATAATGATGAAGCCCCATTTACAACTACTCTCTGCATCCTATTCATAACCAATTTTCTATCCATGTACAAATGTGACTCCCCAGACCAACAGACCTCAGCTTATCTTTAGCGCCTATGGGGACTGTATCAAAAGCCTTGGCAAAATCCAAGTAAAAATACATCTACTGCTATGCCAGAGTCTAAATTTCTACTACTTCCACAAAAAAAAGCCAAGCAAGTTAGTTTGAACAAAATCTATTCCTCTAAATCCTATGCTGGTTACTACTTATAATGTCAGTCCTTAAACATATCTTAGAACCGTTAAACTTTCCAGGATCTTCCCTCAAGGAAGTTAAACGTACAGGCCTGTATTACGCCGCTGTGAATGACTACCTTTTTGAATATTGGAATAACATCAGCCTTTTTCCAATCCAGAGGCACACCTCGGACATGAGGAATCTGCAAAAATAAGAATCAAGGCCTAGTATAGAATGGACTTAGCTCCCTAAGTACCCGAGGATGTATTTTATCTAGTCCAGGAGATGTTAATATACAAAACTTATTAGTTCTTCAGTACTCGATATATCCTGCGGTTAGACCAAAGTGGACTTAAATCTTTTATACCGATTATGACTATCTATACACTCTTGATATCTGAGTACTTGGATCTTCTGATAATGTATACGAGGGAAAAAAAACTTATTCAAGACATTTGCTTTATAAACGCCATCACTCTCGTAATAACTTATCCCAGTTAATTAAGGGTGCCACTTCTCGAGGTCCCTCAAATCTTCTTACTATTAATATACTTTGAAACATTTTAGGCTTAGTGGATACGTTGTTCGCTATTCCTAAACTCTTGTAATTTTAGTCAATTAAGGTTGAATAAGACATACGTCCATCAAGTCCAACCTATTCACCGCCTGCTTTTTTGTTTTTAACAACTACCTAACAGTGATCGCAGAAAAGGCAAAAAAACCCAGCCAAATTTTATTGTATTATTCATTATTAATTTAGCTTAGTTTGGATGCTTTCTTACACTCCGGAAAGGGGCCTTTTTATAATCCCTAAAGGCCCCTTTCGCGTTCCCTTGACTTAAAAGGTTTATAAAGCCTTTTTCTCTTCCTTACCATTTTTCCTTTATATCAGAATTCAGCCAATGGGCGCGCGATTTATTTTTTTTACATTTTTTATTTCCCAAGGTATTAAATTTGTATATGAATGGCTGACTTAAAATTCTCCGCTTGAACTACAGTCCCTCTGTTCAGTACCTTTACCTGAAATACATTATCCAATTGACATTCTGATAGAGCTGTCTTTTAACCTTGGAAAATTTGCCTTCCCGAAATTAAAGTCTTTGTTACCCAGCACACCCTTTTTCCTTTCGATAATCCAAAGTTCAAAAACCGCCAGTATTTTCATGGTCACTATTCCTAAAGCCTCAGTTTATTCTTTATATCCTATAATGTGGCTTCGGCATGATTTAAATACTTACCAGATATCCAACGAGCTCCTTTTCTAGTAGGGAAACCTAAACCACCTGTGTAGAGAAAAATGATTACTGCCAGCAAATCAAGGAATTCATCAGGCCATTTTCTGTGATGGCGTCCACCACAACCAACTCAATTCAGGTAATTGAAGTCCCTCAGTATGAGTGCACCCCCCAAAGTTTGACCCTTGACAACTGCATATGAAGTTGACTCACCTCTCTCTGCTAGCATTTGGCGGCTAATAGGGGCAGACACCAACAGATGACATTAGGTGGTGATCTGTCATTGTTCAATAACACCTCTAGCCCATCTATCCAATCATCACACCTTTAAAACGCGGCTGTGATATGCTATGGGATTTTCCAGGTACATAATGCCGACAGATTCTTGTACAACCATTCTGCATTGGAATAGCCAGTCGGATGACTGCAAAAACTCTTCAAGACTACATTTCAGTCCACGTTGATCTAATTGCAATAACAGATTACACGATGACTGGTATTTGAATGAGAACTTCACAAGCATAGTATAGTATATATTATGTGGTTTTTTTTTAGTAGAAGTGTTCTGTAATTATGTTAATAGTTTGTGTTTTGATTAATGTTTAATAAAGCCTTACAAGATATACTCTGTAATTTATTATGTTAGCCGTATATATTAGAGGAATTATCTTTCTTTTCAACCTTAAAAATTTGGAAAGGGCTCTCCCTAGGGGGAGTCTAATGTGGTCTTATGCCATCCCTTGATTGCTTGGTTTTTGTCACTGAAAAACGGCCTTCTTTAAATGTTTTACTGTCTGCAGACCTGACCACCTACTTACTAGACCAGGACGAAAAAATATAATTGATTGGCCCACGGCCAATTTGACTTAAAAAAAAATACAAGCAGGTGATCGAGATCACAGTAGGCTGGCTTTTAGTTTTTTTTCTTTCAGAATCTCGCCCTAGACATTGCACACAGCTAACAGCCATGGTAGGATGGCTAAACTAGAACTAGAGGTACAGAAATCCAGCCTCACACTTGAGTCCAGTGTTTGATGTTTGAACTCCCACCTACTTTTAGATCACTAAGCTAAGGCAACCCCCCCCCCCAACAGATATATAAGGTGGGAAAAATCTACTTCCTGCTTCCAAGTGGGCATTGGAAATACCCCCGAACCACTCTACTTTATGTTATCAGATACTAGTAACCCTCTGCAACATTCCTTTTTCAGAAACTATCCAGCTTCTTTTAAATATCCAATGAACTCTGCCAACACACGAACCAAGACGCAGACAGATCCCGGGTTATCACAGCTCATTTTTGGGGGTGATTCTTGGAGAATCCTGAATGCTCAAGGAGCAATTCTTTGAAGTCCAAAAAAGTACCCTACAGCTAGAAGTTCGAGGTCTCGCGGTTTCAACCCGGAATCCCTTCCCGGGCCCTTAGTAAGGACCATTGTGGGGCTTAATAGGTCCCACAGCTCAAGCGGGACCACCCTCAGGCCGGCCACTTACAGTGTCTCTGTTGGGGTGACTGTCGCTCAAACACAGTAACCCTATTTAGCTTAGAAGGCCTTGGGGGGGCGTTTGTCTTCTTTCGTTCGGCAAACACCAGACTCTGCTGAGTCGCTCGACACGGGTGATGCCACTGAGCTTGCAGCCAAAATGTTAAAGAGGATAAAATAACTTAAGAATAATATACGACTATAAAATATCAACACAAATACTCATCATCTGACAAACTTTTAATGCGATATAAACATATCGTTGGCAAGCATTGAGATGGGTCAATATGGAAGCTGACAGAAGACATGGGGGGGGGGTGTCAATATGAAATAAAAGCTTTCTCCACGGGAATGCAATTTGAATCATATAATTTGAGTCACTTCCACTGTTGATCTTACCCTTTTGAAAGCCATTACTTGGTCAACCTCGCCATTCATTGCTAATGCTTTGTTAAAAACTTACCTAATTTAAAAATACTATGTTTATTGAGATATCACTTCTATATTTTAGTATATTTTAGAATATGTCTTGCACTCCATATGACAACTCTGCTTGGTATTACTATTGTTATTTTTGTACACCATTGCGCCTATTGAAACAGGAAGGGTAAGTGTGGCTCTACCTCTGATTAGGGCAGAATGTCCTTTGTAAGGACGGATGGAGTATGACGAGCATTCAGGTCTATGAGTAGGGTCACCTGACCCGACGAAACGCGTCAGAGACTCGTCTGTGCCATTTTATCTTCATCCAAGTTTTAACTTGACCACTAAGAGTATTTTTTATCCTTAAAAAGACTAAGATCGTATCCTGGGCTCGAGGGATTGGTGCCGGACCAAATTGCTATAAAGTTTTGAGACATTATGTTAATAAAGATATGTTGATGAAGATGCTAGAGTTATAGTTAAGCCCCTAATAAGTGGGGATCCTATTTCAAGCGTATAAGATTGATCTACTTTTTTTTTTTTTCTATATTTATACAGTTAGTAGACAGTAGTTAAGCATGTCAAATGGCAATTTTTCGCAATTGCTCTATCCTACTCTACTTCTCTGGCTTATTTTTTAAAAATTGGGTATAATACCTCTTAGGGCTCCAAAAAACTCATAGTTGTTCTGCTTTATCTCTCATCAAGGTCTTACCTTTGTGGTGTCACTACTCTGACCCATCTCATAGCAGGCTGCAACAGCTGAACTCTGTGGCAGCGTTTTCAGTCTAGTGTCATCCTGCTGTCCAAAGAGCAAAACTCGCATACAAAGTGTTTGAACGTTTCTCTAACTCAATAATGTCTGTTCCCTATGAAGGCTAAAACAACCTGCTCCGCTTTCCTTTGCATGTAATGCATCACTCTAGGGAAAGAGAGGGCAATGGGATGTGGGGGTTCCAGTCCAGCAGGGGCCAAGCCTGCCTTGCTCCTTAAGCAGTGGTGGGGGTGCCGTAAAGCTGCAGTGGTCTAGCTGTAATCGAAAAGTATGTGGCTATATCTGGTAACCCCATGCCGTTGGTTGGTTTTGTTGTTAGTGAGTTGGGTGGACAGTGGCGCAATGGGTGGTGTGTAGTGTGTGGGATTAATGTTCAGTGTAAAAATTATAATTGTATTAAACAGTTCGCACAGTACAGGTGCTGTAAAGTAAGCCAACTCCACTCTGTACTTGGGAAATCCTAAGGGGAGTGAACATCGGGTCATAAGAAATAGCCGCTGCTAAGAATCAAAACTAGATATAGAATCCTTATTAATGTATACGGTGACCAAGCATATTCATTGTATTTACAAATATAATGTACATTAAAGCAATGTATAAATTACGATATATACTAAAAAGAAGCCGATATAAAGACTAGGAGAGTATAGATTGTGCAAGTGGTGAAATGGGCTCTATAAATTAATAAGGCACGAGTAAGGCGCAAATCGACCAGAAAGATACAGCTGCCAGAGGTTTCCAGATTCCATAGGAAGAGATACAAACCGGTACATGGTTTGGATATGTGGGTAAAATAAAAATGAATATGTTAGACATGACCTAGCGAATTAATGGTCAGGATTCTATATCCTATAGGTTTGGTAGTTCCTAAGTGGTAGTATTTTTATAGACATAGTATGAGGCCTGCCCTTTATGGTGCGTGGAGGGGCTTTTGTACAGCCCTAGTGCTGTGGGGGATGTTTAATACACTTTTTATTGCCTAGGCTAGGCACACTGCCTAATCGATTTTTCTATCGGTGTTTGCGCGCGTGCGTTTTTGGGTGCGATTGCACTGCGATTTGCGTTCTGCATTTTATGAATCGTCAATTGCATGTGTTTTCCAATACTTATGATAACAAAACGCATGCTCAAACAGCCCACACGAGAGATGTTTAGTATGTACTCGCCTCATTTATTATTCACGCACCTATTTGTGTGTGATGTCCACCATAATATCCAAATTATAATGACAGACCATAGCTATTTAAAATTAAATTTTATTATGATTATTGAAAATAAAGTTTTTTTAACAAATATTTTTTATATAATATATAAGCGTAAAAATAATTATATATAATATATATATACATGAATATATAGTAGTATAAAAAATTCTCAAGCTGAGTCATCCTCTCTGAGTTGGAACATCCTTCTCTCTAGTTGAACTCCTCTCCCTTCTAATCTGAACATCTTCTCTCTAGTTGTGAACGCCCATTCTCTCTAGTTGGAACATCCTCTCTCTATTGGAACATCCCTCTCCTAGGATGGACACATCCGTCTGCGCGTCTAGTTGGTAACATCCTCCTCTCTTAGTTGGGAAATCCTTCTCTCTAGTTGGAACAGTCCTCTCTCATTGGAACATCCTCCTCTTTAGTTGGAACATCCCTCTCTAGTGGGACAGCCTATAAAATGCTCTCTCAGGTTGGGACAAATCCTCTCTTCTAGTTGGAACATCTCACTCTCTAGTTGGGAACATTCCTTCTCTCTAGTTGGTGACATCCTCTCTCTGATTGGAACAGTCACTACATGCGATGGCCCAATTCCTAATCTTCTGCACTTTGCTTTCAAAGTCTGAGTGGAAAAATAATCAGAGATTGTGGTAAAAGATGTTTTAAGCCACATTTCTAAGCCACCGTGGGTGATCATGCAATATCACGAATCTGCCCGGCTACTTATACATACATTGCTGCCTGCAACTAAAAAATTCGCGTAATCACCTTAAGCGAGAATTTCAGATGGAAACAATCATCTTATTTCTACAAATTCTTAGTTTATATTATGCATACCTAGTTATTCTACATGATTCGTCTTGCCATTTTGTAAATCAGTTAACTATACCGCTTTGCTAATTCCCTGCTGTTGCATTAGTGAGCCTGACATTTCAGGTGCTTGTAAACCAGTCCTTCCTCCAAGCACCCGCTACTTGGAAATTTATAACAAGTAAGACATATCTGAGGGTGTATTGTCAAATCTAAATGGTTATAGATTGTAAGCTATTCAGGCAGGGCCTTGATGATGGAATGTATACTATGTAATTGTAAAAGCACTATGGAAGATGTTGGCGCTTATAATACACCAATAATAATAAAAGAATTGGCTGTGGGAAAGGGTCCATTCTCAGATCTTACTGAGCAACTAGCGCTGGGTCACAGCCATGTCTCTTTAGGTGGTCCTGCAACACGAGAAGTTATCATTCTTCAAAAGAAACAATTATGGATACCACAGAACAACAATGTAAATGGGAGTCTGTGTAGGTCACTTCAGGTGGAAATATTGCCTCTCGGGACTTGCTTTTTTTTATATAAGTTTAGGGGAATCAATTGGCAGCTATAATCCTTCTAAAACTCACGATATAACGCTCTATGAAATTCAGGTTAACGTAAGGTTGAGAGGATTTTAGATGGAGTTTTAGAGCAAAGCACTAATCCAATAAATGCCTTCTACCGGTATCTGTGCAAGAGATGTGGAATGGATACACAATGTTTGGGAGGCTTTAAGTGCGCGTTAGATTGTGCGGGTGTGTGGACAAGGCCCAGTCCACAAGTGGTTCGGATTGCATTGTTGTAATCCGGGTCGGTTTACGATACCAAATAAATTATAAAGTGTAGTATGGCGTGATGATCGGGCTAAGTACATAACAGCGGTCAATAGCTTTTTGATGTCTCCCCGTATGTTTTTGGCCAGCTGAACTTTCCCCTTTAAGTCAATGATTATTGCATCAGGGGGTTACCGAATCAACACTATAGTGATAAGCCTCATAAAAAGACAGGGACATTTTTCAGAAGGGTAGATTCATAAAAGTTCTATCATTAAAAATGTGAGTAAGGATGGGGAATATTTTGCACTAAAAAAAAAAAAAACCAACCGATCATATCTGTTTTTACATGGAAAGTCTAACATCGATTGGTTTGGGCAAATTAGGTGTCACCATTTTAACGATAAGAATCTTTATGAATAACGGCTCCGGCCTGTCATTTTTTGCTATACATGGGTGGCACAATATCTACGTCTTGTTTTCCTATACACTACGCTGCGTTTATACGAAAACATTTGGAAAATGGCTACAGACTGTGTGTCAAGTCTACAGTCACCCAAATGTTGCTTATGTAGCAGGGATTTTACAAACTGCTTTTAAAGGGAAGATTAACGATGATATTATTAAATGTGGGCTTGTATGTGGTTAACATTCATTAACTCGTCATAGGAATAAATGTCGCTGCGCGCTAGGAAAAAAGGCATAATCCACTGCTGAGTGCACCGCAGCTTTAATTAGTTAGTTACGAAGTGTTGACTGCATGTGCTTCGTCTTAAAAGTCGTTTATAATTTCAAAACCCTCACTATCCCTTTACATTATCCCATTCGCATGAAATCTTAGTATTTCAGTAGTATTACACGCTAGTTGTTGGCTGCACTGAGCTCTCGCTCTCTACTGTGGCTCATCTGGGGTAGGAGTGGGTGAAACACTCGGTCCCTCTAAGGTTCAAAAAAAATGATATATCTAGGTAATTTGTTCTTCATCAAAAAAGTGAGAGCACTAGACACCACCACACAATGAACCAAAAAAAAGTAAAGACGGTGTGGGCTGTGTGTAGGGGACTCAGTAGTGTTGTTGACCTGTAGCTGTTTAAAAGGGTTCGGGGGGTATCATTTAATCCATGTATATATAATGAACCTTTCCGATTATTATCAAGGAAGAATTCACCTCAAGTTAAAAATAAAAAAATAATGTAATGAATATCTGAAGGGTATGAGTACCTATGTACTCTTGCAATTTGTGTGGAAAAAAATTAAAAATTTTTTAAGACTTATTTCAACACAGTAATAATGTAAAAGGATACTTGCTTATCATTAGTTTGCTGGAAATATTCATATTGCATATATTTATGGGATTTCCTAAAAAATCGTCGCCCAATCGCTCGGCGTAAAGACGGATTTTCGGGAAGGTCGACCATACTGCTAATGCCCTCAGATTCTCCGCAAGCTCCTGCAACAGACGACATCTGTCATTCTATCCTACCATTACTGTGGGTCCGGTATCAACCCTCACTGTATGTTTCCTGATATTGGTCCAAGGGGGGGTATCCCAGGAGGGTCTAGCAGGAGTAACTTTGGAAGATGCCGCTGCATTTTTCTCCACATCGTCGTCCATCCGCACAACGGCATTGAAAGGAATAAGCCATCACTCTAGACTTGTAACACAGGAATAACCAGCTATCCCGCTACTTTTTGCTCTTGCATGCCTAGAGTCACTGGAGCAGATTCTGGCAAAAGGGGCCAAAAGAATATGTCGTTTGGGCATAGCATTTACCATAGGATAGGGAGGATAGTTTTCCTCAATAGTTTTCCCTGTTTCTTCAATATTATAAGCATAGTGTATACGGGAGGAGGGGGCGTAGGAAAAGAACTGTAATCGAGACTATTAAGGATGATAACATTACCATGGCTTAAGGAGAGGGTATCCAGGGGTCCATCCTGAAGTTGCCTGCAATCTTTATTTCACATATACTGAGAGATGCAGGCACTATAAACAGGAGGTCGAGTATGGCCAGTACACCAAAGCAGCAGAAAATACTTATAGATTGGAGATCCACAGCAGTTTATGGCAGCGGGCAGGGGGCCATCGTGTACAAGTCCTTCTTCAGTACATCCATGTTATCATTTCACACAATGAGGGCACCTATCTGGTCGGATTAACTGACATTGCTACAAACCGTAAGATAATTGCCTCTTTTGACAGCATTATCATGGCAATTGTTCCATTTGCAAGTGCAATCGCAAAAGGAGTAACGTGAAACTCTTGCTTCATTTGCTTCTTCCGGCTGTTTGTTTTACGCACCTTCATATGAGCCTTTGACTCAATGACACACCCTGTGGAGGGGTCGCTGGTGGCGGCGCAATAGTTCTATAATACACATCTACATAGTACAAGCAGAAAATGTAACTGGCTGGGTAGCATGGCTTTTTCAGTTAGAGTGGAACTGTCAAATGCAAGGAGAATGTGAACATCCATCCGGAAAGTCTCATGAAGATTAATATTATCGCAGGAGTTCAATGATATCTTAATCAAGTTTTTTGGCAGAGCTTGGCTATTTGAGCACAAGCCTAGTAACTTGTCTAGGAAATTACCAAGATGCAAAAAGAAGGATTTTCAGCACAGTAAAAATGTGCGAGCTGTCCTGCCTTCGCTGGTGTCGAGCGCGAAAGATAAATTACCAATCTGTACCTGTGTGCTTTATTCCACATGACTGTGTGTTGTGACATCAACACAACGCACTTTATAAGGTCATCACTGTGGTACTGTCACATTGATAGTTTTAATGATTAGTTTTTTGGGTTTATTTTTGAAACTACAGAATAAGAATAACAATTGTCTCTTTTTCTTATTTTAAAATTGGTTGATAAAAGGCCAATCATTGATCTTTTGATTTCTTCTCCTTTCTATTGTTGACTGTATCTCCTCCCACAGACATTCCAGTTAAAGACACAAGATTCTTCGGTAGCATAAGGATGTGTCGGACTATATAGGAGAAGTTGCTATTACGCCCTAGTACAAGGATCCAGTGGAACTGCGTTTCCATGTTATCTGCAGTCTTTGATGCATTTCTGCCCCCCGCCGTTGTCCTATAATGGGTAGCAATCCTCAAACATGAACACGATTCACATGACACTGGAAAGCATACAAAGGTGTCAGTGTGACGACAGGGTGGCATGTAAAACTCTGGTACATATACAGTCGATGTCTGAAATTGCAGCTCCCTAATTTCAACAATATATTTTCCCGCTTAATTGGCATGGTCCAGCAGGTATGGGTGCGCTCCACATTTTTCCTCTTCATAGGTAATCACAGGGTTAATTCGTTAACTTGTAGGTCTCTGGTGTCCACTTTCCCATACCAGGATTCCGCATTTGGTTTTAAATTAGGGCGTTGTACTAGTGGGCGGAAGAGGTCTGACTAGTACCAGTTAGTTCTACCTTAAGTCATTATATCATAATCTTTTAGCACCATTTTTCTACTCCTCACCTGTGTTTACCGCTATTTATGTTCAGTCAATTATTTTAGTTTTTTTATGCAGCACTATTTTTGTCAGACTTAATAATGATATAAAATCATTATAGCTTGATTAGTCCTATTCGAGTATATCCGGCAAAACAAACCTGTGTGCTTCGAATACGCTACTATAGAGAAGTATTGTTTGCGGTATATAGAGATACTGTATACTGTGTATGGAATATATTAGGGGTTAATAACGTTGGGCAATTGCCTTACAGGGTTGTTAGAAGTAGGTTTGGGGCTGATGATCCCATAGATGTAGGTAACCGGCGGGGGGAGCTGACGAGGTCATTCCGCTGTTTTAATCGTGTGAATGGTTGTGGGAGAGAGTTAGATTGATACTTAATTTCAATGATTAATATGTGTAGTATATTCGTTTGCTTACTAACCCAACCCGGCTCGCGATCTGTTCTCGTTCGCGGCCTGTCTAGTTGGCTTGGAGTGTGTTTCCGTAGCAGGATGGGGTCATCGGCGGAGGGTTTGTGAAAAAATGGTTGGCAGCGTTGGATCATTTGGTGTTTATGCTCAGAATCTCTAATATACAGTGTTAACTTAAGTAACTCTGTAGAGCGACCGCACGTTCTGTGGTTAATAGCCGGTGCATTAGAATATATACTGAACAGGTCGACACCAGTGCCCTTCCCCAAAATCTTTTTCGTCTACTTTTCTACATTGGCAAATGTCTGAATCCGTGAATTATCGATAGCTATGAGTCCTTGTGATGACTTAATCGTTGTTTTGCCAAATGCATACACAGGTTGATTCTATCGGTAAAGTAGGGAGGACTGGATTCGTGATTATGTATGCAAGATTTCCAAGTCATTGCAGGAAACGTCTTGATGAGTCCCTCCAGCATGTATCACTCACTTACGATCTGGAGCTCAATTATAGTGTTACTACTAGCTCCTGGACTGGGGGCCCAGCTGGAACACACCAAAGGAAACTGTACCTCAGGGTACCAATTTGTATTGGTCTGCGCTACATGAGTCTCCTGCAGCTCTAGGCATGTTGCAAAGGTTAGCGAGCGACGCTAACGCGCAATGGGGTACTGGCTTCAATTCTGGAACCCTAGCAATCACAGCGGCTGAGATGGGGAGCGACGGTCTGAGCGGAGGTGCAGATAGGCGGCGAGCTGAGCGAGTAGGCTGAGAGTGGCAGAGCGCTAGGGCTGGGCACGACAACTATGAACTGTATATGGCTAAACTAAGCCAGTCACCATAGTTCATACCCAATTTCTCTGGAGCGAGGGAGGAACAAAGTTTACTTAGGTGATACAGAATTTATAATTGGCAAGCACTGGGAAAAGGATACAGACATTGATAGTTCGTACACTTCTTTTGAGACGCGCCTGCCGGCAGTATCAGTCTGCCTCATCGGAGGATTGGGCCAGTTTACATGTGACTCGCCACGCTGCGCTACTAAAGCGGCTGGATGCTTTTACAGAGTAGCCGGAGTAAAGTGATAACGATTATTGAGCGCTGGATGCTCTGAGGTAAAAGATCAGTTTTACAGGTTTGTCCCATGGCGATTTTAGTCTGTTTGTGTCTAGAGCGTGAGCACCGCAAGTCAGACAACTCGCTGCTGCTGAACTGGCGATAACTTCGTTGCACACCCCGTGTTCCGGACACGCACAGTAAACGTCCGGTCTCGAAAAGGATGGAAAGGAGGTAGACCCTATTTACGCTCCGCTCCAAGAGCCCCTGTGGTTTGTCCACCCAGAACTGGTAAGACAAATCTGAGGATTGACTGCCTATTAGTCACCCATGCCAGGATCACTTCAAATACTGGCTCTGTCGCCGGCACTTAGAGTAGGGTGCACCAACCAGCTACTATCCAGCAGGTCGGCTAGAACCCTCTCCATCTGCACACGAGAACATCTATCTGTTTTATTTGCCAGTAGAAAGGAAATCCAACAACGCAATCCAAATCACCAGTTGGTTAAAGTGAACGACCGGATTGTTACTGGCTTCAAAAGGGATACGCAGAGCAGATCATCACTTTGTTCACTCGAACGCTTGTTACAAAAGAGAGACATCCTCCCGGCTGAGCATCTGACCCTCACGGTATAGGGACAGCCCTTCCGCATTACAATCGCAGGCCCTAGTGGAAATCGACTGGGGGTTGATAAGGCAGGAGAAAGTAGTGGGTATCTTGGACGATATCCCTTTCCCCAGTTGTTTAGATTGGGCAGATCTAGGCAGCCTTAGTGGCCGTGCAGTATCAAACGGCCAAAAGCGTCCCGCTGAGCTCTCGAAGCTAAGGTTGCAATCCACACAAAGGTATGTGCTAAACAGTGATGTCAGGAATGGGTTGACAGGACCATAGTTCACAGGTACGCCTTGGGGTATAATGTGCAATTTGGTATATTATTGTAGTAATCTAACATTAAGCCTGTATCTGTGGATAGTGATGGCCATGTATAAGTAATGTTAAGGATGCGAATTGATTGTACTTGTGATAATGTTGTAGCTCGGGAAGTAGCAGTTATGGTATTACGCTAATGTCTGAGGGTTCAGTGTTGACCAGAGAAGTCGAAGCTTCCATTGTCAGCTCTTGACGCTCATACAGTGTAGATTGTCAGCAGTTGACCCCCTGGTGTCACAGGCTAACTGGCTGAAACTGGTAGTGGTCGTCGATGGTATGGACGCACTACACACGTGAACCCCCGTCTGGAGTCACCCGGCTAGGAGAAAGCTTCTGAGTCACTAACAGAGGGGGCCACCTCCAGAGGGTATTTTGTAGGTGATAAAGTGTCTCAATATATGTATTGTTACATGTGAAAATGTGAATGTTACAAATGAAAATGTGTTAGCGCTTTGTTATACCAGTGTTGGAAGGGTCTGCTAGGGTAACGGTCCATTGAATCAGAGGTCAGAGGGGCATGCTTATTTAGGCACGTTCGTTCGATGTTCTGAGACCCGTTGCCTCACGTCACTCGGGCCCTGCCAAGTTTCACCACACCCAACTACCCACAGACAGTTGGCTGGACTTTGCTGATGCAGACTCGGAATACCGATTGCGCAGACTTGACTAGCACTTGAATAAAGTTTTGGACCTTCAGAGGGGAGGGCAAGTAGGGAATGCTAGTTTCCCGCCTGGATATCTCGCGCTGGTTTCGATTTCTAGTGACTTAGTGGCAGAGTAACTGGGGAAGGATTTTTCTCTCCAAGACCTGGAGCAAATTCTGGCAAAAGCCAAAAGGTATGCGTTTTGTCATAGCAATTTAATAGGATGGGGGATAGTTGGCCTCAATAGTTGTCCTGTTTCTTCACATTAAAGCAGGTATAGAGGGTAGGAAAAGAACTAGAATCAAGACTATTAAGGATAACAGACCAGGGCAAGGAGAGGGGATCCAAGGGCATCTGGAAGTTTCCCTGCCAGATCTTTATCACATACTGAAGAGATGCAGCACTAATAAACAGGAGGTGAGGATGGCGTACACAAAAGTCAGCAGACAAAATACTTATAATTGGAGAATCCCACACAGTTATGCAACCAGACACAGTGGTGGTCCTTCTTCAGTACACAACATGTACATTTCAAACAATGATGGCACCTATCTGGCGGATTAACTGACATAGCTACAAAACGGATATTGCCTTTTTTGACAGCATATAATGGGCAGTTCCATTGCAGCTTCGCAAAGAGTAACTTGAAACTCTTCTTCGCTTTTGTTTTATACTGCTCCTTCATAGCCTTTGACCAATGAAAGCACCTGGGAGGGGTCGCTGGTGGGTGCGCATAGTTCTAATAAATGACCACACTAACATAACAAGCAGAAAATGGGAAACTGCCAGGTAGCATGCTTTTTCAGTTAGAGATGTAACTGTAAAAATGCAAAGCAGAATGTTGAACATCCCATAGGAAAAGTCTAATAAGATTAATATTATCAGGATGTTAATATAGCTTAATAAAGTTTTGCAGAAGCTGTGCTGATTTACACAAGCCATAATCTTGCTAGGAAATTACCCAAGATGCAAAAAGAAAGGATTTTCAGCACCAGAAAAAATGTGCACGTCCTTCCTTCACTGTGCAGCTCAAGATAATGACCAAATCTGTAACCTGATATGCTTATCACATGACTGGTCATGTGTCATCACAACCACTTTGTGCATCACTGGTGTTACTGTCACTGATAGTTTTAATGAGTTAGATTATTTGTTTTTTTTTTTTAAATTAGAAGTTTAACAAAACAAACAAAAAATAAATACATTTATCTTTTTTCTTAAATTTTATTCATTTAGTTTGAAAAAGCCAAATCACTGTTGTTTTGATTTTTTCTTCTTTTATTGTTCCTATTTTGTTGATTGTATCTCCTCCCACAGACTTCCAGCTAAAGACACAAACTGGGAGATTCAATAAAAGTTCTTATCATTAAAAATGGTGCTAATTTTGCCCCAACCAATCAGATCTTATTTAACATTTGAAAGCTAACATTTGATTGGTTGGGGCAAAATTAGCACCATTTTTAACGATAAGAACTTTTATTGCTCTCCCTGAAGATTCGGTACAGACGTGTGGGACATACAGGAGAAGTTGATTACTAGACAAGGAATCGTGGAAGTTTTCCCATGTATCTGCAAATTTGGGACATTTTTTCCATTGATTAAAATGATTGCAAATCCTCAAACACGAATATATAAGGAGGTTTCAGGGTCATGTGATCAAATTCCAACTGTCACTTTTGTAAAAAGACACTTGGGCTACACTAACTACACTAACTGACACTGTGCCTGTCTCCAGTACTAAGGATGTAAATAAAAGCAGAGTAATAAATATATGGAAAACACAATGTATGTTTTATGTATTTAGAAGGAAGTATGACGTTTTATAACAGGGATGTCGATCCTGTGATCTTCCAGATTTTATCAGCCAAGGAATGCTGGGAGTTGTTACTGCATTATCCTAAGGATATGTGAGGTTTTTACCTGAGAGAATAAAGAGTGACCATGACCCATACACCCACCCTGTTAAAAGCTGTCTGCCAATGGTAATCTGCCAGGTCTGTGATGGGTTGTGGGATGGGGTGAAGATGGGTATTGGGGCCATTTTTGAAAACACATTGTTGCCCCTGTGTATAAGGCCATTATTTAAAGCAGGGGTGTTCTTAAATACTTGTTATAAAATACCGCTCCTTATGGCTATTTAAGGGTCAGTCTTACTTAAGGATCACTAATTGAATATTGTTATTCAGGTATCATTATTTAAGGCCTAATAATATACCTCAGAGTGCACAGCTATTAAAGGGTATGGCCACGCTTTTTAAGCGGTGCTAAAAAGGAGATAATAACAATAGTAATATAACATATGGTAAAGGACCCATAACTCAGTCTCCTATAAATAAAGCACAGGGCCTTGTACTTCTCCAAATTAATAAATGGAACCTTTATTGTATTACCTCAATACACACAAAACTTTATAAATATAAAAACAATTCTGCCATGCATGGGAGTCTGCAGATAGGGGCAAGGTGTTGCCGTCCCCTGTGGTTTTTTTCTTTTTCTTTCTGTTTTTTTGTGATGCACTGTCCCTACTAGGTAGCAGTCCCGACTCCCGCTATTCTAAAGTCCCGGAGTCTGGGCAAACCTAAACAGTGCTTGGGCCTGACTGAAATTCTATCTGGGGTGGTGCTGGATCAAGGATCCGATCCTAACACTGTGAAAGGTAAGTTACGCAAGTTGCACACAGGTGCTGAGTCAGTCAGTGTAGGCAGTTACTTCCTGCTCCAAACTCAGCTGCGGCACTGCCCTCTAGTGCAGTACCAGGGCTCTGCATGCAAGGTTGGGGGAGGGGAATACTGATAGAATACGGAAGCCGTGTCTCTCAGCGCCTGCTCAAATTGCGAGTCTCCCGGGTTGCTGAAGTTAGAAGCGAGAGAGCCAAACTGCCCTCACTGTATGGGACTATACTGTCCTCACTGTATGGGACCTTTACTGTCTAACTGTATGGGACCTATACTGTCCTCACTGTATGGGACCTATAATGTCCTCACTGTATGGGACCTATACTGTCCTCACTGTATGGGACCAATACTGTCCTCACTGTATGGGACCTATACTGTGCTCACTGTGTGGGACCTATATTGTCCCACTGTATGGGACTTTTAATGTCCCTACTGTATGGGACCTTACTGACTGTTCTCACTGTATGGGACCTTACAGTCATTTCTCACTGTATGGGACCTTTACTGTTCTCACTGTATGGGGCCTTATTGTAATTTCTCACTATATGGGACCTTAACTGTCTGTTCTCACTCTAGGGACCTTTACTGCCCTCACTGTATGGGACCTATACTGTGCTCACTGTATGGGACCTATACGTCCTCACTGTACGGACTTTTACTGTCCTCACGTATGGGACATTTACTGACTGTTCTCACGTATGGGACCTTTACAGTCAGTTCTTTATTGTCAGTTCTCACTATATGGGAATTTTACTGTCTGTTCACGTATGGGACCTTTACTGTCCTCACTGTATGGGACCTATACTGTCCTCACTGTAGTGACCTATATGTCCTCACTGGATGGGACCAATACTGTCCTCACTGTATGGGACCAATACTGTCCTCACTGTATGGGACCTATACTATCCTCACTGTATGGGAACAATACTGTCCTCACTGTATGGGACCAATATGTCCTCACTGTATGGGACCTATACTGTGCTCACTGTATGGAACCTATACTGTCCTCACTGTATGGGACTTTTTACGTCCTCACGTATGGGACCTTTATTAACTGTTCTACTGTATGGGACCTTTACAGTCAGTTCTCACTGTATGGGACCTACTGTTCTCACTGTATGGGACCTTTACTGTCCTCACTATATGGGGCCTTTATTGTAGTTCTCTATATATTGGACTTTACTGTTGTTCTCACTGAATGGGACCTATACTGTCTTTACTGTATGGGACCCTGAATGTCCTCACTGTATGGGACCTATACTGTGCTCACTGTATGGGACCTATACTGTGCTCACTGTATGGGACATATACTGTCCTCACATGTATGGGACTTTTTACTGTCCTCACTGTATGGGACTTTACTGACTGTTCTCACTGTATGGGACCTTTACAGTCAGTTTTCACTGTATGGGACCTACTGTTCTCACTGTATGGGGCCTTTATTTCATTTCTCACTATATGGGACCTAACTGTCTGTTCTCACTGTATGGGACCTTTACTGTCCTCACTGTTGGGACCTTTACTGTCCTCACTCTATGGGACCTTTACTGTCCTCACTCTATGGGACGTTTACAGTCAATTTCACTGTATGGGATCTTTACTGTTATCACTGTATGGGACCTTTACTGTCAGTTCTCACTGATGGGACCTTTCCAGTTCACAAACCATGTTTTAAGGGCACGGCCACACTGCACGCCAACGCAGTTGCATGCGATTCATGTGCGATTTTGTTGCGCTTGCGCATGTGTTTTTTCATTACTATTGAAATGCAATGAGATTGCAATTTAAAAGCAGACGCAATCGCAATCGCAACGCATCCGAAAGCGTGCCTTTCAATGCGTTGCCGCGTTTTCAATGATATAAAAAAAAAAAACGCAAGCGCAATAAAGCGCAGCAGTGTGGCCTAGCCCCAAGTCAGTCCTCTACTGTGTAAGAGTGTGGGGACACTGAGGTGGGTTGTTGGTACTACTTAAGTGTATTTGTCTAGCCAGCTGCAAATATAACCATTGGCTGTTATGGTGTCTTTCTTTTCATCTACATACAGCTGGCTATAGTTAATATCCCCCTTTAAGCACCGTCTATTCACAGACCATGCCCACAAAAAAGCCACTCCACTTGTCTACTTGTCTATAGCCCATTTTTCTTTTCCTGACCCCCCCCCCCCCGGAAAACTTTCTGCAGATGCCCATTCCGCATGCCCCCCCCACTGGCCAGTAGATCTAAGTATGGGGGGCTCCCCCTCCATGTAATATTCTCTATGCGAAAAGTCCACAACAGTCTTTTAAACATAGAAGGATGAATATCCTATAATGATTATACCAGTTCAGAAAGAGGATCCAATTATAAGTACACAGATTACCACTGAGGACCTCCAACACACTTCCCAGATAGTAACAACCACGGGCCAAAATCTCAGGTAGCTTATAACAAGTTTATATAGGAGACATATAAACTGGGACCTATGAAATAGAAATAGTTACCACCGGCTTCCGGACTCTCCGGGCTTCTCGGCAGAAATCGTTTCACCCGGTGCTCAGGGTCTGGGGAGACCCTGACGAAGTCCCTTGTGAGGGACGAAACGCGCGTTGGTTAGATGCTCTACAACACATTACTGTCTGTTCTCACTGTATGGGACCTACTGTCTGTCTCACTGTATGGGACCTTTACTGTCAGTTCTCACTGTATGGGACCTATACTGTCCTCACTGTATGGGACTTTTTACTGTCTCCACTGTATGGGACCTTTATAAATGTTCTCACTGTATGGGACCTTTACAGTCAGATCTCACTGTATGGGACCTTTACTGGTCTCACTGTATGGGACCTTACTGTCCTCACTATATGGGGCCTTTATTGTCAGTTCTCTATATATTGGACTTTTACTGTCTGTTCTCACTGTATGGGACCTTTACTGTCCTCACTGTATGGGACCTATACTGTCCTTACTGTATGGGACAATACTGTCCTCACTGTATGGGACCTATACTGTGCTCACTGTATGGGACCTACACTGTGCTCATGTATGGGACCTATACTGTGCTCACTGTATGGGACATATACTGTCCTCAATGTATGGGACTTTTACTGTCCACTGTATGGGACCTATACTGACTGTTCTCACTGTATGGGACCTTTACAGTCAGTTTTCACTGTAGGGACTTTATTGTTCTCAATGTATGGGGCCTTTATTTCATTTCTCACTATATGGGACCTTAACTGTCGTTCTCACTGTATGGGACTCTAACTGTCCTCACTGTATGGGGCCTTTACTGTCCTCACTCTATGGGACCTTTACTGTCCTCACGTATGGGACCTTTACAGTCAATTTTCACTGTATGGGACCTTACTGTTCTCACTGTATGGGACCTTTACTGTCAGTTCTCACTGTATGGGACCTTTCAGTTCACAAACCATTGTTAAGGGGACCGCCACACTGCACCCGCAAACGCAGTCGCATGCGATTTCGTGTGCGATTTCGTTGCGTTTGCGCATGTGTTTTTTCATTAACTATTGAAAAATGCAGCGATTGCAATTTAAAATGCAGAACGCAAATCGCAATCGCAACGCACCCGAAAGCGTGCATTTTCAATGCGTTGCCGCGTTTCAATGATATAAAAAAACCGCAAGCGCATAAAAGCGCAGCAGTGTGGCCTAGCCCTAAGTCAGTCCTCTACTGTGTAAGAGTGTGGGGACACTGAGGTGGGGTGTTGTGTGGTGCTATTAAGTGTATTTGTCTAGCCAGCTGCAAATATATACCATTGACTGATATGGTGTCTTTCTTTTCATCTACATACAGCTGGTGTAGTTAAATATCCCCCTTTAAGCACCGCCCATTCACAGACCATGCCACAAAAAAAGCCACTCCCACTTGTCTATAGCGCCATTTTTTCTTTTCCTGACCCCCCCCCTGGAAAACTTCCTGAGATGCCCATTCCGCCATGCCCCCCCCCCACTGGCCAGTAGATCTAAGTATGGGGCGTCCCCCTCCATGTAATATTCTCTATGCGAACAGTCCACAACAGTCTTTTAACATTGAAAGGATGAATATCCTACAATGATTATACCAGTTAGAAAGAGGAGACAATTATACGTACACAGATTACCACTGAGAACCTCAAACACATTCCCAGATAAGTAACAACCACGGCCAAAATCTCAGGTAGCTTATAACAAGTTTATATAGGAGACATATAAAACTGGGACCTATTGAAATAGAATATAGTTACCACCGACTTCGGACTCTCCGGGGTTCTCGTCTTCACCCGGTGCTCAGGGTCTGGGGAGACCTTGACGAAGTCCTTTGTGTGAGGACGAAACGCACGTTGGTTAGATGCTCTACCAACCATTACTGTGTTCTCACTGTAGGGACTTTACCGTCTGTTCTCACTGTATGGGACCTTACTGTCAGTTCTCACTGTATGGGACCTTTACTTCTGTTCTCACTGTATGGGACGTAGCAGTTTCACTGTATGGGACCTTTACTTTCTGTTCTCAGTGTATGGGACCTTTACTGTCTGTTCTCACTGTATGGGACCTTTACCAACGCGCGTTGGTTAGATGCTCTACCTGCTGGCATGCAAGTATGGTATCTTAGCGGATTGATTCACGCGGCACACAGGCACAGTGTTCTAAGGACAGGATCACACACCAGGAAAACAGCATTAGCGACAAAAAGGAATACTAACGTAGGAGCACCGGGTGAAGACGATATCTGCCGACAAGCCCCGAGAGGCAGGAAGCCGGTGGTAACTATATTCTATTTTAATAAGTGCCGATTTATATCTCCTGTATAAAACTGTTATAAGCTACTGAGATGTTGGCCCGTGTTTCTCAGTGGTAATGTGTACGTATAATTGGATCCCCTTTCTGGACTGGTATAATCAATATAGGATATCCATCCTTTCAGTGTTAAAGAATGTTGTGGATGTTTGCATAGAGTATATTACTTGGAGGGGGATGTCATACTTAGATCTACTGGCCAGTTGGGGGGGGGGATTAATTGTATTGGCATGGCTGAATTGTTTTTATATTTATAATTCTTTGTGTTTATTGACTATCATTATTTAAGGATCTGTAGTGCAGGGCCGGATTAACCATTGGGCAAGGGGAAAAGGAAATCCAAAACACTTACATGTGGGAGCACACTCCTATGTGTGGGTGGAAGGAATCGCAGCGCTCACTGTCTTCCAAGAGGTGCTCAGCTTAGCAGATAAAGTAACAAGGAACTGCACATAAGGGTAGGAGCAGGCAGCACCGATCTAGTTAAAATGTCAAATTATTTCATCCATTTAAAAAAAATAAGTGCAGTATACCGTTACAAAATGATCATCCACCATGTTGGGGTACAGAGAGGCAGAGAACCAGCGTCTGATGCGTTTCGTGACACGGTCACTTCATCAGAGACAGGCAAAGGGGGAAATTGCCCCGGGGCCCCACCCACTGGATTTTTTTTAAGGTTTTTACAAAATAAGAAAAAATGTAAAAATCCCCAGCCACCCACTGTCTGGGTGTCTCTTCACAAGGCAGTGTTAGTCGCCCTAAACTTCAAGGTACAAATAGAGTGAGCGAGCCAGTGCCACACAAAAAAAAGCCAACTCGCAGTTTTATTTTTTAACTGCTGCTGGATTGGAAAGTCCTGCACTGTACTGTGTCTCTTCTGTCTTCTGATCCTGCCATCGCCTGAGTTACAGTAAGATCCAACAATGTATGTCACTGTGGGCAAACCTGTATCTGTACCAGCTAATGTGGCCAAACTTTTATACAGTCACAGTGGGCAAACTGTATCTGTATATAACCAGCTAGTGGACAATGTTTTATACCAGTCTCACTGGCCAAACCTTTATATGCCAGCTACTGTGGGCAAACTTGTATACCAGTCACTGTGGGCAAACGTACCTGTATACCAGTCATGGTAGGCAATTTCTTTTACCAGTCACGTGGGCAAACCGTATGTGCCAATTACTGTGGGCATACTTGTATAACAGTCACACTGAGAGCAAACCTGTATTTAGCAGCTACTGTGGCCAATCTTGTTTGTACCAGTCACCACTCACTGTGGGCACATTTGTTATACAAATCTGGTATAAAAGTTTACCCACAGTGACTGGTATACAAGTTTGCCCACAATAGCTCGTATATACAAGTTTGCCCACAGTGACTGGTTTATACAGGTTTGCCCACAGTGACTGTTATACAAGTTTGCCCACAGTGACTGGTATACAAATGTGGCCACAGTGACTTGTATACAAATGTGCCCACAGTGAGTGTGACTGGTACAAACAAGATTGGCCACAGTAGCTGCTAAATACAGGTTTGCTCTCAGTGACTGTTATACAAGTATGCCCACAGTAATTGGCACATACAGGTTTGCCCACAGTGACTGGTAAAAGAAATTGCCTACCATGACTGGTATACAGGTACGTTTGCCCACAGTGACTGGTATACAAGTTTGCCCACAGTAGCTGGCATATAAAGGTTTGGCCAGTGAGACTGGTATAAAACATTGTCCACAGTAGCTGGTATATACAGATACAGGTTTGCCCACTGTGACTGGTATAAAAGTTTGGCCACATTAGCTGGTACAGATACAGGTTTGCCCACAGTGACATACATATGTTGGATCTTACTGTAACTCAGGCGATGGCAGGATCAGAAGACAGAAGAGACACAGTACAGTGCAGGACTTTCCAAATCCAGCAGCAGTTAAAAATAAAAACTGCGAGTTAGGCTTTTTTTTGTGTGGCACTGGCTCGCTCACTCTATTTGTACCTTGAAGTTTAGGCGACTAACACTGCCTTGTGGAAGAGACACCCCAGACAGTGGGTGGCTGGGGATTTTTACATTTTTTCTTATTTTTGTAAAAACCTATAAAAAAAATCCAGTGGTGGGGGCCCCGGGGCAATTTCCCCCTTTGCCATGTCTCTGATGAAGTGACCGTGTCACGAAACGCATCAGACGCTGGTTCTCTGCCCTCTCTGTACCCAACATGGTGGATGATCATGTGTGTAACGGTATACTGCACTTATGTTTTTTAAATGGATGAAATAAATTTGACATTTTAACTAGATCGTGTGCTGCCTGCTCCTACCCTTATGTGCAGTTCCTTGTTACTTTATCTGCTAAGCTGAAGCAGCCTCTTGGAGACAGTGAGCGCTGCGATTCCTTCCACCCACACATAGGAGTGTGCTCCCACATGTAAGTGTTTTGGGATTTCCTTTTCCCCTTTGCCCAATGGTTAATCCGGCCCTGCACTACAGATCCTTAAATAATGATAGTCAATAAACACAAAGAATTATAAATATAAAAACAATTCAGCCATGCCAATACAATTAATCCCCCCCCCCCCAACTGGCCAGTAGATCTAAGTATGGGACATCCCCCTCCAAGTAATATACTCTATGCAAACAGTCCACAACAGTCTTTTAACACTGAAAGGATGGATATCCTATATTGATTATACCAGTCCAGAAAGGGGATCCAATTATACGTACACAGATTACCACTGAGAAACACGGGCCAACATCTCAGGTAGCTTATAACAAGTTTATACAGGAGATAAGTAAATCGGCACTTATTAAAATAGAATATAGTTACCACCGGCTTCCTGCCTCTCTGGGCTTGTCGGCAGATATCGTCTTCACCCGGTGCTCCTACGTTAGTATTCCTTTTTGTCGCTAATGCTGTTTTCCTGGTGTGTGATCCTGTCCTTAGAACACTGTGCCTGTGTGCCGCGTGAATCAATCCGCTAAGATACCATAACTTGCATGCCAGCAGGTAGAGCATCTAACCAACGCGCGTTGGTAAAGGTCCCATACAGTGAGAACAGACAGTAAAGGTCCCATACACTGAGAACAGAAAGTAAAGGTCCCATACAGTGAGAACTGACAGTAAAGGTCCCATACAGTGAGAACAGAAAGTAAAGGTCCCATACAGTGAGAACTGACAGTAAAGGTCCCATACAGTGAGAACAGACGGTAAAGGTCCCATACAGTGAGAACAGACAGTAATGGTTGGTAGAGCATCTAACCAACGTGCGTTTCGTCCCTCACACAAAGGACTTCGTCAAGGTCTCCCCAGACCCTGAGCACCGGGTGAAGACGAGAACCCCGGAGAGTCCGGAAGTCGGTGGTAACTATATTCTATTTCAATAGGTCCCAGTTTATATGTCTCCTATATAAACTTGTTATAAGCTACCTGAGATTTTGGCCGTGGTTGTTACTTATCTGGGAAGTGTGTTGGAGGTTCTCAGTGGTAATCTGTGTACGTATAATTGGATCCTCTTTCTGAACTGGTATAATCATTGTAGGATATTCATCCTTTCAATGTTAAAAGACTGTTGTGGACTGTTCGCATAGAGAATATTACATGGAGGGGGACGCCCCATACTTAGATCTACTGGCCAGTGGGGGGGGGGCATGGCGGAATGGGCATCTGCAGGAAGTTTTCCAGGGGGGGGGTCAGGAAAAGAAAAAATGGCGCTATAGACAAGTGGGAGTGGCTTTTTTGTGGGCATGGTCTGTGAATGGGCGGTGCTTAAAGGGGGATATTTAACTACAGCCAGCTGTATGTAGATGAAAAGAAAGACACCATATCAGTCAATGGTATATATTTGCAGCTGGCTAGACAAATACACTTAAATAGCACCAACAACCCACCTCAGTGTCCCCACACTCTTACACAGTAGAGGACTGACTTAGGGCTAGGCCACACTGCTGCGCTTTTATTGCGCTTGCGGTTTTTTTATATCATTGAAAACGCGGCAACGCATTGAAAATGCACGCTTTCGGGTGCGTTGCGATTGCGATTTGCGTTCTGCATTTTAAATTGCAATCGCATGCATTTTTCAATAGTTAATGAAAAAACACATGCGCAAACGCAACGAAATCGCACACGAAATCGCATGCGACTGCGTTTGCGGTGCAGTGTGGCGGTGCCCTTAACAATGGTTTGTGAACTGGAAAGGTCCCATACAGTGAGAACTGACAGTAAAGGTCCCATACAGTGAGAACAGTAAAGGTCCCATACAGTGAAAATTGACTGTAAAGGTCCCATACAGTGAGGACAGTAAAGGTCCCATAGAGTGAGGACAGTAAAGGCCCCATACAGTGAGGACAGTATAGGTCCCATACAGTGAGAACAGACAGTTAAGGTCCCATATAGTGAGAAATGAAATAAAGGCCCCATACATTGAGAACAATAAAGGTCCCATACAGTGAAAACTGACTGTAAAGGTCCCATACAGTGAGAACAGTCAGTATAGGTCCCATACAGTGAGGACAGTAAAAAGTCCCATACAGTGAGGACAGTATATGTCCCATACAGTGAGCACAGTATAGGTCCCATACAGTGAGCACAGTGTAGGTCCCATACAGTGAGCACAGTATAGGTCCCATACAGTGAGGACAGTATTGGTCCCATACAGTAAGGACAGTATAGGTCCCATACAGTGAGGACAGTAAAGGTCCCATACAGTGAGAACAGACAGTAAAAGTCCAATATATAGAGAACTGACAATAAAGGCCCCATATAGTGAGGACAGTAAAGGTCCCATACAGTGAGAACAGTAAAGGTCCCATACAGTGAGATCTGACTGTAAAGGTCCCATACAGTGAGAACAGTTAATAAAGGTCCCATACAGTGAGGACAGTAAAAAGTCCCATACAGTGAGGACAGTATAGGTCCCATACAGTGAGAACTGACAGTAAAGGTCCCATACAGTGAGAACAGACAGTAAAGGTCCCATACAGTGAGAACAGACAGTAATGGTTGGTAGAGCATCTAACCAACGCGCGTTTCGTCCCTCACAAAAGGGACTTCGTCAGGGTCTCCCCAGACCCTGAGCACCGGGTGAAGACGATTTCTGCCGAGAAGCCCGGAGAGTCCGGAAGCCGGTGGTAACTATATTCTATTTCAATAGGTCCCAGTTTATATGTCTCCTATATAAACTTGTTATAAGCTACCTGAGATTTTGGCCCGTGGTTGTTACTTATCTGGGAAGTGTGTTGGAGGTCCTCAGTGGTAATCTGTGTACGTATAATTGGATCCTCTTTCTGAACTGGTATAATCATTATAGGATATTCATCCTTTCTATGTTAAAAGACTGTTGTGGACTGTTCGCATAGAGAATATTACATGGAGGGGGACGCCCCATACTTAGATCTACTGGCCAGTGGGGGGGGCATGGCGGAATGGGCATCTGCAGAAAGTTTTCCGGGGGGGGGGGGGGTCAGGAAAAGAAAAAATGGCGCTATAGACAAGTAGACAAGTGGGAGTGGCTTTTTTGTGGGCATGGTCTGTGAATAGACGGTGCTTAAAGGGGGATATTTAACTATAGCCAGCTGTATGTAGATGAAAAGAAAGACACCATAACAGCCAATGGTATATATTTGCAGCTGGCTAGACAAATACACTTAAGTAGTACCAACAACCCACCTCAGTGTCCCCACACTCTTACACAGTAGAGGACTGACTTGGGGCTAGGCCACACTGCTGCGCTTTTATTGCGCTTGCGTTTTTTTTTTTTATATCATTGAAAACGCGGCAACGCATTGAAAATGCACGCTTTCGGATGCGTTGCGATTGCGATTTGCGTTCTGCATTTTAAATTGCAATCTCATGCATTTTTCAATAGTTAATGAAAAAACACATGCGCAAGCGCAACAAAATCGCACATGAAATCGCATGCAACTGCGTTTGCGGTGCAGTGTGGCCGTGCCCTTAACAATGGTTTGTGAACTGGAAAGGTCCCATACAGTGAGAACTGACAGTAAAGGTCCCATACAGTGATAACAGTAAAGATCCCATACAGTGAAAATTGACTGTAAACGTCCCATAGAGTGAGGACAGTAAAGGTCCCATAGAGTGAGGACAGTAAAGGTCCCATACAGTGAGGACAGTAAAGGTCCCATACAGTGAGAACAGACAGTTAAGGTCCCATATAGTGAGAAATGAAATAAAGGCCCCATACAGTGAGAACAGTAAAGGTCCCATACAGTGAAAACTGACTGTAAAGGTCCCATACAGTGAGAACAGTCAGTAAAGGTCCCATACAGTGAGGACAGTAAAAAGTCCCATACAGTGAGGACAGTATATGTCCCATACAGTGAGCACAGTATAGGTCCCATACAGTGAGCACAGTATAGGTCCCATACAGTGAGGACAGCATTGGTCCCATACAGTAAAGACAGTATAGGTCCCATTCAGTGAGAACAGACAGTAAAAGTCCAATATATAGAGAACTGACAATAAAGGCCCCATATAGTGAGGACAGTAAAGGTCCCATACAGTGAGAACAGTAAAGGTCCCATACAGTGAGAACTGACTGTAAAGGTCCCATACAGTGAGAACAGTTAATAAAGGTCCCATACAGTGAGGACAGTAAAAAGTCCCATACAGTGAGGACAGTATAGGTTCCATACAGTGAGCACAGTATAGGTCCCATACAGTGAGGACAGTATTGGTCCCATACAGTGAGGACAGTATTGGTCCCATACAGTGAGGACAGTATAGGTCCCATACAGTGAGGACAGTATAGGTCCCATACAGTGAGGACAGTAAAGGTCCCATACAGTGAACACAGACAGTAAAATTCCCATATAGTGAGAACTGACAATAAAGAACTGACTGTAAAGGTCCCATACAGTGAGAACAGTCAGTAAATGTCCCATACAGTGAGGACAGTAAAAGTCCGTACAGTGAGGACAGTATAGGTCCCATACAGTGAGCACAGTATAGGTCCCATACAGTGAGGGCAGTAAAGGTCCCATAGAGTGAGAACAGACAGTTAAGGTCCCATATAGTGAGAAATTACAATAAAGGCCCCATACAGTGAGAACAGTAAAGGTCCCATACAGTGAGAAATGACTGTAAAGGTCCCATACAGTGAGAACAGTCAGTAAAGGTCCCATACAGTAGGGACAGTAAAAAGTCCCATACAGTGAGGACAATATAGGTCCCACACAGTGAGCACAGTATAGGTCCCATACAGTGAGGACAGTATTGGTCCCATACAGTGAGGACAGTATAGGTCCCATACAGTGAGGACAGTATAGGTCCCATACAGTGAGGACAGTATAGGTCCCATACAGTTAGGACAGTAAAGGTCCCATACAGTGAGGACAGTATAGGTCCCATACAGTGAGGGCAGTTTGGCTCTCTCTGCTTCTAACTTCAGCAACCCGGGAGACTCAGCAATTTGAGCAGGCGCTGAGATGACACAGGCTTCTCAGTATTCTATCAGTATTCCCCTCCCCCAAAGCTTGCATGCAGAGACCTGGTACTGCACATAGAGGGCAGTGCCGCAGCTGAGTTTGGAGCAGGAAGTAACTGCCTACACTGACTGACTCAGACACTGTGTGCAACTTGCGTAACTTACCTTTCACAGTGTTAGGATCGGATCCTTGATCCAGCACCACCCCAGATAGAATTTCAGTCAGGCCCAAGCACTGTTTAGGTTTGCCCAGATCTCGGGACTTTAGAATAGCGGGAGTCGGGACTGCTACCTAGTAGGGACAGTGCATCACAAAAAAAACAGAAAGAAAAAGAAAAAAACCACAGGGGACGGCAACACCTTGCCCCTATCTGCAGACTCCCATGCATGGCAGAATTGTTTTTATATTTATAAAGTTTTGTGTGTATTGAGGTAAATACAATAAAGGTTCCATTTTATTAATTTGGAGAAGTACAAGGCCCTGTGCTTTATTTATAGGAGACTGAGGTATGGGTCCTTTACCATATGTTATATTACTATTGTTATTATCTCCTGTTTAGCACCGCTTTAAAAAGCGTGGCCATACCCTTTAATAAGCTGTGCACTCTGAGGTTCTTATTCATAGGCCTTAAATAATGATACCTGAATAACAATATTCAATTAGTGATCCTTTAGTAAGAATACTGACCCTAAATGCAGCATAAGGAGCGGTATTTATAACAAGAGTTTTTAAGAACACCCCTGCTTTATAAATATGGCCTTAACACAGGGGCAACAATGTTTGTTTTCAAAAATGGCCCCAATACCCATCTTCACCCCATCCCAAACCCATACAGACCTGGCAGATACCATTGGCAGACAGGCTTTTAACAGGGTGGGTGTATGGGTCTGGTCACTCTTTATCTCTCAGGTAATAAACTCACATATCCTTAGGGATAATGCAGTAACAACTCCCAGCATTCCTTGGCTGATAAATACTGGAGATCACAGGATCGACATCCCTGTTAAAAACGTTAACTTCCTTCTAAATACATAAAACATACATTGTGTTTTCCATATATTTATTACTCTGCTTTTATTTTACATCTCTTAGTACTGGAGACAGGCACAGTGTCAGTTAGTGTAGTTAGTGTAGCCCAAGTGTCTTTAATTACAAAAGTGACAGTTGGAATTTGATCACATGACCCTGAAACCTCCTTATAATATTCGTGTTTGAGGATTTGCAATCATTTTAATCAATGGGAAAAAATGTCCCAAAATTTGCAGATAACATGGGAAAACTTCCACGGATTCCTTGTCTAGGTAATAGCAACTTCTCCTGTATGTCCCACACGTCTGTACCGAATCTTCAGGGAGATGCAATAAAAGTTCTTATCGTTAAAAATGGTGCTAATTTTGCCCCAACCAATCAAATGTTAGCTTTCAAATGTTAATAAGATCTGAGTTGGTGGCAAAATTAGCACCATTTTAATGATAAGAACTTTTATTGAATCTCCCAGTTTGTGTCTTTAGCTGGAAGTCTGTGGAGGGAGATACAATCAACAAATAGGAACAATAAAAGAAGAAAAACAAAACAACAGTGATTGGTTTTCAAACTAAATGAATAAAATTTAAGAAAAAAGATAAATGTATTTATTTTTTGTTTGTTTTGTTAAACTTCTAATTTAAAAAAACAAAATAATCTAACTCATTAAAACTATCATGTGACAGTACACACAGTGATGTCACAAAGTGGTTGTGATGATCACATGACACAGTCATGTGATAAGCATATCAGGTTACAGATTTGGTCATTATCTTGAGCTGCACAGTGAAGGAAGGACGTGCACATTTTTTCTGGTGCTGAAAATCCTTTCTTTTTGCATCTTTTGGTAATTTCCTAGCAAGTTATGGCTTGTGTAAATCAGCACAGCTCTGCAAAACTTTATTAAGCTATAAAAATCCTGATTATTAATCTTATTAGACTTTTCCTATGGGATGTTCAACATTCTGCTTGCATTTTTACATTACATCTCTAACTGAAAAAGCATGCTACCTGGCAGTTTCCCATTTTCTGCTTGTTATGTTAGTGTGGTCATTTATTAGAACTATGCGCACGCCACCAGCGACCTCCCAGGTGCTTTCATTGGTCAAAGGCTATGAAGGAGCAGTATAAACAAAAAGCGAAGAAGAGTTTCAAGTTACTCTTTCATGCTGAAGCTGCAATGGAACTGCCATTATAATGCTGTCAAAAGAAGGCAATATCCGGTTTTGTAGCATATGTCAGTTAATCCAGCCAGATAGGCCTCATTGTTGAAATGTAACATGTGTGTACTGAAGAAGGACCACCACGTGTCTGGTTGCATAACTGTGTGGGATTCTCCAATTATAAGATTTTCTGTGACTTGTTGTACGCCATCCTCTACCCCTGTTTATTAGTGCTGCATCTTTCAGTATGTGATAAAGATCTGGGCAGGGAAACTTCCAGATGCCCTTGGATCCCCTCTCCTTGCCTGGTCTGTTTATCCTTAATAGTCTTGATTCTAGTTCTTTTCCTACTCCTCTATACCTGCTTTAATATGGAAGAAACAGGACAACTATGAGGCCAACTATCCCCATCCTATGTAAATTGCTATGACCAAAACGCATACTCTTTTGGCTTTGCCAGATTTGCTCCAGGTACTTGGAGAGAAAAAAGAGATACTGGTTATTCCCGTGTTCACAAGTCTAGGTGATGGTTATTCCTTTCCAATGCGTTGTGCGGTGGATGATGTGGAGAAAAATGCAGGGACCTTCCAAGTTCTCCCTGCTAGACCCCTCTGGATACCTTGGACCAATATCAGGAAATAATGACAGTGAAGGTGATACGGACACCACAGAATGGAGGATAAGAATGAGATGTGAGGAGTTGAGAACTGAGGTTGAGATGGTCGACCTTCCGAAATCCATTCCGCTCGAGGTTCGGGGATTTTTTGGAAAAATCCGAAAATATAGAATATGAATTGTCCAGCAAATAATGGTAAGCAAGTATCCTTTATATTATTACTGTATTGAAAATAAGTCGTAAAATAATTAAATTCACTTAATTACAACTAATTAAACTATGGGGCTTTTCCTGCCATTTTCCCATGATTACCACGATTTATAAACGGCCGGAAAGCGGCTGTGAAAGTTAAAGCCTCGTTAACTGTTCGCGCCTATCGCAACTGTTACCGCTGCTTCTATTTATAAAGCGCCACGCTAAATCGCCACCTTGAGGGTGTGGAAAACGGCCGAGATTGCAGGGGGCTGGGAGGAGATGCCGGGAAAGGATCTCTGCGGGTGGTCGCGTTCCTCAGAGGGGCGCGGCAGGGTGATTCTTAGTAAATATTTAGTGAAATTATTAGTCATAATTAAGTGAATTTTATTATTTTACGGAGTACGATTATTTTTTTAAAAAATCTTCAACAAATCCATTAATTTGTCTTGAGAGAGAAAGATTACAGTTCTTTCTATTTTTCATTCCCATTTATTGTCCCCATAGTTTGGACTCTAGCTTGAGCTAAAGACACAAAATTCGGTACAGACGTGTAGCACACGTGTGCTATTATCATAACTTTTCTTTCCAACATCATTTAACAAAAACATACCCATGAACCCCACACAGCTATTCACACCTACTGTGCAACTACCGTTAACAAAGGAATCTTGATTAATCAGCTGAAAAGGTTATTTTTATAACTGGTAAATGATACCCACCGACCCTAAACAGATACAGGTAAACATAACTACTGATGTCCTCTACACACAACCCACACGTCCCTTTCAGGTTTTGTTTTTTTTGGTGGAACAAGTACCTTCAGATATATCATTGTGTTTTTTTTTTAACCTTCAGAGGACGAGTCTTCCACGCACTCCCTACCCCTAGAGGAGACACCAGCGAGGGAGGATGAGGCTCCAGGCTGCAGCCAACAACGTAAGTGTAATCTAGTGAAGTAAATGTTTTTTAAAAATGTTCACTTTCAATAATATCGCTTAAAGGGGAAGTTCAGTGGAAATACATATGATTTTAAGAAAAAAGAGCAGTATTTTTCCATCCCAATGACCTTAACCTGCCCATTCAGCATTTTGTCTCAGTAGAGATCTGAGCATGTTTGACCCACCCAACAGCCAATCAGTAGAAATAACTGTTAGGAGCATTCCAACGTAGGGTGCATTCTGGGAAGGACCATTACAGAACCTGAAATGTCAGATCACTAATGTCAACAGCAGGGAATAGCAAGGGTATAAATTCAACAGATTTTACAAAATGGAAGTGAATATGTAGAATAACGAGGTATACATAATACAAACTAAGAGTTGTAGAAATAATTGTGTTTTCCACTGATTACATCATTACTTTACACGTACATCATTACTTTAATTATGTACACAACATTATTGCATTGCGGGAGTATGTATGTGTAAGCAGCGGGCAGGTGTGATATTGCATCACCCACGTGGTGCTTTAGGAAATGTGCTTGAACATCTTTACCACAATTCTTCCTTCTTACCTCCTCCGCAGAATTGAAGCAAACGGCGGGAGATTCGCCCATGGGCCTTCAACGTTTCCCAATAGAGAGAAGATGAATCAGTTGGAGAAATGAATTTTATTTAGTTTTAGTATATTTTTATGTATATTATTAATTTATATTTAAATAATATTGTTTAAAAAAAAACTTTGCTTTATTTTTAGATATATCAATATATTAATCAATTTTATTTTAAATTATAATTTTATAATCTAACATTAAAGGAACTGTCCACCCCTCTTTTGAAAAATTAATATATGGTAGATAGCCCAAAACATAGAGATCGTTTAATCTAAGCTGTAATTCGGCTCCCACACAGAGATATTAACTTTACAGCTCATCCTCGCTCCACCGCCGCTTCCGGGTTCTTCTCCCAGTCTCCACTGTGGCTGCTCTGTTCTTTTTATGTTCCCGAGCAGCCGCAGTGGAGACTGCTCCGGGAATAGCAGTCAGTGATTGGCTGTGACGTCACAGTCACGGCCGACACTGACTGCCTTACCCGGAAGTGCAGAGCCGCGGCGGTGGAGCGAGGAGGAGCATGTAAGTATAATATCTCTGTGTGGGAGCCGAATAACAGCTTTAGACTTAAACGATCTCTAGGTTTTGGGGGCTAATCTACCATATATTAATTTTTCAAAAGAGGGGTAGACAGTCCTTTAATGACATTACAATCACCACATTGGTCACTCTCCCCTTTAGTTTGCATAGAACAAGGGTAAAAAGTTACAGTAGGCCCACTGCAGTTTACCACCACTGTTGAGGAGCCAGGCAGGCTTGGCCCCTCTGGACAAACCCCACACCCCATTGGCTTCTCTCCCTCAGAGTAAGCATTGTGCAAAGGAAAGCTTATAAGGGGTTAGGCTTCATAGGAACAGCACCATTGAGTTAGAGAAGGCTCAAAACACTTTGTAATGTGGAATTTTGCTTTGGGCCAAGCAGGATTGACCCAATTTTAGAAAAAATGAGCCACTGAGTAGCTGTTGTGGCTGTAAAAGATGGTAAGAGTAGGTGATACCACAAAGGTGCCTCGAGGAGAGAGAAAGAAGAGCAAATATGGAGTTTTGCTCTTGGGCCAAGCAGAATTGACCCAGATCTGAAAACATTAGCCACAGACTAGCTGTTGTGGCTGTATGAGATGGTCAGAGTAGGTAACACCACAAAGGTGCCTCATGGAGAAAGAAGAACAACTATGGAGCTTTGCTTTGGGCCAAGCAGGATTTACCCAATTTTAGAAAAAATAGCCACGAGTAGCTTTTACAGTAGAGAAAGGTAGGACCATAAAATGGCCCTACCAATTGAAAAATTAGTCATTTTTCAGCTAAGCTGGTATCAGCTAAGTCTCTAGGGGGCATATTTATAAAGCTTCGTTAAGTTTTCGCGGCTGTTTTCCCTGACATTAACGCATAAATCGCGTTTAACGTGATTTATCAATGTCCGAAAATGGCCGCAAAAAGTTAACGAAGCGTTAACCCTTCCCGGCGATACTTACCTGTTACCGCCGCTTCTATTTATAAAGCGGCGGTATGTGTTTCGCACTGCTAGTATCGGCTGTTTTACTTCGCCACCTTGAAGGTGGCGAAAGCAGCTGATACTAGCCCCCCTGCGGCGGGAATGGGCAGGCAACCCGCGGCGGGTGGTCGCACCCGCCCCGGGAGGCACGCCCACCCCGCCCACAACCCCGCCGCTTCCCAGCAGGAACAGGAGGTTAGGAGGGGCTATACAGTATCGCCGCGAAGGGACTTAAAATTACCGCAACACATCGCGGCCGCAATACATATCGCGGCAATGGCGCTCGCCGTTATAAATACGGCAATAACGCTATTTTCGCGGACACGATGTGCGGCGGTAATTTTTTTGCGCTAATTTCGCTTTTTTATAAATATGCCCCTAGGTAAAATATTATTATTATTACAATCGCATAGTCATACATTACATACAGCGTAATACAGGTTATACAAAATCACACATATTACATACACAGGTAATACATAATATAAGTAAACAGAGTGATGAGTTTCTTACAGCAATACCGTGATACAATAGGAGAAAGGACCCTGCCCAAAGAGCTTACAGTCTAGAGGATATGGGGGTGGGACACAAGGTTGCGGGAATTGGTAGGCTGTAAATAGATTGGCAGTGGAGCGTGAAAGGCGGATTGGATCATATTGGGTAGTAAGATGAATAATATAAGGCAGAAGGAGCAGTAAAGGTGGCCAGGGGCAGGAGGCCTTCAGTCACAGGCATCAGCAATAGTGGTGCTGTACTGAGATGTGATCCACGCCTCATTAATTTTGATAAATGTCAGGTGGTTCACATTATCAGTGGAGAGAACAGTTCTCCCCTCTGTAACAACAGCCCCGTCCGCACTGAAGGTCCTCTCTAAAAGGATCCAATGCAGTCAGTGACCTGGCAACTGAGGTGTTGCCTGGTGGAGTTTCCAGTAAATGGGCCTGGCAACTGTGGATGGAAAAACAGCCTGAATTTGGCCACAAGGCCTTCTCCAGTATTGCTGCTCCTCCTCTCAGGCACAGGGGGATGTGAGCCCTGTTGATCCTCAACATCAAGTGCGGTAGGCCTGCCAGCACCTGGGAAAGTAGACCTTCCCTATTGAGAGGTGGTGTGGGGTCAGCCACCTCTCAGCCTGCCCTTGCAGTGTTGTGCGAAACCCTACTTAGGATGACAAAAACCCTACTAAATGGTGACAAAATTCAATTAAATAACAAACACGACAGGAAGTTTATGTCTCCCCATCCAGTTCACCAAAATGGACACAGCACTGAAAAATAGCCAAAATTGCACTTTATTTGTTTAACCATACAAAAAATAGTAAAACAACAACACCAAACATTAAAAACATGTGTATATGCGTATCCATATACTGTATATACTCGAGTATAATCCGACCCGAGTATAAACCGAGGTACCCATTTCTACCTAAAAAAACTAGTAAAAACGATTGACTCGAGTATAAACCGAGGGTAGAAAATATGAACACTAAAGCAAACCTGTAATTAGTAAAAATGATTAGGAAATGAACATGAATTAACAAGAGGTCCATTAAAGTATTTATTTTACCATAAATAAAAACAACTTGTTCAGTAGTGAAGAGACACAAAGTAAGTGGTACCGCTGCACGAACTGGAACACACCACACAGTCGGAGCACCGTAGTGAAATAACTATTTATTAATAAAGGTGAAACAGCTTGACGCGTTTCGGACCTAGCTGGTCCTGAATCATAAGCTTATGGGCTTGATGGAATGACATGACCTTTTCTTCCAGATTCTGTGGCAGCTTTTGTGATATCTTCGTTCTCTGGCGCAAGCAAAGTCCAAACCGATTCATGAATCGGGTACACCATCCAGCTGATGCAACGAAGTTCTCAATACCCACTGTTTTATATTTCTCATCTTTAGCCATTTGAAGGGCACGTAATCGGATTCCCATGCGTGTTACACAGTATCCATTTAGACGACATTCCACAACCCATTTATGCAAGTCAGTCTCTAGAGCCCCATATGAGGTTGTTAAACCACGACGAGCCTTTTTTGACTTCGGCATCTTTTCCAATTCTGACTTAATTTTTCGCCAGTCTCGTACCTGTCTTTCATCAACGCCAAATTCCCGGCCTGCAACAGAATTATTGCTTTCCTCTGCTCTTGACACAACTCTTTAAAGCCAGCGTCGTATGATCTGCGCAATTTTTTTATACGACCAACCGTTTCTAACAGATTAAAAAAACACAGAAGAACCAGTAAGAAGCATTTCCCAGCAACCACATTAAAATTACAAACGAGGCACTGATTACAGCTTTTATATCAAGGTATTCTGCCTTCTGATTCAAGATTGTTCTGAGGCTTTAGTTGCCCTTTAAATTGACTTATAATAAGTAAAACACGGTATAAATAACAACAACAAGCATACGGTAATAAACGTAAAAAGAGCCTATTGCCCTAGTACCGTAATAATAATCTATGGTATTAACCATTGCAATTCAGATTTGTAACTACAACTCCCAGCATGCCTTGTGTGGCAAGTGCTGGAATGCTTTAAATAACTTAAATGAATTACTGTACAGGTACTGAAATGTGGTACTAATTAATTTATAATACCACCCAGCAGCCATTCCCACTGCAAGGAAGACCCAGCACCCCATTAGACGGACCGGTAGCTACCGTGCAGGGAACCTTATGAGTCCTCGTCAGCCTCTAAAGCACACTCCTCAATGCTGTATGCTGTATTACTCCATATAACTCCTGGCCCCTTGTTTAAGATACGGGGGACGCCATGTTTGGTACTGACTAGATATTTAATACACATGTTTTTAATGTTTGGTGTTGGTGTTTTACTATTTGTTATATGGCAAATAAAGTGCAATTTTGGCTGTTACCATCAAACCAATTTAAAATATTGAAAATACTAAATATACACACACATTTCTATATATAGTTACATAAAATGAGTAACTCGCACATATACATAAGAGAAGGAAAGAAGGGAGAAAATGGAGATAAAGTAAATAAAAATAAACTGGATATACATATGTATCCATCACTAAATGTACATATGCAGATGGTACAACATAATAATATTAAAAAGACTGAAAAGAAAAAATCAGATGAGCCAGCAGGCTGCACATCTTGCCTACCAATATTGGAAATCTGCAAGATATTTAAGAATAAGAAGAAGCAGCCACAAATAGATACTGAGGAGACTGGCAATGACCACATAGATATCAGTGAGACTTCAGTGAAATGTAATGAAGACTAGTCACTTCCGATAAAAGAAAAATACTTCATAGATACCAAAGAGACAAGCGTTGAAGCTGCAACAGACAAAGAGAGGGTCAAAACGTCAATGTTTCCTTGTAGATGAGAACGGAAACAGACACAAAACAGAGAATGGTGAAATAGTTGGAATTGTCCCAGTCCCGTTTACAAATCAGTGTTTGCCTTAAGAAGACATAGGGGCATATTTATAAAGAAACGAAAATAGCGCCAAAAAATTACCGCCGCACATCGCGGCCACGAAAATAGCGCTATCGCCGTATTTATAACGGCGAGTGCCATTCCCGCGATATGTATCGCGTCCGCGATGTGTTGCGGTAATTTTAAGCCCCTTCGCGGCAATACTGTATAGCATCGCCGCGAAGGGACTTAAAATCCCTTCCCGATGCCTCTCCTAAGGGGCCGGGGCATACGCCCACCCTGCCCACAACCCCCCACGGCCGCCGCCGCTTCCCAGCAGCCCCTCCCAACCCGTTCCCCGCTCGCGGCAATCTCGGAACGGGAGACTAGGAGGGGCTGCCGGGAAGGGGCCGCAGCAGGTGGTCACGACCACCCACCGCACACCCCCTCCCCAGCAACTCCTCCAAGCCCCCCTGCCCCGGCCGCTCCCGGGGAGGGGAAGGCAGGGACCCGCTGGGAGGGGTGGAGGCACCCTCCAGCGGGGCCCTGAGAAGGGCCTTTTGGGGCTTAAGGGGTCCCGCAGCTCGAACCGGGACCCCCCTCCCCGGCCCTTGTAAGGGCCCTTGCGGCACTGACAAGTGCCTTTGGCGGGGGTCCCGCAGCTCAAACCGGGACCCCCAGTGTGCAGCTCTTAAAAGAGCCCTTGGGCGGCGTCTTCTTTCTTCCAGTCCTGTGGATTGGAAGATTTTTGCTATATTGTGAAGGAAAAAGCAGCAGGTTTTTGCAACATGGTTAATGTGGTTAGAAAAGGAGAGAGAGGAGTAAATTATTACCCCTAGGCAGCGTGCCAATACATAGTAACATAGTAATTAAGGTTAAATAAAGACATACGTCCATCAAGTCCAACCTATCCACCCTCTTTTTTTATTTTTTTATTAACCCTTCCTAACAGTTGATCCAGAGGAAGGCAAAAAACCCCAGCTAAAAAGGGGGAAAAAATTCCTTCCTGACTCCAAACGGCAATCGGAAAGTATCCCTGGATCAACCAGATCTATATTCATTAATACCAGTAATAGTATAGGGAAATGGGGGTATTGTCAACAGAAATATGGAAGGATGGGACAGGAACCGGTTTAGGTGGGAAAATGAAAAGAAAGATTTAATTTAAAGCAGCATTGTGACATCCCGGAAGAAATGGCAAGGAGACAGCCAAAAGATCTAATGACATCTCCAAAGAAAATAGTGTAGAGGAAAAACAATAAGGGTCCAAGAACAGATCCCTGCAGCACCACCACCCTTCACCCATCGCTGCGGCATCTCCACACTTCTCCAGCACCTGCGGAACTGGAGAAGAGGTTTTATTAGCATAAGATACAGAGGAAGTTTAGATAGAGAGATAGGATAGAAACCAGAATGCCACTATATCCCGAATGCCCAAGGAGTGAAGTATCTGCATTAGAAGGGAATAACATGGATAAGAATAGAAAAGTGACGCCTTTGCAACCTGTAGATCATTCACAACCTTACACAGAGCTGTCTCGGTGGAATGTGCAGGACAGAAGGATCCAATAGGTTATGATCATGAAGGTAGTTAGTGATACGGACAAAGACTAATCATTCTAGCAGTTTAGTGGCAATCAGTAAGAGAGGTAGTTAGCTAAACAAGGAGTCTAGCAAGGTTTTTTTAGTATGGGTTTAAAACGGGCATGCTTAAAGATGGAAGCGAAAATTCCAGATGTAAGTAAGGAATTGAATATGTGGGCGAGTACTGGGGTGGACATGCCCTTTAATATTTTAATCCTACCAATAATATGGTCAGCTATTGACCAATCATACGTCCTAGTTTTGAGCTACGGACTCCACACAAAGGCACTTCTCAGGTCTGCAAGGGCACTTATCAATACCAGTGAGGGGTTCCTGGTTTCAAGCTGTGGAACCCCTTAAGTCCTAAAAGGCACTTGTCAATGCCACACAGGGTACTTCACAGTGCCTTTTAAGGGCCCCTTGTGGGGTGCAGAGTCCCTGCCTGTGAGGGTGTTGGGAGGGAGCCATGCCAATAGCGGAATAAACAAAACCCTGTCACCACACCACGCATAACACGCCACACTTTCTTCATCTTGGACTTTGAATCAGGTGAACTTAGTGCGACAATGCTCTTATCAGCACAACCGCCCATGCCCTAGTTTGCTCTGGGACTTGGGAGCAGGGGGCTGCACGAATTGATAAAACACTCCCTAGCACAATCCACATGGGCAAAATACAGTAGAGCATGGCAAGAATAGTTGTGGGCAAAAGAGGAAGTATACAGGCAGTATGGGTCAGGAGATGACCGTCAGGTCCTGTTGTGGTGGATAGAAAAAATGCATCACGAAGGTACTTCCTGTGCCTTAGTGAATGGCAGGATGGCAGGGATATCCTTTGGCTTTTGTATGAGTGGCAATACGGACTGGACAAAAGATCAAGTGGTAAAACAAGTGTTGAAAGGATTCCGTAAGGGCAAAGTTGTAACGGACAAAAGGAGGCCCATAACTTATTCTAACCTGCTGGCCCTAGGTCATAATCTAGAGGGTACCTGCTTCTCTGAATTTGAAACCTTTCTGTTTAGGGTTGAATTTTCCTTAGCTTTCTTTGGGGCCTTTAGAGTTGGTGAGTTACTGCCACGCTCCCAGGCGAGACAGGGACTTCATCTGTCAGATATAACATTAAAAGATGATAGGCTAACTATCAGACTGAGGTCATCCAAGACAGATCAGGCAGGTAGAGGAAAAATCATCTATCTCTCTGCAGTGGGAGGCTATATGTGTCCAGTAACAAGCTTGGGTCTCTTCCTTCAAGTCAGGCCAAGAAATCAGTCAAGATTATTGATACACCAGACAGGTCTCCCCCTAACTCAATACCAGTTCACAGCAGTATTAAAAAAAGGCCTGGTAAAACTAGGATTCCCCCCCCCCCCGAGAGTTCGGTACGCACTCCTTCCGAATCGGGGCGGCGACGGAGGCACATCAAAGAGGGATGCAAGATGAGAGGGTGATGCGCATAGGCAGGTGGGCGTCTAGGAGGTTCACAAGCTATATCCGCCCAGACAGAATACTTCAGAATACTCCCCTTTTTTTGCTTAACAATCCTTTCTTTCCTTTCAGAGCCAAGGCCCATTACCGCGCAGACGTTAGATCAGACGGGAGGCAACTCGGCTATCATAGAAACAAGGCCCTGGTGAGGTGGCTCGGGCAGAAGGGTATGGTATGGAAACAATTTTTATCCACCTTCTTAGAGAGTGTTCGCTGCCACGGTCCCCCTAATATACTCATTCTCTACTTAGGAGGTAACGCTTTAGGGTCGGTCCCTAGCCGCATATTAATGAAGGATATGAAATGCGACTTACTTCGCTTGGGATCGGCCTTCCCGTCCATGCACGTCCTGTGGTCCGAGATCACGACTAGATTGGTTTGGCGGGGAAGCAGATCCCATAAGGCATTAGAACGCATGCGTATAAAAATAAACCGATCAGTGGGGAAGTTTGTTAGTAGTACAGGGGGTTTAGTGGTAACACACAGAGACTTCGAGATAGACAGGGCCATTTGATTTGGCAAGGATGGCATGCATTTCAATGCAATAGGGTACGACTTGTTCAATTATGATTTCAAGGAAGGAATTAGGGCAGGACTGGCACTGTGGGGGAGCCGTCACACCTGAGGAATCAGGCCTTCCTGCAGTGGGTGGGGTCCTTTGGAAGCTGACTGGTGTGCTAGGTGGTAGAGTTAGCCCACTGGGTGGCAACTCTGGAATAAGTAAGTGCCATGAGTTATTGGGCACTGGTTTGTGCAACAGCATCCATGCTCATCGATTCGGTGTATCGACGGCTGGTGAGAAAGAGGTGAAAGGCAACGGTGGCTTCCAGGGACCCCTTCCAAATGGTTAATTGTTTTATAATCGTTGTATGGTATTATATTATATATATATTTAAAATCCATGTTGGATTTAAAAAATTTTTTAAAGAAATGTTATGATATAGATGTTTAATAAAGCTGTGACCCCTTTTGATCCAAAACAGTGTGTCGAGTTATTTAAAGGAATAAGAATGGGTAAAAGGGAGTCATAGACAAAAGCTAGGCCACGATCCAAGCAAATGTAAGGTTTAAGTGTGGGTGGTGGTAATAGGGGAGGGTCATCTTCCTACCCAGGCCATGTTTCTTGTGCTAAAATTTAAGCCGATTGAGCAGTCTTCAATGGATTTACTAATTTTGCAATTAGTTACACCAAAATGCCCAGACTACTGATCAGTTTATTAATCTGCATTCTTTGATATTAAATCACGAAAGGAGCATTTACCCACAGCAATAGCGGCTCGGGGTAAATGAGCCTGTATATTTGTAAAATACACGCTAGTGAATTATATTTGTAAAATACACACCAGTGAAATATATTTGTAAAAGACACACTAGCGAATTAACAGGGAGATTCAATAAAAGTTCTTCGAGGAGATCCAATACCCCACGCCGCGATACAATAACTGATGTAAACGGGATTACGTCTGTTATAGCATCGCGGGATCGGGCTAAGGTAAGGAGCGCGACCTAAACCTTTACCGTTAAGTTTCGCGAACCTTAAGGGTAGGGGTTTTGGATCGTTAGCACAGCGCTGTTTCCAAAAACATTTGGAAATGGCGCTTTGCTCTAAATTCCATCTAAAACCCACGTTAACCCGAAATTAGGGCCATATTGTATCTCCCTGCTTATCGTTTAAAATGGTGCTAATTTTGCCCCAACCAATCAGATCCTATTTAACATTTGAAAGCTAACATCTGATTGGTTGGGGCAAAATTAGCACCATTTTAAACGATAAGAACTTTTATTAAATAACCCTGTAAGTTTGTAAAATATACTCTAGTGAATAATATTTGTAAAATGCACACAAGTGATATCTGTAAAATACACACTAGCGAATTAAATTTGTAAAATACACACCGGTGATTTATATTTGAAAATACACACTAGCAAATTATCAGGGAGATTCAATAAAAGTTCTTATCATTTAAAATGGTGCTACTTTTGCCTCAACCAGTCAGATCTTATTTAACATTTGAAAGCTAACATCTGATTGGTTGGGGCAAAATTAGCACCATTTAAAAACGATAATAACCCTGAAGAACTTTTATTGAATAACCCTGTATGTTTGTAAAATAGACCTGCTGCTGAATACTTTGGCTGCTTAAACCTGACTTAACCCCATTTTACCAATAAACTTAATTATGATTAAAATGAACAAGCAAACACACAAAACTTTTTTGGGTGAAAAATGGCCACAGCTTTATTGACACATTATAACATCATGTGATCAATTAATTAGCCAATTTTTTAATTTATGCATCCTTGCATATTAATTAGATGTAAAAACCCAACTAGCCGTAGCCAATGCTAAATGCCAAGCCTCTGGATCCCCAGAGGGCATGTAACGGCTCCCACATAACCTCTGCAAGGATGCCCCCCTGCCACCAGGAGTTGCTGTACGCCTACATGGAACTCCGTCCGCCACCCAACAAATACAGTGCCTGCTCAATTCCATCCTGCAAGCCTGCCAAAAAGATATCATTCAGGTGAACCCCGTCCTGCCTCATCAGGGACCTGTTATCGGCCTTTCAACTGGCGATGCCTGACTACTACACCCCCTTGGGATCTCACGAATCTGGAGATTCTAGTATTGAGAACCCTCGTGGCCTTTTCCACCTCCCCTTGATCTTTTGCCCCTTGCCAGTGCACTCTAGGAACAACCTCTGACCATACCAATACCAGCTCTCCAAATAAAGGGCGGAAAATCTGTAAATCTGCCTTTATTAGGAATAAAAGGTCAGATAGGTGGTTTCGACAGAGGTCGTTTCCCCGCGACGTGAATAACCAATACTGTGGGCCCCGGGTTGGCTCTGCTGATGTTCACTACTTCCAGCAGCACTTGACTCCAAACTAAACCCCTAATCCCTTTCCAGAATAGAGAAGCCGTTTGGAATCCCAAGTTTCTTCCTCCGGGTCGTGTCTCTGCTTTCTGTGCCGCCCAGAAGAGATACGAGTGTCCCACTAGCCAATTCGGGACGTATGTACCTCGCCACGCAGTTAGATCTCCACCTCCCTAGCCTGCGAACCCTATCCTCGGAAAAACCTAAAGAATATGCCTCTGTCGCTGCACCTATTCTGAAAGAATGAGTGCGAATTCATATGGTTGAAGACCCAACTGACCTAGGGCTTTACGTAGTATTGCCTCAAATTGATAACGAGACAATGGAAGGCCATCCTGGTGGGCTAGGAATGACACTGATGGGGATCTAATGGCTTCAAAATTAGCAATTGCTTTAACTGGGTACCACGGGGACGACAGGGGGAAAATCAACTCCCTTCACCAAAAGGGTCTGTCTTAGATCTCTTTATCCTGACCCTTACTGACGATTGCGTGACAAATATATCGTCTGCCAACAAACCACCCGGTCGTTTTGAACTGGCTGATACCAACTCGCCCCAAAAAATGTGAAACTAGCTTCAAATAGTTTTGCCTCATAATCAGAATTGCACAACGTATGTAGCATTTCCACAAGCCTTAAAAGCAGGTTGAAAGTAATCAGCCACTTGGCATTATTAGCCACCTGTTCTTTTTTCCAACCTTTTAAAATGGATTTAACAATTAATTCCTTGGAGACGTCTCTCCACCCGAACATTCTGAAAAAGAAAGACAAACCTGCCATTCTTCGTTGGGCTACCAAACCCGAGGAACCTGCAGATCTCAGGTGCTCAAGGTAATCTAGAAGAGTTTGCAATCTAGCATGAGAGTTACTATTAATATCTTTCTCCTTGGCGAATTCTAACCATTCTGACCAAGCCTTATCGTGACTGGTCCAGGTGGAAAGAGCGACCGATGATCGGACTAGCTGCATCAGCTGTTGTCTATCAGCCCCCAAAGGAAGTCTGGGCATTCCTGGCCTAGCTGGTTGGCTTCTGGGTGCAGGCGGTGAAATTCTTCCCACTGAAAACGAGACAGAGCATCCGCAGCACAATAAAGAACACCTGTTTAGCTCTATAGGACACGTTTGCGTTCCAAGCACTTTAAAACTAAATATCTAAGTAAAGATAGAACCGGTAAAGAGGAACTCGTCAAGTTGTTAATAGCATATACGACACTCTCATTGTCCGTCCAAAATCTGATCCTTTTATTTTGGACTTTCTCCCCCCATAGTTCAATCTCCACAACAATGGGGAAGAGTTCAAGGAGAGTGAAGTTTTTGCAATGATTCCCTTCTTTCCAAGATGTGGGCCAGGCTGCAGCGCACCAGCTGCTGCCTAGAATAGCCCCGAAACCTACGGAGCCTGCAGCGTCCGTGAAAAGTTGTAATTCGGTATTGGTTTCTTCTTCATCTTGAAAACAAGTTCTACCATTGTAATTAGATAAGAAGGCATGCCACACCAGTAGATCATTGCGTAGTTCCCTAGTTATTCGTATGTGGTGGTGAGGTGCGAATACGCCCCCCGGGAGGCTAACGATATTCTCCTGGAAAAAACCCTCCCCATCGGCATGACCCTACACGCAAAGTTCAACGAACCCAGCACTGATTGCAACTGTTTATATGTAACTTTCTTAACCTGTAGGAACATTGAAATTGCGTCTAGCATGCCTTGAACTTTGTCTGTTGGTAACCTAAACTCCATCTTAATTGTATCTATCTCGATACCCAGGCCAGGAAGAACAACAACGTTACTGGGCCCACCGTTTTTCATCTGACAGGGGCACCCCAAACTTGCACATTAAAAAACAAAAAGAGTTTAACAAAAAGGAACAATAATTAGAGTTAGCCGGGCCAACGAACAGAAAGTCGTCAAGATAATGTAAAACGTTTAAGGAATTGGTTTCATACGAAATAGCCCAGTCCAGGAATAAACTAAATATTTCGAATAGGGAACAGGATATGGCACAACCCATGGGGAGACATCTGTCATAGTAGTACATACCTTCCAATTGACAACCCAGTAAATGAAAACAGTCCGGGCGTCGGAAGCAGACGGAAGGCCGCCTCAATATCTGATTTTGCTAACAGCGCCCCCACCCCAGCTTTTCTTACCAAATGTATTGCCATATTGAAAGAAATGTAGGAGACAGATGACTCCTCCTTAGAAATGCCGTCATTCACCGAGCCTCCATTCGGGTATGATAAGCGATGGATTAAGCGGAATTTACCGCTCTCCTTCTTTGGCACTAAACCCAAAGGGGAAATCCTGAGATTGTAAAAGGGGGGCTCGGCAAACGGGCCCTAGCCTAACTTCCGCCACCACCTTTTCCCTGGCCACTTCCGGCATATCCTTAACCGACTTTGGGCGAACTTGGGTAACTCTGAAAACTTAAAAGGGATTCTGAAACCTTGTCTAAACCCCTCCCTGATGAGCTCTGCTTCCTACCTCGCCAGGTATATTTCTTGCCAGTGCTCCATTGCCTCCACGTTCACTCGCGTCCGGCTGCCTATTCCACCCAGTACGTCTTGGGGCTGTCCGGGATTTTTAAAACACTTTGAGGCGGAGTGACTGCCTCCACCACAAAAGGAGCAAGCGTGTTTAAACTTGCAAGCGGCCCCAAACTTGCAGTTGCCCTCATTAAACAACCAGCAGGAGCCGGTACTCTTGGCTCCGGAGGGCTGAAAAGTACTGGTTGAGGGCATCAAGCTCTGACCTGGGGATGTCCCTACTTGTGCCCTCTGAGCCAACATGATTCTTAGCCAAGAATCGGTGGCCTTAAAGTTCCAGCCCATTACTGGCCTTACTGCTAAGCGCCGCCTGAACTCTTCGTCATACTGGCGCCACGCAGTCCTGCCATGTGTTTTGTACGCTCCGAATATCATGTCCAAGTACACAAATAATTTGGAGCATTTTTGAGGGGCTTTCTGACCGATAAACCTGGCCAACACACAGAAGTGAGGACGGAAAAATTCCCCTTTTTCCGTCCTCACTATCTCTTTGTTGACAGTTACCATGATCTGTGTAATCAAGGATCATATGTCAACAAAATCGTTCCGCCATTTTTTTTCCCATTTATTTCCCCAGACAAATGTACCCCCAGCGGGCTAATCCCGCAAAAATAGGATTCCTTCAGAGCCCCACTGAAGGAACCACGGGCTCAGGCAGGAGAACTGTCACTCCCCCTGGGGCTGGGCTCACAGTTGGCCCAGCTGGCATACCTCAATTTTGCCCATTAGGGCCCATAAGACTTGCACCATCTCACCCCCATCACCCCGCTGGTATTACCCCAAGCCCCAGCACAGGTGTCTCACCAGTTCCAGCCGACTGCACAGCACTGGTACTCGCCCCTTCGCGCCCATCTGAAGTCACCTGTTTTGGACGCAGCCCCTCTCATTCTGTAGGAAGCTCCCTCCTGGCGTCACAATCAACCAGTGCTGGCGATGACCTCCTGCTTCTGCCTGATGTGGATGAGCGAGATGCCCTTGACCTCCTACCTCTGGAGCGGGATCTGCGCCGTCTACTGGTCTCGCTTCTGCTCTGTCCTTGCGCAAACGCTGTAGACTCATCACTACTGTCTGAGGAGAAATACCTGCTCCTCTCTTTTCCCATGCCTATGACTACTTCCCTCTCTCCTAGGTGGCTCCTCTCTCTAGATCGCCTTCTCTATGAGACTTCCTTCCGCCCTCGTCAGACACCACTTCCTGCCTTATTGGCTGGGCGTCCCGAGTGCTGTCCCCTGCTTGGGTGGGCGTTCTGTGCGCCCAGAGGCCGGGCCCTCCCTGCCTCTGGCTCTCCCTCTACTTGCTGCTGGTATTGCAGCCATGGGCGCATTGGGCTCCTCTACCCAGGGCAGGCAACGGGCACGGTGGACCTCAACCCTTGTGAGTTGAGAGGGATGGATGGTGTTGAAATCCTTCAACAGCCCTCCGTTGCTGCCCTGTGCCTGTCCACCCCCCGCCCCCCGTGGTCTGCAATAAGAGTGTGGGGGACTGGGACTCAAACGGACAGGGGCAGTGGGCCTGCCGGCTATCCAGCTGGCAGTCTAGTCTGGGGCCTTGCCCTAGCAGGGGGGTTACCAGCCGGTGTACCCCCCTCCAAAATACCCTGCAGCCACCCAGCCCCTCCATGTTGACCCTCTCCCTTACCCTCCTCCAACATCTGGTCAGCCTCTGCCATCCTCAATACTCCTAATCTCACTGTATTGCCTGGTTGTTTTGTGTTGCTCTGAGCAGGAGAGAGAGAAAACCTCCTCCTGCTAGCAATTTCCAACAAAATGGCGCCCGCTGCTCGTGGCCGCCGCCCTTTTATACCAGCAGTGACGTCACCACTGACTTTACCGCTCCCCGCCCCTTCCCGACTCTCGCAAGCCCACCACGCCAATCCGCGAGCGCGTCGTACGTAATGACGTCACGCGCTTGGCCGCGTCCGGACACCCACCCACCCAACAGGAAGGGGGCGAGCCGCATCGTAGCCACGTTGGACTACAACTCCCAGCATCCACCGCGGGGAGGGCCGCCGCAGGTCAGCCCCTCCCCCCCTAACCCGGGTCGGAGCTACCACACTCTAGTGAATAATATTTGTAAAATGCACACAAGTGATTTTGTAAAATCACACTAGCGAATTATATTTGTAAAATACACACCAGTGATTTATATGTGTAAAATACACACTAGCAAATTATCAGGGAGTTCAATAAAAGTTCTTATCGTTTAAAATGGTGCTACTTTTGCCTCAACCAATCAGATCTTATTTAACATTTGAAAGCTAACATCGATTGGTTGGGGTAAAATTAGCACCATTTTAAACGATAAAACTTTTATTGATAACCCTGCAAATTTGTAAAATATACACCAGTGATTTATATTTGTTAAATTTACACTTTTGAATTATATTTGTAAAAGACAACTAGTGATTTATATTTGTAAAATACACACTAGCGAACCTTATTTGTAAATACACACCAGTGTTTATATTTGAAAAATACACACTAGTGATTTATATTTGAAAAATACACACTAGTGATTTATAGTTGTAAAATACACACTAGTGAATTATATTTGTAAAATACACACACAGTAATCATATTTGTATAATATACACTTGTGAATTGTATTTGTGAATTGTAATGACTGTCACGCGCTTGGCCGCTCCGGAACTACCCACCCAACCCAAAGGAAGGGGGCGGAGCCGCATCGTAGCCGCGCTGGACTACAACTCCCAGCATCCACCGCGGGGAGGGCCGCCGCAGGTCAGCCCCTCCGGCCCCCTAACCCGGTCGGAGCTACCACACTCTAGTGAATAATATTTGTAAAATGCACACAATTGATATTTGTAAAATACACACAGCAAATTATATTTGTAAAATACACCCAGTGATTTATTTTGTAAAATACACACTAGCAAATTATCAGGGAGATTCAATAAAAGTTCTTATCGTTTAAAATGGTGCTACTTTTGCCTCACCAATCAGATCTTATTTAACATTTGAAAGCTAACATCTGATTGGTTGGGGTAAAATTAGCACCATTTTAAACGATAAGAACTTTTATTGAATAACCCTGCAAATTTGTAAAATATACACCAGTGTTTATATTTGTTAATTTACACTTTTGAATTATATTTGTAAAAGACACACTAGTGATTTTATATTTGTAAAATACACCACTAGCGAACCTTATTTGTAAAATACACACCAGTGATTTATATTGAAAAATACACACTAGTGATTTATATTTGAAAAATACACACTAGTGATTTTAGTTGTAAAATACACACTAGTGAATTATATTTTAAATACACACAAGTAAATCATATTTGTATAATATACACTTGTAATTGTATTTGTGAATTGTATTTGTAAAATACACAATAGTGAATTAAAGGGCATGTCCACCCCCAAACTATAAACTATATAAACTGCCCACCAGGAGATAGCAGAGTCCATATAGGACTCTGCCTCCACCTGGCCTCCGGGAAGTTTGGCATGCGTACTGCAGCTCTTATCTCCCTCCCTCCCCCTCCCTCTCAGGATTCCCTCCCCCTAGTGTAAAACCCTTTAGATATATGATTCCCCCTGTCACCCCAGCCCCAACTGCTCCATTTTTATTCTTAGAAAGTGTCCCAAACTTTACTTACCTTCCCTCTTTACCCCCGCCGCAATTAACTCCCGGCAGCCCGTCCGTGATTGTCTGCCGCTCACAAGCAGAGGGCCGCAGCACGGCGGAGGAAAGAGGGGAGGTAATTAAGTTTGGGGAACTTTCTAAGAATATAAATAGAGCGGTTGGGGCTGGGGGGCAGAGGGAATCATATATCAAAATAGTTTTTAAGTTTTAAATTTGTATAATAAACACTAGTAATTGTATTTTTAAAAGACACACTAGTGAATTATATTTGTACAATATACACTAGTAATCAAAGTTGTATAATACACACTAGTGAATTATATTTGTATATTATACAGTAGTGAATTATATTTGTATAAAACTACACTACTGAATTATATTTGTATTATATACACCTGAATACCAACATTGTATAATAAGCACAAAAAAATGATTCCCAAATCTTAGTTTAATACCATGTATGTATAGCTTTAATTAATATGTGACTACAAATTCTCCATTTGTACTGCTCCCAACTTACTTTCCAGTTAAATATATTTTCCCCAATCACCAATCCCACTCCATTCAGCTCTGCCTTCTTGTTCATCTTCTATTCTGCTAGCCCTTTCTAGTAATTTAATTGTGCCCTATTAGATTCACGCATTCAATGTAGACTGGGAAAGCCTGTTCTACTGAGGCATAGTGATGGCCCAGTTCGCGGATCCGAACCCGGATCCGCGGCGGATTTACCTCGTTCGCAAACGGCGGATATTGCGGATTTCCGCCTTCCAAACTTTTCCGAACCGTTGTTTTAAAAATTTTTAAATTACGAGGATTTCTCGTATTTTCGAAAATACGGGAAAATACGAGAAATCCTCGTAAATTAAAAATTTCACCGATTTTTCACATTTTTGGACGGAGCAACCCACATTTTCGGGTCTGTATTTTCGAAGAATCCTCGTATTTTTGAAAATTGACGTATTTTCGAAGAATTCTCATATTTCGAAGAACAGATTTTGCCGAATTTTCATTTTAATAGGTTTTAATGGGTCCGCTCATTCGAAAATTGCGGATCCTCGAGTGGACCGGTTTTGGCGAAGTTTGACATCTCTACTGAGGCACATAGTTATCTAAAGGTGCCAATAAATCTATAGAACAAAAAACAGAATTACTGGATTTCCATGAGGTCAGATTTCCCAGAATTGACATTAGACCTTGTTAAAGATAACACACAAAAAAGGCTACATAGTAACATTATAATTAAGGTTGAATAAAAAAATATGTCCATCTAGTCCAACCTTTACATCCTACTCTTTAACCAATACCTAACAGTTGATCCAGAGAAGGCAAAAAAAAAACCAGCTAAAAATGGGAGGAAAAATCCTTCCTAAATCCAAATGGCAACTGGAAAGTATCCCTGATCAAACATAACTACAGAATATGTATTAATTCCAGTAATTCCCAATATTATCATTATTATTATTTTTGTTTAGAAACTTATCCAGCCCACTTTTAAAGCTATCCATGAACTGCCATTACCACATCTGCTGGAAGACTTTCCACAGTTTCACCGTTCTCACTGTAAAGAAACCTTTCCTAACCTGAAGATGAAACTTTTTTCTTCTCCAATCTTAAGGATGTCACCGTGTCCTCTGACAATGCCCCAGAGAGGTCCTTATATGGCCCATTAATGTATTTGTATAAATTGATCATTTCCACGCTAGAGATGGCCAAAACTACATAGTTTTGTTCCGTTTTCCGATTCCCGGATCTCGGGAAAATCCTGAAGATCTGAAACGGAACAAATTTTCAAAAGATTTTCAAACATACGAAGATATTTTAAATTTTTTTCGAAAATAGCTCCTAACATTTGAAAACCGCATATCTGGATAATCCGTCCGGATTCAGAAGGATCTTTTGTATTCGGAACCGAGGGGTTCCATGTCGGATCCGGGTTCGGGTCGGACCCAGATCCCATCTCTAATCCCTGACACTTCTCCAATGAATGCTCTAAGTTGTCTAATCTGCCTGCATAGTCAAGCCCCTCCATTCCCCTTATTATTTTAGTTGCCCTTCTCTGGATTCCAAAACTGCACCGCATACTCCAAATGTACCTAACTTGTGCCTTGGGAGAATAAATTTTTTTGCCTTGAATCTATCCCCGCTTCATACAAACAATATCTTGTTAGCTCTCACTGTGGCCGCCTGACATTGTTTTCTACAGCTAAAGTTTCGTACACACGTGTGATCCCGGTGTTATGAACGTGGCGTGTATGGGTATTTTCTCAGGTGAAACGGCCATTTAGTCTGGGATCGTTGCCCAACTGGCCAGGCGGATCTTCGAAAGAGCGCCTGTTTCGGCTGAGAAAGTGCCCATACATGACACGATTTTCAGGCCGTTCATACTCATCGTGTGTAAATTTGTCTGGCACAATCTATTTCTCATAAATCTATGCTGACTACAACTAATAAGATCAGTTCTATAGACAGTCAAGTATATGATCCTGCAACAAAGTTTCCAGCACCTTCCCTACCACTAATGTTAGGCTTAAAGTTCTATAGTTTCCAGGCTGGGAACAGCTACCCTTTTTGAATATTGTTATTACATTAGCTTTTTTTCAATTTAGAAGTGTAATTTTTAATATCCCTTTAAAAGCGCCCCACTTCTGCTCAGTATCCTTACCTAGGAACAATTCCCCCCAGTCTAGGAGAAGAAGTGATTACAGCATAAGATAACTTTCTAAAACTAAACATTTTGTTTACCCCATTGCACTTCATGATCACCATTCCCTATATTAAATGACACTAATCATGATCACTATCCCTATATAATTACACTATACATGATCACTATTCCTATATTAAATAACCTATATCATGATCTATCCCTATATTAAATGCACATATCATGGTCACTATTCCCTATATTAATGACACTATATCATGGTCACTGTTCCCTATATTAAATAACACTATATCATGATCACTATTCCCTATATTAATGACACTATATCATGATCACTATTCCCTATATTAAATAACACTATATCATGATCACTATTCCCTATACTAAATGACACTATATCATGGTCACTATTCCCTATATTAAATAACATTATTCATGATCACTATTCCCTATATTAAATGACACTATTCATGATCACTATTCCCTATATTAAATACACTATATCTGATCACTATTCCCTTACTAAATGACCTATATCATGGTCACTATTCCCTAAGCTTCCCATTACCTTCATCTCCAAAATGAGCTCAGGGCTATTAGATATCACCAGATCCAACATCGCATTCTGTCTAGTAGGAACTTCTACCATCTGTGAAAGAAAATGCTCATATAGTAAGTTAAGAACTTTATACCTTTAGAGGTGCTGGCAGTTCCCTTACTCCAATCTATGTCAGGGTGTTAAAATCCCCCATACCAAAACATGGCCCCATAACATCTTTTAAATATCTTTTTTCGCTTTATTGCTGTTTTTTTTAATACAGTTTCCTCTTTAATATGTATTTATGTTGCTTAAAACTGCTTGAAGGTTTTTGTTTAACAGTGAATGACCATTTAATTCACATGCTGGTTTACCTGAAATAAATGTTCTTAGTAGTCCCCGGTAGTCACCATGTTAGAACAACATGATTGTTTATGTAAGAAAGAGAAGCCAGCAGGGGATAAGCAATAAGGCTTTGCTGGTATAAATGCTTTATATACAAAACTCTAGGCTAAAATTATTTTGACAAAGTTTACATTTGTTATTCTGAATCAAGCTGAATTGATATGTTTTAGAATTATTCTACTCGCTAGGAGTAAAAAATACATTTCCAGACATGCATTAATAATATATATAATATATTAGTAGGTATTTTCATGTCATATCCAGAGTTTGTCTTTAGCGAATAGATATATGAGTGCTGCCACCATTGCTGCAGGCTAAAGGTGTGGAAGGTCAGCCTGTCAGTACTTATTTGATGCAGTGTGCAGCATATGGTCTGAGTACTGACAGACTGAGACACAGAGCTTGCTTTCCGATTGGCTAGATTGTGGCTGCAGAGACAAACCACAAGAGTAAAAAGAAAGAAAACTGGGCACACCATTCTAAAGCACACTAATTTATTTAGTCATAACAATTGTGACGTGTCGATGTGGGGGCACACCTTCTTCACACAAAGCAACACTTAATTCACAAAGTATTTCTTTTTATATGTGACGAAATAGAGCCAGGTCCTCTGGTGCCATAAATGTAAAAACATATATAAACATCTAAAGCATAAATGCTAAGCAAGCATGTAAACAAAACAAAACAGCCATCTGCAGTTCAGATGAGGACAGGAGTACCCAGGGTGAGGACTGAGCAGTTTAGGTCCTCTATTAATGTGTGCAAGTATAGAATGAGGGGAAGGTGGTATTACTGTCCTTTAACCCTCAAATTAGATTTTCTACATAAGAGAGCATTCTGAAGTTAAGCAAAGTTTGAAATGAAGATATAACTATTAGTCCACTATCCACGGCTCCCACTGTTGCTGGAATATGGTCTATGATTAGGTGTTTGATAAGGGTGAGTCAAGGTTTTGAACAAACCTGATTCTATTTTGTGGTCTGTGGTCATAAACTAATGACTAGGATCTTGTCACAGCTTTATGTGCGTGGACCTTCCAGACTGGGGTTACCTTGATGTGGTTGAACGCTTTTCGTTCATGTGATCACAGTAATGTATACTAAAACCCCTTTGTTTATAATGTATGCCAGTGTGCAAATATATTGTATGGGACCCAGGAATGTGCATTGATTATTCTTTCTTTGTTTGTATAAATGTTGAATGCAAACATATCCATATTCCATATATCACAAACACTAAAGATTCCATACTGGGGTTACCTTGACGTGGGTGGAGGCTTTTCACTTTTATGCATAAAATTGTAACTATAACCCCTATGTTAGTACTGTTTGTACTAGCACATATATTATGACATTGTATGGGGCCCAGGAGTGCATTGATTATCTTTCCTTTGTTTTTATAATGTTTGAACAGATCAGTAACTTCCACTAAATGTAGTTGTAATTTAGCCTAAGCAGTGCTTCCACAGTCATGCACTTTTTAGAGATACACACCTAATTAAAAAAAAGGCTGCATCTTTTTAAATGATTTTTTTCCTCCTGATTAATGTGTTTGTTTTTTTAATACAGTTTCCCACTTTACTATTTATTTTACTTTGTTTTTAACTGCAGAAGGTTTTTGTTAAAGTTAATAACTGTTTAATCACATGCTGGTTTACCCAAATAAATGCTTTTAGGGGTTCCCAGTTATTCACCATGTTAGAACAATGATTGTTGAAGAGATAGAAGCTAGGTAAGGGTTTGCTGTTTTTTTGATCCACAAAATTGCTTTATCTTATTAGGTTTGGGGGGGGGGGGGGTATGGAGCACTCATGGGACCAGAAATATCTATGGTTATAAAACAAATCTGATTTCATTTTGAAACCCCCAGATTTGGCAGAACTTTTACAAATTCAAAATCAAAATATTAATTGAAAATTGAAAAGTTGAAACTGAAAAATCCTGTCGAGTCAGTAAAGGGCAGTCAAAACTCAAAAATCGTTGTCAAAAATTCCACTTCAGTTGGGTTTGAATCAGATTTTCGGAATCATTTACAGACACAAACTCACCAGTTTTGTCCATCTTTAGGGTTTAAAGGGTATCTCCACTCCAAATCTACTTTTTTCTGTAATGTAGGGACCCCCTCCCAACCCTAACCACCAGGTTTAAAACGTAAAAAAGAAAACAGACTTACCAACCTTCCTTCCCTTGCCTCTATTTCTACTTCCGGTAACAGAGTAGCAATAGGGGCCGGACTGGCAGCCGCATCTGAGATTAACAGATGTGGCTGCCAGGTATTGAGAGACCCAGGGAATGAATGTTGGTAAGTCTGTTTCTGGCACTTTTCTTTAAGTTTAAACCTGGCAGTTTAAAAACTAGATTTTTTAAACATTACCAGCAGAGACGAGGGATCTGGAGGGAGGAGGGCTCCACTGTGCATGCCAGAGTCCTCTAGAAGGACAGGAAAGGGGCAGATACCTTTTTACACACAGGAGGGCTCCTACTCTTCACTGGACTTTGATAGGCACTGAGGGACAACCATAAGGAGCTGCAAAAAAAACTAATTGGGTCCCACTAAGTTAAAAAGAATCCTTAAGTTTCTTTGCAGCTTCTTTTTTCATGCAGTTTGGTCTATAGCCTATAGTTTAAGCCTACTTTCATAACTGTGGCCAGCTTAGTAATGCCCTATTTTTCCTTAAAATATTTTTTATATATCCCACACACTGTATAAAACCTTTTAAACAACATTTTAACAAAGAACACCTGTAGTCTAAACACATTCATCTTAAATTATACCCCTGAAACTGATTGCTAACCAAGATACACCTGTAAACTTCTTACTTCCTCACTCTTTTTTTCACCTTTCCCAGTGGGGCAGCATGCTCATGCTCATTTTACAGGGAATTGGGGAGCAGGCCAGTTTAGTTTCCTTAAATCTCTGGGCAGGAAGAGGGTTAAAATATAAGTGATGAACGAGTTCCTGTAGAAATCGGTTTACTGCTTTCAAGAAACTTGTTAGAATTAACTTTCAATGCCAAATGATACGCTGGAAGAAATGTGTTTTAAACCAGTTTCCAGTAAAACAAAATTCTCTTTGTAACTATACAGAGAAGTGCAAAGTACAAAAAGAGTTGGAATTCTGGAGCTGAACAAATAAATAAATGCAAAAAAAAAAAGATCAGTACAATGTTCCAAGCCAAAAACATGGCACTACAGCATAATTCACTCAGTAATGTGATTTTGACCAATTTAAGAAGGATAGTGTTGTACTGGAAGGACGTTGGATACTTCAGTGGAGTAAGCTTTATTTTGGTGTTATACTTGGATCTGGAATTTTATTATATCCCCTGGATCTGTTCTATTTTATTCTCGACTAAATGTTGGGATTGCTTTAATGATATGGACTTCCTGTGGCATTCTATCAATATTAGGGGCTCTGTGCTTTGCCGAACTGGGAACAACTTTCCCATCATCCGGTGGGGAATATTTTACATCAAACGGGCCTGGGTCCAGTGCCTGCATTTATTTTCTTGTGGACATGTATTATCTTTATCAGACCAGCTCTAATCTGTTCAAGCATTAATGTTCTCTGAATATTGTTATCCAACCATTTTATTCTCCCTGTCCTTCCCCAACTATCATTAAAAAAATCACTGCCATTGTGGTTATTTTAATAGTGGGAATCATTAATTGTCTGAAAGCAAAATGGGTTGTTTTAATGCAAAACATATTTACAGTTCTTAAGATGGCTGCCCTAAGCGGTTAAGTAATTAGCGGAATTGTACATTTGGCCACAGCAAAACCCAGCATTTTCACCACCATTTGAAGGAAACATACCTAGCGTGTCGCAAGTGCGGAGGCTTTTTATCAAGGGATGTTTGCATTTGGAGCTGGAATTCTCTGAATTACTTTATAGGTAGGTTACTTTGTGTAATAATATTTGATATAAAGAGAAACATGTTTATATGTTTATAAGGGAAGTTCAGTGGAAATAAAATTATTTTTTTATAAATTAATTACTTGTCTCTGGTGCCATTCAGAAATAGGACATCATGTCCCTCCTTATGGAATATTTCATAATATTCCATAAGGAATATAATTTTAAAACCAACAAAGGTAGGCCCATGGATGTGGAGAGCACTCTTAGGCAATTTACCATTAGCAATTGTGTCCCATAGCCCTTGGAAAATCCTATAATTAAAGGGAGTGAACCAAATACCTATAAATATAAGGTGCTACTCTGTTCATGTTTTCATGTGTTAACCAGATCACTAACAAACCCCAGTAACTACATACTGGTGACGCGTTTATAAGGAGACCATGGTCCAAATTAAGCTGGTCACCCCTCCTGGAAATGGCTAATAATTGTCCACTTATTGTGAGAATTTATGTGAGCCTTGAGTTGCATGTGCAGATACTATATACCTGTTAATTTAAAATGTACTATTACATATAGTACAAGTGCTACTGATCTGACCTAAACATTAGGTGTGATGTGGCATTGACCACTTTTCACATTCACACAGGATTGTGTATTTTTTTCACAAAATGTATCTTATTAATTTGTGATGACTCTTTGTTTTAACCAAATGGACATTATATAGCCATTCCAGGAGGGGTGACCAGCCTCACTTTGGACCATGGTTCCTTTTATAAACGGTCCCATCTATGTAGTTACTGAGCTTTTATTAGTGATCTGCTTATTAAAACATGAACAGGATGAAGGGCTTTCACTGTCACTGTCCTAGAAATGTAATAGAGCAATAATGACTTCATCAATGCAAAGCGATTGCAACGAAGTGTAAACTATGACATAGTTAACAGCAGCTGGCCATTCCTACAACTTACCTCCCAATGTTGAGCGTGTTTCAGCAACTGCCTGGCCCGGTCTCAATATCGATCATAATTACAATGATAACATGACCCGCCCCGGGAACCTTGCTGGTAAAACTGCTGCTCCAATAAGTGCAAATACAAAAAGTGCACTAATATCTCATTGGTTTGTAGTGAAAATTTGGCTCACTTAGATGCACTACATATATTTTGAATGCCCAGTTTCTTGTTTTCTATATTTTGCGGCCTGCGACTATATATTGCACAGTGGTGTAGAAATAGCCGTTTCATTGAGTATAAGTGTCATTGATGATCCGACCCAGAACACCCATTCATTAACCAATAGTCGTCTGAAACGGCCTTTTCATAGACCATCATGTATCGTGGGTCGGGCCCAGTGACCGCATGTATGTACAATGTACCCAAGGTTCAGGCAACTAAACAGGAGGAATTGTCTGATTATACTAAACCAAAACATGAAATTAGTTTTCTTGTGTAGTGATTGACTTGAAATATACCTGCTGTATGGGCAAAAATATCTGTGAGTCTATCTGTGTATCAGAATGAGGCTGTGGCTTCACTGTGTCCAGGTCATCAAGATGAGACATTGGAGGAATGATGGGATATTTTTCTGAGACTATAAAAGCTAGAGAAAAGGGTCTCCCTCTCTTGGGACTTTCCAGCAACAAGGTGGGAGAGCTGTGCTGTTATCCGTGAAGGGGTACACTACCTGAGGGCCTGTTTTTCTGCCTGCATTTGTGTAAATAAGGGAAACACTGTACCTGCTCTTGACCTGGCTGGATTAATACCGATTTTCTGCAAAAGGAGCTCTGTCTTTCTAGACGGATTGTTCCAGCATCCACCATCCCAAGGATCACCTGTGCCCAAATGAATAAAGATAAGGAATTGCCATCCACTTCCCTGTCTGTGCATCATTAAGTAACAGGTTACCTTACAATATATACATAAACCACAGGCCTGCAACTGGTGTGGGTAGCGCTACCCAGGGACACTGGAGGCTGTAATGCTATAAGGTTATATGCTTTATTAAGATCGTATTGTACTTCACAGTATTTCACATATATATATATTTCAGCTTTTGTATATCTTTTGCCTACGTTATACTAAAAAGTCCTACTATGTTATATTATCTGTTGTTTTTGTGTTTTATTCTAAAGTTAATTAATGGTCCCACCAGGGGAGGTTATTATATTCCCAAGGGTGGGTGGAGGCACGCCAAATTAGACAGAACCCCCAGCTCTCCCATTGCGGAGGCTCAGGACCCTGTAGAGACAGTAGTGCCACCCCTCAGGTTATCCACTACACAGTGAATCAGAGGGTTACATTTGGAGGCACTGCTGAGATTTCTGAAGTGGAAAGTAAAAACTTTATCAAAATGCTAATATCTCAAAAAAGTTTACCATGGGCCTTATTCGAAGGTGCTAACCCACTACCATTTTTGCACTGGACAGAGTTCCCTGCAACCTAAGTGCCAATTTGATAGATGATGTTTTTGCCTATCATGACACATTACTGACCTCTCGTCTAATAAGCCGATAAGAATCAGGCTTAGAAGGATTTGTAGTTCTGCTGTGCCAAGCGAAACATGCCATGTGTGAAAACAAAGCTCCTTATTGCATCTTCCCTGTTGGTACTCACCCTTCAGGGTGTCCCTATTATTTTCCTATTTTCCTAGACCACCAATTCCACCCTAGACAGAACAATCTTTCCCAATCTTAGTTAAAACTAGAATGTCTCCTCCTTTCTATCAGCCCAGAAAAAAATTGATACTGTTGCTGACTCAAACTTTGCTTAAGTTAACTGAAATGTTCTCCCAGGGACTTTAATCAGGCCACTACTGCAAACTGAAGGTGTTTTCTGGTATTCGCCCCATACGACCCGGGGTAGGAAGGTTTTGAAGCCTGAAGTATAATGCTCTGTAGTGTCTCAGGAGTGGTCGTGTTCTGACGATGGCTAGAGGCAACGTATTATTGAGAGTTTACGATCTCCAGCTGCAGAGTTGGTGCGTCTACCAGAGACATGCATGAAAGTGCTACTGCCTGGGATTTTATAAAATCCTATCAGATCATTATAACCATATTGTGATCTTGAACAACTGAAAGCTGATTACACATGTGTCGACAAAGGAAGGAGAAGGAAATGCTTGTGAAGGTTCTCATTCATCCAGGTCATGGTATATCCGTTGTATTCAATTAGATCAACTGGACTTGAATGTAGTTCTTGAAGACGTTTCGCTAGTCATCCGACTGGCTGTTCTCAATTCATTCTGAATTGAGAAAGCCAGTCGGATGACTAGCGAAACGTCTTCAAGAACTACATTTCAAGTCCAGTTGATCTAATTGAATACAACGGATATGAAGGAGAGGAAGTGTCCAACTTTATTAACAGATTGCCATTGTCTTTGTCTCGCCTGTTGTACTATGGGCTATCCTCCCCAGGGAGGTAGATGCTATCAGAAAGAACCAGCTAGTTCGAGGACTACTTCCACATCACCCACTTTCCCCTATAACTAAAAGTGATGTTACTTGACAAGGTCCCCTCCTTGTCCGAAACTGATGGGGAAGTAAAAAAAACAGGAACAACATGAGTTTTGCAGCCCTAAAAGCATAAGAAAACTAATAAAGATGAAGGTATTTCTGGTGAATTTCCAGAGGTTAATGAACATCTTTTCCCGTCAAACTACTGAAATTACCATAGCGACACCTAAAGTTAAAGCAGCACCTTTTTTCAGGTCCCCTCCTGCTTCAGTGTAAAGGAAGAAATCAAATGTCCATTAGAAATGAAGATACCTATACACGTAGCTTGATGGTCTGTTTCCACCAAGAGATGTCATAAACCTTCTGAAGTGTGGGCGAAAATGCCTTTTCCCTCTGTACATAAATGGAGTGGCGACTACTCTGCTTTTTCGATACTGGATCACAGCTCACCATTATCTCTAGAGACTTCAACTGTAAACACCTTGACATCTCCCTTGAAACCTGCTGATGAGATGACTGTGTTTGGGGTTGGGGATGCTCCAGTTCACATGGATGGGTTATAGAGATAGAGGCCCATATCCCTGGGATAACATCTGACAAGGGACCCCCATGAAAGTTGTAGCTTATGTAAGTCCACTATATGGAGGGGGTGTTTTATCTCCGGTTATTATTGGCTCCAATGTTCCCAGATGTGGAAATGGCGTTTTTAAAGTTTTCTTCAACAACAGAGAACACACCTATATACTGATTGCAAGTGTCTCCTGAAGTTAAAGAAATGTTAAAATCTTGCACCAGAGTTTACTCAAGGATGGGTTAGCAACTACCTGGACCCCCACTAAGATACCCCCAGGGGTAGTGTGCAATGTTCAAGTGTTCATTGATATTTTGCCTGAATGCTGGGGAGAAGAAAGCTATTTCCTAGTTGAATCAAACACTGAAGATGTAACCAAAAATGGCTGGGAAGTCCTCCCTGAAAGGAAAGAAATGTCCTATGACTGATGAAGGTACCGTAAAGAATGTCACTGCTCATCCTGTAGTTATTCAACCCTGGCAACGAATAGCCTCTTGCTATCCAGTAAAGAAGTTGGCCAGCATACTGGATCCTTCACTGTAGAAGTTACAGATAAAAAAAATCCTTTGGAGTCTCTATTGCAAATACAGATTTGCCTGAAGAGTGGAGATCCGCCTCTTCATCTCTTTCCCAGAGACGGAGGGATTCTCCTCTGAAAGATGGACGTAGGGTTGCCAAGACAACGACACCATTCGTCTGAATAATTACCAACCTTTTCGAGAGAGGTCCCGAGAATTGCGCCAAGGAATTGAAGATGTTCGGCAAGTTATAAAAAAGATGAAAAAAAAAAGATAAAATAATAATATTGATTCCAAAGTCCATATGCCTCACCTACTGTGTATGTACGCAAGAAAGACGGTCGGTACGATTATGTGTCGACTACAGAACCCAACCGCGCACCATACCAGATCATATAATTTACCCAGGATAGAAGATATACTTGATGCTTTGAGTGGAGTTGCTGGTTCTCTGTCTTGGATTTAAGGTCCGGTTATTTCAAGTTTCCAATGAGTTCTGAAGATCAAGAAAAAACAGCCTTCATTGCCCTTTAGGTTTCTTTAAATTTATTGCCCAAGGTATTTCGGGAGCCCGCCCAGCACATTTCAGCGGCTTATGGAACAAGTGCTTGGTGACCTAATCCACGTGAATGTGTGGTATATTTAGATGACATCATTGTTTTGGAGCCACACCCGAAGAGCATGAAGAGCGCTTATAAAGGTCATTGATCGATAAGAGAAGAGGGCCTAAGCTATCTATTGATAAATGCAAGTTAGGCCGAACCTCAGTCAATATGTAGGGCATATGTTTCTGCAGAAGGGGTATCTACTGATCCGGCCAAAGTGGAAGCTGTAGTCAATTGGCCTCGTCCTGTAAATATAACTGAATTGAGATCCTTCCTTATTTTTTTTGTGGATTTTATAGGCGCTTTGTGGAGGGCTATTCAAAGCTTGCTAACCCCTTCATGATCTGCTTAAGGAGATCTCTTTAAATCCTAAATCTTCTGTTTCATCACACCACAAAGGTTCCTTTTGGAGAAAAATGGACTTCCACTTGTGAAAAGTCTTTCCTAAAGCTGAAAAATTGCTTAACCCGAGGCCCCTGTGCTGCCATATGCAGATCCCAATAAACCTACATTCTTCATGTAGACGACAGTTATGATGGGTTAGGAGGAGTCCTTCATCAGCAGACCCAACAGGGCTAAGACCTGTTGCTATATTAGCCGAAGCCTGACTCCAAGTGAAAAAAAATTCCAGTACAATAACTGGAGTTCCTGGCTTTAAATGGGCAATCGTAAAAGCTTCATGATTATGTATATGGAGTTCCTTTTGAAGTAAGGACAGACAATAATCCCCTTACTTAATATTAAGTACACAAAATTGGATTCCACAGGTTCATAGATGGTTAGCAGCTTTGTCCAACTATCAATTCACATTGAAATACAAATCAGGCCCAGAATATCCGGACAGAGGATTTATCAAGGCGGCCTGGATTGCCAACTTCTACCACTGATGAGGAATGGGAGGAATACCTGGGCCTGGTGTGACTGCTTTGTGCAATACGGCTGCGTGTTATGGGCAAAGTAAACTTCTCCGAACTTCGAGTTGTTGCCTCTTTGGAGCGATGCAAATTGTATTCCAAATCTATACAGCTATCCTGCTGCTCTAGGAGTAGATATAGCTCAGCAGTTGAAAACCAAGGATATGATAAATGCCCAACAACTCAACCCTTTAATTGGGCCACTAAGACAAGCTGTTATGAGAAAAGATCCTGCTGTATAAAAAAGACTCGACCCCAGGAGGGCCCCTATTTTCTTGCGGAATGGGACAAGTATATAATGGAGCAAGGACTTTATTACAGAGTTCTGTTGTACCATGATCACCCAGGAAGAAGGCAATTATTATTACCTCAAAGTACCGTGGGGTTATCTTGCGTAGCCTGCATGATCCCATGGGCATCTGGTAGTTTGAGAAAACATATGGTTTGATTCAGGATCGGTTCTTTTGGCTTCATATGAGAGAGACTGTAACTGACTATTGTCGCAGATTGTATCCGTTGTCTACAGGGAAAATTCTTCCTGTCCCCGTGCTGCCCCTATGGAACATTTACCAAGTGCCGGCCCCATGGATTTGTGTGCATAGATTTTCTCTGTATTGCTGATGATTCCAGTGGTGTGGGAAATATCCTTGTAGTGACGACCATTATACTCGCTAGTCACAAGCGTATCCACCAAGGATCAAAAGCTGTAACGGTTGCTAAGGTCCTCTGGGAGAGATTTTTTGTGAATTATGGACTACCTAAACATCTCCATTCTGACCAGGGGAGGGACTTTGAGAGTTTGTCTCATCAAAGAGTTACTTCACTTGCTGAACGTCAAAAGATCGCACACCACCCCTATCACCCTGAGGGTGATGCTCTACCAGACAGGTTTCAATCGCACTCTCTTAATTATGCTTGGCACACTGACTGTTGGTGGTGAAAAACATTCTTGGAGTCGGCATGTTGGGGCTATGGTGCATGCCTACAATTGCACCCGCCATGACCCCGTTTCTCCGCTTACTATCTTATGTTTGGGGAGAAGCCTATGATCCTATAGATTTTGCAACTGGGTGTCTCTACAGAGGAGTAGGCCATAGGATCCATTATCAGTATGTGGCTCGATTAAAAGAAAGTCTCCAAAAGGCCTATGTGTTTAGCTGAAGAAACTGCAGCTAAAACAAATGCAGGCAACAAAGATGTTTTGATGCCAAAATTCGCAATCTAGAGCTATACCCTGGCGACAAAGTGCTACTTTGGAATTTAGGAGTTGGTGCTAAACACAAACTGGCTGATCGCTGGCGCCAGGAATTATTTGAAGTAGTCAGCAAGCTGCCGGGAATTTCTGTGATATAATAATAAAGGACCTGAGGAAGGGTAAAATCTTGGCACACGAATCATCTCTTACCTGTGCCCCAACAAGCACCTGTTTCTGTAGAAGATGATGATCCTTATGATTCAGAAACAGACACCTTTGATTAGTGAATGACACCTGAGAGCGGATATTGACAGCAAACCATTAAGCTCAGGGAGAACTGGTACCATTCCTCAAGTGAATGGGGATACAAACCAAAAAAAGAATTGAACTCTGTTGGTGAATGGGACCCCCTCTAGGAGTTCCCTAAATCCAGAAACTCCTGTTTTTTCCCTTCCCCCCAACTTTTAAGTGAACCAATTAACCAGGAAGTCAAGGAACTTCTAGCATGGCTCCAAAAATGACTTTTTCACAACTACCTCTGAGCAACCAGGACTTCCACCATAGGGAGTTGCGGAGGGGAGTCGAGTTAGGCAGCCTCCCCCAGTCTTTACTCTACGACACTCGGGTGAACCTAGCATTGTTACTATAATCTGTGTCTTTGCAGAACTGATTAATGCTCATGCTAGGTTAATAAATTTGATTCCATGTATAGTTCACCTATTTCCTTCACAACAATGCCATGTAACCTGTCCAGGAGGGCCCGGAGAGACATCATTGTTTCTTGGTATTTTATTTATGTAATTATCACTTTTCATATTCTGGCCGGGAACGGCAGATTTTTTCAGCAGGGGGAGAATGTAGGGATTGACTTGAAATATACTTGCTGTATGGGCCAAAATATCTGTGAGTCTATCTGTGTATCAGAATGAGGCTGTGGCTTCACTGTGTCCAGGTCATCAAGATGAGACATTGGCAGGGAATGATGATATTTTTCTAAAAGACTATAAAAGCTAGAGAAAAGGGAGTCCTCCCTCTCTTGGGACCTTCCAGCAACAAGATGGAGAGCTGTGCTGTATTCCTGAAGGGTGCACTGACCCGAGAGCCTTTTTCTGCCTGCATTTGTGTAAATAAGGGAGACACTGTCCTGCATCTTGACCTAACTGGATTACTGACTTTCTTCGCAAAAGGGGGCTCTGTCTTTCTAGAGGGATTGTTCTAGCATCTCGCCATCCCAAGGATCACCTGTGCCCAAATGAATAAAGATAAGGAATTGCCATCCACTCCTGTCTGTGCATCATTAAGTAACGGTACTTTACAATATATACATAAACCACAGGCCTGCAACTGTGTGGGTAGCGCTACCCAGGGACACTTAGACACTGGAGACTGTAATGCTATATGGTTATATGCATTTTAAGATCGTATTGTACTTCACAGTATTTCACAATATATATATCAGCTTTGTATTATCTTTTGCGCTCGTTATACTAAACAGTCCTTACTTATTTATTATCTGTTGTTTTTTGTGTTTTATTCTAAATTTATTTAATGGTCCCACCAGGGGAGGTTTGATATTCCCAAGGGTGGGTGGAGGTACGCCAAATTAACGGAAAACCCCCGCGCTCTCCCATTAAGCGTAGGCTCAGACCGCCTGTAAGAAGACAGGTAGCCCACCCCTCAGGTTATCCACTACACAGTGAAATCAGGGGGTTTCACTTGGGGGAAAAGAAGAGAAGAACGGAGAGAAACCAGAGGTCTTCTCCTCTTCGCCCCTCTCGCCCCCCTTCCCATCCTCTCTTCCACCTCCCCTCCCCCCCCGCCCTCCCGCCTCGGCCCCCCCACTCTCTTCCCCTCCTGCTCTCCCCCGCTACCCCTCCTTTCTTCTTCCCTCGTCCTCCACTCCCCTCCCTCTCCCCTCTCCCCTGCGCACACCCACCGCCCGTTTCCCGCCCCACCACCCTTCCCTGCAGCCCCCTCCCCCCCCGCCCCCCCCCCTCTCCCCTCTCTTCCTCCCTCGCCTCTCCCCCCCCCCTTCTCTCCCGCCCCCCTCCCCCCCTCGCCTCTCCCCACACCCCCTCCCCTCTAGCCCTCCACCCCCCTATCCGCCCCCCCCGTCCCCCTTTCCCCCCCCCCACCCCCGCGCCTTTTCTCTTTCCCCCCCCTCCCTCACTCCCCCTCCCCCTCTCTCCCTACCCTTTCTTCCCCTCTCCCCCCCCCCCCCCCCCTTCCCCCCTTCCTACCCGCCTCACCCGCTCGCCCCCCCCCCTCTCCCCCCCCCCTCCTTCCACCCCCTCCCCTCCCCCCCTTCCCTCCCCCTCCTCCCCCCCACTCACCCCCCCCCCTCCCCCCCCCCCCCTCCCCCCCCTCCCTCCCTTTCCTCGCCACCCCCCCCCCCCCCCCGTTCCCCCCCCCTCCCTCCCCCTCCCCCCTCACCCCCCCTTCTTCTCTCCCCCCCTGCCCTTCCCCCACCCCCCCCTCCCCCTCCCCCCCCCCCCTCACCTCCTCCCTCCTCTCGCCCCCGCCACCCCCCCCACCCTCCCTCTCCCTCCCATACCTGTATTACTGTTGTTGTGTGGTGAATGGCCATTAGTACTCATTAGGCTCCTAGAGTCATGGACCCCGACTAATGATCTCTTATTTGTGTGGAAGAGAAGAACGAAAGAGAGATACATTTCCATTAAACTTTAGCTGGGTTACACACTGTTTCAATCTTTAAAAAAATGAAAGACAGAATCTATAAGATTTCATCGTTCCAAGTGTGGGCTACACCCCGCTCAGAAAATTCTCTCTATATAAAGTATAGGGGGATCGTTCATGACTACCAAACTCCCTAACCCATGGCTGTCCCTCCTGTACTTAGTAAAGGGGACAACCGCACGGCAGGTGTTTTTCCAGTAAGTAATGACCTTTCTTTCTCTACGCTGATATCAACAGCATTGCGTTTTGCGGGTGCACATAGTATCGGTAATGTGTGTTCAATAGCCTATAATCTTTACTATCATTCCTCAACCATTTAATACTATTACCACTACACACATCCATATGATTTTAGAAAACGTTTAACAAAGTTTGCACATTTTAAAAACATGTTTAATGCGCAAGAAAGCCACATCCGCAAACACTTTCTGATATTTTATGATAGAAGACACAGTGACAATCCTGTTTCCAGTTTTTTCTTGGACCAGAATCATATTCTGAAATGCAGCAAAGAGAAGAAACCGCAAAACATGAAAGAAGCGATAACAAGCGATATGACGTTTCCCAGCTACAGAGAACGTTAGGGTTTTTTTTGATCGCTTTTGTTATCTTGCAGGAACCATTGTGGGTGCTGGATCTTATTTCCCTATGGGGGCGTCCTACAGCATGCCGCCTTAATGTAGGAGTTGCATTATGCATATGGGCTGTCAGTGGAGTCTTACATTGATGTGCCCCTGTGCCCTCCTATGCTGAACTTTGTTTCTGCATTCCCAATACCGTGGTGAATATTATCCTTAACCGTGGACTCGGACCTTTACCGGCTTTCATATTCATTTGGACATTAATATTATTTATGAGAACGCTTCCATGCAATAACGGGCACTGGCCTTTGCAGAATACACCCTCGTCCCCAGTTTTCTTTCGGTTTCCCGTACCAGAACCTGGTTTAGGAAAATACTGCCATTGCTGTTCTTTGGCTTTTTGGGAATCATAAATAGCATGAGTTGTAAAGAATGAGCACTTGGGTTTCAGAAACATTTACAGTGTTGAAACTCTTTGGCTTTGCTCATTTAATTATATGTGGACTGAAGAACTTGGGATAAGCATAGAACCCCATGGATATTTTTCAAACACGCATTCAGGGGTCCGGTTCCAAATGCGCACAGATCAGAGTCCTTTCTTTTCTTCCAGGGTTTAATATGCATATCAAGGTGGAGCGGCTTAAACTACAAAAATTGCTGGTATGTATATATACGTTACTTATATATACAATAATGAAATGTTGAAAGGAGACAAAAAATTTTTAAGAAAAAAAAATAGCTTGCACTCTTATGCCGGCCATAATTGTATACTTACCTGCAACATTCCTGCAATGTTCCTGAAAAACTGCCTGTCCTAAATAGAATTACCCAACCTTGCTTTTTCCTTTAGAAACCTTAGTTCATGCCTCTGGAAAGCCCGAACCATACCACCTTTCTTTAAGGGCATGTCCACCCTTATCTCTAAAACTTTTGCAATATCATTAGTAAATATCTTCCCCCCAGCCCCAACCGCTAAAATAAATTTAAGAAAAGTGGTCCGCCCGATGTTTCTTACCTTCCCTCATCTCCTGCTCTCCCTCTCTCCCCCGACACCCTGGGCCCGGCCTCTGCTTGCAAGCCTGCAGCAGGGGGCGGGACCGTCATCGCGTCTGAGATTGGCTGAGAGACAGCCAATCACGACGGGGCTGCCGGCTTCCAGAATGCTTGGGGAGAGAGGGAGTCAGTAGAGTTCGGGGAGTCCTTTCTTAAAATTATTTTTTAGCGGTTGTGGCCTGGGGGAAGATATCCGAGATAGGGGCAAGGGGTTTTAATGGTAGGGGAGGGATCGGCAAATGGGAGGGAAGGGATGAAAGGGCTTTGCAAGTACCGCATGCCAAACCTTCTCCCGGAATCTGCTATCCTCCTGGTGGGCAGTTTTTGGACTTGGGGGGGCTACAGAGTAAACCATATGGAGCTGGGGACAACAAAAAAAAAAAAATTGGTGGGGGGGATTAATGTTTTGGGGGTGCATGCCCCTTTTTTAATTTACTTAGGTGGTTTTTATCTGGATGGTCATCAATTGTTTGGGTTGATATGTGTTTACCCATGACGCTAATGGTTCTGTACTTTTTTCGTACAGTGTCCATCCTACATCTGTCAGTGATGCTTTTGGGCCACAGGATCAGTCCTTTTTAATGTTTAGGTTTTGCTATGTTGTAGATTAGTGGATATAAATTTTACCCAGGAATATTTTTAACTGTTCCTTTCAAACGTCATCACATCCAGGGGCCAAAAATAGGATAACTGTGGGCTTGCAGATTAGACCGCGGCACTGCTACATGTGCAGATCAACTAAACTGCACTATTGAAAAACCTGACCCCTATACAGGATTCAGATTAGCAAGTTCCCACAATTTCTATCTGCTAGCTAATTTTGCCCCAACCAATCCAGATCTTATTTAACATTTGAAAGCTACCTGATTGGATTAGCATTACAATTATAAAAATAGAGTTTCAAGTTAAAGGGCAATTATTGCAACCCATGAAAATGCCAATCACATGCATGCCAACCACCGCTGTCAGACATGGGGTTTTACGGTCATTTTTTCTGACCAAAAATGCTCATTTAAAACAACAGGGCGTTATAGCAATCATGGTAACATACTACCTGTGGGGCTTATGATTAAAAGGTCCAACATTTGCCTGTGCTGTAAATTTGTACCGACCAATCAGATGTTAGCTTTTACTTGGGTTACTGCAGTTTTATAAAAACATTGATTGTTGCTGCAGATAAATTAGCCCAGGCAATGTATAATATGTTTAAAAGCAATTACTGATTAATAAGATTCATAGGAATATGGTATAATATGTAGACGGTCCCATGCGCTGCTAAAGTGCACATCATATCATCTGATCTGTTTTGTTACTTATGGCCATGTGTATCTGAACCATTAGTGACCATAAAGCTTGTATTTTATTATCGTTTAGCCATTACTGGTATCAACTTTACAAAACCTTTTTGTATTTCTTTTTCACATAAAATATTATACTTGCGGCTATCTTCCTTTCATTGCCTAAATATAACTGTTCCTTGTGGGGTCATGGAGCTATAGGGAAACTAGATCAATAATATGATATGTGACTGTAACTATTCTACTTTCTACATATATGTGCTAAAAATAGATAGTTTTCAGTAATATTCTTATGACTTTTTTTTCGCACAATTAGAACTTTGAGTTATAAAGCGAATTTGATTCCCACTACACTAACTTTCCCAGTACCATCTATCTGTCGCTGGCCATTGCAGAGTGCTCCCACAGAGACTGGCTTTGATAAGACACCTGGGGGTCCTCATTTTCCAAGGTTCTGTCCCTAACCATTGGTATCCAAGTTTATCCCTTACCATATTTATTCCCTTACATATATAGTTTGTTGTGGTTTTGGCTGCTATGATCATATTCGAGTGTGGCCTTATTCATATGGTGTTTAAAGCTGCGAGTGCTGAACGGGGTTTTCTTGGAGGGCTTTCCCTCACTTTTTGCTGATCATCTCCCCTGCAACGTACTTTTTTTAGATTATCGACGCATTAGTTATTCGATTGAGTGTGATCCATCATTTCCTTATTCTGATATTGCTCACCCACAACCTCACGTCGTATTCTCGATGTCCGATAACCCCCTGACCTGATCATATTGCGATAGATATTATGTAGTAATATCAATTGTAAAATACAATCGTAATAGAAATGGAACTTTGGCAAGGTTCCATTTGACAATTGATTTGAATTATCTCAGATCAAATGTCTAATTGTGTAATGTGTAATGCTGTCGTAGTGTATGGCCATCTTTAACTGTGACTTTAAGGCTGGGTACCACGGTAAGATTTTTTCCAGCTTTCCAAACAATATTGCTCTTTTTGGACCGATAGGCCCTAAAAATCGGAATGTGTTTTTTGGCCTTCCACGACCAATGGTTAGGATCCTGACTGCCGATCGTGGTGTCTTTCATGGCACTGCACAATCATTAAACAACTATGTGACTAATGCAATAAAAAGGTGTAAAGGTTTGTCATTCATTTTCCCAGTATTAAACCATGAAAGCTCATTGGTCGCTGCACATTAAAACACGTTTTGCACTTCTAATTGCATCAGCCCCTATGTGCATGATATAGAACTAATGTAACAAATGCAAAATATCCAAAAAGTAATAGTCGTGTGAATTTAGGCCTCACTTTAGATGCAACTACATATATTTTGAAGGTAGTCTATCATCTTGCAATGAATAATTATGCAGTTTTCTCAGAACCCAATGTAACTTGTATACATCCTGAAGATAGGAACATTATACTCAAATGTGACATTAGTTCTACAGACAATGAAACCCAAGACGGAGACAACTTGACCTCAACCAAACAGTTTACAATACATGATTTTCTTGGATCATTACTGTCTGTATTTTCTGCAGTAATAGGTCCCTGGGCCCTCTGCTTAACAACATTATAACACTCTAAACTACTTGTTTGGTGGTGGTGCATGGCCAATAATTACTCACTAGCTCCTAGAGTGCCTGGGCACCTACTACTGATCTTTATTGCATGATAAAGAACGAGAGATAGAGAGAAGTGATACTTCCCATCTTTAATTTAATTCATTTCCATTATTCATCACGCATTAAAGCTATGGTGAACACTATTTACCCTACACATACATGGGTTTTTAGAGAAAGTTTATTAAGGTTAATACAAACTGGGCAACATTTTAACAGTGTTTATGAGAAAGCAAAGCCACTATCGCAACACTTTTCTGGGAATTTATGATAGCAGAAACAAGTGACAATCCTGTTTCCGTTTTCTTTCTTGGACCAGAATAATATTCTGAAAATGCGCAAAATATAAGAACCGCAAAATCATGAAAGAACGATAACACAGCAGATGGCCGTTTCCAGCTAACAGGAAACGTTAGGGTTTTTTGATAGCTTTGTTTATCTTGCAGAACCATTGTGGGTGCCCTGGCTGATCTTTTTTCCCCTCGGGCGTCCTACAGTACGCTCAGCTAATGATGTAGGAGTTGCATTATGCATATTTGGGCTGCTAGTGGAGTCGATCAAGATGTGCTCCCGCTTGCTTGCGACTTGGTTCTGCATTCCCATATACTGGTGGTGAATATTATCAATTTAAAAACGTGGACTCGGACCTGTACCGGCTTTCCATATTCCTTTGGACCTTATATTATTTAGAGCCCCTGCTTCCAATGCAATACGGGCACTGGCTTTGCAGAAATACACCCTTTCGGCCCATTTTCTTTTTCGGATGCCCCGTACCAGAACTGGTTAGGAAATAGTTTGCCATTGCTGTGCTTTGCTTTTGGGAATAATCAACAATAGCAGGAGTGTGAAGATAGCACTTGGGTTCAGAACGTTTGACAGTTTTGCAAACTCTTGGCCATTTTCTTGCTCATTTAATTATAGTGGACTGAGAGAACTTGGATAATCAGAGAAACCCCAGGATATTTCAACACGCATTCAGTGGTCAGGTTCCAAATGCAGCACAGATAGCAGAGTCCCTTTCTTCCAGGGTTTATATGCATATCAAGTTGGAGGCGCGGGCTTAAACCTTACATTGCTGGTATGTATAACGTTACTTAGATTACAATAAGAATGTTGAAGGAGACAAAAATTAGAAATAGCTTGCAGTCCTTAGCCGGCCATAATTGTATACTATCCTGCAAATTTTCCTGCAAATGTTCTGAAAAACCTGCCTTTCCCAATATCCTGAATCTACATAAAGGTTTGTATGTCCTGAATACTACTGGACTTGCAAGGTAAGGGATTATGTCGCTTATCTGAACCATCATATAGGATCCAACGTTGAAATCGTTTGAAACAGTGAGTAAGTGTATGGCTGCCATTATCTTCTAGATCCTTTTTATGTTTATGATTTGAATCCATGTGTTTTTTATGTCCAATGAACCCGTTTCGTTATTTCCTTTCCATTTCTGATAGAACAGCTCACCACGGTTACTGAAAGCAAGCAGGACGCACATGCAATAATTCCAAACATTGGTTTAAGGGGACTTAACCCCTTTCTTCAAACACAGTCCCACGGGAATGACTTGTTTTGCTATTTATTGCTAATGTATACCTGAACCCTTAGTAACCATAAGCTTGTATTTTATTATCGTGAGGCCAATAAATCTTATACTTCTACAATACTTTTTGTATTCCTTTTTACCACAAATAATATTAACCGGGGCTATAACTTCTCCCTTTTATTGCCTATATCACACTAACTCCCCTTGTGTTAGCGCTAATGGCAAGCTAGATGCAATAATGTGAAGTGAGCCGGTAACTATTCTACTTATACATAATAGTGCTAAAATAAGATAGTTTTTCTGTAATATACTATAACTATTTCCACATATGGAACTTGAGCTCCTAAAGCGAATTGATTACACCCTTAACCTCTAACTTGTCTCTGGCATAGCATAGTAACATAGGTAATTCAAGGTTGAATAAAGACAATACGTCCATCAAGTCCAACCTATTCACCCTCTTTTGTTTTTAACCACTACATAACAGTAGAGATGACCCGAAACCCGATCCCGCCGCTGATTTATCCCGCCGCGAACGGCGATTATCCGGATTTTCCGCCTTCCGAACCGCGGATTTTTTTTTTTTCCGAAAATTTCCTATTGGCGAGAGCCCGTATTTTCCGAAATACTTAGAAACTGAGGTCCTCGTAATTACCAGAATTCTCGTATTTTCAAAAATTTTAGAAAAAAACACGAGAAAATCTTGTAAAATTCGCGGAATTTTTTGAATTTTGGGGATTTAATTTTTGAAGACGAGCAGCCACTGTCCCAAATATCCAATGGCAGCTAACATGTTCTTGCCAGCCACCTGGGTATAAAAGGCTGCTTCACAGGCACCATTTTGTCAGTGTGTGGAGTGTTTTTAGTTGGAGACCTGACAGTGGTAAGAGTTGGAGAGAGTTTTTTTTGTGGCTTTTTGAGCTTTTTTGAGCTTTCTGTGTGTGATTTCAGATGGGTGGTTTTAGCACTTGTTGTGACCCACCCCTGTATTTTACACAGCTTGAACCCAACAGTCCTTTAGGACTAACTTGTGTAAAGGGAGGAGGACCCGTCTCTCCACGGAGAAAGTGGACCAGCCTTACATTCATCAAGATGAATGAGGCGTGGATCACATCTCATACAGCACCCCTATTGCTGATGTCTGATGCCCGTGACTGAAAGGCCTCCTGCCCCTTGGCCACCCGTACTGCTCCTTCCTCGCCTCATTTTCACCTCAGAGCTTAGCTGATGCCAGCTTAGCTTGGCAAAATGGCAAATTTTTTCTTATTGGCAGGGCCATATATGGGTCCCTACCTTGCTCTAACTGCATTCAAGTTGTGAAATAACAAATGCTCTTGCACAACAGCTAGTTTGTGGCTAATTTTCTAAATTGGGTCGATTCCTACTTGGCCTTAAGGCAAGACATTTTGTTTCTTTCTTCTCTCTCCCCGAGGCACCTTTGTGTAGCACCTACTCGTACATCTGTTACAGCCAGCAACAGCTATTCTGTGGTCATGTTTTTCTAGCATTGGGTCCAATCCGTGCTCTGGCCACAAGCAATTCAATTACAAAGTGTGTTGGCCTTGCTTAAACTCAAATGGTGCGGTTCCTATGAAGCCTTACCCCGTAACACGCTTTCCTTGCACGAAGCATACTCTGAGGGAGAGAAGCCAATGGGGTGGGAGGTTGTCCAGGGGGCCAAGCCTGCCTGGCCCTCAAGCATGTGGCAAACTGCAGTGGGCCTAGCTGTAACTCAATGGTGCTTTTCCTACGAAGCATTAACCATTACCCTTTCAACCGACCCCACCCCTTTCCCTTGCACGAAGCATACTTGAGGGAGAGAAGTCCAGTGGGGTGAAGGGGTATGTTCCAGTGGGCCAAGCCCTGCCTGGCTCTCAACAATGGTGGGCCAAACTGCAGTGGGGCCTTCTGTACCTCATGGTGCTGTTTCTACCCTTCACAGCGCTTTCCCTTGCACGAAGCATACTCTGAGGGAGAGAAGCCAATGGAGTGAGGGGTATGTCCAGTGGGGGCCAGCCTGCCTGGCCCCCAACAATGGTGGCAAACTGCAGTGGGACATTATGTAACCCAGTACCCGCCCGGCCCCCCCCCCCCTCGCCTTCTTTCCCTTTTTGTGTGCAAACTACTAAAAGGGGATGGTGGCCAATTTGGTTTGGTTCAATGGCATTAATGGTAAGGTATAGACATAAATATGTTTTTTGTCGAGTGAATTAAAAATCTTTTACTACTTATTACAATACAGTATCAATAAAAAGTATACTTGCCTTCCATCATTTCCGCATGGCCTTGAGCAAATGAGCCTCCTGCCTCTTCAATCAGACCATGGTCTCTGAGGGTAGATACAGTGGTCTGTAGCCGAAGCTCGCAGGAGCCGGCCGCTGGAGCCCCTCCATAATCCTGCCGCTTTCGGCGCCGCACATGATAGGTGCCAGGGGGAAATCTCGACCCCCTGCCAAGGAGGTCTGCCTGGATAACATCTGCCTTACGAACTCGCCATTGTGCTGCATGAAGTCCGTTTCGCTCGTTTTTACGAAAGTTCCTTTCCTCGGTGTTTTACGAACATCCTTGTTTTACGAAATGCCCGTTTTTACGGAAATCCTCGTATTTTCGAAAAATTAAACGTTTTTTTAAATTCACTGCTAGCGGACTGTAATTTTTAGGTATTGTAGGCATGACTTAAGGCTAAGGTCATCCCAGGTCCCCTGAGTGATTAAAGTGTACCATTCCATGCTATTAGACACATACTTTTAATTGCGGCTTTTGCCGAACTGTCATTGTTAATACGTTTTAACGGGTTCCGCTCGCGATTTCGAATTTTACGGATTTTTTCGAAGTTGGACATCTCGACCTAAACAGTTGATCCAGAGAAGGCCAAAAAACCAGTTTAAAAAGGGGGGGGGGGGAACTCCTACTCCTTCCGACTCCAAACGGCAAATCGTAAAGTATCCTGGATCACCAGATCTATATGCTTAATCCAGTATTCTCCATATTTTTTAGCTTAGAACTTATCCAGGCCTCGTTTAAAGCTATTCAATGAACTTGCCATTACACCCCACATCTCTGGAAACAGTTCCAACAGTTTCACACCGTTCTCACTGTAAAGAAACTTTCCTACCCTGAAGATGAAACTTCTTTTCTTCCACTCTCACGGCTGTCCACCGAGTCCTCTGGTAACTGGCTTTGGTATACACAGGTGGTCCTGTCTTCCAAGGTTTCTCGTCCCCCTAACAAGGCTAAAAGGTTAAAGTGTGATGCTCTATCTACCCCCTGGAACCTTTCTTTGGGATTCCCATTAATTATTGACTTAAATATCTTTGGCTTACTGAGGGATTCATGATTTTAATAATATGAATTAATGGAAGGAAGAAGTGTATGCACTTTTGGGTTGGTGGGTGTATATGCGTAGCTGCATATATTGGATTAATGGTATAACCATATTGACATGATAAATTCGTTTTTGGATATTTTATTATATGTGGTTCCAATTGTGATAGCGCAACCACATTTGTTTCCCATATGCAGTTTTTGTTTTGGTTTTTGCTGCTACATCATATTAGATTGTGGCCTTCATATGGTTTTACAGCTGCGAGTGCTTGAAGGGGTTTCTTGGAGGGCTTTCCTCCCTTTTGCGATTAATTCCCCTCACCTTTTTTTGTAGATTATCCACACAATAGTTCTTCGAGTGTGATCCACATTTCCTTTATTATATGATATACGCTACAAACCCAACACCTCACGTCGTATGAGTGATGTTCCAATAACCGTTGGCCTCTTGATCACGGTGCAATAGAATTTAGTCAATATCGATTGAAAATTACATCGTAAATGGACGTGGAACTTTGCAGGTAAAACTGCTGCGCCATTCAACAAACGATTTGGAACATTCATCGCGGATCAATATGTCTATTGTGTAATCTAATGTTTGGTAGTGTATGTCCATCTTTAACTGTAACTTTAAGACTGGGTATACAATTAAAAACATTCGGCGGGCTGGCCAAACATATTTCTCTGTGTTATCAGTAGGGGCCCTAAAATCAGTATGTGGTTTTGGCCTGCCGCAACCATTGTTTATGATAATGACTGCCGTCGTGCTGTCTTTTATGGGACGGCACACCTGGTCCGCGGTAAAAACAACTATCAGGGCTATGTAACCGGATACCTGCCTAATCGCAAAATTAGGTCTTAAAGTTCCCGTTAATGTCTTTACAGGGATTTATCACATTAACGTGCCTTTGACGTAACTTGATGATGCGTGCGTTATTCCCCATAACTTAGCGCGTCTAGATACACAATAAATGTATCCCAAATTTTAACACCATTACTGCGTGAAAGTAACGTGATATTTTAGCAGCGTTTTTTAACGCCACCACAATTATGTCTTCATCAGACGTTAAAAGAAAAAAGGCCATGTACGGAAGGCGATATATGTCACATCCATCATCGTTATCAGGTGATCTCACCTTCAGACTGGCCCATTTGTACTGTGTCATTGGTTAAATGACACGGAAAATAAGAGTCACCCATGCATGTGTGGTTTTGCAATCAAACATATATGGATTTACTTATAATGCAACGCAAAACATTTACGCTGGCATAATACCTTTTCATGGAGCAAAAGTTTTCATTCACATAAATGATACAAACAATAATTTCAGATTGCATTACTCAGAACTGAGCAGTACATATTACAGTAATAAAGCAACCTGTCTGGTCTACATGTTGGAATGACATAGACGCAATACATAGACAAGCGATACCCTACATAGCCTTATAATTGGTAAAAAACACACACCACATATATATATATATATTTAATATAAAAAATGACATATATATATATATATGTATATATTTAGGAGAATGATACATTATATATCACATGTACATGTAACTTTGTATCTATCAGAAAGGCTGCAAATCTATGTGTCGGCCTCCTTATTCTGCTGAAGTGTTTTAATCACGTTTACAATACATAAGGCAAAATAAATTCTATCTACATTTCCATTTTATGGCTTTTAATTCTGCATGACATGGTGTGAGAATGTTGGTGATTCATTCTAACGCAATGTTCAAGACTCGGCGCAACTCTAGTACAAAACACACCTAAGCTGTGTTAACGTGACTTTCCTACGCAACAACTTATGTAATCTAGATCGGCAAACGCTTATTGACTATAAGCAACGCCCTTACCTTTAGACATCTTTGTGAATAGCGGGTCTCGGAGCATAGCCCTGTGTGACTGAAGGCTGGGTACACCCATCCAATATTTTAGCCGATCGACCGATTCACGCACTTTCTGTCGATCGGCCGAAATATTTGGCTGTGTTGGGGGCGTTCCGGATCAGACGTGTCGGAATCATGTCACTCGATCGTGCCGGTTCTCTATGTAGGCCGCATGTCCGCGCCGTGCCCGACGGACATTTGTACCCGCAGAGCGCTCGATTGTGAAAATGGTCCCTCCATGTGCACCCAGCCTAATGCAATAAAAAGGTTAAAGAGGTTTGTCCATTCTATTTTTTCAAGTGGTAAAACCGATAAAAAAGCTAACATCTCATTGGTCGCTGCAAATTAAACATGTTGATTTAGAATGATCAGAAATACACTTGTTGCAAGCTAGAATTATCATGGTGAGATTCATAAAAGTGTCTTATCGTTTAAAATGGTGCTAATTTTGCCCCAACCAATCAGACTTATTTAACATTTGAGAAAGCTAACATCTGATTGTTTGGCAAATTAGCACCATTTTAAGATAAAGACTTTTATTGAATAACCCTGAGAAGTATACAAACAAGGAGATTAGTGATGCAATACAGATAAATACAGATAACTAAAATTAAATACAATTTCATACATTGTTAAGAATATATATATACATTATGGCTACATGCTATAAGTGCAGACTTTTATTTATTATGTTCTATATGTACCCCCCAGGCATTTGCAAAATACAAAAGTATTGTTGTAAGAATTTAGCTCACTTTTAGAATCACTACATATATTTTGAAGGCATTTTCTCATTTTGCATGAATAAAATTAGCTTTCTCAGAACCATTGTACTTGTGGCAATCCCGAAGATAGTGAAAATTCGACTACAAATGGGGACATTCAGCAATTATACTCACTTCCCTCCGCTCCCTCTTCTTTGTTTCATTAACCTTTTACTCCAGGGTGAGGACTGAACCGCTAGGTCCTCACCCCTGAGTTCGCGTAACTTACAAGCACAGTCTAGTGCCACAAGGCGACGAGGCCATAGAAGGCACGCTTGTTGCAGAGGCGTGCCTCTATTGGGCCCTCGTCGCCGCGGGAGAGGGCGGACATAGCGGTTCCGTCCTCATCGTGGGTAGAAGGTAATGACAAAGAAGAGGAGCGGAGGGCAGGTGATATAATTGTCCTTTAAGTTCCTAACCAGACAATGAAACCCAGGACGGAGACAACTGAACAAGAGCAATTATATGATTATACTCAACCCAAACAGGTTACAATACAATGAGTATTCTTGGATCATTACTTTCTGTTCATTACTGTTCTCGTATTGTTAGGAAATTTTGCTACAATGCAGAATCTGTCCCTGGGCCCTTATGCTAACAACAATTATAACACAGAGAGCGCTACATTCCCATCTTTAATTCTTACTATATCAGCAAAGCATTTAACGCTGTGGTGAACACTATTTACCACTACACATACAATGGTTTTTAAGAGAAGCTTCATTAAGGTTTAATACAAAACTTGGGCACATTTTAAACAGTGTTTAATGACAAGGCACGCACATACCAAACTACTTTCTGGGATATTTATTGCATAGAAAGACACAGTGACAATCCTGTTTTCCAGTTTTCTTGGACCAGAATCATATTCTGACCATGCTGCAAAGAGAAGAAACAGCAAACATGAAAGAAGCGAGAACACACAGATGGAGGAACTTCCAGGCTACAGAGAACGTTAGGGTTTTTTATAGCTTTTTGTTATCTTGCAGGAACCATTTTGGTGCTGGGATCTTATTTCCCTATGGGCGTCCTACAGTACGCTCAGCTTAATGCGGAGTTGATTATGATATGGGCTGCTAGTGGAGTTCGATCAATGATGTGCTCCTCTGCTATGGCTGAACCTGTTCTGCTTCCCATATACCGTGGTGAATATTATCATGTAAACGTGGGACTTGGACCTTTATACCGGCTTTCATATTCATTCTTGGACAGTAATATTATTTCTCTTACCGCGCTCATGCAGCACGGGCCACTGGCCTTTTGTCAGAATACACCCTCGGGCCAGTTTTCTTCGGATACCCCGTACCCAACTGGTTAGAAAATAGTTTGCCATTGCTGTTCTTTGGCTTTTGGGAATATAAATAGCAGAGTGTAAGATAGCACTTTTGTTTCAGAACATGTTTACAGTGTTTGAACTCTTGGCCTTGCCATTATCATTTAATGTGGACTGAAGAACTTGGATACGCAGAGAAACCCCAGGATTTTCAACATTCAAACATCGGCATTCAGTGGTCCAGGTCCAAATGCAGCACGATATCATAAGTATTACTTTCAGGGTTTATATGCTATCAATTGTTGGAACAGCTTAATTGGGCATTGCTGGTATGTATACCTTACTTCAGATATACAAATAGGTACTTCAATTAAGTTTTCAAAGGAGACGGAAATATGGCAGAAAAAAGATTGATGTCCTATATTTAAGTTATATTGTATAATGTTACCGATTTGCTTTTAAAACATGTCCAACTATCTGTGTCTATAAACCCTAGACGCCAACTCTGACTCTCTAGTTTTGAATATAACTAATGGTCTTTGCCATGTGTTGGAAAATTTAAACACAACATGCAAGACATTTCATCACTTTCAAAACTCAAGCAATTTACAGGGCATGTCTCCCCCAAATCTAAAATTTTCCCTCTCCCCACCCCATCCCTCCACCATCCGGAATCAATTCAGCTGCCCTCTACCTAGCGGAAAACCCTTTGTAATATAATGCTCCCCTACTTTCCGCAACCCTTAATTGGTGTGTATTACTAAAAAAAAAGTTTCCAGAATCATACTACAGCCCTCGCTCGTGCCTATCTTCAAAGCTGTTAGCCGCATCTGCCCGGCCGGCCCTCTCTGCTGTTTCCAGTTAGCAGCGAGGGGAGAAGATAGTCGGGCGGTCAAAAAAAGAGCGTAGGACTGTAAGTATAATTCGAAAGTTTTTTTTAGTATTAACTGGCAGTTGGGTGGACAAGCCAGAGAATCATTATATTAAAGTAATATTTTTGGGTGGACATCCCTATAAATTCCATATAAGTTTTGTCTGTTTGGAACAAACAAAGAACTACTAGTAAGTAGGCTAGGGTTAGTAATTCCACTAATTGAATCCTCATTTCGATGCTAGTATTTACATTTTAGATGTGTTAGGAACGCAGGAAAGAGGAATCATGGTGTGGTTTTGCTGAGCTTATTATTAAATGCACTAAATTACTACATGTAAGTATCCCTTACTCTGAGGTGTGTGTGGACTGCATGTCTTTTAGCAGACGAGTTTGTGATAACGGGTTTTTTAAACTCAAAACAATGATTGTGGGATTAATTAAACCAGCCTTTGCCGTTGTTCTTTCCTCATCTTTGCCTACTTATTCTAATAATAAAGAGCACTTGCATTGCACAGCTTAATGTAAGATTGTTCGCTTGGATATCTTAAAAAAATAGGGTGAGATCAACAAATAAACGGTATAGTGATAGTTTAGGAAGAATTATAGTTTCCAGTATGGGAAACTTAAAACCCTTTTTTTAGTATCGATTTCGCTTTAGAGGCTGCATTATCTGACTCCTAATATGTAACTTTCTAAGTCTTATTTGCAATGTTGGGGATTCATTAAATCAGAAATATGGTCACTAACTAAAGGTAAAATAATAAGCCTAACAACAATAAAACCTTTTTGTGGTAGCAGCCTACTTGTTTTAACCCTGCAGGTGTAAGGCAAAGAAAGTTACAGTTACACACTGTAGTCCTAGATACTGCCTAAAAAACTTGGGAGTATAATTGCCGCCTTTGCATATGGCAAAGGGTGCCGCTTTGGTGAGTTTAAGATGGCATTTTGGATTTGGTTGTAACGTGTTGTGAATACTACAATTACATTTAGACCTGCATCGTGAGACCTTTGTGTGAATTGGGTTATTTGAACATGAACACCAATGTCTAACCAACAACCAATGTATATGGTAGCTCCGTATGACATTGTTTTATTATGAGTGATCGGCAGAGTACGGTGATCAGGAAGTAATAACTGATATTATCTGCATTGTTTTTCGACACAGTTTTTCATTTTGGTAAAAAGTCCGATATTTTAGAATCAATGGTTCGATACAACTGAGCTCCTTCACCGCATTGCTCATTTTCATCTGTCCTAAAGGGATCGCCATCCTTTATAAACACGCAGCCACAATTTAATATATGAAACACTACAGAATTAGCGAATCACCTCATGCGTCAGTAAATCTAATGCCACTTAATGCTTTTGGTCAGTGTCAAAAAAATAAGGTATAGAATGAATTTTACCTTCCAGATTGGACTCTAATCATTCACCTCCAATGTTAAAACCTACGTGGTGTCAATAAACATTTACCACTTGGGGCTCACCAGTAAATGTAGCACTTGTGGATTTAAAGAAGTTTTTTGAAGGTTTGAAATGTGATCATTTTACCCACTCGTTTAACGCCAAGTTAGCCGTCCGACCAAACAGCGGCCTGAACTGTATGATATGGGTTGAAAGATACAAGTACCAGTGACAAAAACTTGTCCAGTTTTTCGTTGTGACGCAGAATGCATATTCCGAAATTATGAGGAGTGGGTGCAACGCGGAAACGGGGCAAAAAAGCGAAACACAAGGCAGATGGACTTTCCAGCTACAGAGACGTCTAGGGTTTTTTTGTGAATAGCTTTTGGGGAGCTTTTTGCAGTGGAACCATGTGGGTGCGGATCGTTTAATGTCCAATTCTGGGGCGGGAGTACCTCAGCGTTATATGGTCCGTTGAGTTGCAATGATGCTATGCTGGGCTTGCTAAGGGAGTCTATCATAATGAATATTATGGCTCCCCTCTGCTATGCTGAACTGGATCTGCACAGAGGTGAGCAAAATATAAGTTATTAAGTCCATGGGGGACTTTTTCCGTCCTCACTATCTCTTTGTTGACAGTTACCATGTCTGTAGTAATCAAGGATCATATGTCAACAAAATCGTTCCGCCATTTTTTTTCCCCATTTATTTCCCCAGACAAATGTACCCCCAGCGGGCTAATCCCGCAAAAATAGGATTCCTTCAGAGCCTCCACTGAAGGAACCACGGGCTCAGGCAGGAGAACTGTCACTCCCCCTGGGGCTGGGCTCACAGTTGGCCCAGCTGGCATAGCCTCAATTTTGCCCATTAGGGCCCATAAGACTTGCACCATCTCACCCCCATCACCCCCGCTGGTATTACCCCAAGCCCCAGCACAGGTGTACTCACCAGTTCCAGCCGACTGCACAGCACTGGTACTCGCCCCTTCGCGCCCATCTGAAGTCACCTGTTTTGGACGCAGCCCCTCTCATTCTGTAGGAAGCTCCCTCCTGGCGTCACAATCAACCAGTGCTGGCGATGACCTCCTGCTTCTGCCTGATGTGGATGAGCGAGATGCCCTTGACCTCCTACCTCTGGAGCGGGATCTGCGCCGTCTACTGGTCTCGCTTCTGCTCTGTTCCTTGCGCCAACGCCTGTAGGACTCATCACTACTGTCTGAGGAGAAATACCTGCTCCTCCTTTTCCCATGCCTATGACTACTTCCCTCTCTCCTAGGGTGGCTCCTCTCTCTAGATCGCCTTCTCTATGAGACTTCCTTCGCCCTCGTCAGACACCACTTCCTGCCTTATTGGCTGGGCGTCCCGAGTGCTGTCCCCTGCTGATGGGTGGGCGGTTCTGTGCAGCCCAGAGGCCGGGCCACTCCTGCCTCTGGCTCTCCCTCTACTTGCTGCTGGTATTGCAGCCATGGGCGCATTGGGCTCCTCTACCAGGGCAGGCAACGGGGCACGGTGGACCTCAACCCTTGTGAGTTGAGAGGGATGGATGGTGTTGAAATCCTTCAACAAGCCCTCCGTTGCTGCCCTGTGCCTGTACCACCCTCGCCCCCCGTGGTCTGCAATAAGAGTGTGGGGGACTGGGACTCAAACGGACAGGGGCAGTGGGCCTGCCGGCTATCCAGCTGGCAGATCTAGTCTGGGGCCTTGCCCTAGCAGGGGGGTTACCAGCCGGTGTACCCCCCTCCAAAATACCCTGCAGCCACCCAGCCCCTCCATGTTGACCCTCTCCCTTACCCTCTCCAACATCTGGTCAGCCTCTGCCATCCTCAATACTCCTAATCTCACTGTATTGCCTGGTTGTTTGTGTTGCTCTGAGCAGGAGAGAGAGAAAACCTCCTCCTGCTAGCAATTTCCAACAAAAATGGCGCCCGCTGCCTCGTGGCCCGCCCCTTTTATACCAGCAGTGACGTCACCACTGACGTTACCGCTCCCGCCCCCTTCCCGACTCTCGCAAGCCCAGCCACGGCCAATCCGCGAGCGCGTCGTGACGTAATGACGTCACGCGCTTGGCCGCGTCCGGAACTACCCACCCAACCCAAAGGAAGGGGGCGGAGCCGCATCGTAGCCACGTTGGACTACAACTCCCAGCATCCACCGCGGGGAGGGCCGCCGCAGGTCAGCCCCTCCGGCCCCCTAACCCGGGTCGGAGCTACCACACTCTAGTGAATAATATTTGTAAAATGCACACAAGTGATATTTGTAAAATACACACTAGCGAATTATATTTGTAAAATACACACCAGTGATTTATATGTGTAAAATACACACTAGCAAATTATCAGGGAGATTCAATAAAAGTTCTTATCGTTTAAAATGGTGCTACTTTTGCCTCAACCAATCAGATCTTATTTAACATTTGAAAGCTAACATCTGATTGGTTGGGGTAAAATTAGCACCATTTTAAACGATAAGAACTTTTATTGAATAACCCTGCAAATTTGTAAAATATACACCAGTGATTTATATTTGTTAAATTTACACTTTTGAATTATATTTGTAAAAGACACACTAGTGATTTATATTTGTAAAATACACACTAGCGAACCTTATTTGTAAAATACACACCAGTGATTTATATTTGAAAAATACACACTAGTGATTTATATTTGAAAAATACACACTAGTGATTTATAGTTGTAAAATACACACTAGTGAATTATATTTGTAAAATACACACAAGTAAATCATATTTGTATAATATACACTTGTGAATTGTATTTGTGAATTGTAATGACGTCACGCGCTTGGCCGCGTCCGGAACTACCCACCCAACCCAAAGGAAGGGGGCGGAGCCGCATCGTAGCCGCGCTGGACTACAACTCCCAGCATCCACCGCGGGGAGGGCCGCCGCAGGTCAGCCCCTCCGGCCCCCTAACCCGGGTCGGAGCTACCACACTCTAGTGAATAATATTTGTAAAATGCACACAAGTGATATTTGTAAAATACACACTAGCGAATTATATTTGTAAAATACACACCAGTGATTTATATTTGTAAAATACACACTAGCAAATTATCAGGGAGATTCAATAAAAGTTCTTATCGTTTAAAATGGTGCTACTTTTGCCTCAACCAATCAGATCTTATTTAACATTTGAAAGCTAACATCTGATTGGTTGGGGTAAAATTAGCACCATTTTAAACGATAAGAACTTTTATTGAATAACCCTGCAAATTTGTAAAATATACACCAGTGATTTATATTTGTTAAATTTACACTTTTGAATTATATTTGTAAAAGACACACTAGTGATTTATATTTGTAAAATACACACTAGCGAACCTTATTTGTAAAATACACACCAGTGATTTATATTTGAAAAATACACACTAGTGATTTATATTTGAAAAATACACACTAGTGATTTATAGTTGTAAAATACACACTAGTGAATTATATTTGTAAAATACACACAAGTAAATCATATTTGTATAATATACACTTGTGAATTGTATTTGTGAATTGTATTTGTAAAATACACAATAGTGAATTAAAGGGCATGTCCACCCCCAAAACTATAAACTATATAAAACTGCCCACCAGGAGGATAGCAGAGTCCATATAGGACTCTGCCTCCTACCTGGCCTCCGGGAGAAGTTTGGCATGCGTACTGCAGCTCTTATCTCCCTCCCTCCCCCTCCCTCTCAGGATTCCCTCCCCCTAGTGTAAAACCCTTTAGATATATGATTCCCCCTGTCACCCCAGCCCCAACTGCTCCATTTTTATTCTTAGAAAGTGTCCCAAACTTTACTTACCTTCCCTCTTTACCCCGCCGCAATTAACTCCCGGCAGCCGCGTCCGTGATTGTCTGCCGCTCAGCAAGCAGAGGGCCGGCAGCACGGCGGAGGAAAGAGGGGAGGTAAGTAAAGTTTGGGGAACTTTCTAAGAATATAAATAGAGCGGTTGGGGCTGGGGGGACAGAGGGAATCATATATCAAAAATAGTTTTTAAGTTTTAAATTTGTATAATAAACACTAGTGAATTGTATTTTTAAAAGACACACTAGTGAATTATATTTGTACAATATACACTAGTGAATCAAAGTTGTATAATACACACTAGTGAATTATATTTGTATATTATACAGTAGTGAATTATATTTGTATAAACTACACTACTGAATTATATTTGTATTATATACACCTGAATACAACTACATTGTACTAATAAGCAGCAAAAAAAATGATTCCCACAAATCTTAGTTTAATACCATGTATGTATAGCTTTAATTAAATATGTGACTACAAATTCTCCATTTTGTACTGCTCCCCAACTTACTTTCCAGTTTAATATATTTTCCCCAATCACCAATCCCACTCCATTCAGCTCTGCCTTTCTTGTTCATCTTCTATTCTGCTAGCCCTTTCTAGTAATTTAATTGTGCCCCTATTAGATTCACGCATTCAATGTAGACTGGGAAAGCCTGTTCTACTGAGGCATAGTGATGGCCCAGTTCGCGGATCCGAACCCGGATCCGCGGCGGATTTACCTCGTTCGCAAACGGCGGATATTGCGGATTTTCCGCCTTCCAAACTTTTCCGAACCGTGTTTTTTAAAAATTTTTAAATTACGAGGATTTCTCGTATTTTCGAAAATACGGGAAAATACGAGAAATCCTCGTAAATTAAAAATTTCACCGATTTTTCACATTTTTGGACGGAGCAACCCACATTTTCGGGTCTGTATTTTCGAAGAATCCTCGTATTTTTGAAAAATTGACGTATTTTCGAAGAATTCTCATATTTTCGAAGAACAGATTTTGCCGAATTTTCATTTTAATAGGTTTTAATGGGTCCGCTCATTCGAAAATTCGCGGATCCTCGAGTGGACCGGTTTTGGCGAAGTTTGGACATCTCTACTGAGGCACATAGTTATCTAAAGGTGCCAATAAATCTATAGAACAAAAAACAGAATTACTGGATTTCCATGAGGTGCAGATTTTCCCAGAATTGACATTAGACCTTGTTAAAGATAACACACAAAAAAGGCTACATAGTAACATTATAATTAAGGTTGAATAAAAAAATATGTCCATCTAGTCCAACCTTTACATCCTACTCTTTAACCATACCTAACAGTTGATCCAGAGGAAGGCAAAAAAAAAACCAGCTAAAAATGGGAGGAAAAATTCCTTCCTAAATCCAAATGGCAACTGGAAAGTATCCCTGGATCAAACATAACTACAGAATATGTATTAATTCCAGTAATTCCCAATATTATCATTATTATTATTTTGTTTTAGAAACTTATCCAGCCCACTTTTAAAGCTATCCAATGAACTTGCCATTACCACATCTGCTGGAAGACATTTCCACAGTTTCACCGTTCTCACTGTAAAGAAACCTTTCCTAACCTGAAGATGAAACTTCTTTTCTTCCAATCTTAAAGGATGTCACCGTGTCCTCTGACAATGCCCCAGAGAGGTCCTTATATGGCCCATTAATGTATTTGTATAAATTGATCATTTCCACGCTAGAGATGGCCAAAACTACATAGTTTTGTTCCGTTTTCCGATTCCCGGATCTCGGGAAAATCCTGAAGATCTGAAAACGGAACAAATTTTCAAAGATTTTCAAACATACGAAGATATTTTAAAATTTTTTCGAAAATAGCTCCTAACATTTGAAAACCCGATATCTGGATAATCCGTCCGGATTCAGAAGGATCTTTTGTATTTCGGAACCGAGGGGTTCCATGTCGGATCCGGGTTCGGGTCGGACCCAGATCCCATCTCTAATCCCTGACACTTCTCCAATGAAAATGCTCTAAGTTGTCTAATCTGCCTGCATAGTCAAGCCCCTCCATTCCCCTTATTATTTTAGTTGCCCTTCTCTGGATTCCAAAACTGCACCGCATACTCCAAATGTAGCCTAACTTGTGCCTTGGGAGAATAATATTTTTTTGCCTTGAATCTATCCCCGCTTCATACAAAACAATATCTTGTTAGCTCTCACTGTGGCCGCCTGACATTGTTTTCTACAGCTAAAGGTTCGTACACACGTGTGATCCCGGTGTATGAACGTGGCGTGTATGGGTATTTTCTCAGGTGAAACGGCCATTTAGTCTGGGATCGTTGCCCAACTGGCCAGGCGGATCTTCGAAAGAGCGCCTGTTTCGGCTGAGAAAGTGCCCATACATGACACGATTTTCAGGCCGTTCATACTCATCGTGTGTAAATTTGTCTGGCACAATCTATTTCTCATAAATCTATGCTGACTACAACTAATAAGATCAGTTCTATAGACAGTCAAGTATATGATCCTGCAACAAAGTTTCCAGCACCTTCCCTACCACTAATGTTAGGCTTAAAGTTCTATAGTTTCCAGGCTGGGAACAGCTACCCTTTTTGAATATTGTTATTACATTAGCTGTTTTCCAATTTAGAAGTGTAATAGTTTAATATCCCTTTAAAAGCGGCCCACTTCTGCTCAGTATCCTTACCTAGGAACAATTCCCCCCAGTCTAGGAGAAGAAGTGATTAACAGCATAAGATTAACTTTCCTAAAACTAAACATTTTTGTTAACCCAGTGCACTTCATGATCACCATTCCCTATATTAAATGACACTATATCATGATCACTATTCCCTATATTAAATTACACTATATCATGATCACTATTCCCTATATTAAATAACACTATATCATGATCACTATTCCCTATATTAAATGACACTATATCATGGTCACTATTCCCTATATTAAATGACACTATATCATGGTCACTGTTCCCTATATTAAATAACACTATATCATGATCACTATTCCCTATATTAAATGACACTATATCATGATCACTATTCCCTATATTAAATAACACTATATCATGATCACTATTCCCTATACTAAATGACACTATATCATGGTCACTATTCCCTAAGCTTCCCATTACCTTCATCTCCAAAATGAGCTCAGGGCTATTAGATATCACCAGATCCAACATCGCATTCTGTCTAGTAGGAACTTCTACCATCTGTGAAAGAAAATGCTCATATAGTAAAGTTAAGAACTTTATACCTTTAGAGGTGCTGGCAGTTCCCTTACTCCAATCTATGTCAGGGTAGTTAAAATCCCCCATAACCAAAACATGCCCCATAACATCTTTTTAAATATCTTTTTTCGCTTTATTGCTGTTTTTTTTAATACAGTTTCCTCTTTAATATGTATTTATGTTGCTTTAAACTGCTTGAAGGTTTTTGTTTAACAGTGAATGACCATTTAATCACATGCTGGTTTACCTGAAATAAATGTTCTTAGTAGTTCCCGGTAAGTCACCATGTTAGAACAACATGATTGTTTATGTAAGAGAGAGAAGCCAGCAGGGGATAAGCAAATAAAGGCTTTGCTGGTATAAATGCTTTATATACAAAACTCTAGGCTAAAATTTATTTTGACAAAGTTTACATTTGTTATTCTGAATCAAGCTGAATTGATAATGTTTTAGAATTATTCTACTCGCTAGGAGCTAAAAATACATTTCCAGACATGCATTAATAATATATATAATATATTAGTAGGTATTTTCATGTCATATCCAGAGTTTGTCTTTAGCGAATAGATATATGAGTGCTGCCACCATTGCTGCAGAGGCTAAAGGTGTGGAAGGTCAGCCTGTCAGTACATTATTTGATGCAGTGTGCAGCATATGGTCTGAGTACTGACAGACTGAGACACAGAGCTTGTCTTCCGATTGGCTAGATTGTGGACTGCAGAGACAAACCACAAGAGTAAAAAGAAAGAAAACTGGGCACACCAGTCTAAAGCACGACTAATTTATTTAGTCATAACAAATTGTGACGTGTCGATGTGGGGGCACACCTTCTTCAGACAAAGCAACACTTAAAGTACAACAAAGTATTTCTTTTTATATGTGAACAGGAAATAGAGCCAGGTCCTCTGGTGGCCATAAAGTGATAAAACATATATAAACATCTAAAAGCATAAATGCTAAGCAAGCATGTAAACAAAACAAAACAGCCATCTGCAGTTCAGATGAGGACAGGAGTACCCAGGGGTGAGGACTGAGCAGTTTAGGTCCTCTATTAATGTGTGCAAGTATAGGAATGAGGGGAAGGTGGGTATTACTGTCCTTTAACCCTTCAAAATTAGATTTTCTACATAAGAGAGCATTCTGAAGTTAAGCAAAGTTTGAAATGAAGGATATAACTATTAGTCCACTATCCACGGCTCCCACTGTTGCTGGAAATAGGGTCTATGATTAGGTGTTTGATAAGGGTGAGTCAAGGTTTTGAAACAAACCTGATTCTATTTTGTGGTCTGTGGTCATGAAACTAATGACTAGGATCTTGTCACAGCTTTATGTGCGTGGACCTTCCAGACTGGGGTTACCTTGATGTGGTTGGAACGCTTTTCGTTCATGTGATCACAGTAATGTATACTAAAACCCCTTTGTTTATAATGTATGCCAGTGTGCAAATATATTGTATGGGACCCAGGAATGTGCATTGATTATCTTTTCTTTGTTTGTATAAATGTTGAATGCAAACATATCCATATTCCATATATCACAAACACTAAAGATTCCATACTGGGGGTTACCTTGACGTGGGTGGAAGGCTTTTCACTTTTATGCATAAAATTGTAACTATAACCCCCTATGTTAGTACTGTTTGTACTAGCACATATATTATGACATTGTATGGGGCCCAGGAATGTGCATTGATTATCTTTCCTTTGTTTGTATAAATGTTTGAACAGATCAGTAGCACTTCCACTAAATGTAGTTGTAATTTAGCCTAAGCAGTGCTTCCACAGTCATGCACTTTTTAGAGATACACACCTAATTAAAAAAAAGGCTGCATCTTTTTTAATGATTTTTTTCCTCCTGATTAATGTGTTTGTTTTTTTAATACAGTTTCCACTTTACTATTTATTTTACGTTGTTTTTAACTGCATGAAGGTTTTTGTTAAAGTTAATAACTGTTTAATCACATGCTGGTTTACCCAAAATAAATGCTTTTAGTGGTTCCCAGTTAGTCACCATGTTAGAACAACATGATTGTTGAAGAGATAGAAGCTAGGTAAAGGGTTTGCTGTTTTTTTGATCCACAAAATTGCTTTATCTTATATAGGTTTGGGGGGGGGGGGGGGTATGGAGCACTCATGGGACCAGAATATCTATGGTTATAAAACAAATCTGATTTCATTTTGAAAACCCACAGATTTGGCAGAACTTTTTACAAATTCAAAAATCAAAATATTAATTGAAAATTGAAAAGTTGAAACTGAAAAATCCTGTCGAAAGTCAGTAAAGGGCAGTCAAAACTCAAAAATCGTTGTCAAAAATTCCACTTCAGTTGGGTTTGAATCAGATTTTCGGAATCATTTACAGACACAAAACTCACCAGTTTTGTCCATCTTTAGGGTTTAAAGGGTATCTCCACTCCAAAATCTACTTTTTTCTGTAATGTAGGGACCCCCTCCCAACCCTAACCACCAGGTTTAAAACGTAAAAAAGAAAAACAGACTTACCAACCTTCCTTCCCTCTGCCTCTATTTCTACTTCCGGTAACAGAGTAGCAATAGGGGCCGGACTGGCAGCCGCATCTGAGATTAACAGATGTGGCTGCCAGGTATTGAGAGACCCGAGGGAATGAATGTTGGTAAGTCTGTTTCTGGGCACTTTTCTTTAAGTTTTAAACCTGGCAGTTTAAAAACTAGATTTTTTAAACATTAACAGCAGAGACGAGGGATCTGGAGGGAGGAGGGCTCCACTGTGCATGCCAGAGTCCTCTAGAAGGACAGGAAAGGGGCAGATACCTTTTTACACACAGGAGGGCTCCTACTCTTCACTGGACTTTGAATAGGCACTGAAGGACAACCATAAGGAGCTGCAAAAAAAACTAATAGTGGGTCCCACTAAGTTAAAAAGAATCCTTAAGTTTCTTTGCAGCTTCTTTTTTCATGCAGTTTTTGTCTATAGCCTATAGTTTAAGGCCTACTTTCATAACTGTGCCAGCTTAGTAATGCCCTATTTTTCCTTAAAATATTTTTTATATATCCCACACTGTATAAAACCTTTTAAACAACATTTTAACAAAGAACACCTGTAGTCTAAACACATTTCATCTTAAATTATACCCCTGAAACTGATTGCTAACCAAGATTACACCTGTAAAGCTTTACTTCCTCACTCTTTTTTTCACCTTTCCCAGTGGGGCAGGCATGCTCATGCTCATTTTACAGGGAGATTGGGGAGCAGGCCAGTTAGTTTCCTTAAATCTCTGGGCAGGAAGAGGGTTAAAATATAAGTGATGAACGAGTTCCTGTAGAAATCGGTTTACTGCTTTCAAAGAAACTTGTTAGAATTAACTTTCAATGCCAAATGATACGCTGGAAGAAATGTGTTTTAAACCAGTTTCCAGTAAAACAAAATTCTCTTTGTAACTATACAGAGAAGTGCAAAGTACAAAAAGAGTTGGAATTCTGGAGCTGAACCAAAATAAATAAATGCAAAAAAAAAAAAGATCAGTACAATGTTCCAAGCCAAAAACATGGCACTACAGCATAATTCACTCAGTAAATGTGATTTTGACCAATTTAAGAAGGAGAGTGTTGTACTGAGAAGGACGGTTGGATACTTCAGTGGAGTAAGCTTTATTTTTGGTGTTATACTTGGATCTGGAATTTTTATATCCCCTGGATCTGTTCTATTTTATTCTCAGCTAAATGTTGGGATTGCTTTAATGATATGGACTTCCTGTGGCATTCTATCAATATTAGGGGCTCTGTGCTTTGCCGAACTGGGAACAACTTTCCCATCATCCGGTGGGGAATATTTTTACATCAAACGAGGCCTGGGTCCAGTGCCTGCATTTATTTTCTTGTGGACATGTATTATCTTTATCAGACCAGCTCTAATAACTGTTCAAGCATTAATGTTCTCTGAATATGTTATCCAACCATTTTATTCTCCCTGTCCTTCCCCAACTATCATTAAAAAAATCACTGCCATTGTGGTTATTTTAATAGTGGGAATCATTAATTGTCTGAAAGCAAAATGGGTTGTTTTAATGCAAAACATATTTACAGTTCTTAAGATGGCTGCCCTAAGCGGTTAAGTAATTAGCGGAATTGTACATTTGGCCACAGGCAAAACCCAGCATTTTCAAGCACCATTTGAAGGAAACATACCTAGCGTGTCGCAAGTGGCGGAGGCTTTTTATCAAGGGATGTTTGCATTTGGAGGCTGGAATTCTCTGAATTACTTTATAGGTAGGTTACTTTGTGTAATAATATTTGATATAAAGAGAAAACATGTTTATATGTTATAAGGGAAAGTTCAGTGGAAATAAATCATTATTTTTTATAAATTAATTACTTGTCTCTGGTGCCATTCAGAAATAGGACATCATGTCCCTCCTTATGGAATATTTCATAATATTCCATAAGGAATATAATTTTAACCAACAAAGGTAGGCCCATGGATGTGGAGAGCACTCTTAGGCAAATTTACCATTAGCAATTGTGTCCCATAGCCCTTGGAAAATCCTATAATTAAAGGGAGTGAACCAAATACCTATAAATATAAGGTGCTACCTGTTCATGTTTTCATGTGTTAACCAGATCACTAACAAAAACCCAGTAACTACATACTGGTGACCGTTTATAAAGGAGACCATGGTCCAAAGTAAGGCTGGTCACCCCTCCTGGAAATGGCTAATAATGTCCACTTATTGTGAGAATTTATTGTGAGCCTTGAGTGCTATGTGCAGATACTATATACCTGTTAATTTAAAATGTACTATTACATATAGTACAAGTGCTACTGATCTGACCTAAACATTAGGTGTGATGTGGCATTGAACACTTTTCACATTCACAGGATTGTGTATTTTTTTCACAAAATGTATCTTATTAATTGTAGATGACTCTTTGTTTTAACCAACAATGGACATTATTAGCCATTTCCAGGAGGGGTGACCAGCCTCACTTTGGACCATGGTTTCCTTTTTAAACGGTCACCAGTATGTAGTTACTGAGCTTTTATTAGTGATCTGCTATTAAAACATGAACAGGATGAAGGGCTTTCACTGTCACTGTCCTAGAAATGTAATAGAGCAATAATGACTTTCAATGCAAAGCGATTGCAACGAAGTGTAAACTATGACATAGTTAACAGCAGCTGGCCATTCACTACAAACTTACCTCCCAATGTATGAGCGATGTTTCAGCAACTGCCTGGCCCGGTCTCAATATCGATCATAATTACAATGATAAACATGACCCGGCCCCGGGAACCTTTGGCTGGTAAAACTGCTGCTCCAAATAAGTGCAAAATACAAAAAGTGCACTAATATCTCATTTGGTTTGTAGTGAAAATTTGGCTCACCTTAGATGCACTACATATATTTTGAATGCACAGTTTCTTGTTTTCTATATTTTGCTGGCCTGCGACTATATATTGCACAGTGGTGTAGGAATAGCCGTTTCATGTGAGTATAAGTGTCATTGATGATCCGACCCAGAACACCCATTCATTAACCAATAGTCGTCTGAAACGGCCTTTTCATAGACCATCATGTATCGTGGGTCGGGCCCAGTGACCGCATGTATGTACAATGTAACCCAAGGTTCAGGCAACTAAACAGGAGGAATTGTCTGATTATACTAAACCAAAACATGAAATTAGTTTTCTTGTGTAGTGATTGACTTGAAATATACCTGCTGTATGGGCAAAAATATCTGTGAGTCTATCTGTGTATCAGAATGAGGCTGTGGCTTCACTGTGTCCAGGTCATCAAGATGAGACATTGGAGGGAATGATGGGATATTTTTCTGAGACTATAAAAGCTAGAGAAAAGGGTCTCCCTCTCTTGGGACTTTCCAGCAACAAGGTGGGAGAGCTGTGCTGTATTCCTGAAGGGGTACACTGACCTGAGGGCCTGTTTTTCTGCCTGCATTTGTGTAAATAAGGGAAACACTGTACCTGCATCTTGACCTGGCTGGATTACCGATTTTCTGCAAAAGGAGCTCTGTCTTTCTAGACGGATTGTTCCAGCATCCACCATCCCAAGGATCACCTGTGCCCAAATGAATAAAGATAAGGAATTGCCATCCACTTCCCTGTCTGTGCATCATTAAGTAACAGGTACCTTACAATATATACATAAACCACAGGCCTGCAACTGGTGTGGGTAGCGCTACCCAGGGACACTGGAGGCTGTAATGCTATAAGGTTATATGCGTTATTAAGATCGTATTGTACTTCACAGTATTTCACAATATATATATATTCAGCTTTGTATTATCTTTTGCCTACGTTATACTAAATTTTAAAAATGTTTTATCGCTGAAATGTTTAACTGCTGAATTTCACCCCCTCAGGTAAAAAAGTGAGTTGATAAGTATCACTGAAAACTTAAATATAGGTTACACAGTTACCAGGGAAAAAAAAAAGTGGGCAAACAATTAGCAAATAGAGTCTTCCGGTGACCGGACTATGCCACAGTTACCGGCACCGAACTTATTAATAACTGAAAATGGAATGATAATTCGAGATCTTGCTCCTCACTCAAATAGGAAAGTTAGGGTACATCATGGTATAGATAGGGTCTAAAACAACTCTCTCCCACAGGAAATTGCCAGTTGGGAATTATTATGTTGATATCAAACATGTCAATATTCATTAATGTTAAAATATGTTTAAGCGCCGAAATGTTCAACTACTGAATTTTATTCCCTTAGGTAAAAAATGGCTATTTGGGTTGACAAGCATCATTAAAAACGGAAATATGTATCACACAGTCACCCAAAAAAAAAAGAAAGAAAAGAAAAAGAAAAAAGTGTGAAAAGTGCGAAGGGGGGATATTAAATAAAACAGAATCATGTAATTAAAGTGTTTTTTATATAGTTGATTGGTGATAATAGTTACTGTACAGTTAATTAGGTTAATGTTAAGGAATTTTTATCCGTCAAAATACCACTCCCTTAGAAAATATTCTCTAAGGGCACGGCCACACTGCAACACAAACACGTGCGATTTCGTTGCGTTTGCGCATGCCTTTTTTCATTAAGTATTGAAAAACGCATGTGATTGCGATTTAAAATGCGGAACGCAAATCGCAACGCACCCTAAAACACGGGTTTTCAGTGTGTTGCCGCGTTTTCAAAGATCTGAAAAAAACGCTATCGCATGCGCAAACGCAAACAGAAAAAAAAAACCCGCAGCAGAGTGGCCTAGCCCTTATTGGGTCTAACAGGAAGGGTCTCTGAAAATTCAAGTGTATATGACACTGTTTACGGATAACCATGTTTATGTTAAAAGTTTTATAATTATTGAAATACTGTTTCCCTAAGTGAGTTGGATTCACAATTTCTCCCCCCACATAAATGATTTAATTGTTTCGAACGTCTATAACCCAAACCCCCATACGGTAAAATAGATATCAAACTTAGGAGCCCTCACCTTAACGGGAATGAGCGATGATGATAAGTCGTGCCCTTAAACGGGATCTTTCAGGTTTGACTAGCTAGTTATTACTCCAATATCTTATTCCGTTAAACTCTTTCCTCTGAACCCCAAAATGGTTGCCCCAGTTATATAATTCAGAAAAAGTTAAACAAGGCCAATTTAAACTCTTCGAATGGAGGTTCTGAGACGGGACAGAACCCTCATTGTGCCAGTTCTCCGGAAAGGAGAGACAACACCCCCAAAAGGTGGGCTGGCAATAGGCCACCCCACCAACTGACACCCCTAGAGAGGGTATGTTTACTCCACTCCCACCACTTTCCCGACCAGGCAGAGAATCCACAATTTTCTCCCTTTCCCCTTCCCCTATTTGTATTTTTTGTCTTGTTCCTATCAATACCAATGTCTTCTTTGAAACTTTGCAATGCTAAAACATGTATTCACCCACAAAAACTAATATACCCTGAGAGGTCAAACACACCTGGATTAAATAAATACTCTGATTTCTTTGTCTTGTTATATTTACTGTACAGGTACAATCCGGGCATCATGGTCCCGAGAGGCCGAGCACTACATCTAAAACAACAGCCACCATGAAATATTTCTCTCAGATAAATTCCGCACTCCCGTTAAGTACCACTCCATATAGATCACTAGACCGCTCACTTGGGATCTCCCATGCATGGTAACCTAAAAATAATAACTCACAATGTCAAAGGCCTGAACGGTTCTCAGAAAAGAAAGATGGCCCTTCAATACTATTGAACCCCCAGCCCAGATATACTGATGCTCCAGGAGACCCACTTTAAATCAGGTAAGGAACTGAAATACTGGGGTAAAAAATACACAATACATTATTTTGCCTCTTCCACCCAAAAGAAGGCCGGGGTGGCAATCCTATTGGACAAACAATTAGGTTTTTTAGAAGAATCATACATTAAGGATCAACTGGGCAGATATTTAATCCTCAATGGTACACTCCAAAATACCAAAGTTTCCCTGATCTATGTATACAGTATGCACCCAATTCTCATCACAAAATCTTTTTACAGCATCTAAAAAATCAAATAATTCAAAACGCAACAGGTATACTAATCATCGCAGGTGATTTCAATATAGTACTAAACCACCCCTCGGAAAACAGCCACCCCCTCAAACAAACACCTAAACTCTTTCCTTAAAGCATGCTGGGTAGTAGACGCCTGGAGAATGCTACACCCGTCAGATCGGGAATATACTTTTTACTCGCCAGTACACTCCCTTTTCACCAGACTAGACTTTTTTTTTGCTCCACAGTTACTTCCACACTCTCCAAATATTGAGATATCAGAAATCTCATGGTCTTACCATGCCTATATCCATCTCTCTATCCAAGATCTGATAGGAGCCAAACTCCCACCCACCTTAAGGCTAAATGAAATGCTACTATCTCAGGAAAAAGATATAGAAACTATAAGCAAAACATTAACAGATTACTTCAAGGATAATCTCACGCCCGAGGTCGCCCCATCTATAGTCTGGGCAGCACACAAGACCGTAATCAGAGGCATACAAATGGCAGCCATATATAAAAAACAAAGAAACAAACAGATACTAGAGTTATACAAAAAGGGGGGAAAAAGTAGGCTACGCCTGGTCAGATGAAGAAGCAAAATGACTAAAACAACATAAAGAGGAATTATCCAAATTAATCTCCAATAAAGCCGAGAAAGCCCTGAGGTTTACAAACCAGAGATACTACTGTAAATACAACAAACCAGACACAATGCTTGCCAATAAATTAAACCATAAAATGACAGCAAACGCATTCCACCCCATCAAAGAGAAACAAGGAACACTTCATCACGATCCGCAGTGGATATCGAACCAATTTGCAGAATATTACAAGAAATGATACAATGGCAAGACAATTCATTACACCGAATCAACCACTACCCAAATTTTACAATCTCTACAAAATATACAACTTCCCACTATAACACCAGAGATGTCCACCAAACTTTCAACCCCATTCACGGAAGAAGAAATTAAGGATACAATAAAAGGGTTCAAAATTAGAAAAGCACCAGGCCCCGATGGCTTTACAGCCTTATACTACAAAAAAATCTCAAACATCTTAATCCCCATCTCACAAATCTATGCAATGCGATCCTGCGGGGACGGACTGTTTCTGAGACTATACAACAAACCGAAAGCTAGAATCAGCAATATGGGACACCCCTCTAAATATATAGACATCTGTAACAGGACGAGGCAGGGGTGTCCTTTATCTCCATTGCTCTTCTCCCTGAGCATGGAGCCATTGGCAGAGACCCTCCGCAGAAACCCAAATATTCACAGTATCTCTGTGTGGGAGCTGATTTCTAAATTGTGACTAAAACAAAGTTAAGGTTTTGGGGGGTTATCTACATTATATCAGTTTTTGGAAAGGGGTGGACAGTCCCTTTAATATAGCATATTTTATCCACTGATGTCACAATAACACAGTTTACGGCGCTTTTCAATTCCCCAATCCAATCTTTAAATAAACACGCAAACCTGGTGGATCCATGATAAAGAGATAAAGAGCACCTAGCTTACACCCTCTCAAACAATATTAACAAATGGAAAGAAACCTGGGATGTGTGGATACTACGAATGCCATCTAGAGATAGTGCCTGAGGAATCCTGAATGGCCTCTTGGGCAGCAACGTCCAGTAAAAATGAACCTCATAGAAAGAAGACAAGAAATCTCCCTCAAATGATTATGATAGGAACCAGCCAAGACTCCCATCTTTTCACCCCCCCAGTTAGTTTTAATTTATGTTTATTTCTTTGTTTGGAAATATGTTTATGTGTAAATATAAATTTCCCTTATCTCAATATTGATATTTTCAGAGAACTGTTAAAGGAAAATATAATAACTCCAAATGTCTGTATTATAATTGATTTTGTTATGAAAAGAAACCCAATAAAAAAGTAATGGAAAAAAAAAAAATAGGAGGCAAATTAAACATAACTTAATGTAAAATAAAAGAGGAAGAATAAATGAGTAATACGGGAACCCTATAGAAAGTGGAGAAGATTAAAAGCAGAAGTACTGAGAGAGAAGGGCATGAATGGCAGGACATTAATACAGATAAACAGATGGGTGTAATTGCATAAGGTGTATTTGGCATTGATTTTGAATTATTGGGAGTGAGAATCTAAGGTCCAGAAGATTTATTCTGTAGTTTTGGAACTGGATTGTTGGCCCTATAGACTGGTTGGGCCAGGGGCCAACAATGTTATGATCTGTCCCTGTTAATGTGCATTACACTTACTGTTTTGTTATTATTCTCTATGATTGCCGAACCTGAAGTATTCCTATTTTACCTTTTCAATTGCCATGCAGGCATCCTCCACTTTCTATTCATAACGGAAGTAAATTGCAATGATTAATATTATATACTGCTTTTATCCTCTTTATGAATCTTCCCTCTCTGCTAGAACAGCCTTTACTTAATGAAAGCAGGAGAAAAAACACTAAATGATTGTGAGTCTGAAAGAAATTCTTCCTGCGTTTTATTTTGCTGAAAACAATATTTGCTTGTACCAATTGCCTGGAAACGCCACTATAGCACATTATGTAGTTTCATTCAAAGCCTTTTTAGCAAATATTTGCTGGACGGGGAGGGGGGGGGACATGTTTACAAACAGACAGTGACGTGTTTGATGACATGCGTGACTCAGATAACAGAGGCTTATCAGGTTCCAAGGACTGCAGGTAGGATTTGTACATGGCTAATGTGTGCATTACCAAGCAATTTCCTGTAAATCAATGGACCACGTTGTAGATTTTAGATTGAAAACAAACCAGTCCTAAAAATAAATCTGCATCCACAAAGGAAATAATGTTATTGTGTATAAATGAAAAATTGCCAATGTGCAAATAATTGTGTATATGGTTACATGCAAGTTTAAATGGTAGAAGAACCTACTGCATTATTTTAAGGACCAAACTAAAGGATGATGGACAACTTACCTTTGCCCCATTAAATGGTCACTATACTCACATAAAAACTTACATTTTCTGAAACTACTATTTGAGAGAAGTAAAATGGTGGTACTCACATATTTATCTGTGCTTGCTTTGTCATGAAAATTACTAATGTTCAGTGAGTTCCCCTAATTGCCTCCCACCTCCCTTACTTACTACCTCCTTGAATTGTCTGCGACTTCACAGCCTCCCCATAGATCCTGCTCTGGTTACAAATCTTCCCCTCCCTCCCCACTGCCTTCTTTTCTCTGCTGATTCTCTCAATTGTTGCAGAAAGTGTGGTGGCAAGCAGCCAAAGATCCTAGTAAGAGGTCAGGGGTGGGGAATATATTATAATTTCTGCTTCTGGAGTGACAGGTCTTTCCTTGTAAATGCTGTAATTTCAAATGATGATTTCTCCGACTGTACAGCTCAGATTTAAAATTCCTGAAAAAGGTTTTGGAGCAGTGTGATCTAAAGGTCCAATTTTTGAAAATTCGATATTTTAGAGTATAGATACCCTTTAAAGGAGGAAACATTGTCATTAAAAGTAGTGGGCAATGCTACTTATGTACAGAAGACAGCGCTGTGTGCTGTGACAATCCAGGGTTAATTTACTTTCACTATTATGCAGAGGGAGAGGGTGGTGTTTCAGGATGAAGACACATACAGGTTGATTTTGTTTTTTATGTCTGATTCGACCCATGAATTGCTTTCAGAAAAGTACATTAATATCTGAAAGATAGTCATAGAAAGAATAAAGGGAATCTCTACCCCCAAACTGAAAAAATTATATAATGTAAAGGAACCCCCCCCCCCCTCTCCAACCCTAACCACCAGCTTTAAAAGTTAAAAATCAGAAATGTACTTACCCACCTTAATTCCCTAGGCCTTGGCCTCTTCCGTTACTTCCAGGAAGACTGGCAGCTGCATCTGTGAGTCAGCCAATCACTGATGCGGTTGCCAGAGCGGAGGGACCGAGGTCAGGTAACTACATTTCGGTTTTGATTTCAAATTTTTAAAGCTGTCGTTTAGGGTTGGAGGGGGGTCCCCTGTATTATATGAGGTATAATTTTTTTTACAAGAGTAATGCAACACTGAAGGATCTGAAGGGCAAGGAAGTATTGGGTGCTGTTTGTAGCAGGTGCCAAATTACACACACAAAGAGGCTCCTATGCTTTACTTTTCTGGAATTTCATCAGGCCCTGCAGGACAACCATAAGGAACAGAGGAGATAGTAAGGATTTTTTAACACTACACAAAGGGGCAAACAGTGGGGCAAATTTTAGTTGGGGGGTGATTGGACATGCCCCTTAAAGGACTGGATTCATGAGATCGGTATAGTAGCCTCGCTAAAGGTGCCCACAATCTCTGAACTCACCTTCTGACATCAGAAGAACCACCTGGCCCAATCTTTTTAGAGATCAACTTGTGATTGCAAACTTAATAGACCAGTTGGGAAGATTTGATAGTGGAAACTAATTAATAGCACCCTGTGCAAGATTAGTTACTGACACCTAGCACCCCTTCCAAAACACCCCCCTGGGCACACTGCTTAATGCTGCTTGCCTTGACCTGCTTCAAATCAAGTCTGCCACCTGCTCTTACTGTCTAAGGGCTCGTTCACGCTACATCAGTTTGTATCCGTTTTTCAAATGCAGGTGCGTTTAAAAAAATGGACAGACAGTAAAACCCCATAGGATTTCATAATATCGTTCACACCTGCTGCGTTATAATCCGTTCCGTTCCAGTCCGTTTAAAAAACGCACTGCATGCAACATTTTTGTCCGTTTTTTCATGCATTTTCTATAGAAATCTATGGAATACACATTGTTAAAAAATGGATACAAACTGACAGAAACATGATGTGCGTTTGGCAGTTTCTGACAGTTTCTAGTGTGAACGAGCCCTTACAGTATTAGCAATGCGTGCTATATATCGTGCGTACATCATTACGTAAAACGTAACGCACTAAATGCACAGACAGAACAGCACAGCATACAGAAAACTTTGTGTTGGGGCTTTGTCTGTGGGGGGGTGCTGTGACATACATTTGATCTGCAGGACTGTAACTGTGGGGGCTGTGGCACTGATGCACAACTTTTACCTACAGGTCTGTGACCTAACACTTCTTGCTGGCGCCTCCCTGGTAGTGCAACCAGTGCGGCCGCACAGGTCGCCCATACAAAAAGGCCGGCCCTGCATGGTTTTAAATAGATTTGGTTTGCAGGATCAATAGATTTCGAGAGCAGAGGGTAAGACAAACTGCATTTTACCTTCTAGGATTTGTGTTGGGAGATAATAAAGTATCAAGAAAGTGACCAAAATTTGTGACTCTGTGAGGGGATAAGGCAAGTCCGTGTTGAATATCAAAACAAACTATCACGTTTTGTGGTTCTGTTACAGTAGGTTTGTTTGCCAGTTAATGAATGTCAGAGATACTGTTAGTGTATATGCAGAGCAAAGAGACCGCAGATTCAATGCATAGAGTATTGTTAACAAAGACACTTCAGCCTCATACACAAGTTAGATACTGTAGGTCAAAGTGGCCAATGTACATCCAAAGAAGCTTCTGATATCATCCGAATATATGTTGACGTTCTATTTGTGAGCCACCACACATGTAATATTGTCAGCCAAAGCTGTTGACCTTTGAGACATGTAAAAAGATCTAGAAACTGAGTTGTGTATAGAATCAGGAAGGGACAGTTATGTTTTTTTAAAGGGCATGTCCACCCTTCTTAAACATTTTTCATATAATATTCTCCCTGTCCCCCCAGCCCCAACCGCTATAGTTTTAAGTTCAGAAAGTGCCCCAAATATTACTTACCTTCCCTCTTTCCTCCGCCGCACTGCCAGGCCCTCTGCTTGCGAGAAAATGCAAGCAGAGGGACGGGACCGGCAGTCACGTCTGTGATTGGCTGAGCGGCAGCCAATCGCGGACGCGGCTGCCGGGAGTTCAGTGCAGCGGAGGAAAGAGGGAAGGTAAGTAATATTTGGGGCACTTTCTGAACTTAAAACTATAGCGGTTGGCGATGGGGGGACAGGGAGAATATTATATAAAAATGTTTTTACTCTAGGGGGATGGAATCTAAATCGGGAGGGAGAGGGAGAAGGGCTGCAGTGCGCATAACAAATTTCTCCCGGAGGGGAGACAGGAGGCAGAGTCCTATATGGAATCTGCAGTTCTCCTGGTGGGTGTTTTTTGGGACTTTAGGGGGGGATAGCAGAAGAACCAGATGTGGGATGTAAGTGTAGGGATTGACTTGAAATATACCTGCTGTATGGGCAAAAATATCTGTAAGTCTATGTGTGTATCAGAATGAGGCTGTGGCTTCATTGTGTCCAGGTCATCAAGATGAGACATTGAAGGGAATGATGGGATATGTTTCTAAGACTATAAAAGTTAGAGAAAAGGGGAGTCTCCCTCTCTTGGGACTTTCCAGCAACAAGGTGGGAGAGCTGTGCTGTATTCCTGAAGGGGTACACAGACCTGAGAGCCTGTTTTTCTGCCTGCATTTGTGTAAATAAGAGAGACACTGTACCTGCATCTTGACCTGGTTGGATTACTGACTTTCTGCAAAAGGGGCTCTGTTTTCTAGGGGGATTGTTCCAGCATCCGCCATCCCAAGGATCATCTGTGCCCAAATGAATAAAGATAAGGAATTGCCATCCACTTTCCTGTCTGTGCATCATTAAGTAACAGGTACCTTACAATATATACATAAACCACAGGCCTGCAACTGGTGTGGGTAGCGCTACCCAGGGACACTTGGACACTGGAGACTGTAATGCTATATGGTTATATGCGTTATTAAGATCGTATTGTACTTCACAGTATTTCACAATATATATATTCAGCTTTGTATTATCTTTTGCCTATGTTATACTAAAAGTCCTTACTATGTTATATTATCTGTTGTTTTTGTGTTTATTCTAAAGTTATTTAATGGTCCCACCAGGGGAGGTTATTATATTCCCAAGGGTGGGTGGAGGCACGCCAATTTAGACGGAACCCCCACTCTCCCATTAAGCGGAGGCTCAGGACCCTGTAGAGACAGGTAGCGCCACCCCTCAGGTTATCCACTACACATTGAAATCAGAGGGTTACATTTGGAGGCACTGCTGAGAGTTCTGAAGCGGAAAGTAAAAACTTTTATCAAAATGCTCCTTTTATCAGCCCAGAAAAAAATGATACTGTTGCTGACCAAACTTTGCTTAAATTAACTGAAATGTTCTCCCAGGGACTTCAATCAGGCCACTACCGCAAACTGAAGGTGTTTTCTGGTATTTCGCCCGTACCACCGGGTGAGGAAGGTTTTAAAGCCTGGAAGTATAATGCTCTGCAGTGTCTGAAGGAGTGGTTGTGTTCTGACAATGGCAAGAGGCAACGTATTATTGAGAGTTTACGATCTCCAGCTGCAGAGTTGGTGCGTCTACACAGAGACATGCATGAAAGTGCTACTAACTGGGATTTTATAAAAATCCTATCAGACCATTATGAACCATATTGTGATCTTGAACAACTGAAAGCTGATTATCACGTGTCGACAAAAGGAAGGAGAGGAAGTATCCAACTTTATTAACAGATTGCAATTGTCTTTGTCTTGCCTGTTGTACCATGGGGCTATCCTCCCCAGGGAGGTAGATGCTATGAGAAAGAACCATCTAGTTCGAGGACTACTTCCACATCACCCACTTTCCCCTATACTAAAAGTGATGTTACTTGAAAAGGTCCCCTCTTTATCTGAACTGATGAGGGAAGTAAAAAAACAGGAAGCAGACATGCAGTTTTGCAGCCCTAAAAAGCATAAGAAAACTAATAAAGATGAAGATATTTCTGGTGGATTTCCAGAAGTTAATGGACATTAACGACTACGGCTTTCGATACTGGATCACAGCTCACCATCATCTCTAGAGACTTCTACTGTAAACACCTTGGAAATCTCCCTTTGAAACCTGCTGATGAGATGACTGTGTTTGGGCTTGGGGATGCTCCAGCTCACATGGATGAGTTTATAGAGATAGAGGCCCATATCCCTGGGATAACATCCGACAAGGGACCCCAAATGAAAGTTATAGCTTATGTAAGTCCACTCTATGGAGGGGGTGTTTTATTTCCGGTTATTATTGGCTCCAATGTTCCAGATGTGGAAATGTCGTTAAGTTTCTTCAACAACAGAGAACCACACCTATATCTGATTTGCAAGTGTCTCCTGAAGTTAAAGAAATGTGTAAAATCTTTGCACCAGTGTTTACTCAAGGATGGGTTGGTAAACTACCTGGAACCCCACTAGAGAGTGTGCAATGTTCAAGTGTTCATTAATATGTTGCCTGAATGCTGGGGAGAAGGAAGCTATTTCCTAGTTGAATCAAACACTGAAGATGTAACCAAAAATGGCTGGGAAGTCCTCCCTGAAAGGAAAGACTGGCGGAGGAAATGTCCTATGACTGATGAAGTTACAATAAAGAATGTCACTCCTCATCCTGTAGTTATTCAACCCTGGCAACGAATAGCCTCTTGCTATCCAGTAAAAGAAGTTGCCCAGCATACTGGATCCTTCACTGTAGAAGTTACAGATAAAAAAAATCCTTTGGAGTCTCTATTGCAAAATACAGAGTTGCCTGAAGAGTGGGGAATCCGCCTCTTTCATCTTCTTTCCCAGAGACAGGATGGATTTTCCTCTGAGGAGATGGATGTAGGGTGTGCCAAGAGTGCACAACACACCATTCGTCTGAATAATAACAAACCTTTTCGAGAGAGGTCCCGGAGAATTGCGCCAAAGGATTTTGAAGATTGTCGGCAAGTTATAAAAAAGATGAAAGATAACAGAATAATAATTGAGTCCAAAAGTCCATATGCCTCACCTATTGTGATTGTACGCAAGAAAGACGGATCGGTACGATTATGTGTCGACTACAGAACCCTAAACCAGCGCACCATACCGGATCAATATAATTTACCCAGGATAGAAGATATACTTGATGCTTTGAGTGGAAGTTGCTGGTTCTCTCTCTTGGATTTAAGGTCCGGTTATTTTCAAGTTCCAATGAGTTTTGAAGATCAAGAAAAAACAACCTTCATTTGCCCCAAGGTATTTCGGGAGCACTTGTTATGGAACAAGTACTTGGTGACCTAATCCCCCGTGAATGTGTGGGATATTTAGATGACATCATTGTTTTTGGAGCCACACCCAAAGAGCATGAAGAGCGACTTATAAAGGTCATTGATCGAGTAAGAGAAGAGGGCCTAAAGCTATCTATTGATAAATGCAAGTTAGGCTGAACCTCAGTCAATTATGTAGGGCATATTGTTTCTGCTGAAGGGGTATCTACTGATCCTGCCAAAGTGGAAGCTGTAGTCAATTGGCCTCGTCCTGTAAATATAACTGAATTGAGATCCTTCCTTGGATTTTGTGGATTTTATAGGTGCTTTGTGGAGGGCTATTCAAAGCTTGCTAAGCCCCTTCATGATCTGCTTAAGGAAGATCCTTTAAAGGCTAAATCTTCTGTTTCACCACCAAAGGTTCCTTTTGGAGAAAAATAGACTTCCACTTGTGAAAAGTCTTTCCTAAATCTTAAAAATAGCTTAACCGAGGCACCTGTGCTGGCATATGCAGATCCAAATAAACCTTACATTCTTCATGTAGATGCCAGTTATGATGGGTTAGGAGGAGTCCTTCATCAGCAGTACCCAACAGGGCCAAGACCTGTTGCCTATATTAGCCGAAGCCTGACTCCAATGTAAAAAAAATTATCCAGTACATAAACTGGAGTTCCTGGCTTTAAAATGGGCAATCGTAGAAAAGCTTCATGATTATGTATATTGAGTTCCTTTTGAAGTAAGGACAGACAATAATCCCCTTACTTATATATTAAGTACAGCAAAATTGGATGCCAAAGGGCATAGATTGCTAGCAGCTTTGTCCAACTATCAATTCACATTGAAATATAAACCAGGCCCAAAGAATATCGGGGCAGATGCTTTATTAAGGCGGCCTGGATTGCCAACTTCCGCCACTGATGAGGAATGGAAGGAAATAACTGGGCCTGGTGTGACTGCTTTGTGCAATACGGCTGCTGTAGTTATGGGCAAAGTAAACTTCTCCGAACTTCGAGTTGTTGACTCTTTAGGAGCGGATGCAAATTGTATTCCAAATCTATACAGCTATCCTGCTGCTCTAGGAGTAGATATAGCTCAGCAGTTGAAAACCAAGGATATGATAAATGCTCAACAATCTGACCCTTTAATTGGGCCACTAAGACAAGATGTTATGAGAAAAGATCCTGCGTGAATAGGACAAGTATATAATAGAACAAGGACTTCTTTACAGAGTTCTGTTGTACCATGATCACCCAGGAAGAAGGCAATTACTATTACCTCAAAATTACCGTGGGTTGGTCTTGCGTAGCTTGCATGATCACCATGGGCATCTGGGAATTGAGAAAACATATGGTTTGATTCAGGATTGGTTCTTTTGGCTTCATATGAGAGAGACTGTGACTGACTATTGTCGCAGATGTATCCGTTGTCTACAGAGGAAAATTCTTCCTGTCCGTGCTGCCCCTATGGAACATTTAAAAAGTGCCGGCCCCATGGATTTGGTGTGCATAGATTTTCTCTGTATTGGTGATGATTCCAGTGTTGTAGGAAATATCCTTGTAGTGACTGACCATTATACTCACTATGCACAAACGTATCCCACCAAGGATCAAAAAGCTGTAACTGTAAGGTCCTCTGGGAGAGATTTTTTGTGAATTATGGACTACCTAAACGTCTCCATTCTGACCAGGGGAGGGACTTTGAGAGTCGTCTCATCAAAGAGTTACTTCACTTGCTGAATGCTGAACGTCAAAAAGAGTCGCACCACCCCCTATCCCCCCGAGGGTGATGCTCTACCAGAAAGGTTCAATCGCACTCTCTTAAATATGCTTGGCACACTGATTGTTGGTGAAAAAACGTTCTTGGAGTCTGCATGTTGGGGCTATGGTGCATGCCTACAATTGCACAGGCCATGACAGTACCGGTGTCTCCCCTTACTACCTTATGTTTGGGAGAGAAGCACGATTACCTATAAATTTGCAACTGGGTGTCTCTACAGATGGAGTAGGCCATAGGAGCCATTACCAGTATGTGGCTCGATTAAAAGAAAGTCTCCAAAAGGCCTATTGTTTAGCTGAAGAAAATGCAGCTAAAACAAATGCAGGCAACAGAAGACGTTTTAATGCCAAAATTCGCAATCTAGAGCTATACCCTGGCGACAAAGTGCTACTTCGGAATTTAGGAGTTGGTGCTAAACACAAACTGGCTGATCGCTGGCGCCAGGAATTATTTGAAGTAGTCAGCAAGCTGCCGGGAATTCCTGTATATAATATAAAAGGACCTGAAGGAAGGGTAAAATCTTGGCACAGAAATCATCTCTTACCTGTGCCCCAACAAGCACCTGTTCCTATAGAAGATGATGATCCTTATGATTCAGAAACAGAACCTTTGATTAGTAATGATCCTGAGGAGCAGGATACTGACAGCAACCGTCAAGCTCAGGGAGACTGGTCCATTCCTCAATTGAAAAGGGATACCTAAAAAGAAGTGAACTCTGATGGTGAATATGGGACCCCCTCTAGGAGTTCCCTAAATCCAGAAACTCCTCTTTTTGTCCCCCAACTTTTAAGTGAACCAATTAACCAGGAAAGTCAAGGAACTTCTAGGCATGGCTCCAATAATGACTTTTCAACTACCTCTGAGCAACCAGGACTTCCACATAGGGAGTTGCGGAGGGGAAGTCGAGTTAGGCAGCCTCCCCCAGTCTTTACTTACGACACTCTGGGTGAACCTAGCATTGTAACTCAATCTTGTGTCTTTGCAGAACTGATTAATGCTCATGCTAGATTAATTAATTTGATTCCAGTATATAGTTCACCTATTTCCTTCACAGCAATGCCATTGTAACCTGTCCCAGGAGGGCCAGGAGCGACATCATTGTTTCTTGGTGTTTTATTTATGTATTATCACTTTTCATATTCTGGCCGGGATGGCAGATTTTTCAGCAGGGGGAGAATGTAGGGATTGACTTGAAATATACCTGCTGTATGGGCAAAAATATCTGTAAGTCTATGTGTGTATCAGAATGAGGCTGTGGCTTCATTGTGTCCAGGTCATCAAGATGAGACATTGAAGGGAATGATGGGATATGTTTCTAAGACTATAAAAGTTAGAGAAAAGGGGAGTCTCCCTCTCTTGGGACTTTCCAGCAACAAGGTGGGAGAGCTGTGCTGTATTCCTGAAGAGGTACACAGACCTGAGAGCCTGTTTTTCTGCCTGCATTTGTGTAAATAAGGGAGACACTGTACCTGCATCTTGACCTGGCTGGATTACTGACTTTCTGCAAAAGGGGCTCTGTTTTCTAGAGGGATTGTTCCAGCATCCGCCATCCCAAGGATCATCTGTGCCCAAATGACTAAAGATAGGGAATTGCCATCCACTTTCCTGTCAGTGCATCATTAAGTAACAGGTACCTTACAATAAGGACACTTGGACACTGGAGACTGTAATGCTATATGGTCATATGCGTTATTAAGATCGTATTGTACTTCACAGTATTTCACAATATATATATATTCAGCTTTGTATTATCTTTTGCCTATGTTATACTAAAAGTCCTTACTATGTTATATTATCTGTTGTTTTTGTGTTTATTCTAAAGTTATTTAATGGTCCCACCAGGGGAGGTTATTATATTCCCAAGGGTGGGTGGAGGCACACCAAATTAGACGGAACCCCCGCTCTCCCATTAAGCGGAGGCTCAGGACCCAGTAGAGACAGGTAGCGCTACCCCTAAGGTTATCCACTACACAGTGAAATCAGGGGATTACATAAAGTAAGGATTAAACTAGACTACACAATGGGGCCAGTAGTGGGGGGGATTATAGTTTTGGGGGTGGACATGCCCTTTAAGAAGGGTGCCAGGTAAACTATGGGAAATTCAGAGATGATTGAGATCCCCCTAATCCCTCCAAAAAACAGATTTCAGTCTAAAACAGCCCCAATGTAGCATGACATGCCATGAATTTGTTGTAAGCTCAGGTATTCCAAATATTGTATCCAGGCAGAGATGGAGAAATTTACTGCACATCTAGACCGTATTTATAAAGTTTTGTTATTGGCAATATCTAATAATGAAACTTTTTTTAAAAAATGTTTTTATTAAGAATAGAGATGAGGATTTACAGAATAAAGAGAAAAGAAGAAAAATTGGGGCATAAAATTGTATAAATGGAATCAATAAAAATAGTACAATAGAGATTTTGCGTCGTCTATATCATCGTATGTTCACGGGTGATAACGGTTGGGTAAATTATGCATATAATTCACATAGAATATTAAACATTTAGCGTATTGTCTGATTTCTGAGGGTATTATTTGGTCCGCATCTCTGAACTTTTATTTATTATTTTATTATTTACCTAAGTAACTTACCACAATTAGGTTGCTGTTATCCAGTCACCAGGGGTTGGGTGGGAGTATGGTTCGAATGATTAAGGGGTGGGGAGGAGTAACGTGCGCCGACTTGTGTATGTAATCATGGTAAGGAGATTGGGGGGTTATGGCTCAGAGTTTGTTCTGTATACCACATTGTCACATGGAAGCAATCGTGGATACTTTGTATGATATGTGTTGGTAGGATAGCAATAAAACTCTCCCATAGTTTGAAAAATTGTCTGACTTTGTTTTCTTTATCTATTGTTGCTTCCACCCAATCCATTGGAGGAGTGTATCTAGTTGATTGTTCCAGTCTGTCTCTCCTAGGTGAGAGATCGATTTTGAGACATAGCTACTGGCCTGTAGATAATAAAAAAAACTATGATAGGTCCTATGATAGGGAATTTGTGTTTTGCCTGTGAGAAGGATAGGGGATGTCTGGTGTTTGTGTCTACTAGTTCTCGGATTGTTTTTATTCCCTTAGTTTTCCATCTATAAAACATTGTGTGGGCCCTCCCCTCCTGGAAATCTGGGTGGTTGATAAAGGGTAGCCATAGTGAGTGGGATTGTTTCAGGCCCATCATTGGGCGGGCTTTGTTCCATGCTTTACAGCCTGACATCAACAGAGGGTTATCCCTGGTCTCCTCCGGCAGGTCGAAGAAACGAGAGTGTAGCATAGAGGACAGGGACTGGGGGCAACATAGTTGTTGGTCTAGGGTGGTGTGAGTGTAGTTGGAGGAGGCGTGCAGCCAGTCCCTGACAATCCTGAGGTGGGAAGCTATATTGTATAGTTCGATATTTGGGAAACTTGATGCCCCCTTTGTTTTTAGGGAGTATGAGAGTGTTGAAATTGATTCGTGAAGGTTTGTTGTGCCATATATATTTGCGGAAAATAGTGTTTATATGTTTTATGTAATTTCGGGATAGGAATATTGGTAGAGTTTGTAGTAGGTAAAGTAGTTTAGGGAACAGGATCATTTTTATAAGATTGGCTCTTCCTGTGAAGGATAGAGGGAATTTCACCCATGCTGTCAATGTGTTTGTCATTCGGGTTATAAGTGGGGGGATGTTTCCCGAGTATAACGATTCTATTAGTCTGGGGAGACGGACTCCCAAATATGTTATGGCTGTGTTGGCCCATTTAAATGGGAAGTTGTTTGACCAGTTTGGGGTGTCCCCTGTTCCCCGAAGGAGTGTTTCAGATTTGTTGTAGTTGATTTGCAGTCCCGACAGTCTCCCAAAACATGTTAGGTCATTTATTATGGCAGGTATGGATTGTAGGGGCTTGGATATAAATAGGAGAATGTTGTCTGCGTATGCTGAGAGGTTAAAGTCTTCCCTGCCTATTTTGATGCCTGTGAATTGTTTGTTGTTGGATATGGTTCTGAGTAGTGGGTCTATGCTAAGATTAAACTGTAGGGGGGGAGAGTGGGCATCCCTGCCTCGTTCCTCTGTGGGTTTGGAATATATGTGAGTTGATGTTATTTATTAGCAGGGAGGTGTTAGTGTTTTTGTGAAGGAATGTAATTAATCTGATGAAATTGGATCCAAAGTTCCGTTCGGTAAGGATTTTATGTAGGATTTCCCAGGAAACCCTGTCAAAGGCCTTATCGGCATCTAAACTCAGTAAAATCTCCTGGGAGTGGGGTCTGGTGGAGTGAGCCGATATGGCAGCTATAGCTGTGCGGATAGCTTTGGTGGTGTTGCTGCCTTTGGTGAATCCTAGTTGTGAGTCTGTGATTACGTTTGGCATGATATAGCTAAGTCTATTTGCTATTATTTTTGTTAGAATTTTATAATCTTGGTTTAATAATGATATTGGCTTGTAAGATTGAACTAATAATGGGTCTTTGTTTGGTTTGTGTAATAAAAAGGTTTGGGAATCGTTGAGGTTTTGAATATGAATATCTTGACTGAATATATTATTATATAGGTCTGTGAGGGTGGAGAGTATATGGGGATTTAGTAATTTATAGTATTCTGCTGGGAAACCGTCTGGACCTGGGGCTTTGGTGTTGTGTAGTGATTTGATGACCTTGGAGACTTCCTGTTGAGTTATTGGGCGGTTGAGTGATTCTTGTTGTTCTGTTGTAAGTTGGAGGAGAGAGCATGACTCCAGATATGTATCGGCGTCTTCGGTTGGGGGTTGTATGTGGCGCATATAGGGATTCGTGGTATTGTAGGAAATGTTGTTGTAATTCTGGTTGGGTGGTTATAGTTTGATTTGTGTTAGTGTTGAGTATTTGCAATATGGAGCAGCGGGAGCGCTGCGGTTTAGTTAGTTTTGCTAGTAGTGTGCCTGTTCGGTTGCCCCATCTATGATATTTGTTTCTCCTAGCATCTACTGACCAGCGTGCCTGTCCTAGCAGATATGTATCTAGTAAGTTTTTTGTCGATATATAGTGTTCTTCATTTGTTTCTGTGGGATCGTTGATATATTGGCTGCACGCCTCCCGAAGATCGCAGTCTAGTTGGGAGTATCTTTCCCTATAGGCTTTTTTCTTATGTGTAACATATGCTATTATATGGCCTCTCATCACTGCCTTGGAGGCCTGCCAGAAGAGAGCCGGGTCCCCGGTGTGATCTGTATTATCGTCTACATAGTTTTGCCATTGGGTGGTTATGAATATCTTAAAGTCTTCTGAGTTATAGAGATATGCTGGGAATCTCCAATGGTTTGTTTGTGTAGTTTGCATATTTAGGTTTATCGATAGTTCGACTGGGGCATGGTCTGATATTAGTATGTTATTTATGAATGTGTTTGATACGTGTGGGAATAGGTCACTAGATATTAGAATGTTGTCTATACGTGAGTGTGAGTGGTGTGGGTGAGAGTAGAAGCTGTATTGTTTGGTTGTTGGGTGTTGTTGTAGAGACTTAGTTGTGTGATTATTTCCAGGAGAGGAGGGGATGTGGTAATTGGTGTTTGTCTAGGTCCTGTTCTGTCGATGGTGTTGTTCAGGGTCGTATTGAAATCTCCACCAATAAAAATTTGGCGGTGTGGTTTAGTCAGCAGCCGTCTCAAAAGATCAGAGTAGAATTCTGTGTTAGCGTAGATATTTGCTATGGTGTATATTGTGTTTTTTATTTTCAGATCCAAGATCAGGAATCTGCCCTCGGGGTCCCTTACTATGTCTATTACTGTGGTTGGGGTCGACCTTGGCTGCGGGGTGTTCCCGGGATCCCGTATCGCGGTTGAGTCCTTCCGTGCAGGGCCTCCGTCCCGGTGCTCGGGCGCTGGCCACCGCGTTCACTGAGGTGGCAGGAGTCTCAGATGTTGGATGGGCAATGAGATTCGTTAGTCGGTGAGCTTCCGGCTGATGGGCGGGTGTTGGAGGTTTGTTCCCGCCAGCCCGGCCTGACTTCAGGATATTGGAGAGAAGACAGCTGATAAGTATCTGTGGCAGCTGTTTGTTGGGATGTGGGTGTTTTTGACCCCTTTTGTTTTAGTAATTTGGTGTTATTCTCTCTTATGGTTCTCAGAAGTGAGGAGCACCTGTAAAACGCGGCCGCTCTCGGCGTCCCGCCCCCGGAAGTCTCTAATAATGAGCCTTTATAGTAATGATGATCTGTTGGTTTGTGAAAGCTTTAGTAGGGAGGAGCAGTAGTGGTAGGAAACTGGAAGTCAAGCTCGCCATACAGTACGAGTTCAGACATTTGGCCATAAGTACAAATGTTCGATGACTCACCGACTGCAAACTGATTAGAGGAAGCAATTAAAACAATATATTTTTGATTAGATTACAACCAAATGTGTTTGTCCCGTCAGGCATTTGGCCAGTAAACTAACAGAAATCATCCAAAAGTTCAGTAATTGGGTAGTTGGAAGGAATCTGTTTTTGACAGATTTTGTCAAAGTGATCAAATCAGCCTTAAACAAAAACAACCCATGTATGGCTAGCTTATGTGAATTTTATATTCAGATAAAATCTTTATTTTTTTCATTATAAGTCAAAATTTTCAATGATTTGCCTTTTGAATGCCTAAAAATGTTTAAAATGTAAAGACACTAATCATAGTTATCAGCTCCCTTAGAGAGCCATGGTGGACCTGATGTGAAGATTCACTGGAGTGGAAAATCAACAAACTGAGCTCTATTTAATGTGCAGGAAGAGCAGATGGGATCCCTAATAGAAACAATTATGAGTTGGAGGAAAGTGATAACATTTTCAAAGTGTACTTTTACTTTCAATAGTCTGTTCTGATGGCAGTGCAATTTGTTTATGGAAAAAATGAGATTAACGTGAGCCCTGAAAAACACAATGTCACGGCAATATGCTTGTGAAGGTTCTCATTCATTCAGGTCATGGTATATCTGTTGTATTCAGTTAGATCAACTGGACTTGAAGTTTAGTTCTTGAAGACGTTTCGCTAGTCATCCATTCTGAATTGAGAAAGCCAGTCGGATAACTAGAGAAATGTCTTCAAGAACTAAACATTATGTCCAGTTGATCTAACTGAATACAACAGATACAATGTTATTGATTCAGCACATATCAGCTTTACATAACTAGGGAATATGACCATCAGTCATTCTCAGACTTAGACTGTCAGGGTCACATGGGGTACCAGTTGGCTGAAGTTTGGTCATGTTTCTTTTATGGGTTAAAATGTTTAACTAGCATCCTAAATTGAATGGTTGAATTTGAATGGTAGCTCTGAAGTTAGCTATGACCAAAGTGTCTCATAGCACATCCCTCATGTGAACCCCTCCTTCTCTAACAAATGCACATGTGCAAATGTGCTAGAGGTGGGAGGGAGTGTCCCTAGGATAGGCCAAGGTGTGGAAGGAGCTGGCAATCTAGACCTATATATTGGAACAGAAGGTAGAAATACTTGCTCCTACCCTCTGGTAATTAAAAATTCTACAATTAATAAAAATAACATAATGTAATCAGATATCCATTTGTACTCTTACAGACCAGGTGTCTCCAGATTAAACCAAATCTGCAGCAACAAGAAAAAGCTTTTTGGAAACACTTGGTTTCTTCCAGTTAAAGAATCCCAGGGTGCTGCCTGAAGCTTGTCCCTGCTGATGTAAAAATAACGTTAAAATCTGTTTAGAGACCCATTAAGACTCGTATCCATCTGTTATCATTCCGCACAGATACCTAAATGTACGGGGGACAATGCACATGTAGTGAAAAATCAAAGTGGTGCGACCAACTTAATCCTTTGGTAAAGCCACACTGGGATTATTATATTGGGTTAATGCCATTTAAAGATGGGAAAGTGTTACTTGGTGCATCATGCGAGTAGTTTCTATACAGAATCTTATTACTAAAGAGTTTTAAAGTGACAGTCAATCTAACTTCCATTAATCTAGTGACATAATTTTTAAGCCATTTCTTTCCATTCTTTCTGCTGAAAAAATACAGTGTGTCTATACACAGCGCATTCTTTCTTAGCTGTACATAATGTGTTTTTCAATCTGCCTGTTGGGTATTTTTCATGTTACGACAAGCTGTATTTGTTTGACAAGTTTTATTCTTTGAGGTGATCTAAAGGGATTACCTCAGACTGAGATAATGTTCCTGATGCAGGAGCCATGTGATTAGTAACCATGTAGTAGTTTTTATACGTCATTAGCCTAATGTTTTGTTGACAATCTACAACAATCATTTCTGGATTGGTCTGTTTTCTTGCCTAGAGACAAAACCATGCAAAAGAAGGAAACTCTTTAATACCTGGAAAGAGAGAGACGGCATTGTATGAACAGAACATGGAGAAGTCAGAATATCTATGGGTTGTATAACATCAGTTAGGGCTCCATCTATTGTAAGCCTGTGGGAGACCCCTGGGAATATATCTGGACCGCACACAACCCTTGACCTAGTTAGGGGCCCTGGGTAGTTACCTTGTTATGAACTACTATGAACTCATTATCACATCATGAGTTTGATGGTTTGTGAGGAATTTAATATTAATTTCATCTAATCGCCCATTATATTTTAATGCTATAACTATGTGTCTATGAGTGTATAAAAGATTTTTTTAATCCGGGGGGCATAGTGTTGTCACCAATTAAAGTACTCTAGTGATTATAATTTAAAGACTACACCCAAACCACCAGAGGAGACAGCCCATAATTAACATATCCATGTCACCCTGTGAAGGATTAAATACAGGCTGATGAACCAACAGGCAAACAAAAAGAAATCTATTTAATCAAAGCGTTAAAACACAGTTCCCATTATATATAAATAGACATATAGCTTTACAAAGTCTATGTAGTGATGATGCACTCAGTCTTATTTTTATTCTTTTGGTCAGGGTGCTACAAGGAACACAGAGGCCCCAATCTGTATTTAAACTCTAGAAAACAAAGAATTGTTCCGAGCACACCTATTACACGTGAAGAACGTTTAACATTTAATAAAGTTTCTTCACGTGTAAAGGACCATTATTTCCCAAACCAATGCTCTACCTCCTAATGTACCCATGGTGAAAACCTAAAATGTGGGGGTATATTAGATTGACTAAAATACAGCAGTTTCTTTTGCTTTTTTGTGTCTTCCTTCCTATTGGCCATCCAGGTCCTGGACTGAGGGAAGGGGTGGAGCTAGAGCGGACCAGGTAGCTCTACTTTTTGTAAATATTGAGTGCCATCCAATGAAAGGAGAAAGGAGATGTTTGTATACTGTTATTTAAAAAGCACCAACATTTTGAGTGAAAACAGCAGTTTAGTGTAAAATAAATAATGGAAATTCTTTGTAAAAACACAAACAAAACACAGTTTCACTATGAAAAACAAGGAAAGACATTTTTCATGTCCATTAATGCATATTTGAAGACTTTTTTTGGTTCTTTTATTTTATGTAAGGTGTCATTACATTACTGCTGCTGAATATTCCCCATAGTGTGTATTAACATGATTGTATGCTCCACTCCAGGGAATGTCAGACTATTTAACAGAACCTTTGCTGAGAATTTCTCTAGGGAGGTGTTAGACTATTTAGCATAACTTCTTATATATTTGCTGGGTGTGTTAACTCACAATTGAAAGGGATCCTTATTGACCGAGGAACGATAAGTTGTTACTCATCTAGTTTAGTGATGGGACAAGGTTTCAAATTAACCTGGTTTTGATTTGGAACTTTTTAAAAATCCACAGATCTGACTGAATTTTTCTCAACATATTGGAACACATAATAGAATCATGTAAAATATTATGATGGAAAAGTAGGAAATGCCGATTTAAAAATAGTGTTTGAAAACTGGTAATTAAAAAATGTCCAATTCCATAGGTTTAGAAAAGGTTTTTGGAACTTCAATAGGTTTTTGCGGAACCGCTATAGGAAAGAAAGTCGCCAGTTTCCTTCATCTTTAATCTAGTTCCCTCTAGCCTCCCTGTTTGCACGCATTATAGTCAACTTGGCTGGGTTTAGCTTTTTTGACTCTTGCTACACAATGAGTATACATTAATGATAGAATATCCTTAATTCTGCTCAATACAGCACTCTGTACTCTCAATGAAAATGTCAACCAAACAGCCAAATACAGGGTGATTCCCTGTCAATTGCTTCAGGTTTTCTAATCTACAAAAACTAATGCAAGAGGTGGTTGGGGCTTTGGGGGATATTTAAGTTGGGAAAGGGGAACCAGGAAAGCCTTGCTTACAGCACCAAAATGGCCAGAACCTTGTTCTCATACAGTAATAGTAAATGTACAGCTTGTTTATTTCATAGTATTAATCTGACTTTCCACAGATGTTTAATGTTTTGGGGCATGTTTCTGGAATAGAAAATAACAGAATAACATTTGTGTGTTTTTTTGGGGAGGAATTAGCAAGTTTTTCTGAAGCCTTTCCTTCCTTTTCTTCACTAAACAATTACTGGTCCCACCTAGATTTTAGGGTACAGAATCCCCATAATTCATAGGTATGTGCAATTACAGTTTAAAGATTAATTGTTTCATTAGAATACAGTTGAGAATTATGTAGATAACATTTCAAACACAGATGTTTTGAACAATATTTAATATTTCATGTGACAGTTTGTGGCCAAAGTTTTCGGTTTTTGATGGACATCTTTGATGGGATCTTGTAAAGGTTCCGATACACATGCTACTGCCTACAGCAGATTCCATGGGAATCCAATGGCAAAATGCAGTGGCCGCATACACTACGCTGACCTCCTATACTGTATGGGGATTGGTTGGTTGATTAAGTTGAAGCTTAATCAACCAGCCAACCAATCAAACTTAAAGGTAGGAGGGAACAGAAGAGAAAGATTGAAAAATACCAACAGATTTTCAATCTTGTATGAAGACATTAGCTTGAATACAGGGGTAAAATGACTTGGATAATGCTAGTGATAGGGGGATTTTGTTATTAGAACAATGAAATTTTCATTCTCCAAACAATGTGCTACCTACGTGGTGCTAGTATCACATGGGGTGGACCTGTCCTAAGTAAATCCCTGTTAAAAATGGATCAAAGAATATATGTAGATAGCAGGCCTGGTTGCAGCAAAGTCAGGAGACAAAAGCAAGAGCCTACAAGATGTTGTTATGTAGAAAAAGGGGTATACATTTAAATGAAATTACTATCCTTCCCTGTAAAAAGGACTGTTAGGTCACTAGAATACTCAACGTAGTCTTTCAATTCAGCATAATTTGCACATTAAAGAATGGGAGGCAGTTTAGAATAGACTTCTACTGGTTTCTATTGTACAGGATCCCTGGGCATTGAGGAGTATTTTCCCCCTGCTTCATAGACGTAGTAGCCTTGCTCAGACTCGGGCCTTAGCCCTGTGGAGGGAGCTTGGGTGATAATAGCTATGATTGGGGCATGTAATGTACAGTATTTAGATGGGGCTGGGTGGTTTATGGGTGGGGCATGAATAAATCCTGCTGGAAAACAACATTAGACTGATGGCTTGTGAACACTATCAGATTGTTATAACATGTAAAAAAAGCAGATCTGTTACAATGCATTTGTACAATTCATTTTTGCATGTATTATGTATGTTAAAATGCATTTTGCTTTATTTTTACCAGGGTTTTTTGTTTGCATTTTTTGCTGGTGATAGAGAAAATAAACATGGCATAGAATGAGATTCTATGCATTTTATTCAAACCTTATTGACTTCTATTGGTGTCTGCTGGTCTTCGCATTATCTTATCTCACTTCATTGCAATGGAACAGATTGAATTCTATACAAAATCTATTGAGTTTCACGTACTGTACACTTTGCACTAAAAAGCATCAAAACACCTCAAGTATATAAGCCTAAGTGAAAGGAACTTAGGACTATAGGTTATATAGTGAATAATGCACCCCCTACTGTAAATTATAAGGATATTAGAAGTCACCGAGGAGTTCCGTGACCATATAAAAGCACGAGGCCGCAGGCCGAGTGCCTTTTATACAGGGCGCGGAACTCCAAGGTGACTTCTAATATCCGAATATTTTACAGTAGGGGGTGTATTATTTAGTATAATCCACCCCCTCATATATAATCCCAACATTCCAGCAATCTTACAGTTGTTAGATCCCTATAGAGAGTAATGGCCAGCGTGGGACAATCCAGTATGACTGTAATGCAATTCATTACCACGGGACCCTCCCTGCCTCTAGCTCCTTCCCTCTTATTGTCCCAGCCCCCTAACCAGTCTCCCTGATTTCCCCGACCACCTGCTGCTGCTTCCCATTGACCATCAGTCCAGTAAAGGTGCCGGTGACTGTGCGGACACAGTGGAGAACAGTGAGCGCCCGGCCCTCCCCCTCTCCCTTAGATCGCCACGTGAGGTAGAAGCAGCTTCACTGGCAGCGAGACTCTCTTTGAGCGGGACCAGAGAGAAATTCTGTCGTTGGAGATAAGAGCGAGGACCGTATCTGTCTTCGGCACCACTGTGTATGGCGCGGCTCCACCTCTTCCTTTTACATGTAAAAGGAAAAGGTGGAGCCGCGCCATACACAGTGGTGCCGAAGCCGCGTAACTGACAGAATGCGAACACGGTAAATTCAAGTATACGGAGGTGGGGGAAGTGAGGCAGGGGGAGAGAAGAGGGTAAGGCAGTCCCGGAAAGTTATAATCGGCGCTCTACTACGTAGTAGCGCGCCGATTATAAGATTATTAATTACAGTTTGGCCCCATAGGAATCCATGGAAGGGGTGGATTATATATATATAAACTGCAGTGGCAGTCAATGGCCGTTACCAACGCCCAGTTTTGGTACATTTTTCCTGTTGTCTGGATGTAACTTACACTGAATTTTCCCTCTGATATTTATAAGACAACGTGATTTTATTTTTTTTGTATAATTCGCTAAGTCTGAGATGGAGTAAATGCATTTTACGGGACTTTTGTGGCTAGGATTTTTTTTGTATGGAATGAATGGTGTAATTTCTGGGTCCAGGGTTTTTTTCACTGTTTTTTTATGACATTGCTCAATTTTTTAGAACCTTTAATTGTATTGTTTTCCTTTAACTTATTTACCTACAGTAACTTTATCATAAAAAATATTTTCCCCCAGTTGTACATGAAAAACACATTAAATTGCGGGATAGTGGATTTAAGAAACTGTCACATCTTTGCTGGTTAAAAGTGTACACAGAAATTCCTCTTTTTTGTACAGAGGGTGTAGTCCAAGGGGCGCTCTGTGATCTGCTGCCCTGGGACTGGTTCTCTGTTACCTTTCCAAAACTCTGAGCCTGGTTGAATAATGCAGTAAGTCTTTCCCAAACATAATCTTCCATCCTAGGTATTAAATTTATTTTTCTTGTTTGGCCTTTCTCCATAACATCCATTTAGAACCAAAGGGCAGAAATGTATCATGTTTTTCACACAAGGTTCTTACAGAATATAATAAAGAGACAGTTTTTGCCTTTGGATAATCTGCTGGATATTATGAATTTTTAAAATATCTTTATGTTGGTGCCTGTTACAGACTGGAATTATTCTACAAAAAAAATCCTACATTTTGCTTCATTTGAATAATTTTAACAAGTTTATTGCACTGTATCAAATACCTTTACAAAAATATATGGCTAAATACAACAAGCAGATATTTCAAACCGACCAACGGATATTTCTGTATTTCACTCGGCCCAAAATATTGGATTTAATTTTCATGAAGCGAGTAGTTTTATTTGTCCGAATCAGACAATACATGCATATTGGCTTGGTTGGTTATTACTGGCTGGGTGGCAAGCCTAGCTGCTATATACTGTTAATTCCTAACATTCTATTTATCTTCTACTTGAATAAAGAAACAGGAAACCTACACTTATATCTGTTGTGTTCAATTATATAAACTGGACTTGGTTTAGTTCTTGAAGACATTTCGCTAGTCATCTCCACTGCAGGGTTTTAACCTAACAGCAGAATTTTGAGCTTTTAACCTAACATCAGAATTCCCATACAGATGTTTGGAAACTACAACTCCCAGCATGCTTTTGTTGCAGGGAGTTGTAGTTTCCAAATATTTGTATGGGAATTCTGCTGTCCATTTAAAGGGCAACTTAAGTCTCAAAAAGGCAATCTTCTGCAATAGATACCATAAATAGATACCATCCTCCTTCTGATTCTTTATTGTTTTGAAGCTTAAGTTGCCCTTTAAATGGACAGCAGAATTTACATACAGATGTTTGGAAACTACAACTCCCAGCATGCTTTATTTGCTGGGAGTTGTAGTTTCAAACATCTGTATGCGAATTCTGCTGTCCATTTAAAGGGCAACTTAAGCCTCAAAACAATACTGAATCAGAAGGCAGTAGTGGTCATAATTTCTACTCTCGGCTTTATTCGGGTCAATCAGGTTTCCTATTTTTTTAGGTAAAAGTATTTTTTTTTTCGGCTTATACTCGGGTCGGCTTATACTCAAGTATATACGGTATGTCCTTTTTCCTTAAGATGCAGGTACACGGCCAGACCCAAGGAATAGGCTCTTCTGTGCTGCACCAATGTATGGCCCAGCACAGAAGAGCCAATTCCTTGGGAGGAATTCAGGAGGTCCCTAACACACTTTTTCCTGAAAATGATGACAAAAAATCATATATTTACAATTCCAGATGTTTCACACAGTGTGTGCATTCCTATATTTCCATATTGTGTTGCTTCAATAGAAGATGCAGTTGGATCTCCAGGGAACATCACCACAGGTACCACCATTATTGAAACTCATGTACCATTATTACACTACGGGTACCATTATTGTACCTCATGTGTCATTGTTACACTACAAGTACCATTATTGTACCTCATGTACCATTAATACACTACAGGTACCATCATTGTACCTCATGAACCATTATTCCACCTCATTTACCATTATTACACTATGTACAATACAAGGATTGTGGAAGCACTCCAATTAGGCTAATTTACAACTACATTTAGCGGAGGTGCTACTGATCTGGTCAAACATTTATACAAACATAGAAAAGATAATCAATGCACATTCCTAGGCCCCATACAATATCAATATCATACAATTAGCACCCCCAACATGCCCCTTTTATGGGAGATCCTATGCCTTTAATATAAAGCACTGGATGGATGGCCTCTTCCCTCATTTTAAAAAGCCGAAGGGCTAGGGGGAAGAGAAAGCCTGTTATATGGATCCAGTGCACAACTATGAGAAATGCAAAAGCTGGCTAATGGTAATTGAAGTAAAAAAGGTTAGAAGTTAAAGGGCATGTCCACCCTGAAATTAAACTTTTTATATAATGTAGGTAGCACTGCCCACCCCCAACCGCTATAATATATTTTTTTTAAAATGCCCAGATGTTTACTTACAGCCCATTCTCTCCCGCGCCGTCTCCTATCCAGCTCCCTGCTTGCGGAAGTTGCAAGCAGGGGCAGGTCCACAATCCGCGTCTGTGCAGACGCCGCAGGAGAGAAGGGTCCGTAAGTAACTATCGGGCAGTTCTTTTCAAAAATATTATGGCGGTTAGGGTTGGGGAGCTGTTACTTACCTCCCATAAAGAGGATTTCGCGCTAGGTGCCATGGCCTCGTGGATCGATCAGGATGGTGGGAGGAAGGGGGGGGGAGGGCTCCCCTATGCATGGCTTAGACCTTGATGAGGTTAAGACACAGACAGCTACAGGATGACTCACTGAGAGCTTCTACACAACAGTTTCCTGGACTATGGAGGGGCATAGCAGAAAAACCATTTGGAGCAGAGATTTACGGTAAGGATTTTTTTAAACTATAGAATGTGGCCAGTATGGGGTTAAATTACAGTTTTGGGGGTGGACATGCCCTTTAAACCTTCCAGACTGGGGTTACCTTGACGTGGTTGGAAGGCTTTTCATTCATGTGATCACAGTAATGTATACTAAAACCCCTTTATTTATATAGCGCCACTTGGGGACGCAGCGCTGTACAGTATTAAAATACAGTAAAGTCATACAAGGGGGATAAATAAATCATGTGTCATTGTTGCACTACGGGTACCATTATTGTACCTTGTGTGTCATTGTTAACACTACAGGTACCAATATTGTACCTCATGTACCATTAATACACCATTGGTACCATTATTGTACCTTGTGTACCTTTAATACAGTACAGGTACCGGTATTGTATCTCATGTACCATTAATACACTTTAGGTACCATTATTTCATCTCATGTATCATTATTACACCACAGGAACCAAATCTTCCACCTCAAGTATCATTATTTCACTACAGGTAACATTATTCGCTTAATGTACCATTATTACACTACAAGTATGCTTGTGAAAGTTCTCATTCATCCAGGTCATGGTACAAGTACCACAATTGCACTTAATGTACCGTTATTGCACTTAATATACCATTATTACTCTACAGGTACCTTTGGTGCACTATAGGTTCCATTAGAATTGTACCACAAAAAAGCATTATTACACGGTAGGTACCGTTATTGCATTACATGTAACTTACACAACAGGTATCATCTCTGCATCATTATTATACTACAGGTACCATTATTATAACTCATATACCATTAATACACCACAGGTAACATTATTGTACCTCATGTACCATTAATACACTACAGATACCATTATTGTACCTCATGTACCATTAATACACTACAGGATCCATTATTGTGCCACATGTATTAGTAGTGCATAATACTGTAGGTACAATGATTTCATCACAGGTACCACTATTGCGCACCACAGGTACCATTAGTAATAACGTGTTTCTGTTTGTATTTAGTCCACACTAACAATCAAGATGGGTCATTTAGTTTGGATCAAGCCTTTCTGTATTTTGAGTGTAGATATGTATGTTTTATATTTTATGCAGTGCTGTACATTATACAAATAAAAGGAGTAAGCAATTATACAGATACATAACGAATAGTTGATACCTGCAGATCAATACACGTTTATTTCATGCAAATAAATCAGTAGATGTGTGAATCCAATGGATAACTTCAGTGCTCTACCCTTCACCGCTCCGTACCCAGCAGACAATAATCCCCTTACTTATATATTAAGTACAGCAAAATTGGATTCCACAGGTTCATAGATGGTTAGCAGCTTTGTCCAACTATCAATTCACATTGAAATACAAATCAGGCCCAAAGAATATCCGGACAGAGGATTTATCAAGGCGGCCTGGATTGCCAACTTCTACCACTGATGAGGAATGGGAGGAAATACCTGGGCCTGGTGTGACTGCTTTGTGCAATACGGCTGCTGTAGTTATGGGCAAAGTAAACTTCTCCGAACTTCGAGTTGTTGACTCTTTAGGAGCGGATGCAAATTGTATTCCAAATCTATACAGCTATCCTGCTGCTCTAGGAGTAGATATAGCTCAGCAGTTGAAAACCAAGGATATGATAAATGCCCAACAATCTAACCCTTTAATTGGGCCACTAAGACAAGCTGTTATGAGAAAAGATCCTGCTTGTATAAAAAAGACTCGACCCCAGGAGGGCCCCTATTTTCTGCGGGAATGGGACAAGTATATAATGGAGCAAGGACTTTATTACAGAGTTCTGTTGTACCATGATCACCCAGGAAGAAGGCAATTATTATTACCTCAAAAGTACCGTGGGTTATCTTGCGTAGCCTGCATGATCACCATGGGCATCTGGGAGTTGAGAAAACATATGGTTTGATTCAGGATCGGTTCTTTTGGCTTCATATGAGAGAGACTGTAACTGACTATTGTCGCAGATGTATCCGTTGTCTACAGAGGAAAATTCTTCCTGTCCGTGCTGCCCCTATGGAACATTTACCAAGTGCCGGCCCCATGGATTTAGTGTGCATAGATTTTCTCTGTATTGCTGATGATTCCAGTGGTGTGGGAAATATCCTTGTAGTGACTGACCATTATACTCGCTATGCACAAGCGTATCCCACCAAGGATCAAAAAGCTGTAACGGTTGCTAAGGTCCTCTGGGAGAGATTTTTTGTGAATTATGGACTACCTAAACATCTCCATTCTGACCAGGGGAGGGACTTTGAGAGTTGTCTCATCAAAGAGTTACTTCACTTGCTGAACGTCAAAAAGAGTCGCACCACCCCCTATCACCCTGAGGGTGATGCTCTACCAGACAGGTTCAATCGCACTCTCTTAAATATGCTTGGCACACTGACTGTTGGTGAAAAACATTCTTGGAGTCGGCATGTTGGGGCTATGGTGCATGCCTACAATTGCACCCGCCATGACCCGCCGTTTCTCCGCTTACTATCTTATGTTTGGGAGAGAAGCACGATTACCTATAGATTTGCAACTGGGTGTCTCTACAGATGGAGTAGGCCATAGGATCCATTATCAGTATGTGGCTCGATTAAAAGAAAGTCTCCAAAAGGCCTATTGTTTAGCTGAAGAAACTGCAGCTAAAACAAATGCAGGCAACAAAAGATGTTTTGATGCCAAAATTCGCAATCTAGAGCTATACCCTGGCGACAAAGTGCTACTTTGGAATTTAGGAGTTGGTGCTAAACACAAACTGGCTGATCGCTGGCGCCAGGAATTATTTGAAGTAGTCAGCAAGCTGCCGGGAATTTCTGTATATAATATAAAAGGACCTGAAGGAAGGGTAAAATCTTGGCACAGAAATCATCTCTTACCTGTGCCCCAACAAGCACCTGTTCCTGTAGAAGATGATGATCCTTATGATTCAGAAACAGAACCTTTGATTAGTGATGATCCTGAGGAGCAGGATATTGACAGCAACCATTAAGCTCAGGGAGACTGGTACATTCCTCAAGTGAATGGGGATACCCAAAAAGAAGTGAACTCTGTTGGTGAATATGGGACCCCCTCTAGGAGTTCCCTAAATCCAGAAACTCCTGTTTTTCCTGTCCCCCAACTTTTAAGTGAACCAATTAACCAGGAAAGTCAAGGAACTTCTAGGCATGGCTCCAAAAATGACTTTTCAACTACCTCTGAGCAACCAGGACTTCCACATAGGGAGTTGCGGAGGGGAAGTCGAGTTAGGCAGCCTCCCCCAGTCTTTACTTACGACACTCTGGGTGAACCTAGCATTGTTACTCAATCTTGTGTCTTTGCAGAACTGATTAATGCTCATGCTAGGTTAATAAATTTGATTCCAGTATATAGTTCACCTATTTCCTTCACAGCAATGCCATTGTAACCTGTCCCAGGAGGGCCAGGAGAGACATCATTGTTTCTTGGTATTTTATTTATGTATTATCACTTTTCATATTCTGGCCGGGACGGCAGATTTTTCAGCAGGGGGAGAATGTAGGGATTGACTTGAAATATACTTGCTGTATGGGCAAAAATATCTGTGAGTCTATCTGTGTATCAGAATGAGGCTGTGGCTTCACTGTGTCCAGGTCATCAAGATGAGACATTGGAGGGAATGATGGGATATTTTTCTAAGACTATAAAAGCTAGAGAAAAGGGGAGTCTCCCTCTCTTGGGACCTTCCAGCAACAAGATGGGAGAGCTGTGCTGTATTCCTGAAGGGGTGCACTGACCCGAGAGCCTGTTTTTCTGCCTGCATTTGTGTAAATAAGGGAGACACTGTACCTGCATCTTGACCTAACTGGATTACTGACTTTCTGCAAAAGGGGCTCTGTCTTTCTAGAGGGATTGTTCTAGCATCCGCCATCCCAAGGATCACCTGTGCCCAAATGAATAAAGATAAGGAATTGCCATCCACTTCCCTGTCTGTGCATCATTAAGTAACAGGTACTTTACAATATATACATAAACCACAGGCCTGCAACTGGTGTGGGTAGCGCTACCCAGGGACACTTAGACACTGGAGACTGTAATGCTATATGGTTATATGCATTATTAAGATCGTATTGTACTTCACAGTATTTCACAATATATATATTCAGCTTTGTATTATCTTTTGCCTACGTTATACTAAAAGTCCTTACTATATTATATTATCTGTTGTTTTTGTGTTTATTCTAAATTTATTTAATGGTCCCACCAGGGGAGGTTATGATATTCCCAAGGGTGGGTGGAGGTACGCCAAATTAGACGGAACCCCCGCTCTCCCATTAAGCGGAGGCTCAGGACCCTGTAGAGACAGGTAGCGCCACCCCTCAGGTTATCCACTACACAGTGAAATCAGGGGGTTACACTTGGATCAATACCATACCTTTATTACTGTTGTTGTGTGTGAATGGCCATTTATTACTCATTAGGCTCCTAGAGTGCATGGACACCTACTAATGATCTATTATTTGTGTGGAAGAAGAGACGAAAGAGAGAGATACATTTCCATATTAAACTTTAAGCTGGGTACACACTGTTCCAATCTTTAAAAAAATGAAAGACAGAATCTATAAGATTTCATCTTTCAAAGATGTGGCTACACACAGCTCAGAAAATTCTCTCTATATAAAGTATAGGGGGATCGTTCAGGATACCAAACTCCCTACACCCATGGCTGTCTCCCTGTACTTTAGTAAAGGGGACAAGCACGGGCAAGAGTGTTTTTCAGTAAGTAATGACCGTTTCTGACGCTGAATATTCAACAGCATTGCGTTTTGCGGGTGCACATAGTATCGGTAATGTGTGTTCATAGCTATAATCATTTACTATCATTCCTCAAACATTTAATACTATTTACCACTACACACATCCAATAGGATTTTAGAAAAAGTTTAATACAAAGTTTGGCACATTTTAAACAGTGTTTAATGAGCAAGCAAAGCCACATACGCAAACACTTTCTGGGATATTTATTGATAGAAGACACAGTGACAATCCTGTTTCCAGTTTTCTTGGACCAGAATCATATTCTGAAATGCAGCAAAGAGAAGAAACCGCAAAACATGAAAGAAGCGATAACACAGCAGATGGACGTTTCCAGCTACAGAGAACGTTAGGGTTTTTTGATAGCTTTTGTTATCTTGCAGGAACCATTGTGGGTGCTGGGATCTTTATTTCCCCTATGGGCGTCCTACAGTATGCTCAGCTTAATGTAGGAGTTGCATTATGCATATGGGCTGCTAGTGGAGTCGTATCATTGATGTGCTCCCTCTGCTATGCTGAACTTGGTTCTGCATTCCCATATACCGGTGGTGAATATTATCATTTAAAACGTGGACTCGGACCTGTACCGGCTTTCATATTCATTTGGACATTAATATTATTTAGGAGACCTGCTTCCAATGCAATACGGGCACTGGCCTTTGCAGAATACACCCTTCGGCCAGTTTTCTTCGGATGCCCCGTACCAGACCTGGTTAGGAAAATACTTGCCAAAAGATGAGCACTTGGGTTAAGAACTTTGTACAGTGTTGAAACTCTTGGCCTTGCTCATTATAATTATATGTGGACTGAGAGAACTTGGGATAAGCAGAGAAACCCCAGGATATTTCAAACACGCATTCAGTGGTCAGGTTCCAAATGCAGCACAGATAGCAGAGTCTTTCTTCCAGGGTTTATATGCATATCAAGGTTGGAGCGGCTTAAACTACATTGCTGGTATGTATACGTTACTTATATATACAATAATGAAATGTTGAAAGGAGACAAAAAATTAGAAATAGCTTGCACTCTTATGCCGGCCATAATTGTATACTTACCTGCAACATTCCTGCAATGTTCTGAAAACTGCCTGTCCTAAATAGAATGTACCCAACCTTGCTTTTCCTTTAGAAACCTTATGTTCATGCCTCTGGGAAGCCCTAACCAGACCACCTTTCTTTAAAGGGCATGTCCACCCTTATTCTAAACTTTTGCAATATCATAGTATATCTTCCCCCAGCCCCAACCGCTAAAATAAATTTAAGAAAAGTGCCCCGATGTTTACTTACCTTCCCTCTCTCCCCCGACACCCTGGCCCGGCCTTCTGCTTGCAAGACACTGCAAGCAGGGGGCGGGACCGGCAGCCGCGTCTGAGATTGGCTGAGAGACAGCCAATCACGGACGTGGCTGCCGGCTTCTCAGAATGCTGGGGGAGAGAGGGAAGGTAAGTAGAGTTCGGGAGTCTTTCTTAAAATTATTTTTTAGCGGTTGGGGCTGGGGGAAGATATCCTATGATATGGGCAAGGGGTTTTATGGTAGGGGGAGGGATCGCAAAATGGGAGGGAGGGAGAAGGGCTGCAGTACGCATGCCAAACTTCTCCCGGACTCTGCTATCCTCCTGGTGGGCAGTTTTTGGGACTTGGGGGGGCTACAGGAGAACCATATGGAGCTGGGATGTGGGGGGGATTATAGTTTTGGGGGTGGACATGCCCTTTAATATAGGTGGTTTATCTGGATGGTCATCAATTGTTTGGGTGGATATGTGTTACCCATGACCGCTAATGGTTCTGTAATTTTCAGTACAGGTGTCCAATCCTACATCTGTCAGTGATGGCTCTTTGGCCACAGGATCAGTCCTTTTTATGTGTGTATGTTTTGCTATGTGTAGATTCAGTGGATATAAAATCTTTACACAGGAATATTTTTAACTGTTACTCAAACAGTCATCAGCATCCAGGGGCCAAAAATAGGATAAACCTGTGGGCTTGAGATTAGACCCAGGCAATCCTGCTACAATGTGCAGATCAAACTAAACTGCACTATTGGAAAACCTGACACCCTATACAGGATGCAGATTAGCAAGTTCCACATTTATAGCTGCTAGCTAATTTTGCCCCAACCAATCAGATCTTATTTAACATTTGAAAGCTAACATCTGATTGGATTAGCATTACAATTATAAAATAGAGTTTCAGTTAAAGGGCAATTATTGCCACCCATGAAAATGACCAATCACATGGATGCCAAACCACCGCTGTCAGACATGGGGTTGACGGTCATTTTTTTCTGACCAAAAATGATCATTTAAAATAAAACAGGGCTTATAGCAATCATGGTAACATACTACACTGTGGGGCTGATGCATTAAAAGGTCCAAACATTTGCCTGTGCTGTAAATTTGTACCGACCAATCAGATGTTAGCTTTTTACTGGGTTACTGCAGTTAGAAAACATTTGATTGGTTGCTGCAGATAAATAGCCCAGGCAAATGTATAATATATTTAAGCAATTACATTATTAATAGATTTCATAGGAATATGAGTATAAATATGTGATGACGGTCCCATGCGCTGCTAAAAAGGCAACATCATATCATCTGACTTGTTTTGTTACTTATTGGCCATGTGTATCTGAACCATTAGTGACCATAAAGCTTGTATTTTATTATCGTTATCCATTAATGGTATCACTTTTACAAACCTTTTTGTATTTCTTTTTCCACAAAATATATATACTGCGCTATACTTCCCTTTCATTGCCTAAATATACTGTTCCTTGTGTATGGAGCTATAGGGAAACTAGATGCAATAATATGTATGTGAGCTGGTAACTATTCTACTTTCTACATATATGTGCTAAAAATAAGATAGTTTTCAGTAATATTCTTATGACTTGTTTCCACAATATAGAACTTGAGTTAATAAAGCGAATTTGATTACTAACACTGTTCCCGTAACCATCTAACTTGTCTCTGGCCATTGCAGAGTGCTCCCACAGAGACTGGCTTTGATAATACACATGGGGGTCCTATGTTCCAAGGTTCTGGTCCCCTAACCATTGTATCCATATTTATATCCCTTACCATATTTATTCCCTTACATATATAGTTTGTTGTGGTTTTACTGCTATGATCATATATAGATTGTGGCCTTCATATGGTGTTTAAAGCTGCGAGTGCTGAAAGGGGTTTCTTGGAGGGCTTTCCCTCACTTTTTGCTGATCATTCCCCTGCAACGTAATTTTTTAGATTATCGACGCAATTAGTTATTCGATTGAGTGGTGATCCACATTTCCTTTATTATGATATATGCTACACACACACCTCACGTCGTATGAGCGATGTTCCGATAACCCCCTGACCTGATCATATTGCGATAGATATTATGTAGTAATATCAATTGTAAATACAATCGTAAATAGACATGGAACTTTGGCAGGTTCCATTTGACAATTGATTTGACATTTATCTCAGATCAAATGTCTAATTGTGTAATGTGTAATGCTGTCGTAGTGTATGGCCATCTTTACTGTGACTTTAAGGCTGGGTACACACGGTAAGATTTTTCCAGCTTGCCAAACAATATTTCTCTGTTTTGGACAGTAGGCCCTAAAAATCGGATGTGTTTTTTGGCCTGCCACGACCAATGTTAGGATAAATGACTGCCGATCGTGGTGTCTTTCATGGCACTGCACAATCATTAAACAACTATGTGACTAATGCAATAAAAGGTGTAAAGGTTTGTCCATTCTATTTTTCAGTAGTAACCCAATGAAAAGCTCATTGGTCGCTGCAAATTAAAAACACGTTTGCACTTCTAATTGCATCAGCCCCTATGTGCATGATATAGAACTATGTAACAATGCAAAATTCAAAAAGTATAGTAGTGTGAATTTAGCTCACTTTAGATGCACTACATATATTTTGAAGGTAGTCTATCATCTTGCAATGAATAAATTATGCAGTTTCTCAGAACACAATGTACTTGTAGACATCCTGAAGATAGGAACATTAGACTACAAAATGTGACATTAAGTTCCTAACCAGACAATGAAACCCAAGACGGAGACAACTGGACTCAACCCAAACAGGTTACAATACAATGAGTATTCTTGGATCATTACTTTCTGTATTTTCTGCAGAATATGTCCCTGGGCCCTAATGCTAACAAACAATTATAACACTCTACTAACTTGTTGTGTGTGAATGGCCAATAATTACTCACTAGGCTCCTAGAGTGCCTGGGCACCTACTAATGATCTATTATTTGCATGATAAAAGAGACGAGAGATAGAGAGAGAGTGATACATTCCCATCTTTAACTTTAATCATTTACTATTATTCATCAAGCATTTAAAGCTGATGGTGAACAACTATTTACCACTACACATACAATGGGTTTTTAGAGAAAGTTTATTTAAGGTTTAATACAAAACTTGGCACATTTTAAACAGTGTTTAATGAGCAAGGCACGCCACATACGCAAACACTTTCTGGGATATTTATTGATAGAAGACACAGTGACAATCCTGTTTCCAGTTTTCTTGGACCAGAATCATATTCTGAAATGCTGCAAAGAGAAGAAACCGCAAAACATGAAAGAAGCGATAACACAGCAGATGGACGTTTCCAGCTACAGAGAACGTTAGGGTTTTTTGATAGCTTTTGTTATCTTGCAGGAACCATTGTGGGTGCTGGGATCTTTATTTCCCCTATGGGCGTCCTACAGTACGCTCAGCTTAATGTCGGAGTTGCATTATGCATATGGGCTGCTAGTGGAGTCGTATCAATGATGTGCTCCCTCTGCTATGCTGAACTTGGTTCTGCATTCCCATATACCGGTGGTGAATATTATCATGTAAAACGTGGACTTGGACCTTTACCGGCTTTCATATTCATTTGGACATTAATATTATTTATATTACCTGCCGCTCATGCAGCACGGGCACTGGCCTTTGCAGAATACACCCTTCGGCCAGTTTTCTTCGGATGCCCCGTACCAGACCTGGTTAGGAAAATAGTTGCCATTGCTGTTCTTTGGCTTTTGGGAATAATAAATAGCAGGAGTGTAAAGATGAGCACTTGGGTTCAGAACATTTTTACAGTGTTGAAACTCTTGGCCTTGCTCATTATAATTATATGTGGACTGAGAGAACTTGGGATAAGCAGAGAAACCCCAGGATATTTCAAACACGCATTCAGTGGTCAGGTTCCAAATGCAGCACAGATAGCAGAGTCTTTCTCCAGGGTTTATATGCATATCAAGGTTGGAGCGGCTTAAACTACATTGCTGGTATGTATACGTTACTTAGATATACAATAATGAAATGTTGAAAGGAGACAAAAAATTAGAAATAGCTTGCAGTCTTATGCCGGCCATAATTGTATACTTACCTGCAACATTCCTGCAATGTTCTGAAAACTGCCTGTCCCAAATACCTTGAAATCTACATTAAAGGTTTGTATGTCCGGGAATACTACTGGAACGTTGCAAGGTAAGGGATATGTCTTCTTATCTGACCATCATATAGGATCCAACGTTGAATCGTTGGAACAGTGAGTAAGTGTATGGCTGCCATTATCTTCTAGATACTTTTTATGTTTATTATTTGAATCCATGTGTTTTTAATGTCCAATGAACCCGTTTCGTTATTTCCTTTTCCATTTCTGATAAGAAAGCTCACCACAGGTACATAGAAATCAAAGCAGGACAGCACATGCAATAATTCCAAACATTGGATTTTAAGGGGACTTAACCCATTTATTCAAACCAAACAGCACCACTGGAATGACTTGTTTTGCTATTTATTGGCTATGTATACCTGAACCATTAGTAACCATAAAGCTTGTATTTTATTATCGTGAGCCAATAATCTTATAACTTCTACAATACTTTTTGTATTCCTTTTTACACAAAATATATATACGGGGCTATACTTCCCTTTTATTGCCTATATACACTCCCCCTTGTGTATAGCGCTAAGGGCAAGCTAGATGCAATAATGTGAATGTGAGCCGGTAACTATTCTACTTATACATATATGTGCTAAAAATAAGATAGTTTTCTGTAATATACTTATAACTTATTTCCACAATATGGAACTTGAGCTACTAAAGCGAATTTGATTACACCCTTAACCATCTAACTTGTCTCTGGCCATAGCATAGTAACATAGTAATTAAGGTTGAATAAAGACATACGTCCATCAAGTCCAACCTATTCACCCTCTTTTGTTTTTAACCCTACCTAACAGTAGAGATGACCCGAACCCGGATCCGCCGCGGATTTATCCCGTCCGCGAACGGCGGATTATTCCGGATTTTCCGCCTTCCGAACCGCGGATTTTTTTTTCCGAAAATTTTCCTAATTGCGAGGAGCTCCGTATTTTCGAAATACGGAGAAACCGGAGGTCCTCGTAATTACAAGAATTCTCGTAATTTCAAAAATTTTAGAAAAAACGAGAAAATCTTGTAAATTCGCGGAATTTTTGCATTTTGGGGATTATTTTGAAGACGGAGCAAGCCACATGTCCCAAATTATCCAATGGCAGCTAACATGATTATTGCCAGCCCCCTGGGTATAAAAGGCTGCTTCACAGGCACCATTTTGTCAGTGTGTTGGAGTGTTTTTAGTGGAGACCTGACAGTGTAGGAGTTGGAGAGAGTTTTTTGTGCTTTTTGAGCTTTTTTTGAGCTTTCTGTGTGTGGATTTCAGTATGGTGGTTTAGCACTTGTTGTTAACCACCCCTGTATTTACACATCTTGAGACCCAACAGTCCTTTTAAGGACTAACCTTGTTGTAACGGAGAGGAGGACCCGTCTCTCCACTGAGAAAGTGGACCGCCTTACATTCATCAAGATGAATGAGGCGTGGATCACATCTCAGTACAGCACCCCTATTGCTGATGCTGATGCCCGTGACTGAAGGCCTCCTGCCCCTGGCCACCCGTACTGCTCCTTCCGCCTCATTTTCCACCTCAGAGGCTTAGCTGATGCCAGCTTAGCTGGCAAATGGCAAATTTTTCTTATTGGCAGGGCCATATATGGTCCTACCTTGCTCTACTGCATTCAAGTTGTGAAATAACAAATGCTCTGCAACAACAGCTACTTTGTGGCTAATTTTTCTAAGATTGGGTCGATCCTACTTGGCCTGAGAGCAGTACTTTGTTCTTCCTTCTCTCTCCACGAGGCACCTTTGTGGTGTCACCTACTCTGACCATCTCATACAGCCGCAACAGCTACTCTGTGGCTAATGTTTTCAGCTCTGGGTCAATCCTGCCTGGCACTAGAGCAATACTCCATATTACAAAGTGTGGGCCTGCTGTAACTCAATGGTGCGGTTCCTACGAAGCCTTACCCCCGCGAACTCAGGGGTGAGGACCTAGCGGTTCAGGTCCTCACCCTGGGTAAAAGGTAATGAACAAAGAAGAGAGCGGAGGAAGGTGAGTATAATTGTCCTTTAATGTCCCATTTTTGTAGTCTAATTTTCCTATCTTCGGATGCCTACAAGTACAATGTGTTCTGAGAAACTGCATAATTTATTCATTGCAAAATGAGAAACTGCCTTCAAAATATATGTAGTGCATCTAAAGTGAGCTAAATTCATACAACAATACTTTTTGTATTTTGCAATGCTACATATAGAACATAATCAATAAAAGTTCTGCACTTATAGCATTTAGCCATAATTTATATATATATTCTAACCAATGTATGAAATTGTATTTAATTTTTATTTATCTGTATTTATCTGTATTGCATGCACTAATCTCCTTGTTTGTATCCTCTCAGGGTTATTCAATAAAAGTTCTTATCATTTAAAATGGTGCTAAATTTGCCCAACCAATCAGATGTTGCTTTCAAATGTTAAATAAGATCTGATTGGTTGGGGCAAAATTAGCACCATTTTAACGATAAGAACTTTTATTGAATCTCCCTGATAATTCTATGTTATGCACATAGGGACTGATGCAATTAGAAGTGGAAACATGTTTTTAATTTGCAGCGACCAATGAGATGTTAGTCTTTTTATCGGTTTACCACTGTGAAAATAGAATGGACAAACCTTTACACCTTTTATTGCATAGGCTGGGTGCACATGGAGGGACAATTTGTCACAAGCGAGCGCCTGCCGGGACAAATGTCCGTCGGTCACGGCGGACCATGCGGCTACATAGAGAACCGCACGATCGATCATGATTTTCCGACACGTCTGATCCGGACGCCCCAACACCAGCCAATATTTTCGGCCGACGACAGAAAGTGCCGTGAATGGTCGATCGGCCTAAATATTGGCTGGTGTGTACCCAGCCTTAGTCACATACAGGGCTATGTACCGAGACCCGCTATCACAAAGATGGTCTAAAGGTAACGGGCGTTGCTTATATTCAATAAAGCGTTTGCGCTCTATATTACATAAGTGTTTGCGCTAGAAAGTCACGTTAACAGCTTAATGTGTGTTTTGTACTAGAGTTGCGCGAGTCTTATACATTGCGTTATAATGAATCACCAACACTTCTCACACCATGTCATGCAGAATTAAAGCCATAAAATGGAAATGTAGATAGAATTTATTTTGCCTTATGTATTGTAAACGTGATTAAAACACTTCACAGAATAAGGAGCGACACATATATTTGCAGCCTTTCTATAGATACCAAAGTACATGTACATGTATATAATGTATCATTTCTCCTAAATATATACATATATATATATATATGACATTTTTTTATATAATATATATATATATAGTGTGTGTGTGTGTTTTTTACCAATTATAAGGCTATGTAGGTCTCGCTTGTCTATGTATGTGTCTATGTCACCAACATGTATGACCAACAGAGTTGCTTTATTTACTGTAATATGTACATGCCATTTCTGAGTAATGCAATCTGAAATATTGTTTGTCATCATTTATGTGAATGAAAACTTTTGCTCCATAAAAGGTTATATATGCAGCGTAAATGTTTTGCGTTGCATAATAACTAACATCCATAAATGTTTGCTTGCAACACACCCATGCATGGTTGACTTCTTATTGGTCCGTGTCAACCATGACACAGTAACAAATGGGCCAGTCTTGAAGGTGAGATCACATGATAACTTGTCGACATATATCGCCTTTCCGTACATTGGCCTTTTTCTTTTAACGTCTGATTAAGACCATCATTGTGGTGGCGTTACAAACGCTCTAAAATATCACGTTACATTCCCGCATTAATGGTGTTAAATTTGGTACATTACTTGTGTTATCTGACGCGCTAAGTTAATGTGAATAACGCACGCATCACAAGTTACGTCTAAAAGGCACGTTAAGTGTTGATAAATCCCTGTTAAGACATTAACGGAACTTTAAGACCTAATTTTGCGAGCGCAGGTCTCGGTACATAGCCCTGATAGTTGTTTACCGCGACCAGTGTGTGCAGTCCCATAAAAGACAGCACGATCGGCAGTCATTTATCCTAACAATGGTTGCGGCAGGCCAAAAACCACATCTGATTTTTGGGCCTACTGACTAACACAGAGAAATATTGTTGGCCAGCCCGAAATGTTTTTAATTTGTATACCCAGTCTTAAAGTTACAGTAAAATGGCCATACACTACCATAACATTAGACATTACACAATTAGACATTTGATCCGAGATGAATGTCAAATCGTTTGTTGAATGGAGCAGCAGTTTTACCTGCCAAAGTTCCACGCCATTTACGATTGTAATTTCAATCGATATACTAATATCTATTGCACCGTGATCAAGCAGGCCACACGGTTATTGGAACATCACTCATACGACGTGAGGTGTGTTTTTGTAGCGTATATCATAATAAGGAGGTGGATCACCACTCGAATAACTAATTGTGTCGATAATCTAAAAAATAACGGTGGAGGGGAATAATCAGCAAAAAGTGAGGGAAAGCCCTCCAAGAAACCCCTTTCAGCACTCGCAGCTTTAAACACCATATGAAGGCCACAATCTATATATGATCGTTAGCAGCAAAACCAAACAACTGCATATGGGAACAAATGTGGTTGCGGCTACACAATTGGAACCACATAATAAATATCCAAAAAACGATTTATTCATGTCAATATGGTTATACCATAATTCCAATATATCAGCATACGCATATACATCCCACCAACAAAAAGTGCATAAATTCTTCCTTCCATTAATTCATATTATTAAAATCATGAATCCCCAGTAAGCCAAGATATTAATTCATATAATGGGAATCCCAAAGAAAGAGTTCCAGGGGGTAGATAGAGCACACACTTTAACCCTTTTTGCCTTGTTAGGGGGACGAGAACCTTGGAAGACAGGACCACCAGTGTTATTACCAAAGCCAGTTACCAGAGGACTCGTGGACATCCTTTAAGGTTGGAAGAAAAGAAGTTTCATCTTCAGTAGGAAAGGTTTCTTTACAGTGAGAACGGTGAAACTGTGGAACTGTTTTCCAGCAGATGTGGTAATGGCAAGTTCATTGAATAGCTTTAAAAAGGCCTGGATAAGTTTCTAAAGCTAAAAATATTGAGAATTACTGGTATTAATGCATATAGATCTGGTTGATCCGGGATACTTTACGATTGCCGTTTGGAGTCAGGAAGGAGTTCCCCCCCCCCCCCTTTTTAACTGGGTTTTTTTGCCTTCCTCTGGTCAACTGTTAGGTAGAGATGTCCGAACTTCGAAAAAATCCGTAAATTCGAAAATTCGCGAGCGGAACCGTTAACGTATTAAAATGAAAGTTCGCAAAATCCGCATTAAAAGTGGTCTAAATAGCCTTGGTAATGTACACTTAATCACTCAGGCCTGGGTAATGACCTTAAGTCATGCCTACAATCCTAAAAATTACAGTCCGCTAGCGTGAATTTAAAAAAAACGGTATTTTTCGAAAATACGAGGATTTCCGTAAAAACGGGCATTTCCGTAAAAACAAGGATTTTCGTAAAACCAGGAATTTTGTAAAACGAGGAACCGGAACTTCCTGCCTGAACATGGCGAGTTCTGTAAGGCAGATGTATGCCAGGCAGTACCTCCTGGCCAGGGGGACATGATTTCCCCCCTGCACCTATCATGTCGGCGCCGAAAGCGCAGATTAGGGAGGGGCTCCAGCGCCGGCTCCTGCGCCGCTTCGGCTACCAGACCACTGTCTCTACCCTCCAGAGACAGTGGTCTGATCTGAAGAGGCAGAGGCCTCATTATGCTCAAGCCATGCGGAAACTGATGGAAGGCAAGTATACTTTTTATATATTACGTATGTAATAAGTAGTAAAGATTTTAATTCACTTCTGACAAAAACATATTTATTGTATATACCTTACCATTAATGCCATTGCACACACCAAATTGGCCACTTCCCCTTTATAGTAGTTTGCACACAACAGGAAAGAAGGCGATGGGGGTACTGGGTTACATAATGTCCACTGCAGTTTGCCACCATTGTTGTGGGCCAGGCAGGCTTGGCCCCACTGGACATACCCCTCACTCCATTGGCTTCTCTCCCTCAGAGTATGCTTCGTGCAAGGGAAAGCGGGTGAACGGGTAGGAACAGCACCATTGTTACACAGGCCCACTGCAGTTTGCCACCATTGTTGAAGAGCCAGGCAGGCTTGGCCCCACTGGACATACCCCTCACCCCACTGGCTTCTCTCTCTCAGAGTATGCTCGTGCAAGGAAGCGGGTGAAAGGGTAATGCTTCGTAGGAAAAGCACCATTGAGTTACAGCAGGCCCACTGCAGTTTGCCACCATTGTTGAAGAGTCGGCAGGCTTGGCCCCACTGGACATACCCCTCACCCCATTGGCTTCTCTCCTCAGAGTATGCTTCGTGCAAGGGAAAGGGGTGAATGGGTACTTGTCCTGGCCAGTTAGAAGTAACATCAGTAATTAAGGTTGAATACAAGACATACGTCCATCAGTCGACCCTATTCAACCCTCTTTTGTTTTTTAACCCTACCTAACAGTAGAGATGACCCGAACCCGATCCCCGCCGCGGATTTATCCCGTCCGCGAACGGCGGATTATTCCGGTTTGCCCGCCTTCCGAACCGCGGAATTTTTTTTTCCGAAAATTTTCCTATTGCGAGGAGCTCCGTATTTTCGAAATACGGAGAAACCGGAGGTCCCCGTAATTACAAGAATTCTCGTATTTCAAAAATTTTAGAAAAAACGAGAAAATCTTGTAAATTCGCGGAATTTTTTGCATTTTGGGGATTTTTGAAGACGGAGCAAGCCACATGTCCCAAATTATCCAATGGCAGCTAACTATTTATTGCCAGCCCCCTGGGTTATAAAAGGCTGCTTCACAGGCAACCATTTTGTCAGTGTGTTGGAGGTTTTTAGTGGAGACCTGACAGTGTAGGAGTTGGAGAGAGTTTTTTGGTGCTTTTTGAGCTTTTTTGGCTTTTTTTCTGTGGGTGGATTTCAGTATGGTGGTTTAGCACTTGTTGTTAACCACCCCTGTTTTAACACTCTTGAGACCCAACAGTCCTTTAGACAACCTTGTTGTAACGGAGAGAGGACCCGTCTCTCCACTGAGAAAGTGGACCCTTACTCATCAAGATGAATGAGCGTGGATCACATCTCAGTACAAGCACCCCTATTGCTGATGGCTGATGCCCGTGACTGAGGCCTCCTGCCCCTGGCCACCCGTACTGCTCCTTCCGCCTCATTTTCCACCTCAGAGGCTTAGCGATGCCAGCTTAGCTGGCAAATGGCAATTTTCTTATTGGCAGGGCCATATATGGTCCTACCTTGCTCTACTGCATTCAAGTTGTGAAATAACAAATGCTCTGCACAACAGCTACTTTGGTGCTAATTTTCTAAGATTGGGTCGATCCTACTTGCCTGAGAGCAGTACTTTGTTCTTCCTTCTCTCTCCACGAGGCACCTTGTGGTGTCACCTACTCTGACATCTCATACAGCCGCAACAGCTACTCTTCTGGCTAATGTTTTCAGCTCTGGTCAATCCTGCCTGGCACTAGGAGCAATAATACTCCATATTACAAAGTGTGGGCCTGCGGTAACTCAATGGTGCGGTTCCTACGAGCCTTACCCATTCACCCGCTTTCCTCTTGCACGAACATACTCTGAGGGAGAGAACCAATGGGGTGAGGGGTATGTCCAGTGGGGCCAAGCCTGGCCTGACTCTTCAACAATGGTGGCAAACTGCAGTGGGCCTGCGTGTAACTCAATGGTGCTTTTCCTACGAAGCATTACCCTTTCACCATCCCGCTTCCCTTGCACGAAGCATACCTGAGGGAGAGAAGCCAGTGGGGTGAGGGGTATGTCCAGTGGGGCCAAGCCTGCTGGCCTTCAACAATGGTGGCAAACTGCGAGTGGGCCTGCTGTAACTCAATGGTGCTGTTCCTACCCGTTCACCCGCTTTCTCCCTTGCACGAAGCATACTCTGAGGGAGAGAAGCCAATGGAGTGAGGGGTATGTCCAGTGGGCCAAGCCGCCTGGCCCCACAACAATGGTGGCAAACTGCAGTGGACATTATGTAACCCAGTAGACCCCCCCATCGCCTTCTTCCCTTGTTGGTGCAACTACTATAAAGGGGAATGTGGCCAATTTGGTGTGGGTGCAATGGCATTAATGGTAAGGTATATACAATAAATATGTTTTTTGTCAGAATGAATTAAAATCTTTTACTACTTATACATACAGTAATATAATAAAAAGTATACTTGCCTTCCATCAGTTCCGCATGGCTTGAGCATAATGAGCCTCTGCCTCTTCAGATCAGACCACTGTCTCTGGAGGTAGGGTAAGACAGTGGGTTCTGGTAGCCGAACGGCGCAGGAGCCGGCGCTGGAGCCCCCCATAATCCTGCGCTTTCGGCGCCGCACATGATAGGTGCCAGGGGGGAAATCATCGTACCCCTGGCAGGTGTACTGGCCTGGCATACATCTGCCTTACAGAACTCGCCATTGTGCAGGCAGGAAGTTCCGGTTCCTCGTTTTTACAAAATTCCTCGGTTTTACGAAAATCCTTGTTTTTACGGAAATGCCCGTTTTTTACGGAAATCCTCGTATTTCGAAAAAACGTTTTTTTTAAATCACGCAAGCGACTGTAATTTTTAGGTATTGTAGGCATGACTTAAGGTCATTACCCAGGTCCCTGAGTGATTAAGTGTACATTACCAGGCTATTTAGACCACTTTTAATGCGGATTTTGCCGAACTTTCATTTTAATAATACGTTTTTAACGGTCCTCCGCGAATTTCAGAATTTACGATTTTTTCGAAGTTCGGACATCTCTACCTAACAGTTGATCCAGAGGAAGGCAAAAAAAAACCAGTTAAAAAGGGGGGGGGGGGGAACTCCTCCTGACTCCAAACGGCAATCGTAAAGTATCCCTGGATCAACCAGATCTATATGCATTAATCCCAGTAATTCTCAATATTTTTTACTTTAGAAACTTATCCAGGCCTCTTTTAAAGCTATTCAATGAACTTGCCATTACCCACTCTGCTGGAAAACATCCACAGTTTCCCTTCGTTCTCACTGTAAAGAAACCTTTCCTAACCTGAAGATGAAACCTTTTCTTCCAACCTTAAAGGATGTCCACGAGTCCTCTGGTAACTGGCTTTGGTAAATACACATGGTGGTCCGTCTTCCAAGGTTCTCGTCCCCCTAACAAGGCTAAAAAGGGTTAAGTGTGTGCTCTATCTACCCCCTGGAACTCTTTCTTTCTGGGATTCCCATTAATTATTGACTTAAATATCTTGGCTTACTGGGGATTCATGATTTTAATAATATGAATTAATGGAAGGAAGAATTTATGCACTTTTTGTTGGTGGATGTATATGCGTATGCTGATATTATTGGAATTATGGTATAACCATATTGACATGAATAAATCGGTTTTTGGATATTTATTATATGTGGTTCCAATTGTGATAGCCGCAACCACATTTGTTCCCATATGCTTTGTTTTGGTTTTGCTGCTACGATCATATAAGATTGTGGCCTTCATATGGTGTTTAAAGCTGCGAGTGCTGAAAGGGGTTTCTTGGAGGGCTTTCCCTCACTTTTTGCTGATTATTCCCCTCCACCGTTATTTTTTAGATTATCGACACAATTAGTTATTCGAGTGGTGATCCACATTTCCTTTATTATGATATACGCTACAAACCACACCTCACGTCGTATGAGTGATGTTCCAATAACCTGTGGCCTGCTTGATCACGGTGCAATAGATATTAGTAATATCGATTGAAATTACAATCGTAAATGGACGTGGAACTTTGGCAGGTAAAACTGCTGCTCCATTCAACAAACGATTTGACATTCATCTCGGATCAAATGTCTAATTGTGTAATGTTCTATGTTATGGTAGTGTAGGCGCATCTTTACTGTAACTTAAGACTGGGTATACAAATAAAAACATTTCGGGCTGGCCAAACAATATTTCTCTGTGTTAGTCAGTAGGCCCCTAAAAATCAGATGTGGTTTTTGGCCTGCCGCAACCATTGGTTAGGATAAATGACTGCCGATCGTGCTGTCTTTTATGGGACTGCACAACTGGTCGCGGTAAAACACCTATCAGGGCTATTGTACCGGACCTGCTATCGCAAAATTAGTTTAAAGTTCCGTTAATGTCTTAACAGGGATTATCATCAACACTTAACGTGCCTTTTAGACGTTAACTTGTGATGCGTTGCGTTATTCACATTAACTTAGCGCGTCTATATAACACAATATATGTACCAAATTTTAACACCATTTGCGTGAATGTAACGTGATATTTAGAGCGTTGTAACGCCACCACATTGATGGTCTTAATCAGACGTTAAAAGAAAAAGGCCAGTACGGAAAGGCGATATATGTCGACATGTTATCATGTGATCTCACCTTCAACTGGCCCATTTTGTACTGTGTCATTGGTTGACACGGACCAATAAGAAGTCAACCATGCATGTGTGGTGTTCAAGCAAACATTTATGGATGTTACGTTATATTGCAACGCAAAACATTTACGCTGCATATAACCTTTTATGGAGCAAAAGTTTTCATTCACATAATGATGACAAACATATTTCAGATTGCATTACTCAGAACTGAGCATGTACATATTACAGTAAATAAAGCAACTCTGTCTTGGTCATACATGTTGGTGACATAGACCACATCATAGACAAGCGAGTACCTCAGCCTTATAATTGGTAAAAAACACACACACAACATATATATATATATATATATATATAAAAATGTCATAAATATATATATATGTATATATTTAGGAGAAATGATACTTATTACATGTACATGTACTTTGGTATCTATAGAAAGGCTGCAAATATATGTGTCGCCTCCTTATTCTGCTGAAGTGTTTTAATCACGTTTACAATACATAAGACAAAATAAATTCTATCTACATTCCATTTTATGGCTTTTAATTCTGCATGACATGGTGTGAAAGTGTTGGTGATTCATTATAACGCAATTGCTGTTATCAAGACTCGCGTGTCTCTTGTTGTCGCTTCTAGCGCAAACACTTATGTAATAAGAGCGCAACGCTTTTGAATAAAGCAACGCCCGTTACCTTTGACCATCTTTGTAGAGCGGGTCTCGGTACTACATGCTGGTTCACCAATTATTTTAGGCCGATCGACCGATCACGGCACTTTCTGTCGATCGGCGCCGAAAATAGTGGCTGGTGTTGGGGCGTCCGGATCAGACGTGTCGGAAAATCATGACGATCGTGCGGTTCTCTATGTAGCCGCATGGTCCGCCTGACCGACGGACATTTGTCCCGGCAGAGCGCTCGCTTGTGACAAATGTCCCTCCATGTGCACCCAGCCTAATGCAATAAAAGGTGTAAAGGTTGTCCATTCTATTTTTCAGTGGTAACCGATAAAAAGCTAACATCTCATTGGTCGCTGCAAATTAAAAACATGTTTCCACTTCTAATTGCATCATCCCTATGTGCATACATACATAGAATTATCAGGGAGATTCAATAAAAGTTCTTATCGTTAAAATGGTGCTAATTTTTGCCCCAACCATCAGATCTTATTTAACATTTGAAACTAACATCTGATTGGTTGGGGCAAATTTAGCACCATTTTAAATGATAAGAACTTTTATTGAATAACCTGAGAGTATACAAACAAGGAGATTATTGCATGCAATACAGATAAATCCAGATAAATAAATTAAATACAATTTCATACATTGGTTAAGAATATATATATAATTATTGGCTAAATTGCTATAAGTGCAGAACTTTTATTGATTATGTTCTATATGTAGCATTGCAAAATACAAAAGTATTGTTGTAATGAATTTAGCTCACTTTAGATGCACTACTATATTTTGAAGGCATTTTCTCATTTGCAATGAATAAATTATGCAGTTTCTCAAACACTTGTACTTGTAGGCATCCGAAGATAGGAAATTAGACTAAAATGGGACATAAAGGACAATTATACTCACCTTCCTCCGCTCCTCTTCTTTGTTCATTACCTTTTACCCAGGTGGAGACCTGAACCGCTAGGTCCTCACCCCTGAGTTCGCGTAACTTAAAGCACAGTCTTAGTGCAACAAGGCGACGAGGCCAATAGGAAGGCACGCTTGTTGCAGAGCGTGCCTTCCTATTGGCCTCGTCGCCGACGGGGAGGAGGGGGGCGGACCTAGCGTTCGGTCCTCATCTGGGTAAAAGGTAATACAAAGAAGAGGAGCGGAGGAAGGTGAGTATAATTGTCCTTTAAGTTCCACAACAATGAACCAGGAGGAGCACCACAGACTGACCAACGAGCAATTATATGTATTAACTCCACCCAACAGTCTCTGATCATTACTTTCTTTCACTTACTGTTCTCGTATTGTTAGGAAATTTTGGCTACAATTGCAGAATATGTCCCTGGGCCCTTATGCTAACAAACAATTATAACACAGAGAGCGATACATTCCCATCTTTAATTCTTACTATTATTCATCAAGCATTTAAAGCTGATGGTGAACAACTATTTACCACTACACATACAATGGTTTTTAGAGAAGCTTATTTAAGGTTTAATACAAAACTTGGCACATTTTAACAGTGTTTATGAGCAAGGCCGCCACATACGCAAACACTTTCTGGGATATTTATGATAGAAGACCAGTGACAATCCTGTTTCCAGTTTTCTTGGACCAGAATCATATTCTGAAATGCTGCAAAGAGAAGAAACCGCAAAACAGGAAAAGCGAGAACACGCAGATGGACGTTTCCAGCTACAGGAACGTTAGGGTTTTTTGATAGCTTTTTTTATCTTGCAGGAACCTTGTGGGTGCTGGGATCTTATTTCCCCTATGGGCGTCCTACAGTACGCTCAGCTTAATGTCGGAGTTGCATTATGCATATGGGCTGCTAGTGGAGTCGTATCAATGATGTGCTCCCTCTGCTATGCTGAACTTGGTTCTGCATTCCCATATACCGGTGGTGAATATTATCATGTAAAACTTGGACTTGGACCTTTACCGGCTTTCATATTCATTTGGACATTAATATTATTTATATACCTGCCGCTCATGCAGCACGGGCACTGGCCTTTGCAGAATACACCCTTCGGCCAGTTTTCTTCGGATGCCCCGTACCAGACCTGGTTGGAAAATAGTTGCCATTGCTGTTCTTTGGCTTTTGGGAATAATAAATAGCGGAGTGTAAAGATGAGCACTTGGGTTCAGAACATTTTTACAGTGTTGAACTCTTTGGCCTTGCTCATTATAATTTATGTGGACTGAGAGAACTTGGGATAAGCAGAGAAACCCCAGATATTTCAAACACGCATTCATGGTCAGTTCCAAATGCAGCACAGATAGCAGAGTCTTTCTTCAGGGTTTATATGCATATAAAGGTTGACACTTAAATTCTTGCTGGTATGTATACTTACTTAATATACAATAATGTACTTGCCAATTAAGTTTTTCAAAGGAGAAAGGAAATATGGAGAAAAAAGATTGATGTCCTATATTAAGTTATATTGTATATGTTACCATTTTGCTTTTAAAACATGTCCAACTAATCTGTGTCTATAAACCCTAAGACTCCAACTCTGACTCCTCTATTTTGAATATACTAATGTATTTGCCATTTGTTGGAAAATTTAAAACCACAACATGCAAGACATTTCATCACTGTCAAAACTCAGCATTTAAAGGGCATGTCTACCCCCACTCTAAAATTTGCCCTCTCCACCCCCCACCCCATCCCTCCCACCATCCGGATCAATTCTAGCTGCCCTTCTACCTACGGAAAACCCTTTTAATATAATGCTCCCCTAGCTTTCCAACCCTTAATTGGTGTGTTATTACTAAAAAAAGTTTCAGAATCATACTTACAGCCCTTCGCTCGTGCCTATCTTCACAGCTGTTAGCCGCATCTGCCGGCCCGGCCCATCTCTGCTGTTTCCAGTTAGCAGAGAGGGGAGAAAGATAGTCGCGGAGCGTAGGGACTGTAAGTATAATTCGGAAAGTTTTTTTAGTATTACATGGCAGTTGGGGTGGACAAGCCAGAGGAACATTATATTAAAGTAATATTTTTGGGTGGACATGCCCTATAATTCCATATAAAGTTTTGTCTGGTTTTGGAAACAAACCAAAAACTACTAGTAAGTAGGCTAGGGTTAATTCCTCCACTAATTGGAATCTCATTCGTGCTAGTAGTTTTACATTTTAGATGTGTTAGGAACCAGGAAGAAGGAAATCATGGTGTGTTGCTGAGCTTATTATTAAATGCCACTAAATTACTACATGTAAGTATCCTTACTCTGAGGTGTGTGTGACTGCATGTCTTTTAGCGAAGAGTTTGTGATAACGGTTTTTTAAACTCAAAACATGATGTGGGATTAATTAAACCAGCCTTTGCCGTTGTTCTTCCTCATCTTTGCTACTTATTATATAATAAGGCACTTGATTGACAGCTGATGTAAGATGGTTCTGTTGGATATAAAAAAAATAGGGTGAAGATCAACAAATAAACGGTATAGTGATAGTTGGGAAGAATTATAGTTTCCAGTAATGGGAAACTTAAAACCCTTTTTTTAGTATAGATGTCCTTTAGGAGGCGCATTATCTGACCCTAATATGTAACTTTCTAGTCTTATTGCAATGTGTGGGGTACATTAATCAGAAATATTGGTCACTACTAAAGGTAAAATAAATAAGCCTCAACACAATAAAACACTTTTGTGGTATGCAGCCTACTTAGTTTTACACTGCAAGTGTAAGTGCAAGAGAAAGTTACAGTTACACTGTAGTTCCTAGATACTGCCTAAAAACTTGGGAGGTAATAATTGCCCCTTTGCAGTAATGGAAAAGGGTGCAATTGTGAGTTTAAGATGGCATTTGATTTGGTTGTTAACGTTGTTGTGAATACACAATTACATTTATGACAGGAATAGTGAGACACATTTGTGTGAATTTTATTGAAAATGAACACCATGTCTTAATCACAAACAATGTATATGGAATCAGAGGACATTGTTTATTATTGATCGCTATCAGTAATACTGATATTATCTGCATTGTTTTCGACCACAGTTTTCATTTTTGGTAAAAAGTCCGATATTAGAATCAATGGTTCGATCAGGCACTCACTCACCGCAGTAATCATTTTCATCTGTCCTAAGATCGCCATCCTTTATAAACACCAGCCACAATTTATTATAGAAACACACAGAATTACATCACCTCAATGGCGATCAGTAAAGATAATGCCACTTAATTGCTTTGCAGGTGCAAAAAAATAAGGATAAGAGATGTAATTTTCCTTCCCAGATTTGACTCTAATCATTCACCAATGTTGAAAACCTACGGAAAAGAAACATTTACCACTACATAAATACAATGGGAATTTAAAGGAAGTTTTTTAATGTTAATATGTGATTCATTTTAACCACTCTTTAACACCAAGTGACACCACAAACAACATTAACGGAGATATTTAAAGATACAAGTACCAGTGACAAAACTGTGTCCAGTTTTCTTGGACCAGAATCATATTCCGAATGCTGCAAAGAGAAGAAACTGCAAAAGAAGCGAGAACACAGCAGATGGACGTTTCCAGCTACAAGAACGTTGGGTTTTTTGATAGCTTTTGTTATCTTGCAGGAACCATTGTGGTGCTGGGATCTTTATGTCCTACAGTACGCTCAGCTTAATGTCGGAGTTGCATGCATATGGGCTGCTAGTGGAGTCGTATCAATAATGTGCTCCCTCTGCTATGCTGAACTTGGTTCTGCACAAGAGCAAAATTAATTTATTAACCAGACATTCATTTGGCAATTATTTTCCCAAATAGTGCCCTATCCTGTGCACCTTCATCACCATAACATGTATTAGGTTCATTCTCAAAACATGCAGTGGTTATGACTTAAAGCCAATTCCTTTTGTAGTTACTCTGTTTTCAGCCTGTTGTTTCCCTTATTTACATTTGTCTAATTGAACTTGGTTCTGCCTTCCCTATATTGTGTAGAATATGATTATTTTAAACATGGACTTAGACCTGTACCGCTTTCATATTTATTGGCCAATATATTATATAACCCTCTTCTAATGCAATACGGAATTGGCCTTTCAGAATACACCCAGAGTTCTAAAGTACAGATTAGTGTCTGCTCTCCAAATATTTAACTACCTACGATTAAGGACGCCAAAAACGCGTCAGGTTACACCTGTTTTTGTACCCCTTTTTTTAGCCACCATTTGTACCGGATTTTAAATAAATGAATAAAACAGATTTACAGAAGTCACAGCAGCAGAGCAGCAACCATTAATTATTTCTAGAATACACCCTTCAGCCAGTTTTCTTCGGATGCCCCGTACCAGACCTGGTTAGGAAAATACTTGCCTGCAGTTCTTTGACTTTAAGGAATAATAAATAGCATGATTGTAAAGATGAGCACTTGGGTTCAGAACATTTTTACAGTGTTGAAACTCTTGGCCTTGCTCATTAATATTATATGTGGACTGAGAGAACTTGGAATAAACAGAGAAACCCCGGACATGTTACACAAGTATTCAATGCTCAGGTTCCAAATGCAGCACAGATAGCAGAGTCTTTCTTCCAGGGTTTATCAAGGTTCTACTCAAACACATTGCTGGTGTATTTTCTATTTATATTACAATAATGTATCTATTTTTTTAAGGAAAACAGTAAGGAAAAATAAAATGGCTTGCCATCCATCTTTCTGGATGAGTTTTATACTTTCCCTATTTGTTTATAGACTGATTAAGATTGAATTAAGTCTAATGGATCAGCTGTTTATTTCCTTCAGGGTTTTGGCATTAGAAGCAGTCGTCTATAGACTGAAAGAAAGTATTTACAGAAACTTAAAAGGCTTATGTTCCCCTGAAAGTAAAATACAAGGATTGTAATACAGATTATGAGCTTACAGAAGTTTTTAACTATAAATCTATTCATAATTAAGGAATACATCACAATTTTATAATATAATTATAACAATGCTTATAACAAAACAATGTACCAAGTGGGTGAACTTTAGAACACAGCAGGAGGATACTAATGAATAAAATGTATTACATATACACACCTTAATACAAGTATACCAAGCTGGCCAGCTGAATCAAAAATTTTATACATAGTAATGTATAATATACTACATTTTTATCCCCATTTTATTAGGGGTATTGCTCGTAAGGTTATTATAGTTTATGTATTTATTCTAGATATTAATATGTATAATACTTTTTGATTCAGCTGGCCACTTGGTATACATTGCATTAAAGTTGTGTATATGTACATTTTATTAATTGTATCATCTTGCGGTTTGTATAGTTCTACCCACTTGGCACATTGTTTTTGATTTTTGCTCTTATTGTAACACCTCCTTTTGAGGTTTTACATTTGGGTTTGTTTCCAGAGACTGGGACCTGTAGTACCGTGGTGGGGGTGATCAGCTATATCAATTATCTTGTTTGTTTCAATGCTTATGACAATGCTTTGTTTTGGGGCAAATAAAATGTCACAGAGGAGTCTGTGTCTGTCAAAAATATAAAACCTTTTATCTTTTTTGTGGTTGATTAGGTAAAACCACAGAATAAAGATAGTATGAAACTACTGAAGACAGTTTTTTGTTGTAATATCTAGTTATTTTGTAGATATAGGTTGTGTTTGTGAGGGGAGATTACATGATCTTGAGGGTAGTTATGGTAAAACTACTGTCTGCTTTATCATTTTCTTTTGTTTGCAGAGGAAGTAAAAAACCCAAGTAAGAACATTCCTCGTTCCTAATAACAGCCGTTTCTGCGGTGATTGTCTTTTATTTGCTGGTAACATCTCATACCTCACAGTTCTAACCCCCAAAGAAATTGTTTCTTCAGGTAATTTTTAGTTTTACAAACAATCTAAATACTTATTTAACTGAATCAATACATTTAAAGGGCAAGTCCAGCCCTTAAAGGGTATCTCCACTCGTTTTTCTAAGTTTTCGTAATCCAGTTCTATTGAAGAACGGGAGGTAAAGGAGCTGTGCTTTACATTCCGTTCTTCAATAGACACACAGGAGCCAGAGAGAAGGTAAGAACTTACCCACTTGCTCGCTCCCCCGGCGCGTAGTCTGACAGGTCCCGACGGACCTTGTCTTCTATGCGCATGCGCGATCTATGCGCATAGAAGACAAGGTCCGTCGGGACCTGTCAGACCAAGGCGCGCGGGAGCGAGCGAGCGGTAAGTTCTTACCTTCTCCTGGCTCCTGTGTGTTCTATTGAAGAACGGAAGGTAAGGCACAGCTCCTTTACTCTCGTTCTTCAATAGAACTGGATTACAAAAACTTAGAAAAACGAGTGGAGATACCCTTTAAATGAAAACTTACATACAGGTAAATCACCCCCCAAACCCTAAACAGTAATAGTTTGAAATCTGAAATATATAAGTCTAACCTGAAATCCTGCACAATGTCCTGTTTCCCGTTTCTGCTTCCTGGTTCTTCCAGTTACCACTGTCAGTTATGGATTTGACAGTTGACATCACAGCCATGACTGAATGTTAATCCCCTGTCTCTGCCCTTCTGAGCATGCCCAGGCTCAGTACAGGTTTCTAAATTGCTCAGTTTCCATGAGGCATCCAGAAGCATAGCAGACATACAGTAATGAATTCTTAGGACAAACTATGATATATCAACATATTTCAAAGAGGCCATTCGTTCTAAAATATGTTATTATGAGGGTGGAGTTGTCCTTTAATGTCCCACACAACATATTGTTGCTATCTTCACACCAGACTCAAACGATATTTTCAGAACCACTTACGGCACCTATAGACATTGACTATAAAGGGCAAATCCCATTGGATCCAGCTGGATTTGCCTGAATCTCCAATATGTATGGGGCAAAAACGATTCACCATAATGGCGACAAACACCATTGAAAATTTCTGTCAGACTGCAGACTGCTTTGCTTCAAATAAAGGGAGACAAAATTTTGGAGGGGTGTGTTCACCTTTTCGGCCTTCACAATTAAAAAATATAACCGGATGTGACAAGGATATCTTTAGCTATACACATAAATTTTGCATCTACAAACATTTACTTTTAGCCCAATATCATATTCCAAAAAAAGATTGTAACATCGTACCAAATGCAATGTAGTTCAAAAACACTTAAGCACACACTGATGTTGGCTGTTTGCTAGACAATGGGTAGGTGCAAGCCTGCAACCCTCTACTCCAGGCCAAGGCAATCCAAACGAAAAACAAAAGTGGAGGACCACACTACAGGTAAAGTTCAAAATTTTAATGTGAAAACGATACAATATTTCGGTAGAACTTACCTGAAGGGGCATAGTTTTCACATAAAAATTTTGAACTATACCTGTAGGTTTCTCCTATGTTTTTGTTGTTTATTAGAACATCGTACCACAGAAAAACACTATTTTGTAATCTATCTTAAGGTTTTTCTTTAACCATGATTTTGTTGTTTTTATTGCAGCTGCAGTGTCTGTTACATGGGCTTATCGAGTGATTCCCACTGTCTCCTGGATTATCCCTGCCTCAGTTGCTATTTCAATATTTGGTTCCCTCAATGGTGGCATGTTTATGCTGGAAGATTAAACTATGCCGGGAGCAAGGAAGGACACTTGCCATCTATTTTATCAATGCTTCATACAAATCATTTGACTCCTTCTCCTGCAATGATCCTATCTACAATTATTGCATCATTTTTGTTATCCTTCCGACCTTCTCTCCTTAACAAATTACTTTAGTTTTTCCTCTTGGCTTTTGATTGGCCTACATGTACAAGTCTGATTGTCTTACGATACAGAGAACCGGATATCCACCGACCATATAAGGTGAGATGCAATTCCAAGTAACTGATATTATTTGCAAGTAAATGCTTAAAGGGGAACTGTGATGATGGACTTTCCGATGAAAGCCTTGGTATTACCTTCAAAACCTTCTGTGGTGGGGTTCAATCATTGCAAGTTCCATGAAGATCCAGAGCTCCTCATCACTCCCCAGGTCTCTCCTCTATACATCAGTAATGATGGCGCATGCCTATCATGAGAGGGGGTAGTGACTGGAGAAGTGATGTCAGAGGAGGATGAGACTGTGATTTCTCCATCAAATGCTCCGAATCTTTATGGAAATTGCAAGTTGAAGCCTCATCGAGGGATAATTTTTTAAAGATAATACAATGGCTTTCATTGGAAATCCATTTGTGTTTCATCAGTTACCCTTTAAAGGTCATTTAAGTGGAAAAAATCATTGGTTTGGGTTATGCAGAATATAGATGAATTCCGAGGATCCAATTTGGCTCCTACAATGCAATACACTTCATTTTTGCCAAAATATCAGGATCTTTCCAATGCAAAAAGCTTGTATTCATTTAGTAGTAAAGGAAACCTAACACCACTTTTACACATGGAGCCATAGTTATACCAGAAACGGTATAACCTGCTAGTTTTCCAGTGCAGCTCCGTTCAAATCCCATCCATTGCTTTGTGTCTGAATAAACTATAGGGGTTCTCCCTTTTATCACCTGTTCATCCGAGTAGTGTTCTAGTTCCTCCTTTTGTTCTGCAACACCTTCTAGAAAGTCACTTACTATAGTTTGACTTCGGCTCAACCAACTAACTGAATGGTCAGGCAGACTGTCGGCTGCATAGTAATATGTGCAATTATTAAGATTTACCAGCATGTTTAACTATTCACAAATGACTAGTAATGAAAAAAAAATAAAAACATAAAGGAGCAACAGGTGATTTTTCTTCCAATCTCTTATTTAGGTAAGTGTTATCATCCCTCCCACTGTAGACCAGTAAAAGGTGTCATCTTATTGGCTGCTGAAAATTAACCCGCGGCACATTTTTGTATCTCTTAAATAAATAAGCCCAATAATGACCGGCATGCTAAAAGCTGTCCTGTATGTGATTAGTTTTACAGCCAAATATGCAGTTTTTGTTTTTCTCCAAAATGTTAGGCACAGATTTTAATTTTTTTATTGTTTTGTTTTTAAATGTAACAAAAACTTTGTTATCTTTGCAGGTCTTTTTTCCAATTGCCTTTGGAGTTGTGGCAGTTTCTGCATTTTTATTTAGCTCCGATTTTACAGTCACCAAAAGTGCAATATTTTTATGCTTATTGTTTATGTTAAGCACTTGTTAGTTTATATTCCATTTGTACATTATAAACTGCGCATCCCACATTTTGATAAGGTGACCTGCTATTTCAACTTTTTGTGGAGGTTGCACCCACAGATGCTTTTGAAGATACCAAAAGTTTGTAATCCATTTGTGCAAAATATTCTCTGTTGTATATACAGAATAAAATCAAACATTAAAAATCATTTGGTATTTAATTTTTTGGCTTAAAAAGTGTCTTCGAAAACACTACTTTCACCCTGAGCGACAGACATGACAGGTTTAAAGGGAAAATTTGTGCAAAAAATTTAATTATTTTTAAAATCCTTAATTTACATTATGCAAACCTTTTATTATCTACATATTCTCTTCCATTTTGAAACATCAGATGAATTTATACCCCTTGCTATTCCCTTCTGTTGGCATTTCTTGTTCTGTAACAGTCCTTTTTTATTATTATTATTATTGTGGATTTATATAGCGCAACATCTTCCGTGGCGCTTTCAGTTGCATTAAAATACATAAGGAAAACATACATATTACTTACAAAAGTAGTGCAAGTTATACAAGTGCAAAAAATGTAAGTGCTGTTTCAGCAGCTTCAGTGTGTTAAGTTACAGCATTACTGTGGTACAATAGGATGGAGGGCCCTGCCCGAGAGCGTACAGTCTAAGGAGATAGGGGATATGAACTAAGGTGCAAATCAGTAGCTGTAACTAAGTTGTTAGTGGAATATAACTAGCGGGTATGCAATGGGTCAGTAAGAGGGGTAGAAGTTCCAGGCCCGATTGTAACCTTGCCTGAAGAGATGAGTTTTGAGGTTGCGTTTGAAGATATGAAGTGATGGCGAGTGACGTATAAAGCGAGGAAGAGAGTTCCAGAGCAGAGGGGCAGCACGAGAAAAGTCCTGATACGGGCCTGGGGAGGTGATTAGAGCGGTGAGAGGAGAAGATCATTAGCAGAGCGGAGGTTCGCCTTGGGTAGTATCTGTTTATCAGATCAGAGATGTATGGTGGGGCTGTATTGGAGAGAGCCTTGTTGGATAAGGTTAGCAGCTTAAATTGGATCCTTTGGGTCATGGGAAGCCAGTGGAGGATTGACAGAAAGGGGCAGCGTGTGAGAAGCGGGAAGAAGGTGAATGACCCTGGCAGCAGAGTTAAGGATTGATTGAAGGGGTACCAGCGCGTTGCTTGGTAGACCGCACGGAGGGTGTTATTATTATTACTGTGGATTTATATAGCGCCAACATCTTCCGTAGCGCTTTACAATTACATGTATACATTCACATCAGGCCCTGCCCCAAAGAGCTTACAATCTAAGCATATTTGACACATACAGTACACCCTATCAGTATGTCTTTATGATTGTGGGGGAAAACCGGAGTGCCCGGAGGAAACCCAAAAAAGCACAAGAGAACATATAAACTCCTTGCAGATGTGTCCAAGGGTGGATTGAACTCAGACCTCAGCGCTGCAAGGCATCAGTGCTAACCACTAAGCCCACGTGCTGCCCAGGTGTTTACAGTAGTCCAGCCAGAGATAAGGGCATGAACTAGAATTTTGATAGCGTTCTGTGAAAGGAAGGTACGGATGCGTGAGATGTTTTTGAGCTGTAACCAACAGGGTTGGACAGGGTATTAATGTGGTGTTTAGTCAAAGGTTACTCCAGCATTGCACGTGAGGTGTTGGTGTCCCAGAATGCACACTACCTTGCAATGTAATTTCTACTGATTGGCTGTTGGATAGGTCAACGCTCAGATCTCTACTGAGCAACTGAATCAACCCTGGCGCTGGGTCAAGCAAGACCATAACAGTCTCTATTAGGGATCCTGTAAACAGAAGTCAGTATTTCGGAAGCATTTATTTATACAGACAAAGGCTGAATGGGCAGGTTAAGGTCATTAGGATGGGAAAAAAAATCTTAATGCCCTGAACATCCCCTTTAAAGCCACACTAACTGATTCATGATCAGTTATCATGACTTAACACCTTGCTTACATGTATCGCAACCTCCCAAGAGACACTTGCACAGACGCAATGGCTTTATCAGCAACTGTGCAGCCTCTGTATTCCCTTTATTATTTTAGTTGCCCTTCTCTGAACTGCTTCCATTGCAGTGCCTTGTAAAGAGGGAGAATAGTTTGATAGTTTGAAAATGGACACATTAAAGTAGGAAAAATAGTTCAGAAAGTTCTCACTAAATACAGTTAAAGGGGAAGTTAAGTCTAAATACATATACTTTTAAGAAAAAAGCATTTTTTTCCCATCCTAATGACCTTAACCTGCCCATTCAGCATTTTGTCTGTGTATAAATAAATGCTTCCGAAATACTGACTTCCTGTTTACAGGATCCCTACTAGAGACTGTTATGGTCTTGCACTTGACCCAGCGCCAGGGTTGATTCAGTTGCTCAGTAGAGATCTGAGCATGTTTGACCTATCCAACAGCCAATCAGTAGAAATTACATTGCAAGGTAGTGTGCATTCTGGGACACCAACACCTCACGTGCAATGCCTGGGAGTAACCTTTGACTTAAACACCACATTAATACCCTGTCCAACCCTGTTGGTTACAGCTCAAAAACATCTCACGCATCCGTACCTTCCTTTCACAGAACGCTATCAAAATTCTAGTTCATGCCCTTATCTCTTGGCTGGACTACTGTAACACCCTGGGCAGCACGGTGGCTTAGTGGTTAGCACTGATGCCTTGCAGCGCTGAGGTCCTGAGTTCAATTCCACCCTTGGACACATCTGCAAGGAGTTTATATGTTCTCTTCGTGCTTTTGTGGGTTTCCTCCGGGCACTCCGGTTTTCCCCCACAATCATAAAGACATACTGATAGGGTGTACTGTATGTGTCAAATATGCTTAGATTGTAAGCTCTTTGGGGCAGGGCCTGATGTGAATGTATACATGTAATTGTAAAGCGCTACGGAAGATGTTGGCGCTATATAAATCCACAGTAATAATAATAACACCCTCCTGTGCGGTCTACCAAGCAACCGACTGGTACCCCTTCAATCAATCCTTAACTCTGCTGCCAGGGTCATTCACCTCTCTTCCCGCTTCTCACACGCTGCCCCTTTCTGTCAATCTCTCCACTGGCTTCCCATGACCCAAAGGATCCAATTTAAGCTGCTAACCTTATCCAACAAGGCTCTCTCCAATACAGCCCCCCACCATACATCTCTGATCTGATAAACAGATACTACCCAAGGCGTAACCTCCGCTCTGCTAATGATCTTCTCCTCTCATCCGCTCTAATCACCTCCTCCCAGGCCCGTATACAGGACTTTTCTCGTGCTGCCCCTCTGCTCTGGAACTCTCTTCCTCGCTTTATACGTCACTCGCCATCACTTCATATCTTCAAACGCAACCTCAAAACTCATCTCTTCAGGCAAGGTTACAATCTGGGCCTGGACACTTCTACCCCTCTTACTGACCCATTGCATACCCGCTAGTTATATTCCACTAACAACTTAGTTACAGCTACTGATCTGCTTCACCTTATGTCATATCCCCATCTCCTCTAGACTGTACGCTCTCGGGCAGGGCCCTCCATCCTATTGTACCACAGTAATGCTGTAACTTAACACACTGAATGCTGCTGAACCAGCACTTACATTTTTTGCACTTTGTATAACTTGCACTACTTTTGTAAGTAATATGTATGTTTTCCTTATGTATTTTAATGCAACTGTAAAGCGCCACGGAAGATGTTGACGCTATATAAATCCACAATAATAATAATAATAAAAAAGGACTGTTACAGAACAAGAAATGCCAACAGAAGGGAATAGCAAGGGGTATAAATTCATCTGATGTTTCAAAATGGAAGAGAATATGTAGAATAAATAGGTTTGCATAATGTAAATTAAGGATTTTAAAAATAATTAAATTTTTTGCACAAATTTTCCCTTTAACCTGTCATGTCTGTCGCTCAGGGTGAAAGTAGTGTTTTCGAAGACACTTTTTAAGCCAAAAAATTAAATACCAAATGATTTTTTAATGTTCTGATTTTATTGCTGTATAATACAACAGAGAATATTTTGCACAAATGTATTACAAACTTTTGGTATCTTCAAAAGCATCTGTGGGTGCAACCTCCAACAAAAGTTGCAAATAGCAGGTCACCTTATCAAAATGTGGGATGCGCAGTTTATAATGTACAAATGGAATATAAACTAACAAGCTGCTTAACATAAACAATAAAGCATAAAAATATTGCACTTTTGGTGACTGTAAAATCGGAGCTAAAACTAAAAATGCAGAAACTGCCACAACTCCAAAGGCAATTGGAAAAAAGACCTGCAAAGATAACAAAGTTTTTGTTACATTTAAAAAACAAAACAATAAAAAAATTAAAATCTGTGCCTAACATTTTGGAGAAAAACAAAAACTTGCATATTTGGCATGTAAAACTAATCACATACAGGACAGCTTTTAGCATGCCGGTCATTATTGGGCTTATTTATTTAAGAGATACAAAAATGTGCCGCGGTGTTAATTTTCAGCAGCCAATAAGATGACACCTTTTACTGGTCTACAGTGGGAGGGGGATGATAACATCTTTACCTCTTAAATAAGAGATTGGAAGAAAAATCACCTGTTGCTCCTTTATTGTTTTTATTTTTTTTTCATTACTAGTCATTTGTGAATAGTTAAACATGCTGGTAAATCTTAATAATTTGCACATATTACTATGCAGCCGACAGTCTGCCTGACCATTCAGTTAGTTGGTTGAGCCGAAGTCAAACTATTAGTAATGTGACTTTCTAGAAGGTGTTGCAGAACAAAAGGAGGAACTAGAACACTACTCGGATGAACAGGTGATAAAAGGGGAGAACCCCTATAGTTTATTCAGACACAAAGCAATGGAATGGGATTTGAACGGAGCTGCACTGGAAAACTAGCAGGTTATACCGTTTTCTGGTATAACTATGGCTCCATGTGTAAAAGTGGTGTTAGGTTTCCTTTACTACTAAATGAATACAGAGCTTTTTGCATTGGAAAGATCCTGATATTTCTGGCAAAAATGAAGTGTATTGCATTGTAGGAGCTCAAATTGGATCCTCGGAATTCATCTATATTCTGCATAACCCAAACCAATGATTTTTTCCACTTAAATGACCTTTAAAGGGTAACTGATGAACACACAAATGGATTTCCAATGAAAGCCATTTTGTATTATCTTTAAAAAATTATCCCTCGATGAGGCTTCAACTTGCAATTTCCATAAAGATTCGGAGCATTTGATGGAGAAATCACAGTCTCATCCTCCTCTGACATCACTTCTCCAGTCACTACCCCTCTTCATGATAGGCATGCGCCATCATTACCTGATGTATAGAGGAGAGACCTGGGGAGTGATGAGGAGCTCTGGATCTTCATGGAACTTGCAAGTTGAAGCCTCACCACAGAAGGTTTTGAAGGTAATACCAATGGCTTTCATCGGAAAGTCCATCATCACAGTTCCCCTTTAAGCATTTACTTGCAAATTAATATCTTAGTTAATCTTGGAATTGCATCTCACCTTATATGGTCGGTGGATATCCGGTTCTCTGTATCGTAAGACAATCAGACTTGTACATGTAAGGCCAATCAAAAGCCAAGAGGAAAAACTAAAGTAATTTGTTAAGGAGAGAAGGTCGGAAGGAATAACAAAAAATGATGCAATAATTGTAGATAGGATCATTGCAGGAGAAGGAGTCAAATGATTTGTATGAAGCATTGATAAAATAGATGGCAAGTGTCCTTCCTTGCTCCCGGCATAGTTTAATCTTCCCAGCATAAACATGCCACCATTGAGGGAACCAAATATTGAAATAGCAACTGAGGCAGGGATAATCCAGGAGACAGTGGGAATCACTCGATAAGCCCATGTAACAGACACTGCAGCTGCAATAAAAACAACAAAATCATGGTTAAAAGAAACCTTAAGATAGATTACAAAATAGTAGTTTTCTGGTGGTACGATGTTCTAATATAACAACAAAAACATAGGAGAAACCTACAGGTATAGTTCAAAATTTTTATGTGAAAACATATGCCCCTTCAGGTATAGTTCTACCGAAATATTGTATCGTTTTCACATTAAAATTTTGAACTTTACCTGTAGTGTGGTCCTCCACTTTTGTTTTTCGTTTGGATTGCCTTGGCCCTTGGAGTAGAGGGTTGCAGGCTTGCACCTACCCATTGTCTAGCAAACAGCCAACATCAGTGTGTGCTATAGTGTTTTTGAACTACATTGCATTTGGTACGATGTTCTACATCTTTTTTTGGAATATGATATTGGGCTAAAAGTAAATGTTTTGTAGATGCAAAATTTATGTTGTGTATAGCTAAAGATATCCTTGTCACATCCGGTTATATTTTTTAATTGTGAAGGCCGAAAAGGTGAACACACACCTCCCAACCATTTTGTCTCCCTTTATTTGAAGCAAAGCAGTCTGCAGTCTGACAGAAATTTTCAATGGTAGTTTGTCGCCATTATGGTGAATCGTTTTTGCCCCATACATATTGGAGATTCAGGCAAATCCAGCTGGATCCAATGGGATTTGCCCTTTATAGTCAATGTCTATAGGTGCCGTAAGTGGTTCTGAAAATATCGTTTGAGTCTGGTGTGAAGATAGCAACAATATGTTGTGTGGGACATTAAAGGACAACTCCACCCTCATAATAACATATTTTAGAACGAATGGCCTCTTTGAAATATGTTGATATATCATAGTTTGTCCTAAGAATTCATTACTGTATGTCTGCTATGCTTCTGGATGCCTCATGGAAACTGAGCAATTTAGAAACCTGTACTGAGCCTGGGCATGCTCAGAAGAGGCAGACAGGGGATTAACATTCAGTCATTGGCTGTGATGTCAACTGTCAAATCCATAACTGACAGTTGGTAACTGGAAGAACCAGGAAGCAGAAACGGGAAACAGGACATTGTGCAGGATTTCAGGTATAGGACTTCTATATTCAGATTTCAAACTATTACTGTTTAGGGTTTTGGGGGGTGATTTACCTGTATGTAAGTTTTCATTTAAAGGGTATCTCCACTCGTTTTTCTAAGTTTTTGTAATCCAGTTCTATTGAAGAACGAGAGGTAAAGGAGCTGTGCCTTACCTTCGTTCTTCAATAGAACACACAGGAGCCAGGAGAGAAGGTAAGAACTTACCCGTCGCGCTCCCCCGGCGCTTGGTCTGACAGGTCCCGACGGACCTTGTCTTCTAGCGCATAGATCGCGCATGCGCATAGAAGACAAGGTCCGTCGGGACCTGTCAGAACGCGCCGGGGGAGCGAGCAAGGGGTAAGTTCTTACCTCTCTCCTGGCTCCTGTGTGTCTATGAGCACGGATGTAACGCACAGTCCTTTACCTCCCGTTCTTCAATAGAACTGGATTACGAAAACTTAGAAAAACGAGTGGAGATACCCTTTAAGGGCTGGACTTGCCCTTTAAATGTATTTAGATTCAGTTAAATAAGTATTTAGATTGTTTGTAAAACTAAAAATTACCTGAAGAAACAATTTCTTTGGGGGTTAGAACTGTGAGGTATGAGATGTTTACCAGCAAATAAAAGACAATCACCGCAGAAACGGCTGTTATTATGGAACGAGGAATGTTCTTACTTGGGTTTTTTACTTCCTCTGCAAACAAAAGAAAAATGATAAAGCAGACAGTAGTTTTACCATAACTACCCTCAAGATCATGTAATCTCCCCTCTACAAACACAACCTTATATCTACAAATAACTAGATATTACAACAAAAAACTGTCTTCAGTAGTTTCATACTATCTTTATTCTGTGGTTTTACCTAATCAACCACAAAAAAGATAAAAGGATTTTATATTTTTGACAGACACAGACTCCTCTGTGACATTTTATTTTGCCCCCAAAACAAAGCATTGTCATAAGCATTGAAACAAACAAGATAATTGATATAGCTGATCACCCCCACCACGGTACTACAGGTCCCAGTCTCTGGAAACAAACCCAAATGTAAAACCTCAAAAGGAGGTGTTACAATAAGAGCAAAAATCAAAAACAATGTGCCAAGTGGGTAGAACTATACAACACCGCAAGATGATACTAATTAATAAAATGTATTACATATACACAACTTTAATGCAATGTATACCAAGCTGGCCAGCTGAATCAAAAAGTATTATACATATTAATATCTAGAATAAATACATAAACTATAATAACCTTACGAGCAATACCCCTAATAAAATGGGAGATAAAAATGTAGTAATATTATACATTACTATGTATAATAATTTTTGATTCAGCTGGCCAGCTTGGTATACATTGTATTAAAGGTGTGTATATGTAATACATTTTATTCATTAGTATCCTCCTGCTGTGTTCTAAAGTTCCACCCACTTGGTACATTGTTTTTGTTATAAGCATTGTTATAATTATATTATAAAATTGTGATGTATTCCTTAATTATGGAATAGATTTATAGTTAAAAACTTCTGTAAGCTCCATAATCTGTATTACAATCCTTGTATTTTACTTTCAGGGGAACATTAAGCCTTTTAAGTTTCTGTAAATACTTTCTTTCAGTCTATAGACGACTGCTTCTAATGCCAAAACCCTGAAAGGAAATAAACAGCTGATCCATTAGACTTAATTCAATCTTAATCAGTCTATAAACAAATATGGGAAAGTATAAAACTCATCCAGAAGATAGGATGGCAAGCCATTTTTATTTTCCTTACTGTTTTCCTTTAAGAAAAATAGATACATTATTGTATATATAAATAAGAAATATACACCAGCAATGTAGTTTGAGTAGAACCTTGATAAACCCTGGAAGAAAGACTCTGCTATCTGTGCTGCATTTGGAACCTGAGCATTGAATACTTGTGTAACATGTCCTGGGGTTTCTCTGTTTATCCCAAGTTCTCTCAGTCCACATATAATTATAATGAGCAAGGCCAAGAGTTTCAACACTGTAAAAATGTTCTGAACCCAAGTGCTCATCTTTACACTCATGCTATTTATTATTCCTTAAAGTCAAAGAACTGCAATGGCAAGTATTTTCCTAACCAGGTCTGGTACGGGGCATCCGAAGAAAACTGGCTGAAGGGTGTATTCTAGAAATAATTAATGGTTGCTGCTCTGCTGCTGTGACTTTCTGTAAAATCTGTTTTATTCATTTATTTAAAATCCGGTACAAATGGTGGCTAAAAAAGGGGTACAAAAACAGGTGTAACCTGACGCGTTTTGGGCGTCCTTAATCGTAGGTTAAATATTTGGAGCGAGACACTAATCTGTACTTTAGAACTCTGGGTGTATTCTGAAAGGCCAATTCCTGTATTGCATTAGAAGAGGGTTATATAATATTATTGGCCAAATAAATATGAAAGCCGGTACAGGTCTAAGTCCATGTTTAAAATAATCATATTCATCACCAATATATGGGAAGGCAGAACCAAGTTCAATTAGACAAATGTAAATAAGGGAAACAACAGGCTGAAAACAGAGTAACTACAAAAGGAATTGGCTTTAAGTCATAACCACTGCATGTTTTGAGTAATGAACCTAATACATGTTATGGTGATGAAGGTGCACAGGATAGGGGCACTATTTGGGGAAAAATAATTGCCAAATGAATGTCTGGTTAATAAATTATATTTTGCTCTTGTGCAGAACCAAGTTCAGCATAGCAGAGGGAGCACATTATTGATACGACTCCACTAGCAGCCCATATGCATAATGCAACTCCGACATTAAGCTGAGCGTACTGTAGGACATAAAGATCCCAGCACCCACAATGGTTCCTGCAAGATAACAAAAGCTATCAAAAAACCCTAACGTTCTCTGTAGCTGGAAACGTCCATCTGCTGTGTTCTCGCTTCTTTTGCAGTTTCTTCTCTTTGCAGCATTTCGGAATATGATTCTGGTCCAAGAAAACTGGACACAGTTTTGTCACTGGTACTTGTATCTTTAAATATCTCCGTTAATGGTTGTTTGTGGTGTCACTTGGTCGTTAAAGAGTGGTTAAAATGAATCACATATTAAACCTTAAAAAACTTCCTTTAAATTCCCATTGTATTTATGTAGTGGTAAATGTTTCTTTTCCGTAGGTTTTCAACATTTGGTGAATGATTAGAGTCAAATCTGGGAAGGTAAAATTACATTCTCTTATCCTTATTTTTTTGCACCTGCAAAGCAATTAAGTGGCATTATCTTTACTGATCGCCATTGAGGTGATGTAATTCTGTAGTGTTTCATATATTAAATTGTGGCTGGTGTTTATAAAGGATGGCGATCCTTTAGGACAGATGAAAATGATTACTGCGGTGAAGTAGCCTGTATCGAACCATTGATTCTAAATATCGGACTTTTTACCAAAAATGAAAACTGTGGTCGAAAACAATGCAGATAATATCAGTTATTACTGATAGCGATCAATAATAAACAATGTCCTCTGATTCCATATACATTTGTTTGTGATTAAGACATGGTGTTCATTTTCAATAAAATTCACACAAATGTGTCTCACTATTCCTGTCATAAATGTAATTGTAGTATTCACAACACGTTAACAACCAAATCAAATGCCATCTTAAACTCACAATTGCACCCTTTTCCATTACTGCAAAGGGGCAATTATTACCTCCCAAGTTTTTTAGGCAGTATCTAGGAACTACAGTGTAACTGTAACTTTCTCTTGCACTTACACTTGCAGTGTAAAACTAAGTAGGCTGCATACCACAAAAGTGTTTTATTGTGTTTAGGGCTTATTTATTTTACCTTTAGTAGTGACCAATATTTCTGATTTAATGATCCCCACACATTGCAATAAGACTAGAAAGTTACATATTAGGGTCAGATAATGCAGCCTCCTTAAAGGACATCTATACTAAAAAAAGGGTTTTAAGTTTCCCATTACTGGAAACTATAATTCTTCCCAACTATCACTATACCGTTTATTTGTTGATCTTCACCCTATTTTTTTAGATATCCAATCAGAACCATCTTACATTTCAGCTGTCAATCAAGTGCCTTATTATTATAATAAGTAGCAAAGATGAGGAAAGAACAACGGCAAAGGCTGGTTTAATTAATCCCACATCATGTTTTGAGTTTAAAAACCCGTTATCACAAACTCTTCTGCTAAAAGACATGCAGTCACACACACCTCAGAGTAAGGGATACTTACATGTAGTAATTTAGTGGCATTTAATAATAAGCTCAGCAACCACACCATGATTTCCTTCTTTCCTGGTTCCTAACACATCTAAAATGTAAAACTACTAGCATCGAAATGAGATTCCAATTAGTGGAATTACTAACCCTAGCCTACTTACTAGTAGTTCTTTGGTTTGTTTCCAAAACCAGACAAAACTTTATATGGAATTTATAGGGCATGTCCACCCAAAAATATTACTTTTAATATAATGTTCCTCTGGCTTGTCCACCCCCAACTGCCATGTTAATACTAAAAAAAACTTTCCGAATTATACTTACAGTCCCTACGCTCCCGCGACTATCTTCTCCCCCTCTCTGCTAACTGGAAACAGCAGAGATGGGCCGGGCCGGCAGATGCGGCTAACAGCTGTGAAGATAGGCACGAGCGAAGGGCTGTAAGTATGATTCTGAAACTTTTTTTTAGTAATAACACACCAATTAAGGGTTGGGAAAGCTAGGGGAGCATTATATTAAAAGGGTTTTCCGCTAGGTAGAAGGGCAGCTAGAATTGATCCGGATGGTGGGAGGGATGGGGTGGGGGAGAGGGCAAATTTTAGATTTGGGGGTAGACATGCCCTTTAAATTGCTGAGTTTTGACAGTGATGAAATGTCTTGCATGTTGTGGTTTTAAATTTTCCAACAACATGGCAAATACATTAGTATATTCAAAATAGAGGAGTCAGAGTTGGAGTCTTAGGGTTTATAGACACAGATTAGTTGGACATGTTTTAAAAGCAAAATGGTAACATATACAATATAACTTAAATATAGGACATCAATCTTTTTTCTCCATATTTCCTGTTCTCCTTTGAAAACTTAATTGGCAAGTACATTATTGTATATCTAAGTAACGTATACATACCAGCAATGCAATTTAAGCTGTTCCAACCTTTATATGCATATAAACCCTGAAAGAAAGACTCTGCTATCTGTGCTGCATTTGGAACCTGACCACTGAAATTGATACGACTCCACTAGCAGCCCATATGCATAATGCAACTCCGACATTAAGCTGAGCGTACTGTAGGACGCCCATAGGGGAAATAAAGATCCCAGCACCCACAATGGGTAAAAGGTAATGAACAAAGAAGAGGAGCGGAGGGAAGGTGAGTATAATTGTCCTTTAATGTCCCATTTTGTAGTCTAATTTTCCTATCTTCGGGATGCCTACAAGTACAATGTGTTCTGAGAAACTGCATAATTTATTCATTGCAAAATGAGAAACTGCCTTCAAAATATATGTAGTGCATCTAAAGTGAGCTAAATTCATACAACAATACTTTTTGTATTTTGCAATGCTACATATAGAACATAATCAATAAAAGTTCTGCACTTATAGCAATTTAGCCATAATTTATATATATATTCTTAACCAATGTATGAAATTGTATTTAATTTTTATTTATCTGTATTTATCTGTATTGCATGCACTAATCTCCTTGTTTGTATACTCTCAGGGTTATTCAATAAAAGTTCTTATCATTTAAAATGGTGCTAAATTTGCCCCAACCAATCAGATGTTAGCTTTCAAATGTTAAATAAGATCTGATTGGTTGGGGCAAAATTAGCACCATTTTAACGATAAGAACTTTTATTGAATCTCCCTGATAATTCTATGTTATGCACATAGGGACTGATGCAATTAGAAGTGGAAACATGTTTTTAATTTGCAGCGACCAATGAGATGTTAGCTTTTTTATCGGTTTACCACTGAAAAATAGAATGGACAAACCTTTACACCTTTTATTGCATTAGGCTGGGTGCACATGGAGGGACAATTTGTCACAAGCGAGCGCTCTGCCGGGACAAATGTCCGTCGGTCACGGCGGACCATGCGGCTACATAGAGAACCGCACGATCGATCATGATTTTCCGACACGTCTGATCCGGACGCCCCAACACCAGCCAATATTTTCGGCCGATCGACAGAAAGTGCCGTGAATCGGTCGATCGGCCTAAAATATTGGCTGGTGTGTACCCAGCCTTAGTCACATACAGGGCTATGTACCGAGACCCGCTATCACAAAGATGGTCTAAAGGTAACGGGCGTTGCTTATATTCAATAAAGCGTTTGCGCTCTATATTACATAAGTGTTTGCGCTAGAAAGTCACGTTAACAGCTTAATGTGTGTTTTTGTACTAGAGTTGCGCGAGTCTTGATACATTGCGTTATAATGAATCACCAACACTTCTCACACCATGTCATGCAGAATTAAAAGCCATAAAATGGAAATGTAGATAGAATTTATTTTGCCTTATGTATTGTAAACGTGATTAAAACACTTCAGCAGAATAAGGAGCGACACATATATTTGCAGCCTTTCTATAGATACCAAAGTACATGTACATGTATATAATGTATCATTTCTCCTAAATATATACATATATATATATATATGACATTTTTTATATATATATATATATATATATATGTGTGTGTGTGTTTTTTACCAATTATAAGGCTATGTAGGTCTCGCTTGTCTATGTATGTGGTCTATGTCACCAACATGTATGACCAAGACAGAGTTGCTTTATTTACTGTAATATGTACATGCTCAGTTCTGAGTAATGCAATCTGAAATATTGTTTGTCATCATTTATGTGAATGAAAACTTTTGCTCCATAAAAGGTTATATATGCAGCGTAAATGTTTTGCGTTGCATATATAACGTAACATCCATAAATGTTTGCTTGCAACACACACATGCATGGTTGACTTCTTATTGGTCCGTGTCAACCAATGACACAGTACAAAATGGGCCAGTCTTGAAGGTGAGATCACATGATAACGATGTCGACATATATCGCCTTTCCGTACATTGGCCTTTTTCTTTTAACGTCTGATTAAGACCATCATTGTGGTGGCGTTACAAACGCTCTAAAATATCACGTTACATTCACGCATTAATGGTGTTAAAATTTGGTACATTACTTGTGTTATCTAGACGCGCTAAGTTAATGTGAATAACGCACGCATCACAAGTTACGTCTAAAAGGCACGTTAAGTGTTGATAAATCCCTGTTAAGACATTAACGGAACTTTAAGACCTAATTTTGCGATAGCAGGTCTCGGTACATAGCCCTGATAGTTGTTTACCGCGACCAGTTGTGCAGTCCCATAAAAGACAGCACGATCGGCAGTCATTTATCCTAACAATGGTTGCGGCAGGCCAAAAACCACATCTGATTTTTAGGGCCTACTGACTAACACAGAGAAATATTGTTTGGCCAGCCCGAAATGTTTTTAATTTGTATACCCAGTCTTAAAGTTACAGTAAAGATGGCCATACACTACCATAACATTAGACATTACACAATTAGACATTTGATCCGAGATGAATGTCAAATCGTTTGTTGAATGGAGCAGCAGTTTTACCTGCCAAAGTTCCACGTCCATTTACGATTGTAATTTCAATCGATATTACTAATATCTATTGCACCGTGATCAAGCAGGCCACACGGTTATTGGAACATCACTCATACGACGTGAGGTGTGTTTGTAGCGTATATCATAATAAAGGAAATGTGGATCACCACTCGAATAACTAATTGTGTCGATAATCTAAAAAATAACGGTGGAGGGGAATAATCAGCAAAAAGTGAGGGAAAGCCCTCCAAGAAACCCCTTTCAGCACTCGCAGCTTTAAACACCATATGAAGGCCACAATCTATATATGATCGTAGCAGCAAAACCAAAACAAACTGCATATGGGAACAAATGTGGTTGCGGCTATCACAATTGGAACCACATATAATAAATATCCAAAAAACGATTTTATTCATGTCAATATGGTTATACCATAATTCCAATATATCAGCATACGCATATACATCCCACCAACAAAAAGTGCATAAATTCTTCCTTCCATTAATTCATATTATTAAAATCATGAATCCCCAGTAAGCCAAGATATTTAAGTCAATAATTAATGGGAATCCCAAAGAAAGAGTTCCAGGGGGTAGATAGAGCACACACTTTAACCCTTTTTAGCCTTGTTAGGGGGACGAGAACCTTGGAAGACAGGACCACCATGTGTATTACCAAAGCCAGTTACCAGAGGACTCGTGGACATCCTTTAGGTTGGAAGAAAAGAAGTTTCATCTTCAGGTAGGAAAGGTTTCTTTACAGTGAGAACGGTGAAACTGTGGAACTGTTTTCCAGCAGATGTGGTAATGGCAAGTTCATTGAATAGCTTTAAAAGAGGCCTGGATAAGTTTCTAAAGCTAAAAAATATTGAGAATTACTGGTATTAATGCATATAGATCTGGTTGATCCAGGGATACTTTACGATTGCCGTTTGGAGTCAGGAAGGAGTAGGAGTTCCCCCCCCCCCCTTTTTAACTGGGTTTTTTTGCCTTCCTCTGGATCAACTGTTAGGTAGAGATGTCCGAACTTCGAAAAAATCCGTAAATTCGAAAATTCGCGAGCGGACCCGTTAAAACGTATTAAAATGAAAGTTCGGCAAAATCCGCATTAAAAGTGGTCTAAATAGCCTTGGTAATGTACACTTAATCACTCAGGGACCTGGGTAATGACCTTAAGTCATGCCTACAATACCTAAAAATTACAGTCCGCTAGCGTGAATTTAAAAAAAACGGTATTTTTCGAAAATACGAGGATTTCCGTAAAAACGGGCATTTCCGTAAAAACAAGGATTTTCGTAAAACCGAGGAATTTTGTAAAAACGAGGAACCGGAACTTCCTGCCTGCACAATGGCGAGTTCTGTAAGGCAGATGTATGCCAGGCAGTACCTCCTGGCCAGGGGGTACGATGATTTCCCCCCTGGCACCTATCATGTGCGGCGCCGAAAGCGCAGGATTATGGAGGGGCTCCAGCGCCGGCTCCTGCGCCGCTTCGGCTACCAGACCACTGTCTCTACCCTCCAGAGACAGTGGTCTGATCTGAAGAGGCAGAGGCCTCATTATGCTCAAGCCATGCGGAAACTGATGGAAGGCAAGTATACTTTTTATTATATTACTGTATTGTAATAAGTAGTAAAAGATTTTAATTCACTTCTGACAAAAACATATTTATTGTATATACCTTACCATTAATGCCATTGCACACACCAAATTGGCCACATTCCCCTTTATAGTAGTTTGCACACAACAAGGGAAAGAAGGCGATGGGGGTACTGGGTTACATAATGTCCACTGCAGTTTGCCACCATTGTTGTGGGGCCAGGCAGGCTTGGCCCCACTGGACATACCCCTCACTCCATTGGCTTCTCTCCCTCAGAGTATGCTTCGTGCAAGGGAAAGCGGGTGAACGGGTAGGAACAGCACCATTGAGTTACAGCAGGCCCACTGCAGTTTGCCACCATTGTTGAAGAGCCAGCAGGCTTGGCCCCACTGGACATACCCCTCACCCCATTGGCTTCTCTCCCTCAGAGTATGCTTCGTGCAAGGGAAAGCGGGTGAATGGGTAAGGCTTCGTAGGAACCGCACCATTGAGTTACAGCAGGCCCACGGGGGGGGGTGCCAGCCTGCCTGACTCTTCAACATGGTGGCAAACTGCAGTCAAATGTAAGTATTTAATCCCAGCTAATAGCTGGTGTTATAGGGTAATCATTGGGAAAATTTACCCCAACTGTATCCTACACAATGATTCAAATGTAAAGGTTTTATGAAGAATAAAATGAATGAATGAAAAAATGGATTACACAAACTTGTATCTAAGGCTTTGTACACAGGGGCTGACCAGCATAGCACAAGTCTATCGTTATAGTGTATGGGCACTTGTTATCTTGTTATACACTGAGTGATTTTTGGGTGAAACACCAGTTTGGGACACAATGGTGCAACGTGGGTAGGACCCACAATTATACACGTGTACTAACCCTGTGACAGACACTTTCATTGATGTATATTTATGGAGTTGCATTTCCTTAATTTCCTACCAAGGTAGTGGTGCATTCTGGAAAGAAGAAGGACTGTTTCAGAATGAAAGTAAAGTTATTCTGACATCCAATGCACCAGAGAAGCTCCCTGCTGTCACCCTCACCCCACTTCCGGGTTCCCCTGTACGTCCCACTATCAGGAAGAACTGATACAGGCGGCACCGTGGCGTGTGCGTAATGACGCTGGACGAGTCCCCAGTTCCCCAACGATCTGAGAGTAGGCGGGGCTATGGTCCTGATCTGGGTAATGGTATGTAACCTGTGAGGTCCCGTTCTCCAGCTAATAGCGGCGGTGCGGCGGATAATGTAACCCACACTGCCATACAATTACCGGCACATACAGAGGGGGTGGGGAAGTACACCGAGGGAAATGGCGACCAATAAGGGCGGCAGTGCGGAGCTGAGCTTAATGGACAAACAGATCAGCAGGTAACCATAGTAACAGGTAGAAGGATATGTGACCCCCCCATTTCAGTATGTACGGTAGGAACCCCATCGGCAGTCCAAGCTCCTGACTAACTTACTATTAGACTGGCCATACACTGTATAGGAGTGACAGGCAACCGATAGCACTTTAGGTATTGTGAAACTACAAGTGAATATAGAGTTAGTACCCAGTGGATGGAACAATAAACAACAGAAGATACTAAATAGTGAGATTATTTATTACATATAGATAAAAATAGAAATAAAGTGTATCAAGCTGGCCAGCTATAATAAAAATAATAAATACATACACTATGGGAAACCTAACAATATACCTCTAAAATCATAACAATAGTAGACAAATAGGGAAAAAAGAAAGTATAATGTATCAATTAAGATCCAAAGTTCAAAAGAATCGCACTGTGCTAGAAATAATAAGTCCACCCGGACCGATATGAATCCAGAGGGAAAGTTACGAAGTTTGTGTAAATAGGGTGTGCGCACACCTGTAATCTAAATGGGGTAGTAAATATAAAGCAACTGCACGATACCTCACCAGTCCTGTATCATAATGTGTGGTACCGTTACTGCTGGTAAAAATTCCTCCGGCCCCCCGGTCAGCCAGTTGAAGTCCGACCTTGGTATGCAACACTTGGGATCCTCCTGAAGGGGAAATAGATACGTGACCTACGAGACAGCGCTCGTGAACCAGCAGGACCGCTACAGCTTCCGAGCAAATCCACGGCAATCTGGATTAGACAGAGCGTGCGTGCTACCCCAGTACGTCTCACATGTCACCACTACGCGTTTCACTCATAGAGCTTCCTCAGAGCTACCTTTTTATCTATATGTAATTAGTAATCTCACTATTTTGTATCTTCTGTTGTTTATTGTTCCATCCACTGGGTACTAACTCTATATTTTGTTTTAGACCCTATTGTGCCCCTATTGTATCACCCTTGGGGGGGTCACAGAGACAGGGCTCTGTTGTACCATAGTGGGGGTACAAGGCTATTTCCCTGGTCCTACAAACGGCAGTGGATCTTATGGGTTAACTCCCCTTGTTCACACCCCCAACAGGCCTCCTACCTTAGCCAATAAAAGTTTGCTCCTCCCCCAGGCTCTCATGTCTTTTTCTCCTGTTCACACACACAAAATGAAAATGCAGGCAATGGAGCTCCCCCCGCGTTTTTTTCCTGCATGGGGTCTCTCTTCTCCTCTCTCCCCCATGCGGATGGCCGTTCCTTCAGGCGCACATGTGCTCTCTCAGGTCCGGCAGAGTCTTAACAGCGGACTCGCGCGCCCCAGCTGCCGGGGGCGGGGCGCGGAATGATGACGTCATAAAAGGACGTCCATACACGTGGCTGCACACAGAGGGAGATTCAAACTCCATACAGTGCAGAGATATACCTTCTAGGAGCCGGCCAGTTCTCTGGGTCCCGTTCCAGCTGTCTTCAGATCTATACTGCATAGAGATTGTAAGCTAAGTGAAGTCTATTCAGGCAACAGGATTCAATACAAAGATTAATGTAATAAAAACGATTCTATTGTTATTTTTCTCTGCAGTGTCTAATGAGTTCCTCAAAGAGGTCGAGATCTGCTTCAAGGGGGTGAGCATGATAAAGAGAGAGAGAGAAAGAGAAATGGAAGAGGTATGAGAACGGAAACTAACACTAATTGTATGTCATTAACATACAGGTCTCCAGAGACTTCCAGAAGCAAGTCAAGCAGCAGAGAATGTGCCATATGCAACAAAAAGGCGGTGTATGGAAAGAAATTGTGTGAAGAATGCATCAATCCAAAAACTGCAATAAGCCAAGAACAAATTCAATCTTCAATGAAACAAATCTTTGACTCATCAATTGAAACTATTATCTCCAAAGTATCTCAAATAACTATGGAAAAAGTTAAAGACATGTTTCAAGAATATGGAATAGAGAAACCTCAGGTTGCTGAACTTACAACATCTATACCAGTGTCTGATGAAGAAGAAGGTGAGATGGTAGAAGAGGTAGTCAGTGACGTCCTCACACAACCAGATTTAGACTACCTGATAAAAAAGATGAGGATAACTCTACAAATTCCAGAAACATCAGTCAATCAGTACAAGGATTTGATGTTTACAGAGGAAGTTGCAGACAAAACATACTTTCATGTGCATGGACACATATCAGACACAATAAAGAAAGAATGGCAAAACCCGGAAAAAAGATTCAATATCTCTCAAAATCTGACAAAGAATTACCCATTCACCAAAGACGATACAAAGAACTGGGACGAGGCACCTAAGGTCGACACGCCGGTAGCTAAAATGGCCCGTAAAGTCGCACTTGCAACAGAAGATTGGATATCACTGAAAGAGCCAATGGAAAGGAAAGAAGAAGCAGCCCTCAAAAGAGCATATACAACTTCGGGAGCTTCAATACGACCAGCAATAGCTATAACCAGCTTAGCTAGAGCAAATAAAATATGGATAAAAGAACTAGAAGAAGCAATAAACAATGGTACTAATAGAGATGAACTAAGTCAAATGCTACAAGACATTAAAATCTCTAATGAATTTATAGCAGAGGCTTCAGTGGATTCAATCAAACTAAGTGCAAAAGCAATGGCTCAGACCACGGTAGCGAGAAGGGCACTTTGGCTACGTCAATGGAAGGTTGATAACCAATCCAGACAAGGACTCACAAATTTTCCTTTTGAAGGGAATTTGCTTTTTGGTCCGGCTCTTGATGAAGTCATAGACAGGAATTCAATGAAAAAAGCTCTACCACTGCCTAGGAGACAGCCAAGAAATTTAACATCAAACTCAGACTCCGCATTCAGACAGGCTAAACAATACAGACCAGGTCGTATGTTTCAACAAAGACAAGGTTGGAAAACTGAACAGTCCCAGTCCTTTCGCGGGAACAGAAGTTACCGAGCCAGAGGAAAACAATTATGACGGGGTCCTCCGTCACAAAGTGGGATGTCGACTGTCCCAGTTTGCGACGGTATGGGAAAAGTCCAAGATAGATGCTTGGACGAAACAAACGGTGAGACAGGGATACTCCATAGAATTTTCCCAATACCCAGAAACAAGGTACATGGAAAATCAAGAACCCAAAAATCAAGTGGCAAAAATGGAGCTAAGAAACATACTGGGAGACCTAATCGATCAGAATGTAATAGAGAAGGTAAAACCTCAATTTCACAGAACGGGAACATACTCTCCATTTTTCCTGAAAAGGAAAAAGGAAGGGGAATTTCGAGCAATCCTAGACCTTCGATATGTAAACTCGTTCTTAACCTTAAAGAAATTCAAAATGGAATCATTGAAGACTATTTCAAGTCAGATCAGTCAGGACCAATGGATGTCAAAAGTGGACCTCAAAAGTGCGTACCATCACATTCCAATAAGGAGGAAACATCGGAGATACCTGAGATTCTGCGTGCTAGGACAACATTTCCAATACAAATGTCTCCCGTTCGGACTAGCATCGTCTCCCAGGATTTTTACAAAAATTCTGGCACCAATCATAGCCCTACTCAGGCTGAAGGGAATACAGATATACTCTTATTTAGACGACATTATGGTGAAAGCAAACAGCAAACAACGGTGTACGGAACATGTAAGAATGACGATGGAATTTCTCAAGAAACATGGTTGGCTAATCAACATGAAAAAATCTATTTTAATTCCTACACAGGAGATCAAATTTCTTGGGTCACTGATCAATACCAAATCCCTACAAATATCGCTTCCTATGGAAAGACGGACAGATATCATGAAAGAAGTGAGACAAATATCGAAATTCCCAATGACGACAGAGTACGTTTGTCAAAGGGTGCTGGGGAAACTAGTCTCGACAATAGACCTAGTGCAATGGGCACAATTTCATCTGAGACCCCTACAGTTACAATTTCTACAACAAAGAACTCAACAGAACAACAAATATCAAATTATCAAAATATCAAAAGAGACGATAAAGAATCTAAGATGGTGGCTGAAAGAGGAAAACTACAAGCCAGGAAACTTAGCACAATTAAACTGGATCACAATTACTGTGGACGCCAGTCCATCCGGATGGGGAGCGATCTGCAGAAATCAATCAGCACAAGGAATATGGAAATCATATTGGAAAATGATGCACCAGAACGTGAAGGAAATGAGAGCGGTATTCATGGGCCTACTATCTTTCAAACACCTCATAATGAAGAAAGCGGTGAGGATCATATCGGACAATATGTCGGTGGTGTACTACATAAACAAGAAAGGCGGCACCAAAAGCCAATCTCTATGGAACCAAGTAAAGAAAATCATGAACTGGGCAGAAATCAACTTACTGGAGATATCAGCAATACATATACCAGGATACCAAAACACACAAGCAGATCACCTAAGCAGAACAACACTGAACCCACTGGAATGGTCACTGAACTATCAAGTGTTCAAACTAATTATTCGAGTGTTTGGAACTCCGCAAATCGACCTGATGGCGACAAGAGACAATCGGAAAGTGAAACAGTTTGTTTCATGGCTCCCGGATCAATTGGCACTAGGGACAAATGCATTTGCGATAAAGTGGAATTTCCACCTAGCATATGTTTTTCCACCGATATCCCTCATTCCGAGGGTACTGAAGAAAATCCAGGAAGACCAAGCCACAGTGATCATGGTAACACCCTGGTGGCCAAGAAGGCCTTGGTTTCCATGGGTACAATCACTCTCAACGGAAACTCCGCTGAAACTACCGAACAGACCAGACCTGTTAACACGGGATAGCAATCCATCCACAAGTCAACAAACTGAAGCTAGTGGCATGGAGATTGAACGGAAATCAATGGAAGACAGAGGACTATCACAAAACCTGATTCAAACATTGTCTTCAAGGAAGAACTCCACATCCCTGTCTTATTACAAAACATGGGAAGTCTTCCATAACTGGTGTACAGACAACAAAATAAATGCAAAAAACCTTTCAGTGGAAAATATACTAGAATTCCTACAAATAGGATTACAAAGAAAACTAAGTCTATCTACATTGAAAAGACAAGTCTCAGCAATCTCGGCAATAACAGACATAAAATGGTTTCAAGAACCTCTAATGGTCAGATTTTTTAAAGCGGTTAGGAAAATTAATCCTACAACAAAGAACAGAGTACCGCCATGGGATCTCCCTCTGGTACTTGAAGTACTACAAAATGAGCCATTTGAACCAATGGAATCAATAGATATTAAAAACCTAACTCTGAAAACACTCTTCTTAACAGCAATAACATCAGCCAGGAGAGTGTCAGAGTTGAGAGCATTAAAAATGTCATCAAGTTTTCTACAATTCTACGAGGATAAAGTGGTCTTAATCCCAGATAATAAATTCCTTCCGAAGGTAGTATCTGAATTCCACATGAATCAAGAAATTGTATTACCAACACTAACTGACGAAACAAAATCTGGAAAACAACATCTTTTAGATGTGGGCAGATCAATAAGAGAATACCTAAGGAGAACTGAAACACTCAGAAAAACAGATGCCCTGTTCGTATTGTTCCAGGGAAGTAAGAAAGGACTACAACCTTCTACATCGACAATATCATCCTGGATCACGTCACTCATTAGACAAACATACAAACTAAATGCAGTACAGCAACCCGATAGGGTGACAGCACATTCCACCAGGGCAATGGCAACATCGTGGGCCTTTGCAGCAAGATGCTCCCCAGCTGAAATATGTAAAGCTGCTACTTGGACATCTATGTCCACATTTGTCAAACACTACGAATTAGATGTACAAAATAGGCTTGATTCAAATTTTGGGTTATCAGTCCTAAATGCAGTAAATAAAAAATAATTCAGCATCCCAACCCAATTGTCAGTATTTCTTTTTATAGATTACGTTGGAAATCCCATAAGATCCACTGCCGTTTGTAGGACCAGGGAAATGCGAAAATCAATTCAAACTTACCGAGATTTTCTTTTCCTGGTCCTACGACGGGCCAAAAAACAAAAAGTTGGGGGGGGGATGACTTCCCTCCCTAGAATAAGTAAATTGTATTTATTTTTTCTACAGACCAGAGTAAAAGACCTGAAGCCTGGGGGAGGAGCAAACTTTTATTGGCTAGGTAGGAGGCCTGTTGGGGGTGTGAACAAGGGGAGTTAACCCATAAGATCCACTGCCGTTCTTCGGACCAGGAAAAGAAAATCTCGGTAAGTTTGAATTGATTTTCGCATATCATATCATATATTGTTTGAAACTACAACTCCCAGCATTCCCTTAGTAGCACTCTGGGACAGGAGGGGAAGAGAATGCTGGGAGATGTAGTTTTTAAACTACTGGTTGCTTATCCCTGCTTTTTATGATTTGCATATTATCTAGTGTGTTAGAAATACCTTCCAACACTCATAGGGACGCTTAATAATTGTAATTAATAGTAACATAAAGAGATCACTTGACTATTCTACCGTAGTGTTGGTAACTTTAAAAACTCAGCATTACAGGGGGATAGAATACAAGTATCAGACCCTGACCAATCAGTGTGTGAAGTGATGGTCACAAACCAGTCAGGGTCTGATACTTGTATTCTATTGCCCTTTAATGCCGAGTTCTTAAAGTTACCAACACTATGGTAGAAGAGTCGTCTCACTTTCTTTGGTGTTTTGCCATCTTTTGCTTTGGATGTACTGGGGGGTTGCCGGTCCTCTCTGGAATTTGGACCCTCCTGGTGTTGCCTGTTCACTGTTGTTTCTTTATCTTATATGAATAGATAAATAGCTGCAGAGGGAGGCTAATGAGGGAAGCTTAGCTTCATCACAGCTCTGCACAACAATTTTCCTTAGTGTCCTTATTTTAAAGGGTATGTTTACCCTTAAAAAAAAAACTGTTGACTTGCCCCCAGCCCCTGCTGCTATTTTTACCAGCTTATTACATGTATTTGTAAACAGACTTATAATAGGTTCTGTTCCGTTTTTGGAAAATGTATCTTCTTAGAAGCTTGAGCATGTGCAGAGGAGGCAGCAGGTGAAACATCAGAGGGAGTTGGTAGCTTACTCTGCCAGAATTTGGCCAATAATAAATAACTGTTGCATAACTAGGAATCAATGGGGCCCCCCAGCAAAACTATGATGTGGACATACTTTTTAATCAAAGCATATTTAGCTTTAAGACAAGGTTGCACTAGCTTTATAAGACAGGCCTGGTGCACATGAAACACTTTTGTACAGACTACCAATAAGTTCGCAGTTCATCAGTTGCATGTCGGAAGGAAAAGTGACACAGCCAACATGGTTGTCTTCAAACTGTTGGTCATGGTAAAATCACTGTTGATATTTCGACTCAATCAACTCAAATATTGTGGCAGATGGTTAAAATATTGTCTAAAGAGCTTGAGAAATCCTCCATGCTACAATCTAGATTATGTTCTAATTTTTAATAACTGGTGATTTGTATTATCAGCTTGCATGAGATACGTTTGGACAACAGCCTCTGCTCTGTCAATTTACATTGTAACCAAATATGCAAAATCGAAGGACTCGGACACCTCCACTTCTTAAAACATCTGGACCTATCATCTAATTTTATAACGAAGATTGAAGGACTGGAATCTTTAGTGTGTCTGCAAAGTTTGAATCTGTCTTGTAACAAACTAACAAGAGTTGAAGGTTTGTTTTCTTTAAGCACTATAGGGCTTATACATAGTTTTCAAGGTCGAATAAAGCCATGTATTGACCTTGTTTAACGTTACCCATCTATTGATGCCTGCATAACAGGTGTAAAAAACATTCCATTTGAGGGCATATCCAGTTTGCATTAGGAGAACAGAAATTCCTTTTGAGACCTTTTAATAATAATGATTAGACTCTTTCATGCCTCTAAGCTAGTCGATTAATTAGAGTTCTTTGCACCAGAGACCTCATTTTTATTTCAATTGCCTGAAGTTATCATTTACATTTTATACTGGTTTCATAAATGGACTTATCCCAGGAGCCAGGTAGCCTATGAGCCTGGAAATTTAGATCTGGCAACTAACTTTTTAAAGGGTTTAAAATATATGGAACTAGCTACATTAAAAAATTAGTTCCTAAAATTGTCTGTTAATGTAACAATTAAAAGAAAGGAAATGCTAATGAATATTAAATATGTGACAGTAACTTAATATACAGCAATATAGTTCTTTTAAAAGGAAAAAAAAATCCCAAATCACCACCTCCTCTTGTTTTGTATCCATGGTGAGAACTTAAAACTCTCACCACTGGGAGAACATTAGTCCAAAAATTACAATTACCCACACTCCTGCTCCAATAGGAAGGCATGTTTTCCTGTACTGGGTGCATTCCCTGGCTTGCTGGCCTGTGGGGGCAGGAGTTTGGATATTTGTAATTTACTACACATACCCAAAAGTACTAAAGTGCTCCCAGTGGTAAGGACCTAGTGTTAAGGTCCTCACCATGGGTACAAATAAGCTTAGGGGGTGGTTTAGGACTTTGTTTCCCTTTAATATTTCTCATTTTTATTGTCTATTTGCACAGGGCTGGAAAAACTGCTAAATCTCAAAAAACTGAATTTGTCATATAACCGCATACACAACCTTTCTGGTAAGTAGGTGTAGAATGCCTGTTATCTTTTTAGATGAGCTCTTAAAAAAAAAAAAACTACCCTTTTAATGAAATAAAATTAGTGTGACTTGTGCATAAATATACAACAGCAAGTATTATTTTGTTTTTTGTTTTGTTTTTTTCCATACAGCAATTTTTAGTGCTTCCCCTGTGATTTGCTTGCCTTTAACAGGGCTGGACAAAGCCCAGGAGCAAGAAGGTTGTTTATTCTCTGTATTATCTACCACTGGTTAAGGAGTAAACTCTGGAACAAAATGCTCTTTAGTGTGCAGATTCCATTTTGAGAAAAAGTTTACACTTTCCTAACGGTGCAGCACATTTTAGCTTTCCATCTGTTTGAAAAGCGTTTTTTGCACAAGTCTCAGCACATCATTTTAATTGTCTGTTTGCACTGAATATCTATTCATTAGAAAATATTATCTCAACCTGTGTTGAAATAATGTTCTTATCAATGTAAAATCTGCTTTATTAAGGTGGGTACACACGTGCCAATCCTGTCGGCAAAAGTAGCTGCGTCCGACAGTTTCGCCGCGGCCAAGCGTGCGGTCCATAGAGGACTGCATGATCAGTCGTGTTTTTTGCAACTACACGAAAGGCGATCAGTCGGGGTGAATTACAGCTTAAAAGGGAAGCTTAAAAGGGAAGTTCAGTGAAACAATATTACTCATACCTATCTATTCTACAGTTTGTCTTCATCTTTGAAAAATAAGTTGATTTCATACCCTATGCTATGCTGTGGTCAGTAGTGAGCTTCCATTTCAGGTCCTGTATTGGTTGGTCATCTTTCCAGGATGCATGCTGCCTTGGAATGTTCCTAAATATTCCTTAATATTATTTCTACTCATTGGCTGTTGGATGGGTCAAACATGCTCAGATCTTTACTGAGCAACTAAATCAACCCAGGGACCAAAACCTTAACGGACAATGTTAGGGGTCTCGCAAACATGAAGTCTTTGGATGCATTTATTTATGCACAGAGAAATCCCTGGAAGGTCGCTGGTTATGGTCACTGAAATGAGGAAAAACTCCCCTTTTTTCTTGAAAGCATTTTTATTTGGCTGGACTCATTTAAAGGTGCATATCTTGGATAACCCCATATTTACAAAAGATACTTTATTAAGACCACTTTTTCCGGGTTTGTTATATGTGGACATATGCTATCTATGTCGTTAGAAATCTCTAGGTCAAACACTTGGAATGCTAGCATTCATTGATGATTAGTAAAAGTAAATGGCTATTAATTGCAACTCTTGTTTATCTCTGTGATCCGTCTAATAAAGTCTGAGACTTCAGTCATTGCATAGCTCTGTTGGTTGGTGCACAATATTGCGGGCTGTACTCAATAAACATAATTTTGAATCTTCTTAAGGTGTTCACTAACATAAGGAGAACCTCCTGGCTTGATTTATTCTTGTTATCGACAATCGTAAATGAACGGGTAATGGCAAGGAACGTCAGAAGGCAAAAAGTGATTAAGGGCATGTCCACCCCCAAAACCAAACTCTCCCCCACTGTGTAGTGTGAAAAAATCCTTACCTTACCTCTCTGCTCCAAATGGTTCTCCTGAAATGTCTGCCCAAAGACCTAGATAGTAAAGAGTAGGAGCCTGACTGGAGGTAAAACATTTTCGCCTCTGAGGTGTTCTCTGGGAGGTTTCTGGCTTTCTCCCTGCAGCTGCAACCCCCCACCCCTCCCTCACTGTCCTGGGTAGGTTCCCTGTGCCCTAGTGTAAAACCCCTTTTCTGTAGTGTAGGGATCCCACCCCCAACCGCTATAGTAGTTTGTCAAAAATGTAAGCTGAACTGTTCTTACTTTGCCTCTTTCCCCCGGCGTTCTACACTGCTGGAAGCTGCATCCGTGATTGTCTGCCTCTCAGCTAATCACGGACGTGGCTGCCGGTCTGGCCCCCTGCTTGCAGTTTCATGCAAGCAGAGAGCTGTGACTGAACACCGCGGGAAAGAGGCAGTGTAAGTACAGATCGGCTACACTACAGAAAATGTACAAAATAGTGGTGGACATGCCCTTTAAGTCTGTCTTTACATTTGATAGAATCAAATTTCCGTTCTGCCAAATGTCTAGTTAGTGTATGGCCAGCATAAGGGTGCCCTCTACAACACAGCTTAACATCTAATCTGTAGAGTAATTACTTTTTTTGAGATTGTTCATGGCAAGTAAATATTTATTTTAGTTTATATTGTAATATATATTTATTGTAATTATTTTCATTTTTCAGGATTTTTACCTCTCCATGGATGGAATCACAAACTTAGCCACTTGTATCTTCATAGCAACTGCATAAACAGCATTGATCATGTAATTCAGTGTGTGGTAGGACTACAATGCTTGCTTCATCTTACATTAGAAGAAAATACTAAAAGCAACCCAGTTTGTAATGCTATAGGTAATTCTGAACCTTCGCTTAAATGTAAACTAAATAAAATAGGAAACAATGCCAGGCTTGGGTTTTTTTTAATTACTGTTTTTATTTATTAAAGGATAATTATACTCAACTCCTCCTTATTCCTCTTCCTCCATTCCTGTAAAGTACCCAGGGTGAGGACCTAAAATGCCAAGTCCTCACCTCTGGATACTTTACAGAAGTCCTGCACTACTTGCTTGAAGATTCCTTCGGTGCTGCAGTCCGATCCTCCCCACTGACACTGTGATTGACAGTTTGTGTGGCAGCCAATGGGAAGACACGCTGTGCAAGGAGACGTTTCTTCCCATTGGCTTCCTTGCTGATTGTCACTGACAGTGCCAGTGGGGAGGATTGGACTGCAGTGCTGAAGGAATCTTCAAGCAAGTATCCATTGGTGAGGACTTAGCGTTTTAGGTCCTCACCCTGGGTACTTTACAGGAATGGATTGGGGAAAAGTTGAGTATAATTGTCCTTTAAAGAAAAAGAATACCCAAATAACAACAATGTACCTTACAAAATTTGTTACAATAATAAGTTTTTCTGCATGGTATCACAACTTTGAATTTCAAGGGTCACTTAACTTCTATAATCAGTAGGGAGATAGGAGCCAAGCTAGGCCACACTGCCATGTTTTAAAATACGATCCAATCGCTTGTTAGACAGTAGTGTTGAGCAGTTGGTCTGGCCACACTAGGTGCGCCCCCCGGCTTTGTGCTGCAATCATATAATCGGAGCACATATGATCTGCATTCTTTGCGCAATAGCATGTGCTCTGATTGCGCAACAATCTCCCCTGAGTTCTACAACATAAAAAAAGGGTGATAAAGGCCACTTTAGTTACTTTAATGTTCATAAAAAGAAGGCTGATAAAGCTGTTGAATTTGTTAAAAAATATGCAAGGGAGGGTAAATTCTGGTAGGACAACCCAGTTGTGGAATCCTATTTCTGTGATCACCCGTTACATTGCATATCCTACTAGTGTCATTATGTGCCCTGGCCTGCATATATAGTATATTCATGTCTTCCAGCTATTGCTTTATAAATAAGCAGAGCAATGTAGTTTACAATACAAAAGGAACTTTGTTAGTACCCAATTTTCTCTACTGTATAGTGAGTGATACATGTTATTGTGTGGTTCACAAATTGTCTGATGTATTGGTTTAACATTTAGGGTACAGAGAGAGAGTTCTTGGCAGCTTGCCCCAGTTGAACACCCTTGATGGCATTAATAGATCTGGTGAAACAGTCATTGGGGTTGAAGCAGATTCCGTGGATTTGGTAAATGTTGACTTTTTGGAATACTTGATTGCTTTAGATGGGGAAAGCAAGGAAGTGAAGGTAATTTATATGTTGGATCCCTTTTATCATTATATTGTGATTTCTGTATTAGCTATTTATTGGGGAAGGGGGATGTTAACATTACAATTGTGAAATCTATTTACGGTAACACAAATGTCAGTAAGTATTAAGAACCATTACATATTATCTACCATATATATTGATAACTATGAGTTATTGAATTTTGTTATCCTGTATGTATGTATAAATAATAAGTATAGCAATATCTATATTTAATAATATAATATAATGATCATATTAAAATGAACTTTATAGTGATGAAAATAAAGAACAGTGTTCTCCCTAGGGTCTTTTAGCCGGGCGGCCCACCTGGGCTGGAAAAAATTTCTTGAGAGAACACTTGTGATTTAAAAGAATTTAGATGTAGGTTTAATAGGTGTGCCAATAGGTCAGTAAAAACTCCCGCAAAACTGCCCAGTCCAGACACCTTTTTCACACTTGCAAGACTATTTTAGCACATGTTAACTAGCTTTTCCATGATCCCCAAGGCCACAAAATGGTAGCACATATGCTTGTGCTGTCATGTTACATCTGTGTTATCTTCAAATGTTGTAAAACTACAACTCCCATTCTACAACCACGGAATGCTGGGAGTCATGGTTTTCAAACATCTAGTGGGACGAAAGTTAGACATCCCTGACCTATATAATGAGCATGATGCAGTGCACATTTTTCCCCACCACCAAATTTCCCCATCCCACCCCACCCGGCTACTTTTTCATGCCACCCGGCTGGAAAAAAAATCTGGGGAGAACACTGAAGAATCCTAAGTTACCCGCATAATATATTATTAAAAAATTAAACACGTGCAGTGCACAAACAAGCTCAGACTTACCTACCTGTGACCCTCCAGATATTTTAAAACTATAGTTCCCAGCATTCCCTTGAGGCATTAGCCAGTGAATGCTGGTAATTGCAGATTTTAAACTTGTAAAGGGCCACATGTTGGACATCCCTTATGTAAATTATGTAAGTAAGGTCAAACAATTTAATATGCAAAGGAACGTTATATTGTCTGTTCTCTTTGATATTAGGATTATATAACTGGACCTGTAAAATCCTCGCGAATTGATGAGGTGTTATCCAAATATAAAAAACACTCAGCAGAGGGGGATTTGAGCACGTGCACAGATGGTACGTCAGAACAAGATGTCGCTCATCATCAAGATTCCAACAGCTTGCTGCGAGAGATAAGAATTAAGAAATTAGAGGATCAGATTTCAGAAATTCTAATGAAGGTATGAAATCTACTTTGTAAAGTAGAAATCTTGCGAGTATGTATGTGCAAACTTTACAGCCACACCCCTGAATGCACCCACATAACGGCGATGCCCTCTGAAAGGGCCGATACCTTGTGAAGTCCAAGTACTACAACAAATAGCGTGCAGGTCCCTTGCAGAGTGCGATGTCCCAAGGTGAAGGGCCTGGGCTCCGTGCGCTGCCCGACTTCAACAACACGTTCACCTTAGTGACACAACAACAGCGTGAAGTATGGCTACAGCAGCACAGAGAGCTGAAGACATAGAACAACAGCATTACACCCGGCTTCTATAACAGAGGGAGCGAGACACTTCCCTTAAGGTCTATAAGACAATTTGCTCCCGGAAGGTTTCAAATATAAACCCTGGAAGATTATCAGGGAGATTCAATAAAAGTTCTTATCGTTAAAAATGGTGCTAATTTTGCCCCAAACAATCAGATAATTAACATTTGAAAGCTTACATCTGATTGGTTGGGGAAAAATTAGCACAGTTTGAAACAATAATAACTTTTTATTGAATAACCCTGCATGTTGCTATTGGTGATATGAACTACATTTGCGGTTATTGTAACGGTAAGAAATTTAAAGCCGAGCCTCCTGGAATATCCTGAGCAATGGAAAACAACCCAAGACATCATGACCTCGCCCCCAAAGGCACAGACACATCACCAAACATCATGGGCATACATCAAAATGTCATGGCCATACCCATGCCCCCAAACATCACGGTCATGATCATACCCCAACCATCAAGGCCATGACCTCAAAGAAAACTGCCATGTCCCAAAAATCGCAACCACAAACCCAAATGGTGTGACCACATCCCCAGATATTGCTGTCACAGCCATGCCCCCAAACATCTTGGTCACAATCATACCCCGACCAACAATGCCACACCCCCAAAGATAACTGCCATTCCCCCAAACATCACAACCATGATGTTGTGACCATGCCCCCAAATATTGTACTTCCCCCCCCGCCCCATATGTGCTATATTTCCCTCAAGCAATTTCACCTCCTTGATAACATTTAAACACATGACATACATTACCAACTGTGCAATTCTTTTTCCCCGACTCTTCTATCTAAGCCACATAGTATAACAAATACTATACCCACATGTATACATGGGCAACGCTGGGTACAACTGCTAGTACTAAATAAGGAATACATGCAGAAAATTAAGGGCAAGAAAATCATCTAAAAGGTGAAAATACTTAAAGGGGAACTGTGGTCTCCAGAAATGACAGATCAGTTTCCTACCTTTAAAACGAGCCATGAACCACCTCTCTACATGCTCCACAGCCCAAGATGTAAAGAAAATTACTTATCAGATCAGTGATGGGAGGATGACATGTGACATTCCACCTCACTGCCGGTGAGCACAACCTCAGACTTCAGTGTGGAAGGGAAACAGCAAGTCCCTCCCCCTCCCTGGTGTGTGAAGATACTCACAGAAAAGGTAAGGGAAACTACAGCCCTACCCTCCTCCTGGCCCCTCCCACTCACGGATGTCGTGTCCCCTCCTACACTTGTACCTCAGCTCAGACCCATACCCTTTTTTGGGGGGGGGGGTTATGGGTCTAAAGTCTGAGTGGGGAAGGGCCCACAGCACCCATGAGCGGGGCTGCAAATAAAAGGGCCAAGGAGGTGCGGCAAGGGGGGTGGTCTCTAAGGGAAGGGTCCAAGGGGGGCCTGCAAGTGATGGGGCCCACGAGTGGGAGGGGCCTTGGCTGCTGCAAGGGGAGGAGGAGACAGGGCAGAGTGACTGTCGCATGTTTTCAGAGCAGGAAATGTAGGGGATCTGGTGATGTTGCTCTCATTTCATACACAAAAATGTAAATATCTTCAAAACTATGTAAAAATGAAAGTAAATGATAATTATGAAAGTAAATTGCAAAAATACTCAGGAAAGCAATTCCTGTAAATTCACCTATAGTCATTTTTGGACCAGTTCCCCTTTAAAGTAGAAGTTCAGTGCAAATACATATGCTTTCAAGAATAAAGAGCAGTCATTTTCAATCCCAATGACCTTATCCTGCCCATTCAACATTTTGTCTGTGTAAAAATAAATGCAACCGAAATACTGACTTCCTGTTTGCAGGACCCCTAATAGAGACGGTTATGGTCTTGCCCTGGACCCAGCGCCTGGGTTGATTCAGTTGCTCAGTAGAGATCTGAGCATGTTTGACCCATCCAACAGCCAATCAGTAGAAATTACTGTTAGGAACATTCTAAGGAAGTGGTGCATCCTGGGAAGAAGAAGGACCTTTGGAACCTGAAATGTCAGCTCACTAATGTCAACAGCAGGGAACAGCAATGAGTATGAAATCAACTGATTTTTCAAAACGGGAGAGAATATGTAGAATAGCTAGGTATGCATAATACAAACCAAGAACTGGATCGGCCCTTTTTCCTGAGGCCAATGAACGTTCACCATTCATGGATAGGGAGTTGGATGCAGCTGAAAGAAAAGTGCAGCCCCGGACATTCTCCTTGTACTTTACATAGGTAGAACACCCGGGACTGCATATAGGAGGGTCTTTAAAAAAGAAAAGACAGAATCTTATAGATAATGTATCATCTTTAAAAGATCTGTACTGTGCGTACCCACTTTAACTGTGGTGAGAAGATCGTCAGTGACCCTGCCTCCTGTGTTGCCTATGGGAGGTATTCTGGCATGCGCAGGGGAGCCCTTTCCCCTCCCTCCCACCATCCTGACCCTTCCATCCACCTAGCCCTAATTCCATTTTCTGTAGTGTAGGGCATCCCTGCTCGCTCCCAACCTCCGTGTCATTTTGTTAAAAAATGTAATTTTGTTACAAAAAAAAGATTTACTTATAGCCCTTAGTTCCCAATGCGATCTCCGGTCTGGCCCCTGCTTGCAAGTTCCAGCAAGCAGGGAGCCGGATGAGTATGCCAGGGGATCGAGGGGCTGTAAGTCATGTTCTAAATCTTTTTTTTTTTTTTTAACATTCTGCTACAGCGGTTGGGGGTGGGCAGGGGTCTCCTACATTATATAAAAATTTTTATTCGGGTGGACATGCTCTTTGTATCCAAAACCAGAATACCGTAGAAAGGCAAAGCTAAAGCCAAGACTTCTATCTGAGAATCTTGGGTAAAGATGGTGCACATGCGATTTGTCATGTTGCAGGTGTAATTGCACCAAAGGGGGTTCTACCAAGTGTTGACCAATATTGTTTTTCAAAAAGCACTACAGCTATTGTCAAACTGCTACTTTTAGGTTGCCTTGGATTAGTAAGGAAGATGTAAATGAGCACTGGATGTATAGTTGGTGTGGAACACTGTATTTTGTTGTCCACGTGCTGTCAGACCATGTGTATTGGACTAGAATTAAGCTGGGTACACAACATACCAATCTGTAAGATTATGTCTGTCATAGGGAGATTGCTTGCGACTGCTTTACACCTAACGATCACGGCTGACTCCCTATACTTTATTTAGTACAGAGAACTGAACAGGACAGAGAAATTTTCCGTTCGTAATGACCAATGCCAATGTGGAAACAAACTGATGTTGTGGAAATACACACACTACTGATAAAGGGCCGACGGGATTGGCTATATATCAGCAATGTGTGTAACTAACTTAAGTGTTCTTAATAAAGCAGAAATTAAAATAGTGACATTAATCTATCATTTGAGCACAGATTGTACAGTTAAGACTTTTTTTTTCTTCATTGGATTTTTTTTGGTCTGTTTATGTTTAATGGTAGTAGATCACTAAATTCTACAACTTGCTTGATTTTTGAATGTGCAGTTGGCCATGTAAAACAGTGGTGTTTCTGATTATAGGCATCCTATTCAAACACTGAACGGACTATGAAAGCAAAAAAAGATACAGAGTTAACAACGGAAAGTGACTGTGAAAGTGGAAAAGAAAATAAAAAGAGTAGTTCTGGAAAACGAACTAAAATCCCTGGCTTTCGTAAAGGCAGCCAAATTGCTAAGCATCAAAAAACTCAACAGTCAAAAGGCAGAATTTTTAACAGGTATAGCTGAGATCATGGTAACACATATGTTGTTAAATGGCAACTTTTTTTTTTTTTTAAATTGTAAATTTTTTATTGAGGTAACAATAGCAGTAACACTGTGCAAGTACAATAAAAACTTATACAGAATTTACAGGTCTGAATATGTGAAACATTTAGTCTTGGTTGAGTCTCCTGGCTTATTCCCAGACACCCCCCCCCGTCTTGTAGTGAGCCTCTCGTTTATTATCTCTCGTATCTTTGGGGTTTTCTAGGGCTCTCTATCGTCTACTTGCCTGTTTGGTGAGTGAGTGATATATTAGAAGTGATCGGAGGAGCGGAAAAAAGATGTACAGGGGGGGAGGGGGCAAGTAGCGGAGGACTATTTTGTTACCTTATTTTCTTTTTCATGTATCAATATTTGTCAACATTTAACCAATCATCAACATTGAGAACAAATTTAAAGACAATTAGGCATTTTTGTTCCTGGTCTAATGCTATATATAACTTTTGGGCTAACTCACCCTCAGCCAGGTCAGTGGTGATCGAGCAGCTCCTCCCGACCCACCTCCAACTTTTGTTCCAAAGTTCCTTTTATAGGTTCAGGTCCAGCCATGTCCTCCGTCCCTCGTACTTCTCTTGCTGAGGGGCCGCTGTCCATTGTCTCTACTCTAGTTTGTGTAACTGGTTGTCACCGGGGGAGCCCTCCTATGATATTTCATGATTGATTAGTGTAGTCCTTCTAGGGGCCCCATATAGCTTCGTGTCTGTCACTCTTTTTTTAATCTGTGCTGTGAGCTATTCCATCACTTGGACATCATTTACTTTGTTAATTAGTTCTGTGTAGGTGGGGGTGTGGATGCTTTTCCTGTATTTTGGAAATAGACATCGTGCTGCGGTGAGGATATCTTTATTTAGTTACCTTTCTGGTTTCAGTAGTTCTGGATGTGGAATGTTCAATAGGGCGTGTTCTAGAGAAATTTGTATTGGTCTCTGAAACACCATGTCCACTAGAGTTTGTACTAGTGACCAGTAGTGTTGCAGCTCGTGACATGACCAGTAGATGTGAATGAGAGTTCCTTGGGAGGCCCCGCAGCGCCAACACATCGCTGAGTGGGTGGGGTTGATGGCATGAAGTCTTTCAGGAGCAAGAAAGCAAGGAGCAAGACCTTGTAACCATTTTCTTTGTGTGTAATATTTGTTGAGGTTCTTGCTGTGGTCTCCCAGATGATATCCCAAGTCTCTCTGCTTATAGAGTGTCCCAGTGCTTTCTCCCACCTGGCCATATATGGGTGTGTGATAGGGGAGTCTGTGCATATTGTATTCAGAAGGTAGTATATAGAGGTTATGATTCCTTTTTTGTGTGGTCCCTGTGTTAGTATGCTTTCAAATTGTGACAATTGTGGAAATACCCCGTTTCTAGTTACCGTGTTTGCTCTGTGTTTTATTTGGCAGTATAAGTAGGAGAGAGTGGGGGGTACTTTCCTTTTGGAGATGAGGTCTTCAAATGTGTGCAGGCGTTTTGTTATTTTATCTGTGATATCATATTATCTAATCATTGAGAGATAAGTCCAGGGTTTAAAATAGGCTGGGATTAGAGATGTGGGGATGTCTGGCGTCTGAGCAAAGGGGAGTAGTTGGGAGGGCTTGTGTAATAGGGCATAGCGCTGGTTTACTTGGTGCCATATTTTACAAGAGACTTTCATTGTGTTTGTATATATTTGTCTGTGTGTGGTGTGTGTAGTCAGTAAGGTGAGTAGGTGTGATGGATATAGTTGGGCACTTTCAATCTCAACCTAGCGTGCCTGTGGGTTTAAAGAGGCCCAGTGTGTGAGGTGTCGAAGGTGCGCTGCATAGTAATATTTGGTCATATCTGGTACTCCCAGGCCTCCTTGTGTACGTCTGGCCATGGTTACTTTGCGTGAAATCCGGTGTGCTTTATTGTCCCAAATGAATTTCATTATGTCGTGTTGTAAATTCCGGAGAGTCTGTAGAGGGATCTCAGTTGGTAGAGTCATATAAAGGTACGTGAATTTTGGAAATATGTTTATTCTGCCAAACCATGAGATAGCGTGACTTTTCCATTGCTTTAGAAGGTTTTTGGCTTTTTGGATCATTGGGTCTATATTCGCGTGTAGTAGTTGGTGAAATTGAGAGGTGATTTTAACTCCTAGGTACTGAATGTAATTTTTTTTTCCATTGATAGGGGTATTTCGAACTGAGGTGATGTGATGCTGATTTTGATCTGTCTGGAGGGGGAGTGATAGAGTTGTGTTAGGGCCTGAATAAATTTGCCCTTAATCCCCAGTTCCCCCAGAGTGGCAAACATAAACGGCCAATCTAGCCTGTCAAAGGCCTTTTCGGCGTCAAGACTGAGTAATAGGAGTGGGATTTTGTGTTTGTTCTCAATGTCTATGATATTAATGGTTCTCCTGGTGTTCTCTCTCGCTTGACGTCCCAGTATAAATCCCACCTGATCCTTATGGACCAGTTGTGGCATAAGTGGTGTTATAAAATTTTCACCAAGAACTACGTTCTTGGTGAAAATTTTATAGTCCGAATTAAGTAGGGGTATGGGGCGGTAGTTTGTCCTATTAGTTAGGTCTTTGCCTGTTTTTGGGATTAGGGTGATAAATGATGCTGTATAATCTAAAGGGGGGGTTGAGCCTTCCATTATTGTGTTGTAGAATTTGATCATATGTGGTGTTAGGATGGTTTGAAAGGTCTTATAGTATTTATAGGTGAGGCCATCTGGTCCTGGGGACTTGCCTGTTGGTGTGTTACTTAGAGTTTGTTGAAGTTCAACAGCCGTTATTTCTTTATTCAGGGCGGAGAGTTGTGCGGCTGTTAGTGTGGGTAAGTTGCATGCTTTAAGGTAGGTTTCCAGTTGAGGATGTGCAGGGTTTAATGGGGGGCGATCTGAGTTAGTCTTTAATAGTATTGGAGAAAACCCTGGACTATTTGTTCCGGACTCGAGGCTGTCGCACCTGAGTCTGTTATTACTGGGTGAGTTGCAGGGGTAAATTCTGAGTTTTGGAGTCTCCTAGCCAGTAATTTATGGGCTTTATTTTTGTATTCGTAGAACCTTTGGCGTGACCAAAGGAGAGCTTTTTCTGCTTTGGACGTGTCTAGTTGTTTGAGTTGTGTCCGGAGAGCTGTGAATTTGCGAAGGAGTGTGACAGATGGGGAGGAATACAGTTTCCTTTCCCATTTGGTTAATTCTGCTAACAGTTCCTGCCTTTTCAGATTAGTGTCGCGTTTAAGTCTGCTTCCCCATTTTATACAGCGTCCTTGGATCACTGTTTTGTGTGCCTCCCATAACACACCCTGAGAGGATACAGTGTCTGTGTTTAAGCTGAAATATTCATCTATAGAGTGCGTGAGGTCTTGGAGAACTTGGGGGTTGCAGAGTATTGTCTCATTTAATCTACACTGGCACGTTCTTGTGTGTTCTAGCGAAAGATGAAGGTTTAGAGTTATGGGACTCTGGTCTGACCATGTGATAGCAGATATGTGGGAGGATCTGACAGAACGGAGGAGAGAGGAAGATGTCAAAAAATAGTCTATTCGGGAATGGGTGTGGTGGGGGTGGGAGTAGAAAGTGTTTTTTTTATTAGTGGGGTGCTCAATTCTCCACGGGTCATATAAGTGGCATTGTCGCATCAATTGACGGTACCCCCTTGAGAGATCTTTTTCCCTCCCTGTAATTTTCCTGGGAAGTAGTGTGAGTTTGTCTGTATCGGGGGAGGAGACCATGTTAAAGTCGCCTCCAATCAGTAAGTTGGAGCAGTCAAGGCGGAAAGGCGCTGCAGAGCCCCCCCGAGGAACCTCAGTTGGTTAGAATTTGGGGCATAAATGTTGCACAAGGCTACCTCTACATTCTGGAATGTACCATGTAATATAACATATCTGTAATAATGTAATTATTTGTTTTTTGAGTTGAAACTGGCATTTTTTTTGTATTAGTATAGCAGTTCCTGCTTTCTTTTGTCCTAAGGCTGTAGCATATATAGTGGGGTATATGTGTTTAATAAACTTAAATGAGTCTAGGCCCGTGAGGTGTGTCTCTTGTAGGAAGAGGATATCCGCCTGATTGCGTTTGGCCTCTTGCAGCAGTAGCTTGCGCTTCCCTGGTGAATTTAACCCCTTAACATTTAAGGAGACTATCCTTAGATTACCTGCCATCTTGGGGTAAGGCCGCGGTCTTAAGTTCGGGTGGACCTTCTTCTTTTTGGCGATGTTGAGAGGAGCTGCCCGTGATCATCTGAATGTGCTGGTTAGTGGCCTGGTGCTCTTCTTCCAGCGTCTCTACCCTATCCAGTATCGCTTTTAGGTCCCCTCTAACAGGGGAGATTTCTGAGCGGCAGGTTGTCTAGATTTGCTGGGTTACACGCAGAAAATCCTCCTTTGTAGGTAACTTTAAAAGCAGTGCCTGCAAGCCATCTCCTTCTTGGGTTCTTGTATATGTGTCCATGTAAGTGTGGCTTTTGGATGGAGCCTGCTGGGGGCTGTAATGCTGTGGGTCTCCATGTGCCAGGGTGGGGGTTGGTACCTGGTAGATTGGTCATGAGCTCCTCCATGAGGCTGAGGAGAGGGTTGGAGATCCCTGCAGTTCTCCCCTCTGTGAGTCCAGTGTGGCCTGTGTCTCCTCCCTCTGTTCCTCCAGTGGACTTGAGGGATCCCCAGTTGCGTCTGGGGTCCCGCTGCTCAGAGGTATGCAACGGTGCTGCTTTTGGAGCTGTGAGGCCTTTGGTCTCGGCTGGGGATCGGGGCTCCCTTCCCTCCTGTGGATCTGCTTGTCTGAGGGGGGAGGGTTGCTCAAGATGGCGCCCAGCGCACTGGAGCCCTCGCGGTCCGTTTTAAAATATCCACTCAGGTCCCGCTGCTTTCTGGCTTCTAAGGGTGTTTTCGGCTCCCTCGGCTGGCTGGTCGTATTTTTTCTCCCCATGGTGTGTTAGGGAGTTAGATTATGCCTGCTTTTTTGTTTTTTTTAATTGGCAGTGGCGGGAGCCCGGAGAAACCACGTCCGCTCAGTGCTGCATCAGGACACGCCCCCGTTGAATGGCAACTTTTACCCTTTAAAGACTGTGTTTCTAATGGAAATTATAAATTGTGTAAACCTTGTTGCTTACTGAAAGGTAAAATAAGTAAAAAGACTGTAGTACAGGTTAGATTTATTATACACGTTTTCTAACCTCTGCTTGCTCCATGGTTAAAATGTTTTAAAAATAAAAATCACAGCCAGAAAAAAAAAGTCTTATTTTTAATGTTATTTGTATTACTATTTTTAACAGTGTACCAAAACAAAGTGCATTGAGGAAACAGATTGTCTGCAGTGCACATCGAAAACCAGATATGGAAAGTATTTTATCTTCTGAAAGAGTCGATACGGATAGCACAGGAAGGACCCCTAGAAAGATCCAAACAATAGGAACGAGTCTGGAAAAGAAAGCAGAGACCATCGCAAGTTCAGCTGAGGAATCAACATATCGGGTATAGCGATCTTTAAAATAAAAACAACAGATGCAATTTTCTATGGCCGGTGTGTGGAAATTTTCTACTATCTGCACTTCTTCCTTGTTTTTAAATTACAACTCCCAGCACTGCAGCCAGGGAATGTTGGGAGTTGTAATTTGCAATTATCTGGAGGGCTGCAGGTTGAACATCCCTGTTAGAGAGATCAGAATAATTCACACCAGTACCTAGACAATGTTAACATGGTGGAGAATTTAGTTGCTGCTTATTGAGCCACTCCTACAATTGTTGTTGTCAATAAGTCCACGGCCTCCTGATACCAATATTCACGGTCTCTGTGCACAGAGTATTTTCTATGCAGTTCCTAGTAAGAATTTAAAAGCTGCCTGTTACATAAGGTGGAATAGGAGTTCGCATCAAGTGTTCTTTTAATACAATATGGCATATTGGGAGATGTTAGAAAGAAGGGAATAACCATAATTTATTTTTCAGGCACTTGTTCAAGAACTGGACCAAGAGCGAGAAAAGAGATGGAAGGCTGAACAGGTTGTGTTAAAATTAACTGAAAACATAAAAGAATTGCAGAACCAAGCCAGAGAAGAAAAAGATATTAATAGCATGGCTGTGTTTACCACAGACAGGTAAGGAGAAATACATGTAGAAATTAATTTTTTTTTGGGGGGGTCAGTGTCTCCAGCTCTCGAATAGTCCCCTATTGAAAGGGAATGTACTCCCACCCCCTGTATAAAATTCCAGTCATACATTTCCAATCCGAAACTTACCTTTCCCAACCACAGGAAAGCCAGCATCTGTGTGAGATGGTGAAGTCCTGGCCAATGACTATCTTTGCATTTGACCACACCTTCCCAGTTGTTTCCTCTCTTACAGAGGAGACAAGGAAGGAAATGCGCAGTAGGGAAAGGTAAGTATTCTGGGCTTCAGGATTTTTATTTTGGGGGTGGACGTGCCCTTTTGAATCTGCCCGTGGAATATAGCAGGTAAGAACTGCCAGGGAACAAGATGTTAAAGGGAATGTTCACCCTTTAGAACCAAAAAAAAAACCGGTCAATTGTCATTTACCTACCCCTAACCATAATTTAACTGTATGGAGGAAGACGGCTGCTTTCACTGCCACAATGTCGGCAATAAGTATCCCTGTAAAGCAGATTTGACATTAGAATGAACATTATATTGTCTTTAACATCATTGTATGGCCAGCTTTGGTCAGCATCTGATGCATCACATATCCCAGATCTCACTCTGTGTTGGCATGAATTGTAAATGAAATCTGGTTTACAATCACTGCATCTAGTGGTGTATGGGTAATAACAAACAGCCTTTCTTTGTGACATGAGAGTGGTTCATGGCTTATCATTTACAATAACTGTAAAATGAAGTCACTGCTCCTGGTGTTTAGAAATATAATTACCCTGAATTACATTGTACGGTTTTATTTCAGGATTAAAGAATTGCTGCTAAAGGAAAAAAATGCAAAGATCAAGCTTCAGGAACTTGTCCATCATTTGAAACAAGAGAATGTGAGATTAATGGATGAAATTAAACAATTCAAATACAAAGAAGAAGAAAATCAAAAAGCGTATACATCTATGGAAGATGAATTGAACAAGATAAAGACAAAACATAAACAGCAACAAGCTTTGGAGGTATGTATTCATTTTATTACACAAACACATTATTTGATGAAAACTGCTCATCCTTCCATCCATCTCATTCACCTTACATTTAAACTATGTAACCAAAAATGTTTAAGGGGGTATTTTATTCTTAGATCTTATTCCTTGCTTGGGGAAGAACTAATCCTCTCCTCCATTTACACTCACACTTTATAGTGTTATATCTTACAAGATACAGCCACAGGTGTTTCTAGATTTTTGCTACTAGAGACAACATTAAAAAGATATATGCATACAGTGCAGGCTCTGTCAGGAACTGTCAAAGAGGCCAGCACTGGAGCACGATCGCAGGTACATTCTCCCTGTCTGCTCCTGACTGTTTAACTGAAGATGGGGAGGAAAGACATGGCTCCTTCACCTCCCATTCTTCAGACTGCTAAAATGTAAGGCACTTTTGTGAGTGGAGATATCCTTTAATATAAATAGCCTGCACTTTGTGTTTGTCATGAGAAAAATGTTCTGCTTGAGCTAATTTTCCTTCTGTATTGGCTGCCTTGCATAGGGGAACAGATGGTCTTATATTTACAAAGGGATATAAAAAGTTTGAATGCAGGCAATGGGAGCAGGCCCAATAAGTAGAAATGCTTTATGTTAGATTTAAAAATTCTATAAAGTCCATTTTAAAATGTTGGCGTTGTATTTTTTTTAAATAGCCATCTTTTAGAAACGTTCCCTGAGACAGTGCCCCAGATATTCAGGGTTATTCAATAAAAGTTCTTATCGTTTAAAATGGTGCTAATTTTGCCCCAACCAATCAAATCTTATTTAACATTTGAAAACATCTGATTGGTTGGGGCAAAATTAGCACCATTTTAAATAAGAACTTTTATTGAATCTCCCTGTTAATATTATATTTTATATTTGAATATGTAATGGAGCCTATTTGAACATTTATTTAAAATGTATATTTCATTTTAATTATGACCCAGAATAAACAAATCCAGGAAACTGAGCGTAAAGCATCTGCTACCCAAAGAGAAGTAGAATTACTTCGAGTAGCTCTTCGTCAGCAGAAAGATAAAGTTCATCAGCTTCATGAACTACTTACCTCAAGGGAGCAATCACACAGGTTGTATTTTTTTTTTTCCTTTTTGTTATACTGGCCTTTTTGGACTAGCAGGGAGCAGAAGTGTTTGGTTAAACAAGTAAATAAAGTTGCCATTTGCAAACAGTACCAGTGAGATGAAGGAATAGTAAACCTAGCTGCTCAATTCCGTAGGTAAACCGCTACACTAACAGGCTTCAAAGAGTTAATATCATGTTACTCGACCATAAAATAATTTTAAAGGGCATGTCCACCCCAAAATTTAACTTTTGATATGTGGTAGGGCATGCTCCCCCAGCCCCAACCGCATTAATATAATTGTTAGAAAGTCCCCCGATTCTTACTTACCTGCCCTCTCTCCTCCGCTGCAGTGTTCAGGCCCTCTGCTTGCATGGAATTGAAAGCAGGGGGCGGGACCGGCAGCCGCATCCGTGATTGGCTGAGAGGCAGGGAGGGCTGCACTGAGCATGCCTCAACCTTGATGAGGTTGAGGAAGTCTCAGGCACAGCATGAGTCACACACTGCTCCTACACAGCAGTTTCCTGGACTTTGGAGGGGCACAGCAGGGGAACTATTTTGAGCAGGAATGTAAGGTAAGGATTGTTTTAAACTACTTGATGTGGCCAGTAAGGGGTTAAATTTTAGTTTTGGGGGTGGACATGCCCTTTAAATAGTACTAAATGTAAATACATAGCGACAGTAAGAGAAATTAAATTAAACAGATTTCTGAACATTGATAAATAGACACAGTGAAGCCCCAATAAATGGGTCAGTGACCCCCTCCCACTGAGGGCGAATAGCCACATGGCTATGACATTAAAGTACACACAAAAGAGAAAACTGAACTATAAGATGGAGGTACAAATAGACCCATGGTCAGCGCCCCCTACTGGCTATACACTAACAACCACGACCACCAAAAGGTGTCTTGCGTAAATCTATTAAAACCGGGTCAATCCTTATATACAACCAGTATTTATTAAATATATTAAGATTACTATACATATAAATAGACAATTCAGTTTTTTTAATTTATAGGAATATTTTGAATAAATTACATGAAATTACCCAGTTATTCCCAGTGTGATTGTGAACGGAGAATGCCAGATGGTGTGGGCCCTCCGTGATTGTGGAAGCATCACACACAAATGGTGTAAATGTCATTATTGTGCAGTCCCATTGACTTGTATTGGTGTATTTGGGCACCGCAACTTGTACGTGTTTCTTCAGTGATCAACAACTATAGCTGTGTTTTTGTATTGTCCGAGTTTTTCTAGTGCCACTAGCTGAACTAAAGAAAGCTATAATGGATTATCTGTAATTGGTGCTCATTTTTGATATGAAGTAAAAATGATAAACTGCACCTGACATCAGTGCAGCTCCTTCGTAAAACCCCCCCCCCCCCTCCAGTGGGTTGATACCTTCAGCCTCACTTTTGTTTCAGTAACAATTTTGTCGCAATAATTTGTGCAAGAGAAGGACGAAGAAACGGTAGAGAGACTGAATGCATGAATTAACCTGTGTAGGGGATTGAAAAGCAGCAGTGATGTCAGCAACTGCAGTAGATCTTCTACTAAAAGACCATTTTAAGGACGATTATGTTTGCTGCTTGACCTCTTCCCTGGAGAAGGTGTGGATAGATACAGTTTGTCATAGTTTACTGAGCATTACACAAGTACCAGAAGTTAAATGTTATAGGTGGTTATTACAAGTGCAGATGTTATTGTCTACTTGTTATGTGTTCTCCTTGCTCCAAAAGTTTAATTAAGACATTTTGGTTTACAGAGCAGAACTTGAATCAAGGGTCACATTAAATGGTCCTGAATTCCAAGAAGCATTAGCTAAAGAAATTTTAAAGGAAGCACATCATCATAATCAACAAATAAACACATTTCAGGAAAAAATCAATGTGTTGACACAGCAGTACGCAGATCTAGAAGACGAGTTTCGTGCTGCTTTGATTATTGAAGCGGGAAGATTTAAAGAGGTACAGTTTAATGGAGTGTGAATTCTTACAAAATGTAATTTCTCACTGCGCGCTGTATAGCCAGTGAATTGTAAAATGTATTTGTTCAGCTATGCAATAAATACATTATCTTAAAACGGTTACATATTATTATTCCTTCAGATTCTTGCCTAGCATAAAACCAAACAAAAGTGTCTGTAATATCACAAAATGTGCTTGTTGTACACAATGAATTGCAAGAACATGGCTAATACTTCACAATTTGGACATTTTTCACTTGGGGTAAACTCACTTTTGTTGCCAGTGGTTTAGAATTTAATGGACTGTGAATTTACACTGATGTACAAGCTGCACACTGACTACTTTTACATTGTATCAGTGTGATATCTTCAGTATTGTCCCATGAAAGGATATAATAAAATATTAACAAAAATGTGAGGGGGGAACACACTTTTTGAGATACTGTAATAAGCTACTGGCAGTTCGCTCCGCACAGTACATGAAGTAAAACCTCCAAAGATGGGACACCGATGCACACCAGACAGTCTTACACAGCATGTCGTACAAATGGTGAACAATTTTATTTCTCACAAACCATGGACAAATCTGCAATCCCTGGCAGGTTTTGAGCTACCAGCTCTTACATACTGGGGTTATGACTATAAGCTATGTGCTAGTAGCTCGAAATGCGCCAGGGAGTTCATGGTTTATGAGAAATATATTTGTTCACCATTTGTATGACACACTGTGTACGAGTTTTTCTGGTGTGCGCTGGTGTCCAGCTGTGTTTTACCGCATCCTCTGCCGGCTGACGTTCCACCGGGAAGTAAGGGTGGCGCAGAGTAGTGACGTCAGCCAGCAATACATAGTAACATAGTAATTGAGGTTGAATAAAGACATGCGTCCATCAAGCCCAACCTTTTCACCCTCCTTTTTAACCCTACCTAACAGTTGATCCAGAGGAAGGCAAAAAACCCAGATTACCAAATGGTAATCGGAAAGTATCCCTGGATCAACCGGAACTGCAGTATATGTATTAATACCATTTATTCTCAATATTTTTTAGTTTTAGAAACTTATCTAGCCCACTTTTAAAGCTATTCAATGAACTTGCCATTACCACATCTGCTGGAAGACAGTTCAACAATTTCACACTGTAAAGAAACCTTTCCTAACCTTAAGACAAAACTTCTTTTCTTCCAATCTTAAGTGTGGGGTGTTTTCTTCTGTAAACCTGATATGACCGATTAGTAAACAATGCACCAGAGATATCTGTTGTAATCAGTTAGATCAATTGGACTTAAAGTTTAGTTCTTGAAGACGTTTCGCTAGTCATCCGACTGGATCTCTCAATTCAGAATGACTTGTACAAGAATCTGTGGCAATTATGTACCCTGGAAAATCCCAATTAGCATATCACAGCCAGGTGTTAAGGACATATGAATGCAAGGCGTGGTTGCATTGTGGCTAAGAGGTGTTTTAGGAATGCCCAGGGTAAGGTGTCAAAACAGCATTGTACATGGCAGACAGTTGGTATCGAACCCTCCCACCTCTATTCAGGCTTGGTTTCTTTATTTTCATGTAAATGGCCTCCTTGACACCTCTCTTGAACCTGTCCCGTTCCATTGAAAGGATGTTGACATTACAATCTTCAAAGGTATGTCCTTTTTCCTTAAGATGCAGGTACACGGCTGAGTCCTGACCCGATGAATTGGCTCTTCTGTGCTGGGCCATACATTGATGCAGTTGCTGTTTGGTCTCTCAACATACAAATCAGAGCACTCTTCACTGCACTGCGTATATGATGCCACTTTTCTTGTGTTTCGGTTTTGGGTCTTTTGGATGTACCAATTGCTGCCTCAGTGAGTTGTTCGGTTTAAAGCAGACAGGGATACTGTGTTTTTTGAAAACTCTTCTTAATTTCTCGGAGACCCCTGCTACATATGGGATGAAGATCGCACTCCAAATCATAAAGAAATTTTTATTATGAACCACACATATTCACGTCACAACGTTTCGGGGGGATACCCCCTTCTTCAGGTGATAAAGACCCTCAGCTACTCTTTTTTTCCCCGCAAGCCACTGGTTCCTAAGGGAAGAACCTACAGAGGCGTCTGCACCCACAGTTGGGTAGAGTGCACCTCCACCATTGTTTATCCTACATATGGGATGACCATGTTCTTTCTCCTGTCTTGCTTTTCCCCTTCACTGTTGGTATTCGTGTTATTTTCTTTCCTTCTACTTCTTTTGACAAAGGCCCAGTCTGGATATCCACAAGTTTTAAGGGCTCCTCTGAGATGTTTCATTTCTTTAGCCTTCGCCTCTGTGCTAGTGGGGATATTCTCTGCTGTGTTGCAGGGTTCTGATGACACCCAGCTTGTGATCTAAAGGGTGGTGGGAGTCAAACATCAAATACTGATCTGTGTGGGTTGGTTTTCTGTAAACCTCTACTTCCAGTTTACCATCCTCTCTGACTTTTTTACCAAGCAGACCAAGAAAACCAGTGTGTTGATTTGTACCTCTTCCCTTGTAAAATTGATGTTCTGGTCTACAGCACTGATGTGTTCTGTGAAGGCTTGCACTTCATTCTGGTGGATTTTAACCCAAGATTGAAGATATAGTACTCGGTGCAGAAGAAACTATGGTGTCCTATGATGTGACATCTCTCTTCACCTGTATACCCACCAAGGAGGCTGTTGATATGGTGAGAAAACGGCTAGGCCAAGACAGCACCCTTGCCAGCAGAACAGATCTTAACCTAAAACAGGTGTGTTCCTTACTGGACTTGTGCCTGAATACCACCTATTTCAAATACAGGGATAGGTTCTATAAGCAAAAACATGGATGTGCTATTGGATCTCCAGTTTCACCAATTGTGGCCAACCTTTTGGAAACACAGGCGCTTAATAAATTTAAGGGCATATAACCCAGCTACTGGTTCAGATACGTGGATGACACCTGGGTTAAAATTCAGCCAGAAGGAAGTACAAGCCTTCACAGAACACATCAATGCTGTAGACCAGAACATCAATTCATCAAAAAGGGAAGAGGTACAAAACAACACACTGGCTTTCTTGGACTGCTTGGTAAAAGTCAGAGAGAATGGTAAACTGGAAATAGAGGTTTACAGAAAACCAACCCACACAGACCAGTATTTGATGTTTGACTCCCACCACGCTTTAGATCACAAGCTGGGTGTCATCAGAACCCTGCAACACAGAGCTGAAAACATCCCCACTAGCACAGAGGTGAAGGCTAAAGAAATTAAACATCTCAGAGGAGCCCTTAAAACTTGTGGATATCCAGACTGGGCCTTTGTCAAAAGAAGTAGAAGGAAAGAAAAGAACACGAATATCAACAGTGAAGGGGAAAAGCAAGACAGGAGAAAGAACATGGTCATCCCATATGTAGCAGGGGTCTCCGAGAAATTAAGAAGAGTTTTCAAAAAACACAGTATCCCTGTCTGCTTTAAACCGAACAACTCACTGAGGCAGCAATTGGTACATCCAAAAGACCCAAAACCGAAACACAAGAAAAGTGACATCATATAGGCAGTGCAGTGAAGAGTGCTCTGATTTGTATGTTGAGAGACCAAACAGCAACTGCACCAACGTATGGCCCAGCACAGAAAAGCCAATTCATCGGGTCAGGACTCAGCCGTGTACCTGCATCTTAAGGAAAAAGGACATACCTTTTGAAGATTGTAATGTCAACATCCTTTCAAAGCAACAGGAATGGTTCAAGAGAGGTGTCAAGGAGGCCATTTCCGTGAAAAAAAAAAAAAAAACAAGCCTGAATAGAGGTGGTGGGGGGGGGGGGGTTTGACACCAATGCTGTTTTGACACCTTACCCTGGACGTTCCTATAACACCTCTTAGCCACAATGCAATCACACCTTGCATTCATATGTCCTAAACACCTGGCTGTGATATGCTAATTGGGACTTTCCAGGGTACATAATTGCCAACAGATTCTTGTACAAGTCATTATGAATTGAGAAAGCCAGTTGGATGACTAGTGAAACGTCTTCAAGAACAAGTCCAGTTGATCTAACTGAATACAACAGATATACCATGACCTGGATGAATGAGAACCTCCACAAGCACAATGCACCAGAGAGTTTTTTTGTATGGCCCATTAATATATTTGTATAAAGTGATCATATTCAAAGGCAAATGTTGCTAACTTGTCTCATCTGCTAGCATAGTCAAGCCTCTCCATTCCCTTTAATATTTTAGTTGCCCTTCTCTGAACTGCTTTCATTTCCAAGATGTCCTACTTGTATATGGGATTCCAAAACAGCACCGCATATTTCAAATGAGACCTTACCAGTGCCTTGTAAAGAGGGAGAATGATGTTTTTTTCTCTTGAATCTATTCCCCTTTATACAAGACAATGGGGCATATTTTTAAACGGCCAAAAATAGTGCCCAAAAATTACTGCCACACATCGCGGCTGCGAAAACAGCGATATCGCCATATTTATAACGGCGAGCAATATGTATCGCGACTGCGATGTCCGGTGGTAATTTTAAGTCCCTTCGCGGCGATACCACACTTAGCGCAATGTGCTAAGTACAATATCGCCACTTCAGAGACCTAAAATCCCTTCCCGGTGCCTCCGCTTCAGGGGCGGGCTTACGCCCTCCCTCGCCCCCCGTGGAGGTGGTGACCACCCACCGCCGCTGCTTCCCAGCAGCCCCTCCCAACCCCATCCCCACTCGTGGTGAACATATGGAACAGGAGGCTAGGAGGGGCTGCTGGGAAGGGGCCGCAGCAGGTGGCCACGACCACCCGCCGCGGACCCCCTCCCCAGCAGCTCCTCCAATCCCCCTGCCCTGCCTCTGGCGGAGAGGGGAAGGGAACAGCCCACTGGAAGGGGTGGAGGCACCCTCTCCTTCTTCTTTCTTCAGCTATCTACTGCGATGGCATCTGAGGTCCGCGGCGGAGGGCACCTCTTTATATAGGTTTGCAGAAAACCCTAATCCGTTTCTGATAGGTCAATTTTAATGCTTGGTTTACATGCTTTACATTAACCAATTGGTTAATGTAAAGCATGTAAACCTAAGCCTTAAAGGGCTCTTGCTAGAGTCACAAGGGCACTTGTAAGTGCCGCAAGGGCCCTGATAGGGCTGGGGAAGGGGGTCCCGGTTCGAGCTGCGGGGCCCCAAAGGGCTCTTGTTAGAGCCGCAAGGGCACTTGTAAGTGCCGCAAAGGCCCTTTCTTATAAATAGAAGTGGCGTTTACTGTTCCGATAACTTTTCGCGGCCGTTTTCTGACCATTAATAAATCGCAGAAAATGTGATTTTTGTGAAAATGGCAGGAATAACGTCCGTGAAAAGTTAACGAACATTTATAAATATGCCCCAATATCTTGCTAGCTCTAGTGGCTACCTGGCATTGTTTGCTACAGCTAAGTCTGTTCTCTACCAGAACCCCCAAATCTTTTTCCAGTTGAGATTCACTTAACACAGGGTTATTTATGGTGTAGGTGGCACAAGGATTGTTAATACTACTTACAAGTTGGGTTGGTCTTCACAAAATACTGTCCAATTCCAATGGAACATATTGTGCTGTATGTGACTGCAGTCATATGTGTATTGTTCTTTTTTTTAATTACGGTACATGTGCTTTTACCCTTTTTTTTGTTTATCTAATTTTGAAATGACATTTCTACTAAAGATCCGCAAAGCTTTAGATCGCATGCACACACACACACACACACACCCCTTTAAAAACAAGTGTCAGTCATAGGCAATAGGAATGCATTCTTAAATAGAGGGACAATAACAATTATAGTCCCTTTAAACCATACATGTCAAACTCAAGGCCGGCGGGCCGAATCCAGCCCTTCTGGCTGCTGTTTGTGGCCCCCAGTGACTGTACAGCATCCAAGATCTATCACACTGCTATCTATTTGTGCAGCCCCAAGTAGTGACATAACTATAGATCTGCCTGCTAGATTCCGCAATAAGCTGTTTAAAAACAGCTGATCGTGATATCTAGCAGGAAAATTTTATAGTTACGACGCTGCTTGGGACTGCACAAATAGCATAGTAAGGCTTGGATGCAGTCACCACTATAGCAAGTGATCACTTATCTAGCCCGGCACTGGGGAGTGGAGGGTTGGTGTGACAAACAGCCTTCCATTGGAGTTGGCCATTCCATTACTGTGCCAGAAGAATAAGGTGGGTGTTCCATGTTTGCACATGATTGCGCCATCATGCAGAGGTCCCAATCCAAAACAGTGTGCTTCACACCCATTCAACTGCCAAGAACCAGCAAGCGTGATAGAGTCCCAATCTTAAAAAAAAAAAAATTCTGCCCACCACTTTGTCTGTCTTTTTGATTTAGGTCCCTTATGTGATTGAGTTATACACCCCTGCTCTAAACCCTATCTTTATTTGACACATCACCAATATTATCTCCTGGATAGACCCATAAAGACCTGTATATAGCGCTGTATATTTGCACATTTCCCAAAATTTCCTTACTACTCCTTTATTCTTAAACCATACTTTGTGTTTACCACCTTGTTTGTTTCACATATTATAAAGTGCTAATCGTGTCACATACACTTAAGATTAGTTACATCTTTTCAAAACATCATATAAAGCATCCAGATAGTCTATAATGCCTTACAGAGAAAGCGAGAGTAAAACTTGGACCAAATAAACCATTATGGTTGTGTTCAGAGTTGGTTGTGTTGTCAGAGTTTTTTTAATTAAGAGACTAAAGTTAGTTGTGGATGTAGTCACTCTTGGTTATTAATCAGTAAGATGCTTTTTCTATTTTTGTTTACAGGTGAAGGATGGTTTTGATAATCTTGCTGCTGAGTTGACCAAATGTAAGGAGTCTCTTCATCTTCATCGACAAAAAGAAAAGCAGTCCGCAGGTTTAATTCAGGAGCTTACAGCCATGGTGAAGGAACAAAAGACAAGAATCACAGAAATCACTAAGGCAAAGCAAGAAGTGACAAGTGATTTAAAAGTGTGTGATTTATTGTTATAGAATATAATGGAGTTTATACCAGTACCAGTTCTGAAAGTTATTCTTTCCCTATCCGTTCACCAATAAAGATCCATTCTACAAACCACCGTGAGAACACCAGCAACCAGGGAAAGAGCGAAGGAGAGTTCGTAAAAAGTGTAATATTGGGGCACATACTAGTAGAGCATAATTTTCCATTGCTAACTCCAGTGTGATTGTTAGAAACCACCTGTAGTCAGCAACATGTCTGATATGGATCCATTTTAAGATCTAACCAAAGACGATTAATTATTTTAGGATGGGGATGAAATTAGGTATAAGTCTGAGGTCTGAGTTGGGCTGCAAATGAAAGGGCCAAGGAGGTGCTGTAAGGGAAGGGGCAAGGGCCAAGGAGGTGCTGCAAGGGGGGCTGTAAGGGAAGGGGCCAAGGGGGGCCTGCAAGTGGAGGGCTATGGGGCCTATGAGTGGGAGGGACCAGGGGGGGCTTGCAAGGGGAGGAGGAGACACAGGGCAGAGTGACAGTCACATGGCTTCAGAGTAGTAAGCAGAAAGTGCAGGGGTAATCCAGTATATGAAAAGGTGGGGAGACGCACTCTTAGTGGATATAAACTGCTTTTATTGTGACAGGCTGTGCACAGGGGATCTGGTGATGCTGCTACTCATTACATGCAATATAAATGTAAATATCCTCAAAGCTATGTAATAAAAAACAAACAATGATAGTAAATTGCAAAAATACTGAAGAAAGCAATTCCTGTCAATTTTACCTAAAGTCATTTTTGGACCACATTTCCCCTTTAATTCCTTGACTGTTATTATTAAAGGGCATGTCCACCCCCAAAACTATATTTTAACCCACTACTGGCCCCACTTTGTAGTTTAAAAAAAAAACTTACCTTACATCTCTGCTCCTTATGGTTCTCTAGCAATGCCTGATCAAAGTCCAGGAAAGTGAAGAGTCTGTCAGTGAGGCATCCGGTCCCTGCTGCTTTCTCGTCCTCAACAAGGGCTGTGACATGCGTGGGTAGGGGTTCCCTACCTTACCCCCAAAGTTCGTTTGGGGGGTGGACATGCCCTTTAATTCCATTTATATGCATATGGTTATTTGCAGTTTTTACCTTGTAATGTGAATTTTTGTGAATCGAGGCTTTGCTTCCAGCTCTCTTTCATCCATCGCTGACTTACATACTTTGTATAATTACTACTTCAATAAATGACTGTAATCAATATGTCTTCATATCCACATAGAGCAAAATACTTTTACTGGAGAAAGCGACTGAAGAAGGAAGACAGAAAACTATTCAGGTTGAACTTCTAAAGCAAGAAAAATCAAAGCTTATTTCACAGCTCACTGCTCAAGAGTCATTGATAGATGGATTAAAAGCAGAAAGAAAAATATGGGGACAAGAGCTCACACAGCAAGGTAAAGACCTCATTTCTATTTGGTTCCATCCATATAAAAGAAATAGGGTTTTCTATTGAACAGTCAAATATCCCAAAACACATTTCTCTTTAAGGAAATTATAGACCTCTGCCATTTAGCCATACATGAAAATGGTTATATGATATGGCTAGTGTATACTGATAAGCATAAATATCAACATAAACTAACCAGCCTATGGTTTTCCGAATTAACAGTTTGTATATACATAACAACTTAAATGAAATTTCAGGAATATCTGTTTCTGTGCTGAGTGCCCTAGTGTAGCCACCAAAGAGACAGTAGAATGTAATAGAAATCAATTGTACATCCTTTACAGCCTATGTCTCATCATCTTTATCCTCAAAATAAAACTACAGATACCAGCACTACTTTACAACACCAATTATCACTTTGCCTATATTTTTCAGACCTGTAAACCCCTGCACAATACACGATACACAGATACAGATGTGTCAACTGTTTAAAACCTTCAGAACCCAACACTTAAACTGTTTGCTAAATTGTATTTGGATCCTTTTACACTTTAGTGTTTTACCTTAAGTGGGTTTATGTTTTTCAGGATTTTGTGCTTATTTAGATATTGGGTATTTGACTGGATTTGAGTTGTTTCCTTTTGGAATTTAATATTTGTTTAAAAACATTTGATACATATGGAAAACAGATAAGCTGTAATTGTGTTGGAAATGCTATTTACCAGGTGTGTCACTTGCTCAGGACAGAGGGAGGCTGGAAGCCAAAATTGAAGTTCTCTCTAATGAATTAGAAAGTTTGAAAAAACAGAATGAACGTGACAATGATGCTCTAAGGATCAAAACCAAAGTTGTAGAGGATCAAACTGAAAGTATAAGAAAACTAAAGGAGGTATTTGTCTTTAACTATATCCTGATCAATGGTATGTTATTATCGGACAAACACCAGGTAGCTTCTGTGCCTTAACAACTCCTGGTGACTATTTAGAAGGATTATATCTGCATAATATTTTGCTACCTGGCTGCTCAGTATTCAGACTGGCTCATTGAGTTGCCTGACTGGCTGTTAATTATAAAAAAGTTCAGTTATACATATTCTATTCTTTCATTTAATTCATCTATCAATTAATGTTGATGATAGCCAGACCCTGTATACACTATTCAGATGCCTTATTGCTGAAACTGTAATTAAAGAAATGTATCCATTGCACAGGAGTGTACGCGTATTGCCTTGTAAAATATGCATAGAAAAGTATAATAAATTATATAACCATAAATTCTAAACAGCTCTGCATAGAGATTTCTAAACATTGTGAATCTGAATAAAAACATGCTTTTTTCTAAAGATTACAGGATTACAGTTTCAATATCCTAATAAAAATTACTGGAGAATATATCAATCATGCAGTTAGATGTATGTATGTACAATTACATATATATATTCGTAAAGAGATCCCTGCCCAGAAGAGCTTACAATCTAAGTGACCTAGATATGTGAATAATTGTGCTGCTAATACCTCCCCCCCCCCCCACACACACAAAAATATACCTTTCACGTGTGACCCCGACTTGGAACCCCTTGAATCGTAAAACTCGCCTATTTTTTTAAAAAAAAATAAACTAGGACTGAAATGTTTTCTTCATATTACTTATTTGAATGGTGGATGTTACCTGTTTATGTGGTTCTTTCAGGGTCTGCTGGAGAGAGATGAACAAATCAGAAAACTTCGAGAAGAAAATATTCAGGTTGAAAAAGATCTTAGAGGACAGATAGATGAGCGTGCAGCACAGTTAGAAGAACTGAGAGAAAATCTTGAAAGGCAGAGGGATAGAAAGGAGGAACTCAAACAACAACTAGAAGAAAAAGAAGCTGAACTGGAAAATGTGAAGAAAGCTTACAGGTTATTAAAAGGGGTAGAGGAATCGGCAAACGCTGCTCATTCTCTTTGATGTTGAATCTCCGCTCATTTGAAGTGTTTGCTTTCTTTTTTTTAGCGCAATGAATAACAAGTGGCAGGATAAAGCAGAATTACTAAATCAGCTTGAGACACAAGTCAGGCAGATGAAAGAGAATTTTGATGCCAAGGAAAAGAAGCTGATTGAGGAAAGAGACAAAAGCCTTCAGTCTCAGAGGTAAGTAAGAAGCTATTAGTTTTCAGAGTACATCACAAAGAATATTGAAAAAGATAATTAAAGGAGTAATCGGGTGGAATCTTTTTTTTTTTTTTTTTTTCATTCAACTGTTGATTAAGAAGATTGCTGGAATTTCAGTGTGATACCAATTTTTATGTTACGTTTTTCCCGACTTCATTAATAACACCATGCACATCAGACTTGCAGTCCTGTGTATCTTAATATGTTGTACACAGGAACATCATTGTGATGTTTCGGTACAGGTTGTACATTCTTCAGAAAAAGTGTAAAGCCTATACTGAAACGTCATTATGATGTTACTGTGTACAACAACATAAAATACACCGGACTGCAAGTCTGATGTGCATGGTGTTATTGATTTTCAGTATGACTGTCTGCCACAGTTAGTCATTGAACGAATATTTAATGTCTGGTTCATTTCAAAGTTTCTCCTGTTTTATGTCATAAATAAAACCATTACTATACATGAGTATTTCTCACTTTTCCTTTTATTTTTCATGTCGTATAAAAAAAACGATTTTACATTTTCAGGACTTTGAATTAAATAAAGTAGAGAAAAAAAACACATTGTGTAGGTTCAGTGTTCCTGCTTGAACAATTCCTGTTTTCAGCCATGCGACCAGCCTCTGCTTGCTTTAGTAGGCTCTTGTTCTCAGCTGTCACTATTTTTTTTTAATTCTGTTCAGGTACTTCCTGTTTTCCCCAGAATTAAAGGATAACAGTATTGTCTCAATGCATTTATTTTTTAATTGCTTTAAAAAGAGTAAAGGTATGCAGCCCTCTCATTTCTGTCTGCCTCTGTCACACAAAGCTAGCATGTGAGAAAACACTCCTCCACCCACCCTGGATCAGCTTGATTATGTAGGCTGTATCATGGCAATGGGACATTTCAAGTTTGTTTGACTGGCAGAAGAGGAGGAGAGAGGTTGTAACATACATACCCACCAGCCAATGACAAGTGGTATGTTAACTAGGGACCTCAAGGAGACGGGCTTTTAGCACTCATATTTGCTATGTGATGTCTAAGGGAGGGCAGCACGGTTATAAATGTGAGTAAGCGATTTCAGCTGCTGGAAGTGTGGAAGTGTAATGGGTAGGATGTTGTTTTTTTTTATATATTATTATCCTTTAAGTCTTAACTGAGCATGCTTCTCCCGGGGAGGAGCAAGAGGTCAGGTGATGTTACTCAATCTACTGGAAGCAGGAAATTTGAACATTCATTACAATATAATTTCTCACATGCTACAGCCAGAGAAGTGACCCAGGGCTCATTTTAAAGGAAATAATGTAGGCTTTCATTTAACGCTAACTTGTTCGGAGACCACAATTGCGCTTTAATCATGTTTTCTAGACAAACAGTGTTCTAATATTTCCTATTTTTGGTAGCTTGGTTTTGCACAGACCTAGAAAAGCGTCACTGCTAAAAGTCTGAAAATTATAGAAGTGTTTCAAAATCTTTGGTTTAATATTGCCTACTACACTATTTATAATTACAATAGTAGTGATTAAGTGTTGGGTATATCTTTTTTCCTTTTTCAGAGCAATAACAGAGAAGCTTCGGTCTGTAGACGATGCATTTCGAAGGCAGTTAGAATCTGTTCTTACTGCTCACCAAGCTGAGCTTGTAAAACTGGCAAGTGAAAAGCAAAAAGAAATCGAAACTGCAAATGAAAGAGTAAGTTATACGCTGATATTTTTATGATATGGCTAGATATTTACCTAGAAAGTTTTTTAATCAGCCATTGATTCTGTGGCAATGAGCAGTGTTATAATTCTTTAATACTTTCACCCACAAATAATGTATGGGCCTAGTTGGCCCCTAGGAAGAAGGTAATAGTCAAGAAAACCAAATTAGATCAAATAGGTTGAAAATTTTAAACTTTGAACAATTTTTCCATAAAACAGAAGCAACTCGGTATGGACCTGGGATCCACAAGTCCTCAGAAATGTTTATGATTCTTTTTTCACCTCCATAACCTCTGTTGCATCTCCATCTTGGATTGATCTTGCAAATTAACTTTCACAATGTGATGTCTAATTTAAGGACAAGTTTTTTTTTAAATATACATCTGTATGCTTTAAAGGGACACTAAGCCGATTAAATCATGTACCTTCCTTGCTCACCTATAATAAAAATCCACTGGAGTGAAGCTGCGAGTGGAGCGCCGGCAGGTAAGATTAACTCCCGAACCCAGGGATTCTATTATTCACAGTGAGGTGGGAATAAGCAATCTCACCTGCCTGTGAATAATAGATGAAAATGCACTGTGCGTGATTTAATAGGTGTAGTGTCCCTTTAATTATATGCTATAACTGAGAGAACAAGTACTGCTAGAGGAAAGTCAAAGAGTTCATTCGCAACCACCCCCCCAAACCCCAAGATCATAATACTTGCACCTCTCCCAAGTGCATTTAAAAGAAGTTATTAACTCTTTTGCCTTATCTTCCTCGGAAAACTGTGTATCTATACAGTATCATTATACCACCCTCGATAGCATATGGACAACAAAAGCCTGTTAGGATGATCCCATATTTATCAATCCTGCAGAATAAGGCTGAGGCCACACTAAGAACAAGTTTTGCGATACCTGTCATTTTTGGGGATCGGAGTGCATGCAAATCCCACCACAAATGGTGAATGCATGCACTACGATCAACGGATTGCAGCGCAATTGGGCCACACTACGGATCGCATTCCAACTGGGCCACACTAGTGTTAAAATGGCCTGGTGTGGCTTAGCCCTTAAAAAAACATATAATGTTTCAGCTTAATAACCTTTATTGAGTGCAGGACAGTTGTGCAGTCCGAGTGCAGGACAGTTGTGCAGTCCCAGCAGTAATAAATCTGGAATCGCCCTTATTTTGTCAGTATGTCCTTATTTGTTCCTTATTTATTTAAATGTTTACTTCCCCAGTCACTACATGGCCAAAGAAATGGAAAATGCATGTTTGTTAATGAATGGGATATTTTTTATACTGTGTTCATGATTGCAGGTTTATGAGGTAGAAGAGGAAATGCGCCAGCTATTGATAGAGACTGCTAACAGTAAAAAAGCCATGGAAGAAAAAATGAAACGGCTTACAAATGCCCTGAATGATATCCAAATACAGTTTTAATTTTCCACTTTTATTTACACCTTCTTTGTATATAGATATATATTAACACTTTTTTAGCTACTGTTAATTTTCACTTTTATGTATATAACTGGCATTTTTATAATTTACATAAAACTGTTTGTATGCAATATTATTTTGTGTAATCTATTATTTATTATGGGTTCTAAAAACATTGTTGCTTTTTCGTACATTTTATAAGTGGAGTGCCTCAGGGTTCTGTACTGGGGCCGCTTCTGTTTAATCTGTTTATAAATGACTTAGAAGGGGGCATTGAGAGCAAGCTCTCAGTGTTTGCTGATGACACCAAACTATGCAGAGCTTTGGAAACTTCAAATGATGTGCAAGTGCTGCAAGCAGACCTAGATAGACCTGGGCAGCAGTATGGCAGATGAGATTCTATGTTGATAAATGTAAGGTGATGCATTTGGGATTTAATAATCCCTGTGCCACCTACACCATAAATAACTCTGTGTTTAGTGCATCTGTAATGGAAAAAGATTTGGGGGTTCTGGTAGATAACAGACTTAGCTGTAGCAAACCATGCCAGGTAGCAATGGCTAGAGCTAGCAATATATTGTCTTGTATAAAGAGGGGAATAGATTCAAGAGAGAAAGATATTATTCTCCCTCTTTACAAGGCACTGGTAAGGCCTCATTTGGAATATGCAGTGCAGTTTTGGAATCCCATATACAAAAGGGACATCTTGGAAATGGAAGCAGTTCAGAGAAGGGCAACTAAATTAATAAGGGGCTTGAATATGCAGACAGATTAGACAAGTTAGGGCTGTTTACATTGGAGAAGCGACGTTTGCGTGGGGATATGACAACATTATACAAATATATTAATGGGCCATACAATGAACTCTCTGGTGCATTGTTCACTAATAGATATGATAACCTTATACAAATATATTAATGGGCCATACAATGAACTCTGTGGTGCATTGTTCCCTAATAGGTCATATTAGAGGACTCGTGGGCATCCTTTAAGGTTGGAAGAAAAGAAGTTTCATCTTCAGGTTAGGAAAGGTTTCTTTAGTGAGAACAGTGAAACTGTGGAACGGTCTTCCAGCAGATGTGGTAATGGCAAGTTCATTAAATAGCTTTAAAAAAGGCCTGGATAAGTTTCTAAAACTATAAAAAATATTGAGAATTACTGGTATTAATACATATAGATCTGGTTGATCCAGGGATACTTTCCGATTGCCGTTTGGAGTCAGGAAGGAATTTTTCCCCCTTTTTTGCCTTCCCCTGGATCAACTGTTAGGTAGGGTTAAAAAAAAAAGGGTGAATAGGTTGGACTTGATGTCTTTATTCAACCTCAATTACTATGTTACTATGTTACAGCCATCCAGTTCATTAGCCTGTGTTCTCAGCCATCTAGTTTATTTTCCATTGTTCTCAGCCCTCCAGTTTTTTAGTCTGTTTCTGTTATCTCAACTACATTATACACTTGAAAGCTTTGCAGGCAACAATGTAAACTGGGCATGGCAGTAACACAGTAGGCATGGTCAAAAAAATTGGGAGGTGCTGTGTCTTACCTCCCGTTCTCTTGGCTGCAGGAGCCAAGAGAGAAGGTAAGGTACTAACCTGATCGCTCGGTCCTCCGCCGCATAGTCCGACAGGTCCCAGCAGACTCCCGAGATTTTAACATTTTCTCACCATTTCCGGGTTGCGTGTGATGACATCATCACGGGAGCACACGCATTTGAACATTTTGGACAAAATATGAAAACTAAACTTCTGGTGCCCATCCTCCCTCTTCTGCATATCAAGCATACATTTAAGTGCAGACTAAATGCTGGGAGAAGATAATAGTCCGGCATCCGGAATGAAGCGGCATCCTGGCTACGATCCTACCTCTAAAAGATCCTACTCTGTGTCATATAATAAACATCCTCTATGGTTCCTCTTAGTGTAGGGGCTCCACAGGGCTCTGTTCTTGGGCCCCTGGTGTTTTCCCTCTATACTATTTCCCTGGGAGAAGTCATCAGCTTATTTGGTTTTAACTACCATCTGTACGCCGATGATACTCAAATATATTTTTCAACCCCCACACTGTCCTGACACCCAATCACGCATCTCAGATTGTCTACGTGCTGTCTCTACATGGATGGCACACCGATGCCTCAAACTAAACCTGATTAAAACCGAACTAATCATTTTCCCACCTAAATCTGGTTCTATCCAACCTTTTTTTCATTTCTGTGGACAACACCCCCATTTACCCTATTCATTCGGCACATTGCTTAGGGGTTATTATTGATTCCTCTCTCTCTTTTCTAGTAACATTAACAATGTTGCTAAAACTTGTAACTTTTTTCTCTGTAATATTGTGAAACTCCTTAGATTCCTCTCCTGACTACTGCTATGCTTATCCATGCTCTCATCATATCAAGCCTGGACTATTGTAACCTTCTGCTTTCTGGTCTTCCTGCTTGCCATCTTTCTCCCCTTTAAATCCGCAGCACACATTGTCTCGCTCTCTAACAATCGGGAAATTAAATCTCCTCTGTGCCACACATCTACATTATCTACAAAACCCTTCTCTTAAAATGTATATCCCTTCTCTCTGCTGCTCCTTCTTATATTTATTTTCTAGTGTCCCCATATGTCCCTTCCCGTACCCTCCGCTCATCACAGAACCATTATATACACCCCCCCACTCACACTGCCTCCTCTCACCTTAAACCTTTTTCTCTTGTGGCTCCCGTCCTCTGGAATTCTATTCCCCTCACTCTGTCAAGAAACCTCAATAAACACATTTAAATCTAACCTCTTATCCTATCTCTTGAAGCACAGCACAGCATAGGACTACTGACACAGTAGCAGTTATTACTATAGCACTTACACCCTTTCCTATGTATCTGTATGTTACCCACCAAAGTGGATTGTAAGCTCTATGGAGCAGGGACCCGTTTCCTCATGCTACATGCATCAAGCACTTATATATTTCATGATGCACATACTTACTTATGTATTTATTTTTTAATTTATTGGTAGCTCCGGCTCGTGTTAGGGGGCGGAGCGCCTGACCTTGGGTGAGGGGTTGGCCATCTGATGATGCTGGGATCTGTAGTAGGGTGGGATTAGGCCCTCCTCGTGGGTTCCGGTCGTGGCACGTGCTGATGATGTCAGCGCATCGTTGCGTGAGCGCCGGGTCTCGCGAGGTCTGCTAGGTTATAAAAGAGGCCAATCAGACAGGCACTGCAAGAGGGTGGGCAGCAACTGAGGGCATTTAACACAATGCACCCATCTCAACTGGTGCAAGTGGAGGTTCATTACCCTCAGTTGGCTGCATTGGAGGAAGGGGCTGTGGCACCTGTCGCCCCCACTTCAGCATCAGGTAGAGGAAGGCCCAGGGGCAGAGGAGGCCATGCCCCTTGGTTACAGAGGTCTGCCCACCCGCCCAGCTGTAGCAACAGCATCTGCAGGGGACATAGCTAGAGATGCTCAAGTAGCAGTACAAGAGGTAGAATCAGACGATGGAGACTACGTCGATATTTGGTCCCTGGTTTCCACCGACATGGTGGCGGCGGACAAAGAGCTAGTGAAGTCAGATAAAGGGGAAAAGAAGCCCAAGGTGGCCAAAACATTCGGGAACTGGCTACAAGCCTTTTGTGTGCTAGCAGGGGTCATAGGGCAGAAATCCCCCCAGAAATGCTCTGAACTTTTGGTCTATTTGGACATGATCTTCGGGACATACAAAACACACGGAGGGTCAGCATGGCGTCAATATGACGAAGAATTTAGGAAGCGCCTGGCGGTTAGGCTTGAAATGGGCTGGAACATCAAGGCCACCGATTATTGGTTAAGAATCATGTTGGCGCAAAGGGCGCTCCACTGGACTCCACTGGTGATGAAATGGAAACTACCTCGCTCACCCCTATGGATAATAACACATCCACCCAGTTTTTTCCAAAGGACCGAGTAAGAGGACGATGAGGGGGCAGCGTACCTCCAAGGAGAGGGAGGCCAAGGAAGAACCCACTTCAAATGTGTCAGAGTGGCCCACAGCACCTGTGAGTGGGTGGGGCTTAGGCACCCGCGAGTGGGTGGGACTTAGGCACCCGTGAGTGGGCAGGGCTTAGGCACCCATGAGTGGGTGGGGCTTAGCCACTTGTGAGTGGGCAGGGCTTAGGCACCCGTGAGTGGGCGGGGCCACATGGGGCTGTAAGGGAATGGGCCAAGGGGGGCCTGCAACTGGAGGGACGATGGGGTCCATGAGTGGGAGGGACCAGGGGGGCTGCAAAGGGGAGGAGACACAGGGCAGATTGACTGACAGGTTTCAGAGCAGGAAGTGCAGGGGACCTGGTGATGCTGCTGCCATATCACACACAAAAATGTAAATATTTTCAAAACTATGTAAAATAAACAATGGAAATAAATTGCAAAAACTCTCAGGAGAGCAATTCCTATCAATTTACCTAAAGTCATTTTTGGACCACAGTTCCTTTTTAAAGAGTTTTTTTAAGAGACAACCAAGAATCACTGAGTGTCACTTTAAAAGACCCAGTCAGTTTACCCCCATGGGAAAATTTGACACAATAGACATTTTTATGAAAGTCTTAAAGAATCAGTTCCATGAGGGTATCACCCATATGAAAAATAGGAGCTCTAAACTCGCCTTTAAGGAGCAGGAAGCGCTTCAAACACCTAAAAATGACAACAGCCTCATTATTAAAAGGGCTGACACGGGGGAGCGGTGATAGTTATGGACTATTCCCATTATTCTAAATTAATGTGGGAACATATAAATGAAGCGCACAGCTACGTTCCTCTGACGTTTAACCCTATGAAAAAAGTACAAGGCCTAATACAGGATTTAATGCAAGTTGGTGCAGGTCAAGGTTTTATATCGGATGAACTGGCTAAATAAATTAAACAATATGTGTGAGTGGATCACCAGTTGGTATTTGGCTACACTAGATGTAATGGCCCTTTACAATAATATAGAACATGACCTGGGACTAGAAGCTATTAAATATATGCTGATGAAAAACAGTTCCCTGTGTACTATACCCTTGGAATTTATTACTTCAGGCTGTCCAACTTTTCCTGACTAACAATTATTTTAAATTTGATGGTAAATTGTTTCATCAAACCAGGGGGAACCCTTTGGGCAGTGCTCCAGCGCCTGCCTACGCTAATCTATTTATGGGTTACCTGGAGGAGATGTATATATATACTGCTAAGATGTACAGAGAAATGTTAAATTGTATATGTGTTACATAGATGATCTATTTATTATATGGGATGGAATGGCAGAACTGTTTGAACAATTGACTATTAATAATAATAAATCCGGGTCTGGGATAGTTCAAGAAGTCAGAGTCCGTTCAAACTCGAATAGTTTGGCTGGAACTCGGGTTCAAGTAATAATAATATTAGAATAATAATATTAATAGTAACAATATAATGATAGTAGTAGTAGTAATATTAATAGTAGTAGTAATAATAATATTAATAATAGTAGTAGTAATAATTTTAGAATAATAATAGTAATAATATAATAATGATAGTAGTAGTAATATTAATAATAGTAGTAGTAATCATTTTAGATTAATAGAAATAATATAATTATAGTAGTAGTAATAATATTAATAATAGTAATAATAATATTAAAAGTAGTAAAAATAATATTGATAGTAGTAGTAGCAATAATACTATTAGAATAATAATATTAATAAGAACAATAATATAATAACTTATAATGGTAAACTCATCTCATTTGAGCCTTGCAGTAACGCTCAGCGCTGTCCCCGCCCATCACACTGCCTGCTATACACGTGCTTTAGTGTTTTCCTCTTTCTCAGCCAATCGTTTTACACTTCGGCCACATTGGGCAGTCCTGATTGGCTCTCAAAATAAATCTCCGCCCCCGTGTGTAATACTATTAATGCACCTGGTAGAGCGACTAATTACCACAGGGTGTTTGATATTATCGACTCGAAAACTATTAACACGTAATACTAGTAAAACCTGCCCTAATTGTGTTCACACGCTACATGATGATTGGTGCCACTATCAAATATGGCCGCATTTTTTTCTTCTATACCGGAAGTTTGAATTTATTCCTTGGCCCCGCCTCCTTATAGATCACATGTCACTCCCATGCTTCCTCAAGTATATGGTTTCTAGGCAACAATAGAGCGAATTCGTCACTTCCGGGAACCTCGTTCCTTCTCGTGTTGTCCGCGTGCTGTGCTGAAGTTTTTCTTTTCGTTACCGTGCAGAGAAGCTGGGGCGGGCTAACATTGCCCCGCCCCTAGTAAGATTTGGCTGTGGGATGGCTGAGACAGCAGGGTCCTCCAGTCGGCACGAGAAGAGCTTGGGGCTACTCACCAGCAAGTTTGTGTCACTGCTGCAGGAGGCTAAGGATGGAGTGTTGGACCTGAAGGTGGTAAGTTACTGGTGGAGGGGAAGCTTTTCTTTATCTATCTATCTATGTCTATATAACTAGCGATCTATTATCTATCTAACTATATATCTATTATTCCATTGTCTGTCTATCTATCATTCTGTCTATCTATTATTGCATTGTCTGTCTGTCTGTCTATCTATTTATTATTCCATTATCTGTTGGTCTGTCTATCTATTTAATCTATCTATCCTATAATGCAATGGGAACCCTCCAGTTCTGGGGTTTGTACAGGACACTGGGTTAGTGGTGAAGTGCTTGTGATGATAGGTGAATTGGACCTTGCTGGGTTATTCCATTATCTATTATTCCATTATCTGTCTATCTATCATCATTCTGTCTATCTATTATTCCATTATCTGTTGGTCTGTCTATCTTTCTATCTGTCTATCTATTTAATCTATCTATCCTATAATGCAATGGGAACCCTCCAGTTCTGGGGTTTTCTCAGGGAGTGTACAGGACACTGGGTTAGTGGTAAAGGGCTGGTGATGATAGGTGAATTGGACCCTGCTGGGTGTGGTCATACAGGGATTCCCAACCGGGAATGCTGCAACTTCCAGAATTCCAAAAATACAGTAAAGCTGTGTATGTAAGTTGTGGAAATGATCAGCATTGTGCATGTTGGGTAAATTTTGTTAGGAAATGTGTAATGGTCCACATACAGACTGGCAGCAGCCAAGCAGCCTGTCATGTATTATATGGAGCAAGCTAAAGGTCTTCTGTTGGCACAGGAAGACTGTGTCTGTTGTGATCTGGCAGGGGGCATCACTTTAGGATGTTGAAAGATGCCTCTACAAAACGGTTGTTGTTGGTGGTTTCAGCGACAATGATCCCATGTGGTTATGTGGAGGTAAGTGTAATAGTGTATGGGCAACTCAAAGGCAAACCATGTTATCTTTAGTTAATTGAAAAGCACTCCCTCATATCTTTCGAACAAGCCTTAAGATGATGTTGCTTCCCTGGATCTTAAGTTATACTTCCTAGGCTGCCATTTCTCTGTTACAGGCATGTCTTATAATTTGTCATAAGCCCCACTCCTAAAACATGATATTTTCTGAAGCTAGTCGCAAACCTGCAACCATTCTCTGTCCATTCCTCTACCTATGGACACAGAGAGAAAAAAAAAAGAGAAAAGGTCACCCTCATAGTTTTCCCTTACCTAGTCTGCATTGTTTTTTCTCTCAAATTTGGCCCCTTGTGTCTGCATTCTCCTTCTTAAGTCATCTGTGATTAGTGGGCAGGGTTGTCAATCAAGTATTTGGTAATGATATGCAGAACCCCACCTCCTGACCTAGTGATGTGAGTTGCATATCAAATATAAATAAACATAGCCTTCATTTAATACTAAATAACCCTTCAGTTTCAGCCATTTAATTTAGAATCCATTTCTCATCCATAAATCCCCCCCCCCCCCCCTAAAAATGTCCTCTGCCAACTACGTTTTCCACACCCTTCCCCTTGGTCCCCTTTTCCCCATGTATCCAAAGACCACCTTTTACAGGAATTTGCAAGATGCTTACCGAGCTAAAATGCAGGCAGGCGGTGCGCGTGTTTAAGGAAGCGTCTGTGAGGAGCGGAGCAGGAGGCATCGCTATAGCAACGCAAAGCTTTCCTGTGATTGGCTGCCCGTGCCGCGCCTCTGGAGGGATGATCGAGATCTGCGATGCAGGTTTCTTACAGTGCGCATGCGTCCCCAGTCCTGCTCAGTCGTGAAACTAGGAAGCGGAAGACAGTAAACTTGGGGGCGTGCCAGCAGAGGCAGAAAAGGCTTTATGAATGCTCGGCTGTCAGAGAGCCTAGAGGGGAGGGAATTAGAGGTTCTGAAAGAGCTTTCTTTATTCATTCACATAAAGGTAAGTTAACTTTTTGAGTTTACTGACCCTTTAAATTTGGGGGCAGACAGCAAATGCTGGTGATGTCACATCTCTGTGCTTCCAGGAAAAAACAACTTTTATACTACTGTAACTTTGGATAGACTGCAGCTAGAATCATTATCCTGGAGTCATTTTGAAGATAGAAGTGTGCCCTTTTTAATGAAGGCCACTTGTACAGAGACCACAGTTACCCTTTAACTGTAGAGTGGTCATACACATTTGACACAAAGAAAAAACTTAAAGGGCAAGTCCAGCCCTAAAATGAAAACTTACATACAGGTAAATCACCCCCCAAAACCCTAAACTGTAATAGTTTGAAATCTGAAATATATAGGTCTAACCTGAAATCATGCACAATGTCTTGTTGCCCCAGTTTCTGCTTCCTGGTTCTTGCAGTTAGTAATTGTCAGTTATGCATTTGACAGTTGACATCACAGCCAATGAGTGATAGTTAATCCCCTGTCTGCCTCTTCTGAGCATGCCCAGGCTCAGTAAATACTCAGTACAGGTTTCTAAATTGCCCAGTTTCCATGAGACATCCAGAAGCATAGCAGGCATACAGTAATGAATTCATAGTATGATATATCAACATATTTTAAAGAGGCCGTTCTTTCTAAAAGATGTTCTTATGAGGGTGGAGTTGTCCTTTAGGGCTAGGCCCCACTGCAATGCACTAAATCGTGCACGCAATCGTGAGCGTTATCGCACGTGGTTGTGTGCGTCATTCTTGTGCGTTTTCCATTTGCGCGTGCGTTTTGCACATGCGGTTTTGCCGTTTTCCGTTATGGCAATGCATGCGTTAACTCACCAAAAATGGTGAATGCATGCGCTACCAAATCGGAAACGGATGCGCAATCGCATGCGAATGGGAAATCACGGGTTTTTTTGCGTTCCCGCGATTTCCATTATAACCAAATCGCATGCGCTTTTGTGGACGCAAAACGCGTGCGCAAACGCTTAAAAAACGCGTAGGTGGGGCCTAGCCCTCAAAGATTTTAGTAGGTAATGGCCAAATTGAAACAATCTTTTTGTGGATGGAAATAGCTTTATCAGTTACGGCTGACCAGTATCTATAGTGTTTGCCTCTTCTGGAAAAAAAAAATTCTGTTGATTTGGTCTTTCCATGTCGATGATATGTATGGATGATTGGTTGTTATAAAATGACAGTAAGCATGCTTCAATTAGCATTGACAGGTTTTGAACACGTTTTGTACTGTAGACTACATTGATTAGAGAATAATGTACCTTTTTATTTTTTTTCTTCCATAACTTTTCAGAGCATAGCTACCATAACTAATGCAACTGGTGCCCTCACTTTTCTTGTTTTAGACAACATATTGGTGTTTGTGTGGCAACAAACTGAAATAAATAACTTGTTTCCCTTCCTGTCCTATTACCAACACTTCTGTTGTGGATTGTGGAAAGCGTGTCTATGTAACTATGTACATAAAACATAAGAAAAACACACCGTTATGCAGCATCCTCACTTTTTGTCTTTTGTATGTAATGCACAAATGTTAACAGCTGTGATCGCTGAATGATGTCAGTTGGGAACTAACAACGAATGTAGCATGTGTGTGGGCCATCTTTAGGTGAAAGTGAAACTTTGTTTTCATTGGCAGTTTGTGCTTTAAGCGGGAGACCTCCTTTTTTGTTTTCTGAGTCACTGAGCAATTACCAGATAGAAAGTGTTACTGGGGGGGAAACCCAGTATTTGTTCAGCACAGGCATATGTAGCAGTGATTTGTAAATACAGTTGAATTTGTTCATAATATTTATCTGCCTGAATTAAAGAAACTCTGCCCTGTACCATTAGAAACTTTGATATAGAGGTTCCATCTGGGTTGATATAGGACTGGCAGTAGCAATGAATAAAGCAATGGAAACCTTGATATTTTGAGGTCTGCCATTGCTCTTATAACCAGACAAAATGAAACATAAGCTAAGCTATCTTAGTATTTGTAATCTGCTAAACCAAGACATCTAATGTTGTTAAACATGTGCTGTATTTTTTTTCTGTTACGGTATCTCTGCACTGCAGGTCAAATACTTGTTTTAGGAAGATGTTTGTTTTCCTAATTTTTAAAGCTGGTCATACATGAGTTAGATGTTAAAGACAATTAGACTGTTGTTCATTTAACATCTAAATGTCCTGCGATTCTTGTAATGCTCCCTGGACACAAAACACTTTTCGATTTGAGGTTTCAGCTGTAACAAAGTGGATTGGGAAATCCAGTTCAGGGAATGTTGCAGGTATGTTACTAATGTATGTACACCCTAAAGGGTGTATATTGCTCTACTGCTTTCTTTGGCTGCCTGCCAGCACACTTTATGCAACAATTAAGAGACTCCACAGAGAAAGAAGGATGAGGGGGGGGAGATACTGATGTTGCGCAGAGCTTTAGTGTCACAGAAGAAGGCAGTGAGTGAAGGCTATGTCCCACTGAACCCTAGACTTCAATTGAATCGCAAAATGGACCAAAAGCCATGCACACATGCGACTGATAAAAGGCTAAGCTGCCTGTTGATTGTTAACGTGTGCAAAGCTTTAGGTCTAGTACACAATGGCTGATATTTAGACCTGATTGATTACTGTGTAGGACCAGTCGGATGATTAGATGTGTTGGTAAAACCTAAGAGATATTCTGACGGTTCGCCCCCTTCATAACCCCCCCCCCCTTATTTAACATAGTCAGAGATGGTTGTGTCACTGTGTCTGATGAGGGTGGAGCAGAGAAATGATGTTTCTCTTTAAAGGGCATGTCCATCCCATTTGTAATTTTTTTTTCTGTAGTGTAGGGCTCACTCTCCCACCCCCAACCGCTATAGTTATTTGCAGAAAAACTCTCCCAATCGCTACTTACTTTGACTTACATGAGAGGCTGCCATTCATGGACGCGGCTTCCGACTGTACAAAATGTGGGGGGAAACAGGCAGAGAGATCGGGAGAGTTTCTGCAAATAAATAATTGGTGGTTGGGGTGGGAGAGGGAGCCCTTCACTACAGAAAAGGGGTTTGGAGCTAGGGGGAGGAAGAGGGAGGGGGGAAGGGCTGCACTGCGCATGACCAAATTATCCCGGAGGAGAGACAGGAGGCAGAGGCCATTTGGGGCTCGGCCAGGCTCCTGGTCTTTTCTTTTTAGGACATTGCAGGGCAGCCATTTTGGACTACACTACACAGTGGGGCCAGTAGTGGGTTCAAATGTAGTTTTGGGGGTGGACATGCCCTTTAATTACACGTTTTCCCATGTAGCCAAGTCTAGACAAGCTAAAGAAATTGTTAGGTAGAGGTTGAGTTTTACTGTGAAAATGGAATGTGATACCAAGTAGGTACATTTTATTTAAGTTTGAATTGTTAAAAAGGTTAGCACACTGTGTCCTGTTTTTACACTTGTTTAAAATATCCTATCAATAGATCATTAAGTAAGTGCACTTTCAGTAACCATCTTCATTTATTAAAGGTACATAAGTTTCCAAAACTACTTCTTTAATTTTAAATCTGTATTACCATGGGTAGTACTCCTACTTCCTATATTTTCCTCCCTACTTTCTTATCACCTCGGACATGGCTTCTCTTGCCCCTGTGTTAGAGGAGGCAGGAGACAGGGAAACAAGCAGAAGAGTTGCAGAACAGCCAAGGAGATTTTTGTTTGAAATATACAGGAATGGCATTATAAGACATAGTCGTATTCACTATACAAAATAACTGTGGGTTAGTGGTTGTGACAAAGTTAAATTGTCCCTCATTTACATCTTTATTGGAAGTGTAAAATGTCTTATTCAATCCCATGTTGTGGGAACAGATGTTGGTTATAAAGAGGATTCTTCTTGGTAAGTTATGTTGATGAAACTCAAATATTCTTGTTCTGGGAATAATTTGCTTGAGAATGTATAAATAATCCAATATTTCAGGAATTAAACTATGCTGGTTAACAAACCATTTTCTTTCTGTTTTTTGTTAGTCTGTTTCTAGATCAAAAAGTACAATAAAACTTTGTCTTTCTACAGGCTGCAGATACTCTTGCTGTAAGACAAAAGAGAAGAATATATGATATTACCAATGTTTTGGAAGGTATTGGTTTAATAGAGAAGAAGTCAAAAAACAGCATTCAATGGAAGTAAGAACATTTCATTTATATGTACATTATTATGTAATTGCTAAGAATTAGCAGTTTAAAGGGCACATTAACCCTATTCTAAAGGGCATGTTAATAAAACACAATTTTAACCCAGGGCTGGACAAATCAGGCAGCTCCTAAAAGTTAGGAGATACTCAATGTCCCATTACTGATATGTGACGCACCCTGTGCACCCCCTGTGTACCCTATCTTCACCTACTCACCTTTTGCCCCACCCGTTATACAAATACCACTAACTTAAAGGAATTGTACTTTGAAAAAATATAAATGAATACATGTAAGCAGAACCTCCTCTGATGTGGTTATGTTGCTGCATGAATTCAATCCAGTATTTGTTTTGCTCAATCTCAGTCTCCCAGCTATCTGTGTGAGCAAGAATGCTCCGTAATGTAAGGATAGATTGACAGACAGAATTTGAGATGTTTGAGATCCTTTCCCTCATTAGAACTTACCTTTTGTCGTTCTGGTGACATTCGAGCAATGCATCAGGAACCACCTGACCTGCGCTTTATTGTATTTGCAAAATGAATGGGCCTGACGGAACTGTCATGGGAACATCGGAAGGTAAAAAACTCTGATGCTAAAGACACTAGATAGATTAGATGTACGTCTAATATCTTAGTAGTGTATGGGCACCTTTACACTTTTAGTGGTGCCAGCAGACTTTGCTGTTACCATTAACTTTCCCAGTGCCAGCAGACTTTCCCGTTATCATGAATTTTCCCAGTGCCAGCAGACTTTCCCGTTATCATTAATTTTCCCAGTGCCAGCAGAGTTTTCCATTACCATTAACTTTCCCAGTGTCGGCATAATAATGTAGCAGGATAGGGATCTCGGAGCTCCCTTTCACAGAGGCTTCCTGTTTTGTTCAAACACAAGGAAATAAAAGATGTTACCTGATTTTTAACAGTTCTCCTGTATGTTTTAGCTGAGCTCCTATTCCCTTTCCCTTTACCTCTTTCTGTTTGCAACATTGTTGCAGAGTTAGGGAGTGCTAAACTCTGCTCAGTCTATTCAGCATCAAATAAAACGAACAGGTCACCAGTAAACCATTTTCAGTCGCCCTGGTAACTGGGATTTGTCTAGCCCTGTTTTAACCCCAAACCCCATTTGCACAGTACTTGCATTTCTCCATGGTGCTCTTAACATTATATTATGGAATCTGAAAAGGCAGATGCACACTATCTGTGATCAAATCTTTTATTTTAATACAATAGTACTGTTGGTAAACACACAACATGTTAGGGAGACTCGCACTCCCTTCTGTTTACAGAAATGCTAACTTAAGCCTCGTACACACGCTTGATTTTTTGAGCAAGGCGTTACACCCAACGAACATCCGTTTCAGACAAGAATCGTCCGTGTGTATGCGCTCGGTCGGGGGTCGTTTGCCGATCCACCAGGCGGATCAACGAATGACCCCTAACCGAGCGCATACACACAGACTATTCTCGCCTGAAACGGACATTCGTCAGGTGTACCGCTCTGGGGTCAGGGGAGCGTGTGTAGAAGGCTTTAGTGCTTCTCCGGGCCTGTTGGTCTGGAATCACCTATGCGGAAACAACTTTACTTGCTGCAAGTAAAATGCCTCACTAGAGAAGCTTTTCCCCAACATTAAGAACTACTTTTTTCTGTACATTTTAATATCTTTTATTTTGTGTTTTTATATAATGCATAACTGTAGATGGTTCGATATTTGCTCTCTCTTTATCTATATATTGTTTTTGTAAAGGGGTGTAGGTGCTGGGTGCAACACAACAGAAGTTCTTGACAGACTTAAAAACTTAAAGTCAGAAATTGAAGACCTGGAACTTAAGGAGCAAGAACTGGACCAGCAAAAAGCATGGCTTCAGCAAAGCATAAAAAATGTTATGGATGCCTCTGTAAATGGCATATATCCTTCACATTTAACATCACTAACATTTGTTTGTAAAACCCAAAATAAGAAGTGTATAAAGCATTTAAATACATTATTGTGCAGCGTAAAAGATTTCCAAGTAAAAAGAAATCCTATAAAACCTATCCATTTAAAGGGCATCTGTACCGGGAATAATTGTAATCTTGTGTAACCCTCCATGCATTGAAAATGATATGTAAGGTGGTAACTGCTACTCTTACCTCTGTGTTTTGCTTTATTTCAAAAGAATTCTCCAGTTAAAATTTGCAGATCAGTTTTTGGCTTGTTTCTGGTATACTCTCCTTTTCACCCATGTGTGCCATGTGTGAATCAAGCTTGGATGCCCTCACCAGAGTTGACACTTAAACAGACGCAATTAAGAAACCAACTTGATTTTTTTTTCATATAGCAAAACAGAAGACTGGAATAACAGCCCGTACCTCCCTTATAGTTATAAAATGCGTGGCTTTTATTTTTTAGTATAGTTGGGCCTAAAAAGATATTCAAAGATGAATTATTTTTTTCCAGACATATAACTGAGAAATTGGTGGTTTAAACAATAAATCTCCTTTTAATATATACAGTAGATAATTGTTGGCTCTGTCCTACAATATAGATAGGGGTGTCCAATGTGTGGCCCTCCAGAGGTTTGAAAAAATGCAACTCCCAGTATTCTTTCCCAATCAGTGAGGACCTTGCACTGTTTGTTCTAGTTACATTACCATTTTTATTAGTAGCTTCTGAAATAGCCTAAACTTTACCTTTAAGGGCTTATTCACACAATCGCACTATGCAGTAACGCATATCCATTACCATGCAATTTTGTTTGCATTTTTGTGCCCTTTTTTTATAAAATAAATGTAAAAATAGAGCATGCATTTAAGAACTTGTGGGTTTTTTTGTTAATAAAATTGGTATATTTCTTAACACAATCTTACATTTTCCTTTGTAACACATGATGATTTGTGTAACTGCTTTACTGGTAAGTAAATGTTACTGTAATGTAGTGTTTGTCAACCTTTTTATCCTTGCTGAACTCAAAAAACAAATGTTGTTTCTTCCTTTCTCAAATATCTAATTCTATATAATGGACACATCAATAATATATCTCATTTTATATAACCGATACATAGAATGAGCTATATTATTGAAGTATCGGTTATATAGAATGAGCTATATTATTGAAGTATCAGTTACATAGAATGAGCTATATTATTGATGTAACTGATAATTCAATAATATAGCTCATTCTCTAGAACTGATACTTAATAATATAGCTCATTCTATATAACTGACACTTCAATAATATAGCTCATTCTATATAACTGACACTTCAATAATATAGCTCATTCTATATAACGGATGCATAATTATAAAAAATGCACTCTAATGCATCACAAGGGCAGATCCATACAGTTCCGGTCACTGTAGCAGCTTATCAGGGAACCCAAGATATCTACGGATCCCTGATTAATAAACACCGTTAGTGAATTTGTTTTTTAGATATGTGTTCATATTTTGTATCCCAATATATTTCAAAGTTATAGAAAAAGGTTACTAAATGCTTCCCATTTGTATTTACCCTTTACTAGGGGACACCCTTCTTGCAATCCAGGCACCGTCCGGTACACAACTGGAAGTTCCTATTCCTGAAATGGTATGAAGTGCAATAGTTCATTATATAAATTTAAAGGGCACATCCACCCCCAAATTTAACCCACTACTGGCTCCACTGCGTAGTGTTCAAAACTCCTTTTCCATACATCTCTGCTCCAAATTGTTCTCCTGCAGTCAGTTCAAAGACAAACAAGCACGGTCAGTCATCCGGTCATGCTTCTTAACCTCAAGTTTGCATATTTTGTATTTCAAAGCTTGGGTAAATGTTATGTGCCAGCCTTGAAATCGGTACATAAATTCTTTAACTGACTCCACAGTTTGAGTCATCGGGTTCATGTCCATCCCTAATGATATTTTGACACATTTTTTCTCTGTAGATAAAAAACCCAACTGTCTCACTCTGGCACCCTTTAAAAAAAAAAAATAATAATAATTAATATTAAAAACTTTTTAGCAGAACTTTCCTTGTTCCATGCTAGTTCCTGATGACACTAGTAATTCTTAAAGTGGAGAAGTAGGGGCTTACGTTTTCCATTATACATGCTAGTTACGTTTTGATTAGTTCATTCTGTAAGTGTCCTAGACCCATTTAGTTAAATAAGCTGACAAGCTTGTTCTTTTATCCATAGAAATAAAGGACAACTATACTGTGGGGAAGAAGGATTAATTATTCCTTCCTCCCAAGTGATCTTGACATATTTGTCATTTTGTTTATTGAGCTTTTACTTTATGCATGTTGGTTCATTAAAAAAAAAAAAATTACAACTCTGTGCCACATGTATTTTATAATTGGACTGGTTAGGTAAGACCCAGTCTTTATTCATCCTATATGTCATTTTTGAACGTTTGTATGTAGCACACATATAAAATAAATATATCAATATATTTTGATTTCAATAAAAACAGTGACATATTTTACTTAGGCACTGGCTAACTGTTTATTTTTTTCTCCCTTAGGGTCAAAATGGGCAAAAGAAATACCAGATTAGTCTAAAAAGTAATACAGGTCCTATTAATGTGCTACTGATTAATAAGGAAACTAGCTCCTCCAAGCCAGTAGTTTTTCCTGTTCCTCCACCTGATGACCTTGCACAGCCTAATTCGCAGCCTGAAGCTTCGATATCGTCAAATAAACAGACGGCTCAGGTAAAAGAAGAAAAAGACAGCAATCCAGGGCATGATTCGTCCACAAGTAAGTGAGGATTTGATCCATATTTTACAGGGTTCACAAATATATTGAGCAAAAGTACAATGTATGCTTGGTTTAAAATTCTATTCATTTATATTAGTATTTCTAGAAATATCAAAAATAAGAATTTTTAGTTTAGAAATCAGGCTGGTTTCAGAAGTTTACAGGCCTATGTAGTAAAAGTTCTTATCGTTAAAAATGGTGCTAATTTTGCCCCAACCAATCAGATGTAATTACCATTTGAAAGATAATATCTGATTGATTAGGACAAAATTAGCCCATTTTTAATGATAACTTTTTTTTTTTTTACATAGGCTTGATAGTGTTATTTTGTTGTGTAATGTTGCTGTGTATGTGCACAACCCCCAGAATTGGTGTTCTATACATCAGCCGTGCTGCATAACCCACCCCCTCTGCGACAGATCAGGGAAGATAAGCAAGACCAATCGTTGTTGGGGTAGCTGCATTACTGATGAAAATGGACGCTGCCTAAGCTCAATGTTTGGTTCCCCCAACAATTTTACAATAATGAGCTGCAATGATAGATCAGACTTTTTATTATTCCTGTCAGAAATTCAATTAAGTAGTCATCATTCAGAAAGCTGGTGTAAAACGTGCAGCTGTGTGCCTGCTGATAGATGTTTTTTTTGTGAGATAAGAAATCACCGTGTACTCAATACTACATACAGAATGTCACAAGTGGGTACACTTACATTTTAAAAAATATTTTATTTTTTTCATGGGACAATACTGAAGATGTGATACTTAGATATAATGTAAAGCAGCCATTGTACAACTTGTATAACATCATGGAGCTGGTGGATAGTAGAGACCTTGTGCTCCTTTACCTTCCAATGTTCCACAGATGCTCAATAGGTCTGGAGTCATGCTTGGCAAGTCCAGCACCTTTACCCTCAGTTTATTTAGCGAGGTAATGGTCATCTTGGAGATGTGTTTGGGGTTATGTTGGAATACTGCCCTGTGACCCAGTTTCAGGAGGGGATCATGCTCTGCTTCTGTATTTAGCACTACATTTTGGCAACGTTGTTGCTCTCAATGAACTGTAGCTTCTCAGTGCCGGCAGTACTCATTCAGCCTCAAATCATCACACTCCCCATGCAATGCTTGATTGTAGGCAAGACACACTTGTGCTATACATGCTTGACATGCAAGACACACTTGTGCTATACATGCTTGACACCCTCTATGGAAATGGTTACAGTAATCCATTTCCTTAGTCTGCTTGTCTTCAGCAAACTGTTTTTGGGTTTTGTTGTGCATCATCTTCTTCGTCCTTCTGAGACAACAGACATGAATACCAGTTTAATGCAGTGAGTGGTGTATAGTCCAAGCTCTGGCAGACTGACCTCCCATCCCTTTAACCTCAGCTGCAATGGTGGTACTTTACAATGTATCAAAGTGTCATATCTTAATATTGTACCATGAGAATATATAAAGTATATACTCGAGTATAAGCTGAGATTTTCAGGCTTTAAAATTAGCCTGAAAACCTACTTGGGTCAAGCCCTAATTTAGATCCAAATGCTACAATTGCTGATCGTAACCAGTAGTTGGCGCTGTGTTAAAAAAAAAAAACTTCTTAACCTGCATAGAAAGTTACAGGAGCTGATCTGCCTTTACACTCCTTCCTGCTTCCTGTAATCTGGCTGCTGGACTCACTCAGCAATGTCAATGCACATCTGGAGGCTGTAAATCTGATGAGTCTTCTCAGTTTGGGGCAAAATGAGAAGTGCAAATGACCGCTTGAAACTACAACTCTCGGACATTTTTAACTATTGGTCAGAGTGCCCTTTACTATATGGGGGTCGGGAGAATAGTAAATGATGGTAAGCTAAAGCTTAATTAAAAGTTTATTGAACCTTGCCACTCCACATGTTTAAAAACTACAACTCCCAGCAACCAATGCATGCTGGGAGTTGTAGTTTCCAAACATCTGGAGTGCCAAGGTATTGGGGGTTACTGGTACTGGATTTGGCTATAACTGTATGGGAATTCTGCTGTCTATTTAAAGGCAAATTAACCCACAAAAAATACTGAATCAGAAGGCAGTAGGATCATAATTTCTACCCTTGGCTTATACTCGAGCTGCCTCGACTTATACTCGGATCGACTTATTGATCCGAGTATTATATACTCGAGTATATACGGTAATCAAATATTTATAAAAATGTGAGAATGTATATTTTGTTGGCCTTGGTATCTCCCTGTTTCTTTTTATCACTGTGAAAAACTGCTAAATCAAAATAATAATTTTCTGTAGTTAGAATCTGGAAGTAGGCCAGGCCTTGTTAGTTTTTCTAGTTTATTTTGCCTTAAAGTACTTTAATTAAAGTATATGGGTATGGTTAAATTATTTGTCTGCAATAGGTAATCTTTTTTTTTTTTTTTTTTTTTGTGTGACAAATCCAGTCATAGCAACAATTAATGAGCTGAGAACTGCATACACAAAGACTGAACCTAATCTTGGAATGTCTCATGCTAAAGCTAGTGAATGTTCTGTAAAAATTTACAGCAGGTTACTTATGGAACTAATATAGTTATTAAAGAAATACATTCAGTAGCTGTTAAATGAACTATTTATTCCATTTATTTTAGTTGTGTAGAATTGAGCAGTCTTTATTTATATCTTTCAGACAGTGAATTACAGGACAACACAGCAGATTCCTATTCTGACCTTCCAGAGTCCATTCTATATTCCACCCTTGGAACAGATTTAACGCAAACTGCTGCCAGTTCCAGTGATTATCCTTCTCTGCTTCCATCGGATGTTACTAGCATTCTGAGGCCAAATTCATTTGATATAATGAAAATGGAGGAGCAGGAAGGTAAGTTCGTATTTGTGTTTTATTTTTTTTTTAATCACTCAGTTGTAGACCTACAGTCTGTAACTTATTGCTTCCAAGTATTTTATGTTTATTTAATTCGATAAATTTAAATTTCCAATAATACAGCAGCAGCGTAATGTTGCAAGTTGTAACAAAGTTTTATTCACCCATAAATACAAACGGCAACGTTTCGGGCAAGTCTTTGCCATTTCTCAAGGAAACAAAATATTTCAATAATTCATGAAATTTGGTTATTTGGTTTAGAATTGTATTTAATATTTTCCAAGACTGCATTCTTATTTTAGACTTTTACTTTGCTTAGGACAAATAAACGGCGACCTAATTGATGAACTTATGTCTTCTGATGGTATGTAACAGACTTCTAAAAATATTTAACCAATTTACAGATATATGTGTAAAATTTTATCAGCTACAAAATGAACGTTCTTGCTGTAATCTCCCTTGTGTACTTGACCCCCGGATTATAAGCCATACAATGGCAGGATCAGTAGAGGAACTGCAACAGAGGGGTTAAAAATAAACATCTAATTGGTTGATGCAGATTAATAGCACTGGCAAAATGTAATGCCTCAATTTTATTTCTTAGCCACAGTGTTGTGTAGATACCGGCGGCAGTCTTTCTATATGAGAGCAGAACAAGTCATTCAAAGGGTGTGTGCAGGAAACAAAGTGCCCTTCCTAGGTTAACAGAAGCAGAAAGTCGAAGTATAGAGCATGTTTTATTTCTAAAAGTTGCACACTACACTGTACTATTTAGCTAAAAGAGGTAAACAAGGAAATACAGGTGGAGGGCAACATACAGCACGAAAACAACCGGTAAATAAAGATTATTTTGTTGACTGCACACTAATTGCAGTTAAAATAACCCTAGACCTAGATAGATTTCACATTCTTACATTCCTCCTACCCCCTCTGGTATCTTGTTGATTTCTTTTAGCCAGGGGAATGAGCATATCTCCAAATGGGTTATCTGTGTTTAAAGAAAAATAACTTTGCAGAGAACTAAAATGATAGTTTAAAATCCATATGCCATCCCTTGTTTACATAGAATAACATTGATTTTTGACTGAGCAGGAAAAATAATGGCATTAACTGCGTTTGATCGGATGGTAGTGACTGTGGCCACAGTGCAGTCTAGTCAAAAAGTGGGGCATGCGACTTAAGGTAATGTCTATTGCCAGCCTAGCTAAAACAGAGCTATGGCCATCTTAAGGCTGACTGTTATATGTTAAAAAATCATTTATTAACCTGAACTTAAAACAGACATTTTAATGACAACGCTTATATTAAACTATTCTGTTTTCTCCTCTCAGTTTTCCCATTGTTACGGCTTTCACCAGCTCCAGATGACTACAGTTTCAATTTGGATGATAATGAAGGCGTCTGCGATCTCTTCGATGTGCAGATTTTAAATTATTAGACACTGTTCCCATTCTTTCCAAATCTCTACCTCTCTGTCCTACAAAAGCAGGAATAATACCCATTATTATGATTTATGTACTATAGTTGAGGATCGTAACTTTTGCACTTTTCAAGTAGATATTACAAGTATGTGATTTCAAGTTTGATTGATGAATGCTGATTTGTTTTTAAAGTAATGTTATAACAGTTTGCCAGTTATAACTTGTGGACTTCCTTTTGCCTTTTGTTTAAAATTGATTTCTATGTTCTTTTGGGCATTTAATGTGAATCTCTCAGCTAGTAAAAACATTTTATTTTGACTTCCAGGAAAGCAGGCTCAGGGCATTTAAATATTTTCCTTGGCTACACTACCCAGCATGAAAACTATACATATATATGCAAGTGTGAGTCAAAACAATTATGTAAGCTTTTCATTAAAACATTGGCATAATTTTAAATAAACATTAGTTCGCTCTGTTTACTTAAATGGTAACTGTTGTCTCCATGCCTTTCAAACAAGCCTAGGATGATCTCTCTAGCTTCTTTGGATCTTAAATTATAGGCTTGTAAAGTTACAGTTCCTTGTCTGTCCTGACTGTCTTGAGTCTGCGACAGTCAAATGATGATGTGCTAAAACTACTTACAGACCTATGGACTTGATCCTGTGAAAATAAAAGGCCACATACATGGAGACCACAGTTCCCTTTTAATAATTGTTCTCTAGGAGTTGACAGATTTATGCTTTAATAGCATAATCACCAGTACTTCTGACACATTTGTTAGTTTTAACCACTATACCAAATGGTCCTGCAGTCTTGCATTTAGGTTCAATTCACTAGAATAGTGAATTCCACAGTTTAAATGTCAAAGTTGGTTGAACAGTGTAACATTAGTACATGTTTTATTTTGGATTTAGATTAGTAAAACCAACACTTTTTTTTAGTGCTAAAAAATTCATGCCAAACTGACAGCGAACAGTAATGCGCAATCTCAATGTAGCACATTGCCATGCACTTGCACTGCAATTTTGGAAATAATCCATTATCTGAGCACATGCGATTCACATTTAAAAAGGTGATCATGTATTCTCCATTATTCTACATGTTAAAGTCCTGTTCTGTGCTCACGCTCTTTATTTGCTAGTGACCTCGTGTATGCAGCTGCACATAAACATTTTTGTTTCTTCCTAAACTTTCATCAGCTAAAGGCTTACTAATTCCCAGTATGCGATAGCATGTGCATACACAAACCTCCCCATTGATTGGTAGCCCATACATGGTATCTAATTTAATACTGGTGATATCCTGTAGTTTTGCTCTTAGATATGCAACTCTAGAACAAACTAAAATCACAAGCAAATGTAGGAAAGAGAGAAGGGATGTGTATATACAAATCTAAATGTAAAAGCTTTAAACACCAGCCAGAGAAAATAACCACCTTTTATTATGGTGCCTTGCCACCTGAGATGAGTGGTGCAGGCCATTGTTATCTTCTACTTCTATTTATTAGTCTAGAAAAATTACTTTTTTTTTTTATATTCTGTATATGGGTAAAAGAGAGCACTGATGATTCTATTTTTATTGGTGTTGATTAGCTCATAGGTTGAAATGTAATATATCTAACTTTTATGAACCAAAGCAGTAAGGTTTTTGTATTGAAAAACCGCAGTTAACCACCTTAATGCAATTATGCGGTGGTTATTACAGACGTTTACTTGTTGTGCTCTTGCTTTCAATATCCCGATAACTAACAATAGCTTATCTACTGAAGGTCGGCAGGTTGAACATACTTATTTTAAAGGATAGTTATGCATTTGTGATACACACAAAGTGGGCCATAAAATAAGGGCTGTGGCGGTAAAAGGATCAATCTTTTATACATAATGGCCATAGGGCTTATATAGGAAAGCTTTTTAATTTACAACACTGCCACACAATTAGCCATTTTACTGCCAGATGATCCTAAACCCATTCTGATGAAATTAATTTGAGGACTCTGCAACTGATTTTTAATCATACAAATTAGTGTTTACCTTGTTTGGGAAATGGATCATTTGTAAGCCAGCATGTTTTATTTACCATTGTTTTGTTTATGATCAATTGTCTACCAGGCTAAAGGAAAAAATGCTTATAGCAATGGTTTGTGATTCCTTATGTAACAACATGTTGTATTTTAACTTTCTGAACTCACTGTAAAAACTACAGTCTTGAAAGCTTTTCTGCAAGTCTCATTTATATTATTCTAATCAACTTATTGGAGTATGTCAGGAAAATGTTTTCTTTACTTTCTTTAAAAACACTTTGGGCAAAATTTACATAAGATTATAGTAAAAATGATAGTTACTGTTCGTTATTTTATGACAACGTCAGCATTATCTTAAAATTGAGCATTATCTGCTAAAATATTTTACATATTATACTAGGATTCTCATGATCTCTGCGTGAAGATTATCATGTCTATTCATTTTAAAATGTACTCCCCTCTTAATAGAATCCAAACTGAGGACATAAGCTGCTAGAGCCTAACACCAAGGTTTCTTCTTAGAACTGCCGTGACGCTTGCCTAAAATTTCCTTCACTACTCTGGTCGGACACTGACAAGTCTAATGAAAAAACACATTCTGTAAGGAGCAGGTCTTTCTATTGGCCGAGCCATGGAAGAAAGGTCAGAGCAGTGAAGGAAACTAGTCAAGTACTGCTGCAGTTCTTAAAAGAACCCAGGGGTTGAGGATCTAACCGTATAGGTCGTTGGCCTGGGTACTATAGATAGCAGGCAGAATAAGAGCAGTGGGGAGTTGTAAAAACCATATTCACAAATCCACATTTAATGTGATATAGATAGTGCTGCTTAGACAATTTGCACTTTTGAGTTTTTTATTTCACATTTTGATCTGTAGTTCTCCAGCTTGAAATGGCATGTCATGTGGTTGTCATAATCTACTAAACCTAGCAACCTTGGCTACATACAATAAAAATTTAGCGTGTTGGCTACACTGTACAAATCGTAAACAGACAATCTTTTAGATGTTATAGATGTGGCTGCACAGTTCCATGCATTTCCCCTATATGAAGTACAGGGAAAATAATTGGGAACAGCCATATTCCCTACAGAATTATTCAGTCTGCTCCTCATAGTACTGCCGACCTTGGGAAATATAGTCAAGAATGAGCAATGTGCGTCTCTGGAACACTCGTTTTTCCATTACTTATAAAGGGTGGATTCTGACAGAATCGCCAATTTATCTTTACTGTGTGTACCCAGCTTTAGGGTTGCTGATACTTGAAGATAAATTGATTCAGACTGCATTCTAAATGTTCTTTACAGGGTAAAATCCTGTAACTTCTGCCCCATTCCAGACCAGGTGACATTCATTGCCATAGAAAGAGCTGCCCCAGTACCCATTAGATGGGAAATAAACCAAATCACTATGAACCATACTTTTGTTTAGTAAAGTACATACTGATTTATTTTTGAACAATTAAGACAAGACATTTTGATTTCATTTGACAATTGTTTTTATGCACAGAAGATATACTGTATTATGCCTTGCAGCACTAAATCATTTTTGTTTGCCAAGAATGCTGTATCTGCTTATTTCTTTGTAAATAGTCACTGCCAGGTTCAGGTTACACTGAACTAGTTAAGTTGCATTCTTCTTGGAGATATTTGAAAAAGTGCCTTGTAAAGCTTCTTTACTCCTTGCATTAGTAGAAGCAACGCCTGCTTCCAAGCGCTTGGCTGCTCTAGTATATGCCACAGCAAGGGGGGTCCATGCAGCCTCCCATTATTCATATTTGGTTGTATTAATATGCCAGCTTATTTGTATTAACTTTTATAATAAATCTGTTCTGGTAAAGTTCTCTGGATTTGTCTTTTTAATGTCAATTATTCAAAGATGTGAAAACAGGTCTGCAGCAATATCTACATCAGGTGGAGATTCAAGGGCTGCACTGGATGGCTAGAAAGAAAAACAGGTTTAGTAAATATAGAAACATGGGGTAAAATTGGTTCTATGTATAAATTTACAAGTATATTTTGTCTAAAAGAGACATTATAACAGACTTAGATTGTAGTGATTAGGCTTGAAGGGCAGAAAAATGTTGCCTCTGACAGTTTTCACTATTCTTCAGGGGAGGACAGTTTGTTTTTCAAATCAAACAAATTGTTTTAAGAGAAACATGAATAGATAACACATTTTCATTGGCTACCTGAGGCTGTTCCCACACTACACCGGTTACGGTGCGTTTGTGTTGCGATTTTCTCCAATATTTTATCGCATCATACACAATCTGCCAAAATAAAATGGTGATCGCATTACTCCGATTATGGATAAGAGCACCATGAAAACTATATGGCCTGCCACTATGCAAAATGTGATTGGAAGAGTGTGAGAATCAAGCCAGTGTGGGCTAGCTCTAAAACTGTTTAATTCAAATAGACTGCACGGTTGAAGGAAATAAACACAACCACATGTCACCATCGATTGCTGCCTTAAAGGAGAACTAAACCCAAAAAAACAAAAGTGTTAGAAAGTACTTGCCTCAGCACCCTTCTCAGGGGCCTTTTCTTTACCTCTATGAGCTCATTTTAGGTTCTGTTTGTTCCCCAAATCTGAAGCTGACATTTCCCTTGCCTGCCAGTACTTTTGCCTTGATTACATTTTCAGCACCTGTGTGATTTCCACTCCCACCTCTTAACCCCTATGATGTAGGAATATATTAAATCATCAATATTCAAATTGGTGGTTCAGCTGATTAACCCTTTCCTAGTAGCAGTGTTTTAGTGTGATGTATATAGGTCTGGGTTTCTAGTGTGTCCGGATCTGAAATAATCTATGTCTCACCTACGGCTTTCACTCCACCAAATCAGATATATAAACAAATTGCAGGTGAAACATACAAAGACACAGGTCTGTAACTGTGAATATTGCAAGTTTATTGCAAAACATGCGTGCTACGTGGTTCAGACCCACTCAAGCACTTGAGGAAGGACAAGTGGGTCAGAAACATGTAGCACGCATGTTTTGCAATAAACCTTCACTATTCAGTTACAGACCTGTGTCTTTGTATGTTTCACCTGCAATGTACCGTTTAAGTGTTGGAGGGCCATATTAAAAACTTGCGATAGGGTGGGTTTTCGTTACTGTATGACCGTGGCAGTAGTATACCATGTGGTAATAAACTACCGTAATGATATGCTAAAGGCAGTCGTAGATTTACGTTCGCTATCGTACATTTACAAGATTTCCGATAACGATCATAAATTAACGATGGCCATAATGATCACTAAAGAAGGCGATACCACACCTTTATAAATATGGCCCATAGTGTGAAGGTCTCTAGCTCTCCCTGTCAGCTGCAGCAATATTAGTGGAAAGTGTAGCTTCTTAAAGGGGAATGTTGGAGGGTAGGAAGAGTGTGTTTTTATAGAAAGCGTGTTTTTCAGGCGATTGCGATTTTCCAATTGTATTAAAAACGCAGTAACGTACCAAAATCCTGCAATTTCAGGTATGTTGCGATTCGCGCATGTGTCAGCATTTGGCAACCCAGAGGTTTTTTGTGCAATCGCATGCATTTTCATAATGAAAACTGACAAAAAGCAAGTGCAAATGCATATTAATCGTGTGCGAGATTCAGGTGCGTTGCAGTGTGGCCGTTGTGGCCGTGCCCTAAATGTACATTGCAGCCATACACACACTAATATAAATGGTAGAGTGCAGAAATAAACACATACAAAGACACAGTCTTGCAGAAATGCTCCAATATAAAGGGTTAACAAGTTGCTTCCTAAATACATATGAAAAGGGTTAACACCTTCCCCCACTCTGTTTGAGCAGGAAAATCGGCTAATAATATTCACTGCTATCTTTAATGATTGGCTGGGAGACACTGGCAGGTGGGGACTCTGAGTTCAACTGTTACATGCAGCTTAGCATAAGGGGAGTGGGAAACAAACACAAGGTAGCTAGTTAGCATGTGCAGAAGGAGTTGTGTCCAGGACCACCAGGAAGAGGCAACACTAGAAGCCAGCCGTGACATCAGATTGCCAGTACTCAGAAATGTTCTATAAATGATTTCTACACTAAGAGGATGAATTCAGATTTGAGAGTCAAATCATTTTACTAAGTGACAGTTATAGAGTCTGTTGAGCTGCCTTTGTACTTTGGGTTTAGTTCTCCTTTAAAGAAATCTGGCTAAAATCTATTATTTCCCATTTTGCTGATCAAGTTCAGGAATATTATTAATTAACAGGGATTGGTCTAGGCAGTAAACATTCCAACTGAGTTGGTCAGCAATTAGATCTGAAACCCCATTCAGAATTCTACAAATGGGTTAAGACTGGCTGAGATCAGTTACTTGTTCAACATTTGGAGTTCAACTAGAATAGAAAATGAAGAAAAGGATGGCCGTTCAGGGCAGTGAGTGGCTGCAAAATCTTTATTTTTCATCTTTAACTTACTGCCAAACAATCAGCACCCACTTATCCACCTTACTACATTAAAAAGATGTTGTTTTTTTTGTTATATTAGCAAACTATCAGGCAGATTCAATAAAAGTTCTTATCGTTAAAAATGGTGCTAATTTTGCCCCAACCAATCGGATGTTAGCTTTCAAATGTTAAATAAGATCTGATTAATTTGGGCAAAATTAGCACCATTTTAAACGATAAGAACTTTTATTGAATAACCCTGTATGTCCACTCAGAATCCCAGTTTTGAAATGAACCTGCATATTTCAAAAATCCATAGATCCAACTGAATTTTCAAAACCCAAAACTTACCAAAATATCAAAAATTACAATAGAATATTTGAAAAATTCAAGTTCAAATCAGATTTTCTGAATTTTATTAATTTTTTTTTAGACCTTCAGGAAGTTCTGTGGAACCACTGTCGGGATGAAATGAGTCAGTTTTTCACGTTAATTATGAAGTCCAGTAATTAGCAAGCTAATAAGAATACTGCTGAATAATCAGACCTAGGAAAACTAAGCCAGTTTATAGATGTTATTGATTCAAAGGATTGAAGATTAAGATGTCAATTATTTTATGGGGGGGGGGGGGGGGGGGGGGGGGGAGTTATTTATTTTTGGACATGCCCTTTAATGTTTCATGTTATGCACTCAAGACAATGTTTTCAGTTTTCTTCTTCTATAACTAGAAATATAATGAGTACAGTAGAATTGATGAAGATCATTAAATATGAAAAAAAAAAGTATTACTTACAGGGTGAACTCAGTTCAGTCTACTAATAACAGAGCAAAGAAATTTGATAATTACCTGATTTTTCTTTATTGGGTTTGTTGGGATATTCCTTTTCACCTGTATAACATCCTTTTCTATTTCTGTAAATACCTTGTTAATGGTGCTCACTTTCTCTTTTGTAGAAATGTTAATCTGTTAAATACAAATTTACTTTTATAAAGGACTAGCAAAATACCCGCACTTCGCAGCGGAGATGTATTCAAATAACCTTTTTAGTAAGAAAGCAATAATGTATCAAGATTGCTGTAATCACTCGGCACTTGATATATTAAAGAAAGATAATTCAATAAGCTTTACGATAATGCAACACTCATTAACTTTAATTTAATATTATATTTTTTATTCAACTACGAAATTTTGGTGAAAATAACACCCACCACTCCTCCCCGTCCGCCCCCAATACCCCCCACTATTCCTCTCTGTCCACCCTCCAAACCCTTCCCCTTACACCTCAGCCAGTCCCCGCACACACCCTGAAATTTTGGTAAAAATCGGTCCAGCCGTTAGTGTACAGGAGTTCAAAATTCTATTCCCCCCCCCATTCACCCCCACCCTAAAAAAAATATTTTGTTAACCTTTTACTGGTAAAGGAGTATATGCATACAAAATTTGGTTGAAATCGGACCAACCATATATAAATCTCACTTGATTGAAGCAGTAATTACAGCTCCCAGTGCTGCTTACCTTCCCATTGCAAAGCAGCTTTACTTTCACTATAACACAATCGCTGGGTAAATGCTATTGGCTGTTGTGAGTCACAGATCATCTCCACTGCACATGCTCCACACTCCATTTGTGCCTACGTTTTGGGAGGGGGTGGATACATAGGAGACATGTTGTATACCACGACTACCATATAATGGCCCAGCATGGACATTCCATTCCTCATGAACATAGATTCAATCTCTAAGACTATAACAATGCTGTAACCTGCCAATGTTCCCATGATATTTTAAATCTGGATTAGGGTTTATGATCAACATTTTGATTCAGGTGGTTGTTGCAACTTTGCAAAAAGATTACAGGAATATCAGAAGGTATGAAAGTGATGTTTGGTCAGCATAAGGCAGACATGTTGTTATGAAAAATGTTCCAACACATGATTACATAAGTAGACTTAAAGTGCAAATAAAAGTTGCTTGTGATTTAAGTAATTTGAGAAATATATCATGTAATAATACTGACCTTCTTTAGATTAGTCTTCACTGGCTTGGCTTTATTTTTTGCTTTTACACTTTTACTGTTTGCCACGTGAAAAACATTTTTCTGCTTCTGCCCTTTTCCTTTGCTTTTTGCCATTCCTTATGGTAAAATCTTTGTCGAAAACCCTTTTACTGTTGGATCCAGTGGACTCTAAGAATGAAAAATCAATGGAGTGGTCTAAATCATTATACAGCAGAGCATGTGACAGCCAGGACAGACAAACTAACTCCACCCAGAAAAACAACTTTTCATAAATGGATTCTATATACAGTAGATGATAGGATCACTATCTCTCAATTCAGTTTACTGAGATATGCCGGTGTTTACTTAAACCATCCTGCAGCTCTGTCTCCCCGATAGAAAAACTCCTGACCAAGCTCCATTCAGATATACAAATGTCGGCATGTGCAGAACACCAGAAAGAAGGGTGAGCAAGCACCAGTGGAGACTGAGATCTCAGCTTGTAAATTAAATTGCTAGATAGCAGCTAGTAATCCCATCTCCCCCTGAATTATAAAATCCATTTTTGAAAGGTTGTTTTTCTGGGTAAAGTTACCCGTTAAGATCCAAAGAAACTAGACACGTCATCCTAGGCTTGATTGAAAGGTATGAGAGCGCTCTTTTATAGACCACAGTTTCTCTTTAAATACACCTTACTAGTGGTTTGTGGTAGTATATTGTGTGTATATAAATGGCACAGTCAAATTCTTAACTTTTTCTTTGCATTTTTTGAAAGGATAAGGATCACATAGAATGTCTTAAGTTGTGTTATGAGAAAACAAATCATTTTCTTAAATAGCACTATAACCATGATTTGTATTGTATTATTATAATTCTGTTTTGGTACTTTTCGCAATTTTTTAAAAATTTCTATACAACTTAGATCTCTAGATATGAATAAGGGGTAAAGCCCTGTTTTACGGTGATATAACATTATTATAGTGAGACACAGAGATAGGTCCATATCTAGTATCATAAGGTGGCCATGCATGTACCAATCACAATCAGACGGTAATCAATACCATATGATCGCGATTGGTACATATATATGCTTCTTAAGAAACATCAATATAATGAATTTTGTAAGACTTGTATTTACCTCAATGCAGGCTGTATTTGATTTAAATCACTAGTCAGTAAGGATTTAAATCATAGTTTTCTGCATAAAAACTAATTCTTGTTGGGATAACTTTAATATGCAAGCAGATGAAGATTTTTAGATTAATAACAATTTAAATAATTTACTCAACTGAAACAGTAACATTGCAGCATATGTTATTTGCTTAAACAAACATCCAGATCTATTCCACTCCAAACAATCAGAAAAATATTGTTTCTATTCTATTCACTGAACTTCTTGAAACTTAGCACTGAAGGGGTTGATTCTGTATTCATAGGTTTGTAGAACAATAGGATCTTAGCATTGCGCCAATCACAGGAGCGGGTGCCGGTCGAACCCCTCCTGGCTTGACTTCCATTCTCGGAAAAGGCACGGAAGTTAAGCAGAAGGCAGTGAGGAACGAAGGCAGGTAAGTACATTTGGGGACATCTTTGGCAGCTGTTGTGAGGTCGAGACTTACAGCCTTTTTCTGCCACATACCTACATTTTGTTTGGGGGGGTGGACATACTCTTTAAGGTCTTTTTCTAAACACTTGCATGCGAGGCATGTGATCTCTGCTGAGTCAAATTCAGTTTTGAGAACTGCAAAAAGTAAACCAAGCATCTGTGATAATATCTTGTAGGCAGAGAAACTGCCTAACAATCTTAGAAAAACCTCTGGAAGAGCATGACATTGTGAATGGATTAATGGAATTTATTTACCAAAAAAATTTAAACATATCCAGCCTTATTCTACATAATTGAAAAACTAATTTTCTTTTATTTCATGATGGAATAACCTTTGGATGGCAATATATTTTCCTCAAAAAACATTTGATTTAAAAAAAATCCGATTTAAATCAAAAAAAAAAAAAAAATTCAGATTTTTTAAAAAATCATTGATTTTTGTCCACCCTGCCTCAATGTTATTATTATGGATTTATATAGCGCCAACATCTTCTGAGGCGCTTTACAACTACATAGTCATACATTACATACAGGATAATACATATTATACAAAGTAATACATATTACATACACAGGTAATACATAATATAAGTAAACAGAGTGATTAGTTACTTACAGAAATACCGTGATACAATAGGAGAGAGGACCCTGCCCAAAGGTTTGAAGGTATTAAGGGGCGGCGAATGGCGGACAGATGGAGGGAGTTCCAGAGCAGAGGGGCAGCACAAGCAAAGTCCTGAATACGGACATGGGAAGAGGTGACGAGGGTGGACGAGAGGAGGATATCATTTGCGGAGTGGAGGATGCGCCTGGGATGGTGTCGGTTGATCAGCTCTGAGATAATGAAGGGACTGTGTTGGATAGTGCTTTATAGGATAGGGTAAGCAACTTGAACTGGATCCTTTGATGGCCAACCAGTGGAGGGACTGACAGAGAGGAGAGGCATTAGAGGAGTGAGAAGAATGAATTAATTTATCTATTCATTTTAAGGAGCCTTTATTTCCCAATGTCAGGTAGTAACAATCATTAAGCACCAGCTTTTCAGAACTGTGTTGCTCATTGTGAGTTAAAGGCAGCATGGATATAAGCTGGTGTTGCTATGACTACAGACCAGGAGCATCTCAGACACTAGCTGATAGTGTGTAATAGCGCGAGAGGGTATGTAGATCACATCCCCATGACGTTCCACATACGGAAGTAATGAGGCCAATATAGAATGCGGACTAAAGAAAGAATGAGGAGAAATTTTGAGACACAGTCAAATGTGGAGGGAGAGAGTGCGTCATTGTATAGGAAGTAAGTAAAGGGTTTTATTTTATACAGGTCTTGTACGAATTTTCTTTATTTTATTGTCACATCCCCCCACTTGTATCTGTATGTTGTCCCACCCACTTAGATTGTAAGCTCTTTGGGGCAGGGATCTCATTCCTAATGTGTCAAGGCATGCTGCACGTATACCAGTTTATCCATACATTGAGGGATCTGTGACAGGGAATAAAGGGAAGTTAGGTCATTGTTATTGTGTCCTGACGACAGCCCTGAAAAAATACTAGAGGATATTCAGTATACAATAAAGAATATATAGTATAATAAAGGATATATATATATATATATATATATATTTTATAGTATATAATTAAGTATATATAATAATTAGGGTTTCAGGATTTTGAAAGGCAAAATAGAGGACATCAACAGTAAAAAAAACATTTTTGATCAGTTAGGAAAACTGGTTTAGAGTATGAGTGTTAAGCTAGGTACACACTATACAATCCTTCCTCCTGACCAACTATCGTTCGCGGCAAAAGCAGCCGCGTCCGACAATTACCGTGACCGGACCATAGAGGACCACACGATCAGTTGTGATTTTCCGACCTGTCCGATAGGTCGTGGGCGCAAAAAGCCGCCATACAATAATTCGGCCATACAATGTCAGTCGGGACAAATTATTGTATCGTGTGTACATAGCTTTAGAAGAACACCTCTTTAGGCCGACTATCGACTGCTATATGGGCGCTCAGTAGGGCTGAATGGCACAGTTGATGCCACTCGGTGGATCGACGCCTGAATGAAACCTGCATTCACCGAGTAATAGATGGACGAAACAAACTTTGAAGTTCATCCAACACGTTAAATCCACGTTTGCACGTGTGTACAGAGCTTAAGCTTCCATCTATGATCAGCTAAAGACCAGGCCACACATACTAACAACCTATTTTCTCTATACTGAGTAGATAAACTGTATGTACCTAGCTAGTTTCTAGCCACTTTTAATTTTATTAAATACATACTTCAATGGTGCCATTTTCTTTTTAAAGACAACCAAATCCCCTAATATTCCCGACTCACGTGAGTCGATCTCCTTAAATTTAGTGATGAGGGTAACAGATCGTGAGGGTGGGGAAAAAAAAGTTCAGTCTTGTCCATGTTGAGTTTGAGGAAGCGAGAGGACATAAAGGCAGAGTTGGCATTAAGGCAGTTGGGGACCTGGGATGTCAGTGTAGGGAGATCAGGGGCAGAGATGTAAATGTAGGTATCATCCACATACAGATGACACTGGAATCCATATGAACTAATGAGTTGTCCAAGGCCATAGGTGTAGATGGAGAAAAGAAGAGGACAGAGTACTGAGCCTTCGGGACCCCCACAGGGAGGGGGCGAGGGGTGGAGTTAATTTCAGAGTGGAAAACACTAAAGGTCCTACCAGAGAGATAGAAGGATAGCCAAGAAAGTGCAGTATCCTGGATACCCAAGGATGCCAGGATCTGAAGAAGTAGAGGGTGGTCGACAGTATCAGAGGAGAGATCAAGAAGAATGAGCAAAGAGTAGTGACCTTTAGATTTAGTGACTATGGTCACTTTAGTGAGGGCAGTTTCCTTGGAGTGGTTAGGGCGGAAGCCTGACCGGAGGTGGTTAAAGAGAGAGTTAGCAGACAGGTGACTGACCAGATCTGCATAGACATGTCTTTCCAGTAGTTTGGAAGCAAATGGGAGAAGGGAGACAGGTCGGTAGCTGGTAAGAGTGGCCGGGTCGAGGGAGGGTTTTTTAAGTATAGGGGAGACCACAGCATGTTTAAATGAGGGGAAAATACCAGTGGCTAGGGACAAGTTAAAGAGAGAGATTAGGGCTGGTATGAAGGAAGAGGAGGGAGGGGGAATAAGATGAGAGGGAATGGGGTCAAGGGGGCCGGCGGTGAGACGTGTCCTGGATAGGAGAGATAAGAGTCCCTGTTCTGTAATTGTGGTGAAGCTCATTAGGGTGCAATTAAAGGGATTAACCAATGAACGGAGATTAGCCGGTGCAGTGGTAGGAGTTGGAAGCTGTATGGAGGAGGTAGGGTGCATAGGAAAACCATTTCGGATATTTCTGTGAAATATTTCATCAGCCGATAAACAGGGCGTAGGCTGAAGCAAACAGAGCAGGGAGTTGCTCTTCAGGATGTTTCAGGTTATGGGACAGTGTGGATATGAGTGAAGAGTGCAGTCTTCTCGGTCTTGGTCTCTAGTGGTATTGCTGGCTGTGTAACTGTTAGGCTGCATAAATGATAACACACGAATGATAACACACTACCATATTGTGTCACATGGCCATCCTGCTGTAGACTGTCATTGTGTTATTTACAGCCCTAGCCCAGCCCACCTAGTGCTCACATTCCTCCTCCCCCATCTAAACACACCCGCCCTCTTCCTTGTACGGTGCCCTGTGTCTGTGCGGGAGCCGACTGTGAATGAAATTATAAGTGACACGATACAAGCGGAGACTGTGGATGTTCTGGAACATTAAACCCTGTCAATCCAAGTAGCATTACAGTCTGCAGGGGTAATGGCCACGTGACAATATGGCAGCGTGTCTACAATAATACACACAGTCCAATAGCCAGACCCTGCTCTGTAGTTAATTGGGTTGCTGGGCATGGAACTTACCAGACTAGCAGCCCGGGTACAGGTCGGAGCTACAGCGGAGAGAGAGACAATAAATAACCCTTGCCTCACCTCACTCCGGTAATAGACTGGAAGTTACACACACAGGAACTGCTCGTCCTCTGAGAATTCTAGCCCTGCCCTCCTACTGCTCACATAGCTCCTCCCCCAGGCCATCCAGCACCAGCAATGAATCTGAATAGGAGGTACGGGGTCTCTTCCAAGGGGCAGGGGGTTGATTCAATAAAAATGTTTAGAAAGTTGCACTGATGGTTGGGACTTGACAGTCTTTAGTGTTATGTGTGGGCACGTGCCTCCATCCCAACCGGGCCAGCCTGGGCATAATTCGAAGAATCAGAAAAAGAAAATAGACGAGGATACGATAATGCTCCTGTCCCTACTAAAAGGATGTTCCATCTATCGTCCTTATAACAGTACCGCGCTGTGCTCGTCATTATTTTATCTCAATAATCGGATAAGTAGATTCGATTCAGCTGCAAATTCTTGGAAAATATTGGCAGACAGGCTACAAAGCGCATACGTTTCCTGGTGCACTGCGATTGGGCAATGCTGAGCAATCGGTGCATGTGATTGCACAAAAAACTGCAGATCGCATACGCCCGATTAGCGGTTCACAGCGCAACACAGGGGAGCACAACTAGTGTGACTAGACCAATTGCCCAATATCAGTAGTGTGTGCTTTTTAACACACAATTGGATTGCGCATTAAAACAGAGAGAAGCAGAGGAGAGATCAAGAAGAATGAGCAAAGAGCAGTGTGACTTAGCCCTAAAGGTTATTGCGATCGTATCACCGACAGATACTTTACGAGACAGATGTCAATTATATGTAGATGTACCGTACATATTGTTCAATATTGTATTAGTTTGGCGATACATTACATTTACATTTAAAGGGCATGTCCACCCTTTTAAAAAAAATGATACGTGGTAGGGCACCTTCCCCCAGCCCCAACCGCATTATTATAATTTCCAGAAAGTCCCCCCCGATAGTTACTTACCTTACCTCTTTCCCCTGCCTCACAGTCCTGGCCCTCTGCTTGCACGGAACTGCAAGCAGGGGGCAGGACCGGCAGCTGCATCCCTGATTGGCTGAGAGACAGCCAATCACGGACGCGGCTGCCGGCAGTTCAGAACGCCGGGGGAAAGAGGTAAGGTAAGTAACTATCGGGGGAGTTTCTGGAAAATCTAATAATGCGGTGGGGGCTGGGGGAAGGAGCCCTATCATGTAGCAATGGGGATTGGAGCTAGAGGGAGGGAGACCAAAACAGGAGGGGGAGGGGGGGAGGGCTGAACTGCGCATGCTAAAATTCTCCCAGAGGAGAGACAGGAGGCAGAGTCCTATATGGACTCTGCTATCCTCCTGGTGGCTAGTTTCTTTAACTTTTGGGAGGGATTACAGGAGAACCATTTGGAGCTGGGATGTAAGGTAAGGATTTTTATTCACTACACAGTGGGGCCAGTAGTGGGGGGGATTATAGTTTTGGGGTGGACATGCCCTTTAATCAGAACTTCAGAAAATACCACAGTCAATTAAAGGGTCACTATACTCACTCAAACTACTTTACATTTTCTGAAACTACAATTTGAGAGAAGTAAAATGATGGTACTCACAGATTTATCTGTGTTTGCTTTGTCATTAAATTAATAATGTTTAGTGAAATATTCCAAATTGCCCCCACCCTCCCTTACTCACTGCCTTCTTGTAGTGTCTGCGACATTTATAATTTCTGCACAGCCTCACCATGGACACTGCTCTTACACATTTTCCCCTCCCCCTTTTTTCTTTTCGCTGCATAATCTCACAATTGTTGCAGAAAGTGTGCTGGCAGATAGACAAAGATACTAGTAAGATGTCAGGCGAGGGGCACATATTATAATTTCTGCCTCTGGAGTGCCAGGTCTTGCAGTGCATTAACAAGATACCAGACAATATTAGTGGTCAGTTAATTTTTTACCAACCACGGCAATTAAATATTAGTATTTAATAACGTAAATAATAATAACGTAAAATACTGATCACTAGTTTACAATAATTACATTATTTTTCCTGCTGTGGTGCTAAATACCAACACTCCTGGTAAAGGCCTGTGGTATCGGTAATGACTTTTACCAAAGGTTTATAAGTATGCCTACTGTACATGTACTGAAAATATGGTTATCATCTTATTTTAGTAACTAGACAATAAGCCTGTTATATCAATGGGTGCTGGAGGCCCAGGGTGCCCCCCTCAGTCTCAGAGTCCCCCGGTGGCAGAGTCCCCCCCCAGTCAGTTGCAGAGTCCCCCTCTCTGTGGCAGGGCCCTCTGTGTGAGAGCCCCCCCCCCCCTTGTCCCAAATTCCCCCCCTCTATACCAAAGGAATTTACCTGATCTGCTTCTGTCTCCACGCCTCCATGTGTGTTTCTTACCTTTCTCCCTCTAGTGGTGAATCAATTGAAATTGCAGGGACTACCTCACTTTCTCCCTCTAGTGGTGAGTCCTTAGGAACTGCAGTGACACACATGCACGGCAGCACAGTCAGCAGTTAGGCTTTTATTATATAGGAGATAAGTATTACCCTGTAACGCTGCAATTATCAGATTTCTTTTATTACATTTGTCTCCAAAATTTGTCTCCATTGTTGGACTATACTATATCCACAGAAATCAGATTTGATTTGCAGGCAAGGGCAAACTATTATTACCCCCCAAAAAAAGTGTGTGTGTGGGTGTTTATACACTAGGGAAAGTATGCCTGCTAGTGCACAGTGGAAATGATTGTGTGTGAGTGTTTGGATACAGTGTGTTTCTGTATTACTGAACTGGACTGAACATTCTATTTTTGTGGCACAACACCATGGGGGAGATTTACCTAAAGCTGGGTAAATCTCCCATACACCATTCAGTATCACAGGCATTAAAAACTCTAGCAAACATTGGTGCACACACAATGTTGCGCAAGCAAGGGGTTAAACAGATTTACAGAAGAGGAGGTGCCCTTGCATTGTGTGCATAACATATGCGCATACAGTGGAAGCTCTGTCGGGACCTGTAAGGGGAACAGCAGAGGAGCGCGTTGGAGCATAAATACGGTAATTTCCCTGCCTGCTCCAAATCATTTAATTGATGGACGGGAGATAAAACATAGCTCCTTAACCTCTCTTTCGTCAATTAAACTGAAAAAAACGAAATCTAATTTACAAGTGGAGATACACTTTAATTACAAAAAATTGTGTGTGTGTGTGGGGGGGTGGGGGTGGTTAGGTGTTTATTAAAATAATTAAAGGAAAACTAAACCCAAATTTTTACACTCTATAATCTGAACATATCCCCTCTAAAAACACCAATAAACTGTAAAATAGCACTACAGTAAATAGCATTAATTTTACCACTTGAAGAACTGGATGAAATAACTGTGTGTATGTACAGTGACTGGCCTCACCCTTGATCTCAGTCACATCATCCCTTGCCTATTCTGTCCTGTAAAACGATTGGCTAAAGACTACTAGTGGGTGTGACCAACTGTAAAAAGTTCCTGCAGTATCTTAGTACTGAGCATGTGTAAAGAACATAATGGTCAGTGACCACATCAGTGACCTCCATTAATAGTATCTTTATTCATGTTGGCAGTGATGGGGTAGGATGGCCAATATCAGACAGTGTGTCAGCTTCCTAGCCAGTAGTTATTCAATTTGTTCCCAAAAGCATACACCATCTCTATATAGCTTTAATATTGCTGAGTTTTGGTATTGGTGATATCTCTTAAATGTTGTGTTCTTCAAATGGCAGTTATACAGACCTATCCTGCTCCTCTTCTCTTCTTTAAAAGTACACAAGGTAAGGACCTAAACTTATAGTTACTCACTCCTGGGTACAGTCTGGATCAGCTTTTATACATACCTCAATTTTCCATCACCTGTCTGATCCAGTTCCGCCTCCAGGAAGCACAACCTATTGGTTCAGGTCTTTAAATGGCATCTATAGTTCATGTACTCTGTGCTGCCTTTCTCCTACCTCTGTCAGTGACTTTGTTTTTCCATGGTGTCAGATCTCTCTACAGCACTCCCCCCTTCCCCCTACCCTCTGTTAACGACAAGCTTATCATGTGCAGTAGGTGTTAAAAGATCAACATCCTGAAAAACACACCCATGCACAGTGGCCAATAGAAAGCAAGCTGTCCTGGAGATCTCTCCGTGCCCTGATAAAATACAATCTCTCTCTTTGTGACCCATCATCAATCAGTGAAAGCTATCAAGAAGGGGGGTCAAGTGCAGCCTTATCTCTGCAGTCAAAGCTACCTCTCTCCCCCTGCTAATGCTCTTATCTCTATTTTTATTACAGAGCAAGAAGGAGGGAGGGACTTGAGCAGGGAAGAGGGCCACGTCACAGGGATTTGATTGACAGTACAAGTAGGAGTAGAGGAATGCAATTACGTCTTCTTCTAATTTGTGTATCTCAGGACAGAGAGGGAAACTTAAGAAAATACAGACACTGTGGGTTGGGGGTTAATTTTCCCACTATAGATGCCCTTTAATGGGGAAGAGGTGTGGGCTGGGGAAGTTGTCCTTTAAAGTTGAAAATATACCATCCATGTGCTGATTGGATGCTTTTTTAAATTCGAAAGTGTCTATATCACTTTAATTCAGCTGGAATGATATTTTTGGTGCCTTCTTAACTTGGAGGTCCTGACAGCATTTATTCAGATAAACAGTTTATTTTATTTTGTTTCCTAACAGCTGCAGTTATATTGAGGATTTAACCTCCAGGGAGATTGAACTAATTGGTTCCTTTAGATTCTCCATAAAGCATTAACAAAAAGTCCAGTGGGACATATTCAGTCAATGTTTTGTTGCCAGGGCCCACGGAAAACAGACAGCTTATTAGGTAGTGAACAAGGAAGACCGGCATGGGATTTTCTTTTCCGTAATTTTTGAAAACAGATCACCTTTCTCCTTGCCCTGGTATTGTAAAGAGCATTGGTTTATGTTTTGTTTTTATATGTTGTAGTATAGTACCTTTACATATTACATAAGTTACTGCAGAGTAGAGATGTCCGAACTTCGCAAAATCCGGTCCGCTCGAGGATCCGCAAATTTTCGAAAAAATTCGAAAATCCACGAATGGACCCGTTAAAATGAAAAATATTCTTGAAATTACGAGATTTCTCGCATTTTCGAAATTACGAGTTTTCGCGTATTTTCGGAAATTTTTGAAAATGCGAGAAATCTCCTAATTTCGAAAATTTTCGAAAACGTATTTTTCAAAAATACGAGCAATCCTCGTAATTTCGAAAATTTTCGAAAATACGTATTGGCGAAAATAAGAGACATCCTCGTATTTTCGAAAATTTTCAAAATTACGTGTTTTAATGTTTTCTCGAAAATACGAGATATCTCGTAATTTCGAAAATTTTCGAAAATACGAGAAATCCGCGGTTCGGAAGGCGGAAAATCCAGAAAAATCTGTTCGCGAACGGGATAAATCCGCGGCGGATCCGGGTTTGGATCCGCGAACCGGCCATTCCTACTGCAGAGTATTCCAATGGTGTGTGTGGGTCGCCTGTAATGTTCATGAAAAGCCATGTTGCAGATTCCGTAAGGATTGTGTGGATAAAGTGGTTTCTATTAAACGGGCATGGGTTCATTTTGTACATATTTATGTAGAATACCACCATGTAAAAGGATTCTCTCTCAAACAGATGTGTTAATAGTTTATTTTTTTATCAGTTAACAAGTGATTGAACAGAAATTCAAATCAAATCAAATCTGGGGAACCCACCATTTTCCTTCTAAACAGCATCAATTCTTCAATGTATAAGTGTAGGTCTTCTGGGCATGTAGGCTGTCTGAAATTCTTCTGTCTATTCATGTAATCCCAAACACACTTGGTAATGTTGAGTCCCGTGTGTGTGGCCATTCCATCAGTTCCAGGACTTGTTCTTTACACTTTAATGACATTGGCTGTATGAGGTTTCTGTCCTGCCACAGAATAAATTTGGGGCCAATTAGATGCCTCACTGATGGTACTGCATGGTGGATAAATATCTGCTTGTATTTCTTAGCATTGAGCTCCAAACTTGCAAAGAATCTCCACTAAGTTTTACTGTTGCCTGCAGCCATTGCACTAGTTCTCCCAAGCCTTTTGGTGAACAATCTGCCTTCTGATATAGCAAATATCTCACATTTTGACTCCTCAGTCCACAGCAACTGCTGCCATATTTCTGCTCCACATCTCTTACAGTTGAGTTTCTTGGCCTTCTCTCCCCATCAGGTATGGCTTTTTCCACAAAGACCTTTTCTGACCAGACTTCCCATGTGTTTCTGCCAGTTCTAAGCCAATGACTCCTGCTGGACATCCTCTGATTTCAAAGTTAGGTAAGGTTGGCCAGACACATGCAAACACCATTGCATTTTGTAGCATAGCTTCCATTGGAACCCTTAAAGGGTATCTCTACCCCATAAATCAAAATTTTCCATAGTTTTGGGCACCCCAACCACCAATTTACAGCAAAAAATCCCCAGAAAGATACTTACAGACCTTCTCTCATCCAGTGCTCTGTTCCAGGCTCTCTGCAAGCCGGAAGAGAAAGAGGCAGAAACTGGAAGCCGTGTCTGTGATTTGATAGCCGGCAGTGCAAAGTTCTGTAAGTATCTTTCTGGAGGTTTTTTGTAGAAGTAAGTTGGCAGTTAGGGGTCAGCTGGGGTGCCCTACACTACGGAAAATGTCTTTAAATGGTAGGGCACCAAACAGCCAGAAGGGATCCAGAGGGATGGAGGGGGGGCAGAAAGGTCTCCCCTGCACGGGCCAGAAACTTCTCAGAGGACAAGCAAGCATCAGGGACTGGATGACTCACTGACACCTCCTGCTCTGAACTTTGAATATAGACACTGTAGGAGAACCATTTGGAGCAATATCCAGTGAGGCCAGTAATGGGTTAAATTTAAATTTTTGGGGGTGGACATGCCCTTTATAGGGCAACTGTAGTCCCTGAACTATTTAGAATAAATTAAAAGCCTGTAGTCTTTCCTTGAACCAGATCTCTTGGTGCTTGAATGATAACGCCTTAAGCTATGTACACACACTATCCAACGTTTTGGAGGCTTTATCACTAATGAGTGTAGCATTGTTCCCAAAAGTTTGGGTCGGCCTTGCAGTCATTCATGAAAGACCGAAGATTTCCCTCGGCCACTGTAGTCTTCCTATAGGGGAGTCAGCCGACTCAACCCTGAGCATTCTCCCTCTGCTGTGCATAGGGAGAGCTCTCAGGACTGTGTGTGCACTGATCTTTGAAACATCTGTAATGTGTGTACCCAGCTTTATTATCTTAAAGGGCATTTTAAAAACTTACTTTTGATATAATGTTCTTTAGGGTTGCCCACCCCCAACCACTATAATAACACTAAAAAAAAACCTTTCAGATATCTACTTACAGCCCCTTCGCTCCCTAGAGTCTCTTGGGATGGGATCCGGAGGGGGGGGGGGGGGCTTCCCTGCGCATGTCAGCAAGTTTTATCTAGAGATGTGATCTAGAGCTCATTTTAAAGGTATAGCAGAGTGTTTTGATTTAACCTTTAGTTGTTTGGAGGCCACAGTCCCCATTTAAGGACTAAGTTTCCTTGGCAGACCATTTTGTCTAATGTCCTCAATATTGCCCATTTTGTTGTTCTTCTTAAAACAGCTAAAACAGCACACCTTAAAACCTTTAGTCTGCTTTGAAAATTTTGCTGAAAAAGAAAGAGACCTTGGTGATATAATTTAACTACTTTGAATCTTGTTGCTGTCCTCAGCTTTGTCATAACCTCGGTCCTACAAAATCCCTGACTTTTTCCTATGATGTATACCTTATATATATATTGTTATTTTATATGCCATTACTTTAAAGGAAAAGTTCACTCAGAAAATTAAAGAACGGGAGGTAAAGGAGCCAGGAATAAAGGTGAGACATAGCTCCTTAACCTCCCGGGCTTCAGTCAATACATTAAAGGGATAGTTCACTTTCTGAGTGAACTACACGGCTGATAATTGGCCCATGTATGGGTCCTTTATCGTCCGAAATGGACATTCGTTCGGAGATCCGCCAAGTCGGTAGTTTGCCGATCCCTGACCGAACGTCCATTTTGGCCGATAAAGGGCCCATACACAGGCCGATTATCATTCGTTCGGGACCCGCGATCGCACTTATGTACCATCCGACGGTATCAGGGCTTTACCCCTAATTTGCAGCTTGACCTAGGTACAGAATATAGGAGAAGGATAACCATTTTACTCCATATTAAAGGGACACTAAACCGATGGTTTTAAAGGGACACTTAACTGAAAAAAATGACTTGCCTTTAACCATTTCTATATTTTTACTGCTGTCAGGAACTTGATCCCTTTTTGCTTTCAGTGCTCCCTGTCACTAGATTTCCTCATGTCCTGTTCAGCTCACTCCTAGTTAGTATGCATGTCTCCTCTCTATGTATACACCCCCTCTGAAAACTGAGGCACAGCTAGAGTGCGGAGCATGAGCAGTGAAGATGATATGATCCTCACTACAGCCAATAGCATTCACCCAGTGATTTTGTGTTATAGTGAAAGTAAAACTGCTTTGCTATGGAATGGTAAGCAAAACTGGGAGCTGTAATCAATGCTTGGATCAAGTAACATTTTCTTTTAGCTGTATGAGTTTGGAGGTGTGTGTGTGGGGGACGACGACGACTTTATAATTGATTTCTTTAGGTACAGTGCTACATTGGGACTCAAATAACACAGACAGCAGCTAACTGCATAATTGGGTTTATCTGCACAGAAGGAGCACAGAGCAGCAGATAATACGTATTCCTTTTCCTGATCTTAATTCTGAACCAATTAGCCATGCAGTGACAGAGAAATAAGCTTTACTTTTATAGAATGGATAGTTTCCACATGTAGTGTGCCAGGGGGAGGGGCTGGGTGATTGACAGTTTTTTACTGACTAACTGTGCCCTTCCCTCTTTAAAAAGTAAAATCCCTAGAGCAAAAAAACAAGGAATAGGAAGGTCAGAGAAGAAAATTGAAAAGCAGATTTAAGATTGGTGGTAATTAATCCTAATTACTGTGTGATTAGTTAAAAAATGGTTTGCCCCAGTTTACATGTCCTTTAAGTAAATTTCAGGGGGATCTATAATTCACAAGGAGTTAGCTGAGCTTATTCTCCTTTGTGCAACAGAAATAGATCATTAAAGCTGTACCACTTTATCTGCGAGGGTGGTTCTGATGGACGGACAGGGTCAGCGTTCCTCCATATTCTGTTAAAGCACATCTCTAGGAAAAGATGGAAGGAACATAAGGGGGTGTTATGGGGTTAATAAATTTGAACATAATATTATGGTCTGTATGTCCTTCCCGTGCTTGCGTGGGTTTCCTCCTGGCAGTCCTCCCCCCCCCCCTCAATCATAAAGACATACTGATAGGTTGTATGTGTCAAATAAATGTGCTTAGATTGTAAGCTGTTTGGGGCAGGGCCTGATGTGAATGTATACATGTAAAGCGCTATGGAAGATGAGGGCACTATATAAATCCACAATAATAATAATAATGTGGATGAGATATAGCCCTGCTAACAATTCAAGGGTCCTTTGTGTTCCCTTGCCCCTTACAAGTTGTCTTAGCTAAAACGCTGCATGAGAGGTGTTTCCTTTAATTAATGCAGAGGGGAGGGAACTCTATGGGCAATTAGTAGATGCAACCAATAAGAAAACAGTAGGGATGAAGCATAATGAGGAGAACCAGTAAGCCTGAGTGTGTGGGAGGGGGCAGACATTCACCTACTGTATTATGGGGCCTTAATTCTGATGGTGACACAAAAGGAAAAACCACATACTGGGTCTTCGTAGGCCTCATGTTGCAGCCCAATAACTCAGCCTTTGAGTTCAGGCTTGGGCACGTCTCATACCCACTAACCCACTGAATCCCATAGACTGTGAAGAAGTCAGAACTTTTTCTTTATATCCTATTTTTCTATCTGTTATTTTGAGCCATTCCCAATGGATTTACTTCTAAATCTTCTCAACACATCTGTTTAATGAAGACGACACACATCACATCACAGGTGTCCACCAAGAAACATTATGGGGTAGATACAAAACTTGGCACAAAGCTCCTATATAATAGCACCAAAGATAACATTTCATGCACCATGTTGTTTCCAAATATATTTAGAAATGGCACAGGCCCCACAAAACCAGTAAAAATGTTTCCACTAACCCACTGGTTACCTCACTTTATTGGCTGGTGTAGATTTATTTTTATGTGTAGCACAACTAGACAATGTCACCTTCCCTTAAGATTATATATATATATAATTATATGGTTTCTTGGTAAGAATCATCAGAAGGTACATTCTGTCCTCAATAAGGTTTTTCTGAATAGGACACAGTATCCATGGATGTATATTCCTAGGCAACAGGATACAAGGCTGTAGGAATTAGCTGGATAATTAACATTCATCCTAATAGCATAATCTTGCTTTCAAAGAAATATAGGTTTAATTTACACATTATATTACATTTATACATATATATAACTAGGGGTTAAATACAATGTAAATGAGCAAAGCAACACGTATTTCTGAACAACTGGTACTGGATGTAGAGTTTACCAATACCAATGGACTGAGCCATATAAATGGGGTGAAAGTCATATACACCTCATGTACTTCCTTGGATAGCTTGTCAGTGTTATTAACAGAGATGCGGATAACATTATAAGGGTGGTTAAAGAAAATAAGTGTACATTTTTAAAATACTTTTATTTAAATGTATTGTGTATATTTGATGGTTACCATTGTGGGTTTGTTTTTGTTTTTTTACACATTTAGTATTCTTTTTTGGAACTAGAAATGCTAAATGACTACAAGTCATCATTTAAATAACCAATAAAAAGTGAAAAAGTAAACGTATTCCCTAGTGTTGTATGTATTTGCTATTTTCCCAGCTGAATTGGTGGTATTGTGTTTCTTCCTGTGCCTACCTATTAAGTATGCTCCTCTATTACCTACCTGTTCCACCCATCTAGTTTAAATAGATATTAGATATCGTGAAACCAGTCTGACTTATTTTGTATATGTTACAGGATCTGTGATACTGGTTACAGTACATACCTATGAAGTTCTGTGTGCACTGTAAGAAGCAAGTAGGATTCAAGTAGGATTCTGGATGATCCCCTGCGCTGTGAGATTAAGGTAACATTGGAATATGTTTGTTATTAAAAAGGATGGATCAATTAATACAACTGGAGGTAGCGGTAATTTTTAGCAAAGAAATATTTTCTATCCTCAGTCTCCTCCTATGCTCATGTCAGGGAATGGGGCAAGATACACATTGTGTATTTAAATATACCAAGATCTATGATCTGTTCCTTGTATCTATCCCCCTTTTTGTATCACACTTCATGTGTTATCATGTGACTAGGCTCTCTTGTTTTACCATAAATAAAATAAATATTTCTATATTACTGATTGAGCACAATGGACATGCCTTGTATTGTTGTTTATACATAATTATTAATTAAGTATGTGTAGGAAGAACACTTCCGTTGTAGGTGACTTGTTGAAAGGAAGTGACATCATTATGAAGATGTTTGGAGTGGGAATAAGCAGGGTTATTGATACAGTAGGTGTTGTGGTTGGATGGAAGATATTAGAGAAGTAAGAGTTATGGTGAAAGGGAGAGTAAAATGCCATGACAGGGAACAGTCAACTGAGTCGCTCCTGAATCTCTTTCACCTACCCCAGACCTTCCCCTTCCCTTACTCTCCTTTTGTTCCTCCCAATAAAGAGACCGCACACCAGAAGTCGGATTGAAAAAGGCCACAGCATCCTTTTACTTAATTAACATATTCAAATAGGCAACAATATTTCCATTGTTATAAAACTCTTCTCCATTACTCATTCTGCCCTCTCCACGGACGCCTACGAGCAACCCTTTGCATACTGGCGACTACCCCTGAATAAAACTATGGCCATTTCAATTCCTTGTTCCAATGCTAACAGAAAGAGATATAGTCCTACCATTGAAAGATGTACCCCATCTGAATGGTAAAACCCAGGCAAGCTCTTCTCTAAATTGACATGGCGGACCACTACCCCACCTGTCTTACGAATGTAAATAGCTAGAAGCTTGTTGACTTTTCTCCAACTTTTATCTAAAAAGGCTACATCCCGTGCATGATGCCAGGCAAGCGTGGTATAATCTCCGACCACACAAGAATGATGTCAGGAAAAAGCAAGCGAATACGGTACACATCTTGCGTCATCTGCTTGACAAATACCCGTTGAGGGAGAAAATCCAAATCATTCCCACCAGCATGAAGCACCAAAATATCAGTACTAAAGGCCACCCCTTTGCCCACTCCAAGACTCGTCAAACAAACCGGCGCAGGAAAACCTGCTTTTTCTGCGTCGGTTTGGAAAGCCCAGCTGCAAACCTCAACGTTTAACTGCAGCTCTTCACTGGGCCAAGAATCTATATGAGTGGCCCAGCGACCAAACAACCAGTCTGTGAGCTGTGAAGAAAACAATGGGACACTAAATAGCAACTAGAAAGGGAAATTTTAAGTATAAACTTTGAATTTGGCTAGAAAGACTGCATTTTGGAAGGGAATTTGTGTGTTTGTGCTGCAGATTTTAAAACTCAATAATGTCAATGAAGAGGACATTGTTGTTTTTTACTTACCCTTTAAATATGTCACATGCATTAAAGGTAGGTCAGTTGGTGTGTGTGTATTCATATCAGGTTGGGGGATAAAATACTAACTTTTTTGATGATTGGTCAAAATTAGTTTTTTTTACTTTAGTTACCCTTTACGTATGGCTGCCATAGTAATGGATAAGTAGATCAGTAGGTGTGTGTACCCGTGTCGGGTTAAGAGTTTTAAAAAAAAAAAATTTTTTTTTGATGATTGGTCAAAATTAGCTTTTTTGACTTTAGTTACCCTTTAAGTATGGCTGCAACAGTAATGGAGGGGTAGGTCAGTAGCTGTGTATACTTGTATCACGTTGGGGGTTAAAAAAACAAAGTTATTTGATTATTGATCAAAATTTGCTTTTTTGACTTTAGTATGGCTTCCACAGTAATGGATAAGTAGATCAGTAGGTGTGTGTACCTGGGTCTGGTTGAGAGGTATGTCTTTTTTGTGTTTACAACCATAAAACTATCTTTTATTGAGGATAAATCTAAATTTGTTTTTTTTACTTTAGTTACCCTTTAAATATGGCTGCCACTGTAATGGATAAGTAGATCAGTAGGTGTGTGTACCTGGGTCTGGTTGAGGGGGTATGTCTTTTTTGTGTTTACAACCATAAAACTATCTTTTATTGAGGATAAATATAAATTTGTTTTTTTTTTACTTTAGTTACCCTTTAAATATGGCTGCCACAATAATGGATAAGTAGATTAGTAGGTGTGTGTATCTGGGTCTGGTTGAGGGGGTATGTCTTTTTTGTGTTTATAACCATAAAACTATCTTTTATTGAGGATAAATCTAAATTAGTTTTTTTGACTTTAGTTACCCTTTAAATATGGCTTCCATGGGAATGGAAAGGTAGGTCAGTAGATGGGTGTACCCGGGTCTGTGTGGGGGGTTGGGGGTATCACCATTTGTATTTATGACCATGAAAAAAACTGTTTTGAAATATCCACATTTGAGGATTGTTACCATTATAGTCTATGGGAAAAAATGTCCGGAAATTCACCGATAATTCTGTAACGCTTTCGCGGATGCCTTAGCTAGAAGATAGCACACTTCTCCTATATGCCCCGCACATCTGTACCGAATTTCATGTCTCTAGCTCAAAAACTGTGGGAGGAGATACAGTCCAAAAAAGCGGAAGAATAAAACGGAAGAAAAAGAAGAAGAAAAAGAAGAAGAAATAGAAAGAACAGTAATTTGGCTTTTTCAAGCCAAATTAATCAAATAATAGCAAATTATTTTTTTTAATCTAACTTGTGGAGAACTATAACTATCCTCAACAGATTCCAGACCCCCGCCTTGACAAATAAGAAGGGAAGGCTGTACATAAGTAAGAAAACCTCATGACTCCCAGTGGCCTATTCTCCAAACCACCACCCCAGAAAGACAGAGGCGAGCTGCTTCTGTTACTACCACAATGAAAAAACGAATGAGTTCCAAACTCAATGGTTCGGAAATCCAACCTCCCCAAAGCCAAGAGATACCCCATCCTCATGGACCAGTAACACCGCTCCACCCTGAGGCCGTACTGTGAGATATCGAGTCAGGCACAGGCACAGTTTTGCAACCAGTATAACACAATCTGTGTCCCTTTTGCCAATACATCAGTCTTAGATCTCCGCAACCAGATGGATAAGCCGTTGTCCCCACTGGACACATCCGAGAGAAGCAAACCACCACCTTTTGCCTTGCTGGCACAAACAAGTTCCCCAATCTGAAAAGTACCAAAAAACACCAGGGAAAAACTAGCTTGGAAAAGGAGAGTCTCGAATGGGGTAGCACAGATAGAAACCAAAAAAACAACGAAGGCTTGTCAGGAGGGTGACGGACACTGGCTGCCTTGAATCCACTGTTGTATTGCCTCTTCGTAATCCGTTAAGGGCCTGCCGCACAAGGAAATCCTTAGGCAGATCGGAAGGGCCACAGAGCATGAACCAAAAGGCGATACCACTCAGTCTGCGAGAGATGCAAGAATAGAAACTGCCCTGTCCTATCATCCAAAGCATGTACCAAACCAGGCCTGCCCTCCTGTTGTCTACATCCTTAAAGCCACCAACTTCCTGCTCCCAATCCACCATTCTTACCAGGCTTGCGAATAGGCTTTCAACGTTGATGCAGCGACTGAAGATTTCACCAACCGAAACAGTCGGTTGTCCCAATGTTCCAGAGCCAGGCTGGGAAAGGCTGTCCCTCTGCGTCTGCCTGCGGAGCTGCTTGACGAAAACGCTCCCCTGAAACCATGAGAGAGCATCAGCAGTGACATTTCTTTTACTCTCAATGTGAAGTGCCCAGCAGTGGATATTCAAGTGTAGGTACCTGAGAACAATTGATCTCAGGAGCCTAAGAATGACCTTTTTGGCTTGAAGAAATGATGAAACAATCGCTCGCAAGTCCGCCAATTTTCGGACAGCAGACGACCCTCCCCAGCTATGAGTCCATTTCTAAACACAAAAAGGTCAAGCAAGTTGTTGGACCCTCAAACTTGTACTTGGCAATTGGAACACCAAACCAAAAACAAATCTGCTGGAGGGTGTCAAGTACTTGGAAGCAAAGGTCTGAATTCCCTGGACCAACACAAAGAAAATCGTCCAAGTAATGTATGTATGTATTTTATTTCTTATATATATTCCACAGCGCTTTACAATTATTTACTCAATTCACATCAGGCCCTGTCCCGAAGAGCTTACAATCTAATCACTTTAGTACACATACAACCTATCAGTATGTCTTTATGATTGTTGGGGAAACCGGAGTGCCTGGAGGAAACCCACGCAAGCACGGGGAGAACATACAAACTCCTTGCAGATGTGTCCAAGGGTGGAATCGAACTCAGGACCTCAGTGCTGCAAGGCATCAGTGCTAACCACTAAGCCAACGTGCTGCCCAACCACTGAGCCACCGTGCTGCCCATGGACTACTGAACTGGAATTTGTGCTCTGACGCACGACCCACTCTAGGAAAGAACTAAAGGCCTCAAAGTAGACGCACAAGATCGCACAACCTTTTGGGAGACACTGGTCCACATATAAAAAACCCATCGAAAGCACAACCCAGCAAGTGATGACAGTCTGGATGAATAGGCAACATAGCCTGAGCACTCATGCTTAAATTTGCATGTGGCGCCCCAGCGAAAGAGGTTCTCATTGTAGGACCAGCAGAAACACAGCCTACCTGCGGCTGTGGGGGGACCCTGCTGAAGCCCCCCAGAACTCCTTTGAAAGGGCAAGAGCTTTTGGGCAGTCATGGTTTTTAGCCATAAAGTGATATCAATCTGATCCCATCTCATGGCAGGGTTAGCAGGTAGCCTCTGCTGGAACTGCTCATCATATGTCCACCACGCTAGGCCACCGTAAACCCTATACGCCTCATATATCCCATCTATGTAACAATAGAGAGGAGCATTTTCAGGAAAACGTTCTCCTATAATACTGGCCGTGATACAAAAAGCCCTTAGCCAATTTCCAAAAGTCTTAAAAAAAAGTTTCTTAACGTCACCCATATTTTCTTCTTTAAAATAATAATCTCATCCAGCGGGAGCAGAGAAAACAGCTCTATGAATTCTCCTTTCCAAATACGCTCCCTAATTTCTGGCTTAATATGCATACCTAAAGGGCCGGCAAAAGAAACATAAGCACCCTCCCTAGTGGTATCAGCTACACCTAGAATCTCTGTCAGCAATGTCACCACGGAGTCCCCCCACCTCTGTACTAGCTGTAATAGTGGCTGTGACAGCTGATGGATCACCGCTAACAACCTGACATACCAAGGGAGCCTTTACAGGGTCCCTTTGCTGTACCATAGAGAAAACTGGTGGATGTGTATAGACAATTCCTCCCATCCACACTTGTGTTGGCCCTTTTTTCTGCTCCTTGTGACTGGTGGTACGACTCTCCCAATTAGCTTAAAATTGCTTAAGACCCCCCAACAACTGAATGGTTCCTGAAGTAAAGTGCTGTAAGGAAAATTGCTCACCTCCAGGCCCGGGAGCTGTGGCTGCAGGGGCCATAACGACATCCACCTGTGTCACTGTGGATGTAGCGGGGATCGACTGTGGAACACAAACCATTGATGCATGACCTTGTGCTATTTCCGATGTATACGATCCATGATCACAAGATGCCGATCTGGAACAATGAGATGGAGCCCTGGAAGAGAATGGAATCAGTGAAGGAGGAATGTTACCTCGGCTCCCAGACGCCTGATGGCTGTCTAAACTGTGCTCCCTCCTTGGAGACCTGGCCCTGTGACACTGTGTTTTTCCCTCTCATCCCTCCTGGCCCCTTGGGACCGAGCCTGAGAGATGGACATATGTGAATGCCCTGTACTCCTATGAGAATACTCTTGACCTCTATTTGTTATTTTCGTAGATCTACGGTCATCTTCCTCTTTTGAGAGCGACCATGCCTCCGGCGTGGGGAAGGGGAGCTGTATTCCCTGCTTCTAGTTGTATGTTGCCTACACTTATATTTTCGGCCATGCACCTGCACCCTGTCACCTGAGTACCTGTGGGCACAATTCACATCTGCGTCCAGGTTATACTGAGTATACTGAGTACCTGTTATAACCGTAGAATAACTAGGAGATATGGTGACGTAGGATAGTTCCATGATCTGGGGTTATAATGGAATTGGATGTTGCTCCTGGGCAATTGCCTGTTCATTTGAGGATATGTTTAGGATCCCATGTTGCGTGTCCTCCCCAAGGCTATCGATATTGGGCCTATTAAATATAAGTATTGGGTGTGTTTATTAATAATAATAATAATAATAATAATAATGTGTTATTGTGCACTTTTGAAAATCTTCCCCAGATTGACTTTGTTGCCATTTTGTTTGCCCTTGGTCCACAATAAATGTCAGGGCCTGATTTCTTGTTTTCTGTGCCGATACAAGTGACTTTGCAGCTTTCTCTTGTGTCACTAATAGATGTGTCCATGACGCTATCACACGCACAAGCTCTTGTATCTCATTAATTTGGCTTGAAAAATTCCTGTTTTTAATTTAGTTTGAAAAAGCCAAATTACTGTTCTTTCTATTTCTTCTTCTTTTTCTTCTTCCGTTTTATTCTTCCGCTTTTTTGGACCGTATCTCCTCCCACAGTTTTTGAGCTAGAGACATGAAATTCGGTACAGGTGTGCGGCACATATAGGAAAAGTGCGATTTCTAGCTAAGGACTTTGCGGAAGCGTTACGGCGTTATTTCTGAATTTCCGGACATTTTTTCCCATAGACTAGAATGGTAACAACCCTTTAATGTGGATATTTCAAAACAGTTTGTTTCATGGTCATAAATACAAACGGTGATACACCCAACCCCCCACACAGACACAGGTACACCCACCTACTGACCTTCCTTTCCATTAACATAGATGCCATACTTAAAGGGTAACTATAGTCAAAAAACTAATTTAGATTTATCCTCAATAAAAGATAGTTTTATGGTGGTAAACACAAAAAAAAGACATACCCCCTCAACCACACCCAGGTACACACACCTACTGATCTACTTATCCATTACTGTGGCAGACATTCTTAAAGGGTAACTAAAGTAAAAAAAAAATAATTTTGATATATCCTCAATAAAAGATAGTTTTATGGTTGTAAACACAAAAAAAGACATACACCCTTAACCAGACCCAGGTACACATACCTACTGATCTCCTTATCCATTACTGTGGCAGCCATACTTAAAGGGTAACTAAAGTTAAAAAAGCAAATTTTGATCAATAATCAAAAAAGTTTGTTTTTTTAACCCCCAACATGATACAGGTATGCACACCTACTGACCTACCCCTCCATTACTGTTGCAGCCATACTTAAAGGGTAACTAAAGGAAAAAAAACTCATTTTGACCAATCATCAAAAAAGTTTGGTTTTTTTAACCCCCAACCCGACACAGGTACACATACCTACTGATCTACTTATTCATTACTATGGCAGCCATACGTAAAGGGTAACTAAAGTAAAAAAAAACTAATTTTGATTAATAATCGAAAAAGTTTGTTTTTTTAATTTCCAACCTGACACAGGTACATACACCAACTGAGATACCCATTTATTCATATGGCAATCATATTTAAATGGCAAGTATAGTATAAAAAAAACACATTTTAACCAATCAACAATAAAGTTAGTCTTTTATCCCCCAACCATGACACAAGTACACACACCAACTGAGCTGCCTTTAATTCATGTTGACAGCCATATTTAAAGGGTAAGTAAAAAACAACAACATCCTCATCATTGGCATTATTGAGTTTTAAAATCTGCAGCTGAAGAAGGTAAAAACGGAGAGCCGAGGAAAGAAGACAAGAGAGTTAGAGAGAAAAGTAAAAATTTGCTTAAAGGGACTGTAAACTCCCCATCCTCCATAAAAACAACTCTGTGCCATCCGTTTCTATTATTCACAGGGAGGTGAGAACCCTTATTCTCACCTCCCTGTGAATAATATTACGCTCGGGGGACCTTGAACTTACCTTCGCTACTCTCGCAGCCACTCCTTCACTGAAAGCCGATCTGTCCCGACCGCGCGCCCTATCTTAGGCGCATGCGCGCCAATACAAAAGATAGGGCGCACGATCGGGAGAGAACAGCTGTTTCAGTGAAGGAGCGGCTGCGAGAGGAGCGGCGGGTAAGGTAAGTTCCAGGTCCCCCGAGCATCCTATTATTCACAGGGAGGTAAGAATAAGTGTTGTCACCTCCCTGTGAATAATAGAAACGGATGGCACATAGTTGTTTTTATGGGTTTAGTGTTCCTTTAATGATGGTGAAATAAATGAAAAACAGAATACAATGTGGACACAGATAAAGAGAGAAAAACAGAATGGGGAGAAGATAGGAAAGTGACAGGCTGGGGATTTCTATACCCCTCTCTCTTTATTAGGATATTTTGTTCAACACTACTCACAGCACCAGAACACTATAGGATTCAGTCCTTACTCCCCTGCCCTTTGTATGTTACCCACCTACCCAGATTTAAGCTCCCTGGTGCAGGGAACTCTTTCTTCATATACAAGGGCTTCAGGGGCTTTTATTATAACATCTCTATTCCTATTCATTTATTTTATGAATTCTATGTATTGGAATATTGCACAGCAAGTGTCTCCAAGTGTAGTCATGTAAATATAATTAGTCATACAAGTTTCACAATAGGTATTGTGACTTCCCTCACACTGCCCTTTACCACAATTGATAGGAGCACGTTTCACAACGTGTAGGTTTAATGGTTTCTCCCTAATTATTTATAGTAAACATCTAAAAAAAAACTTTCCATGCATTAAAATGACATTAAGTTGTGAAATTACAATGATTTCCTACTTAAATGTTTGTTTTGGATTTGTCATGTTGAAGAACCAGTTTGCCTCATAATATACAAACGTAATCTAATTCTACCAACATCCTGTTATATTGTGTGATCTCCAACAATAACATGCACCCACAACAGGTATTTTATTTATCTACAATCAACTTCACTGAATGTAATGGGGTTTCCCGCACTCCTCTGGTTATTGTGCTTCTTTAGACTTGTTCCACCCTGGCTAGTGGTACATATCATAAGCTTATAAAAGAGTCCATCATCGCACACCAGTCTAGATTCAAAAAAAGTGTTTTATTCACACGTAATGTTTCGATGCTGTGTAGAAACACAAACGTTACGTGTGAATAAAACACTTTTTTTGAATCTAGACTGGTGTGCACTGAAAGACTCTTTCAGAACTTCACAGTATATGGTGATTCGTCCCTCACCTAAGTGGCTTCCCCATTGCACCTGAGTGAAACATTACCTGGAATCCATATACATACATATCTAGAACGATAAACCACTTTCCATAGCTAGATGTGCACATTATTTTACAATAGAAATACAGGATCCGGACTGATGGAGTAGCCGCACAAGCAGAGAGCTCTGCGAACCTTTAACAATTACCGTCCGATCTCGACACCTGCGGCCCACAACACACTGCTAACACCAACTACAACCGGAGGACGGGTCCGTGCAATGCATGGAACACTTCCTAACCCAGCAGATGACCAACACAAAACAAAAGCCTAAAAAAACAGACCGCAAAGGGGAGGAATCCAAGATGGCGCCGGGAGCATGCTTGCCTACAACCTCCCCTACAATTTTATCTCCCAAAGACTGCCTTGAGATTACAAAAGAAGTCTGAAAATCTCTTTTACCTGATCTCAAATCACACGCAGCTAGACTATACGAGGTAAAGCAGCGGGTGGCGGGGGCCGAGTCGGACAATATAAATCTTGCCTCAGACCTTGGGGAATTACAACAGGAAAACCTAAGACTTCACGCTAAACTAGAAGATCAAGAAAATAGAACAAGGCGCAATAACTTACGCATACTTGGTACTCCTGAAAAAATCAAAGGCTTGGAATTACAAACCTGGTGCTCTGAATATATCCCACAAGCACTGGGCCTAACTATAGAAGCGCAAGTTGAAAGAGCACACAGGCTGGGTCAAGCACAACAATACTCCACCGCTCCAAGACCCGCCATAGCTTCGCTACTTAAACTATGCTCATAAAATGTCAATTCTACAAACCTATAGATCATAAAAACTTAACTGTCAAGGACATAAAATACTACTATTTGCTGACTCAGTGGAACTCTCCAAAAAACATAAGGCATATCTAAAGGTATGGGCTGAACTACATACACGCAAAATCAACTTTGCCTTACTATACCTGGCCACACTATCAATACGCAATCCAGATGGAACGATGACAAACTTCCAAACACCAAAGAAGCAGAGACAATTTACCTACCACAAATGAGATCACTAAACCGCGAACGGGAATACTCACCAAAATCTCAAGAATATAACTCATCGAGGCCCCAAAGATCACCGATTTCAAACCTTACTTAGGACACACTCCCCAAAGCAACACCAAATGGACTGCTCATGGAGCATTGGACACCTGACTGCAGCATCAGCAAAAAAGGAAAGTCCACGGGGAACACATTCCACTTTAAACTTCCCCCAAAGGGCAGTAACTAACTACAAACTAAATGTACGCTTAGCCTAGATCACAGGCTACAAATATGTTGTTTTCATACTTCAAATATGAGATTATGAATGTTAAATTAAAGTTAATGTTTATTGCAATGCATGTCCAGACACTAACAGGGTTATTCAATGAAAGTTCTTATCGTTAAAAATGGTGCTAATTTTGCCCCAACCAATAGGATGTTATCTTTTAAATGTTAAATGTTTTAAACTGATTGGTTGGGGTAAAATTAGCACGATTTTAAACGATAAGAACTTTTATTGAATCTCCCTGTAATTGTTTTAATATTAATCGTAATACTATTAAGGTTGATCTATATATCAAATGTATGGTTTTTAAACGTATGCTAAAAATTTTAAACTGGTTCTCATAACTGTCTATATATATTACAATGTGCAACAAGTATGGATCTGCGGGTGACCACTTGGAACGTTAAGGGACTACGATCCCCTGTGAAACGTACAAAAGTACTACACCACCTAAAACGACTGCATACCGACATAGCCCTACTCCAAGAAACACATCTACCCAAGGAAGATATGTTCCGTATGCATTGGTTTTGGGTAGGGCAGGTAATAGGCTCCCCAGCCATAGGCAAAAAAGCAATCATGATCCTCCTACACAAAAGCCTACAAGCACAAATTATTGCTACTGAACACGATACGGAAGGCAGATAAATCAAATCAACTCTGAAATTTCCAGAAAGAACTATATCAATCCATAATATCTATGCACCTAACAATCAACAAACTCAATTCTTCCAAGAGGTCACTCGCAAGATCTTAATGGACAATTGTCTAAATACCATACTAGCAGGAGATTGTAACCAAACTTTGTATGCATCCGAAGATCACTCCAGCCAGAGCTCTAGACACATACACACAACACCAATCCAATCTTCACATCTAAAAAATACCATAACCTACACGGGACTGTAGATGGAGAACACTACACCCAGAAGGATGCAAATTAACTTTTTTCTAACATGTCCACCACACTCTAACCAGAATTGATCATATTTTTACATCCCCCCCTATTAGTAAAATCAATTCAGTCTGCTCACATCGAAGACATATTAATTTCAGATCATGCCCGTTTCAACAACACTCAAATACATACAAAGCCGCCCTGATATCAACACATGGAGACTACCTCCCTACCAGTTAAATGACAAAAAATTCCAAATACAAATACAAAGTTGGTGGTCAAACTACAAGGAAAATAACCAACAACATTCAGATAACCCAACACTGCTCTGGGAAGCGGCAAAAGTGGTTCTCAGAGGACATAGCATTTCATATGCAGCAAATATACGGGGAAAAAACCCAGAAACAAACTATTTCTCCTCTAGAGACAAACTTTGTGAAACTACATATACATAGTTCAAATCCTCCCCTAACCCCAACACAAAGTCAGATTGATTTAATGCCAAACAAATATATGAGCTCTGGCTGGACCGATACAATGTACAAAGAGGTCAATACTATCTATTGAGGCTACACAAATATGGAGACAATGCAGGAAGATTGTTAGCCAACCTTGCAAGAGGTAAAAAAACACCAGAAGTTCCACCAACAATTAGAAACAAACATAACCAATTAATCCATACCCCCAAAGAAGTATCAAACGTCTTCTCAGACTATTTCAAAGACCTTTATACAAATAAAACAAAACACACAAACAACCCTGATACCTGGTTGCAAAAAATTCCTCTTCCAAATCTCACCCTGGAACAAACGGAGAAACTAAACGTCTGCATTAACAAAACCAAAATCCTTAACACCATCAAGAATTTCCAAAAAAACAAAGCTCCTGGCCCTGATGGGTACCCATCAGAATTTTTTAAATTCATGCAACCACAAATAACCAAACTACTACTAGAACTATACAATAAAGTGCTAGAAAAGGGCATATACCCTCCCACATGGCAAGAAACCCACATCAAACTAATTCCAAAAAAGGGAGAAACTTAGAAGACCCTGGCTCATTCCGCCCAATCTCCTTAATAAATGTGGATGCCAAAATTCTATCAAAAATAATGGGGGATAGACTAGCCAAATATTTGCCAGATCTAATCCAAGAACAACAAGTAGGCTTCATACGCCACTGCTCTGCAGTCACAAACATTTTTGTTTGTGTGTTGGCAGTACTACACTCAGTAGCCACCAATAAAAATGCCCCCCAAGCAGCCTTACTCACGATTGACGCTGAAAAGGCTTTTGATAACATTCAATGGGGATCGCTATTACAGGTATTAAGTAAAATGAAATTCACAGGAATCTTCTTAAATCTAATGAAAGCTATCTACCATACCCCCTCAGCCAGAATAGCAATTATGGGACATCTATCCAAAACCTTTATTCTAGAAAAAGGTGCCCATCAGGGCTGCCCCCTTTCCCCACTATTATTTAATCTAGCCTTAGAACCTCTGGCTAGATACATAGTATCATCCAACAAAATCAATGGTATACCTGTAGGGGACAAAGAAATAAATAAAGGCAACATTGTTTGCCGATGATCTACTTCTATTTCTATCATACCCCCAACACCTAACCTATTTATTTACCCCATTTGAAACCTTTGAAACTTTTTCTGGTTTTAAAGTGAATTTTAATAAATGCAAACTTTTACCACTAAACTTTAACTATACTCAAAACGACCTCAAACAAGCCCCCCCCTGCTGACTATAGTCAACACACACATTAAATACTTGGGAGTGAACATAGGAAAATTCACAAACACCATATATTCACTTAATTACCTACCACTACTGCCAAAAATCTACAAGGAACTGAAAACCTGGTCTAATCTCCCTCTGCCTCTGGTAGGCAGATGCCACCTAGTTAAAATGGTTAGTTTCCCCCGCCTACTATACCTTCTACAAAATATCCCAATACTACTACCTCACAAGGACCTGAAAGCCATCAATTCAGCAATCAGCAAATTCCTGTGGAAGGGTAGAAAATCTAGAATAGCAATTACCAAAATGCAACTCCCGAAATCAGAAGGCGGATACACACCTCCAAACATAAGAGTCTACAACTTAGCATGCCTTCTACGACGTGTAGGTGGCTGGATAGGAGAAACCTCCTGCTTCTCAGATCTAAAAATAGAGGAACAACTAGCACTCCCATACAAAGTAACTGGGATACTACATGTTCACCCAACACCTACCACCAAACATAAAAAACAATGTCTTACTGAAAGACACACTGGTAGCATGGCGAGGAGCAAGAAAAAGACAAATATTACGATTTATATCACGACCATTACCCGCGTAGTCTCCAAAGCCACCAAGAACGAATGATATTTCCAAAGACCTAAAAAAATAATAATGCTAGAAAAATTTGAACCAGAAATACAAATGGAACAGCATGTCAAAAAAAATTTTGACACATGCGAAAACTTTATTATCCATACATATTCCAGACAAAATATTAACGACCTGATGTCGTCATTCCAATATACCACATGGTATTTCATCAGGCAACAACAAAATGCACTGGGTGCACTAGAGATATCAAATGATAGCAATCAAATCTGAGAAATGGTTAAAAACAATTATACAAAATACTATATTAAGTAACAAACCACTAGACATGCACTGTTTAAATGTTTGAATGACTAATTGTTAGAATGTTTAAGTGTTCTAAGGTTTTAAATGTTCATATGCTTTATACCACAAGACGTCAACCCGATATGTACATTACCCAACTACCAGATGGCATAAAAAAGAAAAAATTATTTGTATATCCAAATGGACTGTCTGCGAGCAGCCAACATGTTATAATTTGACAATTGCATCAATAAAAATTTTAATTAAAAAAAAAAAAAGAAATACAGGATCCAAATGTTGCTGATGCTAAAACTTTATTGAAATTACTAGGGGAACTGCTGACACCTCAAAGTGTATCACGTTCCTAAATGACCAATGGGAATAAGCACCATGCAAAAAGTGCGGACAGTCTGCAAACAAGAAAATAGACCAATGCAGCAAAGAAATCTTTTGGTATGTTTTACTGGAGATAGTGTACCCAGGGTTGAGAACGTAGTGGTTCAGGTCCTCACCCTGGTTACATAACGTAGTGAGGAGAGGAGAGGTTTGGGGAAGGTGAGTGTAATTGTGCTTTAAAATAATCCCTTTAACTCAGACTGGGGTAATATGTTCTTAGGTAATAATACTGAACAGAAGTGGACTGATTTTTAAGAGGTTTTAAACTATTGTACTTATAAATGTATACCTTTAGGGAACAATTGTACAAAAATTAGGCTTGCACCGCATGGCTTAATGCTCTGGTAAAAAGGGGGAATAAAAATAAAGAACAGTTAGCTCCCATCTTCGTTCTCGGGCCCTGCAATACTGATTGAAGATCGGGAGGTAAGGCACTGCTCCTTAACCTCCCGATCTTCAATCAGAATATTAAAGGAATAGTTCAATTCGAGAGTGAACTATTCCTTTAAGTATATAAATAGTAAAAAGATAAGGACAGAGAATGTGGGACCATTAAATAATAGAGTTAAGGCAAGGCCACGCTGCGATACGATTTTGATGCGTTTGCACTTTTTTCTTTAGAGAAAGGGAAATGTAAGCGATTGCGCATAAAAATGCAGATCACAATTGCATCACACCCAAAAAGCACGTTTTCGTTGCGTTGCCGCAATTGCAATTTCTTCGGGAAAATAAAACACGAGTGCAAATGCATCAAAATCACGCTAGTGTGGTCTAGCCCTAATTGTACTTGATAAAGTGTGCATGTCATGTGAAACTTGCAGTGTTTATTTTAACACAAATTTGTCTCAGCTATGACTGAGTGTATCGGTTTCTCCCTATCACATTTCTGGTTTTGACTATCACCATATTTTATTTTCAGAGTATAGTTAAGAAATGGGTTTGCATTACTCCCATCACAAGCATTGTTTGACACACTTCCAGTCTCCAATCAATATTCACACTAGAACAGTAAAATATGATCCTTCCTTGAAGCCTCTGAAGTTCAGCTATGATCCCAAAACAGCTAAAAGGATTGTTAACGTTGGCCACTGCTTTAATGTGGAGTTTGAAGATACATGTGATAAATCAGGTATTTACTATGTAGTGTTTAGTCTTACAAAGTAACCACAACTGCTGCTCTCTTTTGAATGGCAACATCCGTTACTGCCGTCTTATGGTGGCCATACATATGTTCGATATTACTTACCCGACTGAGGGCTCCCGTGACATTCGATCGATCCTGACGGAAACGCCTCTCCCGTTCTTCTATGCGATATCATGTTGAGATGAAATTCCATTCATTTTGCAATCGCATGTCGGGCGCATAGAAGAACGGGAAAACAGGAGAACAGCATTGATAGAATGTCTCGGGAGCACTCGGTCGTGTAAGTAAAATCGAACATATGTATGGCCACCATTAGAGCTGGGAACCTTTAAGTTGGTTCTCTCTCTTACCAGTTCAGTGATGTCACTGGGCTTTAAAGCACCACTAAATCGCAAAACTATTTCCACATCCGGGGGGTAACTTCCAGGGGAGCAACCGCAGGGGGGCCGGGAGCCATGGGGGCCCCATCTTCTTATTTTTCCTATGACAGATATAGCTTCCAACCTCTGTGGATGAAGCACAGATAGGGGCCCCATCATAGTTTTGTGTGGGGGCACAGTGATTCTTAGTTAAACCACTGTTTCACATTGAATCTAGAATTGTATGTTGTCATTAAAAAGTTAAAGGGGAAAAAGTGGTGTGGGAATTTTCTGTTAAATAAAAATATAAAAAGTATGATTAAAAGGGTGATCGGTATGAGGGGAGGTGCTGACAGCTCTGTAAGTATGATCCTAAAGTACTGATTTCAGGGTGTCTTCATAAAACATCTCCCATTTAATTATACTTTTACATTAAAAACCTTACACTTTTCAGTTTAGTGTTGGAGGTTGACTGTCAGAAGCTCAGCTCTCACTCTACCTATTTTACTCAAAGAAAAATTTTGTTACAGGTTGGTGAGGTCTTTTCCACCACCATATTTTTCTTTAAAGTAAGACAAGCAGAGTGAGACCCAAGCTGCTGACAGTAAAACATCTAAACCTATTGACTCTTGAATGACAGCAAAACAGGAGGTAGGAATATGTGTTTTTTTACTCCCGTACAATTGTAGATTAAAGGGCATCTATAGTGAAAAAAACACATTGCCCCTTTGCAAAGTTAAATTCATGTACTCTGTGCTGCCTTAATCCTATCTCTGTCAGTGACTCTGTTTAACCATGGTGTCAGATCTCTGTGCAGCACTCCCCCCTTCCCCCTCCCCTCTGTTACCTCCTTCATGTCTCAACTCCGGCTTGCCGACAAGCTTATCATGAGCAGTAGGAGTTCAACATCCTAAAAAACACACCCACGCACAGTAGCCAATAGAAAGCAAACTGTCCTGGAGACACGGAAGAAGAAGGAGAACAATACAGTTTACGATCTCTCACTTTGTGACCCATTATCAATCAGTGAAAGCTATTAAGAAGGGGGGTCAAGTGCAGCCTTATATCTACCATCAAAGCTACCTCTCTCCCCCGGCTAATGCTCTTATCTCTATGTTTATTACAGAGCAGGGAGGGGGGATCACGTCACAGGGAATTGACTGACAGGGAATGCAATCACGTATTCTTCTAACTGGTGTATCTCAGGACAGAGAGGGAATCTGAAAAAAGTGAAGAAACTCTGGGGGTTGTGGGGAATTATAGAACACATGGAAAGAAAGAAAAAAAAGTTCATTTTCCCACTATAGATGCCCTATAAGGGGGAAATAATTAATTTTGGGTTTTAGTGGTGCTTTAAAGTCCAGTAATATGACCATAAATGTTCTCCCTGCCCTTTAAGCTGGGTATACACCATAGGATCCTTCATTTGGACCTACTGTTCACCACTGATTGCCCATTTGTCCAATTTGTATGAACGAACAGTCAGAAGTTGATCGTGGGATGCTGCAAACCCTTTTTTTTTCAGACGGATTGACCTATACACTGAACTACATACACAGCCTTAGCACAGCTACTATCCCATTGCACATACAGACGTCTGTATTGAAACACCTATAGGGAGATTCACCCAGAGCCGCAACTGCTGTGGGCAAATCTCCCGTATGGGATTTACCAGAGGTTGTGCATCTCTGGGTGAATCTCACCCTGATGTAAGTATTTAACTCCAGCTATGTGTGGCGTTAAACACTTATGTCTTAAGAGCCGCGCAGCCTCTGGTAAATAGGTTTGCGACGGCTGCGCAAGTTCCTGTTCCGGATCTCGCTCAGCCGCCGCAAAGCAAGCCTTAACGTTGCGCTAACTGAGCATAAATCAGTTAGCGCAATGTTAAGAAGGGGTGCCTGCAGCGCTTCTGGGTAAATTGCCCCACTAATGTGATGTTTATGTTACAGTGCTGAGCGAAGGACCTTTAGCAGGATACTACCGCCTCAGTCAATTTCATTTTCACTGGGGATCATCTAATAAGGACGGCTCTGAACATGTTATCGATGGGAAGCTTTACCCTGCTGAGGTAAGATTCACTTTATGAACAGTATCGGTTAGCAATTCGAGCCGAATATCTTCATGGTAAATTTCCCAGTTTAGGCCTATGTATTTTCCAGTTTCTTTAACCCACGGATCATGTGCCAGCAATATGTTCTCTAAATAGTCAGTATACCCTTAAAGGTAACTTCTGAATTCCCAGGGAGGTAGGTTTGAGTTTGCACTCATGTCTGCAGCTGACAGTTCCTGCTCCTGACACTCCATGTGCTCCAATCAATCCCATTTCTACCATGGGTAGGGTTTCTTGTGGGGGAACAATAAAAGTTGTAGTTGTACATCATCTTGAAGGCCCCAGCCAGACAGTCGAAATCCTCAAACATTTTATGACAGAACAAAATGTCAGTTTGTATTAGTGCAGCCCTGCTAACTACAGTTATTAACAGTGTCCTACACACACCAGGTTATCTGGAAACCCCAACCATACACATATGGTGCACATTGGCCAGTGTAAGAGAAAAAGGGTGGAAAGGGCAGGAAAAGGTGTCAAGCCATTGGCATGAGCACAAACTGTGGACCTTCCATCTTTGGTGACAGGTGTTTACTCACTTTAGCGTACCTTTAAGGCTAGGAGTATCACCTACTCTGTAGCACTATAAAAAATGGATCCATCTTTTTCAACTGGAAAAACAAGTAAATTAATCCTCACTAGAAACAAAATGTCTATAAAGTTCTTCTAAGTAGGTGCTACTGATTACCTTGCGTGACATGGTATTTAGGATGGGTAACCATTACCACATCGCCCCCTGGTGGTTATAATAAGTGATCCTGTATGTTTGCTGTTTGTATGTTAGTTATTTCTATTTCTCTCAATTCAATGGAGATAAAATACCTTTCTATGGTAAGATAAGCTATTTAACAATGTTGCACTGGGCGCTTTACTGTAACCTGGGCAATAAGTCACGGGGCTTTATTAAGGAGCATTACAATTAGGATATAAGTGGAACATTCCATACAATGAGGGACACACTCACAGTTCCTTCATTGGTCTTTTATTGTGAAGAGATATGTGCACAACATTTCAGGGCATCCTCCTTCACCCCCCCCCCCGAAACATTGCGCATATGTCTTCACAATAAAAGGCACATTAATAAATTGTGTCCCTCATTGTATATTGTATATTATTTGGATATGATAGCTGTGAGTGGTTAGCCGCACAGAGGGAACAGCACCACTATAAATTATGAGGCATCTGAGGACAACCTTAAACAGAGGAACAGTACACACAAGTGGAACATAAATGTTTGCTTTTTTCTACCATGAACAGCCATTAAATTGTGGACATAGTTCTTCTCATCAGTCCTGTATACAGTAGTTTAATGCTGGTATGTATGTATGTATGTATTTTATTTCTTATATAGCGCTACATATTCCGCAGCGCTTTACAATCAGGCCCTGCCCCGAAGAGCTTACAATCTAATCACTTTATGTACATATACAACCTATCGGTATGTCTTTATGATTGTGGGGGAAACCAGAGTGCCCGGAGGAAACCCACGCAAGCACGGGGAGAACATACAAACTCCTTGCAGATGTGTCCAAGGGTGGAATTGAACTAAGGACCTCAGCCCTGCAAAGCTTCAGTGCTAACTACTGAGCCACCGTGGTTTGGCATTATTATACATTGCCACCCTTTGGTTAAACCCAGCCGTTAAATCTCTGTTACATGGTCTTCACATATAGTTCAATGTCCACCACAAAACTAAAATTTGCCCCACTGTGTAGTGTTAAAAAATCCTTACCTTACCCCTCTGCTCCAAATGGTTCTCCTGCAGTGTCTAGCCAAAGTCCCAGAAAGTGAAGAGCAGGAGCCTGTCTGTGTGTAAAAAGGTTTCTGCCCCTTCCCTGTCCTCTGAGAGGTTTCTGACATGCACAGTGGAGAACTCCCTACCTCCATCCCTCTGGATCCCTCTTTGCTGCCTGGTGCCCTACCTTAAAACCCTTTTTCTGTAGGGTAGGGGACCCCACCCCCATGCTCAATTTCTAAAAAAATCTTCAGGAATGTACTTACATTGCTTCATTCCCCCAGCATTCCGCACTGCCAGCAGCCATGTCTGTGATTGGCTGCCTCTTATCCAATCACCGACGTGGCTGCTGGTCCAGCCCCCTGTTTGCAATTTCCTGCATGCAGAGGGCTGTATCAGAATGCTGGGGAAACGAAGCTCTGTAAATACATTACTGATGATTTTTTTAGCAAACAAACATGGTTGGGGTGAGCTAGGTTCCAGAAAATCTTTGTATTGTAGGTGGAGATTCCCTACTAAATATGTTAAAATTTTAAAATAACCTACTAAACTAAAAAGCTTGCTGGGTGTTTTTGTTCTTTTAGCTGCACATAGTACACTGGAATTCATACAGATATGTTACGTTTGAAGAAGCTGCCCACCATCCTGATGGGGTCGCTGTTGTGGGGGTCTTTTTAAAGGTAAATTTCCTAATCCTGGCATCTGTATGGATCTATTTCACGATTATGTAGTCATGTATAAGAATAAGGAGAACAAGGGTTATGTCTGTACAATGGCCAAAAGACATTCTGTCAGGAGCTTGGAGGGTAAATAGTCTAATATGCAACAAGGGAAATTCTGTTTCTGCAGAACTAGATGTTACAGGAAAACATCCTCATTTATTGAAAGCTGCAGTGAACATAAGTGTTGCCCTACAAGTTGTGACTGCTATTCTTCTTTTCTAGTTTGAGATAATCCCAACCTGCCACTGCACTCCCCTGGGTCAAGTCTACTGTGATTGGGCTGTGTGTGGCCTGTCTAAGGCTGAGGCCCCACTACAACACACTAAATCGCATACGCAATCACGAGCGTTAACGCACATGATTGTGTGTGCGATTTGTGCGTTGTGCCGCATTGCGTTTTTGTAATTTAATATTATAAAACACATGCGTTTGCATAAAAAAATAGTGCCCGCAAAACGCATGCGCAAAAGTGTGCACATTGGGAATCGCAGGAATAATTGCGTTCCCGCCATTTCTATGTTAACCAAAATCGCATGCTCAATCGCGTGCGCAAAATGCGCTAAAAACGCACTAAAACAAAAATTCTCTAAAATTGAAATCGCATGAACACGAAAATTCCCGATGCGCATGCGATTGTGCGTCCATTCGCGTATTGGTAACGCATGTGTTCACCATTTTCGGTGCGTTAATGCATGCATTTCCATAACACAAAACAGCGAAAACGCACAAGAATTGCGCACACAATTGCGTGCGATAATGCTCGCAGTTTGGTGCGCGATTCCTGTGCGTTGCAGTGTGGCCTCAGCCTAAACCCTTTTAATAAATGTTAGCCTGACTATAAAGGGAGCAGCAGGTTATTCTATATTGACCTTGCAGCACTTTTAGTGAGACAATTTAATTTCAATTTATAGCTGGCGTTAAAGTCACCCAAATGGGTGAATCCCAAATTACTGTCCTTCCCTGGCCATTCTCAGGCAGCACTAATGGGTTAAGTTCCGCTATCAGCTGGACAGAAGAAAACAGACACTCCCAACTTTAAATAGCTCCCCCTCCCCTCTTACCAGTAGTCTGTTTTCTTCTGTCAATGCTGGAAGGAGAAGTTAGCCCCCAGTCCTGAGAACTCTGGTCTTCCGGTCCCCTTCCTCCTTGGGCCGAAGTCCGGACTACTGTGACGGTCTTAGCACCGTTTCTAGCCGGATCAACACCTTGAAGACCCCTCTTGCCGGCGGCGTTTGGATCCAGTAGCTCCACGAGCGGGATACTGCCGGGTCGCGGCATGATGACGTCATCACGCACACACTCGCGCACCTGCGAAAATTTGAAATTTGGACGCTGCAGACTGCACAGGATTACAGAGTGGACATACAACTGCAGTAATCTGCAAACTAACGCTGCAGACTGTGCTGGATTGATTAGGAGACACCTGTAGGCTGTTTTCCAGGGATCTTTACCCCTAGCTGTTTGTGTGCCGGCCGCCATGGAGCGTGCTTCAGAGGGGAGGTGGTAAGTGAAGCTTCTACAGCTGCAGGAAATGTGTGGAAAGGAGGATTTCTAGTATTGTTTCTGTTCTTGTGTTTTGTAGCCAGAGTTCTCGTTCTGGGGGAAGCTCTAGGAAGAGAGCGAAGTCAGATGAGAGGCGTGTTTGTAGAGGATGTGAGAACCGTGCTGTAGAGGGAAGACGGTGGTGCAAGTATTGCATAGAGGAAATGTTGGAGGAAGATTGTTCAGCAACTTCAACTAAATCAAAAGCCAGAAAACCTACACCACCTGAAGAGCAGGGAGACATCCTGCGATGGATTACTCAGGCGGTTGCTCAGGGCTTTAAGGATGTAGTGCCTCAACCTCAGCAGGGTCCTTCTACTTCAGCAGAGCAGCAGGATACTGAAGCAGCTGAAGATTCGGATGTGGCCTCAGCGGAGGACACGGAGCAAGAGGAGACAATGCTGGATGCCAAACAGATTGAGTCTCTAATCAGATCAGTGAGAGAAACTTTGGTGATTCAGGACGAGGATCAACCAACTACCTCTGCTTTATTTCCTAGGAAAAAGAAATTATATTTCCCAGTTCATGAGGAGATAGAAGCAATGATCAAAGCGGAATGGTCAGAATTTCCTAGACGAATTCCGGTAGAAAGGAAGTTCGGGAGATTGTACCCCTTCCCTGCGGATAAAACAGAAGCCTGGGATAAACCTCCTACTGTAGACGCCCCAGTAGCAGGAATTTCCAAGCGTACTACCTTGTCCATTGACGACATCTCGGCTCTACGTCACCCTATGGATAGGAAGATAGAGTCAGAAGCCAAGAAAGCCTTCATTACCGCAGGTGCAGGATGCAAAGCTACAGTAGCTATGGTATCGATAAGCAAGAGCCTATCCTTATGGTTGGACAAGTTGGAGAAGAACTTAAAGCAGGGGGTTGATAGGAAGGACATCTTAGCATCGTTAAGAAAGTTTAGGTTAGCTGCAGATTTCAGTCTAGAAACCTCTGCTAACTTAGTTAAATTGCAAGCCAGGCAGATGGCTTTGTCAGTGGCTGTTAGACGACCGCTCTGGTTAAGAAGCTGGTATGCAGATACCACATCTAAGGCCACATTGTGCAAGCTTCCTTTCGAAGGTAGAAGATTATTTGGTAGGACCTTAGAAGATATGATTTCTAAGTCTACCGGAGGGAAAAGTAGCTTCCTACCTCAGGGAAACAAGAGATTTCGTGAGAACCAAAGAAGACAGCAGGAAGGTTTCTTACCACGGAAGAGAGAGGAAGCCAGAGGTTACAGACCTGGAAGAGAGTTTTCCAGATCGGCAACATGGAAATCTGGCCAGGTTAACCTTTTTCGTGGCCAAAGACCTGGAGGGCCTAGGTTCCCAAGGGCGAACAAAAGCTTATGAAGGTCAGCCTGCCCATACTTCTCAGGTTGGCGCCAGATTATTAATGTTTCGGGAGGTATGGGCGAGGAATACTCAGGATTCTTGGGTGAAGATGGTGGTAGCCCGAGGGTACAGAATGGAATTTTTGATCAAGCCAACCAGAGACCACTTCATCAGAACCCCAATTCCGGAAAACTTGGAGAAAAGGGAGGCGTTGATGAGTTATGTAGACAAACTACTAATAAAGAGAGCAATAAGGAGAGTGCCGATGCGGCAGAAAGGTCTAGGATTTTACTCTCCCTTATTCTTAGTGAGGAAGGCTTCGGGGGAGTTCAGTAATTCTGGATCTTCGAAAGCTGAACAAATTTATAAAAGTCCGTCCATTCAAGATGGAAACATTGCAGTTGATAAAACCGGCCATACAACCAGGGGACTGGTTCTGCTCGATAGACCTTACGGACGCATACCTTCATGTTCCAGTGGCAGAGGAACATCTTCAATACCTAAGGTTCATGGTAGGGGAAGAGCACTACCAGTTTACTTGCCTACCCTTCGGCCTGTCCACATCACCGAGAACATTCTCGAAGGTTCTAGTAGTAGTGATAGCCAAACTACGGGAACAGCAAATCGAGATCTATCATTATTTGGACGATCTCTTGATAGTGGCAAGAGAGAAGAAGGAGTTGGAAAGAGCAGAGACAAGGTTCTATCAAGTCTTCAGGAATTCGGCTGGTTGATCAACTACGAGAAGAGTCACTTACAACCCTCTCAGAGAATAGTTTACTTAGGGGCGACGATAGATACAGCGTTAGGGCTCCTGTACTTACCTCCAGAGAGAATTCTGAAGATAGTCAACCAGGCAAAATTATTAAGACGACAGACGAGTATTCCTACGAGAGAACTAATGAGTTTCTTAGGAAGTATTTCATCTTCTATCGGCCTAGTCCAGTGGGCTGCGTGGGAGATGAGGCCAATTCAGAAGTTCCTCTTAGACAACTGGAATGGGAGCTCTCAGAGTCTGAGCCAGAAGATTTTCCTGTCCCAGGACATAAAAAGACGGATAGGTTGGTGGACGATTCACGCCAATTTAAGGAGGGGAACACCTCTTCGAGAACCCGACTGGCAGGAGATATTCACGGATGCGTCGGGCCAGGGCTGGGGAGCCCTCATGCAGAATGCTCTGGCGCAGGGTCGTTGGGAGAGGGACCTCTCCAATCTTCTTTCAGGTGTTTTGGAGCTGAGAGCAATCCATCTAGCCCTCCTAGCCTTTCATCTGGAAATTCGAGGTCAGTCGATATGCAATCGAACGGACAATCAAGCGGCAGCAATATATGTAAGGAAACAGGGAGGAACAAAGAGCCTGAGGATGTTGAGAGAATTGGAGCCAATCATGGAATTTGCCAGGGAGAACCTGACAGGGATAACAGCCCTATATATTCCCGGCAGGGAGAATTATCTGGCAGACAGTCTATCGAGAGATCTGATAGACGACACGGAATGGAGCCTGAATCCTCAGATATTCAGGATGCTGACCTCTCGATTGGGGGAGCCAGAGATAGATCTTATGGCTACTGCCCAGAACAGGAAAACCAGGAGGTTCTTTTCGAGAGTTTACAGCCCTCAAGCAGAGAACGTAGATGCTCTGAGCCTGAGTTGGGAGGGAATGAAGGCGTATATTTTTCTCCCCATTCCTCTAATATTCAGAGTCTTGAGGAAGATTCTCTTATCCAAAGTGGAAATAATTGCAGTAATACCGGATTGGCCGAGGCGCCCCTGGTATCCTTTGTTGAGGAGGTTAACACCCTTGGGGCCATTTCACCTCCCAAAGATTCCCGACCTTCTGTCTCAGGGATTAATAACCCATCCGAATCCAGGAGCATGGAATTTAGCAGCCTGGAAATTGACAGGTCTAGGTTAGCCAGTCAAGGTTGTTCAGACCAGGTCATCTCAACTTTAATTTCAGCAAGGAAAATATCGACTTCAAACAGATATTCCAAAATATGGAGTATGTTTCAAAAGTGGATGATACAACACTCTTATGATCCAGTAAATTTCATAATCCCACAGTTCCTGGAATTCTTACAGGAGGGTCTGGATAAAGACTTGAGTCTGAGCACAATTAAGGTGCATATATCAGCCATATCGGCTACCCTGGCTAGATCACTATTTAAGGAACCTCTAGTGAAAAGATTCCTTCAGGGGGCATTAAGAATTAGACCCCCCAGGAGAAAGATACTCCCTCAATGGGATCTCCCTTTGGTTCTTAGAGCACTCTCAAACCAACCATTTGAGCCTTTGGAAACCATATCACTATGGGACATGTCGTTGAAGACAATATTATTGGTGGCGGTGACGTCAGGTAGGAGAGTTTCAGAGCTTCAGGCCCTTTCTATAGAGCCCCCCTACTTAAATTTCAACCCTCACGCCATCACCCTGTATCCAGTATTGGAATTCCTGCCAAAGGTTGTTTCCAAATATCATCTGAATCAACCAATTATCTTACCTACAGTAGGCCAAGCTGATATGGAGAAGGATCCCCAGATGGCTTATTTAGATGTAGGAAGATGCATTTCAAACTACTTGCTAAAGACAGCTGAGATGAGAAAATCTCAGAGACTATTTGTTTTACCAACTGGTTCAAGAAAGGGTGAACCAGCCACAACAGTAACCTTGAGGAGATGGATTGTGAGAGCTATCCAAAGAGCTTATATGGTTCAAGGAATGGCACCTCCTCAGGGAATTCATGCACACTCTACGAGAGAGCAAGCAGCATCTTGGGCGGCAGAAGAGGGGGTAACGACAGATGAATTGTGCAGAGCTGCAAATTGGTCCTCCTCATCCACATTCCTAAGACACTACAAATTAGATTTGAGGATGGCCGCCCAGGCGTCTTTTGGTCACAGAGTATTACAGACGGTGACCAGAGCCACAGATTGAATATATTTATTTTCGTTACTCAGAATTTGATTGCCTTTCTCTTATTTCTTCCCTCCCATTTTTTGATTGCTTGGGTACTAACCCATTAGTGCTGCCTGAGAATGGCCAGGGAAAAGGAAACTCATATCATACTTACCGAGAGTTTCTTTTCCTGGCCATTCCCTCAGGCAGCAATTTCCCCCCCTATGTATTTCTTTATGCTTGTAAACTTGACTACTGGTAAGAGGGGAGGGGGAGCTATTTAAAGTTGGGAGTGTCTGTTTTCTTCTGTCCAGCTGATAGGGGAAGTTAACCCATTAGTGCTGCCTGAGGGAATGGCCAGGAAAAGAAACTCTCGGTAAGTATGATATGAGTTTCCTTTTCTCATTCAGTTTTATTGATTTTCACCTTTCGTTTCTTCCACCGGTACACATGATGTCTAAAGAAATACTAATGTTTAATAATGTTTACTGAGAGGTTTTATAGATTGTATAAAGGTTCCCTTTGCCTGCTCTTTGTATGAAAACATTGTTTGCCATAGGTGTCCCCCTACCTTACTGTTACTCAGGAATAACACAGTCACACACTCCTGCTGCTAGGTTATTATGCATTTAGTCCCAATGTTATTTAATTAGTGTGAGGCGCTGATGCACTTGTCTCTGAAAAACTGGCTTCTTGGAAGCCTTTAGTGACCCCTGGTGGTTAAAAAGTGGGAAACCAGAATAAAAGTTACATTTTCCCTTTTACCAGTGATATGGAATCTAAAAGGTAACCTTTCCAAACTTCATTTCACCCCAACACCTATCGATCCCCACAATACTAATCTAACACTGTTAGAGGGTTTTCCAGGAATTCAGCAATGTAACATGGATCGAGTCTCATTGTAAATGGCTTTTTAAAGGACAAGAATAGCATTGTTGCATCAGCCCCCTATTTCCTTGTGCCCTTGTGCTCTAAGTAGACACACTCTGCAAGAGGCACTTTTTCCTATTGGATAGATCACATACTGAGGTCAAGGTGGAGCTTGGGGACTATATATATGTCCTTTAATATTTTAGCCAGCAACCTGTTAGCCTGATTAACTAAGGCTGATGCCCCACTACAACGTAGAGCGTTATCTCAAAGTATGGGTATTAATGGGCACACTAACGGCTGAATAGTACAAAAATATAATAATTTTATTTAAGCACTTATGGTACACAAAAATAAAAAGACTGCCAGACGCGTTTCGTCTGCCATTGCGAACTTCCTCAATGGCACAAGATGTGTGCGTCATAGGGGTGCGACTGAGGAGTTTAAATTACAAAGAACTCGCAAGACTATGGGCTTGTGTTAGATGAACGATACAGCCATATTTAATTTGGTATATTGTTCTTCCTCAAACTCCTCGCCTCCTATACACTGGTGACCTGTGGTATTGTATATATCTGACATGTCTGTATTTATGGTGTTGATCCATATATATATTCTTTAGCACTAAGAGTTACGATATACCGGTATATTGAGTAGTAGGTAGGGATTAATCATAGGGGGATGGTTTTAATTGTTTGTGGGATGGGATCTGGGAGTGTGTAATGTTTTTGTGTACCATAAGTGGTTAAATAAAATTATTATATTTTTGTACTATTCAGCCCTTAGTATGCCCATTAATACCCATACTTTGAGGTTCCTTTTTGTGTTTCAATAGATTTTATGGGGGAGCACCTATCTACAGTTATAACCACTGAAAAATACTCTGGGCCTGTGCCTAACCAATTTTTGAGTCATAATGTGTGTTATCGCATGCAATTGTGTGCATGATTCTTGTGCGTTTTTCTGTGTGCATGATTCTTGTGCGTTTCTCATTTGCGCATGCGTTTTTGCTATTTTCCGTTATGGAAACGCATGCGTTAATGCACCAAAAATGGCGAACACATGCGTTACCAAAACGGAAACGTATGCCCAATTGCTTGCGCATCGGAAACTGCAAGGATTATTGCGTTCCCGCGATTTCCATTATAACCAAATTGCATGCGCAAAATGCGTGCGCAAACACGCAAGAAACATGCAAGTGAGGCCTAGCCCTAAGTGAATTGCAGGAGGCCATCCTGACTTTTAATTGCCAATATTGGTGCTTGTGTGACCAGCGTCAATTATCTTACGTACAGGTGTCTCACTGAGAAATTCTAAAACATGGAAGCGCACATCACACATCTTGTCGCTTCATGATGGGTGTATTAACCAACTAGTCACAGCCTTATAATGGACAGCAACGCACTTTTTATTTAAATAATGTTTTAATGAAAAAGAATGTCCTGAGAAAATGTGCTGTAGCTACCGATGGGCACTGAAAGAGTTTTGTGTCTTTTGCATGTGGGAGGATGTCAGTACTGTAATTATATTATCCAGAAAATTAAACAAAATCCTGTAGTTCTAGATAGTGATACATTCACTACAGATAAGGGCAGGACTGGTCACCACTCAAGCTACTGCACCATCCAGACCTCACTCAGTCCGATATAGATAAACTGTAGTAGTAGGGGAAAAACACAAGGCAGGAATATCTGTCTCCAAACTGCTTTATTCTATTTAATATTGATGTTGGCCTTTCTACCATTACTTTTTACCTATATTGAAATGTAATCCCTGGTGCTCTTGTCAGATGGTCAGTTTCACTGAGTTTCCCAAGTGGGGAAAGTGCCACACAGCAAGGAACCATCGGGATTGTTAAGGTTCCATCCATCTAGGTAATGGTATATTTGTGGATCTCAGTTACATTAACTGGACTTGAAATTTATTTCTTAAAGACTTTTCACTAGTCATCCGTCATTAATTTCTGAATAGAGAAATTCTAAATTGATATAACAAGTCGGATAACAAGTGAAACGTCTTTAAGTCCCAATCCAAGTCCAGTGGATCTAACTAAATCCCATAGATATACCATGACCTGGATGAATGAGAACCAGTCCAATTGATCTAACTGAATCCTACAGATATACCATGACCTGGATGAATGAGAACCAGTCCAATTGATCTAACTGAATCCCACAGATATCCCACCATATAAATAGAAACTGTGCCTATATTGTGTTATGATGTAGGAAATAAATAAACATTAACATATATATTTGATTTCATCTTACAGCTTGGTGAAGCAAACCCTGTCATACAAAGCATTATAGAAAACCTGGATAAAGTAAAAACAAAGGTAAATCTGACAAACACAAGCTGAATGGAATAATTGTGTTTGGATTCCAAATTTGTCCAAACCAAAATATCCAAGGTGTTTTTTTGTCCACCACCAGCAGATGTTGGGCGTTCTTTCATCCAAATCAGATAAAAGGGCGATAGGGCATGATGGTAAACCACGCCCCAAACATGCGGTCTTCTATGGGCTGCATGATCAGTCACACCAAAATAATGACCAAGGCTGTTTCTGTCGGGCCAACCTGTCAACAGTGCCGACTAGGCAACGGGGCTGAAATATCTGCACATGTACCTTGCTTTTTACATATCCATCTCTGATGATGACATGATTTCTAAGCACAGCTGCCCTATAGCATTCTGTAGGGTAACGTTTGTTAACCACTTACCTTATTCTGTTATTCTGTAGGGTAAAGCATGTCCATTTACCGAAGTCGATCTCCCATGTTTGCTTCCAAAGAATCTTAACTACTGGACATATATGGGATCACTGACTACAAAACCTTATTTTGAATGTGTAACCTGGATCATTCTTCAAGAAGCCATAGCTGTCAGTTCAGAGCAAGTAGGTGTCACATTTAATTTTCTACTGGAAATTACATTAGCCTGCTACCTAATTACAAGTGTGGAAAACATTTTACCTTTTCCAACATTAATGAAATTTAAATAGTTGCATTATTTACATATAATTAGTAAAGAAGTGCAGTATTCTCCACACAGAAGCTTCTCTATAGGATTATGTTGTTAATGGTCTGTCTGTTAAACATAATACCCTGCAAACGAGTCAGCCCCAGAAGCTGTATAGTCTCAAACAGGTTATGATGGGAAATTCTGGCCATGGTCAGATGTAGAGACAGTTTGCTTCCAAAATTGATAGTTGGACAGTATTTAGGGTCAGTGTTGGACTGGCTCACAGGGTTACAGGAGAAACCCCAGTGGGCCCACAGACCATTCACCCAAGAAAACAGAGAAAACTGCTAAAATGTATATAAAAAGCCAAAGGGTCAGTAAGAAATGCATTTACATGAACAATAGGAGTCAGTAGGAGTAAGATAGATATGAAAATAAGTGATAATAGAGATATGAAATGTTAGATGGGCCCTCAAAATCATCCGGGTGGGCTCCTGGTCTCAGATTTCTTGGTGGGCATCAACAGTCCAGTCCGATACTGTTTAGGGTATAAACATTTGTTGGAGCAGACAGTCTAGTCCCTTCTTCACCAACCTCCAAAACAAAGGGAGACAAAAAAGCTAATTAGAGAGCTTCTCTCTCTATCCCTGGGTGGAGCACACTCAATATGCTTGTTGGTGTATAAGAAAATGGGTGGGTAGGGAGCACTTGCAGGACTTTTTTTGGAGACAGATACTTTTTTAATTGGCTGTCAGTAAAAATGTATTTTAGCCTGTAGATCTCCTGAAAAAGATAAATAGGTATTTAACAGCTAAACGTAGAATCTAAACTACTTCCTTTAATAACATAGGCACATAGCTATTAAAAATACAACATAAAAACATTGTACTTTCAGAATTATAAAGCGTTATTTCTTTCCCCAGCTGGACCACTTCCGCAGACTACAGTGTACATCAGAAAATGAAAATCCAACCTTCATTTTGGAAAACCACAGACCCATCCAACCTCTTGACCACAGAGTTGTGCGATCTTCATGTGACATTACAAAGGGGACCTAATACTCCCTGATTTCATGACAATCATTTTACTGTAATGAAGCACAATAACCTCTATGACTTGTTCAGTGTCAAAACCTTGCATTCAGACCATTGTCACAGTAGACCAATATTCTCAATATTCTAAACCTTTGCTTGGGTGGATATACTATATATGCAGATGTCAATGTATCCCTATTTAGAGAGAATTAACTTTTTCAAACCTTTGTTAAGCAATAGTATAATTCATACCTATAGCCATCTTTGAATAACTGACCTTCTACATTTATATAGCAACTAGTCACTAACACCCAGAACTGTATGCTGTGTGAGTTAGTGATGGCAAAGGATAAAATATTGGTTCCTAAATCAGTTAGATTTAAGAGATTATAGAAATCTAACAAGAGAAATAGCTTAATCACATTAAATCACTTAAATAAAAGTTTATGTCACATTATTTATCATTGACTGGTGTTCTATTCGCACAACTGCTTGAGTCACAAAAGGTCAACATTATGGATGTTATGATAGATCTTTATAAATGGCCTTTTCATTGCATATACCCCCCAATTGGGTTTCAAAGGACAATATTTGTATGTCTACAGAGTCTAGAAGAATGGTCTGTTAGTTGGAGGAGCCATTCCATTCACAGATTATTTTAAAGGAAAGTTGCACCACCATAACTTTGATAACTTATAAAGAATCAAAAACAGATTCTTGGCTTTATATACAACAGTATATGGTTTATATAAATGCTAGCAAACCCCTCTGTGTATACATCTCATGCGCCCCTCCCCCACCCCGGACCTCCTCCAATCCCTCCCAATGAAATGATGCAGCGCTTGTGCAAATTTGTCCGGCGTCTGTGCATATCAACAGCCTTCGGTTAGTATATAAGTAATATTGAAACCCATTCATAGTCTATGTAATAATAAAGTTATTCTAATTCCCTGGAAAAACAGCAATACCCAATAACGCATTTATAGGGTTATTCAATAAAAGTTCTTATCGTTAAAAATGGCACTAATTTTGCCCCAACCAATCAGATTTTAGCTTTCAAATGCTAAATAAGATCTGATTGGTTGGGGCAAAATTAGCCCCATTTTAAATAATAAGAACTTTTGTTGAATCTCCCTGTTAGTTTGGCACTGGCTCTAATTAGATACAATACATCTGATGTCATGTGCTGCGAATGTGAGTCACCATTGGTGGAGGAAGGCGTAAGCTGTTCCCACATCCATTCAGGAAGATGTACCTAGAATTCACTGACTTTGATTTGGAAAAGGAACATTAATATAAAGACACATCCCTTTTGTTTGCAGTAATAAGGAAAAAATGTTTCTGCAGTTCTTTAAAGAAAAAGATTTATGAACCTATACATGTTAACTTTTCTTTACAAATATAGATCTGATTGGACCATTTCTTATTGTAGTGCCATGCTGTTCAGCACAAGTACGGGCATATTCACTAACCTCTCATAATTTGTATGGCCCAAATTATACATTTACGACCACTCGGCCGCACAATACCATGTGGTTTTAAACTACCGCAATAGTATTGTGTAAGTGATCATACAATTACAATCGTGATCATAAATGTACGATCAGGAACATAATTGTTTGCTTGTGACTGTAATTTTATAACTTTGATCATAATTGTGACTTAAAATTGCTGATCGGTAAAGTCGTGATATCGCATTTCGCACCCTGTTTAGTGGTATCTAAACATTTTCCAGGCAGAGATCAATACATATACATCAGGGATAGGCAACCAGTAGATCTCCAGATGATTGAAAACTACAATGCCCAGCATTCCTCTATGAGGATTCTGGAGTTATTGAATGCTTAAAGTTGTAGTTTTCAAACATCTGGAAATTTACTGGTTGCCTATCCCTGATTACCTGATCATTACTTATTGATCAGAACTTTTACTTATCGGGGCCTGTAAACTTTTTCTAAGCCGTTAATTAAAAAGCTGTATTTGTAAATGGATACGTCAGATCCTTTCCCAAATACAAATCTACGGTAACTGTCTATGAATGACTATTCTACACTCATTAGCTCCTCCAAGGTGTTATGCAGGTTTTTAAAAAAAAAGCTGTGTGTCTGGTCCTAATTTTGGGCAGCGGCTGCTGATTAAATGAAATCATGTGAATATATTTCATTGATTAAATGCATGGTTTTCCATTTACTAATATTACTAATTGTATGGATTTGTGATTTACTAAAACTAAAAGTAACAATAATTGAAATGAACACCCCATTCTGCACCCCAGGGAGCCTCATCAGCTCATGTGAATGTTGATTCCTTATTACAATAAAGAAGTTATGCAGCTGCTTTGCCTTCTCTTTATTCCTGAGTACATTGCGGATGCAATTTCTAGCATTCTAAAACTTCCTTTAAACTACTAAATTGTAAGAAAAGTAGATTTTAATTCCTCGCAAATGGCAAAGAGTAATGTGCACAAAAGAACAGAGATGGGCAGCTTATGAAGTCTGCTTGCTTATGCAATAATATCATTATTATGATATTAGGATAATTAAAATATATTAAAGAAGTTGCGTAAAAGTTTGTAATCTGTAACAAAAGATAGAATTTTTTTTTTTTAAATACTTACATACTTGTAGCTCATAGTTTTATATGGTCATAGTACTCATATGTTGTATTGTTATAATAAAGAGAAGCATTATAATAATGGGGAGCATTATTAAATAGAGGAGCATTATTATAAAGGGTAGCATCAGGGAGCATTCAAAACTCTATAAGCTTCACAACAAAGCAGTAGGGGGTGGGTGAGGAGAGACAGTCAATGATTGGCTGAGGTGTTGGTGATCATGCCAAGACCAGGGGGAGAGACTTCACATTAAACATCTTCTAACCTGGTGAATACAGCAATTGGGTTAGGGACACCTCACATTTACTGAGCTATAATATGTTGTATCCCATTCCCTATCTAGAAAGGAGTGTAACTCCCAAATTATAATATCTGTTATTATATCTGCTATCACATGACATGCTTCAGTTCCACATTAGACACTGGGAATTAGTAAATATGATACAAACATTCTAAATAAAGTTTTCAATAAAAACTACAATTCCCAGAATGCTCCATAAGACTGCAGAATATTTGCAATTACAGAGGTATAATATCTATTGTTTATATCTTTTTGTCATGTTAAAATTGTGTATTAGATTTAAAGGTGAACTATACCCACCCTTCACCTCCCATTAGAGGTACCCGGGTGAGGACCCGTTAGGTCCCAGGTTGAACCCTGTTATCAGACTTAAATATCTGGAAAGTAGAAATATGATTTCAAACGTTTGAAAGTTACCATACACCGACATCATAAAAGAACCACAATGCTCTTCAACACATCAAGGAATGATAATTGTGTTGGCTTGTGACCGCTTTTCTATGCGCTTCCATAGACTTGTGGCTCCTGTTTTACAGGCTGTACATGCTACAGTGTGAGACTTGGTATCGGGGGGGTGAGATCTACCGGACTGTGTTTGGATGTGCTAAAAAGCGATACCGCGCCTTTATAACTATGGCCCCAGGTTTCGCACAAACGTACTAGTGTTACTGCTGGCACTAAGTGTATTCCCTATATACAGTCTTGTATATTTGCCTCCTTCCCCTTGTTTTGAGTGGGGCCTACTTCACCAGATTTATAAAGAGCAAACGGATCGCAAAACGCTGTAAAAATGCAGAGTGGCCTAGCCCTTTGTAGAAATAAGAAATTCCTTCCTCCCTGGAAAATGTGTGCGCATGCGATTTCGGTTAGAATGGAAATTACGGGAACGCAGAAATCCTCACGATTTCCGATGCGCATCCGCTTCCTTTTTTGCGCAAACACATGCGTTTCCATTATGGAAAATAGCGAGAGATGCACAAACCGGAATTGCTTGTGATGCGTTGAAATGCGGCCTCAGCCTTAGAGTCCATTTTGCTGCTATAGATTCCTAATAAGGAGGCTCTGTTGCATATTAGCTTAAAATAGTTGTATTGCAATGTATTAGTCTTGCTGGATGTATTGCCGTGTATTAGCCTTGCTGGATGTATTGCCGTGTAGTTGTTTTGGTAAGATGTATTGGTTAGTTGTATTGGTTAGCTGAATTGATTAGTTGTATTAGTTAGTTGTATTGGTTAGCTGTATTGATTAGTTGTATTGGTTAGATGTATTGCTTAGTTGAATTGGTTAGTTATATTGGTTAGTTGTATTGGTTAGCTGTATTGTTAGATGTAATGGCTAGTTGTATTGGTTAGTTGTAATGGTTAGCTGTATTGATTAGTTGAATTGGTTAGATGTATTGGTTAGTTGTATTGGTTAGCTGTATTGATTAGTTGTATTGGTTAGCTGAATTGATTAGTTGTATTAGTTAGCTGTATTGATTAGTTGTATTGGTTAGATGTATTTGGTAGTTGTATTGTTTAGTTATATTGGTTAGTTGTATCAGTTAGCTGTATTGGTTAGTTGCAGGGCCGGCCTTTGATATGGGTGACCTGTGCGACCGCACAGGTTACATTACCAGAAAGGGGCGCCAGTTGGGAGTCTTAAGTCACGGATCTGTAGGTCAAAGTTGTGCATCAGTGCCAAAGCTCCCCTCAGTTATTGTCCAGCAGATCAAATATATGTATCAGCACCACCCCACAGAAAAAGCCCCAACACATGTAAGCCTTCTGTATGCTGTGCTGTTCTGTCTGTGCATTTAGTGCGTTATGTGTTACGCAATGCACTACAGATACTGAGATACAGTAAGCGAAGGTGGCAGACTTGCTTTGAAGCAGGCCAAGGCAAGCAGCATTCAGCAGTGTATTATGTGTGCCAAGGGGGGTGTTTAGGCGCCAGTAGCAAATCTTGCAAAGGGTGCTATTTAACCTAAGGCCTCCCCTGGTTAGTTGTATTGGTTAGCTGTATTGGTTAGTTGTATTGGTTAGCTGTATTAATTGGTTGTATTGGTTAGATGTATTGATTAATTGTTTTGGTTAGGTATATTGGTTAGTTGTATTGGTTAGCTGTATAGTTAGATGTAATGGCTAGTTGTATTGGTTAGCTGTATTGATTAGTTTTATTGGTTAGATGTATTGGTTAGCTATATTGATTAGTTGTATTTGTTAGCTGTATTAATTAGTTGTATTGTTTAGATGTATTGGTTAGCTGTATTGATTAGTTGTATTGGTTAGATTTATTGGTTAGTTGTATTGGTAAAATATAATGGCTAGTTGTATTGGTTAGTTGTATTGGTAAGATGTAATGGCTAGTTGTATTGGTTAGCTGTATAGTTAGATGTAATGGTTAGTTGTATTGGTTAGTTGTATTGGTGAACTATTTAATCTGCTGTAGACAGTCTGGTTATTTACAAACGTCCTTTCCCACTGTGAGAACATGCGGTCAATGTACACTGCAATGATTGGGATTTTATTCTTTCCACAGCGTTTAAGCCTCAACCATAAACAGAAAGTCCTGATAGGAGAAAGTGGGTAGGAACTACAGGTTCAATTCCTGGTCGTAACTGTCAGATCTTTACCCTCCAGCTCCGTAGCTGTGCAGATGCACCGTATATGAATAAGATAAGGGTTTGGTTCTTGGCTTTAGTGTAAAGCAGAAGGGCCGAAGTCACAGAAGTCACTGATATGATCCCTCTCCCTATTGGATTGGCAGAAATATGAACAAGTGGGGATATGAAGATCACAATGGTGAGTAATGGGATGTGCCCCATGTGTGTATACTGTCAGGCCTCACGTCATCGCACGTTTCAATGCGTAATCGCACGCGCTTCCCCATACCTATAAATAAAAACACGTGCGATATGCACATGAAATAGTGAACGCGTGCGTTAACAAAACAGATCAATCGCAACACGGTATAATCATAGGGCACCGTAACTTCCATGTTCTAGCCGAGTCAATGTGAACTTTAAAATGGGGGTGACCCAAAAACCTATCACATTGTATCAATTTCCGGTGTAGTGGGGCCAGTTCCCTTGTAAATAAATCTATCAGGTACTTTCCTTTAATGATACTAAAGAGGAAAGGCAGGTAGGCTTCTCTCTCTTACAATACCGTGCAGATAAGCCTCATGGCAGGTACCACCTCCTACAGCCATTAGGCCCAGCATTGTAGGAAGGTTGACATGAGCCACACAAATATTATTATTAAATTCTAACCCTGTATTTTATGTAACTGTAATTGGCCCTGCAATGTGATGTGTGTACAGGCACCATTAACCCTTAGCCCAGTGTTAGTCACTAGCTAACACGGCTTGTTGCCTATGTCAATGCTGAGAATTAAATAGAGGAATAATAAACTGTACTTAGTAACTCAACCTGTCACAGTGAGACTTCCCAGCAAATGACATAGACTACCTACACGGCCAATGGAAATGCCTGTGCTAAAGATCCTAAGTAAGGGCTAGACCACATAAGAGCATGATCGTATTGTGTGTTAAAAAGCGCACACTAATGTGGTTACTCTCCTTCAATCGGGGCGCATGCAGTTTGCGAGAGAGAGAGAGAGGACTATGTTCCTTTCTCAAGCACATAACAAAAAAGGCTATATATATATATATAATTTATATAAATATTATATATATATAGATGTGGGTTTTATTATGGATCTCTATATATATGTTTATATGTATGTATCTCTCTCTCTCTCTCTCTATATATATATATATATATATATATGTTTATATGTGTGTATCTCTCTCTCTCTCTATATTATATAATATATATATATATATGTTTATATGTATGTATCTCTCTCTCTCTCTCTCTCTATATATATATGTTTATATGTATGTATCTTTCTCTCCCTATATATATGTTTATATATATATATATATATAATATTATATATAAAACATATATATAGGGAGAGAATACATACATATATATATGTTTATAGTTTATATTTGTGTATCTCTCTCTTTATATATATATGTTTATGTGTATGGATCTCTCTCTCTCTCTCTCTCTCTCTATATATATATATATATATATGTTTATATGATGTATCTCTCTCTCTCTCTCTCTAATATATATGTATATATATATAGTTTTATTGTATGTATCTCTCTCTATATAATATATATATGTTTATATGTATGTATCTCTCTCTCTCTCTCTCGCTCTCTCTCTCTCTCTCTCTATATATATATATATATATATATGTTTATATGTATGTATCTCTCTATATATATATATATATGTATGTATCTTTCTCTCCCTATATATATGTTTATAGTTTATATTTGTGTATCTCTCTCTATATATATATATATATATATATATATATATATATATATGTTTATATGTATGTATCTCTCTCTCTCTCTCTCTCTATATATATATATATATATACTTACACACTACATCACTACATCACGTTATGTTATTGCTCCCAGGCAGTGAAATAGTTATTTGTGAGCCTTCTCAAGCCTTGAACTGCAATCTTCCCACGATCATTACACTTTGTGGCTTTATGATGTTTTCTGCTTGACAGAGATAAGTTTATCCTCACCTAGTGTTATGTGTATTCATTACCTTCTTTCCCAAGATAACCCATGCGTCTTCAGTCATTTTCACCATTTCAATAAGGCAATAAGCCTTCCGCCCATGGTAGGTTTCTACTAACTATTGCTTTTTGGTAATTTTGTTTTATGACACATCTACCTTCAGGAATATCACCCTCCAGATGTATGAAAACTACATCTCTCAGCATAGTGTATCAAGGAAGTGCTGTGAGTTGTAAATTTCAAACATCGGGACAGCAGAAAGTTCATCATCCCTGGTCTACCTAGAGGAGCTGCCCACAGCCATAGCACATCAAAGGAAAGGATATTTTACGTTCCTGACCAGATGTTCTAGGTACTTTTTTAACACACTGTAAAGGGCATGTCCTCCCTTAAAACTGGTAACTTGTCAGTTATCAGCCCACAACCTCAACTGCTATTTTTTCCAGTTTATTTCATGCATTGTTTACCAGATATATAATGCTAAGTTTACTTTCATTTAAAAAAATATATATTGGCCTCTTCTCTCTGCTCAATGAGCTTTTCATAAGCTTGAGCATGTGCAGAGGAGGCAGCAGGTAAAAACGCAGTCAATCATTGGCTGTGATGTCAGAAGTCACAGCCTTGATTGACTGCATGAAAGGGGGAACCAGCTTCTTCTGATAGAATGGGGACAATACTTAGCACAAATATCTGGTTAGTTATACATCTACTAAAGCACTCAATATATTAGCTGGGGTTTGGAGCAGATAACTGACAAGGCACCAGTTTTTTTTGTTTCAAGGGTGGAGATGGGCGAATTCATTGAACGTAGACAGGGGGTAGCTAAAGAAGGTAACCAAGAAAAATAAATATGTACTGAATTATTTTCAGAGTACATACTGCATTGTTAAAGATCCAACATGAAGCCTACATACAGGAATCACTAGGCCACTAGGAATGAACCTGAAAATCAGAAAACTCTGTTCAATTAACTCTGTCGAAATGGCTGATTTTTGTAACAGTATTAAAGGAATTGTACACTGAAAAAAGTGACTTCATTTCAATCTATAAATAAATACATGTAAGCAGCACTTACTCCGATGTGTTTGTATTGCTGCGAGACTTCAATCCAGTACTTGTTTTGCTCAAGTTCAGTCCCCCAGCCCCCTGCCAGACTATCTGATTCTCTGTGAGGGCAAGCATGCTCAGTTATCCCTATTAGACAACATTGGGGGAGGGAATTTCTCACCATGCAGTTCACTTACACACTGTCCCCATTCTAGCTACATAACAGACAACCGTATATACTCGAGTATAAACCGAGGTTTTCAGGCTTTAAAAAAAGCCTGAAAATCTTACCTCGGTTTATACTCGAGTCAGCCTATCTCCTACCTTGTCCGCCAGCCGCACGATCCGCATCCTCGCTCCACAGCTTCTGCGCATCCGGATGATGTCACTACCCAGCGCCGCAAGTGAGAGCGCGGGGTATGTGACATTCATCCGGATGCGCAGAGGCTGTGGAGCGAGGATGGGATCGCGCGGCCGGCGGACAAGGTAGGAGAAACTTTTCTTTCACAGGGAATGGCAAATACTTACAAATAAGAGTAAAACCTTCTTTATTTGTGCATACTGTATGCACAAATAAAGGAGGATTTACCCCTATTTGCAAGTATTTGCCACTTAAGATGTTTGAAAACACAACTCCCAGCAATAAAAGCATGCTGGGAGTGTGTAGTTTCCAAACATCTTTAGTGGCAAATACTACCCCCTCAGTTTATACTCAAGTCAAGTGGGTTCCTTCTTTTTACCTAAAACTAGTACCTCGGTTTATACTCGGGACGGTTTATACTCGAGTATATACAGTAGTTTATAATACTAAGGAGCTTGATTGGCAGCTGAAATGTAAGGGATCGATCAACAAAAAATGGTACAGTGATAATTGAGAAGAATACAGTTTCAGGAATGGGCAATTAAAAAAAACACAAATTTCCCAGTGTACATATCCTTTAAGGGACTGATAACTGTCTTGTTTCATTCAGGTCCTGATGTCTGGCATGAACTTTTTCCTCTTGCCAATGGAGATCGTCAATCTCCAATCAATATAATTACACAAGAAACCATCTATGACTCCTCGTTGTTACCCCTCCAGTTTGATTACGTCCGCAGTCTGCTAAAGTTCTCGTTAACAGCGGCCATTCGTTCAATGTGGATTTTGATGATACAGAGAACAAGTCAGGTGTGTCACAGTTTTTTCTAGGATATATATTACAGCAGCCATTGTATTCTCACACGGTGCCATGTATGTGATATTTATATTAGTCTAACTGAATGTCCTTCCTCCTGTGGTAAACTACACAGTTAAAACCTCAGTAAAGGCAATGTAATGAGTTTCACTTACCTTCCCGGCTCCCATGATGCCATTTGTTCGCAGTACCTGGTACTGAATTCCAATTCCATCAGAACCTTCCATCTTTTATTTTAAAATATGTCTCGAGTCTGATTTTTAGAGGACGAAACACACGTCATACACATTGATCTGATGCACTTGTAATCAGTTATGTTGGCACCTGCTATACTCTTAGGCTATGTTCACACTAGGCATGTTTAAATGCACTGATTTAATGCATAGTGGCGGCCATCCTTTTCAATGGCACTGCTGTGTGTTAACGCACAAAACTGCCCAAGGCACTGTATCACATCTCAGTATTGTGAACAGTGCCATTCATTCCTATGTGCACTGCATAGTGTGTACAAGCCCTTAGAATGGTCTCTGGTATAGCTAGGAGTCCTGTATGTGTTGTGTGTATGTGATGTTTGTCTAACAGGACACTTTAGGATAAAATGGGCACCATAAGCCCAGGTTGCTTACTAGGAGTTGTCTGTCTCTGTCTGTTTATCTCTCCTCATGGTTAAGAATCCAGAGCTCTTGAAAGCAATCCGTGTGTGTCCGCTCTTACACATACTATATGAGGATTCTATACTGGCTGTTATAGGCAGGAGGACCTTGCCTACTCTATACAAATGCAGTGCCACTTAACGTGACCTCTTCATATGTTTATATATATGTTAAATTATTTTAACTAATTTAATTAAAGTTAAGTTTGTTTTCCAATATGGCACATTAAAGTTTTACCTTGCTTACAAAAATAGGAAGGTGCCATTCAGGGATTTAATTTTTTGTCAATTTCCTTATTTTTGTGTATTTGCTTGAATACACTGGTGTATACTTTTTGACTACTGAGTGGTGGGAGGTGCAAATTATCCAACTTTCCTCCCTTGTATCTACTATAAGAGGATTGCCCAACCTGGCCATGCTAGGGCCGCAATGCAGGTCAATGAAGGCCACAAAAACAGCTAACTGTAACTTCTAGTATTAACAAGACAGATGGTAGTTATGGAATAACTGTGTCCTGCAACACTTCAGTGATTATTGATTATGGTCACATTTCCAACCCTTCTGTGTAATATGGTGGATATTTTATCTATAACAGGAAACTTTTTGGGGAATATTTTTGAAAAAAGTTTTATAGTTTATATGTTCCTCAAACTCTCCTATTAATGTGAAACATGTTCTGCCTCTTGCCCTATCTTTCCAGTCCTCAGTGGTGGTCCCCTTGTTGGAAGCTACAGACTTCGTCAGTTTCATTTTCACTGGGGACCATCTGATGACCGTGGATCAGAACACAAGGTGGATGGTGTGAATTACGCAGCAGAGGTATTTTTTAAATTTTCATATTAACTACAACTAAATGTAACTTTGTCTGAGTTAATTTCCTACCTAAAGTTTCTTTTTCCTACCTTAATTTCTATATTTAACAATTTTATTCTCCTCTTACTACCCCGCAAACCCCACCCGGTGTTGGCACCTAAATTACTAGGTTCTTACCCCTGGGATTTACCAGGTGGTCAAGGTCTGGCCCACCCCTTCCCATAGTCTGGGACTTGTTCAATGAAAAGACTATGCAAAAACATCTTCTGCCCATTAGCCAGTCCTGTAGTAGTCTGACAGGCTCATTTACCCAGAGCCGCTATCGCTTTGGATAAATGCTCCTTTAGCAATTCAATATCGTGTTTGCAAATGTGGGTAAATCCTGGTAAGGGATTTACTCACTGCAGGATTTTAACACCAGCTATCAGCAAATGCGATATTGAATCGTGAGCGACAGATGTTCGGGTAATTTTTGCGTAACCCTCGCATCCAACACTAATAGCGAAGTGGTTAGCATGACATATAATATGTCATATAACTCCATATATTTGACCAACGAGGTAAATCGGCCCCTATAAGTGTAAGAGGGAGCAAAGTGAGACTATGAGTACGGTACGTGGTACAGTGGTTCTAGGCTAAATCCAGCAGGTCCTCTCACTGATGGGGGATTTGAAAGGCTTTTTCTGTCCTTTAAGACAATGAAAGAAATAAAGCTTTTTATACCTAGTTTGTTGAGTCTTTTTGTCTAGCCTTTTCCTAAACTGTTCCAAGAATGTTGCCTTATTGCACTTTAAACAAAACAATTCAAAAAAGGCCCTTGATAGCCTGGCTCCCTGCAATCTGTCTAGGAGGATATTTGGGAACCTACGAATAAACGAACAGTATTCTACTGTAATACCTTTGTTGTACAGTAGCCAATGGAATATTGTCCATTTCTTTTTCAGAATGTGATTTGAAAAAATCTGTGCGAAAATTACATTTCAGTGGAAAAAGAAAAAAAAATTCGGTTTGAGCCTTAGAAATTCCGTAGGTGCACAAAAACACCAGGAAAAATAAACTTAGTAGCACCTGGAATAGCTTCTTGTTCTGACCCACAACTGCACCCCCTATAAAGTGATTCCCTAAACACACAAGATGATTACACAATATACTTTATATCCGTTGTAATATGCATAGTGTAAGGGTGAGGCCACACTACAACGTGCTCCCGCGCACGCATTTCGAGTACGTGTTGCCACGTCCGCGCGTTGCAATCATGCAATGTTGCACAATCAAAGTGCATGCAATTAAGCAAAAATGCGCACTAGTGCGGCCACATCAATTGGGTCACTTTAGTGTGCACTTTTAAAACTTTGATCGGATCGCGATTGCATCACGCTTAAAAGTGCATTAGTGTGACCTAGCCCTTATTCCTGCTCCTTTTCATATTGTGCAGCAATGTGCCCTTTAAAACAGTTTACAAAGTTTGCCAGCAGTAATCACATATGTATTAAAATAATTCTAAGTATTTATCATTCCATCAGTGAGATATCCCACGCGTTTTACAGCTTTCAGTTTGTCCTTTGATATTACCGCTGTATATGGCAGGATGATGAAACTACATTTATTACTTTTTATTGACCAGCTTTTCAAAGCGAGATCATAAATAGTTCAGTTTTCCATAAAATCTGTTACAAATCAGCTTAAGGTTTGATGGGAAAATACCTTAATAATGTGTCCTGGATGTTTGCAGGATTTCCTTGACTTTAGGTAAAATGACTTTAGGTGAATTGATAGGAATTGCTCCCCTGAGAGTTTTTGCAATTTATTTCCATTGTTTATTTTACATAGTTTTGAAGATATTTACATTTTTGTGTGTGATATGGCAGCAGCTTTAGCAGGTCCCCTGCACTTCCTGCTCTGAAACCTGTCAGTCAATCTGCCCTGTGTCTCCTCCCCTTTGTAGCACCCTGATCCCTCCCACTCATGGACCCCATGGTCCCTCCAGTTGCTGTCCCCCCTTGGTCCATTCCCTTACAGCCCCATGTGTCCCCGCTCACTCGCAGGTGCCATGGCCCCTCCCACGTTGCAGGTGCCATGGCCCCACCCACACGCGGGTGCCTAATCCCCGCCCACTCGCGGGTGCCTAAGCCCCGCCCACTCGCAGGTGCCTAAGCCCTACCCGCTCACAGGTCATGTATGCCACTCTGACACACCCATCCCCCCAAATCTTGAGGATTTTGAACTCATTTGGATTAGTGATGTTAGATGAGAACGTTCCTGAGAATGAACCAATGGAATTTTACCCAGAGCATACTATTAATTCACAGCAAGGGGAGCAATTACAGTTCTAGGTAAATAAGAAAGTTTGGGGCATATTTGTAAAGGATCGCTATTTTCATCATTTAACTATCACAGGACATTGCAATGGCAAAGATTGTTATTATCGACAGACTAAATGCAATGAATATGACAATGTTGCTGCCGCTGTATTCATTGCATTAAGTCCTATATAGCAGAGAAAAGAGAAAATGGTTGAAAGCGAAGGTAGAAATGCGATCTTGGTAAAACCGGAAATCACAGATTGTGCTGGAAACAGTCTAACAACCCCCCTGGCCCGTTATTAGTATAGAGAAACATTCCACTTGTACTGACATCTTCCAATGACCCACTAGCTGGTACTTATGCGTTTTCGCCACCAGATTTTGCCATTTTAAATGGCTAAACTTAACGCAAGGAAACACTTATGGCTGTTTAATAAATATTATGGAGCAGGTTACCACAGTTATTGCTGCATGACAAATTGCTTTAAGTCCAAATTTTGCAAAAAATAGTGCCAGTAACATGCGGGGAAAAATTAAAGGACCTTTATTAATATGTCCCTTAGTGTTTTTAATAACCGTTTAGACTAGGTGCTATTTATTTTCCCTTATTGTTTAGAGATCTCTATCTAATCTGGTAGGTGACTATAAACTTCTTTCCATCCTTTAGTTACATATTGTGCACTGGAATTCCCTGAAATATTCCAGTTATGTTGAAGCTGCAAAACAACATGATGGGCTCTGTGTACTGGGAGTATTTGTAAAGGTAAGATAGAAAATAATACTACATTGATATACAAGAGGATTGTGTCTTATTTATTGAATAATGATCATTCAGATTGTCTAGCAATTATAGAATATACAAGATTCACAGGGTATAAAACATATAAAGCATTGTTCACATTATATGTCAGGGAGCTAATCATAGTAACTTGTAGAAATACACAATGGTAAGTTTTACTTGATATATGATAAATATAAATATTATACAATTTCTATAGGTCTAAGCACTTCCTTCCCATAAGGCCATTCCTGATTAGATAGGGAAAATGGTGGTTGACACACTAGGGAGTGAGGTACATTCACAATTGGAGCATCACCAACTGCATTTTAGTCAATCAAGGCTCCCGCATTGTATAGACCTACCAGAGTTTGCACACCATTTTTGTAATGGAGGGGACAGGGTCCTTTAACTTATTTTTATTTTAAAAAAAACATGCGCCTAATGTAAAATTACTGTCAACTCAAAAAAAACAAATTTAAACAAACATGTGCCCTATTGGAAAAAAAAACATTAAAAAGGGGAGTTGGTATGTAAGTTATTATCTTATTTCGGGGTGTTTTGATAGTTGGAATACTGTATGCAGTTTTGAGAGTTGGTTTGTTGGGGGAAAAGTCAGGTCAGATGAAATTGGGAGTGGTTAAAAGAGGGAGGGGGGATACTGCTCCTGTCCTGAGCAAAACATGAAGTTTGAAGGTATGCAGCAACACACACATTACAAATTAAGTGCACTACATATATTTATTTATGATTAAGATGAGGAAAAGTATTTTTTTTCATTATTGTGTACCTTTAACTGTACCAGTAAAACAGGGATGGTCCATTTCTAATGATTCCCCCAGTGGATGTCGGGGGGGGGGGGGGCACATCGCTGTCATGGAGAAGTAATGAGTCTTTTTAAATCAGACTTTCTACTGTCATCTGATCAGCCACAATAATTAATTCAGGTCACAGTAACAGTATTATTTACATTATTTTTTATTATTATATATATATTGTTTATATTATTATATTTATATTATTATATTTGTAAATTACATAAGTGTGATATTTTATAATGGGAGCTGCAGTGGTATATATCCTTATAAAAATCACTCAGCTATGTCACTAAGTGACTCATTTCTTATATTTCTTATATCCCACTGCTCCTCCCATTCCAGTGTTCATGCCTGCTCCTCCCATTCCAGTGTTTATTTAAACTAAGTGTTCGTTTAAATTAAGGTGGGAATGGGGACAAGGCTAAAATTTTAAATGTGAATGGGGTGAAGGAATCAGATACTTATGTATTATAAGAAATAATGCTCCCCTTTACATTATAATATAAGGATATTATTCCAACTGTCCTGTATGAAATATAGGGCATTGAACCCTGTATTCTATATGGTCAGGGAACGCCTCGTGGAGTAATATCCTTATATTACACCGTAAGGGGCGCATTATCCCTTATATTATTTTATATTATTATATTGCTTATATATTTTTTTTTTTTTCATTACTTTATATATATTTTTTATAAAGTGGTAATTTTTGATAACCTATTACTATATTAATGTTGATTTTCAGATTGGTGAGTCAAACAGATTACTTGAAAGGATCACGGATGCCATTAATGTGATTAAATATAAGGTAACATTTTAAATTTACATAATACTAAATTTTAATAATAACTTATAGCTCCTTTCCACTAAAAAATACTTTGTGATTTACATTAAAACCAGAATAATACATTTTTTACTCTTGAAGATCTGTTAGTACAAAAATGATTTCATTATGCAGCATAACATTCTCTGTCATCAAACATCCTCTCAGTTATCCTTATAGACCAATCAAAGAATTGCTCCCCTGTAAGTTCTCCTTATAAACCAATCAAAGGCTCATTCTCCTGTCAGGTGTCCTTATAGACCAAAGACTCAAGATATCAAAGACTCAAGATACGTACACACGTGTGATCGCGGGTGCCAACGATCCTGACCGGCTGGATCTCTGAACGAGCGGCTGTTTTGGCCGATAAAGTTCCCATACTCGCATGTGTGTTTGATCCATCACTGCCCTTTCTTTTCCTGTGTCAACATTCTCCAAGTTTCACTGTCCAAGGGCCTCTCTTAGCTTTAATATTTGGAAATCTGTATGAATTGTGTGTGTCAGATTAGGCAGCACTGCTAATTCTGTATCATTGCAATCCAGTACCAAATGTAGAGACATCCAATACATGGCAAAAAGGAAAATCCAACATGGAAGCAGTGTCCACCCTGCCATTGGACCAAAGGGACATCAAGTTATCCCTTGTGATTATATATATTGACAGGGATTAAATGTTTACCCAGTGCAATATATGGAGAAATATCAATTGGTTGAGGGCAGGTTTTAATTATTACTAATGGGCAGTTGCTTGTATTTTAAATGCATTTACTATATGCTGTTTATTTAGGGGAAGCGGTCTCCATTTACAGACTTTGATCCCTCATGCTTACTTCCTGGCTGCAAGGATTTTTGGACCTATCCAGGATCACTGACTGTTCCACCCCTTCTAGAAAGTGTCACATGGATTATTTTAAAGGATCCAATTTCTATTACTTCTGAACAGGTGGGTATAAAGGGACGGCCTTTGGGGTATGTGACCCGTGCCAATATTGTTTCGGTGCAGTAATAAAAGGGAACATGTGACATTTATCAACTTCGAATGCAGTGTTTAAATGGAGTGTGTCATTGACCAGCTTCTTTTGATAGCAGCATTTGAAGAAAAATGTGTCATTAACCAGCTTTTTCAATGCAGTGCTTGAAGAGCATGTTCACCCCTAACACAATACAACTGCTTATTAAGCCCATCAACCTAAGTCCAACCACTATTTAGCATTGTTTTAGAGTCAGTAGTTACTAGGATCGCAATGATTAAGTAAAGGCTCATTCTGGAAGAAACAGCAGCCTCCTCCCTCTTTGCAGTGATGTACATATACAGTACACATATACATATATACATCATAGCCATGACAGCCAATGTCAGGGCCATAACTGACTTTTCTTTCCCCTGCTGCCTCTGCATATGCCTGAGCTCATAAAGAGCTCATAGATCATGAGGAGGATGCAGCTACCTCTGACATTATGGGGCAATGCTTATCATATCCATTCTGGTGGGTATTACATATGTGAGACTGAAATATGTCATATACTTTGTAGCTAAACATTTATGTTGCTGATATTATCTGAAGGGAAACAGATTACTGTATATACCAGAGTATAAGTCGATCCGAGTAAAAGTCGAGGTACCTATTTTTACCTAAAAAATTTGTAAAAACTGATTGACTCGAGTGTGTTGTTTTTAGGCTTTAGTTGCCCTTTAAATGGACAGCAACATTCCCATACATGAATCCTATACAGTAATAGCCAAATCCAGTACCAGTAACCTCCAATTCTTTGGCACTCCAGATGTTTTGGAAACTACAATTCCCAGCATGCTTTGTTGCTGGGAGTTTCAGTTTATAAACATGTGGAGTGGCAAGGTTCAGTAAACTTTTAATTAAGCTTACCATCATTAACAATTCTCCTGAACCCCATATAGTAAAGGGCCCTCTGACCCCCATATAGTAAAGGGAACTCTGGGCCCTATTTATAAAAAATCGTTATCGTTATCGTAAAATACCGATCGTTATCGTAAAATAACGACCAGGGTTTTACCGATAACGACCGTTATTTACCGATAACGGTCGTTATTTACCGATAACGGTCGTTATCGGTAAATAACGACCGTTATCGGTAAACAACGGTCGTTATCGGTAAATAACGACCGGTATTTACCGATAACGACCGGTATTTAACGATATCGGTAAATAACGTCGTTATCGGTAAATAACGGTCGTTATCGGTAAAAACCCGGTCGTTATTTTACGATAACGATCGGTATTTTACGATAACGATACCGATCTTTTATAAATAGGGCCCTCTGACCCCCATATAGTAAAGGATTCTCTGACCCCAATAGTTAAAAGTGTCACCTGAGAGTTGTAGTTTCAAGCTGTCCTTTGCACTGTACTGTACTGTACTGTTTTTTGCCCCAAACTGGAGACCCATCAGATTTACAGCATCCAGTGACAGTGCTGAGTGAGTCCAGCAGCCAGAATACAGGAAGCAGGAAGTGTAAAGGCAGATCAGCTCCTGTAACTTTCTATGCAGGTTAACACAGCACCACCTACTGGTTACTATGTGCAATTGCAGAATTTGGTCTAAATTGGACTTGACCTGAGTATAAGTCAAGGTTAGGTTTTCAGGCTAATTTTAAAGCCTGAAAAATTCGACTTATACTCGAGTATATACGGTACAAAGTAATAGATCCACAAATACAATAATGAAGATAAAACTCTGGGTGTGTTTTAAAAAGATCATAGGAAAAGTGGGTGCAACAAATTTGAGTGAGTGCGGCATCTTAGCCTTGAAAAATGTCATCCTCTACCTATGGTTTAGTTCAGAAGTATTTATAAAGGGAACTCAAATAGGAATTTATGTGAAGGTTTAGTTCACCTTGAAAAATGGAATATCACAATCTTTTTTTCAGTTGGTCACGTTCCGCAGTCTATTTCGAACCAGTGAAACAGGAGAAGAAAAAGGCGGTACAATGCAAACCAACCACCGACCCGTTCAACCGCTCAACAATCGGAAAGTCAGGGCCTCTTTCCTTTCTTTCCTTTAGGCCACATCCTTCTTTTCCCTACATAGTTCACTGGGTGTTTAGTAGACTTGTAATGGAGGTTTTGTTCATTTTAATTGTAGTTTTATTTAAACACATTGAACAGTATAAATAATATGTTCTGTGGTCCCTCTGGCATTTGCCACAGTTACAAAAGTTTTAATCTGGGTTTTAGTTTGTGTATATGGAATCCAATACCATAACGATTCATTACTTCTGGGATGTCTATTTGTGACAACAGAATTTCACAAAGCAAAACAACAGTTTCCATAGGGGGATAGTAAGAATCCTGTAAATTGGAAGACAGTCTCTGTTCTGCGTCATGGGGTCTTATTATTTTATCGCCACGGTCTGACTGTGGCATAATAAGACTGGAGCAGCCATCTATGGGCAATACTGCCCAGTAATAAAATACTGTATCAGTATTTCATATTGTGACTATGACCACACTGCAAAATACATAAGCCATAGTAAAATATGAACAGTAAAGACGCCTTTAGAAATATTTCCCATGATACCAAACTGGTACAGGCTGCATGGAGCTAAGAATTATTCTAGCAATATAGATATTTGCTTACAGAGATTGTCTTAAACATATACACAATTCTGCATTAATACATATGTTCCAATGAAAACATTTCAATTGAAAAGTTTATAAATAGAGGTACAGATTAGAATCCTTCTCCGTCCACATAGGCAAAATCATTTGTTAACGATTAATCCATTTCACAGCCTGTTAACACATGGTCTCCTCCCTGCTTCAAGACCACTAGGAAGGGATGTCACCCAGCATTATCTTTAAGAGTCCCCAAGCCGGTAGTAAGGAGGTCTGGACTGTGATTGTGACAGTGCCCCCTACAGTCCAGGACTTAAGGGAAACTTCTAAAGTAAATATTTCTTAAATGCCTAAACACAAGTATTAAATATAAGTTCAAGGACTTGTGTGTAACAGAGGATCCCCCAAACCTAAGTACCTCAATATGAGCTCAAGCAGCACGGGAAGAGGCTCTGGTTATGGCCATCAAATATTGCCCATGACGGTTGGATTACAGTGTATAGATCAGTTTAGGAGCATCTTTGAAAATGGTAAGTATTGCTGTTCCTAGGTTTGGGGGTTCTCTGCTTAAATATATATATAGGGATGGACATGCACTTCAAAGAAAAGTCGCTTTGTTATGTAATTCGTGTATCTGGATAAATAAGTGCACATTTACACTTTAGAGACACCTGGGGTTAATTATGCTACAGGCTATATGCTATATACTATAGGTTGCATACTATATGACATAGGCTATATACTATAGGTTATATACTATATAATATAGGCTATATACTATAGGTTATATACTATATGATATAGGCTATATACTGTATGTTATATACTATATGATATAGGCTATATACTTTAGGTTATATACTATATGATATAGGCTATATACTATAGGTTATATACTATATGATATAGGCTATATACTTTAGGTTATATACTATATGATATAGGCTATATACTATAGGTTATATACTATATGATATAGGCTATATACCTATCTGTATATAAACTAATATGATATAGGCTATATACTTTAGGTTATATACTATATGATATAGGCTACATACTATAGGTTATATACTATATGATATAGGCTATATACTGTAGGTTATATACAATATGATATATGCTATATACTATAGGTTACATGATATATGATATAGGCTATATACTATAGGTTATATACTATATGATATAGGCTACAGTATATACTATAGGTTATATACTATATGATATAGGATATATGCAGTAGGTTACATACTATATGATATAGACTATATATTTAAGGTTATATACTATATGATATAGGCAATATGCTGTAGGTTACATACTATATGATACAGGCTATATACTGAAGGTTATATACTATATGATATAGGCTATATACTATAGGTTATATACTATATGATATAGGCTATATACTATAGGTTATATACTATATGATATAGGCTATATACTGTAGGTTACATACTATATGATATAGGCTATATACTGTAGGTTATATACTATAGGACATAGGCTTTATACTGTAGGTTATATACTATATGATATAGGCTATATACTGTAGTTTATATACAATATGATATATGCTATATACTATAGGTTACATACTATATGATATAGGCTATATACTATAGGTTATATACTATATGGTATAGGCTACAGTATATACTACAGGATATATGTTCTATGATATAGGCTATATACTGTATTCACCAGCTATTTAAAAGAAATACGGATACCCTACATATTTAAAATCTCTACTTTGGTTTGAAAACACATGCAGCTGACAACTACTACTGACCTCTGTATTATATACATAATAAATTGTTTTTATGGTGGTAATTAAATTATATTATGTGCTAACTGTATCAGATTCATTTTCTTATAGCCCCAACTCTGGATTGTCTGTATGGTCTGGGCCTACAGGTTTTAAGCATGGTATACACCATGAGAGTCTAACTCCTGCCCGACCGTTCGGGCACTTCAACCTGTTCGGCCAGGAGTAAGGACTGTCGGTTGCGGCAATAGTTACCGTCAGTTTGCCGCGACTGAGCGACTGGAGTAAAGGGGGGTATACATGTGGCTCTCTTACCATACAATATGTACTATTGTTTGTGTATGATGGAGGAAGAAAATCATTAATTTAGTCGTGTTTTAATCTAGAGTAATTCATTTTTCTTATATTTAAATAGGAATTTCATACAGAGGCAAGAGGCACATGGTTAAAGGGCATGTCCACCCCCAAACCTATAATTTCCCCGACTACTGGCCCCACTCTGTAATGAATAAAATTCCTTACCTTACATCCCAGCTCCATATGGTTCTCCAGTAATCCCCCCCAAAGTCCCAAAACTGCCCACCTGGAGGATAGCAGAGTCCATATAGGACTCTGCCTCCTGTCTCCCCTCCGGGAGAAGTTTGGCATGCGCACTGCGCACTACATAAAGAAATATGTAAGTGTGCAGATTTTGTCTTCCTTGTTATTATAGGAGATTGGCTATAACATACTGTTGTGCTAATAGCTTTTCGTGGCTGTATTTTAAATAACATCATAGGAACTCATAGTGAAAAAACATCCTTCTCTATAGAAAAAAAAAAATTCAAACATTAAAATAAAATTTAACTTGTCTTTGAAACCAGTCAGGGTGAACTTCAATAGCCTCTGATTTCATGTCACATTATGCATAGTCCCTTTAATCTGAGCAATGGAAAATGTAAGCTTGTGTAGCAAAGCCTAGATCTTCTGGATCACTATTGTATAACAAAGCCAATGGGAGAAGGGGATGGTGACAGCAGCAGGAATTCCATTCCAATCACCTGATGTTCATTTTTACCCTTACATTTCAACGGCTTAATGTTATCGCTATATCATTCCATTTTCCACTCATTGCAAATTGTCACGATTTCTTACAAGACTGCAACATGTTGTATGATTCCAGGAATAGCACCACCAGCCTTTGGCACCCAAGCTGTGTAAAAACACATGTTTATGTCAACACAATATTTCACAATGCAACACAGGTATTTATGGATTGGCTCTGGATTTGGAGCTTATTTGGTAATAAATAATCTTCCATTTATTTCTACATGTACAGAATCTCCCCAAACCTTAAAGGGGAACTAAACCCAAATTTTTACACTCCAAAATCTATATATACCCTCTAAAAACATAAATAAACTGTAAAATTGCAATACAGTAAATAGTATTAAAGTAAATGTTACCAGAACTGGATGAAATAACTGTGTGTATGTACAGTGACTGGCCACACCCATCTTAGCAGACCTTAGCAGTGATAACCAGTGTCGAAAAGTCATTACCGCTACATTTCGTCATACATCACTGCGGTAACAGCTCAAGCATATTTATATATTGCGTTAAGTTCAGCCATTCAAATTTGCCAAGTCTGAGGTGGTAAAAAAGCAATACCAATACCAATAAGGGTCCACGGGGGTGTTAGACTATTTACCAGCATTAACTGTAATACGATTTTCCTAAGATCGCTTTTTTAAGGTTCTGATTTTCTTTATTTACCAATAAAGTCAAAAGGGGGTCTAAGGGGTGTTATACTTTTTTCCAGCATTTACTGTAATACGATTTGAGATTTTGCTTTTTTAAGGTTTTTTTTTCCACTTTTTTAAGATCACTTTTTTTTTTACGGTTCCGATTTTCTTACCAATAAAGTCTAAGGGGGTCTAAGGGACATATTTATAAAGGGGCATTATTTTTTTGCCAGCAGACTTCACCACAATTTTTATCAAAGGCGAAAATTGTGTTGCAAAAAGTAGCACTAATAATGCTGAGAATGTGGCAAAAAGTTAAGTTCAGTGCAAATGATGGTAAATTGGTAATACTCCCTAGTGGATTTTCAAAGTAGTGTCAAATTGGTTAATACACACTGAACACCTATCTTTGTTATTTAGAGATATCCTAACACATGTGGTGTTTTATTCAGCTAAAGATATGGTAAATAGTGTAAAACTCACCCAGGCAAATTTTCTCTATTTTTTTAATAGGACAATTTTCCAGTATTGCTTATTTTCAGCAAACTGCAGCTAATTATCAAACCATTTACATTAATATGGGAACATACCATAGTGCCATGGTACCATGCTGTGTAAGAAATAGTCTTAATAGTTAAAGTATGCTTGTTAAAGGGACTGTAAACTCCCCTAAACTCCCAAAAATGATTCTGTGCCATTCGTTTCTATTATTCACAGGGAGGTGAGAACGCTTATTCTCACCTCCCTGTGAATAATAGGATGCTCGGGGGACCTGGAACTTACCTTACCCGCCGCTCCACTTGCAGCCGCTCCTTCACTGAACAGCTGTTCACTCCCGATCGCGCGCCCTATCTTTTGTATTGGCGCGCATGCGCCTAAGATAGGGCGCGCGGTCGGGACAGAGCGGCTGTCAGTTAAGGAGCGGCTGCGAGTGGAGCGGCGGTAAGGTAAGTGCCAGGTACCCCAAGTGTCCTATTATTTACAGGGAGGTGAGAATAAGCGTTCTCACCTTCCTGTAAATAATAGATACGAATGGCAAAGAGTTATTTTTGGGGGTTTAGTGTTACTTTAAGGTTCTCATTCATCTACCCTATTACTGCTTTTGTAACCTTAAAGGGCATGTCCACACCAAAAACTATATTTTAACCCACTACTGGCCCCACTGCGTAGAGTAGAAAAATCCTTACCTTACTTCCCTGCTCCAAATGGTTCTCCTGTAATGTCCCTCCAAAGTTCGGAAAACTGACCACCAGGAGCCTGGCCGAGTCCGTATAGGACTCTGCCTCCTGTTTCTCCCCCCGGAGAATTTGCACATGCTCAGTGCAGCCCTCCCTCTCCTTCTGTTTTGCTCCCCCTCCCCCTAGCTACAAACCCCTTTTCTGTAGAGTAGGGATCCCTCCCCCACCCCCAACTGCTATAGTAATTTGTCTAAAAACTCCCTCAATCTATATTTACTTTGGCTCTTTCCCCCAATGTTCTGTACAGCCAGAAGCCGTGTCCGTGATTGGCTGCCTCTCAGCCAATCACGGACACAGATGCCAGTCCGGCAAGCAGAGGGCTGTGACAGAACGTCGGGGGAAAGATGCAATGTAAGTAATGATCGGGGGAGTTTATAGACAAATTACTATAGCGGTTGGGGGTGGGGGAGGGAGCCCTACACTACAGAAAAAAATTTAAAAAGAGGTGGACATGCCCTTTAAGCAATAGAGAAATTTATATCACTGTACGTAAAAGAAGGGTCAAACAGAGAGGCTGTTATTCTAACACGTAGGTTCAAGGGCACGCCACCATAATTAAAAATGCATCTACCAATTTATGTTTAAAAAAAATGTCAAAAAACATTATTGTTTTGCCTTTCTTTTAGTTCATATATTACATATATTATTTTGTTCATATATATATTACTCTTTTTATATATTACTAAAATGTTCTCCCAGGGGTCCCAAAAAAACTGCTGCCTAACTTAACCTTTTTGGGGTTTCTTTTGCTTGGGTTTTTTTTTTTTTGCCGACCCTGGTGGCTGTGCCATCATAGGCCACAGCCTAGGTGGCCTAGTGGGAAATCCGGCCCTGGCCACAGTGCTGCTTTTCTTCACTAAGGATCATTTGAGATTGCGTGACAATTACAAAGCAGAGCATGCTAATGTGGGTGGCCATACTTCATAAGCTGCACTGCAAATCGTTCGCGGAAAGCATGCAATCACCATTATTTTTGAGGTGCTTTTGTGCTCTGATTACAGAAAATCACGTGGATCGCAGAGCAAACGAATGGTAACGCACACAGTAGCCAAGGGGGCCATCTTCTTATTTTTGCTATGACAGATATAGCCTCTCTCCAGAAAACCACTGTGGATGAAGCACGGAAAGGGGCCCCATGATATATCTGTTGTATTCAATTAGATCAACTGGACATGAAATGTAGTTCTTGAAGACGTTTCGCTAGTCATCCGACTGGCTTTCTCAATTCAGAATGACTTGTACAAGAATCTGTGGCAATTATGCACATGATACATAGATCAACTTTAACTATTTGCCTTACCAATGGTACCTACTCGTCTAGGACGTAAACCAGAGAAGCAATGTTATTATGGGGTTTAATTTAGACTTTATTTACACATAACCAATCGGATAACATTTCCCAAGTACCCTACATAAATTATCACATTTATTATCATATGATTGATCAGTGGTCATAGTCTCTGAGTGTTCTATGTCTCATGCACTGAATAGTAAAGGGTTATTACTATAAATTAAGGGACAACTATACCTGGGGCAGGGAGGTAGGTTCTTTTTTCCTACCTCCCTGTATTGTTTTGTTGAGGAGATACAGCATATACCGTTTTTATCTTTCAGGTTAGTCCTGGACTTTCCTTTAATAAAGATAGTGCTGAAGCCAGAAGGAAGCCTGGCAAAAGCAGTTTTATTTGTGCTGGTGCTCCTCACAGAAACAATACTGGGAGGTAGGAATTATCAATCCTACATCCCTTTTCCTTTTTCAAAAATTTTTTTATACACACAATAGTTCTCCTTTAAGGGAAAGTATGATTTAAAAACAAAAAATCTTCGGCTCTTAATACCAGGCTCAATGATGGATCAATATACAGGTAAGACAAGGGCATTCTTTTGAAAGTCCTTTGTCTTTACATCATAGTTTCCCTTTAATTGGGAGCGCTGGAGTCTCTTGGGCCCTAGGGAGACCTAAAGATACTGCAGACAACCCTGTGTGACTGAAAGATAAAAAGATTCAGCAATTTGTTGGTTTTAGCGGAAGCCAGTAAGGGATTGACTATTCAGGTATTTCTAACAGCTGCTATTAAAGCTATAAATCCTGGTACCAGTGACAGACCATTCACATGATGTGCCCATGTAGTAGATTGGCAGCAGGACTTCTAGAGTGAAATCCAGCCCAATCCCACAAAATCAGTTGTGCTGGTACAGAGATAAAAACAGGTGGTCTCAGTCCACCAACTTAGCAATGAGGTCACAAAGCCTCCCTGCAGGAAACCTTAACGGTCTGTAAGTAAATCTGGAGTATCATCTCATTTGACATTAGACCAGGTCACTCTCAGTCCATGGGTTCCTTGCTGTGTATTATTCTTTACATTATCATATACATTATCATATACAGAAGCTTCCAAGCAAAAGGTAACAATAGTAGATTAAGTAAACATGATACTGATAGCTCCGGCCCGGGTTAGGGGGTGGGGAGGCTGACCGTGGGTGGGGTGGGGGGCCTTACCTGGGCCTTACCTGGCTTCTGGATCCATGGGTGGGAGGTATCGAGACCGAGACCCGGCGCGAGTTATGATTGGCCGCGCCAAGAACTGGCATCACGCTATGTAGGAAGCTCCCACAAGTCCTGGTGCCATTTTGGTTTTAACTTGCCGGAAAGAAGTAAGAACTTCCCTCCCTCCCCTTTATAAAATTATTTGTAGTTTAGATTAGGTTTTTAAGGTTTTATGGGTTAAAAAGGTTTTCGTTGGAGTCACAGCTGGCGGATACATCCTTGCGGAGCCATTACATGCCCTCTGGGGACCCAGAGGCGGGGCATTCAAGCTTTGGCTACGGCTGGGTTCATCTAACTATGATGCAAGGATGTATATATTTGTAATGTTAAGACCAAAATTTTAACGCATGTTTGGAATGTGTTAATTAAAAGCAGTGGCCTATCGTTCACCCGACACTTGTGTGCGTCTGTTTAATTTAATTATAGGGTTTTACAGTTAAAGATATATCTCAGCTCAAAGCAGCCAGGTATATCCCACACGAGGTCTCATTTCTGTGTTGTGATAACAATGGATTAACACTGTAAATATTTTTGTGGTAGCTATGAAATCCTTGCTTGTGAATTGTTATAAATCTAGATTTATACCATTAAGGACCCCTTTCTCTGTACAGTTGCACTGTGGAGGTTTATACATTTCTACACAGTAATGTAATGATTGACCAGTCCAGTAATAACCTTTTAGTTAAGTCCTGGCCCTTAGAATGTATTGCAGGTACACACACACATTATGTTAATATGCTGCCCATTGTCCCATTGGATTAAGGCTGAGACCCCAATGCAACGTATAAAAGCTCAGAGATCGTACCTCCCTCTAACACAGAACAAAGATTTTACTGCAGTTTTTGTGTAAACATATTACCGTTCAAATGCTCCTGTCCCCAACAATAATAAATTCCTTTGCTTTCATACATAAAGAAAATAAATCTTTGCAGTTTATTTCTTTGCTAGCATGGATGTAAAAAACAGAATATTAACATTTAGTAAAAAATAAAAGGAAGTATAGGGAATCAAACTGCAAAATTTTATATTGTCTCTTGCTAAAAAGAAAGCTTTCTACCTCTATGCCAAAAGGGCTACTAGGTGGGATATCAGTACATGTAAAATCTTTTACTAGGAACATACCATAAACAAAAGAAAGGAAGCCTGTGGAATTAAACCTGTGTCCCAATGGTCTGTTTGTTTCCAAAACCAGCACCTTAGCAGTGAGCCACCACTGCACATGGGTAAGAAGCATGTACATTTTGAATCTTTATCCTTTGCTAGGAACATAATGGAAACAAACAAACAAAAAAATAGGCCTGAGCAGTGAGCCACCACTGTACACGCAGCAGAAAGAAGGTATATGTAAAAATGTTAGATTTTTCTAGAAACATGATGGAAACAAATAAGCAAACAACAAAAAAAAGCAATAAACTTAGGGAGTAGACTTTTGTTTTGTTTTGTTTTACAAATAAACCAGGGGATTTGAAATTGTAAATTCTTGGGCTGTGTGTTCCTTAAAACATGGCATTTATATGTTGCATCACCATCAACTTGACAATGATTACAGGTACATTTAGAAACCCTATCTTTTTCTAGAAACAGAAGGTAGAAACTCAGTGCATAGAGACATTGAATACTGGGGTCACCCTACATGGGCTGTGAGTTGTACTGGCAACAACATGGAAGACATCTGTGTTACAGAATCTTGCACTTAAATGTACTAAATGCAACTATATAATATTGAGAATTAATGGTATTAATACATATACTGTAGTTCTGATTAGTACAGGGATACTATATAATATTGAGAATTACTGGTAGTTCTGGTTGGTTCAGGGATACTATATAATATTGAGAATTACTGGTATTAACACATATACTGTAGTTCGGGTTGGTACAGGGATACTATATAATATTTAGAATTACTGGTATTAATACATATACTGTAGTTCAGGTTGGTACAGGGATACTATATAATTTTGAGAATTACTGATACTAATACATATACTGTAGTTCTGATTAGTACAGAGATACTATATAACATTGAGAATTACTGGTATTAATACATATACTGTAGTTCTGGTTGGATCAGGGATACTATATAATATTGGGAATTATTGGTATTAAAATATATATATATATATATACTGTAGTTCTGGTTGGTACAGGGATACTATATAATATTGAGAATTACTGGTATTAATATATATACTGTAGTTCTGGTTGGTACAGGGATACTACATAATACTGGGAATTACTGGTATTAATACCTATACTGTAGTTCTGGTTGGTACAGGGATACTAGATAATATTGAGAATTACTGGTATTAATACATATACTGTAGTTCTGGTTGGTACAGGGATATTATATAATATTGAGAATTACTGGTATTAATACATATACCATAGGTCTGGTTGGTACAGGGATACTTTCCAATTGCCAATTAAAGTAAGGAAGAAATCCCCCCCCCCCATTTCAATGTTGAAATGGGTGGGTGTATGTGTATGTGTATGTGTCAAGGGTGTATTCAATCTCAATTACTATGTCACTATGTATAGAAGCTATCAATCTATTACTGGTCTTTATTAGAAGTGATGTACACTATTAATTGTCTTAACTGAGAGTAATAGTTAGTGGAGTTAGCAAACTATTTTTTTTATGCAATTGTGCATAAAGCAACAATATACAGAACATAAACTAATGGACGATATGTGCCAGAAAACTGATTATATTTGTGCCCATCAGACCCAGAACAACCATGTTTATTTGTCCAATATGGTCAACTGTCACCACTAACAATAGAAATGATTGTTTAATAACAATTATCGCGTATGGCCACCTTAATATCCAGACTTAACACGCTACATCCACTTAATAAATAGACTTCAACAAAGCTCAGACAGGCTGGAATTAAGACAATGACAGAAGCCACCTTATGAAATATGAGCGTTAACAGGTTAATGTTTTTATCCTAAATAATAACAAAATCCAGATAAGTATTCTCGGTTATATAAAGAACTTTGTTGGAATCCAGGATCACTGAGTAATGCAAAATCAAATTACGCTAATATTGAAATAAATGTTTTTTTATTAATGATACCTTTCATCAGCTTTTAAAATATTTTGGGGGTCACAATCATCTGTGAAATGTCAGTTCCTGTCTGTGACCCAATGTCTAAGGCCTTGTGCTTTTGGCATTTTGCTGCTTGGTGGATTAGGTCTAATTCTTCTCTTTCTAAGCCCGCACATGCCTCATAAGACCTAGATCAACATCCCAAAGCACAGAAGGGCTTACTAGTCTAAATCTTCACCCCAGAGAAGGCAGGGCTCATATTCATCTCAGCTGCTAGGGGGACTAAAAGGTGGATATAAAATGCCCCAGTTTAGTTATCTTCAGACGGAATCTTTCCAGGATCACACACAAAGCAGAATAGACCTCAATTTCATCACCAATGTTTCAGAGGCACGACTGGGGATATGCCAGACACAATGGTAAATATATTATATTTTGGAAAGTCATTCACTGCTAATACGCAGCATTGGGATTAGAACTTGATTTTCTATATAATTAAGAATTTTTACTTTTTTGGAATTTTAGTAAACAGATCTGATAGACATTCTCACGAAACTTAATTGACATTATAATACTACTGACAACCTTACTTTATATGAAAATAATAAACACTGCACACTGTCCTGCAGAATTGTAGCTTCTAGATCAGGGATGCCAGAGTGACTAATGGACTAAGATGCAATGTTGGGCTGCCAAGTTTAACAGGGTGAACTTCAGAATTTTACATTCAACAGGATTTGCTGATAATTGGCCATGTGTATGATGTGAAAATAGACAAATCCCGTGATCAGGAACCATCATAATCATTGCTGACCGGAAATAGTATTGTTGGTCTTTTGCTTTAAGTAAAAAGAGTGACAGTGATTATGGTACAGTAATGTATGTATATGCAGGTTGTCCAATAGAATCTATTGTGTAATATCGGATGGAGCTCACATTTTAAATTATTTCTTCTTTTTAGGGCCTGATACATGGGCAGAATCTTATCCACTGGCAAAAGGAGATCGTCAGTCTCCTGTTGAACTCCATACTAGATATATAAAACATGATGGAGGCCTGCTGCCTTGGACAACCACCTATGACCCCTCAACGTCACTAACTGTCGTCAATGATGGAACAACCTGTAGAGTTGTATTTGATGATTCTACTGACAAATCAGGTAAACAATAAACTATCTTCCAAGGCAAATAATGAAACATTATATATATATATAGACTGACTGTAATAGAACAGCAGCACTGAAATCTCAGCATCCGTGTGCGAATCTCCTAAAGGTCCCCCGCTTGACGCAACTCCCTTTATCAAGAGATGGGCAGTAAGTAAACACTGTTAGCAAATCACATTTTATACACCATCATGTATAACTTCAGTCATTCCTGAGAAAGGACATGGCAATAGGGAGGATAGACTAAAAAAGAAGGAAGTCTGGTGGGTTAAAAATTACAAACTTTGGCCCCTATGGGACTTAACAGGGATTATGATTTATTTTTATTCCTTTGAGATGCTAATTGTTGTTTCTATTACCATGTGCATTTGGGTAATGTGGATATATACTTGATTGATATTTGAGTAATCTTATGTGCCTGTGTGGTTACTCTTACCCTTTATTTCTCTCCGACATCAGGATATCCGGTATGTATGGAGGCTGGGGCGGAACTATGGTGACATCACTTCTGGTATGATGGTGTATAAAATGTGATTTGCTAACAGTGTTTACTTACTGCGCATCTCTTGATAAAGGGAGTTGCGTCTCCCGAAACGTCGTATTAGCATGTGGGCAGCCATGTTTTTGTGAAAAATATAAAAACTTTTTGATATTGCTGGTAAACAGTGTGCGGCTCCATTTTTCTCTTTGTATTATATATATATATTTACCCTGATGATGGCCCAGAACTTCCGGGCCGAAACGCGTAGGTTCGTTTGATCTACTTGTGTTAAATAAAATGTGATTTACCCGTCCTTGGAGTGCTCAGCGTCTCTGCAGTATCCATATCGTTTACCTCAGCACCCAGGCAGCTGTATATTTGATCGGAGTGCATCGGATCTCTGTTTCCTTATATATTTATATATATATAATCCTTGTATTGTATGTATATATATATATATATATATATATATATATATATATATATCTATTATAAGTACTGAGCACTTTAGTATACTCTATGCACAGCACTGAAAAACTGTTTATAAAGGGTTAAAGTGGTAACCTAGGGGGTGTGTTTTGGAAAGGAGTTTTCACTGTTAAAAGTGTGTTCACTAGTGATGACATCATATCTTGAGGACGGCTACATTTGAAACGTGTCGATTCTATCGTTGTGTTATAATAAATTGTTGAAAGAAACCCGATGAGTGCGCAATACTTTATCCTATGATTATATATATAGTATAAGTGTTTAGTATATAGTAGTAAAGATATGCATGCACTACATGGTCTTTTCAAATATACTTATTTTAGTGGAACAAATGGCAACATTTCAGTCCTTGGTCTTGGACCATTCTCAAGCCAACCATGGTTGGCTTGATCCAGATGCGGAGCACCCAGTCATTTAATCTGCAAATGTGAGTGCCCCGGAGCTTCTAAGCAATGCAATTAGATACCATCAGAGAAACAGGGCACTCGTGGGACTTGTTCCAAAGCAACAAACTATTATTTATTGTGACATCTACGCGTTTCGGCTAGAACATTAGCCGTCCTCAGGATATATATATATAGTTTGTCTGGCCTTAATCTGTACTTTGTGTAATAGAGGAGCTCTGTATCTTAGGCTCTGTATCTTAGGAAATAATGATGGTTTTATAGGTCTTATTTCCAGCTGCCTTTTTGGTTTAATACTGTAGTACTAACAGTGTAGTATATGGGAGGCCAGGGTAAATATTTCTGCTGAGGCCAAACTAGCAATGCGTGGAAATGCACATGAAAAGCGCGGTGGCAATGCAGGTTGGGTTTGTATTGGGATTTTCCAAATATTCTGTTATAAGTGCGCATGTGGTCTGCGCCAAAAATGGTGATCACATGCACTCCGAACAATGAAACAACCGCAGTGCAAACAATGGGACCTTTTTACATTTGAATGCACGCGCACGTGCCATCAGATCCCAAAACATGATCGGAACCACGTGAGAATCACACCAGTGTGGCCTAGCCCTTAAAGTGACCCTCGATGTGCTGTTTAAAATGGCTTCCTGTGACTGTTAAGAGCTTTGTGTAATGCCTGTAATACTTTATGTGAGACTTATTACTTTTAACATCGTACTGTGTTCAATGCTATTGCGAACAATGAGGGGACTGTCATATCTCACAGGTGCTACCACTGATTTGCCTAAAACATTAACTTGCTTTTCCACACTTGTCACAATGGAGAATCAACCTGTGCTTAGCCATCATTACTGTGTGTCCATGCCCTTACACTGTTGGAGTGGGCAATTCATTTCTTCCAGGGGGCCTCATAACAAATGGGACTACACATACTGTACATGCCGTTAGACTTTATTTTATGTACAGGTCTAGTAGAGGGTCGGCCAGGAACAGCCATAGGACCCGATGTGTCTCCCCTTTGCCACTAGAGATGGACTAGAACTCAACCACAAACCCGAGTTCAAGCCGAACTATTCGAGTTCGAACAGACCCAGACCTGGATTTCTCAGACTTTCGATAATTTCTGGACTTTCTATAATTATCGAATGTTTAAATGTTCGAGGCATGCGAATATGCGAGTAAAATGTCTATTATACCAATATGCGAGTAAATATCAAATTAATGAATATGCGAGTAAAATGTTTATTATACCAATATGCGAGTAAATATCGAATTAAAGAATATGCAAGTAAAATGTCTATATAGCAATGAAGGTACATTCCATGATGCAGTCGATGGAGAGTTCGATAGCCTTTGAATAGTTCGGTAACCCTCGAATCTGTGAATCGACTATGTGGATAATCGAACGTGTTCCCCAGACCATTTCCCAGGTCCCACAGCCATTTACATTAAGTTACCATTGATATTTTGATTGTATTTCATTTGAACTTTTCGAACTATTTGACTCCCATTGACTTTAATGGGTCCATTTTCGAACTTTCCATATAGTTCGAAAGTTCGAAAAACGGAGAAACTTTCGGAAGTTCGGCCATCTCTATTTGCCACACTTTGTTAATGTGTACAGTACTATTGGAGACTGAGGTGGAAGTTCTTGCTCTGGTCTGTACAGTAGTGTGCTGTATTATGAAATACTAAATAGGATTTGGCTGCATAATTAATGGCAGTTGGTTTGTATCCTTGCAGTTCTGAAAGGCGGCCCACTAGAAGGAACATACAGACTCCGACAGCTACAGTTTCATTGGGGTTCATCTGATGACCAAGGGTCCGAGCATGTTATTGATGGGCTGAGTTATGCAGGAGAGGTAATTATTATAGAGTTTCATAACTTATTATATGAGACTCAAAGGTACCAACAGATTCTGAGTTTTCACCAAAACAAACAAACAAACAAATAAGCACTGCGAGTGATTCATTATCTGGGTAGTTTGCCCATTGCTGTTTTTGTTTTTGATGGTACAACTTGTTCAATTCTTTTTTTGGTCAATTAAAAAGTGAATTGTCATTTAATCTGGCTTTTTCCTATTGGTTTCTAAGTGATTTCCCTGCTTGATTCTCTTTGAGATTCACTTTATCCACTGGAATTCCAAGTATGACAACGTTACAGAGGCGAGGAAGCACCCCGATGGAGTGGCCATATTAGCTGTGTTTTTAAAGGTAAGAATTATGTTTTAGGGAGATTATTCACCGTGAAAGAGTTTAGTGCACCATTGTTTGCACCCTGTTCTTTGTGGAAATCTTTAGCTTTATCACCCTGATGGGATGTACTGTAGGTCCGTATTGGAGAATGTCATATGGGAGATTGGATGTTTATGATTCAAAAGAATTACATGCTCAAGGTAACTCAATACCCCCACGTAACACTGACATTACATTAAATAGCCACTGAAGAGCTGTATAAAGAGGTGTAGAGTCCAAGCAGGAATAGTTTGAGATGTGCTCTGGAGACCTGTGCCAATTCAGGTAAGTATCATGGAAACAAATATACAGAGAGAGGCACTTCAAAGTAATATAGTCCTCCGTGTTAGGGGGTGGAGCTTTTATGATCAGTTGATTGAGTGGTTTTGGTCACACGTGAGTAAGGGGGCGCAGACTCCCCAGAATGTTGTGTGGTTTCAGCACAGTAACAAATTGTTACGTTTTCCAGGAGTGTGTCTCTCTCTATTTGTTTGTTTGCACTGAACAAAGAGCCATAATTGGAGTTGAAGGCCCTGAACAATGTAGAAAGGTTTGGAACCCCAACCTGAGAAAATAAATACATTTTAAATGGCTCCTACAACTTTTGGTAAAATACATCTCTCAACCTCACAACCAGCCACCAGTTGTTGTAGGGATACTGATATTGGATGAGTGAATGGTCGGCAGTACTGGTCAGAGTTTGTGTAAGTTTTTCTGGTTTATCATAAAATATCTACTAGCGAGCACTCGGTCAGAACAAATGACTGTCGGTCATGGCAATAGTGGCCGCGGTCGACAGTTCATGCGTCAGATCATGCCTTCCCATAGGGTCCGTGATTTACCAACAGGCCCCATCGCCCATTCGTCCAGTCCTGACAAATGAGCAACCAAGTTTGGGACAAGCACGTTCACGGCTGCCCTGCACACACGGTAAAAAAAACACGCCCAAAAATATCTTTCAGTGTGTACCCGTATATATATATACACATTGTTTATTCTGATGAGCTTTGCCAGAGGCCTACACTGATCTACCAAAGTGATAATTACTAGTAAACACTATAAGGCTACACTGTACAGCTGTACTGTAGGGACCCTGGAGCTGTATATGCTGAGGAAGGGGGCCTAGTCTCCCCGAAACGTTGTGTATGTTTGGCGTGTTGTTACTCAGAAATAAATGAATCAATAAATCATTTTCTGGAGAGTGTGCCTCCCTTTACTTCTATCTCTGATACTTACCAGGTGTGAATGTATGTTCACCAGTAGCGCAAACCCATTTGTTTGAACTGTGTTAGCGATTGTATATTATTTTATACAGCTTCCAAGTATCTTTGTTTTGTATATTCACTGTGTGTGACTGTGTGACACTGCAGCCCATATTTAATCAGAATGGATGTTTTTTGTATTGATGAGTTGTATGTTAGTGTTGAGGAAACACCTAGTACTAGACAGCAATGTCTGAAACCAGAGTGAGGAAGGCTGCCAAGCAAATATACAGGGATTTCTACATTAAAATGTTTATCCAATGTAGAATGAGAGGAAGCAATCTGATTGGCTGAACAGCATTTAGGAACGATAGTTAATTCTATTTCAGTGAAAGTTATTTCAGTAGTTGTGCACATGATTCAGAGAGTGAAGATGTATTATAGAGAGGTACAATACTTCATGTTGCTTTATGGAGACATGTCACCTTGGGTTCTTTTTATGGAGAGAAATTCTTACAATAAGTTAATTGTGACACCTGTTTTATTGTTTCTTGTAGATATTTGATCCTTCCTAAATTCATAAAAAATAGACATTATTGATATATTCTTCTTTTCAGCAGTCTATCAAATGTCTAAATCCAGTGTTTGCTGGCAGTTAACCTTGCAATGTTTCCCGTCTGGCCTTTTCATTTTGTGATTGCAAGTCTATTGTAAGAAACATCTAGCCAGGCGCTTCTGAGGATGTTGTGCAAATTTATAGTGTATGGCTACCTTAATTGTTGCAGGCCCTTAATATCCTGTAAATGCTATCCCTTTTAACAACAGTGCTTAGCTAAGACACCATTTATAAGCAGTGCTTAGCCACTGCATTGTTTATAAGCAGTACTTAGCTATGAAATCATTTATAAGCAGTGCTTAGCTATGAAATCATTTATAAGCAGTGCTTAGCTATGACATCGTTTATAAGCAGTACTTAGCTATGATATTGTTTATAAGCAGTGCTTAGCTATGACATTGTTTATAAGCAGTGCTAGCTATGAATCGTTTATAAGCAGTATAAGCAGTGCTTAGCTATGACATTGTTTATAAGCAGTGCTTAGCTTTGACATCATTTATAAGCAATACTTAGCTATGACATCATTTATAAGCAGTGTTTAGGTATAATAAAATTTATAAGAAGTAATTAGCTATGACATCATTTATAAGTAGTAATTAGCTATGACATCATTTATAAGCAGTACATAGCTATTTTATCAGTGTCACAATATCAAATTGTGTTTTTCTCCAATACAGATAGGAAAAGCAAAACCCCATCTGAAATTGGTTCTTGAAGCACTGGACTGCATCAAAACCAAGGTAAATATAATAAAGGATACAAGAAATAAGTGCTAGAAGGTTGCTATACTTTGCCATTAGACCATCCTATACAGCGTATACTACACCAGTGTATTGTATCCAAACATTGTTAGTAAATAATACCAGGAACCAGTAGTGTTTCCAATACCTGGGTTCATTCATCTGAAGCATAGGGAATTCTATAAATTTGTGAAGCTGTGTTCACAAGTATTTGCAATTGGCAGTTCTTCCACTGTCTTGTACAAGATATTGAAAAGGATATATTTTAATATGTCTATACTTGCAGGATATTTTGTATAACAAAATGCAGCAGAAACATTTGAACGCACCTACTTCTAAGCATATGAAATCTGAACAGCAGGTGGCTCTAGCATGCTGCAAATGTAACAAAAAAGAAAAGAATGCGTGAACTCCATCTATGTTCATTTATATGGTCATAGAACTCCCCATTCACTTTCAATATAAGGATGGTAGGTAGACTTCACTGTATTATTGGTAATTAAGAGGTCTATGGAGGACATTTTCATGTGCACTGTAGTTCCCCTTTTTAGGACAATATTTTGGTTGCTATTGATCGAGACAAATATTGGGGAAAATTTAAGGCATTACAGATCTCATGGGGATTTTCTTCATATTGGATCCAAATCTATTGCATATCAGCTGATCGTGCAATCTTCAATGGGCCAAATGGTTGTTTGTGGCTGAAATGTTGGCTGTTTTTTTTACCTGGCAGACTACTGCCAGGTAAAAAAAATCTAAAACTCCTGTCTAATAATGTAGGGTTAATGTCACTGTTTTATATCTCAAACTCCTGTCTAATAATGTAGGGTTAATGGTCACTGTTTTATATCTCAAACTCTGTCTAATAATGTAGGGTTAATGTCACTGTTATATCTCAAACTCCTGTCTAATAATGTAGGGTTAATGGTCACTGTTTTATATCTCAAACTCCTGTCTAATAATGTAGGGTTAATGTCACTGTTTTATATCTCAAACTCCTGTCTAATAAGGTAGGGTTAATGGTCACTGTTTATATCTCAAACTCCTGTCTAATAATGTAGGGTTAATGTCACTGTTTTATATCTCAAACTCCTGTCTAATAATGTAGGGTTAATGGTCACTGTTTTATATCTCAAACTCCTGTCAATAATGTAGGGTTAATGGTCACTGTTTTATATCTCAAACTCCTGTCTAATAATGTAGGGTTAATGTCACTGTTTTATATCTCAAACTCCTGTCTAATAATGTAGGGTTAATGGTCACTGTTTTATATCTCAAACTCCTGTCTAATAATGTAGGGTAATGGTCACTGTTTTTATCTCAACATCCTGTCTAATAAGTAGGGTTAATGGTCACTGTTTTATATCTCAAACTCCTGTCTAATAATGTAGGGTTAATGTCAATGTTTTATATCTCAAACTCCTGTCTAATAATGTAGGGTTAATGTCACTGTTTTATATCTCAAACTCCTGTCTAATAATGTAGGGTTAATGTCACTGTTTTATATCTCAAACTCTGTCTAATAATGCTAGGGTTAATGGTCACTGTTTTATATCTCAAATCGCTGTCTAATAATGTAGGGTTGTAATGGTCATGTATAATCTCAAACTCCTGTCTAATAATTAGGGTTAATGGTCACTGTTTTATATCTCAAACTCCTGTCTAATAATGAGGGTTAATGTCACTTTTATATCTCAAACTCCTGTCTAATAAGTAGGGTTAATGGTCACTGTTTATATCTCAAACTCCTGTCTAATAATGTAGGGTTAATGGTCACTGTTTTATATCTCAAACTCCTGTCTAATAATGTAGGGTTAATGGTCACTGTTTTAGATCTCAAACTCCTGTCTAATAATGTAGGGTTAATGGTCACTGTTTTAGATCTCAAACTCCTGTCTAATAAGTAGGGTAATGCAGTTTTAGATCTCAAACTCCTGTCTAATAATGTAGGGTTAATGGTCACGTTTTATCTCAAACTTGTCTAATAATGTAGGGTTAATGGCATGTTTATATCTCAAACTCCGTCTAATAATGTAGGGTTAATGGTCATTGTTTTATATCTCAAACTCCTGTCTAATAATGTAGGGAAGTCAATGTTTTATATCTCAAACTCCTGTCTAATAATGTAGGGTTAATGGTCACTGTTTTAGATATAAACTCCTGTCTAATAATTGTAGGGTTAATGCACTGTTTTAATCTCAAACTCCTGTCTAATAATGTAGGTTAATGCCACTGTTTTATATCTCAAACTCCTGTCAATAATGTAGGGTTAATGGTCACTGTTTTATATCTCAAACTCCTGTCTAATAATGTAGGTTAATGGTCATGTTTTATATCTCAAACTCCTGTCTATAATGTAGGGTTAATGGTCACTGTTTTATATCTCAAACTCCTGTCTAATAATGTAGAGGTAATGGTCATTGTTTTATATCTCAAACTCCTGTCTAATAATGTAGGGTTAATGTCACTGTTTTATATCTCAAACTCCTGTTAATAATGTAGGGTTAATGGTCACTGTTTTATATCTCAAACCCTGTCTATAATGTAGGGTTAATGGTCACTGTTTTATACTCAAACTCCTGTCTATAATGTAGGGTAATGTCACTGTGTTTATATCTCAAAATCCTGTCTATAATGTAGGGTTAATGTCACTGTTTTATATCTCAAACTCCTGTAATAATGTAGGGTTAATGTCACTGTTTTATATCTCAAACTCCTGTCTAATATGTAGGGTTAATGGTCACTGTTTTATATCTCAAACTCCGTCTAATAATGTAGGGTTAATGGTCACTGTTTATATCTCAAACTCCTGTCTAATAATGTAGGGTTAATGTCACTGTTTTATATCTCAAACTCCTGCTAATAATTTAGGGTTAATGTCACTGTTTTATATCTCAAACTCCTGTCTAATAATGTAGGGTTAATGTCACTGTTTTATATCTCAAACTCCTGTCAATAATGTAGGGTTAAGTCACTGTTTATATTCTCAAATCCTGTCTAATAATGTGTGGGTTAATGGTCACTGTTTTATATCTCAAACTCCTGTCTATAATTAGGGTTAATGGTCACTGTTTTATATCTCAAACTCCTGTCTAATAATGTAGGGTTAATGGCACTGTTTTATATCTCAAACTCCTATAGTGCTAATAATGTGGGTATGGTCACTGTTTTATATCTCAACTCCTGTCTATAATGTAGGGTTAAGTCACACTGTTTTATATCAAACTCCTGTCTATAATGTAGGGTTAATGTCACTGTTTTATATCTCAAACTCCTGTCTAATATGTAGGGTTAATGTCACTGTTTTATATCTCAAACTCCTGTCTAATAATGTAGGGTTAATGTCACTGTTTTTATATCTCAAATCTGTCTAATAATGTAGGGTTAATGGTCACTGTTTTATATCTCAAACTCCTGTCTAATAATGTAGGGTTATGGTCACTGTTTTAACTCAAACTCCTGTCTAATATAGTAGGGTTAATGGTCACTGTTATATCTCAAACTCCTTCTAATAATGTAGGGTTAATGGTCATGTTTTATATTCAAACTCCTGTCTAATGTAGGGTTAATGTCACTGTTTTATATCTCAAACTCTCTCTAATAATGTAGGGTTAATGTCACTGTTTTAATCTCAAACTCTGTCTAATAATGTAGGGTAAGTCACTGTTTTATATCTCAAACTCCTGTCTATAATGTAGGGTTAATGTCAGTTTATATCTCAAATCCTGTCTAAAATGTAGGGTTAATGTCACTGTTTATATCCCAACTCCTGTCTAATAATGTAGGGTTAATGGTCACTGTTTAATATCAAACTCCTGCTTAATAATGTAGGGTTAATGTCACTGTTTATATCTCAAACTCCTCTAATAATGTAGGGTTAATGGTCACTGTTTTATATCTCAAACTCCTGTCTAATAATGTAGGGTTAATGTCACTGTTTTATATCTCAAACTCCTGTCTAATAATGTAGGGTTAATGGTCACTGTTTTATATCTCAAACTCCTGTCTAATAATGTAGGGTTAATGGTCACTGTTTATATCTCAAACTCCTGTCTAATAATGTAGGGTTAATGGTCACTGTTTTATATCTCAAACTCCTGTCTAATAATGTGGGTTAAGGTCACTGTTTTATATCCCAAACTCCTGTTAATAATGTAGGGTTAATGTGTCACTTTTTATATCTCACAACTCCTGGCTAATAATGTAGGGTTAATGGTCACTGTTTTATATCTCAAACTCCTGTCTAATAATGTGGGGTTAATGTCACTGTTTATATCTCAAACTCCGTCTAATAATGTAGGGTTAATGTCACTGTTTTTATCTAAACTCCTGTCTAATAATGTAGGGTTAATTGTCAATGTTATATCTCAAACTCCTGTCTAATAATGTAGGGTTAATTGTCACTGTTATTATATCTCAAACTCCTGTCTAATAATGTAGGGTTAATGGTCACTGTTTATATCTCAAACTCCTGTCTAATAATGTAGGGTTAATGGCGTACTGTTTTATATCTCAAACCTGTCTAATAATGTAGGGTTAATGGTCACTGTTTATATCTCAAACCTCTGTCTAATAATGTAGGGGGTTAATGTCACGTTTTATATCTCAAACTCCTGTCTAATAATGTAGGGTTAATGTCACTGTTTTATATCTCAAAATCCTGTCTAATAATGTAGGGTTATTGTCACTGTATATATCTCAAACTCCTGTCTAATAATGTAGGGTTATGGTCACTGTTTTTATCTCCAAACTCTCTGTAATAATGTAGGGTTAATGGTCACTGTTTTATATCTCAAACGCCCTGTCTAATAATGTAGGGTTAATGGTCACTGTTTATATCTCAAACTCCTGTTAATAATGTAGGGTTAATGGTCACTGTTTTATATACAAACTCCTGTCTAATAATGTAGGGTTAATGTCACTGTTTTATATCTCAAACTCCTGTCTAATAATGTAGGGTTAATGGTCACTGTTTTATATCTCAAACTCTGTCTAATAATGTAGGGTTAATGGTCAGTTTATATCTCAAACTCCTGTTAATAATGTAGGGTTAATGGTCACTGTTTTATATCTAACTCCTGTCTAATAATGTAGGGTTAATGGTCACTGTTGTATATCTCAAACTCCTTTTAATAATGTAGGGTTAATGGTCAATGTTTTATATCTCAAAATCCCTGCTATAATAAGTGTAGGGTTAATGTCACTTTTTATATCTCAAACTCCTGGCTAATATGTAGGGTTAATGTCACTGTTTATATCTACAAACTCTGTCTAATAATGTAGGGTTAATGGTCACTGTTTTATATTCAAACTCCTGTCTAATAATGTGGGGTTAATGGTCACTGTTTTATCTCAAACTGTCTAATAATGTAGGGTAATGTCACTGTTTATATCTCAAACTCCTGTCTAATAATGGAGGGTTAATGTCACTGTTTATATCTCAAACTCCTGTCTAATATAGTAGGGTTAATGTCACTGTTTTATATCTCAAACTCCTGTCTAATAATGTAGGGTATATGGTCACTGTTTATATCTCAAACTCCTGCTAATAAGTAGGGTTAATGGTCATGTTTTATATCTCAAACTCCTGTCTAATAAGTGTAGGGTTAATGGTCACTGTTTTAATCTCAAACTCCTGTCTATAATGTAGGGTTAATGGTCACTGTTTTATATCTCAAACTCTGTCTAATAATGTAGGGTATGTATGGTCACTGTTTTATATCTCAAACTCCTGTCTAATATGTAGGGTTAAGGTACTGTTTTATATCTCAAAACTCTGTCTAATAATGTAGGGTTAATGCCGTCACTGTTTTATATCTCAACTCCTGTCTAATAATGTAGGGTTAATGTCATGTTTTATATCTCAAACTCCTGTCTAATAATGTAGGGTTAATGGTACATGTTTATATCTCAAACTCCTGTCCAATAATGTAGGGTTAATGTCACGTTTATATCTCAAACTCCTGTCTAATAATGTAGGGTTAATGTCACTGTTTTATATTAAACTCCTGTCTAATAATGTAGGGTTAATGTCACTGTTTTATATCTCAAACTCCGTCTTAATAATGTAGGGTTAATGGTCACTGTTTATATCTCAAACCCTGTCTAATAATGTAGGTTAATGGTCACTGTTTTATACTCAAACTCCTGTCTAATAATGTGGGTTAATGGTCATGTTTTAACTCAAACTCTGTCTAATAATGTAGGGTTAAGGTCACTGTTTTTTATATATCAAACTCCTGTCTAATAATGTAGGGTTAATGGTCACTGTTTATATCTCAAACTCCTGCTAATAATGTAGGGTTAAGTCAATGTTTTATATCTCAAACTCCTGTCTAAATGTAGGGTTAATGTCACTGTTTTATATCTCAACACTCTGTCTATAATGTAGGGTTAATGGTCACTGTTTTATATCCAAACTCCTGTCTAATAATGTAGGGTTAATGTCACTTTATATCTCAAACTCCTGCTAAAATGTAGGGTTAATGGTCAGTTTTATATCTCAAACTCTGTCTAATAATGTGGGTTAATGGTCACGTTTTATATCTCAAAATCCTGTCTAATATGTAGGGTTAATGTCACTGTTTTATATCTCAAACTCCTGTCTAATAATGTAGGGTTAATGTCACTGTTATATCTCAAACTCCTGTCTAATAATGTAGGGTTAATTGTCACTGTTATATCTCAAACTCCTGTCTAATAATGTAGGGTTAATGGTCATCGTTTTATATCTCAAACTCCGTCTAATAATGTAGGGTTAATGGTCACTGTTTTATATCTCAAACTCTCTGTCTAATAATGTAGGGTTAATGGTCACTGTATTATATCTCAAACTCCTGTCTAATAATGTAGGGTTATGCATGTCACTTTTATATCTCAAAATCCTGTCTAATAATGTAGGGTTAATGTCACTGTTTTATATCTCAAACTCCTGTCTAATAATGTAGGGTTAATTGTCACTGTTTATATCTCAAACTCCGTCTAATAAGTAGGGTTAATGGTCACTGTTTATATCTCAAACTCTGTTAATAATGTAGGGTTAATGGTCACGTTTTATATCTCAAACCCTGTCTAATAATGTGTAGTGGTAATGAGTCACTGTTAATCTCAAACTCCTGCTGTCTATAAGTAGGGTTAATGGTCACTGTTTTATATCTCAAACTCCTGTCTAATAATGTAGGGTTAATGTCACTGTTTTATATCTCAAACTCCTGGAATAATGTAGGGTTAATGTCACTGTTTATATCTCAAACCTCTGTCTAATAATGTAGGGTTAATGTCACTGGTTATATCTCAAACTCCTGCTAATAATGTAGGGTTAATGGTCACTGTTTATATATCAACTCCTGTCTAATAATGTAGGGTTAATGGTCACTGTTTATATCTCAAACTCCTCGTCTAATAATGTAGGTGGTTAATGGTCAAGTTTTATATCTCAAACTCCTGTCTAATAATGTAGGGTTAATGTCACTGTTTATATCTCACTCCTGTCTAATAATGTAGGGTTAATGTCACTGTTTATATCTCAAACTCCTGTCTAATAATGTAGGGTTAATGTCACTGTTTATATCTCAAACTCCTGTCTAATAATGTAGGTTAATGGTCATGTTTTTATCTCAAACTCCTCTAATAATGTAGGGTTAATGGTCACTGTGTTTATATCCAAACTCCTGTCTAATAATGTAGGGTTAATGTCACTGTTTTATATCTCAAACTCCTGTCTAATAATGTAGGGTTAATGTCACTGTTTTATATCTCAAACTCTCGTCTAATAATGTAGGGTTAATGTCATGTTTATATCTCAAACTCCTGTCTAATATGTAGGGTTAAGGTCACTGTTTTATATCTCAAACTCCTGTCTAATAATGTAGGGTTAATGTCACTTTTTATATCTCAAACCCCTGTCTAATAATGTAGGGTTAATGTCACTGTTTATATCTCAAACTCCTGTCTAATAAAGTAGGGTTAATGTCACTGTTTTTATCTCAAACTCCTGTCTAATAATGTAGGGTTAATGTCACTGTTTTATATCTCAAACTCCTGTCTAATAATGTAGGGTTAATGTCACTGTTTTATATCTCAAACTCCTGTCTAATAATGTAGGGTTAATGTCACTGTTTATATCTCAAACTCCTGTCTAATAATGTAGGGTTAATGGTCACTGTTTTATATCTCAAACTCCTGTCTAATAATGAGGGTTAATGGTCACTGTTTATATCTCAAACTCCTGTCTAATAATGTAGGGTAATGGTCACTGTTTTATATCTCAAACTCCTGTCTAATAATGTAGGGTTAATTGTCACTGTTTTATATCTCAACTCCTGTTAATAATGTAGGGTTAATGGTCACTGTTGTATATCTCAAACTCCTGTTAATAATGTAGGGTTTAGTCACTGTTTTATATCTCAAACTCCTGTCTAATAATGTAGGGTAATGGTCCATGTTTTATATCCAAACTCCTGTCTAATAATGTAGGGTTAATGGTCACTGTTTATATATCTCAAACTCCTTGTCTATAATGTAGGGTTAATGGTCACTGTTTATATCTCAACTCCTGTCTAAAAGTGGTAGGTTAATGGTCACTGTATTATTCTCACTCCCTGTCTAATAATGTAGGGTTAATGTCACTGTTTATATCTCAATCTCCTGTCTAATAATGTATGGTTAATGTCACTGTTTATATCTCAAACTCCTGTCTAATAATGTAGGGTTAATATCACTGTTTTATATCTCAAACTCCTGTCTAATAATGTAGGGTTAATGTCACTGTTTATATCTCAAACCCCAGTGTGGTAATGTAGAGGTTAATAGGTAATCTATAATCAATTCTATCTACCGTATTGGTCTGTGTCTATTTTAGTTGTTTTTTTTCTAATGTAGAACTTTGTATTCAGGTTTTCAAAACTCATGGTAATACTGTAGGGTTAATGTCACTGTTTTATATCTCAAACTCCTGTCTAATAATGTGGGTTAAGGTCACTGTTTTATATCTCAAACTCCTGTCTAATAATTGAGGGTTAATGTCACTGTTTTATATCTCCAACCTGTCTAATAATGTAGGGTTAATTGTCACTGTTTATATCTCAAACTCCTGTCAATAATGTAGGGTTAATTGCACTGATTATATTCAAATACTGTCTAATAATGTAGGGTTAATGTCATGTTTATATCTCAAACTCCTGTCTAATATGTAGGGTTAATGGTCACTGTTTTAATCTCAAACTCCTGTCTATAATGTAGGGTTAATGTCACTGTTTTATATCTCAAACTCCTGTCTTAATAGGTAGGTAATGGTACTGTTTTATATCTCAAACTCCTGTCTAATAATGTAGGGTTAATGTCACTGTTTTATATCTCAAACTCCTGTCTAAATGTGGGTTAATGGTCACTGTTTATATCTCAAACTCCTGTCTAATAATGTAGGGTTAATGTCACTGTTTTATATCTCAAACTCCTGTCTAATAATGTAGGGTTATGTCACTGTTATATCTCAAACTCCTGTCTAATAATGAGGGTTAATGGTCACTGTTTTTATCTCAAACTCCTGTCTAATAATGTAGGGTTAATGGTCACTGTTTATATCTCAAACTCCTGTCTAATAATGTGGGTTAATGGTCATGTTTTATATCTCAAACTCCGTGTCAATAATTAGGGTTAATGGTCACTTTATATCTCAAACTCCTGTCAATATGTAGGGTTAATGGTCACTGTTTTATATCTCAAACTCCTGTTAATAAGTAGGGTTAATGGTCACTGTTTATATCTCAAACTCCGTCTAATAATGTAGGGTTAATGGTCACTGTTTTAATATCAAACTCCTGTCTAATAATGTAGGGTTAATGCACTGTTTTAATCTCAAACTCCTGTCTAATAATGTAGGGTTAATGGTCACTGTTTTATATCTCAAACTCCTGTCTAATAATGTAGGGTTAATGGTCACTGTTTTATATCTCAAACTCCTGTCTAATAATGTAGGGTTAATGGTCACTGTTTTATATATCAAACTCCTGTCTAATAATGTAGGGTTAATGTCACTGTTTATATCTCAAACTCCTGTCTAATAATGTAGGGTTAATGGTCACTGTTTAATATCAAACTCCTGTCTAATAATGTAGGGTTAATGTCACTGTTTTAGATCTCAAACTCCTGTCTAATAATTGAGGGTTAATGCCACTGTTTTATCTCAAACTCCTGTTAATAATGTAGGGTTAATGGTCACTGTTTTATATCTCAAACTCCTGTCTAATATGTAGGGTTAATGGTCATGTTTTATATCTAAACTCCTGTCTATAATGTAGGGTTAATGGTCACTGTTTTATATCTCAAACTCTGTCTATAATGTAGGGGTAATGGTCATGTTTTATATCTCAAACTCCTGTCTAATAATGTAGGGTTATGTCACTGTTTTATATCTCAAACTCCTGTCTAATAATGTAGGGTTAATGGTCACTGTTTTATTCTCAAACTCCTGTCTATATGTAGGTTAATGGTCACTGTTTTATATCTCAAACTCCTGTCTATAATGTAGGGTAATGGTCACTGTTTTATATCTCAAACTCCTGTCTATAATGTAGGGTTAATGGTCACTGTTTTATATCTCAAACTCCTGTCTAATAATGTAGGGTTAATGTCACTGTTTTATATCTCAAACTCCTGTCTAATATGTAGGGTTAATGTCACTGTTTTATATTCTCAAACTCCTGTCAATAATGTAGGGTTAATGGTCACTGTTTTATATCTCAAACTCCTGTCAATAATGTAGGGTTAATGTCACTGTTTTTATATCTCAAACTCCGTCTAATAATGTAGGGTTAATGTCACTGTTTTATATCTCAAACTCCTGTCTAATAATGTAGGGTTAATGTCACTGTTTATATCTCAAACTCCTGTCTAATAATGTAGGGTTAATGTCACTGTTTATATCTCAATCTCCTGTCTAATATGTAGGGTTAATGGTCACTGTTTTATATCTCAAACTCCTGTCTAATAATGTAGGGTTAATGTCACTGTTTATATCTCAAACTCCTGTCTAATAATGTAGGGTTAATGTCACTGTTTATATCTCAAACTCCTGTCTAATAATGTAGGGTTAAGGTTCACTGTTTTATATCTCAAACTCTGTGTCTAATAATGTAGGGTTAATGTCACTGTTTTATATCTCAAACTCCTGTCTAATAATGTAGGGTTAATGTCACTGTTTTATATCTCAAACTCCTGTCTAATAATGTAGGGTTAATGGTCACTGTTATATCCTAAACTCCTGTCTAATAATGTAGGGTTAATGTCACTGTTTTATATCTCAAACTCCTGTCTAATAATGTAGGGTTAATGGTCACTGTTTTATATCTCAACTCCTGTCTAATAATGTAGGTGAATGGTCACGTTTATATCTCAAACTCCTTGTTAAAATGTAGGGTTAATGGTCACTGTTTTATATCTCAAACTCTGTCTAATAATGTAGGGTTAATGGTCACTGTTTTATATCTCAAACTCCTGTCTAATAATGTAGGGTTAATGTCACTGTTTTATACTCAAACTCTGTCTAATAATGTAGGGTTAATGTCACTGTTTTATATCTCAAACTCCTGTCAATAATGTAGGGTAATGTCACTGTTTTATATCTCAAACTCCTGTCTAATAATGTAGGGTTAATGGTCACTGTTTTATATCTCAAACTCCTGTCTAATAATGTAGGGTTAATGTTCACTGTTTTATATCTCAAATCCTGTCTAATAAGTAGGGTTATGTTCTGTTTTATATCTCAAACTCCTGTCTAATAATGTAGGGTTAATGTCACTGTTTATATCTCAAACTCCTGTCAATAATGTAGGGTTAATGGTCACGTTTATATCTCAAACTCCTGTCTAATAATGTAGGGTTAACGGTCACTGTTTTATATCTCAAACTCCTGTCTAATAATGTAGGGTTAATGGTCACTGTTTTATATCTAAACTCCTGTCTATAATGTAGGGTTAATGGTCACATGTTTTATATCTCAAACTCCTGTCAATAATGTAGGGTTAATGGTCACTGTTTTATATCTCAAACTCGTCTAATAATGTAGGGTAATGGTCACTGTTTATATCCCAACTCTGTCTATAATGTAGGGTTAATGTCACTATTTTAATCTCAAACTCCTGGTCTAATAATGTAGGGTTAATGGTCACTGTTTTATATCTCAAACTCCTGTCTAATAATGTGGGGTAATGTCACTTTTTATATCTCAAACTCCTGTATAATGTAGGGTTAATGTCACTGTTTTATATCTCAAAACTCCTGTCTAATAATGTAGGGTTAATTGTCACTGTTTATATCTCAAACTCCGTCTAATAATGTAGGGTTAATTGTCACTGTATTATATCTCAAACCTGTCTAAATGTAGGGTTAATGGTCACTGTTTTATATCTCAAACTCCTGTCTAATAAGTAGGGGTAATGGTCACTGTTTTATATCTCAAACCTGTCTAATATGTAGGGTTAATGGTCACTTTATATCTCAAACTCCTGAATAATGTGGGTTAATGTCACTGTTTATATCTCAAAATCCTGTCTAATAATGTAGGGTTAATGTCACTGTTTATATCTCAAAATCCTGTCTAATAATGTAGGGTTAATTGTCACTGTATTATATCTCAAAAATCCTGTCTAATAAGTAGGGTTAATGGTCACTGTTTTATATCTCAAACTCGGCTATAATGTAGGGTTAATTGTCACTGTTTTATATCTCAACGCCTGTTAATAATGTAGGGTTAATGGTCACTGTATTATATTCAAACTCCTGTCTAATAATGTAGGGTTAATGGTCACTGTTTTATATCTCAAACTCCTGTCTAATAATGTGGGGTAATGTCACTGTTTTATATCTCAAACTTGTCTAATAATGTAGGGTTAATGGTCACTGTTTATATCTCAAAAGCCTGTCTAATATGTAGGGTTAATGGTCACGTTGTATATCTCAAAATCTGTATAATAATGTAGGGTTAATGGTCACTGTTTTATATCTCACTCCTGTCTAATAATGTAGGTTAATGTACGTTGTATATCTCAAACTCCTGTATAATAATGTAGGGTTAATGGTCAATGTTTTATATCTCAAACTCCTGTCTAATAATGTAGGGTTAATGTCACTATTTTATATCTCAAACTCCTGGCTAATAATGTAGGGTTAATGTCACTGTTTTATATCTCAAACTCCTGTCTAATAATGTAGGGTTAATGGTCACTGTTTTATATCTCAAACTCCTGTCTAATAATGTGGGGTTAATGGTCACTGTTTTATATCTCAAACTCCTGTCTAATAATGTAGGGTTAATGGTCACTGTTTTATATCTCAAACTCCTGTCTAATAATGGAGGGTTAATGTCACTGTTTTATATCTCAAACTCCTGTCTAATAAATGTAGGGTTAAGTTGCACTGTTTATATCTCAAACTCCTGTCTAATAATGTAGGGTTAATGTCACTGTTTTATATCTCAAACTCCTGTCTATAATGTAGGGTTAATGTCACTGTTTTATATCTCAAACTCTCTCTAAATGTAGGGTTAATGGTCACTGTTTTATATCTCAAACTCCTGTCTAATAATGTAGGGTTAATGGTCACTGTTTATATCTCAAACTCCTGTCTAATAATGTAGGGTTAATGGTCACTGTTTTATATCTCAAACTCCTGTCTAATAATGTAGGGTTAATGGTCACTGGTTTATATCTCAAACTCCTGTCTAATAATGTAGGGTTAATGGTCACTGTTTTATATCTCAAACTCCTGTCTAATAATGTAGGGTTAATGTCACTGTTTTATATCTCAAACTCCTGTCTAATAATGTAGGGTAATGTCACTGTTTATATCTCAACTCCTGTCAATAATGTAGGGTAATGTCACTGTTTTATATCTCAAACTCCTGTCTATAATGTAGGGTTAATGGTCACTGTTTTATATCTCAAATCCGTCTAATAATGTAGGGTTAATGTTCACTGTTTTATATCTCAAACTCCTGTCTTAATAAGTTAGGGTTAAGTTCAATGTTAATATCTCAAACTCCTGTCTATAATGTAGGGTTAATGTCACTGTGTTTATATCTCAAACTCCTGTCTAATAATGTAGGGTTAATGGTCACTGTTTTATATCTCAAAACTCTGTCTAATAATGTAGGGTTACGGTCACTGTTTTATATCTCAAACTGTCTAATAATGTAGGGTAATGGTCACTGTTTTTATATCTCAAACTCCTGTCTATAATGTAGGGTTAATGGTCAATGTTTTATATCTCAAACTCCTGTCTAATAATGTAGGGTTAATGGTCACTGTTTTATATCTCAACAACTCCTGTCTAATAATGTAGGGTTAATGGTCATGTTTATATCCCAAACTCCTGTCTAATAATGTAGGGTTAATGTCACTTATTTTATACTCAAACTCCTGGCTAATAATGTAGGGTTAATGGTCACTGTTTATATCTCAAACTCCTGTCTAATAATGTGGGGTTAATGTCACTGTTTATATCTCAAACTCCTGTCTATAATGTAGGGTTAATGTCACTGTTTTATATCTCAAACTCCTGTCTAATAATGTAGGGTTAATTGTCACTGTATTATATCTCAAACTCCTGTCTAATAATGTAGGGTTAATTGTCACTGTATTATATCTCAAACTCCTGTCTAATAATGTAGGGTTAATGGTCACTTGTTAATTCACAACTCCTGTCTAATAATGTAGGGTTAATGGTCACTGTTTTATATCTCAAACGCCTGTCTAATAATGTAGGGTTAATGGTCACTGTATTATATCTCAAACTCCTGTCTAATAATGTGGGGTTAATGTCACTGTTTTATATCTCAAACTCCTGTCTAATAATGTAGGGTTAATGTCACTGTTTTATATCTCAAACTCCTGTCTAATAATGTAGGGTTAATTGTCACTGTATTATATCTCAAACTCCTGTCTAATAATGTAGGGTTAATGGTCACTGTTTTATATCTCAAACTCCTGTCTAATAATGTAGGGTTAATGGTCAGTTTTATATCTCAAACGCCTGTCTAATAATGTAGGGTTAATGGTCACTGTATTATATCTCAAACTCCTGTCTAATAATGTAGGGTTAATGGTCACTGTTTATATCTCAAACTCCTGTCTAATAATGTAGGGTTAATGTCACTGTTTTATATCTCAAACTCCTGTCTAATAATGTAGGGTTAATGGTCACTGTTTTATATCTCAAACGCCTGTCTAATAATGTAGGGTTAATGGTCACTGTTGTATATCTCAAACTCCTGTATAATAATGTAGGGTTAATGGTCACTGTTTTATATCTCAAACTCCTGTCTAATAAGTAGGGTTAATGGTCACTGTTGTATATCTCAAACTCCTGTATAATAATGTAGGGTTAATGGTCAATGTTTTATATCTCAAACTCCTGTCTAATAATGGAGGGTTAATGTCACTATTTTATATCTAAAATCCTGGCTAATAAGTAGGGTTAATGTCACTGTTTATATCTCAAACTCTGTCTAATAATGTAGGGTTAATGGTCACTGTTTATATCTCAAACTCCTGTCTAATAATGGGGGTAATGGTCACTGTTTATATCTCAAACTCCTGTCTAATAATGTAGGGTTAATGGTCACTGTTTTATATCTCAAACTCCTGTCTAATAATGGAGGGTTAATGTCACTGTTTATATCTCAAACTCCTGTCTAATAATGTAGGGTTAATGTCACTGTTTTATATCTCAAACTCCTGTCTAATAATGTAGGGTTAATGTCACTGTTTTATATCTCAATCTCCTGTCTAATAATGTAGGGTTAATGTCACTGTTTATATCTCAAACTCCTGTCTAATAATGTAGGGTTAATGTCACTGTTTTATATCTCAAACTCCTGTCTAATAATGTAGGGTTAATGTCACTGTTTTATATCTCAAACTCCTGTCTAATAATGTAGGGTTAATGTCACTGTTTTATATCTCAACACCCCTGTCTAATAATGTAGGGTAATGTCACTGTTTTATATCTCAAATCCTGTCTATAATGTAGGGTAATGTCACTTTTATATCTCAAACTCCTGTCTAATAATGTAGGGTTAATGTACTGTTTTATATCTCAACCTCCTGTCTAATAATGTAGGGTTAATGGTCACATGTTTTATATCACAAACTTCTGTCTAATAATGAGGGTTAATGGTCACTGTTTATATCAAACTCCTGTCTAATAATGTAGGGTTAATGGTCACTGTTTTATATCTCAAACTCCTGTCTAATAATGTAGGGTTAATTGTCACTGTGTTTATATCTCAAACTCCTGTCTAATAATGTAGGGTTAATGGTCACTGTTTATATCTCAAACTCCTGTATAATATGTAGGGTTGATGGTCACTGTTTATATCTCAAACTCCTGTCTAATAATGTAGGGTTAATGGTCACTGTTTTATATCTCAAACTCCTGTCTAATAATGGAGGGTAATGGTCACTGTTTTATATCTCAAACTCCTGTCTAATAATGTAGGGTTAATGGTCACTGTTTTATATCTCAAACTCCTGTCTATAATGTAGGGTTAATGGTCAATGTTTTATATCTCAAACTCTGTCAATAATGTAGGGTTAATGTCACTGTTTTATATCTCAAACTCCTGTCTAATAATGTAGGGTAATGGTCATGTTTTATATCTCAAACTCCTGTCTAATATGTAGGGTTAATGTCACTGTTTTATATTCAAACTCCTGTCAATAATGTAGGGTAATGGTCACTGTTTTATATCTCAAACTCTGTCTAATATTAGGGTTAATGTCACTATTTAAGATCTCAAACTCCTGTCTATAATGTAGGGTTATGTCACTGTTTATATCTCGAAAACTCCTGTCTCTAATGTAGGGTTAATGTCACTGTTTTATATCTCAAACTCCTGTCTAATAATGTAGGGTTAATGTCACTGTTCTAGATCTCAAACTCCTGTCTAATAATGTAGGGTTAATGTCACTGTTTTATATCTCAAACCCCTGTCTAATAATGTAGGGTTAATGTCACTGTTTTATATCTCAAACTCCTGTCTAATAATGTAGGGTTAATGTCACTGTTTTATATCTCAAACTCCTGTCTAATAATGTAGGGTTAATGTCACTGTTTTATATCTCGAACTCCTGTCTAATAATGTAGGGTTTGGTCACTGTTTTAGATATCAAGCTCCTGTGGGTTAAAAAGAGGTTAAAATATATAGAGGTTAATAGGTAATCTATAATTGATTCTATTTACTGTATTGGTCTGTGTCTATTTGAGTTGTTTTTTCTAAAGTATTCAGGTTAAATAATCATGTTGGCACTATGCAATAAAAAGTGGGGTTTTGAGTTGCAGTTTGGGCACTCGGCCTCAAAAAGTTTCACCAACACTGACCTATAGTAACCTTCCCCATCCCCAAACCTGGAGATTGTTAGGTTGGGTATACATCAGCAGATATTTTCGGCCGAACGACCGATTCATGGCACTATCTGCTGGTGTGTGGCGGCCGGCCACGACCGACCTCGATCGTTTGTCCGGATCGGTGTCCGTGTGTACCCAGCCTTATAGACCCTGAAGACCATAATCCTTAGCTTTAACCACCACAATAAAACCAGATTCAGCAATCAGTCTCTGCCACAACGGCAATGTCCTGGACAATGACTAATTCTGGATTCTGGGGGGCCTCCTCTGTCCTCCCCTCCTCTTCTATGATGAAGAGGAGACAAGAACCAGGCAGGCATGCGTGGGAGTGAAATGTAATTATTACGGGTTCCAGGGACCAAAGGAAGGTAAGTAACTACAACAGTCTTGAGGTTGAGGGAGTAAGTAAATATTTTTGTTCTGGGAGTGGACATGCCCTGGACTAGAGAATGGGGTGGGACTGTGAGATGCAGTATCAGTTTGTGGTTAGAAATATCCTTTTTTAAAAATTAGGTAGCTTTGGGACAGGAATCCCTGATATTTTTTTTCTAAAAACATGTTTTACAGTCATGCAATTTTGGAAATGTTTTTATTTGATCTTTATTATTCAACCTCCTTCAGGGTAAAAAGGCCCATTTTACAGACTTCGATCCTACAATTTTATTTCCTGCCTCGCGGGATTACTGGATGTACCAGGGGTCGTTCACTACTCCGCCATGTGAAGAATGTGTTACCTGGTTGCTTCTGAGAGAACCAATCACAGTCAGTTCTGAGCAGGTAGAAAGTTTCCCATTGTAAACATTGTTGAGTCTAAGGCTGGTACACACAAATTTTTCGTTGATTTAAAAAATAAATAAATAGTAACAGTGGGTGTGTAATTCACCTACACATATTGCTGTTTTATAAATAGGTCCCTTGGTTTGTTATAAAAAGATCAATCATAGTGATAATGAGGTTTTATTTTAAAGGGCATTTTCACCCCCAAAACTATAATTTAAAGGAGAAGTTCAGTGCAAATACATGTACTTTTCAGAAAAAAGATCAGTATTTTTTCATCCCAATGACCTTAATCTGCCCATTCAGCATTTTGTCTGTGTATAAATAAATGCAACCGAAATACTGACTTCCTGACTTCCTGTTTGCAGGACCCCTAGTAGAGACCGTTTTGGTTTTGCCCTTGACCCAGCGCCTGGGTTGATTCAGTTGCTCAGTAGAGCTCTGAGTATTTTTGACCCATCCAACAGCCAATCAGTAGAAATAACTGTTAGGAACATTCCAAGGATGTGGTGCATCCTGGGAAGAAGAAGGGCCGTCAAAATGGAAGAGAATATGTAGAATAACCAAGTATGCATTACACAAACTAACAATTTAACAATTATTGATAATTTCCACTGAACAGTCCCTTTAACCCACTACTGGTCCCACTTTGTAGTTCTTTACCTTACCTCTTAGCTCCTTATGGTTCTCATGCAGTGCCTTATGAAAGTCCAGGAAACTGAAGCTGTCAGTGAGGCATCCGGTCCTTGCTGCTTTCTCGTCCTCAAGAAGGGCTGTGACATGCGCAGTCCACGCCCCCCCTTCCATCCTCCGGATCCATCCTCAGCCACCATTGTACCTAGTGTGAAATCATTTGGGGGTAAGGTAGGTAACCCCTGCCCGCCCCCAACTACCACAATATTTCTTTAAAAAAATCCATAGATGTGTACTTACAGAGCCTTCTCTCCCACGGCGTTTCTGCAAGCAGGCGGCCGGATCAAATTGCTGCAGAGAGAAACCTCGTTAAGTAGAAATCTGGGCTTTTTTTAAAGAAATATTGTGGCGGTTGGGGGTGGGTAGGGGTTACCTACCTTACCCCCAAAGTTCATTTTGGGGGTGGACATGCCCTTTAAATAAGAATGAACAGCAGAATGTGTACCAACAGGGTTATTATCCTTAAAAATGGTGCTAATTTTGCCTTAACCAATCAGATGTTAGCTTTCAAATGTTAAATAATATCTGATTGGTTGTGGCAAAATTAGCACCATAACTCCCTGAATGTGTTTAATTGGTGCATAAAAAGATAAGCAGGGAGATTTACCCAGAGCCGCTATCGCTCTAGGTAAATCTCACTTCCAGGATTCAATACCAAGACCATGCTATCACCACATTTTACACGTTAGAATGACATTTGATGAAAACATTTCTGGACCAAGGATGTCCGACCATTAGTTCCTTTTCCTTGTTCTTTATATTTCTGATACATTTACTTGTTAACGTGGGTTAAATGTGCACAAAACCATGTAAGTTGCAGTTCATTTTCACTATTTTTTATGCTTTGTCTAGATGGAGAAATTCCGAAGCATTTATTCTACAATAGAAGGAGAAATTCCCTGTCACATGGTAGATAACTTCCGCCCACCTCAGCTTCTTAAAGGGAGAGAAGTCCGAGCTTCATTCGATTAATTTACTGCTCCCTCCCAGTTCCATCCCTATGGATGTTATAATGATCCATCCTTTCTATCAAACAATGAAGCGCAAATGGGTAACATCAAGTGGATACCGTACCACATTCAGGATTATTATTTGTTTTGGTTTTTATTAATGCTTCGTACAATATTATATAATAATACATATCTTAATACTGGCATGCTATCCTTTAATATCAGTAAGTGTCTACATTACTTTTATGGATTTCATTTAAGAAAAACAGGAAAATAAAAATAATTTAAACCCCTCCGAATGTAGAACTTATTGACCTACTTCCTGTCTGTAAATTAAGTATATGTTAAAGGTGCATAATAAAGAAGTCTTTAATAATTAATAACAATTAAGCTATTAATATGAATTTATATAGCGCCAACCTCTTCTGTGGCGCTTTTCAATTACATTGATAATTTCAGGTCCTGCCCAAAGAGCTTACAAACTATTTGACACATACAATCTATCAGTATGTCTTTATGATTGTGGGGGAAACCGGAGTGCCTGGAGGAAACCCAGATAAGCATGGGAAGAACATACAAACTCCTTGCAGATGTGACCAAGGGTGGATTCGAACTTCAGCGTTGCAAGGCATGAATGCTAGCAACTCAGTCACCGTGCGTGTGTGCATGACAAGGGATATGTACAACTTTTAGTTGTAAAGTTTTGTTTTTAATTCCACTTATTGTATAACCAACCATCAAGGGGTACAAAGCCAAAGTACATAAATCTTACAGCTAACAGAGAATATGATTACATGATGTAACTAGCATAGCAGACATTGATGAGGTTCATTTTACCCTAAAGATTTTTAAAGCACAACTGTACAGTTGTTGCTCCACCTCCTTTTGGCCAAGGGCCTAACCAATGGGAAGATACGTTCTGCAAGAAGTGTTTCTTACCATTGGATTGATCCCAGACTTAGGTGGGGACGAAGCGTAGACAATTTAGTTGCCTTTTAGGGCTAGGCCACACTAGCGCGTTTTTCGCGCGTTTGCGCACGCGTTTCACGCTCGCGTTTGCGCCCGCGATTTTCGCAAAAATGGAACGCATGCGTTCACCATTTTTGGTGCGTTAACACATGCATGTCCATAACGTGAAAAGGCGAAAACGCATGCGCAAAACGCGAACGCGAGCGCGAAACGCACAAGAATCGCGCACACAATCGCGTGCGATAACGCTCGCGATTTTGTGCGCGATTCCTGTGCGTTGCAGTGTGGCCTCAGCCTTAGTGTTAATCTGACTCTGTTAGAAAGTACGTGTCTTCATAGGAGCTTGAGAAATGACACGTGAGTCCAAAACATGTAGGGCACATGTTTTGACAAAACTGTGCAATTTGTGTATTGAACTAGAAATAACAAAATGTGAGGCCAGGCACTGTCGTCTAGCAATTTTAAAGATTGTAGTTTTGTCGTCTAGCAATTTTAAAAATAAAGATTGATAAAGTAATTTTACATCTGCAAGATTTATTTATTATACATTAAAGGAAAACTTAAGACAAGTAGTTCTAATGCTGGTTGGCCCCCACCTAGACTTAAGGTGGCCATACACACTAACGATAATGGGTAAATCCCATTGAAGAAGGACTTACCATTATCGTCAGTGTGTAGGGGCTGTTCCCGACCAACTGACTGAAGTGCTGAAGAACGACCATAGTAGGCATTACGGTCGATGGGGAACAACAGAAAATTTCTGTTGGTCATTACCGGCTCCCGATCGTAATGTGTATGGCTGCATGGCCGACCGCTCTATATATCACGTATGGGGATTGGTCAGGTCATGGAAATCGCATGTGTATGGCCACCTTTATACTTATTAGGGCTCTTTGTATTATATATTAGTATTTCTGTCAGTGGTATGGAGAGACACAGATGCCAGCTATAAACATTTTATTTACTGAGTGATTCATGTTCCATTTTATTCTTGTAAATGGGAGTGTGCTGTGAATGAAAAATGGAAATTTGAGATAACTGCTATTGCCTGATAAAAAGAAAACTCTAGGCCTTGTATACACGTACCCACCTATAACTTATTAATTAATAACTTATTGCACCCGTTGCAATCAGGATTCCGACTGGGTCATTCAACTGAAACGGCCCTCTGCAAAGTCTCAAATGACCTACAAGCTGCCAAAGCCAAAGGATAGTTCTCGGTCCTCATTCTCCTTGACCTATCGGCTGCTTTTGATACTGTGGACCACTCTCTTCTTATGCAGATTCTATATTCTCTGGGCATCCGAACTCAAGCTGAGGCGTGGTTGTCTTCTTATCTATCTAACAGATCATTCACTGTCTCTTTTGCTAATAAGACTTCCTCTCCTTAGTGTGGGGGTCCCTCAAGGCTCGGTTTTAGGACCCTTGCTGTTCTCCCTCTACACTTTCTGTCTGGGAAAAATAATAAGTTCTTTTGGTTTTAAGTATCACATATGCTGATGATACCCAAATATGCTTGTCCACCCCGCGCTAACCCCTGAAGTTCAATCGCAAATGTCTAAATGTCTGCTCTATCTCTATCTCTTCTTGGATGGCGCAATCTAAACTCAATCTATCCAAAACGGAATTAATCATTTCCCCCCCCTAAACTGGGACCTAGTCCACCATTCTCCACCTCTATTGACAATATGGTCATTAATCCAGTTATTTCTGCACGCTGCCTTGGAGTGATCTTTGACTCTTGTCTTTCCTTTCATCATCACATTAACAATGTCGCTAGGACCTGTCGTTTTCTCCTTCGCAATATTGCCAAGATTCGCCCTTTTCTCTCTCTCTCTCCACTACTAAAATGCTCATCCATGCCCTTATAATCTCCCGTCTCGACTACTGTAACATTCTACTGCTTAGACTCCCGGCCTCTCATCTCTCTCCTCAGTCTATCTTAAACTCAATCTCGCTCTTCTCCAAAAGAGAACCTGCAACCCTGATACTTCAGTCCATAGGGTGGCTTCCCATCAAACAAAGAATCATATTCAATACCCTGCTTTTAACCTTTAAATCCCTTTGCTCGACTGCACCCCCTACTTATCTTCTCTTTTGGTCCCCTATGTCCCAGGCCATGCCCTTGGATCCTCGCAAGGAAATCTCCACAAACCTCCAACAAAAACTGCTGCCTCCCACCTTAAACCATTCTCTCTTGCTGCTCCCTACCTTTGGAACTCTCTCCCTCTCTCACTTCACCTGGTGACATCCATTAATGCTTTCAAATCTAGACTGTTCTCCTATTTTTGTGAGCATCAGCAGTACAAATGATAGCATTTTGTACCCATCCCCCTCACTTGTACCTGTATGTTGCCCCACCCACTTAGATTGTAAGCTCTTCAGGGCAGGGATCTCATTAATAATGTGTTGAGGCTTGTTAATTTGGCTTGAAAAAGCCAAATTACTGTTCTTTCTATTTCTTCTTCTTCTTTTTCTTCTTCTGTTTTATTCTTCCACTTTTTTGGACCGTATCTCCTTCCACAGTTTTTGAGCTAGAGACATGAAATTCAGTACAGACGTGCGGGGCATATATGAGAAGTGTGCTATCTTCTAGCTAAAGAATCTGCGGAAGCATTACGGCGTTATCAGCAAATTTCCCATAGACTATAATGGTAATAATCCTCAAATGTGGATATTTCAAAACTGTTTTTTTCATGGTCATAAATACAAATGGTGATACCCCCAACCCACCACACAGACCCAGGTATACCCACCTACTGACCTACCTTTTCATTCCCGTGGAAGACATATTTAAAGGGTTACTAAAGTCAAAAAAACTAATTTAGATCTCAATAAAAGATAGTTTTATGGTTGTAAACACAAAAAAGACATACCCCATCAACCAGACCCAGGTACACACATCTACTGATCTACTTATCCATTACGATGGCAGCCACATTTAAAGGGTAACTAAAGTCAAAAAAACAAATTTAGATTTATACTCAAAAAAATATAGTTTTATGGTTGTAAACAGAAAAAAGGCATACCCCCTCAACCAGACCCAGGTACACACACCTACAGATTTACTTATCCATTACTGTGGCAGCCATACTTAAAGGGTAACTAAAGTCAAAAAAATTAATTTTGATTAATAATAAAAAAGGTTTGCTTTTTTAACCCCCATGTGGCACAGTTACATACACCTACTGACCTACCCCTCCATTACTGTTGCAGCCATACCTAAAGGGTAACTAAAGTCAAAAATTTTTTTTTGACCAATCATCAAAAAAGTTTGTTTTTTTACTCCCAACCGGACACAGGTACAAACACCTACTGATCTACTTATCCATTACTGTGGCAGCCATGCTTAAAGGGTAACTAAAGTCAAAAAAACAAATTTTGACCAATCATCAAAAAGATACAGAGAGATTCAATAAAAGTCCTTATCATTGAAAATGGTGCTAATTTTGCCCTAACCAATCAGATGTTAGCTTTCTGATTGATTGGATCAAAATTAGCACCACTTTGGGCTGGGTACACACAGAAGTTTTTTTTGTCCCAAACAAGCGTTCACTACAAACTCATCATTCCCATTATTGAGTTTTAAAATCTGCAGCAAACACACATATTCCCTTCCAAAATGCAACCCTTCAAGCCAAATTCAAAGTTTATACTTAAACTTTCCCTTTCTAGTTTTCACTTATATCCATTTATACATAATTTATATATATGCTTTCTTAACCGATATATGAAATTGTCGATATATGAAATTTTATTGCACTTAATGTAACTTTTATATATCTGTATAATGGCTTGCACTTATTCCCTTGTTTGTATTTTATAATGTACAGCGCTGCATACCCAAGTGGCGCTTTATAAATAAAGTTATACATACATACATACATACACCTATGACAAAAATATGGAGTGAGCAATACGTACATGGGAAAAAGTCATAAAATCACTGACTTTTCTATCAGATTCATAGCCTAGAACATATTTAAATTGACCGTGACCAGTCCTAGTGTGATAGATAAAAAATATTTGTAAATATGGTCCTAACTTTTTTTAAAGTTATCTTACTAAAACCTGTGGGTGGCAGCATTAGCTCTATTTTATATATAGACCGGATATCCATCTGATCAGCTATTTTCCATTTTAACTCTCATTTACTATTGTCAACAAACATTGTTTTCAATGTGTTTTTTAATTGTACATTAATTATTCTACTTTTAATAATATAATTATTTTTACTGGCTTTATATTTTCTATATGTTAAGATTAATTGAAGATTTATAGTGGGAGTATATCCAGCAAAGGTTTAGGGAAATATTTGATTGGGTGGGAGCGGACAGCAATAGAAACCTACAGTATATCACTGGGGCATTTAGGTTTAGGGACATTTGTGATTGGGTGGGAGTGGACAGAGATAGAAAGATACAGTATATCACTGGGCTATTTAGGTTTAAGGACATTTTTAAATGGGTAGGAGCAAACAGCAATAGAAATGTACAGTATATCACTGGGCTATTAAGGTTTAGGGACATTTTTAATTAGATAGGAGTGGGCAGCAATAGAAACGTACAGTATATCACTGAGCTATTTAGGTTTAGGGACTTTTTTGATTGGGTAGGAGCCAACATAAATAGAAACGTACAGTATATCACTGGGGCATTTAGGTTTAGGGGCATTTTTGATTGGGTGGGATTGGACAGAAATAGAAACGTACAGTATATCACTGGGGCATTTAGGTTTAAGGACATTTTTGATTGGGTGGGAGTGGACAGCAATAGAAACGTACAGTATATTCTGGGGCATCTAGGTTTTGGGACATTTTTGATTGGGTGGGAGCAGACAGCAATAGAAACGTACAGTATATCACTGGGGTATTTAGGTTTAGGGACATTTTTGATTGGGTGGGAGTGGACAGAAATAGAAACGTACAGTATATCACTGGGGTATTTAGGTTTAGGGCCGTTTTTGATTGGGTGGGAGTGGACAGCAATAGAAACGCACAGTATATCACTGGGACATTTAGGTTTAGGGACATTTTTGATTGGGTGAGAGCGGACAGCAATAGAAACGTACAGTATATCACTGGGGCATTTAGGTTTAGGGAACGTTACAGAGAAAATGGTTTACCCTTTGTGTGCACTTTGGATTCTGTTTGATAGAAACATTGGATTAGACTTAATTCACACCACTTTAAATGTCCTTTTATGCTCCTGTTTTTCCAGTTGTTCCTTTTTAGTTTTCAATCTACTAATGTGTATTTATTCTGGTACTTGACTCTATGCCAATGACTAAGAGCCAAAGCTCATTATGTAGATATTGTTCTGCAGTTTGATGCCACTCCTACAGACTGTATTTGGAATTGCCTTATTAATACAATGATACAATGATCTAGGGCCTGTACAAGGTACCGTATTCACCCACTTGCTATTGTCCAACAATCAGGGCCTTTTACCTCTGTATCTATATTTGTATTAACAATCTACTGTATGTTCACTCCAGTACAATGGAAATTTCGCTTAATGATGGAGGGAAATGAAGTTCACAGATCACCCTCCGGTAATAGGAAGGGCCCAGTACCTGTAGTAGGGCTGAAACACACAGGGCAGTTTTGTCCCTCCCTTCCAGATCAACAGATCAATAACCTGAAATAGTGCCACAGTGAACATTTTGGTGCGACAGACCGAGTGGCCTGCATGAAAACTGCATGATCGGCCAGAATTTACAGACACGTCCAATTGAACATTCATCCTATTTGGGAAGTTCGACAAGAACTGTTGCAATGGTCGCAGCTAAAATTTCCACTGATATTTTGACCAGATTGAAATATTGCCGGTAAATTTCGGCCCAAAATATCGGACTGTGTGTACTGGACATAAGTCTGTGTTTCCAGCCTGTAGTGGTTCCAATGAGTGCACTAGGTAGGAGACTATCATGGATGTACTGGAATATTTTGGTGGGTCTGTTTTGTGACCCACCAGCAGAGCAAAACCAGACAGGTTTGTGCATCCCTAGAGACTGATGTTGGCGGTGAAACCTGATTGGTGAAGATTTTTGCAGTTGGATTACACTTAATACAAACATAGCGAAGCAATATCATGGTGTTCCCTGGGCATAAAATACAAAATAAACAGATGGATCTAATCCTCTGCCATGATTCTGTACGTGGGAAAGCTGAATATTGGTTTATTATTTTTTTTTTTATTGGCTCACTTTGATTTCTCGAATTTACTAAAAAAAATCAGCCATAATGGGGCTTATTTATTAAGAGGTTCAAAACATTGACTGAGCTGTTAATTTGCTTCAACCAATCAGATGTTACCTTTATATTGGTCTACTACAGAAAAAAACATTTAATGTCTGATTGGTTGCTGCAGATTAAGAACAAAGGGCACACTTTTGTGCATAAATGTGCAAAATGATTCTCCAAACCTACAGCCTATCAGTAGAAGGATCATTTTTTAAAGTACTGGGACTAGGCTCAGTATCTGGAAAATGTTCCCATCGCATGGACACCGCGATAACATTATAATGTAAAAAAGGCAAGTGTTGAATCACACCAAAGATGGTAAACGCATGCGCTCCGATCATCGGATTGCAAGGCAACAGGCCCCAGCATAGCTAATGTGGCCAGAACAATTGTGCTTAACACGATCATATCGCAAAACGCAACAGTGTGGCCTAACCCTAAATGTTTAATACTATCGGGGAGATTCAATATCGGGTCTCCCGTTACTTACCTTAGCCCGATCCCGCGATACAATAACTGACGTAAACGAGTCAGTCAGTCAGTTATTGCATCGCGGGATCGGGCTAAGGTAAGGAGCGGGACTTAACACTATGGGTTTTGGATCGTTAGCACAGCGCTATTTCCAAAAACATTCGGAAATGGCGCTGTGCTCGAAAATCCATCCAAAACCCACGTTAACCCAAATTTTTTTGGGTTAACGTGGGTTTTAGACGGAAAAGGGCCATATTGAATCTCCCCCTATGTGTCTGGTCCTCATTACATCCAATATTCTCTGGACTTGGTTTATTAGATTTGAATTCTCATAATATCCTTACCTGCTCTTGGATAGTCCACAATATCAGTCAGTAAAAACACAAGGGAACCCTAATCAGCAAATGGGTTTTAGAAACAAACAGTCGGTATGCACGTAGAGCCAACACACATCTTAAAGAAACACTAAACCCAGAAAATCAACTCTGTGCATTCGTTTCTATTATTCACGGGAGGTGAGAACGCTTATTCTCACCTCCCTGTGAATAATAGGAAGCTCGGGGGACCTGGAACTTACCTACCCGCCGCTCCACTCGCAGCCACTCCTTCACTGAACAGCTGTTCCTCACGATCGCGCGCCCTATCTTTTGTATTGGCGCGCATGCGCAGAAGATAGGGCGCGCGGTCAGGACAGAGCGGCTGTCAGTGAAGGAGCGGCTGCGAGTGGAGCGGCGGTAAGGTAAGTTCCAGGTCCCCCGAGCGTACTATTTTCACAGGGAGGTGAGAATAAGCGTTCTCACCTCCCTGTGAATAATAGAAACGGATGGCACAGAGTTGATTTCCTGGATTATGGGACTTTAGTGTCCCTTTAAAGGGTATCTCCACTCATTTTTCTAAGTTTTCGTAATCCAGTTCTATTGAAGAACGGGAGGTAAAGGAGCTGTGCCTTACCTTCCGTTCTTCAATAGAACACCAGGAGCCAGGAGAGTTCTTACCTTCTCTCCTGGCTCCTGTGTGTTCTATTGAAGAACGGAAGGTAAGGCACAGCTCCTTTACCTCCCGTTCTTCAATAGAACTGGATTACGAAAACTTAGAAAAACGAGTGGAGATACCCTTTAAGTCTCCTACCAGCAGAAAAGCACAGAGCTTAGCAAAACCTCAAATATTTACTTCTTGTTCCATAACAGTGCACAGCCAAGAGCAATGTTAGTGCAGCAATATTGTTTGTGTTTTCCAGATGAGTGCGTTTACATAGGCCTCTCTTGTTGTTGGAAGAACATCAATTTGTTTATTTATATTTACTCTTGTAAAGTAAATACCTAGAATACACGGAAAACCACTATTATGGGCGAAATAGAGGCAGAGAAACAAGTCCTGTTACATTAAACTCCGTGAAAGTTTAACATTTGTACATTAGAATAGTATGTGTAATGTATTTGTAAATAGCAAAGAGAAGCTATGTTTAGAAAACACAACAATCTTATAATGTTCACCAAATAATTTCTCTAAAACAAATTTGTTCACCAAATAATTTCTCTAAAACAAGTCTATCAATTCTGTTCAACAAATAATTTCTGTCGAACAATCTTTTCCACCAAATAATTTCCGTGGAATAAGTCTTTTCTGTTCACCAGATTATTTATGTAAAACAAATTTGTTCACCCAATAATTTTTGTACAACAAGTCTATCAATTCAGTTCACCAAATAATTTCTGTAGAGCAATTATGTTCACCAAATTATTTCTGTGGATCAAAACTGTAAATTTTGTGTTTTATACATTTGGTCCATTTTTTACATTCGGTCAAAAGTTCAGTGAATTAGTGAAATGATACATTTATTAGTAACCTTTGAATGAACCTTTACATTTGCCACCTGCCTGGTAAAAAAAAGGCCCCACTAGGCAGCAGGCAAAAATTGCTATACGCAGCGAAATCGCAACGTGATGCAATACATGTGCGCTACCTTGCGCGTGCGCTGCGATTGCTTTGATGTTACCCTATCGCAGCGCATGCGATGCGCACCAAAAATCCTGATCGCATGCTCTGCGAAAAGGGTTGGCATCACAGGGCAGCGGAGATAGTGGGGCCATCCCCATCCTCTTCTATTGGTGTGCGCTGAGGGAGGGGTTGGATACCTCCCTGAGTTGTTCTGAGTTAAATTTTCCCTTGAAGAAACCAGCTAACTAAGAAACCAACTACAGTCTCATCTATCTAAAGCAGTGACGCCCAACCCGCCGCCCAGGCGCCAAAATTAGCGTAAAACCCATGCTACCTGGTTGTTGGGTTTACACTAATTTTGTGTTGAATGCCCTATTTTAAAAAATTCTTGAAAATAAGGCAGTGTTAAGTTTTGCTCTACCTTTTAGCACAGAACTTAACGCCTTTACGGCAGAGGCACAGAGAGGTGATTCTTACCTGACCGGGATCCCGCGATTTAGTAAATCTCGCAAAGGGATTTACAACATTGTGGGATCTCGCAAAGGTAAGTAATGCTGCTTCTGGTTCTGCATTGGCCCTTCTGTTTGTTTGCCAAATAATTTCTGTAAAACAAGTCTGTCTTTTCTGTTCAACAAATTATTTATGTAAAACAAATTGTACACCCAATAATGTTTGTAAAACTAGTCTATCAATTCAGTTCGCCAAATAATTTCTGTAGAGCATTTATGTTCACCAAATTATTTCTGTAGACCAAATTTATTACTCACAGAAGAATAGTTTTTGAGAGCAAGGAACTTGATTGACAGCTGAAATATAAAAAGTTTTAGATTGGATATCTAAAGAAATAGGGGGCAGATCAACAAAAAATGACACAGTGGTGGTTGGGAAGAATTATAGTTTCCAGTTATGGTCAATTTAAAATAGCCTATTTTTCGGTATAGGTGCCCTTTAAAACAATAGACAAATTTCAGCTGGCATTGCAACAGTTTCCTGGGCTGCCCTGGACCCTTGGTTCTGTTGCCCTAAGTCCTCTCACAAATAGTGGGATGGGCACTGAGGCAGATAGTGAGGTTGTGCTAGCATTTCTCCTGAAGTGACATTTGCAAAATTGTCTCTCTGTCCTATAACACTTATTTCTGTAACTGACATTGTTTGCAAACCTGCTACGAAATCAAACAACTGAATTAACACAATCCCTACCAATGCGTCCACAATCGAAATCATTCCCTCAATAATCTCTGGGTCTATTTCCAGTTCCTATTTCACGCGTAATTGGCATTTCTGTCACAATTCGGCGCATTTCTTTTCTAATGAGATGCAAATGATCTTCTGTAGCGAAATTAAACTGGTATCTGGAGTTTTTCCCAAGCTCAACAATTAAGCAGTCACTTGGATTGAAATGGGTTTTTTTTTATGATACACTCAAAGCGCAATGTCTGGACCTCAGCAATGCAGCTTAATAATTTGGCTTGAAAAAGCCAAATTCCTGTTCTTTCTATTTCTTCTTCTTCCATTTTATTCTTCTGCTTTTTTGGACTGTATCTCCTCCCACAGTTTTTGAGCTAGAGACATGAAATTCGGTACAGACATGCGTGGCATATAGGAGAAGTGTGCTATCTTCTAGCTAAGGAATCCGCGGAAGCGTTACGGCGTTATCTGCAAATTTTGGGACATTTTTTCCTATAGACTATAATGGTTACAATCCTCAAATGTGGATATTTCAAAACAGTTTGTTTCATGGTCATAAATACAAATGGTGGTACACCTACCTTTCCATTCCCATGGAAGCCATATTTAAAGGGTAACTAAAGTCAAAAAAATAATTTAGATTTATCCTCAATAAAATATAGTTTTATGGTTGTAAACACAAAAAAAGACATACCCCCTCAACCAGACCCAGGTACACACACCTACTGATCTACTTATCCATTACTGTGGCAGCCATACTTAAAGGGTAACTAAAGTAAAAAAAACTAATTTTGATATATCCTCAATAAAAGATAGTTTTATGGTTGTAAAAACAAAAAAGTACATATCCCCACAACCAGACCCAGGTACACACACCAATGCTGTACTGTGTCTATTTGACATACGTGCTGGGGGATTTGCTGGTAACATAGATTGCAGCAGCTGCATGCTTAACTTTCCCAATAGTCATGCAGCTGCCGCGACAAAGTAGTTAATCAATATAACATTGATTATCGCGACTTTAAAAGCAAACTGTTGGTGCAAAACCCTGGAATAGAAAATGGAAATTTTATATTGACCCTTTACAGGGAAATATTTTTAGAAATAATGATTTTAGATGAATGAAGTTAGGAGTTACAGTAAAAGTCCTGGACAGTTTTACACCCCCATGATTTGTACATCTATTAGTTAAAGGGTATGTCCAGCAAAAAAGTAAGTATGTTTCTAAATGATTTACTGAAGAACAGGAGGTAAATGCACTGTCTCTTACCTCCCGCGGACCCGCTCCAGCGCCAAAATCCCGACGCCCCAACACGTCCTCGCTCCTTCGCACTGTGTGCGCATGCACGCACAGTGCAAAAGACTGGAGATGCGTTGGAGGCGTCAGGGAATTCAGCGCTGGCGCGGGTCCGCGGGTAAGTGTCTCCTCCTCTCCTGGAAGAGAGAACGGGAGGTAAGAGATTTTGCATTTACCTTCTGTTCTTCACTAAATCATTTAGAAACATACTTAATTTTTTGCTGGACATACCCTTTAATATTGGTTCATTAACAATCTGTGGGCCTGATTTACCCACATGTGCTGTGCTAAAAATAGGGGCTACATAGAAAAAATACAAAAAATGGGAAACAAGATTCCCCAACCAAATACCAAGACCTCCCACAAACAGCACTGCCACATATGGTTACAAAAGTAAAAAACTCTGTTTATTGACCACTCTAAAATGCAGGATACACAAGGTGAATACTACTAGCCCAAAAGATGGGATCACTATATATCTCATATAACAAACGCAATTCCCCCCTCCCAAAACTCCCCCCTATGTCATGTATTAACCCCAAAAAACCGGGCATCCCTGGATGGAAAAGTCACTTGTGGAAAGGAAAGGGTGACCCAGCCTAAAAATGCATAGGCTCCAACGGTCACACGGAGCTCTAGAGATAACAGTTCAAGCACATGATTAACGGGCAAAATATTCACATATGGGGCTTTCTGTGAGAAGCCAGGTCACACTGGTTGATAATACTTATCATTCCCGTGGGCGGACCAACACTCTTCACCCATATGCCTTTTCCAAGGAACTACGATCTGGAATCCCCCGCGCCGTACCACTCGAACTCCATAGGTTTCCACCCGATCTCCAGTCATCCCTTGCCTCAAGATGGACGATCGGCTATACATAGGCTCCAAAGGCTTCCTCTCCACAAGGACCAGACCGACACGTGTTTCGCTAAGCGGCATCCGCCATAGCTTCCTCAGGGTCACGAGGTCTGCAAAGGGGCAGTCCTTTAAGTAACGTTTGACTCTAGGGCCTCCTCCTATCATCTCCAAGGGGAAGAGATACCTGGAAACCAGGTCAAACACATCTATAAACGGGAATGTGCTTCCTCACTGAGACTTTAACAATACTGATAAAACATTCAGGTTATCGTTTACCAATAACCAACATATTAAATCTATAGTCAGAAACTTTAACAATTCATCAAGTGACATGATTTATACCTGAATTTAACAGTTTTAACAGGCAACATTCACTAGAAGTGTTTTCATTGCTTACAACTTAATTCAGAACCATGGCTTCTCACAAATAATACTTAACTCTTTTTAGATTTAACCCTTCTGCCTCACTCCAGGAAACATGACAACTGAAGCTCTTCATTCAACCCAAAAGGTGCATATGTTTTTAACCTATATATCCAATTCAGTTCTCTTTGAAGGATCAGGCGGGGTAAAGTACCCCCCCTGATACCCATCGAGACAATTTCCAACCCCATACAGTGCCAAGCCGGGTTTTTCCCCCCATGCTTCTCCACTATGGGCTTCGCCAAGGCAGACCTTTCCACCTGGCCCTTTAACACTGCTCTTCTATGTTCATTAATTCGAACTGATAGTGGTCTCAGGGTTTTCCCAATGTATCGAGCCCCACAGCTACATTCTAACATATAAATCACCGATTTGGTGTGACATGTTATGAACTGATTAATGGTATGAGTATTGTTCTCAATACCTTTAAATGTTTTAGTTTCCAACAAAAACGGACACATCACACATCTCCCACATTTCTTATTTCCCTGCCACTTTCTGGAATTTAACCAATTGCAACCCTTTTTCATGGGTTCCACAAAATGGCTGGGAGATTAGACTGGGGGCTCTACTCGCTGTCAAAGATGGTGTCTTTCAAACCACCTTTTCTAGCTCCTTATCCAAAGATAACAACGGCCAATGGCCTTTTAGAATGGTTTTCATTGATTCCCATTCTTGATTATACCTTGTGATAAAGCGAATTTTCATATCGTCTTTAGCAATCGGGTCTTCTTTTTCCTTCTTACTCTGTAATAGAGATTGCCTACTGACCCTGCATGCTTTCTGAAAACCTTTCTGAATCACCTGTTCAGTATATCCTCTGCTACAAAACCGACCAGTTAATTCACCGGCCTGCTGAAAAAATCTGTTTTTATTTGAACAATTCCGTTTTATTCTTTGAAATTGGCCCATCAGGATACCCCTTACAACATTAGGTGGATGATGACTTTGAGCATCCAAAAGGGCATTTACAGCTGTTTCCTTTCTATATTTTTCAGTATGCAGAGTGTTCCCAACTTTTTTTATCTTAAGGTTCAAAAAATTAACTTCCGTTGGGTCAATTTCTGATGTGATTTTTATATTATAACAATTATTATTAAGATTGGCTATAAACTTCGACAAACCGGCTTGTGAGCTTTTCCATAGGAGGAGGACGACGTCCACATATCTTAACCACAGGATGACGTCCTCCCCCTCTTGCAGGCCAGAGATTATCTCATTGGCATGGTCTTTTTCCCATAGGCCAAGATGGAGGAGCAGGCTTATGTAGGAGCACACGCCGCCCCCATCGTGGTCCCCTAGACCTGCCTATAATATTTGTTATTAAAGACAAACACATTATTCGTCAAGATAAATGACAACAGAGATATGATGTATTCACTGTGCTTTTTAAACTCTACCCCACGAGTCTCAAGAAACATCTTAGCTGCATTCAGCCCCAACTCATGGGGTATAGATGAATACAGCCCTTCAATGTCAAGGGTGGCCAGTATCACATCATCATCCACCGTAATATCTGCTATCTTCCGGAGAACATCTCCAGTATCCAACACAAAGGAGCTTAAAGACCATAAAAATGGACATAAAATTTTGTCAATATATTTACACACGTTTTCGGTAGGTCCCCCCACCCCGACACAATCGGTCTACCTGGGGGGAACTTCTTTTTCTTATGAATTTTGGGAATCAAATAGAATGTGGGAATCTTGGGAATAGGGGTTAAACTCGTGCTAACCAGCTAATGGCTGGTCTTAAAGTGGCGCTGGGGTAAAATCCCTTTTGGGATTTACCACCAGGTGCAAATCCAGTATTAAATACGTGAAGCCGTATTTGCCCAGAGCAATTTGCAGCTCTGGGTAAATGAGGCCCTGTGAACTTTAACTGAAAGAACCAGGGTTTGTAAATGAATGGATCCGTATTCTGTGTGGTAGTTTTGCTATGAATAACTTCTTTTTTTTTTAGAAACTCAAATGACCTTTTTTCTTGTTTCTGTTTCTCTGACACCTCCCTTAGCTTCTATTCCTGAACAATGACTTTCTTTGTCACTTTATTGTGTTTGCCCTTCACATTCTAAACTCCATAAATCATGATTTTCAATATTATTTACGGGCTACGAAGTAACTACATACATATTGCTTTATAGTGTAGGTTTCCATTCATGGAAAGATGCCAAGTTCTACATTAAAGGGTTTCGAAGGAGTCCAGACAAAAACACATTGTTCCTACATTATGAAAAACTGCTGACTGCAGTGCTTCACTTTCAAAGTTTTTATTGGAACAAGCAGTCCAATCTTTCTACTCTCTCCCTCCACTTTGCCAAGGAATATCCCTCTTACACTGTCTCTTCTTCTAGTGAGCATATCTGTACCAGTGGTACAAGGGAATGGGTGGTTAATACATAACTTGTAAAATATTTTACAGATTTCATTACATTTCTAAATTGGTTTTACTTTCAACTAACTGTAAATTCATCCATTAGGCCGCGTACACGACTATCATGGGCTAAGTTTCAGTGATCAAAATATAGGGTACAGAGTGAGGATACAGTTAGGAAATATCATAGGAAGCAGAAAAGATGCGTGATTGGGGGTAAGTTTCACACTTTGCTTCCAGCTCCTGTTTGATTAACTGAAGAATGGGAGGTAAGAATTTAGCTCCTTTATCTACACGTTCTTTAATTAATGCGAAAAAGAAATTTTTTAGAGCCCATACACTACCAAATTACTTGTGACTTTCCGTGATGTTACCTGACTTAAATAGTGTAGGGTCAGTCAGTCCACTCGCTTTCATGTCCTCCCACTTCCTCCAACTCAAAAAGGACACAACTAGTTATTTTCCATCTTTCCGATCTACTTAAACCTTAAATATCAGTTAATATTAACCAACCCATTAAGAAACCCTTTCTCCTGTGTGTCCCTAGAATACTTAAAGGGTTGTCCACCCTAAATCGATTTTTAATATAGCTTCCCCTGGTACCCCAGCCCCAACCATCATTTTTATCTTTAGAAAGCTCCCCAAACTTTTACTTACTCCCCTCTTTCTCCGCCGCGCTCCCGGCCTCTGCTTGCGAGAAAATGCAAGCAGAGGGGCGGGACCGGCAGTCGCGTCTTGATTGGCTGAGCGGCAGCCAATCACGGACGCGGCTGCCGGTCATGCAGTGCAGCGGTGGAAAGAGGGGAGGTAGTAAAAGCTTGGGGAGCTTTCTAAAAAAAAATGATGCAGTTGGGGCTGGGAAACAGGGGGAATACTGTATTAAAGGGATAATGCTAGGGGGATGGAATCCGGAGAGGGAGGGAGAGTGAGGGGGAGGGGGGGAGAAGGGCTGCAGTACGCATGCCAAAATCTCCCGGGGGAGGTAGGAGGCAGAGTCCTATATGGACTCTGCTAGCCTCCTGGTGGGAAGTTTTTGGGACTTTGGGGGGGATCACAGGGAACCCTATGGAGCTGGATGTGAGGTAAGGATTAAACTACATACATGGTGGGGCCAGTAGTTGGGGGGATTATAGTTTTGGGGTGATGCCCTTTAATTTCACAAATGGCAACCCCCAGGTATATTCCAGAATTGATCCAAGTTTTTTAATTTGCAAAGATGGAATTGTGACTATTAGTGATGAATCCCAGTTTGGAAACAAACCTGGTTTATATTTTGAAATGCCTGTTTTGAAAACACGCGGATCCAACAGATTTTTCTAAATTTAATAAACTCTGAACTTTTCATCAAAAATTAGAAAATTTAAACTTCCATTCCAAAATGCAAAAATTCTATTGGAAAATCTAACTTGTCTATTAGAAAAATTCAGATTTGGATCAGATTTCGGAACTTCAATAGGTTGCTGAAGTTACATATGTAGGCAATGCTATTCATGTGTTCCATCAAATGACCCAGACAATACGTCATATTAAAATCTACAGGTTTTTTTTCTTGCTCTAAAGAGTATTTTTCTAGTGAATTGCATTAAAATCCTCTGATGGTTTTTTGAGCTATAAAACATATAAATCATGTTTGTGAATGAGTATTTACCATAGGTATTAGGGTATTAGGAGACAGTTAATTACCAGAAATTAATGAAACTGTATGGTTGTTACATTTTTATTCATAAGAAGAGATGTCCTACATAATGAGACTGGTGAATTTCAGAGCTGCCAAACTCTCAAGGTTCATCAAACAGATAAATCAGGTTTTTGTCATACTGTATAGAATAGACAGGGACATTATACTTCATAGAATAGACAGGGACATTATACTGTATAGAATAGTCAGGGACATACCGTATAGAATAGTCAGAGACATTATACTTCATAGAATAGACAGGGACATTATACTTCATAGAATAGACAGGGACATTATACTGTATAGAATAGTCAGGGACATACCGTATAGAATAGTCAGGGACATTATACTTCATAGAATAGACAGGGACATTATACTTCATAGAATAGACAGGGACATTATACTGTATAGAATAGGCAGGGACATTATACTGTATAGAATAGTCAGGGACATACCGTATAGAATAGTCAGGGACATTATACTTCATAGAATAGACAGGGACATTATACTTCATAGAATCTGATAGAATAGTCAGGGACATACCGTATAGAATAGTCAGGGACATTATACTTCACGAATAGACAGGGAATTATACTCATAGAATAGACAGGGACATTATACTGTATAGAATAGTCAGGGGACATACCGTATAGAATAGTCAGGGACATTATACTTCATAGAATAGACAGGGACATTATACTTCATAGAATAGGACAGGGACTTATACTGTATAGAATAGGCAGGAAATTATACTGTATATATTGGACATCATTAATGGTATACTATACAAAATAGACATTATACTGTATTAAAGGACATTATGCTGTATACTATATAAAATAGACATTTATATGTATATATTGGATATTATGCTGTTATACAATATATAAAATAGACATTATACTGTATATATTGGAATTTATGCTATACATATAAAAATAGACATTATACTGTAATATATTGGAATATATGCTGTATACTATATAAAATAGACATATACTGTATATATTGGACATTATACTGTATACTATATAAATAGGGACCATTATACTGTATAAATTGGACATTATACTGTATACTATATAAAAATAGGGACATTATACAGTATAAAATTGGACACTTATACTGTATACATAAAAATAGACATTATACTGGATATATTGGACATTATACCGTATACTACTATAAAATAGACATTTATACTGTATAAATTGGACATTATACTGTTAATCTATATAAAATAGACATTATACTGTATATATTGGACATTATGCTGTATACTATATAAAATAGACATTATACTGTATTGGACATTATACTGTATACTATATAAAATAGACATTATACTGTATATATTGGATATTATGTGTATACTATATAAATAGACCACATACTGTATATATTGGACATTATACTGTATACTATATATAATAGACATTACGTTAATATTGGACATTATACTTTATACTATATAAAATAGACATTATACTGTATATATTGGACATTATCCTGTATACTATATAAAATAGAGATTATACTGTATATATTGGACATTATGCTGTATACTATATATAATAGACATTACAGTGTATATATTGGACATTATACTTTATACTATATAAAATAGACAGTATACTGTATATATTGGACATTATCCTGTATACTATATAAAATAGAGATTATACTGTATATATGGACATTATGGCTGTGATATAATGGACATTATACTGTATACTATATAAAATAGACACTATAGTATATATTGGACATTAAGTGTATACTATATAAAACGACATTATACTGTATAATTGGACATTATGCTGTATATAATGGACATTATACTGTATGCTATATAAAACAGACATTAATACTGTATACATTGGACATTATAGTGTGCTATATATACTCGGCTAAATAGACATTATACTGTATATGATTGGACATTATACTGTATACTATATATGAATAGACAGACAGTGTTATATTGGACATTATACTTTATACTATATAAAATAGACAGTATATGTATATATTGGACATTATCTGTATACTATATAAAATAGAGATATACTGTATATATTGGACCATTATGGTATATAATGGACATTATACTGTATACTAATAAATAGAATTTACTGTATATATTGGACATTATAGTGTATACTATATAAAATAGACATTATACTGTATATATTGGACATTATGCTGTATATAATGGACATTATACTGTATACTATATAAAACAGACATTATACTGTATACATTGGACCATATAGTGTATACTATATAAATAGACATTCTTAACGTATATTGGACATTATGCTGTATACTATATAAAATAGACATTACAGTGTATATATTGGACATTATACTTTATACTATATAAAATAGACACTATACTGTATATATTGGACATTATACTGTATACTATATATAATAGACATTACAGTGTATATATTGGACATTATACTTTATACTATATAAAATAGACAGTATACTGTATATATTGGACATTATCCTGTATACTATATAAAATAGAGATTATACTGTATATATTGGACATTATGCTGTATATAATGGACATTATACTGTATACTATATAAAATAGACATTATACTGTATATATTGGACATTATAGTGTATACTATATAAAATAGACATTATACTGTATATATTGGACATTATGCTGTATATAATGGACATTATACTGTATACATATAAAACAGACATTATACTGATACATTGGACATTATAGTGTATACTATAAAAATAGACATTATACTGTATATATTGGACATTATGCTGTATACTATATAAAATAGACATTACAGTGTATATATTGGACATTATACTTATGCTATATAAAATAGACAGTATACTGTATATATTGGACATTATCCTGTATATAATGGACATTATACTGTATACTATATAAAATAGACATTATACTGTATATTGGACATTATAGGTAATACTATATAAAATAGACATTATACTGTATATATTGGACATTATGCTGTTATAATGGACATTATTTACTTATACTATATAAAACAGACATTATACTGTTACATTGACATATATAGTGTAACTATAAAAATAGACATTATACTGTATATATTGGACATTATGCTGTATACTATATAAAATAGACATTATGCTGTATATATTGGACATTATACTGTATACTATATAAAATAGACATTATACTGTATATATTGGACATTATATGGTATACTATATAAAATAGACACTATATATTGGATATTATGTTGTATACTATATATATAGACATATACTTTAAATATTGGACATTGTACCGTATACTATTAAAATAGAATTACTGTATATAATGGCATATAGAGTAACTATATAAAATAGACATTATAACTGTATATATTGGACATTATGTGTATACTATATAAATAGACACTTATATTGGATATTATGCGTATACTATATAAAATAGACACTATACTTTATATATTGGACATTACGGTATACTATGTAAAATAGACATTACTGTATATATTGGACATTATACTGTATACAATATAAATAGACATTATACTGTATTTACTATATAAAATAGACATATAACGTATATATTGGACATATTATGGTATACTATATAATAGGACATATATATATGGATATTATGCTGTATACTATATAATATAGACACTATACTTTATATATGGACATTGTACCGTATATATATATAAAATAGACATTATACTGTATATAATGGAACATTATAGAGTATTACATATATAAAAGACATTATACTGTATATATTGGACATTATAGTGTTATACTATAAAAGACACTATATATGGTTTATGACTGTATACTATAAATAGACATTACTGTAATATGGAATTTACTGTATACTATATAAATAGACACTATGATATATTGATATTATGCTGGTATACTATGTAAAATAGACATTATACTGTATATATTGGACATTATACATGTATACTATTATAAAATAGACACTATATTGGATAATTATGCTGTATATATATAAAATAGACATTATTATACGTATATATTGGACTATACGTTATACTAATAAAATAGACATTATACTGTATATATTGGACATTATACGTATACAATATAAATGAGACATTATAATGTATAATGGACATTATGTGTATACTAATTAAAATAGACAATAGACATTATACTGTATATATTGGACATATACTGTATAATTGATATATAAATAGACATCATTGTGTATATATTGGACATTATACTTATACTATATAAAATAGACAGTATACTGTATATATTGGACATATCCTGTATACTATATAAAATAGAGATTATACGTATATATTGGACATTATGCGTGTATATAATGGACATTATACTGGTTACTATATAAAATAGACATTATACTGTATATTGGACATTATGTGTATACTATATATAAATAGACATTATACTGTATATATTGGAATTATGCTGTATATAATGGAATTATACGTATACTATATAAAAACAGACATTATACTGTATACATTGGACATTATAGTGTATACTATATAAAATAGAATCATTATACGTATATATTGGACATTATGACTGTATACTATATAAAATAGACATTACATGTATATATTGGACATTATACTTTATACATATAAAATAGACACTATACTGTATATATTGGACATTATACTGTATACTATATATAATAGACATTACAGTGTAATATGGACATATACTTTATACTATATAAAATAGACAGTATACTGTATATATTGGACATTATCCTGTATACTATATAAATAGAGATTATACTGTATAATTGGACATTATGCTGTATATAATGGACATTTATACTGTATACTATATAAATAGACATATACTGTATATATTGGGACATTATAGTGTATACTAATAAAATAGGACATTATACTGTATATTATGGACATTATGCTGTATATAATGGACATTATATGTATACTATATAAAACAGACATTATACTGTATACATTGGACATTATAGTGTATACTATATAAATAGAACATTTACTGTATTATATTGGACATTATGCTGTATACTATAAAAATAGACATACAGTGTATATATTGGACATTATACTTTAGCTATATAAAATAGACAGTATACTGTATATATTGGACATTATACTGTATACTATATAAAATAGAGATTTTACTGTATATATGGACATTATGCTGTATATAATGGACATTATACGTATACTATATAAAATAGACATTATACTGTATATATTGGACATTTATAGTGTATACTATATAAAATAGACATTATACTTTTATATATTGGACATTATGCTGTATATAAGGACATTATATGGTATACTATATAAAAAGACATTATACTGTATAATTGGACATTATAGTGTATACTATATAAAATAGACATTATACTGTATATATTGACATTATGCTGTATATATAAAATAGACATTATGCGTATATATTGGAAATTATACTGTATACTATATAAAATAGACATTATACTGTATATATTGGACATATATGGTATACTATATAAATAGACATATATATTGGATATATGCTGTATACTATATATATAGACCACTATACTTTAAATATTGGACATTGTACCGTATACTATATAAAATAGACATTATACTGTATATAATGGACATTATAGAGTATACTATATAAAATAGACAATTATACTGTATATATGGACATTATAGTGTATACTATATAAAATAGACACTTTATATTGGATATTATGCTGTATACTATATAAATAGACACTATACTTTATATATTGGACATTATACGGTATACTATGTAAAATAGACATTATACTGTATATATTGGACATTATACTGTATACAATATAAAATAGACATTATACTGTATACTATATAAAATAGACATTATACTGTATATATTGGACATTATAGGTATACTATATAAAATAGACACTAATATGGATATTAGTCTGATACTATTATATAGACACTATACTTTATATTGGACATTGTGTACCGTCTATATAAAATAGACATTATACTGTATATAATGGACATTATAGAGTATACTATATAAATAGACATTATACTGTATATATTGGACATTATAGTGTATACTATATAAAAAAGACACTATATTTGGATATTATGCTGTATACTATGTGAAATAGACATTATACTGTATTATTGGACATTATAACTGTATACTATATAAAATAGACACTATATATATTGGATATATGCTGTATACTATGTTAAAATAGACATTGTTATACTGTGATATATTGGACTTATACTGTATACTATATAAAATAGACACTATATATTGGATATTATGCTGTATTACTATATAAAATAGACATTATACTGTATATATTGGACATTTATACGTTAACTTATAACATAGACATATACTGTATATATTTGACATATATTACTGATACAATATAAAATAGAGATTATACTGTATATATTGGACATTATGCTGTATACTATATATAATAGACATTACAGTGTATATATTGGACATTATACTTTATACTATATAAAATAGACAGTATACTGAATATATTGGACATTATCCTGTATACTATATAAAATAGAGATTATACTGGGTGAATACTACTAGCCCAAAGATGGGATCACTATATATCTCATATAAAAACGCAATTCCCCCTCCCAAAACCCCCCCATGTCATGTATTAACCCAAAAAACGGGCATCCTGGATGGAAAAGTCACTTGTGGAAAGGAAAGGGTGACCCAGCCTAAAAAATGCATAGGCTCCAACGGTCACACGGGCTCTAGAGATAACAGTTCAAGCAACATGATTAACAGGCAAAATATCAATAATGGGGCTTTCTGTGAGAAGCCAGGTCACACTGGTTGATAATACTTATCATTCCCGTGGGCGGACCAACACTCTTCACCCATATGCCTTTTCAAGGAAACTACGATCTGGAAATCCGCCGCGCAGTACCACTCGAACTCCATAGGTTTCCACCCGATCTCCAGTCATCCCTTGCCTCAAGATGGACGATCGGCTTACATAGGCTCCAAGGCTTCCTCTCCACAAGGAACAGACCGACACAGTGTTCGCTAAGCGGCATCCGCCATAGCTCCTCGGGTCACCGAGGTCTGCAAAGGGGCAGTCCTTTAAGTACGTTTGACTCTAGGGCTCCTCTTTCATCTCCAGGGGAAGAGATACCTGGAAACCAGGTCAACACACATCTATAAACGGGAATGTGCTTCCTCACTGAGACTTTAACAATACTGATAAAACATTCAGGTTATCGTTTACCAATAACCAACATATTAAATCTATAGTCAGAAACTTTAACAATTCATCAAGTGACATGATTTATACCTGAATTTAACAGTTTAACAGGCAACATTCACTAGAGTGTTTTCATTGCTTACAACTTAATTCAGAACCATGGCTTCTCACAAATAATACTTAACTCTTTTTAGATTTAACCCTTCTGCCTCATCCAGGAAACATGACAACGAAGCTCTGTCATTCAACCCAAAAGGTGCATATGTTTTAACCTATATATCCAATTCAGTTCTCTTGAAGGATCAGGCGGGGTAACGTACCCCCCTGATACCCATCGAGACAATTTCCAACCCCATACAGTGCCAAGCCGGGTTTTTCCCCCCCATGCTTCTCCACTATGGGCTTCGCCAAGGCAGACCTTTCCACCTGGCCCTTTAACACTGCTCTTCTATGTTCATTAATTCGAACTGATAGTGGTCTAGGGTTTTCCCAATGTATCGAGCCCCACAGACGACATTTAACATATAAATCACCGATTTGGTTGTGACATGTTATGAACTGATTAATGGTATGAGTATTGTTCTCAATACCTTTAAATGTTTAGTTTCAACAAAAACGGACACATCACACATCTCCCCAATTTTATTTCCCTGCCACTTTCTGGAATTTAACAATTGCAACCCTTTTCATGGGTTCCACAAAATGGCTGGAGATAGTCTACCTTAAAACGGGGGTGTACTCGCTGTCAAAGATGGTGGTCTTCCAACCACCTTTTCTAGCTCCTTTCCAAAGATAACAATGGCCAATGGCCTTTTTAGAATGGTTTTCATTGATTCCCATTTCTGATTACCTTGTGATAAAGCGAATTTCAATCGTCTTAGCAATCGGGTCTTCTTTTTCCTTCTTACTCTGAATAGAGATGCCTACTTGACCCTGCATGCTTTCTGAAAACCTTTCTGAATCACACTGTAGTGTATCCTCTGCTACAAAACCGAACCAGTTAATTCACGGCCTGCTGAAAAAAATCTGTTTTTATTGAACAATTCCGTTTTATTCTTTGAAATTGGCCCATCGGAACCCCTTACAACATTAGGGTGGATGATGACTTTGAGCATCCAAAAGGGCATTACAGCTGTTCCTTTCTATATTTTTCAGTATGCAGAGTGTTCCCAACTTTTTTATCTTAAGGTTCAAAAAATTAACTTCCGTTGGGTCAATTTCTGATGTGATTTTATATTTATAAACAATTATTATTAAGATTGGCTATAAACTTCGAAAACCGCTTGTGAGCTTTTCCATAGGAGGAGGACGACGTCCAATATCTTAACCACAGGATGACGTCCTCCCCCTTTGCAGGCCAGAGATATTCTCATGGCATGGTCTTTTTCCATAGGCAAGATGGAGGAGCAGGCTTATGTAGGAGCACACGCCGCCCCCATCGTGGTCCCCTAGACCGCCTATAATATTTGTTATTAAAAGACAAACACATTATTCGTCAAGAAAATGACAACAGAGATATGATGTATTCACTGTGCTTTTTAAACTCTACCCCCAGAGTCTCAAGAAACATCTTAGCTGCATTCAGCCCCAACTCATGGGGTATAGATGAATACAGCCCTTCAATGTCAAGGGTGGCCAGTATCAATCATCATCCACCGTAATATCTGGCTATCTTCCGGAGAACATCTCCAGTATCCAACACAAAGGAGCTTAAAGACCATAAAAATGGACATAAAATTTTGTCAATATATTTACACACGTTTTCGGTAGGTCCCCCCACCCGACACATCGGTCTACCTGGGGGGAACTTCTTTTTCTTATGAATTTTGGGAATCAAATAGAATGTGGGGAATCTTGGGAATAGGGGGTTAAACTCGTGCTAACCAGCTAATGGCTGGTCTTAAAGTGGCGCTGGGGTAAAATCCCTTTTGGGATTTACCACCAGGTGCAAATCCAGTATTAATACGTGAGAAGCCGTATTGCCCAGAGCAATTTGCAGCTCTGGGTAAATGAGGCCCTGTGAACTTTAACTGAAAGAACAGAGGGTTTGTTAAATGAATGGATCCGTATTGTTGTGTGGTAGTTTGCTATGAATAACTTCTTTTTTTTTAGAAACTCAAATGACCTTTTTTCTTGTTTCTGTTTCTCGACACCTCCTTAGCTTCTATTCTGAACAAGACTTCTTTGTCACTTTATTTGTTTGCCCTTCACATTCTAAATCCATAAATCATGATTTTCAAATATTTACGGGCTACGAAGTAACTACTACATATTGCTTTATAGGTGAGGTTTCCATTCTGGAAAGATGCCAAGTTCCTACATTAAAGGGTTTCGAAGGAGTCCAGACAAAAAACACATTGTTCCTACATTATGAAAAATGCTGACTGCAGTGCTTCACTTTCAAGTTTTTATTGGAACAAGCAGTCAATCTTCTACTCTCTCCCTCCACTTTGCCAAGGAAATCCTCTACACTGTCTCTTCTTCTAGTGAGCATATCTGTACCAGTGGTACAAGGGATGGGTGGTTAATACATAACTTGTAAAATATTTACAGATTTCATTACATTTCTAAATTTGGTTTTACTTTCAACTAACTGTAAATTCATCCATTAGGCCGCGTACACGACTATCATGGCCTAAGTTTCAGTTGATCAAAATATAGGGTACAGAGTGAGGATACAGTTAGGAAAATACATAGGAAGCAGAAAAGATGCGTGATGGGGGGTAAGTTTCACCACTTTGCTTCCAGCTCCTGTTTGATTAACTGAAGAATGGGAGGTAAGACTTTACTCCTTATCTACCGTTCTTAATTAATGCGAAAAAGTAAATTTTTTAGAGCCCATACACTACCAAATTACTTGTGACTTCCTGTGGATGTTACCTGACTTATAAATAGTGTAGGGTCAGTCAGTCCATCTCTGCTTTATGTCCTCCCACTTCCTCCAACTCAAAAAGGACACAACTAGTTATTTCCATCTTTCAGATCTACTTAAACCTTAAATATCAGTTAATATTAACAACCCATTAAGAACCCTTTCTCCTGTGTGTTCCCTAGAATACTTAAAGGGTATGTCCACCCTTAAATCGATTTTTTAATATAGCCTTCCCCCTGGTACCCCAGCCCCAACCACATCATTTTTATCTTTAGAAAGCCCCCAAAACTTTTACTTACCTCCCTCTTTCCTCCGCCGCGCTCCGGCCACTCTGTGCGAGAAAATGCAAGAAGAGGGGCGGGACCGGCAGTCGCGTCTTGATTGGCTGAGCGGCAGCCAATCACGGACGCGGCTGCCGGTTCAGCAGTGGCAGCGGTGGAAAGAGGGGAGGTAAGTAAAAGCTTGGGGAGCTTTCTAAAATAAAAATGATGCAGTTGGGGCTGGGAGACCAGGGGGGAATACTGTATTAAGGGAATTAATGCTAGGGGGATGGAATCCGGAGAGGGAGGGAGAGTGAGGGGGAGGGAGGGGGGAGAAGGGCTGCAGTACGCATGCCAAACTTCTCCCGGAGGGGAGGTAGGAGGCAGAGTCCTATATGGACTCTGCTAGCCTCCTGGTGGGAAGTTTTTGGGATTTGGGGGGGGGACTACAGGAGAACCCTATGGAGCTGGGATGTGAGGTAAGGATTAAACTACATACATGGTGGGGCCAGTAGTTGGGGGGATTATAGTTTTGGGGGGTGGATGCCTTTAATTTCACAAATGCAACCCCCAGGTATATTCCAGAATTGATCCAAGTTTTTAATTTGCAAAGATGGAATTGTGACTATTAGTGATGAATCCAGTTTGGAAACAAACCTGGTTTATATTTGAAAGGCCTGTTTTGAAAACACGCGAGGATCCAACAGATTTTTCTAAATTTAATAAACTCTGAACTTTTCATCAAAAATTAGAAAATTTAAACTTCCATTCCAAAATGCAAAAAATTCTATTGGAAAATCTAATTGTCTATTAGAAAAATCAGATTTGGATCAGATTTCGGAACTTCAATAGGTGCTGAAGTTACATATGTAGGCAATGCTATTCATGTGTTCATCAAATGACCCAGACAATACGTCATATTAAAATCTACAGGTTTTTTTCTTGCTCTAAAGAGTATTTTCTAGTGAATTGCATTAAAATCCTCTGATGGTTTTTTGAGCTATAAAACATATAAATCATGTTTGTGAATGAGTATTTACATAGGTATTAGGGTATTAGGAGACAGTAATTCCAGAAATTAATGAAACTGTATGGTTGTTACATTTTTATTCATAAGAAGAGATGTCCACATAATGAGACTGGTGAATTTCAGAGCTGCCAAACTCTCAAGGTTCATCAACAGACAAAATATCAGGTTTTTGTCATACTGTATAGAATAGACAGGGGACATTATACTTCATAGAATAGACGGGACATTATACTGTATAGAATAGTCAGGGCTTACCGTAAGAATAGTCAGAGAGCATATACTTCATAGAATAGCAGGGACATTATATTCATGAATGACAGGGGAATTATATGTATAGAATAGTCAGGGACATACCGATAGAATAGTCAGGACATTATTACTCATAGAATAGACAGGGACATTATACTCATAGAATAGCAGGACATTTACTGTATAGAATAGGAGGACATATATGTTAGAATAGTCAGGGACTACGATATATAGGACAGTATCATAGAATAGACAGGGACATATACTCATAGAATAGACAGGACATTATACTGTATGAATAGTCAGGGAAATACCGTATAGAATAGTCGGGACATTATACTTCACGAATAGACAGGACATTATACTTCATAGAATAAAGGGACATTATACTGTATAGAATAGTCAGGACATACCGTAATAGAATAGTCAGGACATTATACTACATAGAATAGACAGGGACATTATAATTCGAGTATAGACAGGGACATTATACCTGTATAGAATAGGCAGGGACATTTATACTGTATATATTGGACATCATACTGTATACTATACAAATAGCATTAACTGTATAATTGGACATTATGGTTAATATTAAAATAGACATTATACTGTAATATGGATATTATGCTATATATACAATAGACCATTATACTGTATATATTGGATATTATGCTGTATACTATATAAAATAGACATTATACTGTATATATTGGATACTGTACTGGGTTATGCTATAGAAAATGACACATACTGTATATGATTGGACATTATACTGTTATACTATAAAAATAGACATTATACTGTATAAATTGTGGACATTATACGTGTATACTATATAAAATAGACATTATACTGTATATATTGGACATTATACTGTATACTATACAAAATAGACATATACGTATAAATTGGACATTGCTGTATACTATATAAAATAGACATTAACAGTAGAATTGGACATTTATCTGTATACTATATAAAATAGACATTATACTGTTATATATTGGACATTATACCGTATACTACTATAAAATAGGACATTATACTGTATAAATTGGACATTATACTGTATACTATATAAAATAGACATTATAATGTATATATTGGACATTATGCGTATACTATAAAATAGACATGATATGATTGGGACATTATTCTGTATATATATAAAATAGACATTATACTGTATATATTGGATATTAGCTGTATACTATATAAAATAGACATATTACTGTATATATTGGACATTAATTGTATACTATATATAATAGACATTACGTGTAATATTGGACATTATACTTTATACTATATAAATAGACATTACTGTATATATTGGACATTATCCGGTATACTATATAAAATAGAGATTATACTGTATATATTGGAATTATCTGTACTATATATAATAGAAATACATGTATATATTGGACATTATACTTATTACTATATAAAATAGACATGTATACTGATATATTGGACATTATCTGTATACTATATAAAATAGAGAATACTGTATATATTGGACATTATGCTGTATATAATGGACATTATACTGTATACTTATAAAATAGACATATACTGTATATATATGGACATATAGTGTATTACTATATAAAAAGACATTATACTGTAATATTGACATTACTGTTGATATAATGGACATTATACTGTATCTTATTAAAAAAGACATTATACTGTATAATTGGACATTATAGGTATACTATATAAAATAGACATTATACTGTATATATTGACATTATACTGTATACATATAATATAGACATTACAGTGTATATATTGGACATTATACTTTATACTATATAAAATAGAACAGTATACTGATATATTGGACATTATCCTGTTATACTATATAAAATAGAGATATGTACGTATATATTGGACATTATGCTGTATATAATGGACATTATATGTATACTATATAACATAGAATATTAACTGTATATATGGACATTATAGTGTATACTATATAAAATGACATTATACTGTATATAGTGGACATTATGCTGTATATATGGACATTATACTGTATACTATATAAAACAGACATTTACGTGTATACATTGGACATTATAGTGTAACTATATAAAAATAGACATTATACTGTATATATTGGACATTACTGTGATACGATATAAAATAGACATTACAGTGTATATATTGGACATTATATTTATACTATATAAAATAGACATTATACTGTATATATGGACATTATATCTTACTATATATAATAGACATACATGTAATATATTGGACATTATATTGTATACTATATAAAATAGACATTATACTGTTATATTGGACATGTATCGTATAATAATAAAAGAGACATTATACTGTATATATTGGACATTATGCTGTTAAATGCCTTATACTGTATACTATATAAAAATAGACATATACTGTATATATTGGACATTATAGTGGATACTATATAAAATAGACAATTAACGTTATTGACTTACTGTATATAATGGACATTACTGGTATACTATATAAAACAGATCATTAATTATAATTGGACATTACTAGTGCTATACTATATAAATAGACTTAGACTGTAATATTGGACATTATGATACTATATAAAATAGAACATACAGTGTATATATGGACATTATACTAAATTATGCTAATAAAATAGACATATACTGTATATGGACATTATTCATTTATAATGTGACATTACTGTATAATATATAAAATGAATATACTGTATATATGACATTATGTGTTATACTATATAAAATAGACATTATACTTGTTATATATTGGACATTATGCTGTATATAATGGACATTATATGTACTATATATAAACAGACATATATAGTATACATTGGACATTATAGGTATACTATATAAAATAGACATATACTGTATATATTGGACATTATGCGTTATACATAAAATAGACATTATGCTGTATATATTGGATTATACTGTATACTATATAAAATAGACAATTATACTGTATATATGGACTTATATGGGATACTATATAAATAGACCACTATATATTGGATATTATGCTGTATACTATATAATATGAACTAGTACTTATAATATTGAGACATTGTACCGTATACTATATAAAATAGACATTATACTGTATATAATGGACATTATAGAGTATTACTATATAAAATAGACATTATACTGTATATATTGGACATTATAGTGTATACAATATATAAAATAGACACTTTATAATGGGATATTAGGCTGTCTATATATAAAATAGACACTATACTTTATATCTATGGACATATACGGAATATACTAGTAAAAATAGACATTATACGTATATATTGGACATTAACGTATACAATATAAAATAGACATTATACTGTATACTATATAAAATAGACATTATACTGTATATATTGGACATATATGTATACATATAAATAGACACTATATATTGGGACATTATGCTGTATACTATATAAATATAGACACTATTACTGTATATATTGGACATGTACGTATTACTATATCAAAATAGACATTATTATGTATATAAGGACATTATAGGTATACTATATAAAATAGACATTAACTGTTATTGGACATTATAGTGTATACTATATAAAAAGACACTATATATTGGAATTATGCGTATACTATATAAAATAGACATTATACTGTATATATTGGACATTATACTGTATACTATATAAAATAGACTTAATATATATTGGATTAATGCTTTATACTATATAAAATAGACATTATACTGTGATATTGGACATTATTACGTTATACTATATAAAATAGACACTATATATGGATATTATGCTGTATACTATATTAAAATAGGCATTATACTGTATATAGGACATTATACGTTTAACTATATAAATAGACTTATACATGTATATATTGACATTATACTGTATACTATATAAAATAGACATATACTGTATTTTGGACATTGTCCTTTGGTATACTATATAAAATAGACATTATACTGTATATATTGGACATTATACTGTATACTATAAAATAGACATTATACTGTATATAATTGGACATTATACTGTATACTATATAAAATAGACAATTATAGATAATTGGACATATAACTGTAGACTTATAAATAGGACATTATACTGTATATATGGACATTATACTGTATACTATATAAAATAGACATTATACTTGTATATATATTGACATTATACTGTGATACTATATATAAAATAGCATTATACTGTATATATTGGACAATTATGCTGTATACTATATAAAGGACATTCGTACTTATTGGACATTATTACTGTATACTATATAATAGACATTATACTGTATATATGGATATATGCTGTATACTATATAAAATAGACATTATACGTATATATTGGAAATTATACTGTATACTATATAAATAGACATTACATGTATATATTGGACATTATACTTTATACTATATAAATAGACATTATACTGTAATATTGGACATTATCTACTGTATACTATATAAAATAGAATATACTGTATATATGGACATTATGTATCATATATAGGACATTACAGTGTATATATTGGAAATGTAACTTATACTATATAAAATAGACATTATACTGTATATTTATTGGACATTACTGTATACTATATAAAATAGAGATTATACTGTGATATATTGGACATTATGCTGTATATAATGGACATTATACTGATACTATATAAAATAGACATACTAGTATATATTGGACATTATAGTGTATACTATATAAAATAGACATTATACTGTATATATTGGACAATTATGCTGTATATATGGAATTAACGTACTATATAAAACAGACATTATACTGTATACATTGGACATTATAGTGTATACTATATAAAATAGACATGATACTGTAATATATGGACATTATACGTATACTATATATAGATAGACATGACAAGTGTTATATTGGACATTATACTGATACTATATAAATAGACAGTATACTGTATAATTGGACATTATCTGTATACTATATAAAATAGAGATTATACTGTATATATTGGAGACTATGCTGTATATAATGGACATTATACTGTATACTATAAAAAGTAGCATTATACTGTATATATGGACATTATAGGTATACTATATAAAAATACATTGTACTTATATATTGACATTATGTGATATAATGGACATGTACTGTATACTATATAAAACAGACATTATACTGTATACATTGGACATTATGTGTATACTATATAAATAGAACATATACTGTATATATTGGACATATGCGTATACTATAAAAAATAGACATTACATGTATATAGGAATTATACTTTATACTATATAAAATAGACACTATACTGATATATTGGACTTATACGTATATATATATAATAGACCATTACAGTGTATATATTGGAATTATGACTTTATACTATATAATAGACATTATACTGTATATATTGGACATTATCTGTTACTATATAAAATAGACATTATACTGTATATATTGGATATTCTGGTGGATATAATGGAATATACTGTATACTATATAAAATAGACACTTATACTGTATATATTGGACATATATAGGGAATATACTATATAAAATAGACATTATACTGTATATATGGGACATTATGCGTATATAATGGACATTATACGGTATACTATATAAAAAGACATTATACTGTATAATGGACATTATAGTGTTATACTATATAAAATAGACATATACTTATATATTGGACATTATGTGATTACTAATTAAAATAGACATTACTGTGTATATATTGGACATTGTATACTTATGCTATATAAATAGACAATACTGTATATATTGGACATTATCTGTATATAATGGACATTATACTGTAATAGATAAATAGACATTATACGTTTATATATTGGAATTCTAGTGGATACTATATAAAATAGACTTATACTGTATATATTGGACATTATGCTTAATAATGGACATTATACTGTATACTATAAAAAAAAGACATTATACTGTAAATTGGACATGAAGTGTATAATATAAAATAGACATTATACTGTATATATTGGACATTTATGCTGTATACATATAAAATAGACATTACGTATATATTGGAAATTATACTGTATTACTATAAATAGACATTATCTGTAATATTGGACATTATCTGGTATACTATATAAAATAGACACTATATATTGGATATTATGCTGTATACATATAATATAGACACTATACTTATATTGGACATTGTAGTATACATATAAAATAGACATATACTGTAGTAATGGACATTATGAGTATACTATATAAAATAGACATTATACTGTATATATTGGACATTATGTTATACTATATAAAATAGACACTTGATATTGGATATTATGCTGTATAATATATATATATAATAGACACTATACTTATATAATTGGACATTATTTACGGATACTATTAAAATAGACCATATACTGTATATATTGGACATTATATGTATACAAATATAGACATTATACTTACTATATAAATAGACATTAGGTATATATTGGACATTTCTATGTATAACTATATAAAATAGACACGACTATATATTGGATATTATGCTGTATTACTATATAAATAGACATTATACTGTATATATGGACATTTACGTATACTATATAAATAGACATTATACGGTATATAATGGACATTATAGAGTATACTATATAAAATAGGACATTATACTGTATATATTGGACATTATAGTGTATATATATAAAAAGACATATATATGGATATTCTGCTGGATACTATAGTAAAAAGACAGATACTGTATATATTGGACATTATACTGTGATACTATATAAAATAGGCATACGTATATTTGGATATTCTGCTGTATACTAGTACAATAGGACATTATTACTGTATATATTGGACATTATACTGTATATATTAAAATACAGCTATATATTGGATATTATGCTGTATACTATATAAAATAGACATTATACTGTATATATTGGAAATTATGCGTATACTAGATAAAATAGACATTATACTGTATAATGACATTATACGTATACAATATAAATAAGACATATACTGTATATATTGGACTTATAGCTGTATACTAATAAAATAGACATTATACTGTCTATATATGGACATTATACTGTATACTATATATAATAGCATGACAGTATATGAGACATTATATTGATACTATATAAAATAGACAGTATACTGTATATATGGACATATTCTGGTACTATATAAAATGAGATTTATACTGGTATATATGGACATTAGCTGTATATAATGGACATTATACTGACTATATAAATAGACATTATACTGTATATATTGGACATTATAGTGTATACTATATAAAATAGACATTATACTGTATATATTGGATATTATGCTGTATATAATGGACATTATACTGTATACTATATAAAACAGACATTATACTGTATACATTGGACATTATAGGTATAATATATAAAAAGACATTATACTGTATATATTGGACATTATGCTGTATACTATATAAAAAGACATTAACTGTATATATTGGACATTTATACTTTATACTATCTAAAATAGGACATATACGGTTATATATGGACATTATACTGTATACATATATATAGACAACATGATATATGGACATATACTTTATACTATATAAAAGAAGTATACTGTAATATTGGACATTATCTGTATTACTATATAAATAGACATTATATGTATATATTGGACATATACTGTGTATATGGATATGTATACTATATAAAATAGACATTTACTGTATATATGGACATTATAGTGTATACTATATAAAATAGACTATATACTGTATATATTGGACATATATGCGTATATAATGACATTATATGTATTTACTATATAAAATAGACATTATACTGTATACATTGGACATTATAGTGTATACTATATAAATAGACATTATACTGTATTATTGGATATAATATGCTGATACTATATAAAATAGAACATACGTGTATATATTGGACATTATACTTTTGCTATATAAAATAGACATATAATGTATATTGGACATTATCGTATACTATATAAAATAGAATTATACTGTATATATTGGACATTATAGCTGATATAATGGACATTATTACTGCGTATACTATATAAATAGACATTATACTGTATTATATGGACATTATAGTGTATACTATATAAAATAGACATTACTGTATATATTGGATATTATGTGTATATAATGGACATATACTTTAACTATATAAAAAAGACATTTATACTGTATAATTGGACATTATAGTAGTGTATACTATATAAAATAGACATTATACTGATATATTGGACATATGCTGTATACTATATAAATAGACATTATGCTTATATTGGACAATTAACTGTATACTATATAAAATAGACATTATACTGTATAATTGGACATTATATGGTATACTATATAAAATAGACACTATATATTGGATATATGCTGTATACTATATAATATAGACATATACTTTAATATTGGACATGTACCGTATACTATATAAATAGACAATTATACTGTATATAATGGACATTATAGAGTATACTATATAAAATAGACATTATTACTGTATATATGGACATTATAGTGTATACTATATAAAAATAGACACTTATATTGGATATTATGCTGTATACTATATAAAATAGACACTATACTTATATATTGGACATTATACGGTATACTATGTAAAATAGACATATACTGTATATATGGACATTATACTGTATACAATATAAAATAGACTATATGGATACTGTATACTATATAAATAGACTTATACTGTATATATTTGGACATTATATGGTATACTATATAAAATAGACACTATATATTGGATATTGCTGTATACTATATAATTAGACACTATACTTTATATTGGACATTGTACCTATACTATATAAAATAGACATTATACTGTATATAATGGACATTATATGAGTATACTATATAAATAGACATTATACTGTATATATTGGACATTATAGTGATACTATATAAAAAGACACTATATTGGATATTATGCTGTATACTATGTAAAATAGACATTATACTGTATATATTGGACATTATACTGTATACTATATAAAATAGACACTATATATATTGGATATTATGCTGTATACTATGTAAAATAGACATTATACTGTATATATTGGACATTATACGTTATACTATATAAAATAGACACTATATATTGGATATTATGCTGTATACTATATAAAATAGACATTATACTGTATATATTGGACATTATACGTATACTATATAAAATAGGACATTACTGTATATATGGACATTATACTGTATACTATATAAAATAGACATTATACTGTATAATTGGACATTAGCGTATATCTATAAAATAGACATTATGCTGTTATATATGGACATTAACTGTATTACTATATAAAATAGACATTATACTGTATATATGGACATATACTGGTTACTATATAAAATAGACACTATATATTGGATATTATGCTGATACTATTAATAATAGACACTATACTTTATATTGGACATTGTACCGTATACTATATAAAATAGACATACTGTATATAATTGGACATTATATGAGTATACTATATAAAATAGACATTATATGTATATATTGGACATTATAGTGTATAATATAAATAGACACTTTGATTGGACTTATAGCTGTATATATATAAAATAGACCAATAGACTTTTATATATTGGACATTATCCTGTATACTATATAAAATAGAGATTATACTGTATATATTGGACATTATGCTGTATATAATGGACATTATACTGTATACTATATAAAATAGACACTATACTGTATATATTGGACATTATAGTGTATACTATATAAAAGACATTATACTGTATATATTGGACATTATGCTGTATATAATGGACATTATACTGTATGCTATATAAAACAGACATTATACTGTATACATTGGACATTATAGTGTATGCAGTTTATATATGGATTTGGACTGAGCCCACCTACAGTTTATATAAGGGTTTGGACAGTGCCCACCTGCAGTTTATATATGATGTAACTTTTATAATCTGATATAATGGCTTGCACTTATTCCCTTGTTTGTTATTTGATATGTACAGCGCGCATACCCAAGTGGCGCAGTTAAAATAAAGTTATACAACATACATACTACACCGTATGACAAAAACTATGAGTGAGCATAGTACATGGAAAAAGTCATTAAAATCACGACTTTTCTATAGATCATAGCCTAGACATATTTAAATTGACCGTGACCGTCCTAGTGTGATAGATAAAAATATTGTGTAAATATGGTCCTAATTTTTTAAAGTTATCTTACTAAAACCTGTGGGGTGGCAGCTCATTAGCTCTATTTTATATATAGACGGATTCCATCGGATCAGTATTTTCATTTAACTCTCATTTACTATTGTCAACAAAACATGTTTTCAATGTGATTTTTAATTGTACATTAATTATTTACTTTTAAGAATATAATTTATTTTTACTGGGCTTTATATTTTCTATATGTTAAGAGTTAATTGAAGATTTATAGTGGAGATATCCAGCAAAGGTTAGGGAAATATTTGATGGGGGGACGACGGACAGCCAATAGAAACCTACAGTATATCACGGCGGCATTTTAGGTTTGGACATTGGATTGGGTGGGAGGGACGAGATAGGAAAGATACGTATATCATGGCGGCTATTTGCGTTTAAGGAATTTTCTAAATGGGTTTAGGAGAAACAGCAATAGAAATGTAAGTATATCACTGGAGCCGTTAAGGTTTAGGGACATTTTTAATAGATAGGAGTTGGGCAGCAATAGAAACAATACAGTATATCACGAGCTATTAGGTTAGGCGACTTTTTTGATGGGTAGGCAGCCAAAATAAATAGAAACGTTACAGTATATCCTGAGGCATTAGGTTTTAGGGGCATTTTTGGATTGGGTGGGATTGGACCAGAAATAGAACGTACAGTATATCACTGGGCATTTAGGTTGGGACATTTTTGATTGGGTTTTGGGAGTGGACAGCAATAGAAACCGTACAAGTATATTCGGGGCATCTAGGTTTTGGGAATTGTTGATGGTGGGTGGGAGCAGACAGCAATAGAAAAGTCATTTATCACTGGGAGCGGTGTATTAGGTTTAGGACATTTTGATTGGTGGGAGAGTGGACAGAAATAGAAGCTACCGTATATCAATCTGGGTATATTAGGTTTGGCCGTTTTGATTGGGTGGGAGTGCCGACAGCAATAGAAACGCCACAGATATGCACTGGGACATTTAGGTTTAGGGACATTTTTGATTGTGTGAGTGAGAGCGGAAGCAATAGAACGTACAGTTATATCACTGGGGCCATTTAGGTTTAGGGAACGTTTACAGAGCGAAAAGCGTTTACCCTTTGTGTGCACTTTGGATTCTGTTTGATAGAAACATTGGATTAGACTCTAATTCACACCCTTTAAATGTCCTTTATGCTATGTTTTTCAGTTGGGTCCTTTTAGTTTCAATCTACTAATGTGTATTTATTCTGCGTACTTGACTCTATGCAATGACTAGAGCCAAAGTCATTATGTAGATATGTTCTCAGTTGATGCCACCTCCTACAGACTGTATTTGGAATCTGCTCCTTATTAATACAATGATTACAATGATCTGAGCCTGTACAAGTGGTACCGTATTCACCCATTGCATTGTACAAAATCAGGGCCTGTTTACCTCTGTATCTATATTTGTATTAAACAATCTACTGTATGTTCACGTCCAGTGACAATGAGAAATTCGCTTTAATGATGAGAGGGAAAATGAAGTTTCACAGATCACCCTACGAAGTAATAGGAGGGCCCAGTACCTGTAGTAGCGGCTGAAACAACAGGGCAGTTTTGTCCCTCCCTTCCAGTCACAGATCAAAACCCTGAAAATAGTGCCACAGAAACATTTTGGTGCGGAGCAGATCCGATGGGGGCCTGCATGAAAAACTGCATGACGGCCAGAATTACAGACCCACGTCAATTGAACATTCATCCTATTTGGAAGTCGACAGAGAATGTTGCAATTGGTCGCCCAGCTAAAATGTTCCACTGATATTTGACCAGATTGAATATTGCACGGTAAATTTAGAGCCCCAAAATATCGGACTGTGTTGTACTGGACATAAAGTTCTGTGTTTCCAGCTGTGAGTGGTTCCAATGAGTGCAATAGGTAGGGAGACTATCATGGATGTACTGGAATTTTGTGGGTCTGTTTGGACCCACCAGCAGAGAGCAAAACCAGACAGGTTGGTGCATCCCTAGGACTGATGTTGCGGGTGAACCTGATTGGTGACGATTTTTGCTGTTGGATGTCCTATAACAAACATAGCGAACGCAATATCATGGTGTTCCCCTGGGCATAATAAAATACAAAATAAACAGATGGATCTGAATCCTCTGCCATGATATGTAGGTGGGAAGCTGAATATTGGTTTATATTTTTTTTTTATGCTCACTTGATTCTCGAACTGTACTAAAAAAAATCAGCCATTAATGGGGCCTGCTTTATTTATTAAAAAAAAAGAGGTTCAAAACGACTGAGCTGTTAATTTGCTTCAACCAATCAGATGTTACCTGTTGATGCGTTTACATACAGGAAAAAAAACATTAATGTCTGATTGGTTGCTGCAGATTAAGAACAAAGGCACACTTTTGTGCATAAATTGTTGCAAAATGATTTTCAACCTACAGCGCTATAGTAGAAGGATCGTTTTTTAAAGTATGGGACAGGCCAGTATCTGGAAAATGTTCCCATCGCATGGACACCGCGGATAACATTATAATGTAAAAAAGGCAAGTGTTGAATCACACCAAAGATGGTAAACGGCAATGCGCTCCGATCATGATTGCAAGGCCAACAGGCCCAGCCATAGACTAATGTGGCCAGAACAATTGTGCCCCTTACAAGCGATCATATAGCAAAAACGCCCCAACAGTGTGCCTAACCATAAAGTGTTAATACCTATCAGGGGAGTTCACTATGGGTCTCCCGTACTCACCTTAGACCGATCCCGCGCCTGAACAATAATCTTGTTTTTAAACGTAAACGAGTCATGTCAGTAGGTTTGCATCGCGGTGATCGGCGCTAAGGTAAGGAGCGGGACTTACACATGAAGGTTTTGGAATCGTTTTAGCACAGCCGGCTTATTTCCAAAAACATTCGAATGGCGCGTGCCTCGAAAAATCAATCCCAAAACCCACGGTTAACCCAAATTTTTTTGGTTAACCGTGGAAGGTTTTAGACGGAAAAAAGGGCCATTATTGATTCCCCCTAGGTGTCTGGTCCTCTACATCCAATATTCTCTGCGACTTGGTTTATTAGATTTGAATTCTCATAAATCCTTACCTGCTCATGGATAGTCCACATACAAGTTCAGTAGTAAAAAACAAGGAACCCTAATCAGCAAATGGGTTTAGAAAACAAACAGTCGGTATGCACGTAGAGCCAACACACTATTAAAAAGAAACACTAAAACCCAGAAAATCCACTCTCGGTGCATTCGTTTTCATTATTCACAGGGAGGTGAGAACGGCTTATTTACCTCCCTCGTGAATAATAGGAAGCTCGGGGGACACGGAACTTACCTACCCGCGCTCCACTCGCAGCCACTCCTTCACTGAACAAGACGTCTCTTCACGAGCGCGCGCCCTATCTTGTCGTATGGCGCGCATGGCGGCAAGATAGGGCGAGCGCTTCAGGGACAGAGACGGCTTGTCCAGGAAGGAGCGGCCTTGCGAGTGAGCGGCCGGTAAGGTAAGTTTCCAGGGCTCCCCCGACGAGTCGTAATATTATTACCAGGGAGGTGAGAATAAGCGTGTCTCACCTCCCGTGAAAATAGAAAACGGATGGCCACAGAGTATTTCTGGATTATGGGACTTTAGTTGTCCCTTAAAGGGTTTCACTCATTTTTCTAAGTTTTCGAACCAGTCTATTGAAGGAACGGGAGGTAAAGGGCTGATGCCTGACCTTCCGTTCTTCAATGAAACAACAGGAGCCAGCGAGTATTCCTCTTCTATCCTGGCCGTGTGTTTCTATTGAAGAAGAAGGTAAGGGCACAGCTCCTTACCTCCCGTTCTCAATAACTGGATTACGAAAACTTAGAAAAACGAGGGGAGATACCCTTTAAGTCTACCTACCAGCAGAAAAGCCACAGAGCTTAGCAAAACCTCAAAATATACTTCTTGTTCCATAACAGTGCACAGCCAAGAGCAATGTGAGGTGCAGCAATATTGTTTGTGTTTTCCAGATGAGTGCGTTTACATAGGCCTCTCTTGTTGTTGGGAAGAACATCAATTTGTTTATTTATATTTACTCTTGTAAAGTAAATACCTAGAATACACCGAGAAAACACTATTATGGGCGAAATAGAGGCAGAGAAACAAGTCCTGTTACATTAAACTCACGTGAAAGTTTAACATTTGTACATTAGAATAGTATGTGTAATGTATTTGTAAATAGCAAAGAGAAGCTAGTTTAGAAAACACAACAATCTTATAATGTTCACCAAATAATTTCTCTAAAACAAATTTGTTCACCAAATAATTTCTCTAAAACAAGTCTATCAATTCTGTTCAACAATAATTTCTGTCGAACAATCTTTCCACCAAATAATCTTCGTGGAATAAGTCTTTCTGTTCACCAGATTATTTATGTAAAACAAATTGTTCACCCAATAATTTGGTACAACAAGTCTATCAATTAGTTCACCAAATAATTCTGTAGAGCAATTATGTTCACCAATAATTTCTGTGGATCAAAAACTGTAAATTTGTGTTTTATACATTTGGTCCATTTTTTACATTCGGTCCAAAAGTTCAGTGAATTAGTGAAAGATGATACATTTATTAGTAACCTTGAATGAACCTTTACATTGCCACCTGCCTGGTAAAAAAAAGGCCCCACTAGGCAGCAGGCAAAAAATTGCTATACGCAGCGAAATCGCAAGTGATGCAATACATGTGCGCTACCTTGCGCGTGCGCTGCGATTGCTTTGATGTTACCCTATCGCAGCGCATGCGATGCGCACCAAAAAATCCTGATCGCATGCTCTGCGAAAAGGGTTGGGCCAGCACAGGGCAGCGGAGATAGTGGGCCATCCCCATCCTCTTCTATTGGTGTGCGCTGAGGGAGGGGTTGGATACCTCCCTGAGTTGTTCTGAGTTAAATTTTCCCTTGAAGAAACCAGCTAACTAAGAAACCAACTACAGTCTATCTATCTAAAGCAGTGACGCCCAACCCGCGCCCAGGCCGCCAAATTAGCGTAAAACCCATGCTACCTGGTTGTTGGGTTTACACTAATTTTGTGTTGAATGCCCTATTTTAAAAATCTTGAAAAATAAGGCAGTGTTAAGTTTTGCTCTACCTTTTAGCCACAGAACTTAACGCCTTTACGGGCAGAGGCACAGAGAGGTGATCTTACCTGACCGGGATCCCGCGATTTAGTAAATCTCGCAAAGGGATTTACAACATTGTGGGATCTCGCAAAGGTAAGTAATGCTGCTTCTGGTTTGCATTGGCCTTCTGTTGTTGCCAAATAATTTCTGTAAAACAAGTCTGTCTTTCTGTTCAAAAATTATTTATGTAAAACAAAATTGTACACCCAATAATGTTTGTAAAACTAGTCTATCAATTCAGTTCGCCAAATATTCTGTAGAGCATTTATGTTCACCAAAAATTTATTTCGTAGACCAAATTTACTCACAGAAGAATAGTTTTTGAGAGCAAGGAACTTGATTGACAGCTGAAATATAAAAAGTTTTAGATTGGATATCTAAAGAAATAGGGGGCAGATCAACAAAAAATGACACAGGTGGTGGTGGGAAGAATTATAGTTTCAGTTATGGTCAATTTAAAATAGCCTATTTTCGGTATAGGTGCCCTTTAAAACAATAGACAAATTCAGCTGGCATTGCAACAGTTTCTGGGCTGCCCTGGACCCTTGGTTCTTGCCCTAAGTCCTCTCACAAATAGTAGGGATGGCCATGAGGCAGATAGTGAGGTTGTGCTAGCATTTCTCCTGAAGTGACATTTGCAAAATGTCTCTGTCCTAAACACTTATTTCGTAACTGACATGTGTTGCAAACCTGCTACGAAATCAAACAACTGAATTTAACACAATCCCTACCAATGCGTCCACAATCGAATCATTCCCTCAATAAATCTCTGGGTCTATTTCCAGTTCCTATTTCACGAGTATTGGCCATTTCTGTACAATTCGGCGCATTTCTTTTCTAATGAGATGCAAATGATCTTCTGTAGCGAAATTAAACTTGGTATCTGGGAGTTTTTCCCAAGCCTCAACAATTAAGCAGTCACTTGGATTGAAATGGGTTTTTTTTTATGATACACTAAAGCGCAATGTCTGGACCTCAGCAATGCAGCTTAATAATTGGCTTGAAAAAGCCAAATTCCTGTTCTTTCTATTTCTTCTTCTTCCATTTATTCTTTGCTTTTTTGGACTGTATCTCCTCCACAGTTTTGAGCTAGAGACATGAAATTCGTACAGACATGCGTGGCATATAGGAGAGTGTGCTATCTTTAGCTAAGGAATCCGCGAAGCGTTACGGCGTTATCTGCAAATTTGGGACATTTTTTCCTATAGACTATAATGGTTACAATCCTCAAATGTGGATATTTCAAAACAGTTGTTCATGCGCATAAAACAAATGGTGGTACACCTACCTTCCATTCCCATGGAAGCCATATTTAAGGGTAACTAAATCAAAAAAATAATTTAGATTTATCCTCAATAAATATAGTTTTAGGTTTTGTAAACACAAAAAAAAGACATACCCCTCAACCGACCCAGGTACACACACCTACTGATCACTATCCATACTGTGGCAGCCATACTTAAAGGGTAACTAAAGTAAAAAAAACTAATTTTGATATATCCTCAATAAAAGTAGTTTTTGGTTGTAAAAACAAAAAAGTACATATCCCCACAACCAGACCCAGGTACACACACCAATGCTGTACTGTGTCATATTTGACTACGTGCTGGGGGATTTGCTGAGAGTAACATAGATTGCAGCAGCGCATGCTTAACTTTCCCAATAGTCATGGCAGCTGCCCGCGACAAAGTAGTTAATCAATATAAATTGATTATCGCGACTTTAAAAGCAAACTGTTGGTGCAAAACCCTGGAATAGAAAATGGAAATTTTATATTGACCCTTTACAGGGAAATATTTTAGAAATAATGATTTTAGATGAATGAAGTTAGGAGTTACAGTAAAAAGTCCGGGACAGTTTTTACACCCCCATGATTTGTACATCTATTAGTTAAAGGGTATGATCCAGCAAAAAAGTAAGTATGTTTCTAAATGATTTATGAAAAACAGGAGGTAAATGCACTTGTCTACCTCCCGCGGCCACCCGCTCCAGGCCAAAATCCGACGCCCCAACACGTCCTCGCTCCTTCGCACTGTGTGCGCATGCACGCACAGTGCAAAAGACTGGAGAGCGTTGGAGGCGTCAGGGAATTCAGCGCTGGCGCGGGTCCGCGGGTAAGTGTCTCCTCTCTCCTGGAGAGAGAGAACGGGAGGTAAGAGATTTTGCATTTACCTTCTGTCTTCACTAAATCATTTAGAAACATCTTAATTTTTTGCTGGACATACCCTTTAATATTGGTTCATTAACAATCTGTGGGCCTGATTTACCCACATGGTGTGTCTAAAAATAGGGGTACATAGAAAAAATACAAAAATGGGGAAACAAGATTCCCCAACCAAATACCAAGACCTCCACAAACAGCACTGCCACATATGGTTACAAAAGCTAAAAAAACTCTGTTATTGACCACTCTAAAATGCAGGATACAACAAGGTGAATACTACTAGCCCAAAAGATGGGATCACTATATATCTCATATAACAAACGCAATTCCCCCTCCCAAAACTCCCCTATGTCATGTATTAACCCCAAAAACGGGCATCCCTGGATGGAAAAGTCACTTGTGGAAAGGAAAGGGTGACCCAGCCTAAAAATGCATAGGCTCCAACGACGTCACACGGAGCTCTAGAGATAACAGTTCAAGCAACTGATTAACGGGCAAAATATTACACATATGGGGCTTTCTGTGAGAAGCCAGGTCACACTGGTTGATAATACTTATCATTCCCGTGGGCGGACCAACACTCTTCACCCATATGCCTTTTCAAGGAAACTACGTCTGGAATCCCCCGCGCCGTACCACTCGAACTCCATAGGTTTCCACCCGATCTCCAGTCATCCCTTGCCTCAAGATGGACGATCGGCTTACATAGGCTCCAAAGGCTTCCTCTCCACAAGGACCAGACCGACAGTGTTTCGCTAAGCGGCATCCGCCATAGCTTCCTCAGGGTCACGAGGTCTGCAAAGGGGCAGTCCTTTAAGTAACGTTTGACTCTGGGCCTCCTCTATCATCTCCAGGGGAGAGATACCTGGAAACCAGGTCAAACACATCTATAAACGGGAATGTGTTCCTCACTGAGACTTTAACAATACTGATAAAACATTCAGGTTATCGTTTACCAATAACCAACATATTAAATCTATAGTCAGAAACTTTAACAATTCATCAAGTGACATGGATTTATACCTGAATTTAACAGTTTTAACAGGCAACATTCACTAGAGTGTTTTCATTGCTTACAACTTAATTCAGAACCATGGCTTCTCACAAATAATACTTAACTCTTTTTAGATTTAACCCTTCTGCCTCACTCCAGGAAACATGACAACGAAGCTCTTCATTCAACCCAAAAGGTGCATATGTTTTAACCTATATATCCAATTCAGTCTCTTTGAAGGATCAGGCGGGGTAACGGACCCCCCTGATACCATCGAGACAATTTCAACCCCATACAGTGCCAAGCCGGGTTTTTCCCCCCATGCTTCTCCACTATGGGCTTCGCCAAGGCAGACCTTTCACCTGGCCCTTTAACACTGCTCTTCTATGTTCATTAATTCGAACTGATAGTGGTCTCAGGGTTTTCCCAATGTATCGAGCCCCACAGCTACATTTAACATATAAATCACCGATTTGGGTTGTGACATGTTATGGAACTGATTAATGGTATGAGTATTGTTCTCATACCTTTAAATGTTTTAGTTTCCAACAAAAACGGACACATCACACATCTCCCACAATTTCTTATTCCCTGCCACTTTCTGGATTTAACCAATTGCAACCCTTTTCATGGGTTCCACAAAATGGCTGGGAGATAGTCTATCCCTTAAAAGGGGGGGGCTTACTCGCTGTCAAAGATGGTGTCTTTCCAACCACCTTTTCTAGCTCCTTATCCAAAGATAACAATGGCCAATGGCCTTTTAGAATGGTTTCATTGATTCCCATCTGATTGATTACACTTGTGATAAAGCGAATTTTCATATCGTCTTTAGCAATCGGGTCTTCTTTTTCCTTCTTACTCTGTAATAGAGATTGCCTACTGACCCTGCATGCTTTCTGAAAACCTTTCTGAATCACCTGTTCAGTTATCCTCTGCTACAAAAGACCAGTTAATCACCGGCTGCTGAAAAAAATCTGTTTTATTTGAACAATTCCGTTTTATTCTTTGAAATTGGCCCCAGGATACCCTTACAACATTAGGTGGATGATGACTTTGAGCATCCAAAAGGGCATTTACAGCTGTTTCCTTTCTATATTTTTCAGTATGCAGAGTGTTCCCAACTTTTTTTATCTTAAGGTTCAAAAAATTAACTTCCGTTGGGTCAATTCTGATGTGATTTTTATATTTTATAACAATATTATTAAGATTGGCTATAAACTTCGACAAAACGGCTTGTGAGCTTTTCCAAGGAGGAGGACGACGTCCCATATCTTAACCACAGGATGACGTCCTCCCCCCTTGCAGGCCAGAGATTATCTCTATGGCATGGTCTTTTTCCCATAGGCCAAGATGGAGGAGCAGGCTTATGTAGGAGCCACACGCCGCCCCATCGTGGTCCCTAGACTCGCCTATAATATTGTTATTAAGACAAACACATTATTCGTCAAGATAATGACAACAGAGATATGATGTATTCACTGTGCTTTTAAACTCTACCCCACGAGTCTCAAGAAAATCTTAGCTGCATTCAGCCCCAAATCATGGGGTATAGATGAATACAGCCCTTCAATGTCAAGGGTGGCAGTATCACATCATCATCCACCGTAATATCTGCTATCTTCCGGAGAACATCTCCAGTATCCAACACAAAGGAGCTTAAAGACCATAAAATGGACATAAAATTTTGTCAATATATTTAACACACGTTTTCGGTAGGTCCCCCCACCCGACACAATCGGTTCTCCTGGGGGAACTTCTTTTTCTTATTGAGTTGGAATCAAATAGAATGTGGGAATCTTGGGAATAGGGGTTAAACTGTGCTAACCAGCTAATGGCTGGTCTTAAAGTGGCGCTGGGGTAAAATCCCTTTTGGGATTTACCACCAGTGCAAATCCGTATTAAATACGGTGAAGCCGTATTTGCCAGAGCAAGGTTTGGAGCTGTAAATGAGGCCTGTGAACTTAACTGAAAGACAGGAGGTTTTTAATGAATGGTCCGTGTCTTGTGTGGTAGTTTGCTATGAATAACCTTTTTTTTTAGAAATACTCAAGAGTACCTTTTTCTGTGTTTCCGTTTGTCGACACTCCCTTAGCTTCTATTCCTGAACAATGACTTTTTGTCACTTATTGTGTTTGCCCTTCACACTTCAAACTCCATTCATGATTTTCATATTTATACGGGCTACGAAGTAACTACATAATATTGCTTTATAGTGTAGGTTTCCATTCATGGAAAGATGCCAAGTTCTACATTAAAGGGTTTCGAAGGAGTCCAGACAAAAAACACATTGTTCCTACATATGAAAAATGCTGACGTGCAGGCTTCACTTTCAAGTTTTTATTGGAACAAGCAGTCAATCTTTCTACTCTCTCCCTCCACTTTGCCAAGAATATCCCTCTACACTGTCTCTTCTTCTAGTGAGCATATCTGTACCAGTGGTACAAGGGAATGGGTGGTTAATACATAACTTGTAAAATATTTTACAGATTTCATTACATTTCTAAATTTGGTTTTACTTTCAACTAACTGTAAATTCATCCATTAGGCCGCGTACACGACTATCATGGCATAAGTTTCAGTTGATCAAAATATAGGGTACAGAGTGAGGATACAGTTAGGAAATATCATAGGAAGCAGAAAAGATGCGTGATGGGGGTAAGTTTCACACTTTGCTTCCAGCTCCTGTTTGATTAACTGAAGAATGGGAGGTAAGACTTTAGCTCCTTTATCTACCGTTCTTTAATTAATGCGAAAAAGTAAATTTTTTAGAGCCCATACACTACCAAATTACTTGTGACTTTCCTGTGATGTTACCTGACTTATAAATAGTGTAGGGTCAGTCAGTCCATCTCTGCTTTCATGTCCTCCCACTTCCTCCAACTCAAAAAGGACACAACTAGTTATTTTCCATCTTTCAGATCTACTTAAACCTTAAATATCAGTTAATATTAACAACCCATTAAGAACCCTTTCTCCTGTGTGTCCCTAGAATACTTAAAGGGTATGTCCACCTTAATCGATTTTTTATAGCCTTCCCCTGGTACCCCAGCCCCAACCACATTCATTTTTATCTTTAGAAAGCTCCCCAAACTTTTACTTACCTCCCTCTTTCCTCCGCCGCGCTCCGGCCTCTGCTTGCGAGAAAATGCAAGCAGAGGGGCGGGACGGCAGTGCGTCTTGATTGGCTGAGCGGCAGCCAATCACGGACGCGGCTGCCGGTCATGCAGCAGTGCAGCGGTGGAAAGAGGGAGGAGGGGAGGTAAGTAAAAGCTTGGGGAGCTTTCTAAAAATAAAAATGATGCAGTTGGGGCTGGGAGACCAGGGGGGAATACTGTATTAAAGGGAATTAATGTAGGGGGATGGAATCCGGAGAGGGAGGGAGAGTGAGGGGGAGGGAGGGGGAGGAAGGGCTGCAGTACGCATGCCAAACTTCTCCCGGAGGGGAGGTAGGAGGCAGAGTCCTATATGGACTCTGCTAGCCTCCTGGTGGGAAGTTTTTGGGGACTTGGGGGGGGGACTACAGGAGAACCCTATGGAGCTGGGATGTGAGGTAAGGATTAAACTACACTACATGGTGGGGCCAGTAGTTGGGGGATTATAGTTTTGGGGGTGGATGCCCTTTAATTTCACAAAATGCAACCCCCAGGTATATTCCAGAATTGATCCAAGTTTTTAATTTGCAAAGATGGAATGTGTGACTATAGTGATGAATCCAGTTTGAAACAAACCTGGTTATTATTTTGAAATGCCTGTTTTGAAAACACGCGGAATCCAAAGATTTTTCTAAATTTAATAAACTCTGAACTTTTCATCAAAATTAGAAAATTTAAAACTTCCATTCCAAAATGCAAAAATTCTATTGGAAAATCTAACTTGTCTATTAGAAAAATTCAGATTTGGATCAGATTTCGGAACTTCAATAGGTGCTGAAGTTACATATGTAGGCAATGCTATTCATGTGTTCCATCAAATGACCCAGACAATACGTCATATTAAAATCTACAGGTTTTTTTTCTTGCTCTAAAGAGTATTTTTCTAGTGAATTGCATTAAAATCTCTGATGGTTTTTTGAGCTATAAAACATATAAATCATGTTTGTGAATGAGTATTTACCATAGGTATTAGGGTATTAGGAGACAGTTAATTCCAGAAATTAATGAAACTGTATGGTTGTTACATTTTTATTCATAAGAAGAGATGTCCTACATAATGAGACTGGTGAATTTCAGAGCTGCCAAAACTCTCAAGGTTCATCAAACAGATAAATCAGGTTTTTGTCTACTGTATAGAATAGAAGGGACATTATATCATAGAATAGACAGGGACATTATACTGTATAGAATAGTCAGGGACATACCGTAAGAATAGTCAGGGACATTTACTTCATAGAATAGAAGGGACATTATATCATAGAATGACAGGAATTTACTGTATAGAATAGTCAGGGACATACCGTAGAATAGTCAGGGGACATTATAATTCATAGAATAGACAGGGACATTATACTTCATAGAATAGACAGGGACATTATACTGTATAGAATAGGCAGGGCATTATACTGTATAGAATAGTCAGGGACATACCGTATAGAATAGTCAGGGACATTATACTTCATAGAATAGACAGGGACATATACTTCATAGAATAGACAGGGACATTATACTGTATAGAATAGTCAGGGGACATACCGTATAGAATAGTCAGGGACATATACTTCACGAATAGACAGGGACTTATACTCATAGAATAGACAGGGACATTATACTGTATAGAATAGTCAGGGACATACCGTTAAGAATAGTCAGGGACATTATACTTCATAGAATAGACAGGGACATTATACTTCATAGAATAGGACAGGGACTTATTGTATAAATAGGCAGGGACATTATACTGTATATATTGGACATCATACTGTATACTATACAAAATAGACATTATACTGTATAAATTGGACATTATGCTGTATACTATATAAAATAGACATTATACTGTATATATTGGATATTATGCTGTATACTATATAAAATAGACATTATACTGTATATATTGGATATTATGCTGTATACTATATAAAATAGACATTATACTGTATATATTGGATATTATGCTGTATACTATATAAAATAGACACTATACTGTATATATTGGACATTATACTGTATACTATATAAAATAGACATTATACTGTATAAATTGGACATTATACGTATACTATATAAAATAGACATTATACTGTATATATTGGACATTATACTGTATACTATACAAAATAGACATTATACTGTATAAATTGGACATTATGCTGTATACTATATAAAATAGACATTATACAGTATAAATTGGACATTATACTGTATACTATATAAAATAGACATTATACTGTATATATTGGACATTATACCGTATACTATATAAAATAGACATTATACTGTATAAATTGGACATTATACTGTATACTATATAAAATAGACATTATACTGTATATATTGGACATTATGCTGTATACTATATAAAATAGACATTATACTGTATTGGACATTATACTGTACTAATATAAAATAGACATTATTACTGTATATATTGGATATAGCTGATACTATATAAAATAGACACTATTACTGTATATATTGGACATTATACTGTATACTATATATATAGACATTACAGTGTATATATTGGACATTATACTTTATACTATATAAATAGACATTATACGTGATATATGGACATTATCTTATACATATAAAATAGAGATTATACTGTATATATTGGAGCATTATGCTATACTATATATAATAGACATTACAGTGTATATATTGGACATTATACTTTATACTATATAAAATAGACAGTATACTGAATATATTGGACATTATCCTGTATACTATATAAAATAGAGATTATACTGTATATATTGGACATTATGCTGTATATAATGGACATTATACTGTATACTATATAAAATAGACACTATACTGTATATATTGGACATTATAGGTGTATACTATATAAAAGACATTATACTGTAGTATATTGGACATTATGCTGTATATAATGGACATTATACTGTATGCTATATAAAACAGACATTATACTGTATACATTGGACATTATAGTGTATACTATATAAAATAGACATTATACTGTATATATTGGACATTATACTGTATACTATATATAATAGACATGACAGTGTATATATTGGACATTATACTTTATACTATATAAAATAGACAGTATACTGTATATATTGGACATTATCCTGTATACTATATAAAATAGAGATTATACTGTATATATTGGACATTATGCTGTATATAATGGACATTATACTGTATACTATATAAAATAGACATTATAATGTATAATTGGACATTATAGTGTATACTATATAAAAATAGACATTTACTGTATATATTGGACATTATGCTGTATATAATGGACATTATACTGTATACTATAAAACAGACATTATACTGTATACATTGGACATTATGTGTAACTATATAAATAGACATATACTGTATATATTGGACATTATGCTGTATACTATATAAAATAGACATTACAGTGTATATATTGGACATTATACTTTATACTATATAAAATAGACACTATACTGTATATATTGGACATTATACTGTATACTATATATAATAGACATTACAGTGTATATATTGGACATTATACTTTATACTATATAAAATAGACAGTATACTGTATATATGGACATTACCGTATACTATATAAAATAGAGATTATACTGTATATATTGGACATTATGCTGTATAATGGACATTATACTGTATACTATATAAAATAGACATTATACTGTATATATTGGACATTATAGTGTATACTATATAAAATAGACATTATACTGTTATTATATGGACATATGCTGTATATAATGGACATTATACTGTATACTATATAAAACAGACATTATACTGTATACATTGGACATTATAGTGTATACTATATAAAATAGACATTATACTGTATATATTGGACATTATGCTGTATACTATATAAATAGACATTACAGTGTATATATTGGACATTATACTTATGCTATATAAAAATAGAAGTATACTGTATATATTGGACATTATCCTGTATATAATGGACATTATACTGTATACTATATAAAAATGACATATACGTATATATTGGACATTATAGTGTTATACTATATAAAATAGACATTATACTGTATATATTGGACATTATGCTGTATATAATGGACATTTATACGTAACTATATAAAACAGACATTATTACTGATACATTGGACATTATAGTGTATACTATATAAAATAGACATTATACTGTATATATTGGACATTATGCTGTATACTATATAAAATAGACATTATGCTGTATATATTGGAAATTATACTGTATACTATATAAAATAGACATTATACTGTATATATTGGACATTTATGGTACTACATATAAAATAGACACTATATATTGGATATTATGCTGTATACTATATAATATAGACACTATACTTTAAATATTGGACATTGTACCGTATACTATAATAAAAGACATTATACTGTATATAATGGACATTATAGAGTATACTATATAAAATAGACATTATATGTAGATATTGGAATTATAGTGTATACTATATAAATTAGACACTTTTATATTGGATATTATGCTGTATACTATATAAAATAGACACTATACTTATATATTGGACATTATACGGTATACTATGTAAAATAGACATTATACTGTATATATTGGACATTATACTGTATACAATATAAAATAGACATTATACTGTATACTATATAAAATAGACATTATACTGTATATATTGGACATTATATGGTATACTATATAAAATAGACACTATATATTGGATATTATGCTGTATACTATATAATATAGACACTATACTTTATATATTGGACATTGTACCGTATACTATATAAAATAGACATTATACTGTATATAATGGACATTATAGAGTATACTATATAAAATAGACATTATACTGTATATGGACATTATAGTGTATACTATATAAAAAGAACTATATATTGGAATTATGCTGTATACTATGTAAAATAGACATTATACTGTATATATGGACATTATACTGTATACAATAAAATAGACACTATATATATTGGATATTATGCTTATACTATGTAAAATAGACATTATACTGTATATATTGGACATTATACGTATACTATAAAAATAGACACTATATATGGATATTATGCTGTATACTATATAAATAGACATTATACTGTATATATGGACATTATACTGATACTAATAAAATAGACATTATAAGTATATATTGGACATTATACTGTATACAATATAAAATAGACATTATACTGTATATATGGACATATGTGTATACTATATAAAATAGACATTATACTGTATATATTGGACTTATACTGGTATACTAACAAAATAGACATTATACTGTAATAAATTGGACATTATGCTGTATACTATATAAAATAGACATTATACAGTATAAATTGGACATTATACTGTATACTATATAAAATAGACATTATACTGTATATATTGGACATTATACCGTATACTATATAAAATAGACATTATACGTATAAATTGGACATTATACTGATACTTATATAAAATAGACATTATACTGTATATATTGGACATTATGCTGTATACTATATAAAATAGACATTATACTGTATTGGACATTATACTGTATACTATATAAAATAGACATTATACTGTATATATTGGATATTATGCTGTATACTATATAAAATAGACACTATACTGTATATATTGGACATTATACTGTATACTATATATAATAGACATTACAGTGTATATATTGGACATTATACTTTATACTATATAAAATAGACATTATACTGTATATATTGGACATTATCCTGTATACTATATAAATAGAGATTATACTGGATATATTGGACATTATGCTGTATACTATATATAATAGACATTACAGTGTATATATTGGAATTATACTTATACTATATAAAAAGACAGTATACTGAATATTGGACATTATCCTGTATTTATATATAATAGAGAATTATACTGTATATAGGACATTATGCTGTATATAATGGACATTATACTGATATACTATATAAATAGACACTATACTGTATATATTGGACATTATAGTGTATACTATATAAAGACATTATACTGTATATATTGGGACATTATGCTGTAATAAGGACATATACTGTATGCTATATAAAACAGACATTATAGTATACATTGGACATTATAGTGTATACTATATAAAATAGGACATTACTGTATATATTGGACATTTATACTGTATACTATATAATAGACTGACAGTGTTATATGGACATTATACTTTATACTATATAAAATAGACAGTATACTGTATATATTGGACATTATCCTGTATACTATATAAAATAGAGATTATACTGTAATATTGGACATTATGCTGTATAATGGACATTATACTGTATATATATAAAATAGACATTATACTGTATATATTGGACATTATAGTGTATACTATATAAAACTAGACATTATACTGTATATATTGGACATTATGCTGTATATAATGGACATTATACTGTATACTATATAAACAGACATTATACTGTATACATTGGACATTATGTGTATTACATATAAAATAGACATTATACTGTATATATTGGACATATGCTGATACTATATAAAATAGACATTACAGTGTATATATTGGACATTATACTTTATACTATATAAAATAGACACTATACTGTATATTTGGACATACTGTTATACTATATAATAGGACATTACAGTGTATATATTGGACATTATACTTTACTATATAAAATAGACAGATACTGTATATATGGACATTATCCTGTTATATATAAAATAGAGATTATACTGTATATATTGGACATTATGCTGTATATAATGGACATTATACTGTATACTATATAAAATAGACATTATCTGTATTATTGGACATATAGGATACTATAAAAATAGACATTATACTGTATATATGGACTTATGCTGTATATAATGGACATTATAGTATACTATTAAAACAGACATTATCTGTATACATTGGACATTATAGTGTACTACATTAAAATAGACATTATACTGTATATATTGGACATTATGCTGTATACTATATAAAATAGACATTACAGTGTATATATTATGGACATTATCTTATGCTATATAAAATAGACAGTATACTGTATATATTGGACATTATCCTGTATATAATGGACATTATACTGATACTATATAAAATAGACAATTATACTGTATATATGGACATTATAGTGTATACTATATAAAATAGACATTATACTGTATATATTGGACATTATGCTGTATATAAGGACATTATACTGTTACTATATAAACAGACATTATACTGTATACATTGGACATTATAGGGTATACTATATAAAATAGACATATACTGTATATATTGGACATTATGCTGTATACTATATATAAAATAGACATTATGCTGTATATATGGAAATATACTGTATATTACTATATAAAATAGACATTATACTGTATATATTGGACATTATATGGTATACTATATAAAATAGACACTATATATTGGATATTATGCTGTATACTATATAATATAGACACTATACTTTAATATTGGACATTGTACCGTTTACTATATAAAATAGACATTATATGATATTAATGGACATTATAGAGTTAGTATACTATATAAAATAGACATTTATACTGTATATATTGGACATTATGTGTTATACTATATAAATAGACACTTATATTGGATATTATTGCTGTTATACTATATAAAATAGGACACTATACTTTATAATTGGACATTATAAGGTTATACTATGTAAAATAGACATTATACTGTATATATTGGACATATACTGTATACAATATAATGACATTATACTGTATACTATATAAAATAGACATTATACTGTATATATGGGACTTTATATGGTATACTATATAAAATAGACACTATATATTGGATATTATGCTGTATACTATAAATATAGACACTATACTTTATATATTGGGACATTGTACCGTTATACTATATAAAATAGACATTATACTGTATATAATGGACATTATAGAGTGTATATATATAAAATAAGACATTATACTGTATATATTGGACATTATAGTGTATACTATATAAAAAGACACTATATATTGGATATATGCTGTATACTATGTAAATAGACATTATACTGATATATTGGACATTATACTGTAACTATATAAAATAGACCATATATATATTGGATATATGCGTATACTAGTAAATAGACATATACACTGTGATATATTGGACATTATACTGTATACTATATAAAATAGACACTATATATTGGACATTATGCTGTATACTATATAAAAATAGACATTATACTGTATATATGGGGACTATACGTTTATACTATATAAATAGACATTATACTGTATATATTGGACATTATACTGTATACAATATAAAATAGACATTATACTGTATATATTGGACATTATGCTGTATACTATATAAAATAGACATTACTGTATATATTGGACATTATACTGTATACTATATATATAGACATGACAGTGTATAATTGGACATTATACTTTATACTAATAAAATAGACAGTATACTGTATATTGGACATTATCTGTATACTATATAAAATAGAGATTATACTGTATATATTGGACATTATGCTGTATATAATGGACATTATACTGTATTACTATAAAAATAGACATTATACTGTATATATTGGACATTATAGTGTATACTATATAAAATAGACATTATACTGTATATATTGGACATTATGCTGTATATAATGGACATTATACTGTATACTTAATAAAAACAGACATTCTATATGTATACATTGGACATTATAGTGATTACTATATAAAATAGACATTATACTGTATATATTGGACATTATTGCTGTATACTATATAAAATAGACATTACAGTGTATATTGGACATTTTATACTGTATACTATATAAAAAGCACTATACTGTATATATGGACATTATACTGTATACTATATATAATAGACATTACAGTGTATATATTGGACATTATACTTTATACTATATAAATAGACAGTATACTGTATATATTGGACATTATCCTGTATACTATATAAAATAGAGATTAACTGTATATATTGGACATTATTGCGATATAATGGACATATACTGTATTACTAATATAAAATAGACATTATACTGTATATATTGGACATTATAGTGTATTATACATATAAAATAGACATTATACGTATATATTGGACATATTGCTCGTATATAATGGACATTACTGTATACATATAAAACAGACATTATACTGTATACATTGGACATTATAGTGTATACTATATAAAATAGACATTATACTGTATATATTGGACATTATGCTGTATACTATATAAAATAGACATTACAGTGTATATATTGGACATTATACTTTATGCTATATAAAATAGACAGATATATGTATATATTGGACATTATCTGTATACTATATAAAATAGAGTTATCTGTATATATGGACATTATGCTTGATAATGGACATTATACTGTTATATATATAAAATAGACATTATACGTATATATTGGACATTATAGTGTATACTATATAAATAGACATTATACTGTATATATTGGATATATGCGTATATAATGGACATATACTGTATACTATATAAACAGACATTATACTGTATACATTGGACATTATAGTGTATACTATATAAAATAGACATTATACTGTATATATTGGACATTATGCTGTATACTATATAAAATAGACATTATGCTGTATATATTGGAAATTATACTGTATACTATATAAAATAGACATTATACTGTATATATTGGACATTATATGGTATACTATATAAAATAGACACTATATATTGGATATTATGCTGTATACTATATAATATAGACACTATACTTTAAATATTGGACATTGTACCGTATACTATATAAAATAGACATTATACTGTATATAATGGACATTATTAGAGTATACTATATAAAATAGACATTATACTGTAATATGGACATTATAGTGTATACAATAAAATAGACACATATTGGATATTATGCTGTATACTATATAAAATAGACACTATACTTTATATATTGGACATTATACGGTATACTATGTAAAATAGACATTATACTGTATATTGGACATTATACTTATACAATATAAAATAGACATTACGGTAACTATATAAAAATAGACATTATACTGTATATATGGAAATTAATGGTATACTATATAAAATAGACAACTTATAATTGGATATTAGCTGTATACTATATAATAGACACTATACTTTATATATTGGACATTGTACACGTATACTATATTAAAATAGACATTATACTGTATATAATGGACATTATAGAGTATTACTATATAAAATAGACATTATACTGTATATATTGGACATTATAGGTATACTATATAAAAAGACAACTATATTGGATATTATGCTGTATACTATGTAAAATAGACATTATACTGTATATATTGGACATTATACTGTATACTATATAAAATAGACACTATATATATTGGATATTATGCTGTATACTATGTAAAATAGACATTATACTGTATATATTGGACATTTACTGTATACTATATAAAATAGACACATATATTGGATATTATGCTGTATATTATAAATAGACATATACTTATATATTGGACTTACGTACTATAAAATAGACATTATACTGTATTATGGACATTATACTTAAAATATAAATAGACATTTTACTGTATATATTGGAAATTATGCGTATTAATAATAAATAGACATTATGCGTATATATTGGACATTATACTGATCTATATAAATAGACATTTACTGTACTATATTGGACATTATATGGTATACTATATAAAATAGACACTATATATTGGATATTATGCTGTATACTATAAATAACACTATACTTTATATATTGGACATTGTACCGTATATATATAAAATAGACATCTATACTGTATATAATGGACATTATAGAGTTATACTATATAAAATAGACATTATACTGTATATATTGGACATTATAGTGTATACTATATAAAATAGACATTATATTGGATATTATGCTGATACTATATAAAATAGACAAATATACTTTATATATTGGACATTATACGGTATACTATGTAAAATAGACATATACTGTATATATGGACATTATACTGTATACAATATAAAAAATAGAACATATACTGTATATATTGGACATTATACTGTTATACTATTATAAAATAGACATATACTGTATATATTGACATTATATGGTATACTATATAAAATAGACACTATATATTGGATATATGCTGTAGACTATATAAATAGACATTTACTATATATTGGACATTGTATACATTATACTATTAAAATAGACATATACTGTATATATATGGACATTATAGAGTATACTATATAAAATAGACATTATACTGTATATATTGGACATTATAGTGTATACTATATAAAAAGACACTATATATTGGATATTATGCTGTATACTATGTAAAATAGACATTATACTGTATATATTGGACATTATACTGTATACTATATAAAATAGACACTATATATATTGGATATTATGCTGTATACTATGTAAAATAGACATTATACTGTATATATTGGACATTATACTGTATACTATATAAAATAGACACTATATATTGGATATTATGCTGTTACTATATAAAAATAGACATTCCCGGCTCACCTATACTGTATATATTGGACATTATACTGTATACAATATAAAATAGACATTATACTGTATACTATATAAAATAGACATTATACTGTATATATTGGACATTATATGGTATACTATATAAAATAGACACTATATATTGGATATTATGCTGTATACTATATAATATAGACACTATACTTTATATATTGGACATTGTACCGTATACTATATAAAATAGACATTATACTGTATATAATGGACATTATAGAGTATACTATATAAAATAGACATTATACTGTATATATTGGACATTATAGTGTATACTATATAAAATAGACACTTTATATTGGATATTATGCTGTATACTATATAAAATAGACACTATACTTTATATATTGGACATTATACGGTATACTATGTAAAATAGACATTATACTGTATATATTGGACATTATACTGTATACAATATAAAATAGACATTATACTGTATACTATATAAAATAGACATTATACTGTATATATTGGACATTTATATGTATACTATATAAAATAGACACTATATATTGGATATTATGCTGTATACTATATAATATAGACACTATACTTATATATTGGACTTGTACCATATACTATATAAAATAGACATTATACGTATATAATGACATTATAGAGTATACTATATAAATAGACATTATACTGTATATATGGACATTATAGTGTATACTATATAAAAAGACCTATATATTGGATATTATGCTGTATACTATGTAAAATAGACATATACTGTATAATTGGACATTTACTTATACTATATAAAATAGCACTATATATATTGGATATTATGCTGTATACTATGTAAAATAGACTTATACTGTATATATTGGACATTATACGTATACTATATAAAATAGACACTGATATATGGATATTATGCGTTATACTATATAAATAGACATTATACTGTATATAGGCCTCATCTTGGGTGGGGGGGGGGGGGGGGGGGAACTCTCCCTCTTCTGAGAGCTCCCATCACTATCAGTAATAAAAAAAAAACGTGACTCTCTCTCCTCGGCCCCCTCTCAAAACATTTAATATAAAAGTAGAAAAAATATAGACTGAGATTGGGTGATCTCGGATGAATGCAGGTTGGGTATCTTTTATACGGTAACTGAGCTCTCAATCTAACACACATCAGACATTATATCTGTGTGATATCTTGGACATTATAGTGTATACTAGATAAATTAGACACATAATATTGGATTTGGCGGGTAACGATAAAAGAGACAGGATACGGTCGATGCTCCTTTTCCCTCACGTGACAAGTAACATAAATCGGTATAGCTATCACGAAGAAATAGACAGATATCTAGCTCCCTGGTACTGTCCCTTCATATCGCTTCTCTCGAGTTCGTCGACTTGTGGTGCATGAGGGGTGAAACAAACGAAACGAGTATAGAGCCATAAGAGACAGCTAGGACGCGTGACTGGTCTAGCGACACGTCGGATATGCATTGGACACGTGAGTTTAGGTGTATAACTATATAAAAAAGACACATATATTGGATCTTATCTGTATACTATATAATATAATACCCCCACCCCTATTCAAAAACCCTTTATATATGGGACATTTATACGGTAGACTATCTAAAATGACTTATACTGTATATATTGGACATTATATCTGTATACATATAAAAGTAGACTTATACTGTATAATTGGACATTATAGTGTATACATATAAAAATAAACTTTACTGTATATATGGACAGTTATACTAGTTGATACTATCTAAAAAGACTTATACTGTATATATTGGATATTATACTGTATACTATATACAATAGACATTATACTGTATATATTGGACATTATAGTGTATACTACATACAATAGACATTATACTGTACACAGTAGGGGTCCCTGGGGGTCTATTTATCAAAATCAGAACAAACTCTCTAATGAGAGATTAGAAATCAATGCACTTCTATGGTCTGTCCAGTAGATAGCAGTATTACGTTGGCATTTTAATCCTGTCCTAATCATGAAAGCTGGTCACACACAATCCCAGCTCCTCCAAGGTCAATGTATGATGTGTAAGGCAATGAAGGAGATCGGGTTTTATTGGATGTGGATAGTCCGGCACAGGGGGAGGGGGTAAGGCAGGTTCTGCACAGTGTGTCTTGTCCTGCTCGGTCCCACTAATCCTATCTGGTTCTAGAGCTTGCCAGATGGAACGTTGCAGAAAGGCAGCGGGAATGGGGAAGCAGCGATGTCTACAGGTACCCGGTCCCACCACTGTCAGCTACAGGGACCATGGGGGCTGCAGACCCACAATGGGGTGTTTTGAAATGTTAGTATGGAAATGTTTTTTGTTGTGTTTGTGTGTCTGAGATTGTAAAGGTAAGTGTTTGTGTTCATTTTTTTTGGTTTTGTGTTAAGTGTAAGTGGGTTCACTGTGAGTGTGTAATGTTATTTGTGTGCATGATTGTGTATATTTGCTGTGTGTTTGTGTATAAATGTGTGCTAGCTATGTCTTTTTGTGTAGAACTCTGAATGTGTGTTACCTGTGTGTGTTTTGCGGTCTTAGTTCTAGAGGTGGTCCCTGTGTACCCCTATGTGCACTGTGTTTTACTATTAGCCATAGGTTGCAGAGGAGGAGACACAATACACATACACTGGAATGTGGAGCCTGGCTGGTGTCGATCCTGTGTGTGTGGTGCAGGTGTAGCAATGTGGAACCTGGTGTTAAGTCTGTGTGTGGTGCAGGTGTAGCAATTTGTAACCTGGTGTTAACTCTGTGTGTGGTGCAGGTGTAGCAATGTGGAACCTGGTGTTAACTCTGTGTGAGGTGCAGGTGTAGCAATGTGGAACCTGGTGTTACCTCTGTGTGTGGTGCAGGTGTAGCAATGTGGAACCTGGTGTTTACTCTGTGTGAGGTGCAGGTGTAGCAGTGTGGAACCTGGTGTTAACTCTGTGTGTGGTGCAGGTGTAGCAATGTGGAACCTGGTGTTGACACTGTGTGTGGTGCAGGTGTAGCAATGTGGAACCTGGTATTGACACTGTGTGGAGTGCAGATGTAGCAATGTGGAACCTGGTGTTAACTCTGTGTGTGGTGCAGGTGTAGCAATGTTGAACCTGGCGTTGACACTGTGTGTGGTGCAGGTGTAGTAATGTGGAACCTGGCGTTGACACTCTGTGTGGTGCAGGTATAGTAATGTGGGACCTGGTGTTAACTCTGTGTGTGGTGCAGGTGTAGCAATGTGGAACCTGGTGTTAACTCTGTGTGTGGTGCAGGTGTAGCAATGTGGAACCTGGTGTTGACACTGTGTGTGGTGCAGGTGTAGCAATGTGGAACCTGGTGTTAACCTCTGTTGGTGGTGCAGGTGTAGCAATGGGGAACCTGGTGTTAACTCTGTGTGTGTGTGCAGGTGTAGCAATGTGAACCTGGTGTTAACTCTGTGTGTGGTGCAGGTGTAGCAATGTGGAACCTGGTGTTGACACTGTGTGTGGAGTGCAGGTGTAGCAATGTGGAACCTGGTGTTGACACTGTGTGGAGTGCAGGTGTAGCATTGTGGAACCTGGTGTTAACTCTGTGTGTGGTGCAGGTGTAGCAATGTGGAACCTGGTGTTGACACTGTGTGTGGTGCAGATGTAGCAATGTGGAACCTGGTGTTGACACTGTGTGTGGTGCAGATGTAGCAATGTGGAACCTGGTGTTTACTCTGTGTGTGGTGCAGGTGTAGCAATGTGGAACCTGGTGTTAACTCTGTGTGTGGTGCAGGTGTAGCAATGTGAACCTGGTGTTGACACTTGTGTGTGGTGCAGGTGTAGCAATGTGGAACCTGGTGTTAACTCTGTATGTGGTGCACGTGTATCAATGTGGAACCTGGTGTTGACACTGTGTGGAGTGCAGGTGTAGCATTGTGGAACCTGGTGTTGACACTGTGTGGGGTGCAGGTGTAGCAATGTGGAACCTGGTGTTAACTCGTGTGTGGTGCAGGTAGCAATGTGGAACTGTGTTTGACACTGTGTGGGGTGCAGGTGTAGCAATGTGGAACCTGGTGTTGACACTGTGTGTGGTGCAGGTGTAGCAATGTGGAACCTGGTGTTAACTCTGTGTGTGGTGCACGTGTAGCAATGTGGAACCTGGTGTTGACACTGTGAGTGGTGCACGTGTAGCAATGTGGAACCTGGTGTAGACACTGTGTGTGGTGCAGGTGTAGCAATGTGGAACCTGGTGTTAACTCTGTGTGTGGTGCACGTGTAGCAATGTGGAACCTGGTGTTGACACTGTGAGTGGTGCACGTTGTAGCAATGTGGAACCTGGTGTTGACACTGTTGTGGAGTGCAGGTGTAGCATTGTGGAACCTGGTGTTGACACTGGGGGTGGAGTGCAGGTGTAGCATTGTGGAACCTGATGTTGACACTGTGTGGAGTGCAGGTGTGGCATTGTACATGCCAGTGAGATTGATGTGACAAGCTGTCAGCCTCAGGTTCTTGCAGTTCAGTGTTGATTTTCTCTTGCTGGATATCCTTGGTGATGAGGACCTGCGTATAGGAGATTTCACCTCGGGGTGACTTTTCCTAGGCTGGGCCCAGTGAACTCCAGATTGAACTGGGAGAAGTTGTGCTACCTTGTTGCAGGTGCTAAGAGACAGAACTGCCGTGTGTTTACACTTTATACAGTTTGACGTTGTGAGATATTGAATGGGAGGGGAATGGTGGAAAGGACTGTCACACAGAGATAACCCTTTATCTCCCTGACCAACCGATAAGTGGGTTAATTCTGGTCTCCACCCCTCAACAGGCTGAGCTCCCAGAGCCAAACCCACTTGCTGTGATCTGTTGGAGATGGAGCTGGTGGGAGACTATAAGAGGGCAAAAGAAGATTCCTGGTGGAGAGATCTTGGACCCTGGAACCCAAAGAAGGGACACTTGTCACAAGGCAGTGAGCTAAGGACACTCAACTCCACCCAGAATGGCACATACTTGGGGATATGGTCCTGACAACGGTGAGTGACTTGAGCAAGTGTCCCGTCAATAGCCTGAGAAGTGGGACATGTTATATAGACTTGCTGGGCAGTGACAGGTGATGACATGTAACCCGAATGCAAGGAAAGCATCTTTCACCCATAGCTGACTTTTGCTAGAGAGTCCCAAGTTCTATAATCAGCAACTCTTTGCCCTTTCTGCACCATCTGTATGGGATGGGATGTGGAGCATTAAAATTAAGCACAGTAGCCAGTTCCATTCATTACTGTTGATTGCTTGTTCATTAGCAGAGACAGTCTCTTTCAGATTGCTGCAGTGGGGATTAACTAACGACAAGAGGAAATGCTTAAGGAACTCAGCCCGTTCACACTTATCTGATAGTGTGGCCATTACTTGCTAAATGGTTGTGTGGACTAAGTACCAATCATACAGTTTCGCATCTGACAGTGCTGAATATTTCATTATTAAGACAATTTATTATTAGTACATAAATATTTTATCTATTAAAGTATATGGATTTTTGTATCATTTGCAATGCAATAAAAAAAATGTTATCCTGCCGAGCACTATATAAATAATATGTGTTACTTACCATTCAATGCTCAAGGACAGAAAAGCGACTGCTATCTTTTTTCAGTGTGACCTTGAAATCCCTGAGTATTTCTGTTATGGGATAAATACAGTGTGCAACCCCCTGCTATATAGTAATGCATTACTAAATAATTCACATTAAACCAAACGCACTGTCCAAACCTTATTTCCAGAAAGCAGGTTCGATCATCGCAGTATTAACGGAAGTTTTACGTCTTGTCTGTACGTTTCAGTGGATAATTCAATATTAACCTGGAAAGGAGGTACTGATTAATCTCCATGGGAAAAAGGAACAATGTTATCTTGTTTTGACCTTGTGGAACCTTGACTTCCATTCTGATTGATTTATATTGTTGTTAGAGGACCACAAAGGGCAAATCTTAGACAAAATATAGGAACAAAATCTGTTCCATGAGAGACGTTCCAATGGCTTAGTACATCTCGCTGGGTGTCAGCTTAGGAAGGTGTTTGAATCTCAGGAGAAGTGCAGTGATGAATTGATGAATTGGATTCCTTGTTAGCAAAGAGGTTTTGTAAATATAAGTGATGAATTTCATTGGCTAACGTAAAACTCTCCAAAGTTTTATCCAATAATAACAATAAAAAGACTTTTAGCACATTATATATATATATATACAGTATAATAGAATACAGATCCTATTATTCTTTTGTTTTTTTTTATTATACAATTAACATTTTAATTATTTGGTTACAAAAATATGTTTCATTAAAACCAGCTTTTCATTTTGGTAGGTGTGTTTCATTTTATGCATGTCATTTAAATAACCAGCTTGTGGATAGCCTGTATGACCATACAGCAATAAACACACAGCTATATAGGTGATAATTAGAAAGGTATACAAATGAACATAAAGAACTGTAGAGAATATTTTTTTTCAGTTCATTGGGTTTATTGAGATAAATGTTATTCTGCAGAGAAAGTAAAATATTTTAATGATTCCTCTTAGGTCCAAGCACTTGGCATCATGCATTCCCTATTGCTTTAGAACACCATCAATCCCCCATTAACATTACCACAAGTCACGCCAAGCACGATCCTCATCTTAAATCTTTAACTATCAAGTACGACCCGTCCACTGCACAGCGCATCCTGAATAATGGACATTCATTCAATGTGGAGTTTGATGATTCGGAAGACAAATCAGGTGAGATTTCTGATGAACAGTCAAACATGCATTAGTTAATGTAGTTGGACAGACTAAATAGTACAACTGACCATTTCCCATTACAATGGATAGAATCAAGTTATCTGCAGGCGTAGCTATGTCAGAAAAAAACCCTACATATTCTTCCTGAGACGCCATCAGTTTTGTCAGTAAAAGTTGTGCCTGTGCAATAACCAATCACATTTTAGCTTTTTAATGAATTACTGCTGATTGGCTGCTGCAGATTATTTTCACCTTCATTAGTCTGTTTTTTGGTTGATCATACAAAGACATTGGGACTTTGGTGCAATTTGATTGATTCCTATACAAGTTACTGAACAATCACCTGCGCTTGCTGGATAATCAGTGCTGAATCGAACATACATTGATTCCTTGGTGGGGTTCCGAGATCATTTTTCAATTGACAAGTATGGCTAGATTAACAATCACAGTCCAAGCAAATCCGCCCAATGGCTTTCTCAGGTAATCACAAGGTGATGTCTTATCTACAGGAGATATGCTGTGTACACATAAGGGGATTGCCATGTTCCAGGCTGCTACTGTACAGTAATTAACTCCTGCAATGAATAGACTGAAAGTCAAGAAAAGAGCTTCCTTTCCCAGTCTGATTAACACTTTCTATTTGCTTAAACGGTGTCAGAAACTGGGTGAAAAAATGTAAAATAAGCAGCTTGTTGAACGAATCGCCAGTTTGTTTTGTGCCTGGGCATCAGATGTGCGGTGTTGGGTGTGCATCTGTGTGCCTCTACCTACATCAAAAGGTGCAAAACTTTGCCTGTGCTGTTAAACTCCATTAACCAATCAGATGTTATCAAATGTTAATATCTGATTGGTTGTTGCAAATTTACATCCCGGACAAAATAAGCCTGTCCTTCCACACTTTCTTTACTACCCATATTGGTGCAGTGTTGTACACGCATGTAACCTTCAACTGAAAATAGAGTTTTTACAGGTTTATCTAATGAAGGTTCCCAGAGAATAACATATGGAGCCATTCAATAAATGAAATATTGAAAAAATGCAAAGTGCCATAGACCAGGAGATTTAGTGAACAATAATACAGAAAATCTATAGTGTAGAAAGAAATGATTTACACCAAAAGAAGGGCAATGATAATTTAATCGGTTGTTTGACCTGCTGAATTGGAAAGATCAGCCATTCGTGGCTTTGTATTCCTATAATCAATGCACTTCTGTGTAACCTTAGAATAAAATGCTATAGAGGCATTCCATAAGGGGCATATTTACATTACATAACTGGGGTGGGTCATTACCAATAACATGGGTCCTTACTGAAACTGGCTTGCAAAATATCGATTGTTGTCAGTATTTAAAGATTGGGTTATTATTTTCTAGCTCTGCAAATCGATTTATATATATGCTGTAATAACATTCTAGTATCACACAATATATTAATTCATAGTATCACACAATATGGTTATTTTACAATATAGTCGGTTTATATGTATGATTTAATATGGTTATTAAATACAGACACTGCATGGTATTTTACAACTTGGAAAAGGCACAGTGTTCCAATTTTGCAGTACTGGGCCTTATTTAAATATACCCCTAAGATTGGTTATTATTAATCCCTTGCAGTACTGGGTTCGAATCGCCTGCATGAGTTTCTATCCATAATCTTAATGAAATTGATGGTATTGTGTATGCATATGATTCGATTCGTATGGGGCATGTGATGCGCAATTTGGTGCGTTGTAGTGTGACCTCAGCATGAGTGGGTGCTGCACTGAAAGCTATTGCGCTTTAGTGCCTCATTGCTATCCCATCCCAGGGAGAAAAGATTGATTATTATTGTTTTATTGAGGAGCTACAACAGATAAAGTTTTTATCTGCCAGGTTAGTGCCCTGGGCCTTCCTGTATTAAAGATAGTGCTGAAGCACTCTGGAAGCCTGGCAGAAGCAGTTTTCTTCCTGCTGCCACTCCTCATAAAAATGATATTGGGAGGTACAATATACCAATCCTACCTCCCTTCCCCAGGTAGATTGATGAGAAAATTGACTGATTTTCCAAAAAAACTTTAGAGGCACTATAGTTCTCCTTCAGCCAAAAAAATAATACAAGTGGCATTACTACTATTCAACTGTTAGTGTCATTGGTTCTGATTAATAAAATCAGGGATATTTCCTTTAACCTCAACTGCCCTGATTGCCCCGAGTGCTGTATGTACTCGGGGCAATTGGGGCAGTTTGGGGTTAAAGGAAATGTGTTAGTGCTACCTGTAATGTAGAAATAGGTTTTGTTGTTAGCTGAGGGGGTGTAAAAGACTTAACGAGAACAAGTATTTAACTGGACCAATTACTTTAAATCCACTTTAAATGATATGTTTCCTTTATGTAAACTGACAAACATTCCCCTCTTGGTTTTCCCTCCTTTCATTGGAAGTGCGTTACCTTAGTAATTCATAGAAACAGTGGTGTAGCCATTTAATTAGCCTGCACCATTGAGCCCTGGTCTGCATTACAAAGGGTGGTTACTTTTAAAAGGGATAACAAGATGTAAGCACAAACCAATTGATTTAATAATGTTAATTAATAAACACCCCCTTAGTGTGTATTGTAACATACCACACTTGGTAGAAATATTAGTAGATTGCCAGCTCTGATGGACAGTATTATTCTGTGACTGGCATGTTTGTTTAGTGGCTTTATTACCCGTTACCAACCCACATTGCAAATGACCCAAGGCACTACAGTCCAAGTTTGGTTGCTGTTATGTAGAGGAGAATAGTACTGTGCTCATACATTTTTTATGTTATTTCCCATGAATATGGATATAACCCTTTATGTGCTTGATGAATGCATGCCAATCTAAACTGCAGCTCTACAGGTGCCCTGATAACTTGGGAGCTGGTTGGCTATTGTTAGAATGAATGTAGCCTGATGGGTTAAACTGCACATGGGGGACAGTGAGTCAGGAGACTGAATACAAGGCAGCGAACTGCAAGCCAAGTGCTATATCAGCTCCTTGGCATCTTACTCCCCAGCACTAAAAATAGAGCGTAAGCTCTGCATGGCATCACAAGTACAGGGCTTGAGATACGATTACTCCTTTCCATTAATCTGGATTAATTCATGACTATTTCCCACCTTGACCCAGATCAATGTACCAATGGAAAGTTAATGACCTCTGAAAAGAATAAATACTGAAATAATTACTTTCTCCATCCAAAAGATTACATATAAATATTTTATGATTTCATTTCTTTTCAAACAAAGGGCTTATATCAGCAAAAGTGGGTTTGGACTATGCCCACCTGCAGTTTATATGTGGGGTTGGTCTGTGCCCATCTTCAGTTTATATGTGGTGTTGGTCTGTGCCCTCTTGCAGTTTATATGTGGGTTTGGACTCTGCCCACCTGCAGTTTATATATGGGCTTGGTCTGTGCCCTCCTGCAGTTTATATAAGGGTTTGGACAGTGCCCACCTGCAGTTTAGATATGGAGTGGACCTGAGCCCCAAACCTACAGTTTATATAAGGGTTTGGACAGTGCCCACCTGCAGTTTATATATGGGTTGGGACTGTGCCCACCTGCAGTTTAGATATGGGTTGGGACATTGCCCACCTGCAGTTTATAAATGGGTTTCAACTGTGCCCATCTGCAGTTTATATATGGATTTGGACTGAGCCCACCTACAGTTTATATATGGGTTTGGACTGTTCCCACCTGCAGTTTATATATGGGTTTGGACTGTGCCCACATGCAGTTTATATATAGATTTGGACTGTGCCCACCTGCAGTTTATATATGGGTTTGGATTGTGCCCACCTGCAGTTTATATATGGGTTTGGACTGTACCCACCTGCAGTTTATATATGAGTTTGGACTGTGCCCACATGCAGTTTATATATAGGTTTGGACTGTGCCCACCTGCAGTTTATATATGGGTTTGAATTGTGCCCACCTGTAGTTTATATATGGGTTTGGACTGTACCCACCTGCAGTTTATATATGGGTTTGGACTGTGCCCATATGCAGTTTATATATGGGGTTGGATTGTGCCCATCTGCAGTTTATACATTGTGATATGTTGGGCCTTTCTAATTCTAATGGGGTTTTTCAATCGTTTTCTTGTAAATATTACGGTAGGTAATGTGCACCAAACATGCATTGTTAGTAGACAATGAGCTTGGAGAGGAGGCTGTTTCTGTTCTATAAATATATATTTATTAAATAGAAAATAGACTTGTTTCTACTAAATGGAATGTTTTAGGTTACTGTGGTTTCACTGGCTGCATCCTAACATAGATATTCTATAAGCTAATCATTCGGTGTAGTCAAGGCTCACTGATCCCATTCAGTACCTGGAGAGTCTATATCCTCTAAAGAACAAGGTTTGTAACAAATGATTCCTGGCAAGAAAGAGAGGCAAATCGTTTGATCTATAAATATATATTAAAGGTATATATGGTATACTAAACCATATGTATTAGAAAACCCCAGTACTCCCTAAATAATATGTTAACTTCACTACTGGTGACTATTTGAAAGATAATACATTCAGGATATTATAGACTGAATACTGAATTGGTAATTGTAGGCAACAGTAGAAAAATAAAATAGTTCCCATTTAGCTGCACCTTTATCTAGAGTAAATAAATAAAACAAGCCAATCCCCACCTCTGCACTGCATTGTTTCTATAATATCCTTAATTACAGGGACATTGGGTGTTATAAACATGTTATATTTGCTTTACTGCATCATTCATTTCCCATAATATCCTTAAAGACACGGATATTAAGATGTAATAGACATGTTAAATTTGCTGTACTGCATCAGACATTTTCCATAATACCCTTCATGACAGGGACCTTGTGTTTAATAAACATGTTATATTTGCCGTACTGCATCATACATTTCCCATAATACCCTTCATGACAGGGACCTGTGTGATTTTGCCGTACTGCATCATACATTTCCCATAATACCCTTCATGACAGGGACCTTGTGATATAATAAACATGTTATATTTGCTGTACTGTATCATACATTTCCCATAATAAACCCGTCTGACAGGACTTTGATTAATACAACCTGTTATATTGCCGTACTGCATCATACATTTCCCATAATACCCTTCATGACAGGGACCTTGTGATGTAATAAACATGTTATATTTGCCGTACTGCATCATACATTTCCCATAAGACCCTTCTGACAGGGACCTTGTGATATAATAAACATGTTATATTTGCCGTACTGCATCATACATTTCCCATAATACCCTTCATGACAGGGACCTTGTGAATATAAACATGTTTATTTTGCCGTACTGCATCATACTTTCCCATAATACCCTTCATGACAGGGACCTTGTGATGTAATAAACATGTTATATTTGCAGTACTGCATCATACATTTCCCATAATACCCTTCATGACAGGGACCTTGTGATGTAATAAACATGTTATATTTGCTGTACTGCATCATACATTTCCTAATACCTTCATGACAGGGACCTTGTGATGTAATAAACATGTTATATTTGTTGTCAGATAGAAATGTTTTTTCTATTTCTTGATAAAAGTGGTAGAAGCTCCAGAGGGCACATCCTGCCTTATTTCTCATAAGATTTTTGTATTTATTTTCTCCTTTTTTAATGTTTTCCAGACACTTTTTATCAACGGGCTGGTTCACACAACACAACTAGGTCAGATTTTAAAAGAAACGAAGAAATAGTTTCCCATCTCATGAATAATGTAAATCACTCACTCAATCCAAATATTCTCTCATCAGCAGTAAGCAAACTCTGCTTTCCTCCCTGCGCATTGCTGGCCTAGATAAGGATTTCAGTGTGGGATTTCCCACTGTGTTATCGTCACCACCAAACAACAATTTGGTTACATTAGTGTTAAGCGGGGAAATCTGCTTTGCTTCTGAATTAATGTTTAAATGGCATTTACTTAACAATAAACCGTCATGGCACCACTTACTGGTAGACTCCTATTCAACCCTCAAAATAAAGGTTTTAAATGGTCGGAGGTTGAGAATTGGCCCCGCACAGCGCTTTTTCCAGGGTTCCAAGAGACCTTGCTCCAGCCCTGTGGTGGCACGTGTTATTAATGCTGGTCTTGCATGCAGTTAATCATCAATTAATAATATTTTATTCATGTTACAGTGTATGGCATCATGTGAATATATTTAATGTAAATTGACCCTACCATGATTATATGATAATATTCTATTATAAAATCTATTTTTAGAGTGAACATCAAAAGACTCACCTTTAAATTTAAGAAGTTAGACTAAGGCTGGGAACACACCATAAAGTTTTTTGTCCCGACCGTTCACTATTATCAAGAGGTCAGCCGGGACAAATCACTGTTGGTCAAGGCAAATTCACTGTGTCCGATCGTGCGGTCCATAGGGAACCGCCCTGATATTCCAATATATCCAATCGTCCGATCTGGACGACTGAGAACGCTTGCAAATACATCATCCAATTTTTCGCCCCCAAAAATTATATGGTGTGTCCCCAGATTAAACATATTTTCCTTATATATGTCCTGGAAACTTTTGATTAAAATAATGTTTTACTTGTCTTTTTAAGCAGTCCCTAGCAAGAGATTTACCTGTGTAAAATGAGTAAAATCTCTAACCCGAAAGACCAATCCCGCGACATACAATCAATTTCAGAGGAACCGACTTTCCGGATCTGTTTTGCCATATGATTGCAAGATCCTGCCTTTACCATTCATTTTGCGATCGTATGTCGGTCGCAAAGAAATTCCGGAAAGGCGATTCCTACGAAATTAATTGTATGTTGCGGGATTGGTCTGCCAGGTAAGCTGTGTGTTTAAGTACCTTACTTTCACTCTAACCTATTATCTGCCTCCCCCTCCCCCTACCTTCATCCGTGTTAAAATCAGAAAGAGCATGCCTAAACCAGTGATTGAAAGTATTGTCTTCACACAGGTGTATCTTTGGTTGGGAATATGTATAATAGCAAGAAAAACATACAAGTAAAGAAATGTGTTTAATGGTATCTTTTCCCCCCTTTAAGCTGAGAATTTAAAAAGTCTGTTCCAATGTGCATAGGCCAGTCCATAAGATGTGTGCCAGCTTCATTTTGTGTTTAATGTTTTTTCTCTGAAGTGCCAGCTACTTTAGGTGCATTGTTTCTAACGGAAAGTATTGATATTATCAATGCCAAGTCTAAAGAGTTCCACCCACATTGTACACTTTAGTTGTTTTTATGTTCCTTCTCTCAGCTTAAATTGCAAAGTAATTATACTTCCTTGGCGCTATTCAATTATTTCCCAACTTTGTATGTTATTAAAGGAGCTAATGGCATTTACATAATGCTATCCTCAAAGAGCGTGTTCCTGCCACATGAAATCAGATTGCAACTATCACGAAGGACTGTTACAGTAATTAGCACTTCTACCGCTTTTCCATTTAACCCACATTTTCGTGCTGTTCCTCTGCCATATTGTTTAAAAGCTTTCAGAACTTAAATCTTTTATGGTCAGTAATATATATGGCGGCCAAGCCATGGAACTATAGTTATTACTGCTAAACTGCTACTGTCACCGTTAAGATGGTATCAGCTGTGATACCATCTTAACGGTTAAGATGGTTACAGCAGGGGGAAGGACCAATAATCAGTGCTTCCTCCTTACATCTGTGAGGACAAGCATGCTCAGAAATCACTATGAGCCAGCACTGGGAGAGGGAATTTCCCATCATGCAATTCACACATACCAACTATCACTATTCCAGTGTAACTTTCATAGTCAGGCACTTGATTGACAGCTGAAATGTAAGATGCTTCAGATTGGTTATCTAAAGAAATATGGGGACAGATCAACAAAAAATAGTGATCTGGGAAGGAATTATAGTTTCCAGTAATAGAATTTTTTTTTTTTCTCAGTGTAGGGAGAAAAGAAATAAGTTTTGTTTTTAGTGGTGAAACGGCGATTCCATTGGCTTTCTAATCTGTTAGCCAGTAAAATGCAAATAGAACCAACTTGTATTCAAGTATGCATCTTTCTTTAATGACATTCCAATAGTGTAAGTAACAGGGCTATGTGCTGAGAGCCAATATCACTCTCTATTGCCTCCATTAGGCAATACACTGAGCCGATAATGTCTCTCAGTGTATAGTGAATGGGGTTTTCCCATTCCGAAACTTTAACGTTTAAAGTTTCTGTCTTAAAGAGTCCGTTATCGGCTCGTTTATGTTTAGTTATGTTTTAAAGTCACTTTAACCCTTGGTACGTGGGTCAACGTGACTTTAAGGAAGAGAAAGCCGTTTTCGGCTTTCAGGACATAGCTCCATAGGTAACATTTAATGAAAAGCTACAAAGCTGTTTGACATAGATGTGACTGAATCCATTGCTTCTCCTTTTCTTTACTGATTAACAGCCTTTGGTGAGACACATTTCAACTTTAAACTGTGGGTTTCAAGGGAAGGAGGAAGTAATAGATCATTTATAGTTCCCTGTGTGATTCACATGCTTATGGCATGGTTTGAATATTAGATATACATTCTCCCAATGCTTATGGCATGGTTTGAACATTGGCCATACATTTTCCCATAAAAGTGACATGGTTTGAACATTGGCCATACATTTTCCCATAAAAGTGACATGGTTGGAACATTGGCCATACATTTTCCCATAACAGCGACATGGTTTGAACATTGGCCATACATTCTCCCATAACAGTGACATGGTTTGAACATTGGCCATACATTCTCCCATAACAGTGACACGGTTTGAATATTGGCCATACATTCTCCCATAACAGTGACATGGTTTGAATATTGGCCATACATTCTCCCATAACAGTGACATGGTTTGAACATTGGCCATACATTCACCCATAACAGTGACATGGTTTGAACATTGGCCATACATTCTCCCAAAACAGTGACATGGTTTGAACATTGGCCATTCATTTTCCCATAACAGTGACACGGTTTGAACATTGGCCATACATTCTCCCATAACAGTGACACGGTTTGAATATTGGCCATACATTCTCCCATAACAGTGACACACGGTGTTTGAAATATTGGCCATACATTCTCCCATAACAGTGACACGGTTTGAATATTGGCCATACATTCTCCCATAACAGTGACACGGTTTGAATATTGGCCATACATTCTCCCATAACAGTGACATGGTTTGAACATTGGCCAGACATTCTCCCATAACAGTGACATGGTTTGAACATTGGCCATTCATTCTCCCATAACAGTTACATAGTACATTGAACATTGGCCATACACTCTCACATAGTATTCCCATACTATTGGACCTCAGCTAATGGCTGGTCTTAAAGTGATGCTGGGGTAAAATTCCTTTTAGGATTTACCATAAGGGGCAGATCCAGTATTAAATACCAAAAGCCATATTTGCCGGAGCAATTTGTGGATCTGGGTAAATGAGCCCCACTGAGTATGTGAAACTGTGTCCATCACCCACTATGGAAATAGGTATAAACCAGCAGAATTAAATAGATCATTGTCACACATAATGAATTCCCCGGTAGCACAGCATAACATAAAGACCCTTCAGATGTAGTGTAACTTCAACTTTCAGCTGCAACCTCAATCACAGTCCAACATAAAACATGGTTGCTGTGAGTAGCCTGTTGTATCCTGTTGTAGCGGAATAGATAACCAGGTGCAAAAATTTGCCCGGGTCATTTATTTGCAGCAATCAATAAAATGACACCTTTGTACTGGTCACCCTTACAATAACACAACAATCCTTATCATGTAACTCCCATACTACAGGATCAGGAATCCTCCTGTGGGTTTTCATTTTTTTTTTTACCAAAATGTTTCCTTTAGTAATGAGGGTTTCAGTAAGGAAAGCCACATGTCACAAATCCATGTCCATGTATCTGCTGGGATCTATTCTTGTACATTTCTGCTTTCCTTGTGACTCACAGTCTAGCTGTACGTCTAATAGTTGCTCAGCCTGTTCGTGTTGGTTTAACATTGTTACACCTACACAGTTAAATAACCCCCGGCAGTACAGAAAGATAAATGATCAGATGTTAAAAATCCAATTCTTGTGTGGAAATTCTTCCATTGACTAGACATATGATCTATGGAATGTGTATATTTACAAGAAAATGTCTTATCTGTGGTGCATAATTGCAATATTAGGACTGTGATGTGACATTCTGCACCAATGAAATGACACCCAGTATTGGTGGGCGATCACATGTCACTGACCATCGGGTGTTTTATAATGGACTCACTGCAAATGTCTGTGTGTTTACCATGAATTCCATCAGAGCCTGCTATCAAAAAAATAACCAGTGAGTCACCGTCTCCCTACAGTTCAGCCTATATACTGTATATAATACAAGGTTGGGCACTATGTAAAGTAATGCATGCAAATGTGACCACCTGTATTGCAATGGATTGACCTTTAAAACTGATAGTTCCATATCGCAACCAGGTTTTCTTTGAAACTCTTTTCTAGTGCACATACAGGAGGGAGTTATCATGTGTGTTGTGAGTTATCTTTAACACCAATACCAATATACTGAGTGTATCAGGCAAAACTTGTAAAAGGGCAGCCTTCATTCATTCACATAGATAGAAATATATACAGGCCTTGTGACATAGTTAAGCACTGAATATAGCTGATGTCTTAGCTAAGCATTTATATACGGGACAATGCGCCCCTTACAGTGTAATATAAGGATAATATAAGAAGCCGAGTGCTTTTATACAGGGCAGGGAAATCAGAGGGGGCATAATATCCTTATATTATAATGTGCACATTATTTCTTATAATACATAAGTATCTGATTCCTTCACCCCATTCACATTTTAAATTCTAGCCTTGTCCTCATTCCCACCTTAATTTAAATCCCCCAAGCTACCTTCTGTAAGTTAAACCCAGTAGAAAGGAACGTCCCAGCCCAGCATCTATGCGGTTAAACAAATCTCTGTGGAGGAGGAGAGAGACATTGGTTATGAAGTGACAGGAAGCAGCTCCAGCAGGTTAAACACTGCAAAAAACACTGAGTGATTGTCCAGGCATGAACACTGGAATAGGAGGGGCAGTGGGATATAAGAAATATAAGAAATGAGTCACTTAGTGACATAGCTGAGTGATTTTTATAAGGATATATACCACTGCAGCTCTCATTATAAAATATCACACTTACATATTATTAGGATATAACTTACAGCTATAAAACTTATATTTGTGGTTCTTGCACAGTTTGTTGTACCCAATAAAGGTTTCTAAAGAAGTCCCTGGAGTTCACCAGTTCTTTTCTTCATTAACATACATGTACATACCTTCTGGTAGCACCGGGCCCAGAATCCTGAGGTTAGAGTGCCCACCTATATGGACGTATGTATATATATATATAAATGTATAATGTAGAAAGCCTTCAATAAACGCACTGACAGGGCATGTGCGTCAAACGCATGTTGGTAAATGAATAAGTGAAAGTCCTGTGAGTGCATTCTATGAAGGCTCTCTAATTTATATATTATGGTGAATCGTAGCCAGGTAATTGAAATTTGACGGGAGTTCTATCGTACATAATGTAGTGGTAATGCACCGCCTACTGTAAATTATAAGGAGCCATATTAAATTACAAGGCCTTTGATGGTAATGCAATGACAAACAACCCATGTAGTAGTGTGCTGATAATTTACAGGTGGATTATTTACAGGTGGATTGCAATCAGGATCCACTACAGTGTTAGGTTATAGACACACACACACACACACACACACACACACACACACACACACACACACACACACACACACACACACACACACACACACACACACACACACACACACACCACACACACACACACACACACACACACACCCACACACACACACACACACACACACACACACACACACACACACACACACACACACACACACATATGGAATAATATGGGCACAGCGAGTTATGGCTTTAGGTTCTTTGTCATTTCTAAATTGAGAATAAATAAAATACATCTCATGTTTGGAAACTGGGGATGATACTTTTGTTTCCCAGTTTCCCAGGTCGTGTTCCTTTTATTTGTATTAAACCGTCTGAGTAGGAAACTCCTGCAGTTTCTTATTTGTGAGATGCCCAGCAGGATGAGAACATTAAACACACACAGTCAGCAGGCTCGTACAGACAGGAAATCTGTATGGGAATGAAGTGAATGCTGTGCTGAATTATTGAATAGCTATGGACGTGATACAGTCTGTAAAGTACAGTAAGTTTAATATTGTACTTCTTTCTATCTAGACTGTACCTAGAGAGAGAGGTAGATTAGAGACAGATACCAGCAACTGTATTTAGGGTTTCCAGATCAGTGTACAATGAGAGGATGCCTATTAAAATCATATGCAGCAAGGCAGTTAGCACTTTGTAATTAGTGTAGCCCTGCTTGCTACATTTATTAAGGCTGAGGCCCCACTACCCGACACACTGAGACATGCATTAACCTCGAGACACAATCGCAAGGTTGCCCGATTTATGAGCGCTTCTGTTCGTTTGTGTTTTCTTTGATGTTGCCCTATCATAGTGCATGTGATGCTCACTGAAAATGCTGATCGCATGTTCCACAGTGCCGGGCAGCAGGCAAAAAGGGGCCCCATTCATTGACTGAACATTGCCTTAAGATTGAGCAAGGAAAAATGCGTGCACAATCGACTTAAAATAGCCTAGTGGGGCGTAGTCCTAATAGCTTCCTACAATCAGTAGGTCACCTGGAAACCCTATTTATAGTGTATCCTGTCTTTTCATTGCAAACTCAAAATAATAAACATCTGCAAGTGATTGCACAATAGAACTGTAATAGAAATGGTGATATACATTTTCCATAAAGTATTCCCTTTATAGAACAAGTCACACGGAGCCCACAAGCCCGGGAGCAAGTTTTCTAGGAACTTCTTCCCCGTTCCTGCCAGTTGTGCTGTCTGTGAGTAACTAACTGGTTGAGTAGGTTGGGACTGCGCCTTCTAGGGATTGTGTCACGCCTGCCTCTCTCTTTACTCACCTGGGTGTGGAACACAGCATCGCCAGTAGATATACAGTAAATTGGGACAATGAATGTGACTAGATTTTCGTTGTTTGTTGTGACAGTGATTTGTGTGTCGGATGGTGTGACGTTATATCACTATTAGCAAGGCTATTGTATATTGATGGAGCTGATAGAGATGTGGGATTTCCTAACAGAGACGTTTAAGGCAGATAGTGTCCCATGTGACTTTGTATCTGTAGAAAACAAGGCAAAGTATATTTCTGAGATTCTGAGAACATAATCTGTCCAAGGCACCTGTGTGTCTTATTACCCATCCGCGTGTGCAGATCCCCTGATAGTGTGATGTTTCCAGTGCTCGATAAATTCACAGTGATTGTAGATAATAAAGACAGGAAAGGAAACCTGCACAAATCATTGTCAATGGGAAATGCTGCAGTTGAATTTTCTTAGTATCAAGGGTTGCTGGGATGTGTAGTTTAACTCAAACGAGGTCCTGTAATAACTGTCATGTAATACCAGCTGCTCTATAGTCTTAAACCCCTAGTAAGCTGCCAAAGGAGATTTACGGCTGCGGCAACTCAGAAGGGTCAAATATTAATCTTGTGCTAAATAAGGTTGTGCCTTAGTGGTGTCTTGTGATGTGTTGATTGTCACTGTACATGTTACATACACACATGACCACACCATGTAGTTATCAGGGAAGTTGCAATATTCACTTACAGTAGCAAGAATGGTCATCGGGTTCTTTGCTGAATTTTAAATGACTTGTTGGCTGCACAGCAGTTGTCCCAGTGTAACTGAATTTACTGGGAACATGAATCCAATAAAATGTCCATAATGTGGGAAATCAGAGTATGAAATACCATTTCAGGGAAGGTAATGTAGAATAAAGGATACCCAATAAGAGAGCCACAAAATATCACAGCTCATGGTACATTCCATTATAATTCATATTACCCTAATATTCCGCACAGACACAGGACCATTCATAATGTTATATCCACCCACAGCTCAATGTACCCACTGGGTGACCTGTCCTGCTCCTAATAACAGTCCTACCTATGTCCTTTATGTAATGTTCAGGCCACAATAGAGAGTCCAACCCAATTTGTCAGTTTGGTTTTCCACAGATGCAGTGTAAATAGCCACATTTCTACATTTATTTACAAAGCTCCGTTCTTAAAGCTGCTTTAGGAGTTAATACGTTAAGTGATACCTTATCATATAATCCTGGCCCTGATTGTGATGTGTCAATGGTCCCAGGTACAGTTTCCCCGATAAAGGACTTTATCTTTAAAAAGCAACATGGGTGTGTTTTCACGTCTTGGTTAACCCTTTCCTGTCTTTCACCATACTGCATAGTGCTATGAAGGTCTCTGTAGGTTCCAATGGTGCCATAAATTACAAAAGCTAGAGGACTTTCCCAGTCAGACAGTCTCTAATTAATTCAATGGGCTTAATGTTCCTATAATATAAAAGATTTAGGTCAACATATTCATATACTTAATAACAACCAATTGTTACTGTAACTGCCACTTACAAAGGGTTCCCACTAATACAATATCTCTTAGAAACTATTTATCTATTGTATGAGTGAAATGATGGGAAATTATGTTTATTAAAAGAACACGGAGAAACTCATTTCTGTTTCTTTATTTTTGTGGGGTTGCAGTTCTGTCTGGTGGAGCATTACACGGAACCTACCGCCTTAAGCAGTTTCACTTTCATTGGGGATCATGCGATGGACACGGCTCGGAACACACAGTTGATGGAAACAAGTTTGAAGGAGAGGTAAGGAACACAGTGTCAATCATCCTGTTAACAGGTAGAGGTTTTCTACACAGATAATTCACTTAAAAAGATGAAGGGAGCATCGCCGATCTACATTTTCCTGCTCTTTTCCTCTAGTAAAGTATTTAGCCAAATTTGTCAAAGCAAAAACATAGGAAAGTCTGTAGCTATAAATGCAGCAGTAATCAGATCCCACAAAACCCATAACATCACTGCCAGAAGCAGGAAGAATACCAATTAGGAAGCATGAGCATGGGTAGCATAAAAGGGCAGGAGGTAGGGAACCTAGCCATATCTGGCCTCATGAGTCTTTCTATATAATCTCTACCTAAATCATATAGACAAATGTCAACCAACCAGAACCTTACAGTTGTCAGAAATGGGACATGGCAGTCAAGGAGACCTGTACACAGGAGAAATGACAGTGTCTTAACAAATGGAACAGTAGTAATTGTCTCTGTTCATAGCCAGGCTACTTACAGTGCTTACAGTTACCTTTCTTTTTTTTCTCTGTTCATTTTTCTTTCTTGTTAATATAATTTTGTTTTTTCCCTTCCAGCTCCACCTGGTTCACTGGAATACAAAATACAGAAGTATGGGAGAAGCCGCAAAACACTGTGATGGACTTGCTGTTGTGGGAGTCTTTTTAAAGGTGAATTAATTCACAAACTTTATTTTTATCTTGGGTTATTGCCTTCAGGCTCCTTCACTGGGGACCAGTTCATTTTTTAAAATATAAAATACACTGTGTTTCCACTGCATAGTGTTAACAGGTCTTGCCCAGAGAGGGTTCATTTATGTTTGAGAAGTTTTTATTATTTACTTTTTCCCAACTTCCCTTTCTTCATTTTTGCTTCCTACATGAGTTAAGGTGGATGTGCTAAAATATAACTAAAAATATTCTGTTTTAATCAATTGTAGTGGCTTATAACTTAGTTATGTTTTCGCTTCAAACAATGTCATTGTTGGCTGTGACTATATACAATGTATTTACAGCAATCCCATTTCCTCATTCCTCCCTACATTATATTACTTCATTCTCTTCAATTTTCTCCATGTGTAATAGAGGGAGAGGAATTTGAGTATCACTTTCCTAAATGGAAAATAAGTCATAATTCATCCAACTTGTGAAATATTGGCTAGTTTTACAAAATGTTTTTAGTCAATAATAATGAAGTTATTTGTTTGTGAGATATTAAATCTATAATATATGCCTGCCATCCATAATAAACCACTAATTAATATCCCAATGTCCAATGCTTTAAAAGTGTCAGGCGCTTTGACTGCTTGTGACATTTTGAGCCCACCACAAGGTAGTAAGTGCATTTATTGGTGACTTGGAGGCACATTGAACTAGAAAACACATTTTTTCTTCAGAAATCGCATTGCTTGTCCAAAATAGAAGCCTTTTAAGGGACACTATACTGAAAAAATGAGTTTGCCTCATCTTAATCTATAATTGAATACATGTAAGTAGAACTTACTCTGATTTGCGTGTGTTGCTGCATGCCTTCAATCCAACACACATTTTGTTTTGGATCAATATCCCCCCTCCCTCTTTTAACAACTCCCACTTCCATCCGACCTGACTTTTCCCCCACAAACCAACTGTCAAGCCTGCACACAGCCTGCACAAGAATTATAGTTCCTAGATATGGTCAATTTAAAATAACCTATTTTTCAGTATAGATGCCCTTTAAAAGTGCCTTGACATGTTGCTTACAGAGAAAGAGTTTACAATAGTTATGATTATTTCCCTCTGATAATGCAGTAATGCAGATGGAAGCTCTGGAGCCAAAGATGGAGCCTGTCATAGTTGCTGATATTGATACAGCGGAAACATCTTGTTTGGGGCACCTAATGGGCTGTTTATCATGCCCCACTAATTATTGTCTCCACATCTCACTTAACCAGGACAACATCTTGTTTTTGAATTATTATTTTAACCCAAACTTATTCCTCTCTCATTGTCAGGTGGGAAATGCGACTCCAGGATTGGAAAAAGTGGTTGAAGCACTAAAGCTCATTCCAAACCAGGTATTAATTTGCGGTTGTTTATAAAACAGAATTTGCATTAAAATCTAAAAAAAAGTTTAGACTGAATTTTTATAAACCATTTAGTTCGGATAATTTCCAATGTAGTAAGGACCTAATAAAGAATTAGGCTTGAAAACTGGACGCATGTAGCCCCTTCCCAGATTCATCCTATCTCCACCTACAGTATATTGGCACATGTCCTATCCACCTATTACTCCCACAGTACATTGGGTACCACCTGCTGGGCACCCCTGCTCTAGTGTTGTCTGTCCTTCATTTACATAAGACATACCACTCACAGTGCTCCTGTGGGTCAAGTCATCAGGAAGTTTGCATGTGTGATTTTCCTCTAGTTTCTATGGCCACTGTATTACTTGCCGCTGGTTTAACATGTCCCTGGGTTTTATTTTATTATAGGGACAAGAGGCTCCCTTTAATGATTTTGATCCTACTGGCTTACTTCCCAATTCATTGGATTTCTGGACCTATACAGGATCTCTGACTACTCCCCCTCTGCTTCAGTGTGTGATATGGAATGTCCTGAGGCAGCCAATAACTCTCAGCAATGAACAGGTGAGACACAAATGCATTAGATTGCTATGGAGCCTGTCAGCATGCTAGATTGGCATCTGACAATTAATTATCGAACTTACTTTTTCTATTGTTCTTTAGCCTTCAACTCAAACTATGTTTTTATAGTGAGTTACATTTTTCACAAGTATTATGAATTGTAATCACTTGGGTATGTTGTAATGTTTATCCTAAGATGAGAATGCGTGTAAATAGGGGTCTAGGTGGTTATATATATCACTACAACTATAGCTTTAATATTTAATACTGTGTATCTAACAAAATAAAGTACATCTCTATTCTTATGTGTCTTTGTCTAGCTGTCCAAGTTCCGTAGTCTTTACTTCAATGTTGAAGGTGAAACACCTTGTTGCATGGTGAACAACTATCGCCCACCCCAGCCTTTGCATGGTCGACACGTCAGAGCCTCATTTGTTTAGGACAGGACGACCTCCATCTTCAATGCGCTTTCTAGGAGCAAAACCAAACGTCTCCATTGCTTCTATCTAAAAACCTCTTTTCACTGCATTTTTAACCTGTCTAGGTCCATGAGCAAAGTAAATTAAATATTCTTAAATGCATAATATTGCCTCTACAAATACTATTCCTCCAGTATATGCTGCACTGTTATAAAGACGATATAGAAACAAATGAACGCTATCTAGAGGGAAATTCACTAAACTAGACAAGACAACTTCTGGGTTTGATATTATTTTTAGCTGTTTTAGATACAATCAGAGATGAAATGAAAATACCGACAGGTTTAAAAATGACATTAGGGATTTTCAATGGCGGGAACTTAACTTGACATTCACAGAACCTGTCCTCCAGTCTGATTTAAAACTCACACAATATTGTTGGTCCGGAACCTGTATGTTCTAATTTGGTAGTAAGAACAGTAATGCACAGAAAAACAAGTGCATGTGTGACCATGTGTAGCGCAATTAAACATTCAATTAATCCTCAAAATTAGAGTTTGCCACAAATAATTATTTTACACTTTATGGTAATTATAATTTTTAGGTTATTTTCTAAGATGGTAACTTTGTTAATTTATAGCCCAAATTCCTAAAAAAAAACCTCCACTTTAGCGAATTCTTCTCTCTTCCTGGATAGCGTTACATCAGAATTAAGAAACTTGAATTTTAATATATCTACTGATAAATATTATTAATGTGAACTTAAATTCTATTAGCTTGTTTCATATTTTAAAAAAAATAGCTTTTATGGAAATGTGTAAATATTTTAAATTTATATAATGGACTATATATATAAATAATATATTAAAATGTTGGTTTTGGTGCTTATTTTGCACATGTTAACTTTAATGAGCATAAAAATTATACATTTAAATAAAACTGTATTTTAGATGAATTTAGTTTAATAAAAGGCAATGATTGCAATCTTGTGTGAATTCTTTCTTTTGTAACTATCAGTGCTTAGCTAATGGGAAGATCAATATTAGAAAGTTTGATTATCTGCTGATAAAGTTCAGGATTTCTAATTAAATTAAATGTAAATTATTTCTTGAAGTTGATATATAGTAGATAGAAAAATACACACCTGAAGCCATATTAAATTAACCGCCGTAGGGAACGACACCCTCCCTGGCTAATAAAATGATCATTCCAGCTTCGAATTAGTATGTTTACTAACAATTTTCAAATTTGGAGAAATATTTATAAAACTATCATTAGTATTAGCCAATAAAACAGGACCAGAAAATGTAAAAATACATAATCAGTATACACATGTCACAATATAAATACTAAACATTGAAAAAGAGTAAAGGGATCAAAGAGCTAATCTATTCAATATTTGATTGCATTATACGAAAGAGTTTTTGTAGTGTTTGGCCAAACCATATCTAGGCTTCTGTCATCCTTATCAGGCCCTCTAAATATACATTTACAAGTAGCTATTTTATTAATATGCAAACTATTTGTAATATGTATTCGTCTGAATCCTTTATGGATAATTTATCATTATGCTAAATTCAAAATGATGGATTCAGTGCATGTCTACATGACGAGTAACATCCTCATCCGTGATTCTCCCCTCCACATAGCTACTATTTATAGAATATACATAAGGCTTGAGGGTGATTTATAGTTTGCAATACAAACTGTTCTTTTGCTTATTGGAACCTTGTATTTTCTCAAATTGTACTTTGCTAACGTAACTTGCTAACGTATTAGACACATCCAACACAATACACTCTCTTGGAGCACTATATAGATTTTGCTGAATAAATTGGACGGTAACTGCTGATTACAATGAAATATTTTGATAATATTACAGCCTGACTGTAATGAATGTATTTAAAGGGTATGTCTACCCCTAATAAAAACTTGTTATATGTTATTCAGGGACCCCCAATAGCTAGGTTAAGTTTTGCTTATGGTAAAACTTTAAATACTGTTACCAGAGTGAGTAATCATATTTACAAGCACCATGATCCGTCCCCACAGCTCTCTGCCACTTCTGGGTAAGGTAGTCATTCAGGACAGTGACAGTGATGCCATTTCTGGACGAGCCTCCAATGCTGCTGCTTGTGAATGGAAAAGGCACGTAGCAGCAGCTGTGTAGAGAGAGCAATTGGCAGTGGGTCATGGACTTGTAAGTATGATTACACGCTCTGGGAACATTATTTTAAGTTTTAAGCAATATGTCACCTAGCGTTTGGGGGTCCTTGAATACCCGTTAATGCACTTTATTTAAGAATACCCTTGCTATATAAATATGTCCAATGATTGATCGGACCAAATTAATAACCATGTGTACCTAGCCTTAAACGGCACACCTGGCATTCTATTCTGAATATTGCCACTGCCAGTTCAACAGAATACCAATTGCATACTAGTATTATAAGTCCAGTGTTTTGTCAATCGGACATGTTGTATTCCAATACAAAACAAATATTGTGTGAGATAACAATATGTCATGTCTGTCGGTCGTGGTAAATTCGGGCGGGGACGAATTTGCGAACAATCGATTGCACGTTCCCATATTTGCGCATGATCAATCGGAATTTACCGACATGTCCGATTGAACGTTCGTCCGATCCAGACAAACGAACAATCCAGGTCGGTTGCAGCTGGCCACCACACACCAGCAGATATTTTCAGCCGACCGACCAGAAGTGCTGTGAATCGGTCGTTCAGCCAAAAATATCTGCTGGTGTGTACCCAGCCTAAAACGTTTTGTTTATGTTCTATGAAATGGGGATAATGTTTTTCTCACTACGCTTGGTAGACCTGACAATACGACTACTGCAGGAATAGAGGCAAACCAGGCACACATACACTGAACAGTTTTCAGCAGACACAGAACACACAATGCTGTGTAGAGAGGAGCTTCCAACATCTAAAATAAACCTGTGGTTGTGGGATGAGAGAAGCTGTAACCAGTAGGTTACCCAAGGATAACATGTATCTCACTGTGTAGGATATACAGGGTATTACAAATGTATTTAGGCCAATGACCAGTTTCATAGTTTTACTGCAAAGCAAATCTTACCCTGACATTTTGTCTATTAATCTTGTTATTTTAAAGTTTTGAAAGTGGAAAATCTTTTTAATGTGACCTTGTGAGAATCTTTGTAAAGAAAACATGGATGGTTATAGTTTTGCACTTTGAGACAGCGCTAATAGAATTCCCTAGGTCAGCGTTATTCGACACAGAATAAATGAGATTGTCTTCCCCTAGGAGTTAAATGATTAATGTAATATTAACATAGGATTCTCACGTTTATTCTCGATCCTAGCAAGCACAGTTCTTCCTTTGTAAAGAAGCCGAAAATTATACCAACATAATAATAATAATAATATACAGACATCCTGATAAGGATAGGGCCACTGCCCACCAGATGGTAATCAAACCTTCTGCTTCAGTCTATATACATTCCAAACATAGGGCAATAAATATAGTGAATTACTGGAATCCACACCTGATTTATTAACATAAATGTGATCAGATGTAAAGGATCAATATCTACAAAAATGCACCAGACTGTGGCTAAATATGGGTTTGGGTAAGTGGAAAGCTGAAAGATCTGTCAACAGAATTTTACTAAATCTGTCAGTGTATGTTCTAGACTTGAAGAAATCAATTTATAACAAGGGACATCGATATGTCAAAACATTTAAGAAAAGTACCAGAGATGTTTTGCACAGTTCCCCATATCTTATGCCAGCCCTTTAAGCATGCAAGTGTCCTAAACCGAAGTGGCAAACAAACATGATCCCAGCTTGCTGCACCGATATCAAAAACCCCAGTTTGCTGTAGCAGTATCAAAAAATTCCAGTTTGCTGTACCACTATTGAAAAGCCCAGTTTGCTTTACCAGTATCGAAACCCTCAATTTGCTTTACCAGTGTCCTTGATTCTCAAATTTGTTGTACCAGTATAATGAAATTCAGTTTGCTGTACCAATATAATGAAATCCCTAGTTTGCTGTACCAGTATTGTGACATTGCCAGTGTACTGTACCAATATCATAAAATTCCAAGTTTGCTGTACCAATATAATGAAATTCCTAGTTTCTGTACCAGTATTGTGACATTGCCAGTGTGCTGTACCAATATAGTGTAATCCCGTTTGCTGTACCAGTATTGTGCTATTGCCAGTTTGCTATACCAATATCATGAAATCCCCAGTTTGCTGTACCAGTATTGTGGTATTACCAGTTTGCTGTACCAATATCATGAAATTCCCAATTTTCTTTACCAATTTCATGAAAATCCAAGTTTTTTGTTATTGATTTGCCAGTTTACTGTAGTATCATGAAAAATCCAGTTTGCTTTACTAGTGTCATGAAAATCCCAGTTTCTTTTACCAGTATCATGAAATTCCCAGTTTGCTTTACCAGGGTCACTGATTTGCCAGTTTGCTGTATCATAAATCCCAGTTTGCTCTACAAGTATCATGAAATTCCCAGTTTGCTGTACTAACAGTTTGCAGTACCAGTACTGTATAATAAAATTCCCAGTTTCCTGCACCAGGGTCATGAATTTGCCAGTTTACTGTACCATTATCATGAAATTCCCAGATTGATGTTCCACTTTCATGAAATTCCCAGTATTCAATACTAGCTATGCAGCTTTGGGTAAATCCCAAAATGCCAAGAGAGATAAATTAATGACCACCAACCGAGTGCCCATATTCATGGCCAGAATGTTCTGTCATATGTTCTGGTTGAGCAAATTTCATCATGTGTACAGAGTTAAATTCAGATCAGAAAGATGGAGACCTCCTGGAAATTACTTAATACCATACATTTTTTCTGCTATTTAGCTGCAGTGGCTTTGAGGAGGTGTCATATACAACTCTACATACCAGGTAAAACATTTCTAGTTTTTCTTTCCTTTAAGTTTGTGAAATATTTAATTTTCCTTTCCAGTGAACTATACAAGGAAGGATATAGTATAGTATAGTATAGTATAGTATTTGAGGTTGAATTAAGACATCCATCCAGCCCAACCCATCTAGCAATATCCTCATTTTCTGCCTAACTGTTGATCCAGAGGAAAAAACCCCACCAAATTTATGAAGGGGGAAAAAATTCCTTCCTGACTCCAAGTGGCAATCGGAAATTTTTTTTTGAAACTGACCAATGAACCTTCCATAACAACATCCACTGGAAGACAGTTCCATAGCTTTACCGTTCTCACAGTGAAAAACCCTTTCCAAACTTGAAGCCTAAACCTTTTTTCTTCAAGTCTTAAGGGATGTCCACGTGTCCTCTGACATGTTCTATTTGTGAACAATGCCCCGATAGTTTATTGTATGGCCCGTTAATGTATTTATACACAGTAATCATATCCCCATGTAAGCGCCTTTTCTCCAGAGTACATAATTGTAACTTTTCCAGTCTCTCTTCATATTCATGCTCCCTTAATCCCCTTATTAATTTAGTTGCCCTTCTCTGAACCCTTTCCATTTCAAAGATGTCCTTTTTGTACACAGGATTCCAAAATTGCACTGCATATTCCAAATGAGGCCTACCCAATGCTTTGTAAAGAGGGAGAATTACATTTTCCTCCCTTGAATCCATACCTCTCTTTATACAAGACAATAACATGCTGGCTCTGGCTGTTGCCGCCTGGCACTGCTTGCTACCTTTAAGTTTATTATCCACCAAAACTCCAATATTCCTTTCCAACAGGGGTTTATTTAACACAGAGCCATTTATAGTAAAAGTAGCACAAGGATTTTTAAGTCCAAAATGCATCCCCTTACATTTATCAACATTGAATCTCATCTGCCACTTAGCAGCCCAATTTGACAATCTATCTAGATCCCCCTGCAACGATTGCACATCCTCTGAAGTTTTAAATGGTCAACATAGTTTTGTGTTGTCAGCAAACACAGAAACCTTGCTGACAATACCCACTTCCAAATCATTGATGAATAGATTAAATAGAAGCGGCCCCAACACAGAACCCTGTGGCACCCCACTTAACACTTTAGTCCATAATGATGAAACTACTCTCTGCATCCTATTCATTAACCAATTTTATATCCATGTACAAATGAGACCAACAGACCTCAAATTATACATTAGTCGCCTATGGGGGACTGTATCAAAAGCCTTCGCAAAATCCATGTAAACTACCTCTACTGCTATGCCAGAGTCTAAATTTATACTTCCTCATAAAAGCCAAGCAAGTTAGTTTGACAAGATCTATTCCTCCTAAATCCATGCTGGTTACTACTTATAATGTCAGTCCTTGAAACATACTCTAGAACATGTTCCCTTATTAAACTTTCCAGGATCTTCCCCACCACTGGCCTGCCACAGGCCTTTAATTACCCGGCTGTGAATGACTACCCTTTTTGAAAACTGGAATAACATCAGCCTTTTTTCCAATCCAGAGGCACACCACCGGACATGAGGGAATCTGCAAAAATAAGAAACAATGGCCTAGATAAAACTGAACTTAGCTTCCTAAGTTCCCGAGGATTAGGGATGGCTGGTTCGCGGATCCGAATCCGAATCCACCGTGGATTTATCCCGTTGGCGAACGGCGGATTTTTCTGGATTTTCCACCTTCCGAACTTCCGAACTGCGGATTTCTCGTATTTTTGAAAATTTTAAAAATTACGAGATTTCTCGTAATTTCGGAAATTTTCGAAAATACGTATTTTCGAAAATTTTCAAAATTACGAGGATTACTCGTATTTTCGGAAATACGTATTTGTATAATAGCTACACAATATATGAAGAACTGGACAGGGACTCTATCTTATTTACACCGAGGGGCTCCCCGGACCCCCCCTCTCCCCCACCGCAATGAGGATGGAACTGATAAGATAAACGACCCCCAAAGATTATACAAACACTATACAGTTCAACAAATGCCCGTGAAGCAAGGAGACCTGAACGACCACACCAGACGCAACAACCTATTTATTCAACTCTATAATACACTCTGTACTTGGTGGAGCCATATGGCCTCAGGGCCCACGAAAAGGATCTGCTACAATGGATACGGACCCCTCAACAATTTATCCAAAGACCCTCTAACCCTCACCGCGACCCACAGGCCTGACTTTACGAACAAAGAATATGTAAACAAGGATGATGCCTTAGCTAGCAGAGTAATAATTGTAAAAAATGTGGAAGGAACTTGTATGTAAATAATCTATGGGTGAAAACCTTGGGGCGGACCAAGAAACTACACTCTCCTGAATGACATGTACAATGAAAATATATGTAAAGATGTTTATTGTTGGTGGGAGGTGGGGGGCGCCTACATATGCCGTGCCGCGCACCGCAATATAAATAATCATAAAATTTTGATACACTCATCGTGCGGGGATACAATCTCTTGCACGCTACTCCGGCGGACTGTTCGGCACGGTGTGTGTCCACATGGTGTCACTAGTATACCTGACCTGGACACAAGATTTACTGACCCAAGGTACACCATGTTCTCTACCAACAACTGAAATATATAGCCCCCCTAGCCAAGCTAATATGTTATGCATGTCTATATACCACCTCCTCAATCTCCCACCTGATCTCCCCTTCCCCCGACTAACCCCACCCCCCCCCCCCCCACTCTTTGTTGGTTCTGTGGCTCTGTGGTACTCCCACGGTAAATTTTAAACACAATATAATCTACTAAAGTAACCCCAAATACTATAGGCTCACAGATGGACAACCATCTGGTAAACAGAAAAATGGCATAGTTCACTAAAGGGAAAGAATAACAGAGAATGTGTCTAATGCCACCGGCATATTATTTACCCAACACCTACCCCCCCCCCCCCCCCCCCCACACACACACACAGACCTGAATACTTGCTCACAGAAAAATTTCAAAATATATATAGTCTGGAATGGAATGGCAAATGATGACTACAACTGGTGGGACATTGCAAGGCGATACACCAATGCATCCCCACAGTCCGATGCTAAACACCAGCCACATAAGCAAGTGATCACCCCCTAACGAATAATTTTAAGAAAATCCAACTCCTAAGATGCACAATAGTTCAGCAACACCCCTTTTACTTAAATATTTTTGGGAGACTCCTCCCCAAACGTTATTTATGTTTTTCTCTATCGACTCACCTACTCAGATACCCTCCACTAAGAGTCTGAGACTCCTTTGAGTTGTTTAAACTATGCCCGTTGGGCATCGTCTCAGTTATTAACTGTATGTTAACTGTTATTTATTTTTATTTTTCTATGTTGGTCTGGTCTACTGTGGTCCTCCCGGGTCCCGATCCGATGGCGCCCAATCTACACCCCCCTCCCGTGGATAATGGGTGAGTCACTTGAGCCTATCAGATTGATCTCATGGAATGTCAGAGGTTTAAACCAGCCCTTTAAACGTATACAGGTATTCTCTTATATTGCAAAATATACTCCAGATATAATTTGCCTGCAGGAGACTCACCTATTAAATACAACCACCGCTTTGGTGCATAAACCCTGGGTTGGGTGGGCTGCACACAGTGTCTCTTCATCTTACTCAAGAGGAGTCTCCCTCCTTATCCAAAAAAACGCTTAGATGCAAACTTATACAAGTAAAAACAGACCCACACGGCCGATATGTCTTCGTATTTGTCCACCTAATATGGTACTGCCCTGGAGTAGCATCATTCTGGATAAAGGTGATCTGGTTTTTGAGCCGGCTCACTCCACACCCAATACAACCCTCTGCTCTGTCTATTTGGAATCACAGAAGAAGATATATGGTCATCTCACGAGGTGCTATTCCTGCAGGCAACCTTATTTTATGCAAGAAAAACTATAGTTCTATGTTGGCTCTCTCACAAAAAGCCCAAATTACAAACCTGGATCAATCTGATAAATAACAATCTCCCAATGATAAAAATGATATTTAAACATAGAGGATGTGAAAACAACTCTAAAAAAATCTGGTCGGTATGGACCGACTCCTCAGACACACTCTACCCATAAACGGTATGAGGATTCACCAAACTCTCTAGGAAACCGGGGGCGCCCTCGGAGAGGGAACGGGTGGCCAGGTGGACGGACGACTAAACCAATAAAAGGTAAAGCACAGACCACAAGTTATGTTGAAACTAATGTTTATTTTATGTTTAAGTATAACAATGTGAAACAATATAATAACAGGCAATAATGTAATACTGGAAAATATGATATACTGTACAAACTGATGTGACCACAGATACAACCTCTCTATATTACCTCTCAATAAAATGAATTTAAAAAAAAATAGATAGAGTCACTTACATACCGAGCTCCTAACAGAGCCACTTACATACCGAGCTCCTAACAGAGTCACTTATATAATACGCCTCCTAACAGAGTCACTACATGCAGAGCTCCTAACAGAGCCACTTACATACCGAGCTCCAACAGAGTCACTTACTTACCGAGCTCCTAAAAAGTCACTTACATGCAGAGCTCCTAACAGAGTCACTTACATACCGAGCTCCTAACAGAGTCACTTACATGCAGAGCTCCTAACAGAGCCACTTACATACCGAGCTCCTAACAGAGTCACTTACATACCGAGCTCCTAACAGAGTCACTTATATACCGAGCTCCTAACAGAGTCACTTACATGCAGAGCTCCTAACAGAGTCCCACTTACATACCGAGCTCCTAACAGAGTCACTTACATACCGACGCCTACACAGAGTCACTTAATACCGAGCTCCTAACAGATCACTTACAACAGAGCTCCTAACAGAGCCACTTACATACCGAGCTCCTAACAGAGTCACTTACATACCGAGCTCCTAACAGAGTCACTTACATGCAGAGCTCCTAACAGTGCTCCTTACATACTGAGCTCCTTACATGCCGAGCTCAAGGCAGGCAGCTGTCAGTGGTGGGCATGAGCAGCTAACTTGGACCTTTTACAGAGATAGAGGAGTACTCACTTCTACCTTTTAAATTCTAAATTGCAGAATCTAAAACGAAAAAAAAAAGAAAATAATTTGATTTTTTCTTTAACTTTTTTCAAGATTATGTGAACTTTCATAAATTTTATTTAATTTTTTATTTAAAAAAAAATAGAATTTTAATGTTGGTTTTATACTATGTGGGTTCCTGGAAGAGACGGTCCCTTTAACTGCTTTTGTTTGATGTATACACCTTTTGTTGGCGTTATCATATTAGCTCGCCCAGTTAATATTTACTTTTTAAACACGTAGGTTTCTTTTTGAGTTGCTCTTAATGAATTCTCTTTTTCATATTTGAATGAGAGCTAAAGGTAAAATATTAAGGGCTGATGCAATAAGAGGTGCAAAATTTTGCCTAAGCTATTCATTTGCGGCACCCAATGAGATGTTGGCTTTTTACTGGGTTATTGCAGTTAGATAGCATCTTATTGGTGCTGCAGATTAATAGAACAGACAACCTTTTGTACATTTTACTGCATCAGCCCCTAAATCTTTAAGCTGGCCATACACTTGCTCAACACTACATTGATTCAACATTTATTCCACCATGAATGTGGTATCAATTGTATTGTGGATCAGAGCAGCGGCTTTACCTGCTGACGTTCCAGTCCGAATCATGTTTGTGATTGCGTAATGATTGAAACAGGCTGAGTTACTAGTTTCCCTGTAATTATTCCATGGAGCTGTAGAATTCTCTAACTGGCTACTTTGTATATCCTTTCTTTTTGGAATGAAAGGGAATAAAACTACTGGCTTGGCGGGTCGGAGGTTCGGCAGTCTGGGGGTTTAAATAGGCCCCACCCCAAATATTTATATTTAAATTTCTTGGGGTTCATATAAACTCTAAATTGGGATCTTTATACTGAATGTTTAATTAAGAAGGCACAACAGCGCCTGTACTTTATAAGGAAACTGAGAGTTGCTCAATTGTCCCCAAATGTTTTAGATAGTTTTTATCAATGTATGGTGGAGAGTCTGTTATGTAATAGCCTTTTGGTTTGGTATAGTAGTTGTTCATCAGCAAATAGGAATGCATTGGAGAGAGTAGTAAAGTGTGCTAAAAATATTATTGGAACTGAATTACTTACGATTGAACAAATTTTTCAGAAACATTGTTTATCAATGGGTAGAGGGTATTGTAAAGGATTTGTTTCATCCAAAACATTTCATATTTAAAGGATCACTATACTCACTCAAACAACTTAACATTATATGAAACTACAATTTGAGAGAAGTAAAATGTCGGCACTCACATATTTATCTGTGCTTGCTTTTTCATTAAATTATTAATGTTTAGTGAGTGCAAACAATTGCCCCCATCCTCCCTTACTCACTGCCTTCTTGTAGTGTCTGCGACAGCCTCACAAAAGCTCTGCACAGCCTCACAATGGACACTGCTCTGCTTACGCATCTTCCCCTCCCTACTTCTTTCTTGCTGATTGCTGAAGAGGTCAGGAATGGGGCACATACTATAATTTCTGCTGGAGTGACAGGTCTTTCATTGTAAAAGCTGCAATTTTAAATGATGATTTCTTAGAATCTACAACTCAGATTTAAAATCTTCCTGTATCTAAAGATAACATTTGTTAAAATTCGTTTTTTTATAGATACCCTTTAAGCATCTTCCATCAGCGAGGCGTTATAGATCCATGTACTGTAGGACTAGCAGATATGCAAAGCTATAAATATTTTAAACATTTCTATGTAATTGGATATTCTATGTTATTTATTATATTTCATTACTTTGTATTATTCCGAGTTTAATGACAATAAAAGGAATCTAATCTAATCTTATCTGGTCCTTGGCATATGGTAAAACTGAAAGTTAAAATAATTTGGGGGGATTTATGAGGTGAAAGAATTTATTGATTTAAAACAGAAATATCTTTGTTTAGGAATAACATGGGGAGATAATTTCATCGGTTTCTGGGCTCAGTGGAAATATGTTTTAGAGTTGCCCCAGGGGGGAGGACCTAGCGTTTTAGTTCCTTACCCTGGGTACATCAAAAGAAAGGGGGATCATTTTGGGGGTTTAATTACCCTTTCAATGCAATCATTTAAATATTATATTTTGTATCATTATGTCTGTGGCTTTGACCCTCATGTTACTTGGATTAATCTGCCGTTTGATATTCTCAGGAGGAAATATCCTTTTGGCCCTTGACAAAGTCAAAATCCTGCTGTCATAAGCAGACATATATAAAGTTGCTGTGATATGAAAATGGCCATTACTATGGGTAAGGATATTGGAGTCAGTTTGCCTTTTTATTAGCTGGGAATTAGGAAAGGGGAAGTTTCTCATAGCATAATTCAAGTGCAGTGTACCTGGAAATAGCTTGTGCATGATGAGTGTCTATGTTTAGACGGCTGAACTGGTATAGTTCATTCATGCAGGATGCAGCTCCAGTTTTTCAGAGAAACAAAAATGCCAAGCCAGAGGTCAGTACTTTGTAATTCTAGTGCATTGCTATGTACAGGAAAGCTTCCAAATTCACAGCTGAAGATTTCACTGTAGATTCCAGGTTATGATTACGATGGCTTCTGTCCAGAAACATTGCAGATCCCATGTACGTTACAAGGACAGTCTCAAGAGCATGGGAAAGATGGTGTGGAACCATGGACGAAACTTAGAAACGATCACAAACTAACGATCAATACGATAGAGCAGGTGTAGTTTACTGCCAGTGAGGTTGTAAAATAGCGATTTTTGATGATTTTTATTTTGCGATAACGCCATCTTACCTGCAGTGTACTGTAATTGAAACCACCCATGGTTCCGATTCCCATGATGATGTGGCTGGTTATTATGGTAACTGGAACCATGGGTGGTTTCAATTACAGGAAACAGCAGGTAAGGGGCCATTTTGGTAAAATAATGATCAATAACGATTGTTTTTTACAACATTAATGGCGGTAAACTACACTGGTAGAATCGGTATCGACCGGTACTAATTTATTATAAAGTTCATCCCATATGTACTTTATATAGAAAGGGACTCCTGCTCTACGAACTGAAAGTCCAATATTCTGGGTGTGGCTTGGACCGTGTCCAGATTGAACCAGTCCAGATTTCCCACGTTCAACCCTATATACTGTAAGACTGTTATTAATTACCAAAACTGCAATTGTCGGAGCATTACAATGTAATGATAAACCTTTAGATATTAAGACTGGTGTGGTGTGCGCTGGTTTGGTATCTTTCATTTAGGCCCCATGGAAGGGAAGTTTCAGGGAAGTTACTTTGCTCCTTTTTCAGGAAGGCGTCTTAGCCAATAAATATTTGCTCACCACTGAAACAGTTGGAAGGTCCTTGTTATCTTTTTCTTGCTTGCTTTATATGGATTTAGAGATTTCCTCTAGTAGATTGTCATATATATAGGTCATAGGTCTTACACACAAGGCATAAGAAGGAAATTGGAATGTAATATCTAGCATGATTGACTGCATCTGGGGGAGATTCTCTCTGTTAGTTACACTGTAGAACGTGGTTTCTATTTTTATTGCAGCTCTTCCCTGAAGATCCTTCCTGATTAGACTTCTCCGGACTTGGGTTACAATGGTTCCTGTGCTTTCTGCTATCCTCATAATGTATTATTTCTATTCTCTGTGGTCATTTCACATTTTAACCTTTTTCTTAATTTTATATTTTCTTAATGGTCAAACTTCAAAGCGTTCCGAAATTTTCAAATGGACTTACTTTGTCTCCTCTTTTAATGCAATAAAGATACATAGATACATGGCCCTATTCACAGGCAGCCTCACAACAGGGATCCGGAGCTGATGTCACGCAAACCAATTCAAGATCATTAAGCACAACCCTGGCTGTAAGAGTATCGCAAGAGACACTCTCACATCCGCACCAAGCAATTCACCAGTGGCTGTGGTATAATAGCTGTGAAATAGTGATAAAAAGGTAAATCTCCCCAATAGGGTCTCTCAGAGAATTGAGATCCTGTGTTAACGTTTGCACAATTTTAAGTTGAATCATTTTTTAATTTAAATTGTACATTTCAGATTTACCGTAAAGCCAAAGCAATTGCACACACTCAATACCGTCACAGCTCTACATTCACTTTCACATTTGCTCATTCAGTTCTGTGGTGTTTATATGTAGAGATTTGTTTTCCAGGGCATCCCACAAGCTGGCACTGTTAGCTGTACTGCCAATTCCTACAGGAAGTTCAATCCCCACAGTGATGTCTGATCTCAAACTGGCAATGTTGCAGCTTTGTAATTGATTTTTTTCTCGTACAAAACCTCTTATTTAAAGTGAAGGTCCACTCTCAGAATAAAAGTATATATTTATATCCAGGACCCCTCTAAACCTAGATTTGGTTATAAATACCTTGTATGCTCTTTGAGATACTTACAAAGCCTGATCCCTCCTGTACTGCTGATGCAAGCAAGTTCTGAGCTCACACAGCAGCAGAAGTAATGTCTTTGGTAGCAGCCATCAGCCATTGGCTGGAAGCAGGGAGAGTGAAAGAGCTGTGGTAAGGGATCGTGCTTTGTATATATATATAAAAAGGGTAAGTACAACAAAACCAAGGTTCGGGAGGGTCCTGGATATTTTATTTTGAGGGTAGCGGTAACTTTTATGGCTGATATATGATTTTATAGTTAGCAACTGTTATAGTTGTGATAGGCAGGGTACACACCATACAATATTTTTGATGAATCAACATTACCGTGTATCGGTCGGTCGGCTAAAAATATTGTGTGGTGTGGGTGCCAACACGTGACCAATCTTGGGTCCCCCGTTCGTCCTGATCCTGGGAGCGCGTGATCAGTTGCAGCAAAATGTCAGCTGTGGCTACTTTTGCCGGAACTGACTGCCATAAGTGGCAAATGGTTGGCTGGGACAACTGTCGTCCCATGTGTACCTAGCCTTAGAGCTGGTACACACGTGAAGACTTCTGCTCCAACCTATTGACCCAACTGAAAGATGTACTAATTGGTAGTCAGTCAGTCAGGAATTAAAGAGACTATTATAAATATTGATATATGCAAAGGAATCCCACCCCTCCCGCATCTCGCGGGATTATCAAGCATTCTGGGGTCTGGTCTCCTGCGCTCCTGCCAAACCACCCCAAACTACTGAGACGGAGAGGAGTCTCTAATCTCCTCCCCGTCATGCCCCCCTGCCAAGCCCCCAGAATGCTTCCCCCTGCCACGCCCCCAGAATGCTTCCGCCATGCCCCCGGAACACCCCTAACCCCACCTCCCTCCAACCTCTGTAATGCAAACCCCGCCTTTTACATGACATCACTCCCCCTCGCCCTTTCCCCCACCCTGTCCAGAAGCCTCAAATAGCAGGGTGGGATGTCTCTATGCACAATAGTCCATGATTGACCAATTTAACTTGGAAACACTTACATGGATTCCTTAGCTCGAAGACAGTATATGTCTCCTATGTGTGCTGCATGTCTTTCAGTTTTATGTCTGTGCTTCAAAAACTGTGAGAGGAGATATAGATAAAAATAGAGAAGAAGTAATATTTGTTTTTTCCCAATACTCCTTGAAAGGCTTGACGAGCATGTAGAGTTTTTCAGGTTGGTCTCTAGTGAGGTTATTCAGTCCAGAAACAGAACATTTGGATTTCATTCTATTCTGCTAATTGGCTAACAGAAAAGTGATAATTATTGAATTAACAAAAAATGGTGTTTCATTAATAGTGCCATGTAAGTAGGAATGTATTCTTCTATTTCCTATTTATAAAGGAAGTCTGTTGTAGAAATCCCAACGGCTAATAGAAAAAGTAGCCATTGACAAGGCAGATAATGCTTGTTTACTGTTAATTACATCCTTGTCTCCCCGATTCTCTGATCCATCACTGATGGGCAGATTCAGGTCCTAAAACAATCTGATGCAGTTAGCTAGCAGGCCCCTCTTCCTCTCAGGTACAAGAGCTTTTGATTTTCTCTGGAGGTGGCCATACATATATCCCACTTTACTTACCCGAGCGAGCGTTCCCGCAACATTAGACCAATCCTTTCGAACCGCCTTTCCTGTTCTTCTATGCGACTGACAAACTGAATGGGATTTGCGATCACATATCGGTTGCATAGAAGAACGGGAAAGGCGGTTCCGGAAGGATCGGTCTAATGTTGTGGGAACGCTCGCTCGGGTAAGTAAAGTGGGATATATGTATGGCCACCTTTATTACCATCCTGTCCATTGTAATTGTCCTATGGTCAGCTTTGGTTATTGCTCAAAGATTTGGGGGTCTGGAATGCCCTAATGTGTGTAACAACCAACCAAAACAATGGATCCAAAGTACTCCGACACTCCCTCCCACGCTCAGGTTAGGTTCGCCAGCATTCGGGTGATTGAATTTTGGGCATTTTTGTTTAGGTCATGGGCACTTTTTATATTTAGGGGAACCTAGATTTTAAATGCCTAAATTTCCTTGCTAACATAGTAAGATGGTTGTTACAACACTGTCTGAAAATTAAAACAAAACAGACCCAGAAGGTATCTCTACCTGCAACTCCTCTACCACGTCACCCAGCGTGAGAGCCCATCCATATAGAGTTCGGTAACCACATGATCCAAATGGAAACGCATCAGGGTCTAGGCTGTCTCCCTCGTGTGTCGTGGTTTTAATGTTTACTTTTACCTACCATTGGATTGAGCTATGCTTTCTCTGCACCTATACCAGTGATGCCCAACAGGCATCCCCGACGCATTTTTTCACGGGGCATGGCGTGGCGTAACCAAGTGGGTTGGCCTGCTCACAGTGTTCAGTGCCACTAGTGCGGCCCCCAGCATCCGCTGGGTTGGGCACCCCTGACCTATACTGTCTGAAAATGGCCTATTACTTACTTGGGTTATCTCATATCATTTCCTGATGTTGTTGATGCCGTATTCCATTTCTGCTTGCCTATCCTGCTTCCATCTGCATTTTTAATGGCGATATCAATATTATTGTCAAGCAACACCCTCAGTCATATACAGCAGTAGTACACAGGTTACATCCCAGTATACACAATGCTACTCTGTAAAAAACAGAGCCAGTGGTAATCATTTAGAATCAGTATTAATGAAGACATAAAACATCTTTATTGAATCTAACAAAGAAAGTTTTCTGATACCCAACCCAGTTAAAATACCTAAAGTATGTTGCATTCATCTTACTTTTACATAGAACAAGGTTAAAGGATAACGATACTTAAAATGGAAAGTACCTGGGGCAGGGAGGTCGGATTTATTATTCCTACCCTACAAAATCATTTCAATAAGGAGCTTCAGCACTAACAGTTTTCATTTGCCAGGTTAGTCCTGGGATATTCCTGTACTAAAGATAGTGCTGAAGCCAGGAGGCAGAATCGGTTTTCTTTGGGCTGGTGCTCCTCACAGAAACAATATTGGGAGGTAGGAATTACCAATCCTTTATCCCTGTCCCAAGTACTTTTCATTTTATCCGTTTTTTTTTTTACTTTATACACATGATAGTTATCCTTTAATCTTTTTTGTCCACCACCTTTAGTTGTATTTGAACCCAAGCCCAACTCCTTCCATAAGCTAAGCAGTAATTCTTTCCCTGATATGTAGCCAAAGGAAAAATACAATTAGGTAGAATAAATCTGATCAGACAAATGTCAAGTGATTATAAGGTAATGAATCAATGTCAGCACAATATCTTTTCCCTGTACACAAACTGTTATTTATAGAGTCACTCTTAGATGTCCTGTCACGCTAGATCCATCAGTTTTATTAATCATCTCTGGACATCTTTAAAGTTATTTATTTTTAGTTAGCAACCATATAAATCCTGGGGTGAAGTATGCCAGCACTGCACATAAACTCCGAGCACAGTGCTGATCACCGCATATGACTCAGCCTTCTGACTAGGGTCTAACACAAATTCACACCTAGTTAGGTGGCTGTTCAAAATGAAGTCTTATTATACACTATAAAGTACATGCAGTCATTGCTATTGGACAGGGAATGAATACGTGTCCCTACAGCTTTTCATTACTGATCTGTTCACACAAACAGCAGCTAATACAAACATAAATACCACTACCATCATTGTTTTATTTCCAGCTTTCTTTATATTTTTTAATAGCATCTTAGTCATTCTCACCTAGGATACAAGACAAAGCTTTCAGAGGATATGAAGGAACAGGTAAAGTAAGATCCCATTTCGTCAGACATTCTGTATTCAGGAAAGTTGATTCGGTTCATATCATTCTTCAGGAAGGCGTTACATTACTAAATAGGTTTCATGAAAACCTGGCTTACACAAGCTAATTGCTAAGACAAATCATTAAGGAGGAAGTTCCTCAATGCATTTCTAAATTCCTTTTGTATGTCAAAAGCAAACATAATGATTTAGGACTTTAGATTGTGCTAAAAATACCTCACTGGATGAAATATTGTTAGACAAACTGAACACAGCCTCTGAATATGGGACATGTTTCCTCTACCTGCCAGATGTTGGAGGTTTTTTGTCTGCTTATCAGATACCAATCTCCCCGTGTTCTAGGCTCTGATAGGTTGCCCATTGTGCTAATGTTATTTGTATGGGTGGTTGACATCACAGAACCTGTCAACAGATGACAAAGGCCAGAAACAATTGGCTCTTTCTTGACTCATAGGACATATATCAAACATTAAGAATTGTACCAAATCCTTCCGTTAACTTCTCTGGCTCCCTCTGATGTTGGTTACACTGCTTCACCCAAAATAGTCCATAACAGCAAAATACCAAGTATAGAGGGGTCCAGGCATTGATATGGTGCAAAATAAGTGAATTTATTCCTCTATTAAGAGTAAACAGACAGGCAACGTTTCAGGCCCACACTCAGACCTTTTTTGCACCATATCAATGCCTGGACCCCTCTATACTTGGAATTCTGACTCATAGGACAGTTAGGACATTGCATTATGCCAAGATTTTCCCCTGAAACTACAGTATGTCTAAATGTCCGTACACACGTCGATAGGAAGGATGATGTGTGACCCCAGAGCGCATGGTACACACGCAAGGAACGGTTGTTTCAGCCGATAATCTGATTTTCAAACCGGTAGTTTCTAATACAAATCAGGACTCATCACTATCCTATATAATAAAATCCCAACTGTGCGTCCCTGAGTCCGTTTGTGTGACTTTCGGGTTCTGCGCATGTGCATGTGTAAACTCCCGAAGTGGGTTCGTACTTGAGGCTTACCTTAGAGGTGGCGACATGGAAATGGCAGAGTCTGAAAGGGAGTTTGCGGGCTTCTGCATATGGCCAGAACAATGCATCTGATACTTACTGGACAGAGAGAGAGAGAGAGAGAATGTAATGTCTAATTAATAATATCATTTACAATAATAATAATAATTTACACATGGCTTGCCAACCCACTGTCACTTGCATATTACACCTCTTAAATAACATTTATTCTTGTAAAGGAGAAGCAAATTGCCAACATACATTGACATTTCTTAGGAGGCCTAATGCCTTGATGGTTACCTGCCTATTACACTGTTATCAAGGGATGAAACCCATCATGGAGATGGACAAAGCAGAATGACCTAAACATATGTACTAAGAAATTAAAACTATACAGTACATTAATTCCATCATTTGGGGAAGTTATGGGCTCAGGCTTTGTGTCTTTATAGTCATAAATTAAAATCCGTTTGGTGCCCTGGAAGGTGTATTAATATTTATTTGTTTATAGCAATCTTTAACATGTGCAATTCTAATCATGCAGTAGATTTTGTTTTGCAGTCGTTCTCTCCATTCAGTAGAAATCTGGGGATGGGCAAAGTAACTTGTCACTCAAATGTCCCTGGGTCCTTTAAGTTCACACTCACAGCAAGGGAGACCAACGCTTGCTTTCCCAACATAACTGCACAGTGCTGTTACAGTGGTGGAATGTTTTATGTCAGAGTACCCAACATGCAACTCATGCATAGTCTAGAATAGGCAAGGTTTATGCAAATGTTTTTTATTTGTGGGGGGATGGGAAAATTATCCTCCTGACCTGATAACCGTTGTTTTGACCAGCCACAGTGGGGCCAAGAGCATGGCAAGTAGGTGCACATGCTCTCAAAGCTCATTGAATACTACAGGGGCTGTGAGTTGTACTGGCAACAACATGGAAGCCTTCTTCGTATAAACTACTTCTTACTTGTATGTAAATACAATTTACCAGAGAAGTATCTTACAATATGTAGGTTTTCTCAGGGCCATCTCACTAATGAGCCACATTGAGACAAAGTAGCAGAGCGGCACTTTGTCTCTGTGGCTCAAAAGCGGCATCTCAAAGTTTAAAAAAACCCAAAAAAAGGATCTTACCTGTGCCGGGTGGAGAGGGAGGAAGCGCCGCATGTGAGAGGAGGAGCTTCCTTAAGGACCCTTCACTGTGGACCCTTCAATGTCCACAGTGAAGGGTCCTCCACTGAACTGACCCGACATCCTAAACTAAGTTAACTTAACTTCTATCTACGGGGACATCCAGTCAGCCAACAGCCGGTTGATCTCTCCGACCTTCATCATCCAGACAGTTGCAACTTGCAGTTCATCCCCTGTAAGTGCCCGGCCCGCACGCACTGGTCCGGACTGCCTCTGCGACTGCCTGGTTATTTAAATTGTCTGAGGAACAGGTCCGGATTGCTTCTGCTCCCTGCTGCTCTGAGTCCTGCCCACCGGTGGCCTGCTGTGTGTCCCATTGGGCTGGGTAAGGAAGGTGAGCGGGGAGGTTGTTGTTATGGGGGTCAAGTTGTTAGGTGGGGACAAGAAATTACTCAGGGGAGCCTCGTGTTCTTCAGACTCCATAGCATACTGGCAATTGTAGTCCCATCTGGGACTACCATTTTACCCATGATCCTCCCCCAGATACAATCATCCTCCAGTGTAGGGGGTCATCTACTGCCCTTCCCCCTGTACCACCCCCCCAGGGTATGTACAGTATGTGTGAATGTGTATGTACAGTATGTGTGAGAGTGTGTATGTAACAGTATGGGAGAGAGTGTGTATGTACAGTATGTGTGAAACAGTGTGTATGTACAGTATGGGAGAGAGAGTGTGTAGTAGAGTATGGGAGAGAGTGTGTATGTACAGTATGTGTGAGAGAGTGTGTATGTACAGTATGGGAGAGAGTGTGTATGTACAGTATGTGTGAGAAAGTGTATGTACAGTATGTGTGAGAGGGTGTGTATGTACAGTATGTGTGAGAAGATGTGTATGGTACAGTATGTTGTGGAGGAGTGTGTATGTTACAATATGGAGGGTGTATGTACATTATGTGTGTGAGGAGTGTATGTACAGTATGTGTGAGAGGGGTGTGTATGTTACAGTATGTGTGAGAGAGTGTGTATGTACAATATGGAGAGATGTGTATGTACAGTATGTGTGAGAAAGTGTATGTACAGTATGTGTGAGAGGGTGTGTATGTACAGTATGTGTGAGAGAGTGTGTATGTACAGTATGTGTGAGAGAGTGTGTATGTACAATATGGGAGAGAGTGTGTATGTACAGTATGTGTGAGAGAGTGTATGTACAGTATGTGTGAGAGGGTGTGTATGTACAGTATGGGAGAGAGTATGTATGTATGTACAGTATGGGAGAGAGTGTGTATATACAGTATGTGTAAGAGAGTGTGTATCCTGGCTGCTCTTTTTTAAAGAAAAGGAAAGGGTCAGGTCTTACTGCAGAAAATATTTTTTTTTAATCACTGCTTTGCTAGTTAGATTGGAGTGGTGGGGAGAAATAGATACACACACATGGGGGGACACATAGACACACACATAGAAACGTACATAGAAACACACATGGACACACATAGACACACACACACACACACACATGTATTAAAGGGGAAGTTAACCTCTGAATGACTTTTCCCCTACCTTAATGTGTCTCAGAAATACTGGTAACAAGCAGGGCCATCTTGCTAATCTACTTCCGCGTATGGCCCATGTACTCACGGGACGCTGACATCATCACATAGTGACGTCTGACTTCACTCTCTAGGGCTGTCCACTGCGGGGCACTCTACAAGCCTGGTGCTGTCTGATGCGGCGCGGAGGAAGGCAGCCTCTAGAACCTGTAAGTGTATCGATCTTCCAGCGACACAAAGTGGTGTGTATGTGTGCTAACCATTTATCAAAATTTTTGCCAATGATTTTACCTGTATCTGTGTGACAACTATTTATTATAGTTTGTGCCAATGGTTTTACCAGATTGGGTGCCAACCATTTATTAGAGTCTGGGTGCCAACTCTTTATCAGAGTTTGTGCCAATGATTTCACCAGTATCTGTGTGCAAACCATTTATGAATTTTTGCCACTGATTTTACCAGTATCTGTATGCCAATCATTTATTAGCATCTGAGTGCCATCCCTTTATCAGAGTTTGTGCCACTGATTTTACCAGTTTCTTTGTTCCAACCATTTATTAGAGTCTGGCTGCCAACCATTTATCAGAGTTTGTGCCAATGATTTCACCAGTATCTGTGTGCCAACCATTTATGAATTTTTGCCACTGATTTTACCAGTTTCTGTGTTCCAACCATTTATTAGAGTCTGGCTGCCAACCATTTATCAGAGTTTGTGCCAATGATTTTACCAGTATCTGGGTGCAAACCATTTATTAGCGTCTGGGTGCCATCCCTTTATCAGAGTTTGTGCCAATGATTTTACCAGTATCTGTGTGCCATCCATTTATTAGCGTCTGGGTGCCATCCCTTTATCAGAGTTTGTGCTGCAGATTTTACTAATATCTGTGTGGCAACCATTTATTAGAGTCTGGGTGCCAACCATTTATCAGAGTTTGTGCCAATGATTTTACCAGATTTGGTGCCAACCATTGTATGTGTGAGAGAGGGTGTATGTACAGTATGTATGAGAGAAAGGGTGTGTGAGAGAGAATGTGAGAGATAGAGGATGAAATATGTATGGGACCTTTACTGTCTGTTTTCACCATATGGGACCTTTACTGTCTGCAATCATTGTATGGGACCTTTACTGTCTGTTCTCACTGTATGGGACCTTTACTGTCTGTTCTCACTGTATGGGTCCTTTACTGTCTGTTCTCACTGTATGGGACCTTTACTGCCTGTTCTCACTGTATGGGACCTTTACTGTCTGTTCTCACTGTATGGGACCTTTACTGTCTGTTCTCACTGTATGGGACCTTTACTGTCTGCTCTCACTGTATGGGACCTTTACTGTCTGTTCTTACTGTATGGGACCTTTACTGTCTGTTCTCACTGTATGGGACCATTACTGCCTATTCTCACTGTATGGGACCTTTACTGTCTGTTCTCATTGTATGGGACCTTTAATGTCTGTTCTCACTGTATGGGACTTTTACTGTCTGTTCTCACTGTACATGTGTTAGGTATTGTTAAAAGGCATTTCATATGGTTAGATTAGCTTTAGATAGTTTGTTAGGTTAGGCTAGGTTAGACTAGTTAGGTAAGTTAGGGCCCTATTAAAAGGAACCTTGACTTGGTGGCAGGTTATTTTGGGCAAAATTGTTTATTCTTCTGTTATTATGGTGTTGATTATTGTCTATTTAAAGAAAATGTACAAATAAATGGTGCCAAGTTCAAAATGACAAAATGGCTAGCCGCACTCCCAACGACAAAGACACACCCACACACAAGCCACACCCACTTTGCTCCGCCGGCAGGGGTTAAGCTCAGGTGGCAAAATCCCTAGAGACAGCCCTGGGTTTTCTGGAGAAAAGCTTTTACAAAAAGTGGGAAAAAATTGTTTTAGTTCACTTTTAATGGCAAACCAGAAAATATTCTTAGACAATTCACACAACCGCCAATGTCGTCCAGAAGACATACACTTTAACTTCAGTGTATCGGATAAAAAAATGACCATATAATTACAGCTTGCCAACTAAATCTGACCTAATATTTTAATTCTACCGCAGAAACAAATAACTAATTCCTGGACAATTTCTATGTTACGTGTTCAATTGTCAGTGGAAGGAACCATTTTGCACTATGGGACAAAATGATTTTGTGGAAATTGATAAAAGGCAGAGTTTGCACCCAATATTTTGTCATTTGTTGTACTTTTATGGGTAGATAAAATTCATGTCAGTAAATCACAGGCAGGCTGGTCGCGTTTAACTAACAGCGCTGCTACTTTCATTCCCGAACAACAGTCATATCGGTGAATCGACCAGTGGATCTATCAATGGGAATAAAGGACAAAAACATGTCCCTGTATATTAGGCCGAAGGTTGAGTTGTCCAGAGTCCAGACTAGTCTTTGCTGGGTGTACCAGGCTGAGCTACTTTTTGTTTTATTGCATTGTACAAATAGAATTCTTATAATCCCTTGTCTTACATTAACAAGCAATCATAGTCAAAACAAGACTGAATCATTGGTGCCTTTCTGGTGAAACTGGTATTTAGTTTTCTATGTATATAATTGTGAAGCAGTAAGGTTAGATTCTCCTGTATAGACATACTGTATAAACGTTATTACCAAGGTAAAGTTTTTACATGCTGGACGCACCTAGCTGAGCTGCTTCCATTTGTTTTAATGCAGTCATGTTAAACTATTCTAATCCCTGGTTTTACTGCAAGTTACAATAGTCTACACAATTATGAATCAGAGGTACTTTCTAGTGAAACTAGTATTTGGTTTTCTATGTTTATCAATGAAAAGCAGTAAGGTTGAGTGCGCTGGGGCTACATACTGTATATAGAAAATATATGTCCTGCCTAGGACTCAGGACAGTATACTGTATACATACTGTATATACAAAATATATGTCCTGCCTAGGACTGTATACTGTATACATACTGTATATAGAAAATATGTCCTGCCTAGGACTCAGGACTGTATACTGTATACATACTGTATATAGAAAAGATATGTCCTGCCTAGGACTGTATACTGTATACATACTGTATATAGAAAATGTATGTCCTGCCTAGGACTCAGGACTGTATACTGTATACATACTGTATATACAAAATATATGTCCTGCCTAGGACTGTATACTGTATACTATATATACTGTATATATAATGTATGGACAAAATATGTCCTGCCTAGGACCGCATACTGTATATATACTGTATATACAAAATATATGTCCTGCCTAGGACTGTATACTGTATACATACGTATATACAAAATATGTCCTGCCTAGGACTCAGGACTGTATACATACTGTATATACAAAATATATGTCCTGCCTAGGACTGTATACTGTATATACACTGTATATACAAAATATGTCCTGCCTAGGACTGTATACTGTATATACACTGTATATACAAAATATGTCCTGCCTAGGACTGCATACTGTATATATACTGTATATACAAAATATATGTCCTGCCTAGGACTGTATACTGTATACATACTGTATATACAAAATATATGTCCTGCCTAGGACTGCATACTGTATACATACTATTTATACAATATATATGTCCTGCCTAGGACTGTATACTGCATATATACTGTATATACAAAATAAATGTCCTGCCTAGGACTGCATACTGTATATATACTATTTATACAAATCATATGTCCTGCCTAGGACTGCATACTGTATACATACTATTTATACAAAATATATGTCCTGCCTAGGACTGTATACTGCATATATACTGTATATACAAAATAAATGTCCTGCCTAGGACTGCATACTGTATATATACTGTATATACAAAATATATGTCCTGCCTAGGACTGTATACAGTATATATACTGTATATACAAAATATATGTCCTGCCTAGGACTGTATACTGTATATATACTGTATATACAAAATATATGTCCTCCCTAGGACTGTATACTGTATATATACTGTATATATAAACTAGAAAGGTAAATTTTAAGTAAAAACTTTGAATTTGGCTTCAAAGACTGCATTTTGGAAGGGAATTTGTGTATTTGTGTTGCAGATTTTAAAACTCAATAATGCCAATGAAGATGACATTGTTGTTTTTTACTTACCCTTTAAATATGTCACATGCATTAAAGGTAGGTCAGTTGGTGTGTGTGTATCCATATCAGGTTGGGGGATAAAATACTGACTTTTTTGATGATTGGTCAAAATGTGTTTTTTTGACTATAGTTACCCTTTAAATATGGCTGCCATGGAAATTGAAGGGTTGGCCAGTAGGTGTGTGTACCTGGATCAGGTTGGAAGGTAAAAAAACAAGCTTTTGATTATTGATCAAAATTAGTTTTTTTTTTACTTTAGTTTACCTTTAAGCATGGCTGCCACAGTAATGCATAAGTAGATCAGTAGGTGTGTGTACCTGGGTCTGGTTAAGGGGGTATGTCTTTTTTTGTGTTTACAACCATAAAACTATCTTTTATTGAGGATAAATCTAAATTAGTTTTTTTTACTTTAGTTACCCTTTAAGTATGGCTGCCACTATAATGGATAAATAGATCAGTAGGTATGTGTATCTGAGTCTGGTTGAGGGGGTATGTCTTTTTTGTGTTTACAACCATAAAACTATCTTTTATTGAGGATAAATCTAAATTAGTTTTTTTTAATTTAGTTACTCTTTAAGTATGGCTGCCATTGTAATGGATAAGTAGATCAGTAGGTGTGTGTACCTGGGTCTGGTTGAGGGGGTATGTCTTTTTTTCTGTTTACAACCATAAAACTATCTTTTATTGAGGATATATGAAAATTGTTTTTTTTTACTTTAGTTACCCTTTAAGTAAGGCTGCCACAGTAATGGATAAGTAGATTAGTAGGTGTGTGTACCTGGGTCTGGTTGAGGGGGTATGCCTTTTTTTGTGTTTACAACCATAAAACTATCTTTTATGGAGGATACATCTAAATTCGTTTTTTTACTTTAGTTACCCCTTAAATATGGCTTCCATGGGAATGGAAAAGTAGGTCAGTAGGTGGGTGTACCTGGGTCTGTGTGGGGGGTTGGGGGTATCACCATTTGTATTTATGACCATGAAACAAACTGTTTTGAAATATCCACATTTGAGGGTTGTTACCATTATAGTCTATGGGGGAAAATGTGCGGAAATTCGCATATAACACCGTAACACTTCTGCGGATTCCTTAGCTAGAAGATAGCACACTTCTCATATATGCCCCGTACATCTGTACCGAATTTAATGTCTCTAGCTCAAAAACTGTGGGAGGAGATACAGTCCAAAAAAGCAGAAGAATAAAACTGAAAAAGAAGAAGAAATAGAAAGAACAGTGATTTGGCTTTTTTCAAGCCAAATTAAATATATGTCCTGCCTAGGACATTTCTCAAGTGCACTGTAAAATCGTTTCCTGCTTCCTGGCCAGACTATTCAGCACTTAAACCCTTGGAAAATTGTCATGTGGACTGATAAATACCCAGCTTGTATTTAATAAACTGATACTTAGCGTTGCACTGTATGATAATTGCATATTAATTCAGTAGAGATGGACCCTAACCCAGGTCCGGATTTCACAGATCCACCGGAACTCAGACTTTGTGGATTTCTGACTTTTTGCCAATTATCGAACAATCAAGAATTTCGAATAGAAAAATCTAAATTTCCGATGTTTTTCTAAATTTTGAATTTAAAATCACCAATTTTTAAAATATCTAGAAAACGCAAAAATACTAAGCGGAATGCTAAAATTGGGGAAGCGCATGCAGTTTCTTTTGTTGTAAGGTGTTTTATTTTAAAGATTTTGGGCATTGATACGTGTTCCACAGACCAAATCCCAGGTCCCTGTGCCATTTACAGTAAGTTACCATACCATGGACCTGCCTTGCAGATTTTCAAATTTTCGGATTTTATATCAAATCTGCAAGCGGATCTTTTTAAAGTAAAGAGACAACAACTTTATGTAAAGTTATATAAATTATATAAATAGAAGTGCTAAAACTTTGCCACAAGAGGAAAGGAGGTCCCTGCCCCGTAGAGCTTACAATCTAGTTATCTGCCCGGGTACCCTTCCTCCAACAAATATGAATGCGCTCGCAGATCTGTATACAGAAACAATAATTTATTAGGACATTGTGAGTCCATGCGTGTTATTAAACACTGACCATGTCTGGTGCACAGTCCATTTGTATTTTTTTGAATGGTTAGAAATGGTTTTTAAATGGTTACAAATATGTAATTTTAACTTCATATCTTTTGGTGATCAGTTCATCATCTGAACTTGTGTTCATGTTAATGTGTATATACGTATAAATACTTTATAAATGTAGGTACTTTTCAGTGTTTATTTAGAAGTGCATACAGGCAATGTTCTAATATAGTAAATAATGCACCAAGAAGTTCCCCAACTACGGTGTATAAAATTATAAGGCAACAGGTTTCTTTTATGCAGGTTATGGAACTAATGAGTAACACGACTAATGACATAGCAAAGCACCAGTTACAAGTATGTTATTTACAGTATATTTATTGCCTTTGTATAGATAGAAAAGAGAGAGAGATAGAATAAGATGGATGGAAAGATGGTGTGAAGATTCCCAAAAAATATAGTTTGTGTGGGGTATTTCCAAGTTTCAGGGCTGTTCAAATTACAGAGTACTTTTCATGTAATTGCACTTATGCATATGTCCCATTTGGAGTTAGTTGTCCGTGACTCTGTGTGCACCCATGCATATGGCTTACCAATCTACAGTATTGAGGAGAGTTTAAGCTTTCACATTTGTGTTGGTTTCAAACTTGCTACAGTTGTAACATATTCAACTTTCTTTTCTCCAAATTTTTATTTTTAGGAAATAAAGGAAAACATGATAAAACAAAATCCCAATTTGATGAACATCTGTGTCTGGGTAGCTGTGGTTTGATCAAAACTTACCCCACTTATTAAAACCTTAGAATTTCGAGGTTATCTTACTTTAACCGCCAGAAGGGCCTATACATCTAAATTTGGCATAACATTTTAGTATGTGTTGTTTTAGTACCAAGGAGTCTCCTGGACAGGAAAAGTGAGGTACCTATGTATGTCTGGTATAGTTGTACTCAGAAGAACAAAAGCTTTTAGAAACAATTAGATTTTTGTGTGTAAATTATTTTTCCTACAAATCAAAATGCACCCACCCCCATCTGTTGGCGATGAAAATGTTACTATCTGTTCTTACTGGTTAAGGGAGAGCGCATCAATGTTTGTCTTCTTTGTTATAATTGTGTCTGCCCGCATCCTAGCAATGATGCGCATGCAAGTAAAGTGAGATAAAGTGCCATATTCATTAGCATTATGCTAATGAGGCTGAGTGGCACATACCAGCTGCTTCACCAACAATGTACGCAGGACTGTTGCGCAGAACATAGGAGGAAACAGAAGTCAAAGTATAACTAAAGCCTCAGAACAACACTCTTTCAGAAGGAAGAGCACCATAATATAAAAGCAGTCATCTGTGTCTCACCTCCCATTTTGATATGGTTGTTAGGATATTTACCTTTCTAGCTTGGGGTTTGTGTTTTATCACCCCGTGTGGTCACTGACCATTGTGTTCTTTACACATACTCAGTCCAAAGATACTGCAGGAACTTTTTACAGTGGTTACAGTTGGTCACACCCACTAGTAGTCTCTAGCCAATACTTTTACAGGACAGATTAGGCAAGGGAGCATGTGACTGAGCTGAGGGGTGTGGCCAGTCATGGTACATACACACGGTTATTTCATCCAGTTCATTTACTTTAATGCTATTTACTGTGGTGGGATTTTACAGTTTATTGGTGTTTTTAGATGTTCAGATATATTCTGGAGTGTAAAAAATTAGGTTTCGTTCTCCTTTAAGAATAGTCAGGGGGGAGGTTTGAAGGAGCCTGTCCTAATGAAATATATAAAAAAAGAAATTAGATATCATATTCAATGTATAATTACAATGAGACACAAATAAAAATTCTGCTGGCTCTAAAAGTGTTAAAGAGGAAATAAACTAATTACAGAGCTACAGACATTTCAGCACATTTTAAAGGTGATTGTTGGAGGGTATGTTTTAACCTAGGACACAGAAAACAAGTGCCTTAAAAACTTAAAGTTTCCCAGAAAAGGGTTGTTTTGTTCAGCTTATCTAGTGGAAAAAAACAAGCAACCATGACTATATTGTAGAAATATCCAGTTTAAACAGGATTAGAAGCTTGTTTTAAATTCCATATGTACAGTGCACATAAAAATTGCACTACTATTTCTAATCTAATGAAGGTATGTTAGTATACATACCTACATTGGCAAAATAGAGATGAGTTTGCTATATCCTTAAGGTTCGTTACACACGTGTGATTGCACATGTGTACGAACCTTTAGGCTCTAAGGCATGGCTATTGGGCATGTGCGATACCCAGAGGGTACAGGAGGAGGAGCCAAGATGGCACCCCTCTTAGGAATATAAATGTTTAATAAGTTGACATTTTTAGTCTAAATTATCTCTGGATCAACATTTGAGACAAATGTTTTTCTTTTTTAATTGGTGTATGGTCTATAGGCTATCCTGGATTTGGTATACCTGGAAACCTGCACCCTTCCAAATGACTAACTGCTCATTGATTCTATTAAAATCTGCTCAAGATCGATGGTGCAAGATGGGATACTCATCACTATTTCCAAATGATTTTCGATTGTGTAGTACCGATTGCTTGCACCATAACCCAAGCCACAGAGCCACGTATTGACAACTTTACAATTAATTTTACATTTATGTAGTTGCAAATGTACCAATTCCTTAGCCAAGGAATAATCAAATAATAATAATTTTATTAAACATGTCTGTCTAGCTAAACATTCCCTGCTCACTACATAAACCACTGAGCTAAAATGATTTTTTTTCTTTTTTAAAGAATTTCCCAAGGTTATTTTCTTCCACTAAAATGATTTCATATACATACCCCAAATTCCTCTACAGTTGTGTGCATTTCTCCTTAGGGCGATCTCATGTACGTAGACATTTCATTGTTTATTGTTAAAGCGCACTGCAGAAATCACGTACCATATTCTTCTTCTTGTTTATTACATTCACATATAGTTCACATATAGTTTTATTCTGGTTACTATATTTACCAATCAATGTGAAATATCGCAGAACCTGGGTTAATTTCCTGTAATAAGGTTTCATTTGGATAAATCTAGAAAGCAGTACTGTAATTTACTTCATTTAATTAAATATGACAACATCCTTTGGCTGTTTTGATGCAGATGACAATTCTAAACAGTCTCTGTTTAGAGACTCACATGCCTAGAGTCCTATTGCAATAACAACTGAATAGCCATAGTCTGATAGAACAGAGAGACTTACCATCTAATTATTAAACACTCCAGGGACCCAAAATTTAAAGGGCTAGTTACAGAGTGATGCGGTTTCTGTGTTAAAGTCACACTAACCCATTTGCACAGGATTAGCAGCATCTGTGGGGATTTTTGAAAAGTCACTTCCAGCAGTGCAAGACCAAAACAGAATCTGCCGGAAAATTTTGTAGTATAAACTTTTAATTTGGCTTGAAAAGCTGCACAAAGCTCTATTAATGTGAGTGTCTGCGTGTGATATGAGTTTAAAAACCGCCCCAGTGACAAAGCTAAATTCAATCAAGAGAGATGTAATCAGTGCTTATTAGGTCTGTGACACGGCTAAATGCATTCAAGATACAGGTAATTGGCACTGAATAGGCCTGTGACACAGATGAATGCAACTACAATCTAGTTCGAATTTTTAGAACTCATTGACTTATTTTCGATAATTATCGAAAATTCAATAATTATTGAAAGTAGAATTTGGTAACCCTCGAATGTAGCCATCAATTTCGGTAACTCTCGAATTTAGCCTTTGGTTTCAGTAACTTTTGAATGTAGCCTTCGATTTCGGTAACTCTCGAATTTGCCCGTAACCCTTGAATGTAGTATTCAATTTTGGTAACCCTCAAATTGGCTATAACCCTCGAAACCTGACAATTGCCCAAACATGGGGAAGGTATTGTTAAACGAGCTTTGGTGATATGGACATGTTCCCTAGACCATTACCCAGGTCCCACAGCCATGTACAGTAAGTTACCATTGCTATATTAATTGTATTTAATCCAAACATTTTAAACTATTTTTTTTTTATTATACTGTTGGGTCTCATAGAGACCCATTAAGGGGGTTCATTATATACAGATTATGCCTGGCTAAAGAAGATTTACTTATTAGCAAAGAGGTTTCAGCGTGTTATAGATATTAAATGAGCTCTGCAGACCATGTTTGGGTAAGTTAAAGGGCATGTCCACCCCCAAAACTATAATCTCCGCCACTACTGGCCCCACTCTGTAGTGTAATAAAATCCTTACCTTACATCCCAGCTCCAAATGGTTCTCCTCGATTCCCCCCCCCCCCAAAGTCCAAAAAAGTCGCCACCAGGAGGATAGCAGAGTCCATATAGGACTTTGCCTCCTGTCACCCCTCCGGGAGAAGTTTAGCATGCGCACTGCAGCCCTTCTCCCCCTCCCTCCCTCTCCCACCCGATTTGGTCTCCCTTCCCCTAGCTCCAAACCCTTTATACATATTATAGGTATTGGTCCCCCAGCCCCAACAACAATAACCTTATATCCAGAAACTCCCCCGATAGTTACTTACCTTGCCTCTCTCCTCCGCCATTCTAAGCAGCCGCATCCGTGATTGGCTGCCTCTCAGCCAATCACAGACGCGGCTGCTGGTCCCGCCCCCTACTTGAAGTTCTGTGCAAACTGAGGGCCGGGATTGTGTGGCAGGGGAAAGAGGTTTGGTAAGTAACTATTGGGGGAGTTTCTGGACATAAGGTTATTGCGTTTGGGGCTGGGGGACCAATACCTATAAAATATCAAAAGGGGTTTAAAAGGGTTTACATGCTGTTTAAGCCCCCTTCCTGAGAAAATATCAAACTGTGCATGCACAGCTTTAAATATGCTCTCCTGACATCTATTTATAAAGGTGCGGTATTGGGAAGTTACTGCGAGTTATTGTAAAATTATGACCACGGTTGTACATGTACAGCCATGGCCTAACTTAACAATTACAATGCCATCATGTGGTATTGTATAGGAGATACCGCCCGACCGTGCCCGTAAAAACAATGCTCTTTAAAGGCCAGGTAAATATGGCCCTAAATGTGCATTTTTGTTTAATGTAACATATATATATATATACAAATGACAATATATCATAGTCACTATTTCTTAGTTAGTTGAAGTTAGCCTTTATATGGTTATAACGGATCCACCATTGAAAACCTTTCTACTTCACTGTGACCTCTCTAATTATTTATCTTATCCCATGTGCTTGGGGAATTCAGGTACACATTCTATTGACCAATAGAGATGGACTCGAACTCGAGTTCGAACGGACTCAGACTTCTCGAACTATCCTGGACCCAGATTCCAACGTTTGAGGCATGCAAATATGCGAGTAAAATGTCTATTATACATATACACGAGTAAATATCGAATTCTCGAATCGGCGAGTAAAATGTCTATTATACCAATATGCGAGTAAATATCAAATCCACAATTGAAAATGTCTATTATACATACATGGGTAAATATCGAGTAAATATCGAATTCTCGAATCGGCGACTAAAATGTCTATTATACCAATACGCAAGTAAATATCGAATTCTCAAATCCGCAAGTAAAATGTCTATTGTACCAATATGCAAGTAAATATCAAATTAACGAATATGCGAGTAAAATGTCTATTATACATATACACGAGTAAATATCGAATTCTCGAATCGGCGAGTAAAATGTCTATTATACCAATATGCGAGTAAATATAAAATTAACGAATATGCGAATAAAATGTCTATTATACCAATACGCGAGTAAATACCGAACTCTCAAATCCGCGAGTCGTTCATGGGATAATTATCGAATTTTCTAAAGTCCTGGATAATCGAACATGTTCCCCAGACCATTTTCCAGGTCCCACAGCTATTTACATTAAGTTACCATTGATATTTTAATTGTATTTCATTCTAACTTTTCGACTCCCATTGACTTTAATGTGTCCGTTTTTCGAACTTCCAAACTTCCCAAATAGTTCGAAAATGGACCGAATTTTCCAAAGTTTGGCCATCTCTATTGACCAATGCAGTACCTCTGGTTGGTTTGTAAATGGAAGCTGAAGGTTAATTGTGTATATTGTAGCTAAGAGCAGAAACTATATAGGATGGCAAATAATAGAGTGCAGGTTATTATTATCTAGTTTCAGAGTCTCGGTTACGAGGCATTTATATTGTTACTATGTGTCTTCCAAGTTCTGTGAGTTCCTAGATCAAAGCCTTTTTGTAGTTCTCAGAATGTTATACTAGCTATCCGTCCTTTACTTACTCCAAACATCATACATTTTTTAAAGATTTTTTGATGAGGCAGTGATCATTGGGCTGAAATCTCTAAAACTCCACTGTAAAGCTGGGTACACACCATCCAATAATTCAGCCCGACCGACATTTTAGTGTTTTGGTTGGTTGGGCCGAAATATTGGATGCTGGCCACAATTGAGAATTGAACGTTTGTTCGTCCGAATGCTTGGTAGCACCAAGCAGTCAGTCATTGCTACTTTTGCCGTGGCCAACAGTACTTCATCCTGGCCGACCATTTGGAAGTGCAAAATGCTTCGCCAGAACAAAGGATCTCACGAGTGTACCCAGCTTTAATGATTCATAAACCACGGCCTACAGACTAAAGCTAAGTACCAATAGAAACACAATTTTGTTAAGACTGGAAGTGCGCTATAAACGTGTTTTCTATTTGGATATGGTGGCCATTGGCCAAATGTAAAAAAAAAAGGGATAAACTTTCTTCAACTATATTTGCTCTTAAGTTGTGAAAAGTTCCTTCCAAAATACTCTAATTTAGATATAAGCAGTAACCCACAGTGCACTCCTATGTTGTGCGCCACCTGGTGGCTGAAACCAGTGCGCTGTGATGTGGGGTGTCCGTCACACTGCAGGTTAGCATAGGGGTATATATATATACAGTATATATATGTATATGTAGGATCACCCGGGGAAGAGTAGGCAGTATTTATTTATATTAAGTAATGTGTTGTTCATGTCAGCTCCACTCTAAAGACATATTTTGACTCAAATATTAACCGGGGAAGATTCCTAGATTATTCTGATTACCAGTAGAATTCCCTACCTGCATTCACAGAACTTCAAAAATAATAAAGTCCAATAGGTTACTGGCATAACTAAACTAAATCTGTACTACTCTTCTTTATCATTTATTTAAAGGACAACTACACTGTAAAAGCTAACTTTTAAAAAATTAAAGCTACCTGCGTCAGGGAGTTGGGATTGATTACTCCTACCTCCCAATATTGTTAGTTGAGGAGCACAGCATGTCTAGTTCTTTTATGCCAGTTTAGTGTCTTGGGCCATCCTATATTACAGTACAGAGAAATCGTGGCAGTAGCAGTTTTCTTCATGCTGGCACTCCTCACAGAAGCAATATTTGGAGGTATATGCACTATAGTTCTCCTTTAAAATAACTGGAAATGTATTTATATATTGAACCTTTTGAACCCTTAGCAATAAAATTGTAAATATTCTTACCACATAATTAGATGGACCCTTTCTCGCTATCACGTTTCATACTGACGTTAATGTTGAAGTTAAAGTCTAATAATGGCATTAGGAGATTGGAAATCAGTTTTCAGGAAAGCACATGGCTGGTCTAGTTGGAGTATTAAAGGCTGAACCCTATATAGGGTCCATATGTAGAGGGAAACATCAGGTACAGCAATGATCAAAAGACATATGGAAAATCTTTATAGGGTAACTTCCCCTTCAACCTAAATACCCTCTGGAAATAGTGAATATTGTTTACAAATAAAACTTCCAGGAAAGCTGTCAATCAGGATCCCTCATCCATTTTACTTTTGTTGACCAGAACTTTGCTTATAGCAAAGATTATAGATTGAAGGAACACGTCTCATTTTAACGTAATTTTTAATGGCCGACCTATAATGCAAAGTTAAAAATTAATAAACCAAAGAACAGTGTGAATAGACTGTTTTCTGGTAACTGGTGTCGCTTTTTTAGGTGGCGACAGAGGAAGCTATAATATATACAGTTAATATACAGTTAGTATATACGGTTAATTGTAGTTTTCTTTAAAATCACTGAGCAATGTAAACAACACAACAAACAAGTCCGTTTACTGTACACAACCCACCAAAATAGTTTGGTCTTTTTATGTTTGTATGGAAACAGAAGCTTTTCACCACATTCTGAACAACATGTCTATGTGGCTCTAGTGACCAAATGAATAATTTCTCACTTTTTATTTCTTCTTCTCTACTTTGCTCCAGTATCTGCACTAGTCACCTTACCATAGGCCTTATACACACACATAAGATTATTGTCATCTGTAAGCAGACAAGCAGTTGATGAACGTCTGATGTCTAACTGCTAACAAGTGTGGTGGCAGGACGGATCACACATGATGGTGACTGAGCCAACTCCCCTGTAATATTGCTGAAACAGTTGGTCTTTCAGAATTTGTCGGCCTTCTGTCCGTAAGAGATTCCCTATATATGTCCAACCCAATCAATATCCTTAATAAATTGCCACTTTGTTACTTTGCATGCATAGTCTTCCCTTTTTTATTTTATAGTTGTGGTTACTAAATGTTTGTTTCTAAACCCTGAATGCACTTTGAATCTTAATATGATTTGGTAAATACCACGCTTATAATTTATTGCATTACAGAATTTTCTATCTACACAGCTAAACTGAGCATCCTTCGATGGCTTGGTCCACCTTCTCGAATGCATCATACGTCTAACCAGATCCATATCAATAAACAAGTGTGTAAATAATTTATTTTTATTTCCAAAATGATATTTCGTTTTGTACTGTAAGGCTTATGTTGCTTAAACATTTTAAATAATCTTCTAGGTGCCTTCAAGTTTATTTATCCAATTCTGGTTTAACCAGGCTTCTCCAGAATATCCTGTCTTTAGCTTGGGTTTTCAGGCTTCTCTGTGACGGGATCATGAATGAAAGGTTTACAGTAACTGTTTCCATGCCATTGCCTTCCTTTTTTATTTTCAGCCTTTTAACACATAATCAGGGTTCAATAAAAGGTCTTATCATTTAAAATGGTGCTAATTTTGCCCCAACCAATCAGATGTTAGCTTTCAAATGTTAAATAAGATCTGATTGGTTGGGGCAAAATTAGCACCATTTTAAACGATAAGACCTTTTATTGAATCTCCCTGAATGTCTTTTCCAATAAATGTTATCATCATAGGATGAAAACGATAAAGCTTTATTCTAGTCCATGATGCTAGTGGATCAGTGTTTATTAATTGATATTAACTGCATTCTCCAAAAAAAAATTGATTTAGAAAGAATTCACATTTGTTTGGAACTATATTATATGGAATTTAACATACAACTATCAAGATATCGACCACCGAAAACATGACTGTGACATTTTGCAGTTTTGTCACAGGACTATGGTTATGACAGACAAAGGTCCACGCCAAAAATGTCCCGTTGACCAGCTAATGAAACCCAACTGACAGGTTCATCTCTATGCATTACCCACACTACCTGATGTGATATTGGGTAAGCCTGGGTTTAGCACTGTTTTTTGTTTATGTTTTAAATATTACGGTAGCATACAGCAAAAAATATTTGAAAATTGATTTGTGCATAAAACCCTCACAAGCCGGTACTCTCCCCATAATGCCGCCCCCCTAGACTTGCTGGACCTCGTTTCTGCCTGTGTCCAAATATGCAGTGTCGCGTGCGTTGTGACGACACTCACTCTCGCACACGGAGGGAACTGACACTGCATATTTGGACACAGGCAGAAACAAGGTCCAGCAAGTCTCGGGGGGCGGAGCTTACCTGACAGCACACAGTATCCAAGATGGCCAGCAATTTAAAAGGGCACAGTTAGGCTCTAGAGAGACCTAAAAAAAAAAAAGCAGAAAAAGGTTAGTTAGGGATACAGCTTACATTTAAACATTATTTGTTTTTTGACTGTACGTAACCATGATGCTACGTATACTAATGTGATATTGAAGGCTTTGAACAAGAGCATCATGCAATACTAACACCTACCAGAGTAGGCACTAGAAGTTCTTTAAGAGAAAAGGATTAATGTTGTAGCTTTGTACAAAGCAATTTGGGAAATAAATGGATCGGAAAGTAATGATGTTTGGCATTATCAATTGAAAATGGAGAGTTTTTATGTATTATAAATCCAATTCATTAATTATATATAATAATATATAATTATATTATAAGTATAGAGGGAATATTCTATTTATATGACACAATAAATGCCATAAATATTAAATGGCCCATTTCAAACAGACATTGCAATTGTGCGTTCAGCTGTGCTGTGTGGATTGGCTATAAGAGCTACTGTATACTTCTCCATTACATTACTGTATTTTATACCATTATAAAAGCTTATTTGAAAAGTATTTAAGAGACTCACTCATGGACGATGGACCCATTATTTACAAATAAGGAATGTTAGTAGAGACTATTTCTTCTTGCTAATGTTGCCAAATGTTTTTTTTCCTATATTAAGACTAATGACCATTATAGACACAGGAAGGTTTGGATCCTTTGTGACCATTGATGAAGTTATCCACTGGCCCAAGTGTTTGTTCTCTTAAAAGACTTTTTGTTCTTTTAAAAAACCTTCTGAAAAGTAATTTTTTATACTGTGAATGTGTGTGTGTTAGGAATGGTAATGCACACACCAGCCAATATTTTCGTCTGACTGACCGATTCCCGGGCACTTTCGGTCAATCGGGCGAAAATATTGGCTGGTGTGGGGCGGGCAGCCACGACTGACATTGATCGTTCGTTCGTTCGGGCGTGTCGATACATTCTGATCGATCGTGCGGTTCCCTATGGGAATCCCCCCACACACACACCCCTTTTTTTAGTTGGAATTTTTAGGGTTAAAAAGAGGGTGAAAAGGTTGGGCTTGATGGACGTATGTCTTTATTTAACCTCAATTACTATGTTACTGGCTAGTAGCAAATGCTTGGTTCGGACAAATGGTCCCCTCGTGTGTACCCAGCCTTAGAGATGAACCTAAATAAAGTCATTAATTCCTCTTGTTCATTATTTGTGGAAATACTCAGATGCTGTTTACCCATTTGCCACAATAAAGTGAAGCCTATCCTGACTGCTCTATTAAAGTGTGGAGATATTTAGGAGATTATTCAGAGTTCTTACAATTATTGTAAAAGCCACAGTTTTGTGCGTGTTTGTGACAACATTGTGCAACATGCAATTTCCAACTGCAACAATTTATCACCTTTTGAGAATATTAGACATGTTTTGCATTGAAATTGTGCAGTTATTGTGCCAAATATTTAACACCGGCTGGGGATTTGGTCTTATTATTAAAAAAAAATAGTGTAATTGCCCAAAAACCAAACCATATTCAATATCAGCAGCAAAGCCCCCATATTTATTACAATGGGCTATTGCTGCATTAATGGTTGGTTAATTGATTTATGCTGGCAATACCAGATTGAGACATTTAATAAATTGGATCACTAGCAGTTTTACCTTCCAACCTTCTCATGATGTTCTCTTGACCATTCATTATGTGATCACAAAATAAAAATCAGGCCATGCAGTTCCTCTGCCTTTATTGGATCATCAGGGGAAAGTTGTGAGAACTCTGCAGGAATGTCAGAAGGGAAGATCATAGTGTACGGACTCTGTTAGCGTTAGCAGCTGATCAGATGTTTGGTTTTAATAGATCGGTATTCGGATTCCTGGGGAGGTGGTGATTAGTGTGGTATAAAATTTTTATGGGGGTGAAAGTTTCCTGAGAAAGACCCTTTTAAAGGGCATGTCCACTTACTCCTACACCGCTCCTACACTGCCTCTGCAGCTCCTGTTTTTGCTCGAAACAAGCTCGAACCAGGAGCAGGGAGAAGCACCTAGACGACAAGGGACCAGGTCAGGTAAGAAAGTTTAGGAGCATTCTTGATAACTGTGTATACTGCAAAAGTGGGGTTTGGGGGGGTAATACATTTTAGAGCAAAGGTTTTTTTTTTTTTTTTTTAAAGTGAACTTGCCCTTTAAATGCAAAATACAAAAAAATAATAAAATATAAAGGGCAAAAAAATAAAATTCTAATGTACATTCTAGTGCAAGTATACAGGCCACACTGGAGAAGCTGTCAGCTCATGTAGCCAAGTAGGCAAGTACCAGTAGGTTAGGACCCAGTTAAAGAAAGCGACCTTGACGTGGTGACTGGGCTTAAAATAATTTGGCTAACTTATTGAACTAATCACTTTTATTTATCCAGGGTTTAGCAGACTGTTTGTAGCAGCAACCTCATGGAGGTAGCCAATATGCAATTAGAATGGTTTGTGCACTAGAATTCTATTTTTTGTATGTATTATATTTTTGGTCTCTAGTTGCCCTTTAATATGGATGTACAACAGCCCTATTTCTTATATATTATCCTTTCAATGCTAAATCAAAAATTGCTATACAGGTGCTTCTAGACTGAAAAAGACTCCAATGGATATCTTTGATGCTTTTATTGACACGACATGTTCCGGACAAGATGTCCTTTATCAAGTGTGATAACTTGATAAAGGACATCTTGTCCGAAACATGTTGTGTCAATAAAAACATCAAAGATATCCATTGGAGTCTTTTTCAGTCTGGAAGCACCTGTATAGCAATTTTTGATTTACCTAGTTAAAGTGCTTTGGACAGTGCTCAGCAGGATCCAGCAGCCTAGTGGGGTGCAGGACACTACCCATTGGTTATCCTTTCAATGCTGTGCTGGTCTCCTTACATATGAAGCTCTCTTGTGTCATCTTTTAGATTTACTGGTAGATAGTAGTCAGAAAACAAGCCTAGTCTTCCATTATATATCCGATTAGTGACATAATCCCATTCAAACAAACCCAATGCTTTCCTCTCCCGTTTCTAAAGCCCTGGTACCACCCAGCATTTTGCTCTTATTAGAATCTTTCAAAAAACTGTCACTCGGGGTTTTCCCAAGTTGAGTTGTATCATCGCTGTTATCTTGCTGAACCAGTCCTTGCAGTTGCTGATGGCACACGTCCATATGTTCTCCTTTTACCTCCCAGTATAGTTAAAGTCAATCACTTGTCAAACTGAACATACAATGTTTGCTTTTTCCACACAACAAAACCTTGTTTGCATTAGATGCCAAGCTCTCCCCATTAACTATAATAACAGGTTCTCAGAGATGATTGCTGGTATTTTCTCTCTTTGTCACAGAAACAAAATGTGGCTATTAGCCAGAGGCCAAAAACAAACAAGCAAATTATTATCTCAAGATAAAAATTAAATGGTGACAAAATGCAGGGAAAATACAATTATTGGTTGCCAGGTGACTTTAGGCTGTTAAAACTCATAGGGATACATTTAAAATCAATCAGTACATATCATTACCAATACTGCGGGTAATTTCCAACATGGCCGGCATTTTACAACATGGATATGCATTTTGGAATGGTATTGATTAGAGATGGACTAGAACTCGAACTCAAACCCGAGTTTGAGCCGAACTATTCGAATTAGAATGAATTCGTACTTCTCGAACTATCCCGGACCCGGATTTTCGGACTTTCGATAAATATTGAATGTTTGACTGTTCGAATATGCGAGTAAAATGCCTATATCTATACGTGAGCATCGAATCCGCGAGTAAAGTGTCCATTAAAGCCTATACGCGAGCATCGAATCCGCGAGTAAAGTGTCCATTAAAGCCTATACGCGAGCATCGAATCCGTGAGTAAAATGTACATGGTACCTAGGCGCGAACATCAAATGTTCGAACGCGAGAGCTCGAAAATAGTGCGAATGAGAGTAAAATTGATTTTTCGAATGTCCTGGATATTTGAACATGTTCCCCAGACCATTTCCCAGGTCCCACAGTTATTTACATTAAATTAACATTCATTTTTTATTTGTATTTGATTATAACTTTTTCGAATTATTTGACTCCCATTGACTTTAATGGGTCCTTTTTCGAACTTTCGAACTTTCCATATAGTTCGAAAGTTTGAAAACGGACCGAACTTTTGAAAGTTCGGCCATCTCTAGTATTGATAATATAATATGTTCCAAAAGGAGGGGATGGGTCCATAACAGAGCAGACCAGGGAGTTCTACTTTGTGAAAGAATGGCAGGTGATTTTAATGCACCCTCAGATATAAGAGTTCTAGGGCCTCACTCCCTCACCTCCGGGTCATGGCTACAGTTGTCCTTTAAATTTACATTTTGACTTGTTAACGTGCTGGCATTTGGCTGCCTCTCTGATTGACAAGTTTGAAGTGTTTGTTGGTGAATGCCAAACACCGTTCCAACATGTTCAAACATTTACATCTTTATGTATTATCTGCCAGCAGAAAGGGACATGCAACATCTCCACTTTGCAGTAATTGAATTAAAAGGCAACTGTTTGGTTGGAATTCCACTCCCCCTGTCGCCCAGGGCCTAACCAATGGAAAGACAAGTTCTGTAAGAAGCACCTTTTCCCATTGAAAAGATCCCAGACTGAGGTGGGGCAGAGTTTTGACAATACAGTTCTTTAAAAGCAGGGAAGGCTGGGGCAAATTTTTGTGTTTCAAACCTTAAAATACATTTATGGAAAATCACCTACTGTATGAATAAACAGAATAACACACTGTGCTAATTAAGCAGGTTGGTGCAAATTATGGTAATGGCAATGGAATAAAACTGGAACCAGTCTGTAGACTTCACTCATTGTTCTTGATAATATGCCAACATACATATTTACTAATTGCTGCTAATATATTTGAGCTGTAATTGTAAGCAAATTTAGCAGCAAGATAAATCAGCCTAATGATTAAACTGTAACAACTCTCCCAGTGGTTTATTACTGCACATTAATACCGATCATTTAGTTCATTCCAAATGGCTCCGTCTAATCTGGCCACACCCAATTCTTTTCCGGAGCCAGTGAACATTTAGATAAATCCTGGATATGCAATTAGTTTCTATTAAATAATTGCACTGATGTTACTCTTAAGGCTCCTCCACACGTGTGATCGCGGGTCCCAAACTTTTTGTCCGACAATCGGGCCGTGTGTAGGCACTTTATCGGGCGAAACGGTTGTTTGTTCGGAGATCCGCCAAGTGTTCGTACACATCATGCGTTGCAGGTCGCGAACAGAGATCGCATGTGTGTACGAGCCTTTAGCTATTACAGTAGTTCAGGACAGAGTACCACAAAAACATCAGGCCTAAATTTCACATGAATGTGGTGGAGTATTGTTCACTCGGCTGTTGTTTAGAAGGCAATGCAATGTGGCACTGGAAACGTTTGCTAATGATCTGGTAATTCACTCAGACAAATACAAAGAAATTACTTTTGATCCAAATGAAAAATATTTTAACTGTGTAGTACTTGCCCTTAGGACTAAGGCTACACCGTAATCACCCCTTTTGTGTTGATGTATGTAACAAGGAAGCATTGCCACTTACTGGGCATGATTGCCACACTGCAACACACAGGAATCGCGCACACAATCGCGAGCATTATCGTATGCATGTGCGTTTTGCGAATTTACCGTTTTCTGTTATGGAAATGCATGCGTTAACGCACCAAAAATGGTGAACGCATGCATTACCAAAGCGCGAACAGATGCGCAATCGCATGCACATCAGAAATTCATTTCCATTTTAACGAAAATCGCAGGCGCAATCGCGCAAAAAACACACTAGTGTGGCCTAGCCCTTAGGAGAGATTCATAGACAGATTCTAGAAATAGACAATTTTCAAAAAATGTTTTTTACTTTAAAGGTCAAGTCCACACCCAAAACTATAATTCCCCCCACTACTGGCCCCACTCTGTAGTGTAATAAAATCCTTACATTACATCCCAGCTCCAAATGGTTCTCCTGGAATCCCCCCCCCAAAGTCCAAAAAACTGGACACCAGGAGGATAGCAGAGTCCATATAGGACTCTGCCTCCTGTCTCCCCTCCGGGAGAAGTTTGGCATGCGCACTGCAGGCCTCCACCTCCCTCCCCCTCCCTCTCCCACTAGTGTTAAACCCCTTTGCCAAATATTAGCTTTCCTTTCCCCAGCCCCAACCGCCATAAAAGATTTTACTGGAACTCCCTCGAACTTTACTTACCTTACCTTTCTCCCCCGACGTTCTGTGCAGCCAGCAGCCGCGTCCATGATTGTCTGCCTCTCAGCCAATCACGGACGCGGCTGCCGGTCCCGCCCCCTGCTTGCAGTTCCATACAGGCAGAGGGCCAGTACAGTAGGCCACGGGAAAGAGGTAAGGTAAGTAAAGATCAAGGGAGTTCCAGTAAAATCTTTTATGGCGGTTTGGGCTGGGAAAGCTACTATTGGGCAAAGTTTAGAATATGGGGTGGACATGCCCTTTATTTATCGAATGTTGAATGCGGAACCTCGCAAGTAAAGTGTGCGTGAAGGAAGTTACTTTATTTCAAGTTCTGGATATTTGTATGTGTTCCCCAGACCATATCCCAGGTCCCAAAGCCATGTGTAGTAAGTTACCATTGCTATTTTAACCTTATTTTATTTTAAACTTTTCCAACTATTTTTTCCCTATTGACTTTAATGGGCCCGATTTCAGATGTTCAAACTTTCTTAGAAGTTTGAAAATCTCAAATCGGACCGAATTTTTAGAAGTTCATTCATCTCTACTTGGCACCATATGTGGCACAGATGTGTTTGGATAGCTTGGGGACATACATTGCACAGATACTTTTGAATAGTTTGGCACCATACATGGCACAGATATTTTTGATTAGCTAGGCACCATTCATGGTACATATATATTTGAACTGCTTGACACCATACATGGCACAAACATGTTTAAATGGTATGAAAAATTCCTTCCTGACTCCAAGTGGCAATAGGAAATATCCCTGGATCAACTCCAACTTCATGTATCAATACCAGTAACCTGCAACATTCCTTGCTTTTAAAAACTTGTCCAGCTTTTTTTTCTCACAGTGAAAAACCCCTTCCGAAGTTAAAGACTAAACATATCTTGCATTTATACACAGTGATCATATACGATGACAAGTACCTTTTCTCTAGTGTGCATAATTGTAACTTATCCAATCTGTCTTCGTATTCAAGCTCCCCCAGTCCCCTTATTAATTTAGTTCCCCTTCTATGAACCCTTTCCATTTTCTAGATGTCTTTTTGTACACAGAATTCCAAAACTGCACCTTATATTTCAAATGAGGCCTTACCAGTGCTTTGTAAATAGGGAGAATAATATTTTTCTCCCTTGAATCCAAACCCCTCTTTATACAAGGACAATATCTTTCTTGTTATTCACCAAAACTCCAAGCTTGAATAGCTTGGTACAATACATGGCACAGAAAAGTTTGAATAGTTTGACACCATACATGGCATAGAATAGTTTGAAAAGCTTGGCACCATACATGACACAGATATGTTTAAATAGCTTCTCATAGTGAGCAACTCTGCAAACATTAATGCTGCATTCAGAGTACACACTGATGAAAATGCACAGAAAATGTTTTGTCCGTGTTTGATCATGTGTAGTGAGATTTTTCGGAACAGAAATGCGTGGCGTAGTGTGTTATTTTAAACAAACCAGATCACTCAATCTATTTAAAAACACACACTTACATATTTCTGTCCCAAAGCAGACCTAGTGTAAACAAAGCCTTAAGGTGCCAATACACTACAAACTTAAAGGACAACAATATAAAAAAACAACATCACCCTCATTACACTTCCAGCAGCTGAAATCGCTTACTCACATTTGCAAAAAGACCGCCTCCAAGACGGCCCAGGGCCATGATTAGCATAACACTCGTCATTGGCTGGTGGGAATGTCTGTTACAACCTCTCTCCTCCTTCTCTGCCAGTCAAACAAACTTGAAATGTCCTGTTGCTAGGATACAGCCTACATAATCAAGCTGATCAAGATGGGTGGAGGAGTGTTTTCTCCCATGCTAGCTTTGAGTGACAGTTAGAGGCAGACAGAATTGTTACACCCCCTTTACAGCATGGTTAATTGGAGGAAGAGAGAGTTCGAAATGCATACCTTTACTCTTTTTAAAGCAATTATTTAAAAAAATGCATTGAGGCAATACAGTTATCCTTTAAGCTCTCCATACACGCAATCAACATTTTGAGCGATTCGATAAATTTGATTGGATAATTTTTTTCCAAACGACGACTAGACAATGTTGAGTGGTTTATTTTCTGCCGACCCCATCTTCAGTCAACATCTCTTGGAGCCTCAAGGTGGGAGGCTTCCAACAGTTCTTTTGATTGTATTTCCAATCATTGCACTCCTTTGAAATCCGATCGGAGGAACATCTGCCCGTGTATGGCTAGCTTTACCTACGACGTTCCCCGAAAAGGATTTCCTACTTTATGACCGGCACTATAGCTGAAATGTTGATCATATTAGATGTTCATCAAAACAAACATCTAATTGGCTTTAACATCTAGTGTATGGCCAACTTTAGAGTCACATACCGGCATAAAAGTAATGTTGCAGTTGACTTGGTTACTAGCCCAACCATATGAAACACAACATTCATTTAGTCATTCATTTTATTCAGTAGAGACAGACTTTATATTTGTGGATATATTTCCTATTTATCATTTACATTGTGGGTAGTTACTAGGGATGGCCGGTTCGCGGATCCGAACCCGGATCCGCCGCGGATTTATCCCGTCCGCGAACGGCGGATTTTTCCGGATTTTCCGCCATCCGAACTTCCGATTCGCGGATTTTTCACATTTTCGAAAATTTTCGAAATTACGAGTTTTCGCGTATTTTCGGGAATTTTCGAAAATACGGGAAAACACGTATTTTTCGGAAATTTTCGAAAATACAAGGATTTCTCTTAATTCCAGACATACATATTTTCGAAAATTTTCAAAATTATGGTGATTACTTGTATTTTCGAAAATGCATATTTTTCGAAAATACATGAAAACTCGTAATTTCGAAATTTCCTGAAAAACCGGGAAAACTCGTAATTTCGGAAATTTTCGAAAATATGAAAAATCTCGTTATTTCAAGGGTATTTTTAATTTTAACGGGTCCGCTCGCGGATTTTCGAATTTTCGAATTTTTTCGGAAATTCGCGGATCCTCGAGCGGACCGGATTTTGCGAAGTTCGGACATCTCTAGTAGTTACTAATGACTATCAATCAAATGATTAACTAGAGAGACCCAGTGCCATTTTTAGGCATAGGCCACCTAGGCAAAGAACTAGGGCACCTATGTTGATCCAAGGCACCTATTCTTCTCCCTATTATCTCCCTGTCAGCTTTTATTTTCAGTTTCAGATCTGCTCTCCTTGTTCTGCTGTAATTTGTAACATTGTATCAGACATCCCACCCTGCCTCTTCGTTCTTCCTGGGCAGGGTGGGTGAGGGGGTGTGATGAGGGGGGGTGGCTATGCTGTGTGACATCACTGCCGATATGCAGTGGGCGGGGCATATATGCTAGGGGTGGGGGGGTAGGGCATGGTGTGGGCGGTCCAGGGGCATGGCAGACAGAAAGGGGGCGTAATGGGGAGGAGATTCAGTGGTGGTCTCGCGGGAGCACGGGAGACTACCCCGATTTGCGGGAGACTCCCGAAAGATCTGGGAGTAGTGGGATACATGTTGTATTTAGTACAGAATCTGAACTGCACACACTCTATTTACCAACAAATGTTGTAAATGAACTGAAGGTAAAGGAAGGAGGGGGGAGGATGAGCTCAGCTAATAGTACTGAGGAAAACAGTTCTAAAATGCCAGGTAAAAGTTGATACAGACTTTATAACAACGTCCCCTGTGACTAGCAGCCACGAGATCCCTATCCCGGCCTCTTTCTTCCTTCCAACCAACTCTCCAATCAGAACTTAGAGTAGGTGAGGAGTGAACAATTCAATGGAGGAGACATGGAAAGAAGGTACATACTGTACATCATGTCAATGCTGGCAGCTGAAATGGTTAAAGGTAATACTCTGCTGGTACTGAAAGTGTTAATAGCAATACTCTGGGAAAGTGCTGGCCCTGAAAGTATTAATAGGAAAGTCTGTTGACATTGAAGGGCTAATGGTAATACTCTGCTGGCATTGAAAGTGTTAATGGCAATACTATGGGAAAGTCTGCTGGCACTGAAAGCTTAATGGTAATACCATGGAAAGTGCTGGCACTGAAATTATTAATGCCAATACTCTTGGAAAATCTGCTGGCACTGAAAGAGTTGAACATCTCAGATCTCACCAAATTTCCCTGTTCTGCCCTACCTGGCTGAAAACAATTTCTGGGGAAAACACTGGTGCCACATACAGCACATCCACTGAAACCTATCCTGTCCTTCCAATCAGTATTTCATTGGTGGCCAGTGTCGCTGCATATGCACGAACGTATGTATACTCGCCCGCCTTACCTGGTACAGCTAGTAAACTAGTAAAGCGTTCCCACTATAAAGAACAGCAGCAGTGGACAGTGTCAGTGTCAGGGGCGCATGTAGGTGGGAGGGCACCGAGGGACCTTAAATTGGCTAGAAACAGCCCTGGAGAGACCAGTAACATAGAATGGTTAATGCAAGGGTAACATTAAGTGTAACCAGCAAGCTTCTGCTAGAATGGAAATTCTGTAATTTTCATGCATTATCTTAGGGAACTTATTGGAGACACCCAACCGTGTGTGCCAAATACTATAATATTGTTAGTTGGTGTATTAGGCCTGGTACACGATGGGTGGCTTTTGTTTCAATAGGTTAATTTGATGTGATGTTAAACAATTTTTTTAAAAATGCAATTGTGTCCCTCCAGTGTCCAGGTTTTTCTTTTGTAAACTAAGCTAACAACAGCAGCAAGTAGCAAATGAGGTAAAGGTGGTTAAGTAAGAAGGGTGCTATAAATAAACTTGACATGGTTGTTCTCGGGGTGAAGGGGAGAGGGGAGGCATTAAAGGGCATGTCCACTTCAAAAACTAATTTTTGATATAATGTTAGTTATGGTTGCCCACCGCCAACCGCTATAATAAAACCAAAAAAAAAAAGTTTAGATATCTATTTACAGCCCCTTCACTCCCGCGAGTCTCCTCTTGCCTCTCTGCTTACAGGAAACAGCAGAGAGGGGCCTGACCATCAGCGGCTGCCGACTAAGAAGAAGTTGCAGGAACAAAGGAGCGGTAAGTAGATATCTGAATTTTTTTTTTTTTTTTATTATAGCGGTTGGGGGTGAGCAATCCTAAAGGACGTTATACCTAAAGAATGCAATGCTAGGAGAAAGCGTTTGCAGATGGGATCCGGAGGGAGGATGGGAGGAAAAGGGCTCCCCTGCGCATGCCTGCATCCCTCCCGGAGGCTTCATAGAAGGCAGAGAAGATTGGACAGGAAGACAGTCACTGCTCTTCAGTTACTGGATTTGGACAAGGACTACAAGAGAACCATAAGGAGCAGGAATGTAAGGTAAGGATTTTTTAAAACTACACATAGGGGCCAGCACTTTGGGAAATTTTAGATTTGGGGGTGGACATGCCCTTTAAGTAGAAAAATATAATTTCAATGGACATATAACTGTAGACAGATAACAATAATTTTAGCACTTTCACTGTCGTACCTCCAATGCCAAATTTTTAAAACACAATATGCACAACATTAGGTGACTTTTGGTCAATATTCTGTCCTGAGAATGCATAAGACTACAGCATTAGAAACACAAATAATCCTCAATGGAAATTCACTAGTGTGCCATAGTCTGTAAAAGTAAAAAGGATAGTTAAAGTTAAGGATTGAATTAAAGAAGAACAAAACTGCTCCAAACCTTTCCAACCCTCCAATAATACTAAACTGCTAAGATCTCACCCCTTGGTTTACTGCCAATCACCAGTAATCTAACTTAAAAACACTGCTGGATCCAGCTATGCCCCCACACTGAGTCCAGGACCTAGCCAATGGAAAGATTAACTTTTTGCAGAGTGTGTCTTCTTATTGGGCAGGCTGCACACACAAGCTTGGTTGGGGGTGAGGTGGACTGATCCCTTATAAGTAAGAGGAACCCAGGGGTGTGTACTCAATGGTTTAAATCCTCACCCTGGGCAATTTTAATGGAAGGGTGGTTGGTAATGGTAGGAGGGCCCACCACAAGCCCCAAACCGGAAGCTTGGGTCCGGTCTTTTAAACAGCTTATCGCACTTATGTTTCCTTCATAAACATCATCAGCTGTTAAAACAACTGATTGTGGAGGGGGGTGGGTCAGGGAGTCCCTGCTGTTAAGCCCCTGCCCGAATGTTCGCTCTATACCTTACAAAAGGAGAATGCTTAGGACTGTGTTTATGGTGCATCTTAAAGAGTCGGTTTGTCATTAAAGATGGTTGAACTTACTAAAGGTCGGTTCATTTTCGAACTTCATTAAAAGTTCAGAAGTTCAGTAGTTCGAAAACAAACCCATTAAATATTTTGAAAAGTTTGTATTGAATACAATTAAAGTAGCATTGGTAAATTACTGTAAATGCCTCTGGAACCTGGAAAATGGTCTGGGGAACACGTGCCTCAAAGGTACTTATAAGTGTCCGGGAACAGGATCCTGGTTTGACCCTTTAAGCCCTAAAGGGCCCAGCCTAGGGCCACAATAGTTCTTCTAAGAACCTAGGAGGGGGTCCTGGGTTGAGATGCAGTCCGGCCGCAGGATTTTTGCCCGTTCAGTAATCCTTGAACAGCCAATTTTGAGAATACTCAAACGTTCGAGGATTCTCTAATTCGAACGTCTGAGGATTACTAGTTAGTAGTTCAGAGATTCTAAAGAGTTGGGTTCGTGTTCGGTCCATCTCTATTTGTCATCTTTTGAAGATCTTTGCTGGGTGTAGCTACCTTTACTGCAGTAAGCGAGTAAAAAGCTGATTGTGTGCAAATTAAATAGCACGGGCAATTTTGGACCTATTATTGCATCTGCCCCTTAAGGTTACTATACATTAGGCCGATTTTATGCACAATCCGACATACAATCCCACATTTCCATTGATGGCTGAAAAATACTACATTTTCCCAATCTTGTTATGCGGCATTAGATCCTAATATTGATTGTAATAACGATCTGGAAATTCATTTTTTAAGTTGATTGATAAAATGATTTAGTGTTTTCTGAAGTTCCAATTAAATGTAATGTATCCTTGCTATAGACAAAAATGTATGGTACATCTACATTCAATGAACGTATTGGTCGGTTTAATATAGCAATTACAATCGTAATAACCTTTTGTAGTGTAGCCACCTTTATTTTCATGCATATTCTATTCCTGTGCCTTCCCATCTAAATCAGTAGTCTTCATGTCTGTGCCTTCATTATGTCTGTGTAGCAGCTCCTCCTTGTGTTCATTCTGAGTGCTGACTAACGGGGTTAAAGGGACAGTTCAGTGGAAATTATCAATATTTGTTAAATTGTTAGTTTGTGTAATGCCTTCTTAGTTATTCTACATATTCTCTCCCATTTTGAAAAATCAGTTGATTTCATACCCTTTGCTGTTCCCTGCTGTTGACATTAGTGAGCTGACATTTCAGGTTCTAACGGTCCTTCTTTTTCCCAGAATGCACCACATCCTTGCAATGTTCCTAACAGTAATTTCTACTGATTGGCTGTTGGATGGGTCAAAGATGCTCAGATCTCTACTGAGCAACTGAATCAACCCAGGCGCTGGGTCAAGGGCAAAACCATAACGGTCTCTACTAGGGGTCCTGCAAACAGGAAGTCAGTATTTCGGTTGCATTTATTTACACACAGACAAAATGCTGAATTGGCAGATTAAGGTCATTGGGATGAAAAAATACTGCTCTTTTTTCCGAAATGCATGTGTATTTGCACTGAACTTCCCATTTAAGATCTTGCAGGCTCCATTTTACTGTCTCGTTATGATAGTAGTTTGCTGAGTCATTATTGACAACAATTTAATTCAGAGATGATCAACTAGCAACCTTTGGCTGTTGGTGGGATACTGGGAATTGTAGTTAATACAAGATCTATTTGTTGCCACCCTATGTAATGTGATTTGTATCCTAATCAAAGACATTTTGGTGAAAAGGATCCAATTACATCTATCAGACTATAATAACCTGGTCTGTACTTATCTTAAGAATCCTGCAAAGAAGAATATGTCGTGTTCTGGTAACCCTCATTGAGTTTAAATTGGTTGAGGGTCAGGTTCGGATAAAGAGAACCGAGGGTCGGGTAGAACAATTCCAGTCTTTAAAAACAAACAAACTTTTTTCCTGTCTATGAAGAGAGATCTGTCTGCAATAACTGAAACTGACAATACATTGTTATCAATCCAAGACAATGTGCAGTGTGTATAGCACCTTACACTAAATCACACTATGGCAGATAAAGGGCAAATATATCTAGATGCAAAAACTCCTGGCGTCTTACTGTTTTTGGCTGGGTAAATCAACAGCTCTAATGTACTTACAGGGCGATGCACGGAGAGGCGCTCCCGTGTAATCGCTCTGGCTAGCGCCTCTCCATGCATCCCGAAATGGAACTTTAATGTTGCGGGACTTTACCGCCATAGCGCCGCAATGATGGAGTTTAAGTCACACTAACTGATAAAACATCAGGATGTATGTCCTTTAACCTCATTTTCAGACAATGCGCCTCTTGGTGCATCTGGCTGTTAGACTTATACAGGATGCCATTGTGGATAGAAATACAGACAGTTATGTTGAAATTTAACTCTAGTCTGGGTAGGGTTTGCAGAGATCACAAGTTAAAAAAACAGTTAATGCTGGAGTCACTGGAAAGGCAGGGGTTAAACGTCTGACCTTGGTTTTACTAGCAGAGGTCAGAGCCAGCAAAGTAACAATCTCCCATAGAACAAAGTAACAAACTTCTATCTGCACCTGCACCTATGCATGAGACCAGAGCAAGCGTCTGCATGGAAACAGATGATATGTGATTTCATTGGTCTTTGTAAATTCTTCTGGCCATAATGATCTATGGGATGACGATGATTCTAATGGATGATAATCTACCACTTGATGAGATTCAGCTAGAACAGACCTGGGCTGCCCCTGACTGACCCCACAATACTAAACCTGCACCCCAAAAAATCTTAATATTAATAGATTGTCTTAGGCTGGATAATTGATTTATTTGCATTATGTATATTTTATAAATAAAATGATGACCTGATCAATTGATTAATTGAATTTGATGGAATGGATCTAAAATAATCACACACCTTCTATTAAAAATTGCAATTTATAATAAAAAAAAACATTAAATGAACCAGGGACATTAATTTAATATTTTTATAAAATACAATCTCTACAATGAGAATTGCGTTGAACCTATTGATCCAGCCCTTAACCACAATCCTTCACCACAATTCTTCTATGCGGCCCCATGTGAAATTTAATTGCCCACCCCTGAGCTAGAACTACAGCAGAAATGTGGACCTCCAGATGATTGACATTTAAAACTCCCAAACTCCCAGAGTGCCGACAGGGTATGCTGGGAGTTGTAGTTTTCAAAACATAAATATCTACACCCATATAAAGGTGTAGATATTTCACTGCAGCTTTACCTGCTCCCTAAACATAATCCTCTGTTATGGTATCTGCTCATTTTAACTTTACTGTCTCCCATAATGCAAGTTTACACAGTGGGTGGAGATTAAAATGTATATTCTGCAGGACATAGTTATAAAATCATAGCCAGGTGACCAGTAGATCCAGATATTTGAAAACTATAACCCCCGGCATTCCTTGGCTATAGATTAAATGCTGGGAGTTGTAGTTTTTAAACCATCTGGATAACTACTGGTTACCTATCCCTGTCACAACAAGAAAATAGCTGCAGATAAAGTTTTAAAATGAGCGGAGGCCCATGGGTAGGTAGAAATTGGGGACAGTAGAAGCCCATGGGTAGGTAGAAATTGGGGACAGTAGAAGCCCATTGGTAGGTAGAAGGGGACAGTAGAGGCCCATGGGTAGGTAGTAGCAGACAGTAGAGGCCCATGGTTAGGTAGTAGGGGACAGTAGAGGCCCATGGTTAGGTAGTAGGGGGACAGTAGAGGCCCATGGTTAGGTAGTAGGGGACAGTAGAGGCCCATGGTTAGGTAGTTGGGGACAGTAGAGGCCCATGGTTAGGTAGTTGGGGACAGTAGGGATACGATATAGTATAGTATTTGAGGTTGAATAAAGACATAAGTCCATCCAATCCAACCCATCTAGCAATATCCTCATTTCCTGCCTAACTGTTGATCCAGAGGAAGGCAAAAAACCCACCAAATTTATGAAGGGCTTCCTGACTCCAAGTGGCAATCGGAAATTTCCCTGGATCAACTCTACTTTATGAATCAATACCAGTTACTTGCAACATTCCTTGTTGCAGAAACTCATCCAGCTTTTTTTTTTAAACTGACCAATGAACATGCCATAACAACATCCACTGGAAGACAGTTCCATAGCTTTACCATTCAATTGGTAAAGCTATGGAACCATTGTATTAAGTGTACATCTCCTACCTGTGGACCTAAATTTGTTTGAAAAACTCCAAGCATTCCATTACAGCACTTTAAATATCAGAAGGCATCCAGAGAATGCTGGGAGTTGTAGTTTTCAGACATTTGGATGCCTGCAAGTTGAAGACCCCTGCTATATATTTTAGTGGTATGGTAGTTTTGTTTCTATGAACATTTTTGGCTATAAACTTTTAGACTTTTTTTTAACTTCCCTGCACTAATTTTAGGAAGAAAGACTAAAATCGGGTCGGAACGCAGACATCCCACCCTGCCGAACCTGGCTTCTGGGCAGGGTGGGGAGAAGGAGGCGTGGCCGAGTGACGTGACGTCACCGACTTCACTAAAGGGCCAGAACGTGGGCGGAGTCAGGGGAGGGTCTGGTTACGCCCCTAGCGACGCCTCTAGCGTGATGTAAATTATGTCACATTAGAGGCATGGCTAGGGGCATAACTGGCCCGTGTGACGTAATTTACGTCACATAGGAGGTTTGGCCAGAAGAAAGAAGGTATTCCGGAGGCAGACTCTCAGGTAGGTTCAGGTCACAGGAGTTTGGGGTGGTCTCGCGGGTGTGTGGGAGACCACCCCAAAATCCAGGAGACTCCCATGACTCCCGGGAGGGGTGGGAAGCCTGGGGACGGGTTTAGGGTCCCAACTTGCGAATCGGGTTAGGTGCAGGTCTGGAAAATTAGAACTGCGCAGGACTCTATAGATCAGAATTTTTACTAGAAACTTCTCCTTATTCACCTGTCCTTGTGCATTTGTATTAGAAAATACTTGAGACTTTCAAGTTCCTTTATTTCAATTATGGATCTACATGACAGCTATTATTATTTTACACATGGTCTTCATTTTGTAAAAAAAAATCATCTCATTCCCTTTACTATGCTTTGCTGTGGTCAGAAGTGAGCTGCCATTGTTAGGTTCTGCAACAAGGCAGTCACCTCTATTTGGTGGTTAAGGGTCTTTAAATCTGAAATTTAGATCTTTTGTAGATCCTCCAGGTAATTGTTTACAGGCTTATGATCTTGTATAGCACTATTTCATCATTAAATCTAGCAATATGGAGTAATACAAGAACTCGGTAGGACCGGGTAGGACAACCCTTTTAGGTGTTGAAATAGTTAGAGGGCTTTTATTGCAGGCCCACACACACCGTTTAATCCTCAATATATAAATAAGTTATACAATTCAATAATTTGATCAGACTTTGCTGTGATGATGAAGTGTAAAAAGGCACTTGAACAAGTACATTAATAATGTCTCTGATTGTTTGTGAATCAATTTTTGCTCAGATGTTAGCTTGTCTGGTTTGCTTTGTACTTTGAATCTCTGTAGACATTAAAACCTCCTGTTGTATAGATGTACACAATTCGGGCCTTTCTTACCCTAATACTTATCAGGAAAACCAGAGTGATTTTTGTTTTGCCCGATGAAATATGTCTCAGTTCATTCTTATCTAACAGTTGCAGAAATGAGCATCAAAACAAAATGTTACCAGACTGCCAAGTTACTATTAGTCAGCAGTCTAAATTGCTATAGATTGCTACTATACTGTAGTATAATTGTATTAATTAATTTATTTGGCATGAAATACATATTGCTGTTCTTTCTATTTCTTTTTATTCCACACATTTTTCTTCTCTTTTATTCCACACATTATTTGGACGCTCTCTTCTCCCACCGTTTTTGAGCTAGAGACAGGAAATTCGTACAGAGCTGTGGGACATATATGAGACATGTAATAGAACTATCATGCTGAGACCTGATGCTTTTTCCTTCGCAATAGAGTAAAAATCTGCAGTTTTCTTTCTCTCCCGACCACCGCTATGCTTATGCATACTCTCATCCTATCACGCCTGGACTATTGTAGCCTACTACTTACTGGTCTTCCTGCTTCCTACCTCTCTCCCCTTCAGTCCATACTAAATTCTGCTACACGTATTGTTTTGCTCTCTTATAAATAGGATCCCAAATCTCCTCTGTACCGGACAACAACCTGGCTCCCTGTTAAACAGCGCATTGTATACAAAATCCTCCTAACATTTAAATCCCTTAGCTCTGCTGCACCTCCTTATATTTCCTCTCTAGTGTTCCCATACCTTCCCGTCCGCACCCTCCGCTCATCGCAGAACCATCTCTTATACAGATGGTTTCTTATATAGCTAAATGCAAAATCAATATATGAGGGAGAACCATGGATATTCATTATTCCCAGCTGCTGGCAGGATGCACTAGAAGAGAAGTTCTGTTTGCGGTATAACACTAAATGCTATCACTACCTGCTACTGGATCCCTTTGTGTAGCGTATTCTAATATCATATAGACAATGGGACTTTCATAATGTATCATAATTTAGATATATACCAATGAGTTAGCTGGATATTTATTTTCACACAACTAGATTCATTGGAACTTTCTGGTATTCACAAGGGGCATTTACACCTAATAAACACCAAAAGTATCATGCAAATGAATATCCATCACGCAATATTGATGGTATTTTAAGTTCTCCTGGTTCCCTGGGGCAGTAACACTGCTTTTACATCGTATGTAGTGTGACCATTAACTATGTAATCAGGCCATCACACTTTGACATGTGACATGTGCATGTCTTCCGTATCAGTAGGTAGCAATCTAATGGGATATGTAAGTGCCAGGTTCTTCCTAAGAGGATTATTTAATGCAGGTTACACTCCATCAAAGTGAGGACTCCGTCCCCATGAGCATAGATTGTGTCATAAATTAGCCTATGTGCAAAGCCTTTGTGTTTACATAAAAAAAATCTTAACTGTACATGAAAGTTCAGTAATTAGACAGATCATAATGAAGCCAATAGTGAAATCAAAGGTGAATTTTTACTGGATCTTTAAATATAGGTTTATTTTCTAGTTGCTGGGCACATTTATTTATTTTGCATATTAAGTTCCAAATAGTACGTTTGTGTCATACAATATGGAGGATTACAATGTAAATATAGTAACAATTCATATAAAAAGGTTTGGTTGACCAGTTATGGGGGTTAGATACAGAGGATTGTTGTAGTTTATGTAAAAGGAAAAGAGAAATCTGTTTATTGTCAACATTTTCCAGCTAATGTCCACATCATGCACAGAGATTGGTTGATATTTAAGGGAAGCCTGAAATTGCTTTTGACGTGGGGATTTCCATTAAACCAAATGCATTTCATGTGCTATTAAACTAAACTTTTGACATCAAAGCTTCAGGAGTTTAGTGCAATGGTAAATGTCATTTGAGTTTGGATTTTAAAAATAACCAGAAACAATTTGATTTTGATTTTTTTATCACTAATTGTCAAATAAACTAAATGTCAATGTCTAATCTTGTCTAATGTACAAAACAATGTGATTTTTTAGTGCTTGTTCTATCCACTCTCTCTGGATACATAAACATTAATCCATTTCAAATCTGAAAGTCCTTGATAGGCAGGAAGGTTCTTCTGCATTGTAGAAGATTTTCTTATTTGGTTTGTTATAGCTGTACCCAGGCAGGGGATGTTGGAGTGCTATATATAGTATATATTATATATGTATACAGTATCAAAATAATCATCATTGTTCAGTCCATGGACTTGTCATATGATAAAATTATACTTTTATTGATCACATTAACCTGAAGTGTATAAAGAAGAACTTAGGGCTAAGCCTCCCATGTGCAATTCTTTGGTGCTTCTGATCACGTTTTGCGATTTGCTAGCACATGGGAATGGCACAATGTGGTAGCACTGTTTGGGCTGCACTGGCATAAAAGAATATTTCACGAACGCACAGCAATGTGCATGAAACAATGCATTGCAATATCGCTTTTTACTCTATACCATGAGTCGTAGTGTGGCCACAGCCTTAATCATAGGTACAAAAAAAAAAAAATCTATCTTGTCCTTTTGGAGGGAAGTTGGTCCTCCCTAAAATAAAACCAATTTCATCACAGTATTTAAACCAGGTGAACAACTCATTATATCAATATATATTATACGGTACATTTTATAATTAAATAGTTAGCACCAATTCATTGAAAGATGTAAACATAAAAATATAATTAATGAATAAATGAATCCATCATAATAAGAAATATTCAGCCTATAAGCTTAAACAATCAGATAAAACATTGGCCGAATTGGCTGTTCGCGACACACTAATGCGTCGCAGGTCAGGCCAGTGATTGCAAATGTGTACGGACCGTAAGGGGTAACTGTGGTCTCCAATTCTTCCAAACTAGTTAGAATTATATAGGACTTCCATCATACCTTCAAAATAAAACCTAAATCACATCTCTAGATAAAATATTACTTCCTGCTTGAACACTTCCTGTTTTTAGCCATGTGACCAGCCCCTGACTGTATTAATAGGCTCCTTTTCTTAACGGTCCATTTTTATCCCAGGTACTTCCTGATTTTCCCAGCATTAAGTCTTTACTGAGCATGCTTCTCCCCCAGGGCAGAGGGGCAAGCAGAGGTAAGGTGATGTCACTAAAGCTACTGGAAGCAGGATGTTGGAACATTCACCCCAATATTATTTCTCACAGGCTGAAGCCAGAGATGTGATTGTCGGCTCATTATAAAGGAAATACTGCAGGCTTTCATTTAATCCTAACTTGTTTGGAGACCACAGTTTCCCTTTAAGAATCAGTAAGGGAGAGGGGTCTCAAAAGTGTAGACTGCCTACTACTGCATAAATGTCTAACTGATACAACAATTTAGCAGAAGAAATAAAAGGATTGTATTTGTACAAGGTGTTTAGGTTGTTTACCCTTCCATATAGAACAGTTATATTAAAATATAGATATGTATATAATGCTGCAATATAGCGGCTAGTCCCCTACAGACATGGGGTAAGGACCCTAACACAACTAAGTCAATGCATTAAATATTTTTGAAAGATACATTGTGAGAGGACTCTTTAGCCCAGTAAGTTAAAAAAATTAACAATTGAGATGAATGAAGAAATTCAGACAATGGGATAGATAGATTTTTAAGCTACCTAGAAAATAGATTTTACTCACACACGCTACTTTCGAGCTTTCGCGTTCGAACTTTTGATAATTATCCCATAAACGACTCGCAGATTCGATATTTACTCGCGTATTGGTATAATAGACATTTTACTCGCGGATTTGATAATTCTTTATTTACTCGCGTATTGGTATAATAGACATTTATACTTGCGGATTTGATAATTCTTTATTTACTCGCGTATTGGTATAATAGACATTTATACTTGCGGATTTGATAATTCAAAATTTACTTGCTTATTGGTATAATAGACATTTTACTTGTGGATTCGATAACTCGATATTTACCTGCGTATTGGTATGAGACTTTTTACTCGTGGATTCGATTATTCTATATTTACTCATGTATTGGTATATAGACATTTTACTTGCATATTCGATTTTTCTGCATTCGATTATAATCCCCTCTTCCCATTAACTTTCTATATGCAATCCAGGCTCTAAAATCGAGCCTCGAAAGTGTGTGTGTGTTATTCCACTATTAGTTAGCCTACAGACAACATGCCCAGCATGGAATTGCAGAGTATGGTAGTGGAGTACCTTACCAGGCGGGGGTACGATGGGATGCCAATTGGCACCCCCAATATAAAGGAGCGCAAAAGGCACATTATGCGCCACTTGCAGAGGAAACTGTTAACGCAGTTTCAAATCCAGCTGCCCACCTCATAACTGCAAAAGAGGTGGTCAGAGTTGAGGTTGAATGTCCAAGGCAAGTATCACATTTATATATACAATTTTAACTGTGATTGAGTTGTATAAGACACTACCTTTTGAACCATCAGGCAGTTCTGCGGCAGATCTTTCGGACAAGCTGTCTAAGTATAACCACTATATGAAGTTACTGCACTTTTCTTGTTACATTTATAGCACTTTTGATTGGATAGCGCTTCGTAAACCGCCACAAATGATTGCGGGCCTTTAGTACTTTTCTCCTAAAGGACTCACAGTGCATATGTTAAACAGGAACTGTGGTCCAAAAATGAACTTTAGGCAAATTGATAGGAATTGCTCTCCTGAGAGTTTTTGCAATTTATTTCCATTGTTTATTTTGCATAGTTTTGAGGATATTTACATTTTTGTGTGTGATATGGCTCTGAAACCTGTCAGTCAATCTGCCCTGTGTCTCCTCCCCTTTGCAGCCCCCCAGTTCCACCCACTCATGGACCCCATAGTCCCTCCAGTTGCAGGCCCCCCTTGGCCCTTTCCCTTACAGCCCCATGTGGCCCTGCCCACTTGCGGGTGACGTGGCTCCGCCCACTCATGGGTGCCTAAGTCCCACCCACTCTAAGCCCCACCCACTCTAAGCCCCACCCACTCACAGGTGCTGTGGGCCACTCTGACACCACCCCTACCCCCCCACCCCACCCCTGAAAACCATGTGAGAACTCTGCCTGAAAAGGCTGTTTTCACATAGTGAGAGAGAAGGGCTGTAGAGTCCCTTACCTACTCTACATCTGCAGGTCCTTCACACAGCAGAGAGGAGGAGGGACTTCCTGTCTCCCTCACACACTGAGGGAGTCTGAGGCTGTGCTCGCCGGCAGCACTGTGCAGGAGAAGCCTTAGGAATGTCACATGTCAGCCTCCCACCCATTAACTTTCTGGTCAGCCATTTCTGCGTATCTTGGGCTGTGGAGCACGTAGAGAGGTGGCTCGTTTTAAAAGGTAGGAAACTTGCCTTTCATTTAAACTCATCTTGTTTGGAGACCACAGTTCCCCTTCAATGTTAGTTAGTGTTAGTAAATTTTAATGTAACTGTTAGCTAATGTTAGTAAATGTTAGTTAAAGGACAAGTACACACAAAAAATATTTACATTATTATTTTTTATTCAGTATTAAAAAAAAAATATTTATTATTATATATAAATTTGCAGATGAGGGATCGGTTTCCAGCAGTGAGAAAGACAAACAAAAAAAACAGGACACCTAGACCTCTAAAAGGTCTAACACAAAAATTATCCAAAGGACTTATAGGGGGGGTTAGTCATTAAAAAGACTTTTGGGCCTCACAAGGTTAGTCCTTAAAAGGACTGTTGGGTCCCAAGATGTGTGAATACAGGGGTGGTTAACTACAAGAGCTAAACCACCACACTGAAATCCACACACAGAAAGCTCAAAAAGCACAAAAATCTCTCTCCAACTCCTACACTGTCAGGTCTCCACTAAACACACTGACAAAATGGCGCTGGTCACATTGCCTTTTATACCCAGGGGGCTGGCAATTGGTTGATTTTGGAAATGTGGGTATCATTTTTTTTTTAATTTGATAATTCTCAAAACCGTGAGCATCGAGTCCGAGAAATCCGGGTCTGGGATAGTTCAATAGGTCTGGGTCAGTTCAAACTCGAATAGTTCAGCTTGAACTCAGGTTCGAGTCGAGTTTTAGTCCATCCCTAGTATTAATACATATACTGCAGTTCTGGTTGATCCAGGGATACTATATAATATTGAGAATTACTGGTATTAATACTGTGACAGATTGGCCCTTAAGAGCTGCTTGGGCCTTGTTATGGGAAATACTCCACAGTCTTTCAGGGAATAAAGCAACACAGTTCAGGCTTAAAGGCAATTTAACCATCTTTAATGGTCTTCACTGGTGTTAACATAACAAAACAAAATAAACAAAACAAAACCTTTGCACCATAGCGCTGGCTATACAGTTCAAGCTATCTATCGTTGGGTAGCTACTCCACACCAACACATAAATAACACAATAGAAAACAAAATGAGTTCAGTTATAAACACAGTGCCTTACTTGTAAGGTTCTGATTTCTCCCTCCACAGCTCCCTGCCTCTGTGCAGATAGAGAGAGTGAGACACACCCCAGACTCCTGTTTAAACAGTCCTGAGTAGCACAGGTGTAACATCTACCTGGCCTCTCAGGGCTTAACCAAAGAGCTGTGCAGGATTACCAGTGGAATGGAAGAAACAGCCCACCCGCTTTCCATTTGTTCCAGACCTAGAGACCCTAAACTGTCTGTGCAAATTCAACCTGCATTTGTATCTACACACACAGGGGTGTCCCTAGGGTTTTTGGCACCTGAAAATATTTTTGAATGCCGCCCCTAGATTGAGCGGCGCGCGTAGCAAAGTGGGCGTGGCTTAGTGTGTGGGCGCGGCTTTGTGTGTGGGTGTGGCTTGGTGTGTGGGCGTGGCAAATTTCATAATTTTTTCCCCCAAAATGGTTATTTATACGCTTCTCTATTTTTAGAAAACACTAAAAACATGTTGGTGCAACTGGTACATTACATTAGAAAGCCCTACTTTCTAATGTAAAAAAGATGTTGGCCAAAAGATTTGTAAACCCTGCTGCTACCACGTCAAGGTAGACTCTTTCAGCAGGGCCCTAACTATTATCTAGATTATATATTTTATATATAGATTATATATAATTATATAGATTATTTATCTATCTCTGCTATCTATCTATATTATCTACCTATCTCTGCTATCTATCTATCTCTTCTATCTGTCTGTCTATCTATCTATCTCTGATATTTATCTATCTATCTATCTATCTCTGATATTTATCTTTCTATATATCTATCTATCTATCTCTGATATTTATCTATCTATCTATCTATCTATCTATCTATCTATCTATCTATCTCTGATATTTATCTTTCTATCTATCTATATATCTATCTCTGATATTTATCTATCTATCTATCTATCTGTCTCTGATATTTATCTATCTATCTATCTATATATCTATCTCTGATATTTATCTATCTCTGCTATCTATCTATATTATCTATCTATCTATCTCTGATATCTATCTATCTATATTATCTATCTATCTCTTCTATCTGTCTATCTCTCTCCGCTATCTATCTATCTCTATTATCTATCTATCTATCTATCTATCTATCTATCTATCTATCTATCTCTGCTATCCATCTATTCTCTATCTATCATCTATCTCTCTATCCATCTATCTCTGCTATCCATCTATCTCTGCTATCCTCTATCTCTGCTATCCTATCTATATTCTCTATCTATCTCTTCTATATCTGTCTATTTCTCATCTCTCCGCTATCTATCTATCTCTATTATCTATCTATCTATCTATCTATCTATCTATCTATCTATCTATCTATCTATCTCTAGATATCTATCTATATTAATCTATCTATCTCTTCTATCTGTCATTTCTCTCTCCGCTATCTATCTATCTCTATTATCTATCATCTATCTTCTAATCTATCTATCTATCTATCTATCTATCTAATCTCTGCTATCTACTCTATCTATCTCTGCTATCCATCTATCTCTGCTATCCATCTATCTCTGCTATCCATCTATCTCTGCTATCCATCTATCTCTGCTATCTATCTATCTCTGCTATCTATCTATCTATCTATCTAATCTATCTATCTCTGCTATCTATCTATCTCTTCTATCTGTCTATCTCTCTCCGCTATCTATCTATCTCTATTATCTATCTATCTATCTCTGCTATCTATCTATCTATCTCTGCTATCCATCTATCTATCTCTGCTATCTATCTATCTCTGCTATCTATCTATCTCTGCTATCTATCTATCTCTGCTATCTAATCTATCTATCTCTGCTATCCATCTATCTCTGCTATCCATCTATCTCTGCTATCCATCTATCTCTGCTATCCACTCCATCTATCTCTGCTATCCATCTATCTCTGCTATCCATCTATCTCTGCTATCCATCTATCTCTGCTATCCATCTATCTCTGCTATCTATCTATCTCTGCTATCTATCATCTTCCAATCTATCTATCTCTGCTATCTATCTATCTCTCTCTCCGCTATCTATCTATCTATCTATTATCTATCTATCTATCTCTTCTGCTTATCTAACATCTATCTCTGCTATCCATCTATCTATCATCTGCTATCTATCTATCTCTGCTATCTATCTATCTCTGCTATCTATCTATCTCTGCTATCTATCTATCTAATCTATCTATCTCTGCTATCTATCTATCTAATCTTCTACTCTGCTATCTATCATCTCCTATCGTCTATCTCTCTCCGCTATCTATCTATCTCTCTATTATCTATCTATCTATCTCTGCTATCTAATCTATCTATCTCTGCTATCCATCTATCTCTGCTATCCATCTATCTCTGCTATCTATCTATCTCTGCTATCTATCTATCTCTGCTATCTGTCTGGTAACTATCTATCTCTGCTATCTATCTATCATCTTGTCTGTCTATCTATGTCTCCATCTATCTATCTATCACTCCATCTATCTATTTAGCTACTACTATCTATCTATCTATGTACCTATCTATCTCTGTTATCTATCTATCTATCTCTGATATTTATCTATCTATCTATCTATCTATCTATCTATATTATCATCGTATCTCTGCTATCTATCTATCTATCTATATTATCCATCTATCTCTGCTATCTATCTATCTATCTATCTATCTATCTATCTATCTATCGCTATTATCTATCTATCTCTGCTATCCATCTATCTCTGCTATCCTCTATCTCTGCTACTCATCTATGTATCTATCTATCTCTGCTATTTTATCTATCTCTTCTATCTGTGTCTATCTATCTATCTATCTGATATTATCTATCTCATTATCTATCTATCTCTGCTATCTATCTATATATCTATCTATCTCTGATATTTATCTATCTATCTATCTCTGCTACCTATCTATCTATATATCTATCTATCTCTGATATTTATCTATCTCTGCTATCTATCTATCTCTGCTATCTATCTATCTATCTAATCTATCTATCTCTGCTATCCATCTATCTATCTATCTCTGTATCTATCTATCCATCTATCTCTGCTATCCATCTATCTATCTATCTATCTCTGCTATCCTCTATCTCTGCTATCCATCTATCTATCTATCTATCTCTCTATCTATCTCTGATATTTATCTATCTCTGCTATCTATCTATCTATCTATCTATCTATCTATCTATCTATCTCTGCTACCTATCTATATATCTATCTATCTCTGATATTTATCTATCTCTGCTATCTATCTATCTCTGCTATCTATTTATCTCTGCTATCTATCTATCTCTGCTATCTATATCTTCTATCTCTGATATTTATCTATCTCTGCTATCTATCTATCTCTGCTATCTATATCTTCTATCTCTGATATTTATCTATCTCTGCTATCTATCTATCTCTGCTATCTATCTATCTATATTATCTATCTATCTATCTATCTATCTATCTTCTCTGCTATCTATCTATCTATCGCTATTATCTATCTATCTCTATTATCTATCTATCTCTGCTATCTATCTATCTATCCTGCTATCTAGCTTATCTAATCTATCTCTGCTATCCATCTATCTCTGCTATCCATCCTCTATGTATCTATCTTCTATCTCTGCTATCCATCTCTCTTCTTATTCTATCTCTACTTCTATCTCTGCTATCCTATCTATCTCTGCTATCTATCTATCTCTGCTATCTATCTATCTCTTATCTATCTATCTCTGCTATCTATCTATCTCTTCTATCTGTCTATCTCTTCCCTCCGCTATCTATCTATCTACTATTATCTATCTATCTACTCTGCATCTAATCTATCTATCTCTGCTATCCATCTATCCTGCTATCCATCTATCTCTGCTATCCCTATCTCTGCTATCTATCTATCTCTGCTATCTATCTATCTATCAATCTATCTATCTCTGCTATCTATCTATCTCTTCTATCTGTCTATCTCCTCCGCTATCTATCTATCTCTATTATCTATATTATCTCTCTATCTAATCTATCTATCTCTGCTATCTCATCTATCTCTGCTATCTCACTATCTATCTCTGCTATTCTATCTGCTATCTATCATCTCTGCTATCTATCTATCTCTGCTATCTGTCTGTGTACTATCTATCTCGCTATCTATCTATCTCTGTCTGTCTATCTATGTCTCCATCTATCTATCTCTATCTCACTCCACTATCTATTTAGCTATATATCTATCTATCTATGTACCTATCTATCTCTGCTTCTATCTATCTATCTCTGATTATCTTATCTCTGCTATCTATCTCTGCTATCTATCTATATTTATCTATCTATCTATCTCTGCTATCTCTCTATCTATCTATCTATATTATCTATCTATCTCTATCTATCTATCTATCTATCTATCTATCTATCTATCTATCTATCTCTGCTATCCATCTATCTCTGCTATCCATCTATCTCTGCTATCCACTATGTATCTATCTATCTCTGCATCTATCTATCTCTTCTATCTGTCTATCTATCTATCTATCTGATATTTATCTATCTATCTCATTATCTATCTATCTCTGCTATCTATCTATATATCTATCTACTCTGATATTTCTATCTATCTATCTCTGCTACTCATCTATCTATATATCTATCTACTCTGATATTATCTATCTCTGCTATCTATCTATCTCTGCTATCTATCTATCTATCTAATCTATCTATCTCTGCTATCCATCTATCTATCTATCTCTGCTATCTATCTATCTATCTATCTATCTCTGCTATCCATCTATCGATCTATCTATCTCTGCTATCCATCTATCTCTGCTATCCATCTATCTATCTATCTATCTCTGCTATCTATCTCTGATATTTATCTATCTCCTGCTATCTATCATCTATCTATCGCTGCTACCTATCTATATCTCTATCTATCTCTGATATTTATCTATCTCTGCTATCTATCTATCTCTGCTATCTATCTATCTATATCTGCTATCTATCTATCTCTGCTATCTATATCTTCTATCTCTGATATTTATCTATCTCTGGTATCTATCTATCTCTGCTATCTATATCTTCTATCTCTGATATTTATCTATCTCTGCTATCTATCTATCTCTGCTATCTATCTATCTATATTATCTATCTATCTATCTCTGCTATCTATCTATCGCTATTATATATCTATCTCTATTATCTATCTATCTCTGCTATCTATCTATCTATCTCTGCTATCTAGCTATCTAATATCTCTGCTATCCATCTATCTCTGCTATCCATCCATCTATGTATCTATCTATCTACTCTGCTATCTATCTCTTCTATCTATCTATCATCTATCTCTCTATCTATCTATCTATCTATCTATCCTATTATCTATCTGTCTATCTATCTCTAGTAGCTATCTATTCTCTATAAGCTATCTCTCTCTATTAGCTATCTATCTATATATCTATCTATCTCTGCTATCTATCTAACTATCAATCTTCTATATATAACACCCACCCCACTTCAGTGTCTAATGTCCAGACACAATACTAAAAACATGATTAGAAGTCAGCAAATCTTCAGAACAGGATCTTCTTGACTGCACAATGAATCAAATTGCTTCTTTTTCACATGGATAACTAAAGGAACTACTTCTCCTCATATGAAGTTATATGTCAAAGTTTAATAAATTACTTTGTGTCCTAACATACCTAGTGGCACTACCCCCCTGTCCCACACATCAAATAGCACTTGGTACCCCCCCTAATATTGTTTTGTAAAGAGGCCTGCATTCTTGGTGAAACTTTTTTCAGAGTTTGAGCTAAAACAACACACACACACACACACCACCACACACACAACCCACACACACACACCACCACACACCTCTTGCAAGGCGCCTTACCCGACTTCCAGCGCTGCGAGTCCTGCATCATCAACCTAGCGCGCACACACCCTCTCTACCTCTTCCGGCGCGCTTTCAGTTCAGGCGCCTTGCCCGAACTTCCGGCGCTGCTAAGTCCCGCATCAACCCAGCGGCAGCTCAATTGCCGAAGGGATTGCCGCCTTTTTTTTTTTAAAAAAACAGACACTAATGTGCCGCCATGAGCAACTGTTTCAATTTGCGTCATGGTAGGAGCGGCGCTGTACACACACACACTTTTCTTGGGCCTATTATCCACCTTTCAGGGTAGATGCTGCAGGCAAATCGGGACTTATATATCTTCCCTCTATAACCAGACCAGATCTCCTGTCACAATACATATACTGTAGTTCTGGTTGGTACAGGGATCCTATATAGTATTGAGAATTACTGGTATTAATACATATACTGTAGTTCTGTTGTTGTATGGTGATACTATATAATATGAGAATTACTGCTATTAATACATATACTGTAGTTCTGGTTGGTACAGGGATACTATATAGTATTGAGAATTACTGGTATAATACATATACTGTTAGTTCTGGTTGGTATGGTGATACTATATAATATTGAGAATTACTGCTATTAATACTATACTGTAGTTCTGGTTGGTACAGTGATACTATTATTATGAGAATTACTGTGTATTAATACATTACTAGTTCTGGTTGTATACGGGGATACTATATAATAATGGAATTACTGGTATTATACATATACTGTAGTTTCTGTTGTTAGGGTGATACTATATAATATTTAGAATTACTGCTATTAATACATATACGTGTAGTTCTGGTTGGTACAGTGATAACTATATATTATTGAGAATTACTGCTATTAATACATATACTGTAGTTCTGGTTGTTACAGGGTACTATATATATTGAGAATTACTGGTATTAATACTATACTGTAGTTCTGGTTGGTACAGGGATAATATATAATATGAGAATTAATACATATACTGTAGTTCTGGTTGGTACAGGGATACTTTATAATATTGAGAATTACTGGTATATTACCTTTACTGGAGTTCTGTTTGATCCAGGGATACTTTTCAATTGCCATTTGGACCAGGAAGGAATTCTTTCCCCTTTTTGTATGTTTTATTTTGCCTTCCTCTGGATCAACTGTTAGGGTAGGGTTAAAAAAGGAGGGTAAAAGGTTGGACTTGATGGACGTATGTTTTATTCAACCTCATACTATGTTACTACTATATGTACTATGTTACTAATAGACCCTACTATATGTGTTCAACTATCAGGGTTATTCAATAAAGTTATTATAGTTTAAAATGGTGCTAAAATGTGCTAATTTTGCCCCACCAATCAGATGTTAGCTTTCAAATGTTAATAAGATCGGATTGGTTGGGGCAAAAGTAGCACCATTTTAAACGATATAACTTTTATTGAATCTCCCTGTATGTTTGTTTACATTCTAATTCATGTAAATGCCTAACAACCCCCCCTCCCCCATTAAACCATTTAAATGATAATGATCATTAGCATGACATGACAAGCTCAAATACCAAAACCTCAATATAATGTCTGCTCCTTTGATTTCCTAACTAGGAAATATCCATATACTGTTGGAACCATCACCCTTGCTATTCTTATCCCAGATTAAATGTTCATGTCTGAAAGTTCTCTTTTCTTTCTGTAATGACTAAATTTACTTGTGTTGTGGACTAAGAATAGAGAATTGCTAATAGCCGTACCGTACATTCTGCTGGAAAGGATATTGTCCTCTCATCATTATTTATTTAATAAACCTAATACTAGGCGATTTACTGTCATTGAAGAGATTTTTCCTTTTTACAATATTGATAAATGTGCATCATATCCAGGAAACAAAGAAACTTAAAAGGGAAAGTACAAACTTTAAATGTTCTAAGAATTTTTTGAGATTCTGTGTGTCCCGTACATGTCAGAAACAAGAGACAGAGTGGAATACAAGAGCACACCCACATACTTATTATATGATAAATATCCTTTACTAATCCTTAATGGGATATATACATAAAGTGCAAAAAATAAAACACAAACCCCCCACATACCTAAAAACTATATGAATCAATACTTCTCTCTCACATGTCCACATAATGTATATATAATTCTCATGTCTAACTTATTACAATGTACTATGACGAGAGTGGCAGGTCCCCTATTTGAATAAGCTAATTAGCATACCAGAAATACACATATATTAACTCTGTAGCAGAGCATCAGAAATGTAAAGAGAGTCTCACATATTCACCTGGCAGTTAAAGGAAGAGGGATGAGTGCAGATTAAAAAGCGCTGAATTTTCCTCCGTGTCTTCAGACTTTCTTGCTGGTAAGAAAGTAGCGGATGAACCTCATTTGGCACCTTTATACTTCCTCTAATTGGTGAGGCCCTCTTTATATTTCTGATGCTCTGCTACTGGTATAAGGATGTACTATGGATTTATTAGGCCTAGTTATATTTATGTGTATCGCTGGTATACTAGTTAGCATTTATTCAAATAGGAGACCTGCCAGTCTCTTAAAGGGCACTTATAATGATTATAATTGATGTCCAATCACAGTAAGAGATTTCCATCTAATGAAATGTTACCAAGGAATCTAATGTAATCGTAACTATAATTGGTCCACAGTACTTTACTGGTCCACGGTGTTTTGCTTTCTACAGCGCTCCTGTTTACTCTGTGGTAATGGGATTTCCTATATATCTTAAGGAGATTAATAGAGGAACGTTCAGAATAGTTTCTGAGAATATGATAAAACACTGGTATTTGATCCTTTCAAATATAGATGTAAAATACCTATAATCTTTTCAGTCACAGGCAGCGGTGCTGCACAGATATTGCATGGAGTGAGGCTTTGTCTGTGTATGTTTACAGTGAGTATTCACAGAATTTTCTGTTTGGAGAGGTTTAAAGGGACACTATCCTGAAAAATTACTTTGCCTCATCTTAATCATAATGAATACATGTAAGTAGCACTTACTCTGATTTGCGTGTGTTGCTGCATGCCTTCAATCCAGCACACATTTTTCTTAGGAGCAATCCCCCCCCTCCTTCTTTTAACCACTCCCACTTCTATCCAACCTGACTTTTTCCCCACAAACCAACTGTCAGCCTGCACACACATACAACGCATTCCAACTGTCAGAATTCTGTCACCATCCAGCTACAGTAAAACTACTTACAGAGAATAGTTTTTGAGAGCAAGAAACTTGATTGACAGCTGAAATATAATAAGTTTTAGATTGGATTTGTAAGAATAGATACAGTGGTGGTTGGGAAGAATTATAGTTTCCAGTTATGGTCATTTAAAATAACCTATTTTTCGGATAGATGTCCTTTAAGTAGAAGTACCATGGACATGTCACAAATGATAAAACGCTTTTCTGCGGTTAGATGTGCTACAATGTCTGAGATATTTTATAGAATTATCGTACATTTATGATGTGTACCAAAGAGGCGCTTGTCAAATATTTCAAGTGTCAACCCTTGTTATTGCTTTAGTAATAACATTGAAAAATGATTTTCAGTGATTAAATTGCACATTTATATAGAAAATGATTTGCAAAATGACATTAATAGAAATATACATTAATTATTGTTCCTGTTACCATAACAACATTGGAAATTACATTTTTATAATGTATTAAAGGAATTGTACACTGAAAAAATGCCTTTGCCACATTTCAAGCTATAATGAAACATGTAACCAGCACTTACTCTGATGTGTAGTGGTTGCTGCATGCTTCAATCCAGTACTGAGTCAAGCTCAGTCTTCCAGCCCCCGTGCCAGACTATCTGACTCTCTGTGAGGCAAGCATGCTCAGTAATCCCTTTGAGGCAGCACTGGGAGAGGGAATTTCCCACCAGGCAGTTTACACTCCAACTGTCACAATTTCAGCTAAAGCAAAACTATACATAACAAAGAGTTTATGAGATTAGGACACTTGTTGACAGCTGAAAGTAAGATGTTTCAAATTTTCTAAAGAAATAGGGGGCAGATCAACAAAACTGGCCACAATGATAGATAGTTGGGAAGAATTAGTTTGCAGTAACGGGCAATTTAGATAAAAAAAAAATCCCAGTTACATATCCTTTAACTTTTTTAAACTTTTCTCTTCTTAGAGCATTGGATAGTAGTAGTAGAGAATTATTTTGTTTAACCCTTGCTAATTCTTTTATTACTGTGTGTGATTATTGAATGTGTATTTACTGTTTTATTTTACTACAGCCATTGCCAATCAGGCATGGGGGCAAAAGATAACTCTGTGTAATGTCCGAAGTCTTTGTTCTAGTATGTATAAAAATAGAGTGCTTTACTCAGCATTGTATCTTGCCTGAGGAAGAAGCCTAGTGCTTGGAAGCTGCATTTTCAATCATTTTAGCCAATTAAAGGTTATTATTTTATATCCAAGATGTCTTCACTTTCAGCATTGGATAAGACAGCACTGTCCCACAGTAGAATATAATATAATCCATTTATAGGGAGCCTGATTTCCAAACTGCGGGCTTGCTTTTTATTCTCTTTTTCTAATACATCCATTTATTTAGTGCATGTGTAACCAGAGTGCAGACTAAACCTGCCACATCTACACCACATCATTTTGCGGCTAGAGTTATATAAAAAACCTTCCATTGACTTTCAAAATGGACCCTTAATCTCTAGATAACATTTGTGAGAGGTATTGCTAAAAGGTTCAGCAACACTATTTCCTGTTTTCAGCCATGTGACCAGCTTATAAAAATTTGACCACCTTTGATGCATTGACAGGCCCCTCCTTTCTCAAATGTCATTTTATGTCTGTGCAGAATACTTCCTTAAGCCTCGTACACACGTTGGATTTTTTCATATAATGCAGCCGAGAACGCTTAAACATTATCGTTAATCCTCATAATGAAACGACATCTGTACACACAGCACAACATAGTCTCCACGATAGTCTTTAGTATAGAACGTTCGTCATAAAGTAACGCTCGTATCTTCGCGTAATTACGAAAGCAGCGCATCTGCCTTTTATATATTTTTTCATAGAACGTTAATGATATTTGCTGGCCAGTAACAATATACGATAATCGCGAAAACAAATCCGCCAGCTGCTCATCATAAAAAAAGCCAACAATAGTTCGGTGTGTTTGTTGTTTTGTGATGATCATTGATGCTATATTTTCGTATGAATATCGTGCGATTACTCGTTCACCCGGCTCACGTGCGACAATTATCCAACGTGTGTACGAAGCTTTTTTTTAATTTAACATAATGTGGCCTTTAACTGATAGGGACTCAACTATGACCGTATTCTCTCTGGATTACAACTGTCAATTCATGGTATTATAACCCGACCTTCGTTTTTTTAATAGGGACAGTAAAAGAAAACAATAAAACAAAAAGTCATAAAAGAAAATCTAGAATTTAGAACAGGCTAAAGAATTATTTTTTTTGAATTATAATTCAATAAGCTACACATATTTTTGATGATACTTGATTTAAAACTGTAGTCTGTATATATTTTAAATATAAGTGGAAAAAGACAAAAAAGTGACATGAATGATACAAAGGTCAGTAAGTGGTTTCCCATTGGTTTATTTACAGTAAACATGGTAAAGTCAGGGAATTTATGACTGGGCGGTTTTGTTGACAGATAAACTCTGCAAGATAACCTCTTAAAACTAGATTGTCCTTGTTTAAGTGAATAATACCATGTCTGCGCCAACAAAGAAGAATATAAACTACTTGTAGAAGAGTTTAAGGACAACTAAATGCCTCAGTAACAACACTAAAACCAGAAGGCAGAACACACCTTGATATAAAGCCAGTAATCGGTGTCTTACCTCTCATTTTGATATAGGTGCTGGAAATTTACCTAAATAATTTATGGTTTTTTGCTTAACATCACAGCATTCAATGTCACACAGTCTGGTCAACGACCATTTATGTTTCTGCCCATGCTCAGTCCTAGCTATGCAGAAATTGTTCAGTTGGTCACACCCATTAATAATCTCTAGCCAATACTTTTACAGACAGATAAAGCAAGAAGACATGTGACTGAGGTAAGGAGGTGTGGCCTGGCACTGCACAAACACACAGATACTTACTCATCCGTTTCTTAACAGGCTTACATTTACTATAATACGATTTACTGAAATGGTATTTTTATAGCTTATTGATGTTCTTAGGGGGGTTTTTTCAGTTCGGAGTATGGAAAATTGGGTTTAGTTTTCCTTTAATTGTCTCTGGAAAGGGATATACTATAGTAAACTGGGTACACACAGCAATAATAAAGGGGGTGAGTGTGCTGTCCCGATTGTACTCCTATCTTTATTATAGGCATGCATGGGCAAAGTAGAAACAGGTCGAGATATCGCTCCATCTGGTGGTGAGAAGCTGGCAGTGGAGCGCTGGTAGGTTAGTTTATCGTTGTAACCCAGGCTCTATTATTAGCAGTAAGGTGGGACTAAGGGATCTCACCTTCCTGTGAATTATAAATATATTTAAAGGGACACTAAATCCATTTTTTAAAGTATATGCCATCCGTTTCTATTATTCACAGGAGGGGAAACGCTTATTCTCACCTCCCTGTAAATAATAGTACTTTCAGGGGACACTGAACTTACCTTACCGCTCCTTTACTCACAGCCCACTCTGTCCCAATTGCACGCCCTATCTTTTGTATTGGCGTGCATGCGCCCTAAGATTGGCGCTTGGGTCGGACATAGCGGCTGATTTGCAGGACGCGGCCTGCGAGTGGAGCGGTGGTAAGGTAATTTCCAGGTCCCCCGAGCATCCAATTATATCCCACCCCCTGTGAATAATAGAAACGATGGCATATCCGTATATACTCGATTAAGTCGAGGTTTTCAGGCTGTGAAAACAGCCTGAAAACTGAACCTCGACTTATACTCGAGTCAGTCACTTACTGTTGGAGGAATCCGGCTGCCCGTTTCCATCTATCTCTGCTATCCATCTATCTCTGCTATCTATCTATCTCTGCTATCTATCTATATTATCTATCTATCTCTTCTATCTGTCTATTTCTCTCCGCTATCTATCTATCTCTTATCTCTGCTATCTATATCTTCTATCTCTGATATTTATCTATCTCTGCTATCTATCTATCTCTGCTATCTATCTATCTATATTATCTATCTATCTATCTCTGCTATCTATCTATCGCTATTATATATCTATCTCTATTATCTATCTATCTCTGCTATCTATCTATCTATCTCTGCTATCTAGCTATCTAATCTATCTCTGCTATCCATCTATCTCTGCTATCCATCCATCTATGTATCTATCTATCTATCTCTGCTATCTATCTCTTCTATCTATCTATCTATCTATCTATCTATCTATCTATCTATCTATCTATCTCTATTATCTATCTGTCTATCTATCTCTAGTAGCTATCTATCTCTATAAGCTATCTCTCTCTATTAGCTATCTATCTATATATCTATCTATCTCTGCTATCTATCTAACTATCTATCTATCTATATATAACACACACACACTTCAGTGTCTAATGTCCAGACACAATACTAAAACATGATTAGAAGTCAGCAGAATCTTCAGAACAGGATCTTCTTGACTGCACAATGAATCAAATTGCTTCTTTTTCACATGGATAACTAAAGGGAACTACTTGCTCCTCATATGAAGTTATGATGTGCAGAAGTTTAATAAATTACTTTTGTGTCCATAACATACCTAGTGGCACTACCCCCCTGTCCCACACATCAAATAGCACTTGGTACCCCCTAATATTGTTTGTAAAGAGGCCTGCATTCTTGGTGAAACTTTTTTCAGGAGTTTGAGCTAAAACACACACACACACACACACACACACACACAAACACACACACACACACACACACACACACCTCTTGCAAGGCGCCTTACCCGAACTTCCAGCGCTGCGAGTCCTGCATCAACCTAGCGCGCACACACCTCTCTACCTCTTCCGGCGCTGCTTCAGGCGCCTTGCCCGAACTTCCGGCGCTGCTAAGTCCCGCATCAACCCAGCGGCAGCTCAATTGCCGAAGGGATTTGCCGCCTTTTTTTTTTTAAAAAAACAGACACTAATGTGCCGCCATGAGCAACTGTTTCAAGTTGCGTCATGGTAGGAGCGGCGCTGTACACACACACACTTTTCTTTGGGCCTATTATTCCACCTTTCAGGGTAGATGCTGCAAGGCAAATCGGGACTTATATATCTTCCCTCTATAACCAGACCAGATCTCCTGTCACAATACATATACTGTAGTTCTGGTTGGTACAGGGATACTATATAGTATTGAGAATTACTGGTATTAATACATATACTGTAGTTCTGGTTGGTATGGTGATACTATATAATATTGAGAAGTACTGCTATTAATACATATACTGTAGTTCTGGTTGGTACAGGGATACTATATAATATTGAGAATTACTGGTATTAATACATATACTGTAGTTCTGGTTGGTACAGGGATAATATATAATATTGAGAATTAATACATATACTGTAGTTCTGGTTGGTACAGGGATACTTTATAATATTGAGAATTACTGGTATTATTACCTTTACTGGAGTTCTGTTTGATCCAGGGATACTTTTCAATTGCCATTTGGAGCCAGGAAGGAATTCTTTCCCCTTTTTAGTAGGTTTATTTTGCCTTCCTCTGGATCAACTGTTAGGGTAGGGTTAAAAAAGGAGGGTGAAAAGGTTGGACTTGATGGACGTATGTTTTTATTCAACCTCAATTACTATGTTACTATGTACTATGTTACTATAAGACCCTACTATATTGTGTCACTATCAGGGTTATTCAATAAAAGTTATTATAGTTTAAAATGGTGCTAAAATGGTGCTAATTTTGCCCCAACCAATCAGATGTTAGCTTTCAAATGTTAAATAAGATCGGATTGGTTGGGGCAAAAGTAGCACCATTTTAAACGATAAGTACTTTTATTGAATCTCCCTGTATGTTTGTTTACATTCTAATTCATGTAAAATGCCTAACAACCCCCCTCCCCCATTAAACCATTTAAATGAATAATGATCATTAGCATGACATGACAAGCTCAAATACCAAAACCTCATAATAATGTCTGTCTCCTTTGATTTCCTAACTAGGAAATATCCATATACTGTTGGAACCATCAGCCTTGCTATTCTTATCCCAGATTAAATGTTCATGTCTGAAAGTTCTCTTTTCTTTCTGTAATGACTAAATTTACTTGTGTTGTGGACTAAGAATAGAGAATTGCTAATAGCCGTACCGTACATTCTGCTGGAAAGGATATTGTCCTCTCATCATTATTTTATTTAATAAACCTAATACTAGGCGATTTACTGTCATTGAAGAGATTTTTCCTTTTTACAATATTGATAAATGTGCATCATATCAGCAGGAAACAAAGAAACTTAAAAGGGAAAGTACAAACTTTAAATGTTCTAAGAATTTTATTTTGAGATTCTGTGTGTCCCGTACATGTCAGAAACAAGAGACAGGAGTGGAATACAAAGAGCACACCCACATACTTATTAATGATAAAATATCCTTTACTAATCCATTAATGGGATATAGTACATAAAGTGCAAAAAATAAAACACAAACCCCCCACATACCTAAAAACTATATGAATACAATACATTCTCTCTCACACATGTCACATAATTGTATATATAATTCTCATGTCATTAACTTATTAGCAATGTACTATGACAGAGAGTGGCAGGTCCCCTATTTGAATAAAAGCTAATTAGCATACCAGAAATACACATATATATAACTCTGTAGCAGAGCATCAGAAATGTAAAGAGAGTCTCACATATTCACCTGGCAGGTTAAGAGGAAGAGGGATGAGTGCAGATTAAAAAGCGCTGAATTTTCCTCGTGTCTTCAGACTTTCTTGCTGGTAAGAAAGTAGCGGATGAAACTCATTTGGCACCTTTTAATCTTCCTCTAATTGGTGAGGCCCTCTTTATATTTCTGATGCTCTGCTACTGGGTATAAGGATTTACTATGGATTTATTAGGCCTAGTTATATTTATGTGTATCGCTGGTATACTAGTTAGCATTTATTCAAATAGGAGACCTGCCAGTCTCTTAAAGGGACACTATAATGATTATAATTGATGTACAATCACAGTAAGAGGATTTCCATCTAATGAAATGTTACCAAGGAATCTAATGTAATCGTAACTATAATTGGTCACAGTACTTTACTGGTCACGGTGTTTGCTTTCTACAGCGCTCCTGTTTACTCTGTGGTAATGGGATTTCCTATATATCTTAAGGAGAATTAATAGAGGAACGTTCAGAATAGGTTTCTGAGAATATGATAAAACACTGGATATTTGATCCTTTTCAAATATAGATGTAAAATACCTATAAGTCTTTTTCAGTCACAAGGCAGCGGTGCATGCACAGATATTGCATGGAGTGAGGCTTTGTCTGTGTATGTTATACAGTGAGTATTCACAGAGATTTTCTGTTTGGAGAGGTTTAAAGGGACACTATACTGAAAAAATTACTTTGCCTCATCTTAATCTATAATTGAATACATGTAAGTAGCACTTACTCTGATTTGCGTGTGTTGCTGCATGCCTTCAATCCAGCACACATTTTCTTTAGGAGCAGTATCCCCCCTCCTTCTTTTAACCACTCCCACTTCTATCCAACCTGACTTTTTCCCCACAAACCAACTGTCAAGCCTGCACACAGCATACAGCATTCCAACTGTCAGAATTCTGTCACCATTCCAGCTACAGTAAAACTACTTACAGAAGAATAGTTTTTGAGAGCAAGAAACTTGATTGACAGCTGAAATATAATAAGTTTTAGATTGGATATGTAAAGAAATGATACAGTGGTGGTTGGGAAGAATTATAGTTTCCAGTTATGGTCAATTTAAAATAACCTATTTTTCGGTATAGATGTCCTTTAAGTAGAAGTACCATGGACATGTACAGAATGATAAAACGCTTTCTGCGGTTAGATGTGCTACAATGTCTGAGATATTTTATAGAATTATCGTACATTTATGATGTGAGTACCAAAAGAGGCGCTTGTCAAATATTTCAAGTGTCAAACCCTTGTTATTGCTTTAGTAATAACATTGAAAAATGATTTCAGTGATTAAATTGCACATTTATATAGAAAATGATTTGCAAAATGACATTAAGTAGAAATATACATTAAAAATTATTGTTCCTGTTACCATAACAACATTGGAAATTACATTTTTTAATAATGTATTAAAGGAATTGTACACTGAAAAAATGACTTTGCCACATTTCAAGCTATAAATGAAAACATGTAACCAGCACTTACTCTGATGTGTATGTGTTGCTGCATGGCTTCAATCCAGTACTTGAGTCAAGCTCAGTCTTCCAGCCCCCTGCCAGACTATCTGACTCTCTGTGAGGCAAGCATGCTCAGTAATCCCTTTGAGGCAGCACTGGGAGAGGGAATTTCCCACCATGCAGTTTACACTCCAACTGTCACAATTTCAGCTAAAGCAAAACTATACATAACAGAAGAGTTTATGATATTAGGACACTTGATTGACAGCTGAAATGTAAGATGTTTCAAATTTTCTAAAGAAATAGGGGGCAGATCAACAAAACTGGCACAATGATAGATAGTTGGGAAGAATTATAGTTTGCAGTAACGGGCAATTTAGATAAAAAAAAAAATCCCAGTGTACATATCCTTTAACTTTTTTTAAACTTTTCTCTTCTTAGAGCATTGGATAAGTAGTAGTAGAGAATTATTTGTTTAACCCTTGCTAATTCTTTTATTACTGTGTGTGATTATTGAATGTGTATTTACTGTTTTATTTACTACAGCCATTGCCAATCAGGCATGGGGGCAAAAGATAACATCTGTGTAATGTCCGAAAGTCTTTGTTCTAGTATGTATAAAATAGAGTGCTTTACTCAGCATTGTATCTTGCCTGAGGAAGAAGCCTAGTGCTTGGAAAGCTTGCATTTTCAATCATTTTAGCCAATTAAAGGTATTATTTTATATCCAAGATGTCTTCACTTTCAGCATTGGATAAGGACAGCAATGTCCCACAGTAGAAATATATAATCCATTTATAGGGAGCCTGATTTCCAAACTGCGGGCTTGCTTTTTATTCTCTTTTTCTAATACATCCATTTATTTAGTGCATGTAGTAACCAGAGTGCAGACTAAAACCTGCCACATCTACACACATCATTTTGCGGCTAGAGTTATATAAAAAAGCCTTCCATTGACTTTCAAAATGGACCCTTAATCTCTAGATAACATTTGTGAGAGGTTATTGCTAGAAAGGTTCAGCAACACTATTTCCTGTTTTCAGCCATGTGACCAGCTTATAGAAATTTGACCAGCCTTTGTATGCATTGACAGGCCCCTCCTTTCTCAAATGTCATTTTATGTCTGTGCAGATACTTCCTTAAGCCTCGTACACACGTTGGATAATTTTCATATAATGCAGCCGAGAAACGCTTAACAACATTATCGTTAATCCTCATAATTGAAACGACATCTGTACACACAGCAACAATAGTCTCCACGATAGTCATTAGATATAGACGTTCGTCATAAAGTAACGCTCGTATCTTCGCGTAATTACGAAAGCAGCGCATCTGCCTTTTATATATTTTTTCATAGAACGTTAATGATAATTTGCTGGCCATGTACAAATATACGATAATCGGCAGAACAAATCCGCCAGGCTGATCATCAGAAAAAAGCCAACAATAGTTGACGGTTGTTGTTCTTTGATGATCATTGATGCTATATTTTCGTATGAATATCGTGCGATTACTCGTTCACCGGCTGCATCGTGCGACAATTATCCAACGTGTGTACGAAGCTTTATTTTAATTTAACATAATGTGGCCTTTAACTGATAGGGAATCAACTATGACCGTATTCTCTCTGGATTACAACTGTCAATTCATGGTATTATAACCCGACCTTCGTTTTTTTAATAGGACAGTAAAAGAAAACAATAAACAAAAAAGTCATAAAAGAAAATCTAGAATTTAGAACAGGCTAAAGAATTATTTTTTTTGAATTATAAATTTCAATAAGCTACACATATTTTTGATGATACTTGATTTAAAACTGTAGTCTGTATATATTTTAAATATAAGTGGAAAAAGACAAAAAAGTGACATGAATGATACAAAGGTCAGTAAGTGGTTTCCCATTGGTTTATTTACAGTAAACATGGTAAAGTCAGGGAATTTATGACTGGGCGGTTTTGTTGACAGATAAACTCTGCAAGAAATCTCTTAAAACTAGATTGTCCTTGTTTAAGTGAAAGAATAACCATGTCTGCGCCAACAAAGAAGAATATAAACTACTTGTAGAAGAGTTAAAGGACAACTAAAGCCTCAGAACAACACTGAACCAGAAGGCAGAACACCTTGATATAAAGCCAGTAATCGGTGTCTTACCTCTCATTTTGATATGAGTGCTGGGAAATTTACCTAAATAATATATGGTTTTTGCTTAACATCACAGCATTCTAATGTCACACAGTCTGGTCAACGACCATTATGTTCTGCCCATGCTCAGTCCTTAGCTATGGCAGAAATTGTTACAGTTGGTCACACCCATTAATAATCTCTAGCCAATACTTTTACAGGACAGATAAAGCAAGAAAGCATGTGACTGAGGTAAGGAGGTGTGGCCTGGCACTGCACAAACACACAGATACTTCATCCAGTTCTTAACAGGCTTACATTTACTATAATACGATTTACTGAAATGGTATTTTATAGCTTATTGATGTTCTTAGGGGGTTATTTTCAGATTCTGGAGTATTGAAAATTGGGTTTAGTTTTCCTTTAATTGTCTCTTGGAAAGGGGATATACTAATAGTAAAACTGGGTACACACAGCAATAATAAAGGGGGTGAGTGTGCTGTCCCGATTGTACTCCTATCTTTATTATAGGCATGCATGGGCAAAAGATAGAAGCAGGGTCGAGATATCGCTCCATCTGGTGGTGAGAAGCTGCGAGTGGAGCGCTGGTAGGTTAGTTTATCTGTGTAACCCCAGGCATTCTATTATTAGCAGTAAGGTGGGACTAAGGGATCTCACCTTCCTGTGAATTATAAATATATTTAAAGGGACACTAAATCCATTTTTTAAAGTATATGCCATCCGTTTCTATTATTCACAGGGAGGGGAGAACGCTTATTCTCACCTCCCTGTAAATAATAGTACGTTCAGGGGACACTGGAACTTACCTTACCGCTCCTTTACTCACAGCCACTCTGTCCCAATTGCACGCCCTATCTTTTGTATTGGCGTGCATGCGCCTAAGATATGGCGCTTGGTCGGGACATAGCGGCTGATAGTGCAGGAGCGGCCTGCGAGTGGAGCGGTGGTAAGGTAATTTCCAGGTCCCCCGAGCATCCAATTATATCCCACCTCCCTGTGAATAATAGAAACGGATGGCATATACCGTATATACTCGAGTATAAGTCGAGGTTTTCAGGCTGTGAAAACAGCCTGAAAACTGAACCTCGACTTATACTCGAGTCAGTCACTTACTGTTGGAGGAATCCGGCTGCCGTGTCCACTGATGGTCGCATCCACTGACGTCACGACTCGGCGCCGGGAAATTAGACCCTCCATCAAGATGTCGGGGGCCCGGACTCTCCTGCAAAGGTAAGGCATTAGTAGTAGTGTAGTGTAGTGGCAGGGTGAGAAGATGGGTGCAGGGAGTAGTGTAGTGTACGGTAGTAGTGTAGTGTAGTGGCAGGGTGAGAAGATGGGTGCAGGGAGTAGTATGGACCCAAATCCATGATCTGATCTCATATTCCCGTGGCAGTGTAGCCATCCCTTATCCCAATGAAAGAATCAATGGGCCCTTAAGGAATGGGTACAGATTGATAAATAAGTCTCAACAGAAATGGAACATTATCCTACCAATACTGAAGTAAATACTCACAAATTGCGCGTTCTTTCTGGATAAGGTGATGAGATGCCTTGACCGTGTGGTTTTTGGCCGTGCAGCAACCTTTTGCCGAAGTGGTTCACTTATTTTATGATGACAGAATTGGTTTGGTGCATTAGACCCTGAGCCCTAGCTTTATATGATAGACCTGACACAGAAACCATCCGTGTTTTTCAGTGAAAACATCTTGACATGTATTAAGAACAAACTTATCCTTTTTGATTCAGTGGATAGCCGCAGAACATATGAAGAACCAAGTTTGTCCTGTAGTTTACTTACCCAGTAACTATTCCAGACAAAGCAACGGTGTGCATAAGAATGTGAACCCCTTACTTGTCACTCGCCTCAAAGGAATCATCAAAATGAAAAACAGATTTAATGAGCTTTCGCACCTATTTAAATATGGATTCTAATTTAATGACCGTTGGTTGAATAACTTGCTGCTAAGCCCGCTATTCTCTCCTTATTTTATTTTCCTTTATTAGTGGCACTTGTTTCGATATCTTCATACATTTTTTTGTGTGCATGACCTTGAACTGTTACCATTGATCTAGGATAGTAATTTCATTGTTTTGCAGATAAGCTTGGTGTACACCATGGGATTTCTATGTACGACCAACCGTTCGCCACTTACGGCGGCAGGAAACGAAGAAAATTGCTGGCAGTTTTCATAGTCCATAGAGTCCCTATAGCGAGGATGGTAATATTGGGGGGAGAGTGGGTAATTAAAAAAATGACGGTAATTCTAGCTTTTTTTCTGGTGGGTTACTGCAGTAAGATAACATTGATTGGTTGCTGCGATTAGAACCGGCAAATGCTGCACCTTTTTCTTGTATCTTCCCCATCATTTTAAACATTACTGACAAGATTTAATCAACAATAGGATTTGGTCTACAGTAAGCCTATCGTGCTGCTAGTACAGTGATTATAATATCTATTGAGTATAAACTAAGAAATATACAGATTTCAGTCCTGTTTTTCCAGCTTAGTATTGTACATCTGTTGCTAAATAAACTGCCAACTTTAGAATTAAGGTCCTATGGGTTTAATGTGTTATTGATTATTTTACATATACAACATATATATATTTTGACAGCATAAAATGTCCCCCTAGATAGGTCAGGTGCATGTAAAATGCACTGCACATCCTGCAAACACCGATTTTCTAGTCACACACAGCACAGATTCCAAAAACATTATAAAATTTTAGTTATCCACTGTGAGCCGCAATCCCACCATGAGTGCCTTCCCCCGTTACATGTAAACACAATCAACATCCTTCTATCTGTGCACATTCTAAGCAAATTTAAAAATAATAGTATGGACATTCCTGGTTTCGGAATTTCCTAGACTTTGCTTCATGAAGTTATTGAACATGCAGTTTTACTCCTAGTTTTTTTTTAGCCATGTGGGTGCTTATTTCTTTCTATAAAATATGGAACTATCCGAGAACATCCACTTACTATTTCTAACCTTGGGTTTATTTTTTTCTGTCTGTAACAAAAAGAAGTAGAATCCCTAATATAAATATCCAGGTTGGATCGCTAACAATGCCCAACTGAACATCCCTAACCATGAATTGTTGGCCGTCTTGTAAGAGCCCCGTACCTAGCATGGAAACACTGACATCTGGTTAGTTTCAATTAATTGTACTATCGCCCTGCAATATCCCGGTCTGCAGGGGTTTCCATTCTAAAAATCTGTTTCCTTGTGTTTTCAGCTTCAGGAACCGATTAGACAAAGCGGTCCAAGCAGAAATAAATATTGGAGACCCAGGAGAATTATTAAGATATGACAAAAACTCGAGCATGGGAACAAATCTCAGCAATCAAAACAATACCATTAACTGTTCAGTTCCTACCATTAAAACAGAATGGCATTTCAGCCCTTTTAATTTCCTCAGTCTAAATTAAACTTTGAACTCATGGTCTTACAGAACACTGAAGGCCAACCCATCCTTTTAAGTTTTACTACTTAATTAACATTTGTTGTAAAACCAACTTTGCCATTCAAATAAATACGAGCATTAAAACTTATTTTTTAAAAGTATTATCGTATAATCAAATGTAATTTATCCAAAGGCCAACACTAAATATACACCTATTTCCAAGCTGTTAAGAGATCGTCTCCTTTAACCAGCCCACGTGCGAGCGCATACCTTCTTTGGTGGGCATCTTAAGTTGCCATAAACTCAGCTTCTCTGCCAGAACAGTCCCCAGGGAGCATGAATCTTCACAAAGCCACACCATGGATTTTATTCTGAAAGAAATTAAAATTATAAATCATATTAGAAAAAGTCTGTAAAAATCCAACGTTGTCTTTGAGCAGAACGGAAACTGTAGATCATTTCTTTTTTACCTACACGGGTGAGGCAATCTATCAACACACTCAAAAAACTCATTCTTACCTGCACTTGTTCTTCCATTAATTAGTAGGTTAATAGGTCAAAGGATAAGAAAAGTAAGGGCGAACTCTGAGGGAGAGAGGAAGGTAGCGCACTCTGTAGGGATAGAGGAAGGTAAGGCGCACTCTGTACGGGATAGCGGAAGGTAAGGCGCAACGCTGTAGGATAGAGGAAGGTTAAGGCGCACTCCTGTAGGTATAGCGTAAAGGTAAAGGCGCACTCTGTACGGGATATAGAAGGTAAGTCCCGCACTCTGTAGGATAGAGGAAGGTAGCGCACTCTGTAGGGATAGAGGAAGGAAGGCGCACTCTGTTAAGGATAGAGGAAGGTAAGGCGCACTCTGTAGGGAGAGAGGAAGGTAAGGCGCACTCTGTAAGATGGATAGTAGGAATGTAATGCGCACTCTGTAGGATAGGAGGAAGGTGTACATCGCACTCTGTAGGGAATAGAGGAAGGATAGGTCGCACGCTGTAGTAGGGATAGAGGAAGGTAAGGCGCACTCCTGTAGGAGTGAGATTAAGGTAATTCGCGCACTCTGTAGGGATAAGCGGAAGGTAAGGTCGCACTCTGTGTGATAGAGGAAGGTAAGGCGCCCTCTGTAAGGGATAGAGGAAGGTAAATCGCACTCTGGTAGGGCTATGGAAGGTAAGGCGCACTCTGTAGGGAGAGAGGAAGGTAGGCGCACTCTGTAGGGATAGAGAAGTAAGGCCACTCTGTATGGATAGAGGAATTGTAAGGCGGCACTCTGTAGGGATAGACGGAATGTAAGGCGCACTCTGTAGGATATAGAAGGTAAGGCTCCCTTCTTGTAGGATAGAGTATGTAATGTGCACTCAGTAGGTATGGGTATGTAAGGTGCCCACTCCTTTACAACCCCCATGGAAAAGTTATTATATCCCAAAACATGTACTGCACTGGGTGTTGCTGCACTATTTACAAAAGGTTGGTAAATGGTGTTGGCCTGGCAAAATGAATTGAAACGCCCACGTTAATCCAATATTACATTTGGATAACAAAGGCTTTTACACTTATATTCAAATTTACAGTAATTGTATCACTTTGTTATGCTAGCTAGTACACTGCAAAAATTTACCCTCCTGAAGTTCCCACGGATGAACTGTACCCTCAAAAACTCCTGGAACGCCAGAGGATCATTGGAAGTTTAGACATGTGAACAATTGGATTCCATCAAATGTCAATTTCAGTGTTCACCATTAAGCTGGCCATATACACCAACAATTCCCCCATTCGACCTTTGGATCCAGTGAATATTGAATTGATTGTAATGTCACGTTCAGGCAGTAGTTTTTATTACCTGTAGACATTCCCCGGTCCTGATCAGTTTATGAACATATTCCGCATAATGAATTAGGACAAGGCGGTTGTTGACAGCGCTTCCAATGTCAAGGGATGAGTTTATATTTGTATGGCCAGCATTAACCTGGATTGGGGAAGGAGTACAGGGTCTTTTATAGGAGTAGGGGGGGGGGGTGTCATCCTTTTCTAGAATATTACCAACTCGGTTAGTAATAACTTTTAGTCGCTATTTTCTGTAATGAAAGAATGGTGCTAAACACCAACAAATTCACAATGCAATCCCCACATTGTTTATCCTTTCCCCACCATATTGTATTTATTACGGTTAAGAAACATTTTAAATAATTAGTGTGCTTTTAACTGCATTCGAGTTTGCTTATTGAAAAGAGTACCTCATTAACCAAAGCATATGCTGATATGTAATGTTATCCTGAAACAAATACAATCTGATGTCGTTGTGCTCATAGCTAAATACGAACCTGTTTGATTAAAGGAATTAGAAAAATCAAGGCATTAAGTAGAAACATGCCTGGCTGGCTTATTTACTAGTGTATGTTATGTAAATTCTTTTATAAAGTGCCACTTTACTATGGTACGCAGCGCGGGTACATTATAAAAAATACCAGTTATCCCAACAGGGGAAAGTGCATACCTTATACAGATAGATAAAAATTAATAAATTCCATACATAGTTTCAAGATTACATAATGTCAATTAGAGTGCAGCATGCCTTACACAGTAGGAATGAGAATCCTACCCTGAAGAGCTTACAATCTAATGAAACATTTCTGTCTAGGGTGTAACTAACTACCACCGCATTTCCAGAAAGTGGTTTCTTTCCTGTGATGTTTCTGCCTGGCCCGTCATTTTGCAACCACAAGTTGAATGAACAAAAGACAGGTCGACACATTTTGTCTGGTGTACAGCAGTGATGCCAACCCGCATCCCAGTGAGCCGCCAGGTGGGCACAGGCAGGACATGGTGTATCTTGTTGGCAATGCCGGTAATCAGGCTACAACCACTGCAGGTCAGAACATTGGGGTGCCGCTACCTGCAGCCCCCAGCATGAGCAAGGTGGGCACCCAAGGTGTACTGGGATAATTTCATGTCTTTGGTGTAACCCTTATGGGAAGTTCAGTGCAACATACATATGTTTTAGAAAGAAAGAGCAGTAATTTTATCCCAATGAGCTTAACCTGCCAATTCACATTTTGTCTGTGTAAAATGAAATGCAACCAAAATACTGACCTTCCTGTTTGCAGGACCCTCTATAGAGACCTTATGGTCTTGCCCTTGACCCACGCCTGGGTTGACAGTTGCTCAGTAGAGATCTGAGTTTTTGACCCATCCAACAGCCAATCATTAGAAATTACTGTTAGGAACATCCAAGGATGGTGCATCCGGGGAAGAAGAAGGACCGTTAGAACCTGAAAGTCAGCTCACTAATGTCAACAGCAGGGAACGCAAAGGAATGAAATCAATATTTTTCAAAATGGGAAAGAAATGTAGAAAACTAGTTGCATTACAACAACAAATTTAATTAATATTGATTTTTCCACTAAACTTCTCCCTTTAAACTACCCTCTAGCAGACCTCCCCACCACCTTATAGCCTGTGCCTATATCAAGGATCATAGTCCATGCCAATACCACTAGTCATTCTTATGGAGACAGTTGGTGGTAGACTGTTCACATGACGATAGGACTCGTAATGGGACTAGTACAGAGCCATTTTATGTACGGTGTCTTTTTGCATCTAGGGTTTACAATGAGGCTTATAGAGTGTAAGGCTTTATGTGAACTGCTCCACATTTGTTATGGGGCATCATATTATGTGCCCTTGTATTTTCTAATGTCTTTCTCTTAAGTTAGTTATGTTGCTCTTGTTCATAATAAGAGCCTTGATATCCTTCACTACTAGAAAGAGATACATAACTATGGTGGAAATGTTATTCCATACCGCTATATACTTCGAAAAAGTTAAGTAGTAGCCCCAGTCCGAATATATAACTGCAGATGCCACAGGGAACTAATGCGCTTTAAAGGGTCATGTATACTGACAAAAATAACTTTGCCTCATCTTAACTATATTAAATACATGTTAAGTAGAAATCCTCTGTGGTGTGTGTGTTTTCTGCATGACTTTATCCGTACGTTGTTTTACTCATTATTCCCACTCCCCCCTCCATCTCTTTAACATGACTCCTCCTTTCCTTTCACGACCTGACTACTTTTTTTTAAACTACATGCTTGGTAATCACGATCAGTAGCACAGGGTTTTCTCAAGTGTATGCCGGCACCTGGTGTAACTTCAAAGAGCAAATGTATGCTTTAGAATTTAGGTATTAAAATCCATTTTTGAAACGTATGCTTAGATTTTTGTTATTTTGTACGTGCTTTATTTGTGTTTAAATTGTCAATGAGCAGTGTATACATTACACTCCTATTAATGTAGACTGCCCATATACACTGTACGTGCATAAAATAAGGGCATATCACTTAAAATCCCAACATTGTAATTGCCAATATGTCCACGCAAAAATGTTTTGGACCAACCCGATCTCCACTGAGTCGAGTAGAATTCTCCCACTTTTCACACCCCATCCAGTTTAGATTCACCCTTTACAGATACACCCCATCCTTGATTAGCTGTTTTTAAACAGCTGATCGCACATATGATGAAATATCGTGCGATCAGCTGTTTAAAAGACCATACCCCAAACTACCATTCCAGTTTCCGGAAGGTAGTCTCCATTCTTTTTAACAGCGGTTCGCACTTATGTTTTTGATTCATACCGTATATACTCGGTATAAGTCGAGGTTTTCAGGCTGTGAAAACAGCCTGAAAACTGAACCTCGACTTATCACTCGAGTCAGTCACTTACTGTGGAGGAATCCGGCTGCCGGTCCACTGATGGTCGCATCCACTGACGTCACGACTCGGCGCCGTGGAAATTAGGACCCTCCATCAACGCTGTCGGGGGGCCCGGACTCTCCTGCAAAAGGTAAGGCTATAGTAGTAGTGTAGGTGTAGTGGCAGGGGATGGTGGAGAAGATGGGTGGCAGAGTAGTGTAGTGTAGTGGCAGGGTTGAGAGGAGAGATGGGTGCAGGGAGTAGCGGAGTAGTGTATTGTTCTGTAGTAGTGTAGTGTAGTGGCGGGTGAGAAGATGGGTGCAGGAGTAGGTGTAGTGTACGTAGTAGTGTAGTGTAGTGTTAGTGGCAGGGTGAGAAGATGGGTGCAGGGAGTAGTGTAGGTACTGTAGTAGTGTAGTGTAGTGGCAGGGTGAGAAGATGGGTGCAGGGAGTTAGTGATGTACTGTAGTAGTGTATGTAGTGTAGTGGCAGGAGGGTGGAAGAGGGGTGCAGGGAGTGAGTGTAGTGTACTGTAGTAGTGTAGTGTAGTGGCAGGGTGAGAAGATGGGTGCAGGGAAATAGGTTTTATTCCTGGGGCTGGACCTGGGGCTGGAGGGGAGACTCTACCCTCGACTTTAACTCCGAGTCATTGTTTTACTCATTTTTGAGGTAAAATGGGTACCCTCGACTTATACTCGAGTCGACTTATACTCGGTATATACGGTACTTTAAAATGGATTTATGGGTTTAGTGTTCCTTTAAGTGCACAATTTCTCTCAGTTTAGTGTCCCTTTAGATTTTAGAGGTTTACTTACCCTTAATTCTCTTTTGTTTTACCTTGTGTGTGTATCTGACGAATTTCATATTGCTTTCAGTATTTAAAGCATTGTTATTGATTTCTTGCCAAACGTTCCATGTTTATAGGTTTTTAAGAAGAGTTATTCCCAGATAAATTATCAGCGGTTACAGAAATGCATTTTTATTTTTTTTTCCTCCTAACTAACTGAAGGAAATAATGTAACTGGCATGAAACATTTTTTTGGGGGGAACATTAATAGATCCTTTTCGGCATTCTTAGAAGTAGGTAGATACGGTTAGCTTCCATTTTTTACATGATGATTTTTATGTTTTCCTCAAATTTGTATCCATAGAAACCCCTAAAGTTTCAGCTGTAATTTCCCTCACATAATAATAGTTTCCAGGAAGCCTGAGCAAGCCAATGTCAGAAAGCAGCTTCAAAAGTGGGAAGTGCAGAAGCCACTTTTTCATTGGTTTCAGCAGGGAAGCACATGCACCAGCCCAGAGTGAAATTCATGTTTCACCTGCTTTCGGATTTATGAATCTTGGAAAAAGTTCTGAAAATTCCGAAAACGAACAACTTTTAAGGGTCCGGACCGCATTTTCAAGGTGACCGAAGGTTATTTTTAGGGTTACCCGAAAATAACCTTGTACATCGGTAACCCTCGAAAATGCGGTCCAAAGTCTCGAAATCTGAACGATCTGCCCAGTTTCAGACAGAACGTTCAGATTTCGGAACTGAGGGGTTCCTTGTTGGATCCAGATCCCATCCTATTCTCCAGCTCAATGAGAGGAACTTTAATGGGGAACGGACTGATTATAAGCTTTTTCTCTCCTTTAAATAACTGGCATCTAAGAAAATATATTGCTTGTGGGTGTTAGTTATATTGGATATTGCTTTATTAAGTCTATATTAAAGCATTTTTGGCTAAGGCAACACTGGAAGCCAATGTTTGAGAGTTTGAGAATCCCTGGTCTGGGTAACCATACTTTCCGTGTTTATTATTGGCTGATAATCACCTGATGGAAATTTTCCACACAGGACAACCAACCCCATAACAAATGGAGGTTGCGAGTTGGCATTGCTTGTTTTTAAGGAATACACCTGCCCAGTAATCATCATTTCCCATTGGATTGACATTTATTATCATGGGTAGGGTAATAGGTTAAACTAGTTGGAATCCAGTGTCACACACTATGGAATTTTACCAGGATCTCTAACCACTAGTTTTATTATTTAGCAAAACCACTGACCAGTTGCCTAATTAGACTTTAAGCTGGGTACACACACTAATGATAAAGCCCCGATACCGTTGGATCCGACGGTATCGGGGCTTTTCGTTATGTTGTGTACCTCGTTTCCCGAACAGCGCGCAGCCGCCGAACGATCGGGTCGCCGAACGCTCGTTCGGAAAGCCGAAAATTTCCATCGACCACGCTAGACTCCCTAAGAGGAGTCTAGCGCGCCGATGGAACACACAGTCCCGACGTTCTCCTTATGAATTTCATAGGGAGATCGATCGGACTGTGTGTATGCAGATCTTTGAAAGATCCCGTCTGTCATCTTTCAGAAATCTGGACTGTGTGTACCTAACTTAGTGAAACCCAGTTAAATACTGAACACAAATAGGTCTTCAAAGGGAAATCTAATTTAGTTGTGTCCATTAAAATCCATGCACTTAGAGTTTTATATCGTGTCTCTTTTCAAGAGAAAGTATTGAATTGTTTTGAAGACTATTAACAACGTAATTACTCTAATGAAAAACATTTAAAGGCAGTGAAAGGTCCATGGTAATAGCTAATTATAAGGACACATGACCTGGTTATCATTTTATCGCCACACCTAATTGGTATTAACTAGAACCCAGACACACATTAACCAAATTAGGTGCAGTTTCTTTAACTTTCCCTCTGTTTAAATAACAAAATAGCTGACCAACCATAATCCCTTCCTATTACTGCATGAAGTCTGAAGGTCATTGGAATAGCCAGTTAAATTAATACAGTTCCCTGATTCCAACTTCTGCCAATTTCCCTCAGGGTATCAGATGTTATTATGTCCAAAGACTGCCGGCTTCATATTATTATTTTCACCTTGTAGCACAAATAGCTGCCATGAGCTCTGCAGTTGTGTCCTGTATTATAATGGGATTTCAGTTGTTGACAGGACTGCAGCTTTTCGCTACTGCTTTTTCCATGTGCCTTCACCGTCCGTCCAGAGTGGCCTCAGCCTAAAGCCCAGACTAAACAATTACAATTAAATAATATGGGTGGAAGAATGATCCATATAAGATCTGTTCAAACTGAGGGGTGAGTGTACAGATGAACTGTTTGTAATGTATACTAGCAATATAATTGTGTTTTTGTATATCCTCTTAGATAAACTTATTAAGGGCAACTATGGTCTCTGAGGTTAATAAAATTCTGTCTATAAAATGAACATTGGATCACATTTCTTAAACAAGTGAGATGTTATATTGTGAAATGTTTCTTATATTATATCCTATTAATTAAACCCTAAAGTTGCATGTGTGAATCTGTGTGTGGCGCTCGAGGATCCGCGAATTTTCTAAAAAATTCAAAAAATCCGCGAGCGGACCCATAAAATGAAAAAAAAATCCTCGAAAATACGAGAAATCCTCGTTATTTCGAAAATACTAGAAATCTGCGGTTCGGAAGGCGGAAAATCCGGAAAAATCCAACCGTTCGCGAACGGGATAAATCCGCGGCGGATCCGGGTTCGATCTGCGAACCGACCATCCCTACTCCCGGGAGACAGAGAGAGACACAGAGAGAGACAGAGAGAAGAGACGAGAGAGAGAGAAAGAGAGCTTTAAACTTTTACCATGCCAAAGAAACATTTTGCCTCTGTGTCTGTGCCACTGGGTTGCAATGGTACGTTTTATAAAAAGAAAGAAATGTTAAGAACTGTATGTGAACTTCAAAGGTCTTAAACATACCTGTTTCCTCTATAGCGTTCACAAGTTTCACAATTGTGGTTCTCTCATATACTGAATGTGCTGTAAATGGAAAACATGATCACCCCACTTGGCAAATTCCTTAGGGTTCCTCTCTCTTTGTCCTTTATTCTCTTAATAAATTGCAATCACCTTTGGAGACTGGAGAAAAATATTGGTGATTTACTCATCACAAAGGCTTCATTGGAAATGGGATTCTGCAAGGTTCTATAAGAAAGCAGCTAAATACAAATATTCTGTCACAACATAACAGTTGTCTCATCTCCATCACACTCTTTAGTTCACAGTTAGCCACCAGTGATCGTGTTGTAGCACCCAACATGCAATATGTGCTCCAAGTTGACAGGTATATGAAAAAATTGAAGACTACACAGCTGTGTCTGCATTCACCGATAATAGGCAAAAGCCTTGAATATGATCGATGTGCATTGCTATAAATAGATCACAGGCTGAGACGCTTCATGTATAGCTAATTTGCTCTATTTCCATTATTGTAGAGAGAATAGCATTTAAATGTATTGTATCCTACACTGCAGGTTGTATCCACCGTTGACAGCTATTTGTCTGTTTTTGTTTTCTGAGAGCAAGATTACTGTGCTAAATGTTCACCTTCTTTGGACTCATTTCAATAGACTTGACATTAGAGATGCGGAAACTGTTGAGTTTCGTTCCGTTTTCGAATTTCCCGGAAAATCGAAGATTCGAAATCAGACCCATAGAAGTCTATGGGAGAAAAAAGTTTCTGTCCATTTTGAGGGACAAATAGTAATAGTAGGTTACTTGTAATGACAACAGAACCTGGGGAATGGTCTGGAACCCGTAAATAGAACCAAAACTTATTTTAAAACTAGGTTTCCTCACGATCGGCTGTTTTCCAGCTTCCGCATTCTATTTTCGAGGCTACCGAAATCGAGCGTTACTTCCGAGGGTTCGATTTTTCGATAATCATCTACTTAGATTTCGATAAAAATCGAAAATTCTAAAAACCAATTTCCGTGAAATCCGGGAGATCCAAAGTTTCATCTGGGTTCTATTCGAACCCACATTACATCTATCCATTCATTTAGCAACACTGGCCGGGTTATATGATGTGGGTTAAGTGATTTACATCCATTTCACAATGGACTACAATTGTATTTACTTCTATAGCAGTAAGCAATGGCCAAATGTAACAACCATCCCCAGTTCTTATATTTGCACACTGTTTCAACTGATATCCCATTATATTTTATATAAGATTCTGCAGTGATTCTTAATAAATACCTTTTATACCCTACTGTTAACTGTTAAGTTGGGTACACATCAGCAGATATTTGGCTGATCCACGGCACTTTTGGTCGGTCGGCTGAAAATATCTGCTGGTGTTGGGGCGCCGCCGTGACCGACTCGATCGTCCGTTCGCCCGTATCCGATGTTCGGACGTGTCGGTAAATCCGGATCCATGTGTGTGTCCCTATCGTACGAAATTGTCGGCCGGGGCATTATTGCCACGATCGAGGCATTTGTCCCGGCTGAGTGCTCCTATAGCAAGCGCTCGGCCAGGACAAATAGTCCCTTCGTGTGTACCCAGCCTTAGTATCCACATTCGCTATATTGTTTTCAGTTTGAATCACAGATTTTGGGGCCTGGACCCTTAGGCTTGGTACATGCCAATTTTCTGGCCGACCGACCGAGTACAGAGGATACTTTTGCCACGACTAAGGCTGGGTACACACCACTCCCACACACCAGCAGATATTTCTGGCCGAATGATAGTGCGTGTAACTATCGGTCGGCCAGAATTATCTGATGGTGTGGGACGTCCTCCGCAACCGAGCTCAGTGGCCACTATTACCACAACCGACAGTCATTTGTCCTGAACGAGCGCCACTAGTAGCCTAGTAGTGAACACTAACTTAGTCCAAAATGTAGCTGGTGTGTACCCAGCCTAACGTGATTTGTTCCGGAAACCGCTCACTATGGCGAAGGGTCAGTTAGGACAAATCTCGTCCTGTGTGTTAGAGAACAAAATCAGATCCTGTCTACGAAACTTACTATAGTAGATTTATAAAAGAAATGTATTTATATCAATAGAAATCTACTGGGATTACAATTCTCGTATTGACCTATATTTTCTATATAAATCAGACCAAAACGGTAGTTCATTTATCATTGTCTGTTATTTTGCAGGATGAACACTGGAGACATTGTAAAGGGTAAATTTAATGAATTAAACTCTTTCTGGAATCTCACAAGGTTATCTACAAGGGAATTCTGGGAGGATTTTACAAACAGCTGGAGAGCCAAGGCTGTCTGTTTCTTCTACATACATTACATTATGATATTCCTCCATGTAACTGTGCATTATCTCTCGGTCTATCCAATCATTTTACCAAGCTACTGCAGTGAGTTATTACATACTAATTCTGCTTCTTAATCTTCATTGGTTTTCACTCATGATCTATAAACAATAAGCCTGTCCATAGCCTACATGTTTTTATATGCAAAATGTCTTCTTCTTATTCTCAAATATACGACCTTGGATACACCAAGTCGAAGCTGAGTGGGTTTTTGCTCTAATCTCATACTGTGATATAGGAACAGATGACCTCAATTTAACGATAAAATGAAAACCAACCATAACCAATAATTCTTAAGTCATAACTCTCCCGATATCCAGATATCCACATTCCTGTAAATGTGGAAAATCCAATGTGTGGTATAAGAGAACATAAAATCTTTTAAATCATATTCTCTGGAAATCCTCCCTGACCTGTTCTCATTGCTTCACATTGATGACATTCGTATGCGCAAAGTGACTTTCTTTTTAGGTTTATTATTGTGTCTGGCCATACACTATATAGATTATCTATAATATAATAATAGATATTAGATAGATTTGACTTTAAATCGCAGACTCAAATCAAGTATCAAATGTCTAGTACAGTGTTTGACGCCATTGGTTTAACCTTGCAACGTTCCCCATCTTGCCCTGTTTGTAAAAATGCCAGGCCTGCAGTTCTGTGGACGGCAGCGAATGTTGGGGAAACATTGCTGGAATGTCCATGGTAAAGTACAGTGTATATTAAAACCCTTGGAGCAGATACAGGGTAAGTTTTTCAATCTGAAAGCAAGTAAATGTTTTGCCAACTGGGGAAATTAGTCACATTTGTGGTTAGTTTACTCATTTACCGTATGCCCAGCCCATTCAAACCCCACCTAATATCACAATTTAGATCTCCCCTGGAATACATGCTAAGTAATCTATTAAGAAATATTAAACCAATTCAACTGGACATTCACACCATCCTAATGGATTCTTCAGCTTCTCTTGCTCTTAATCTTAGGAGCAACTGGGATGAGTGGAAAAATATCTTCAATTACTAAAACAAGTCAAGTTGTATGGTATAGAATCACTTAAAGGAAAGTTCAGTGAAAAGATCAATATTTAAAATTCTTGGTTTGTATATGCACACCTAGTTATTCTACATATTCTCTCCCTTGAAAAATCAATTGATTTCATTCCCTTTGCTGTTCCCTGCTGTTGACATTAGTGAGCTAACATTTCAGGTTCTAACGGTCCTTCTTCTTCCAGGATGCACCACTTCCTTGGAAGTTCCTAACAGTAATTTCTACTGATGGCTGTTGGATGGTCAAACAAACTCAGATCTCTACTGAGCAACTGAATCAACCCAGCGCTGGGTCAAGGGCAAGACCATAACGGTCTCTATTAGGGGTCCTGCAAACAGGAATCAGTATTTCGGTTGCTTTTCATTTTACACAGACAAAATGTTGAATGGGCAGGTTAAGCTCATTGGGATTGAAAATTCCTGCTTTCTTTCTTAAATCATATGTATTTGCACTGAACTTCCCCTTTAACATACTTTATACAGACTACTAAAATCTTTATAGACGCTTATAAGCGTTATCTAGTTTGCATTTCAGATAAGATTTCATTCAATATTGGGACATTACAAAAATCTAAACCCCATTTCCCCTTGTCTAACTAAACCCAGTCGGCGCAATGAAAGGGCATTTCAGTATAATGTATGTACAATCACAGTAAGAGGATTTCCATCTAATGAAAGGTTACCAAGGAATCTAAAGTAATCGTAACTATAATTGGTCACAGTACTTTACTGGTCACGGTGTTTGCTTTCTACAGCGCTCCTTTACTCTGTGGTAATGGGATTTCCTATATATCTTAAGGAGAATTAATAGAGGAACGTTTGGAATAGGTTTCTGAAATATGATAAAACACTGGATTTTGATCCTTTTCAATATAGATATAATAATACCTATAAGTTTTTTTCAGTCATAAGGCAGTGGTGCGTGCACAGATATTGCATGGATGAGGCTTTGTATGTTATACAGTGAGTATTGACAGAGATTTTCTGTTTGGGAGGGTTAAAGGGACACTAACTGAAAAAATTACTTTGCCTAATCTTAATCTATAAATTAATACATGTAAGTAGCACTTACTCTGATTTGCGTGTGTTGCTGCATGCCTTCAATCCAGCACACATTTTCTTAGGAGCAATATCCCCGCTCCCTCTTTTAAACAACTCCACTTTTTCCCCGACCTGACTTTTTCCCCACAACCAACTGCCAAGCCTGCACACAGTATACAGCATCCACTGTCAAAACTCTGCACCATTCACAGACAGTAAAACTATGCACAGAAGAATAGCTTTGGAAAGAAGGAACTTGATTGACATCTGAAATATAATAAGTTTTAGATTGGATATCAAAGAAATAGGGGCAGATCAACAAAAATGATACAGTGGTGTTGGGAAGAATTATAGTTTCCAGTTATGGTCAATTTAAAATAATCTATTTTTTTAGTATAGATGCCCTTTAAAGAATATTAATAATGATGTCAGGCATGAAGAAAGACACTAATGTATTAATCGTCTAACTGATGATTTTTTTTTTTTTTTTCAGAACAATCGTTTGAGACCAACCCCTCAGATGTATTGTGGCCTTGGCCCATACTTCACACCAATAGTCATAGTAAACTCAATATTGCTCCAGCTGGTCAACAAGTCAAATATGCCCAGTGTGTACTGTACCAGCCCAGTACTTAAGGACTTCCTCACACAAGGGGGGGAAATCACTAAATTTCTGAAACATATACATTTCACAAACAATGCAATTCAAACACACTGCTGCAATATTCAAGGGAAGCCACAGACCAAGCATACCAGGGGAGGGGCTGCATGACCAGGTGGGGCAAGGAGCACGGATTGGCCAGTTCTGATATCACTGATAAGGGGGGTGGGCCAAGAGGTGATAAAAGGGGGGGTTGAGAGCAGTTCCCTACTTGCCTCCATCTCGCTGACTGGAGAGACCCATCACCACGAAAATAGCGGACTTTGAGGCGGTGCAGATGAGAGCTGAAGCGGAGAAGAGAGGGAGGAATGGCTGAGAGGACTGCTGCAAGGTGCGCGAGGTTCAGGCACAGAGGAGCTCGATCACGGCAAGGAGGAGTCGGCCACCCAAGAGACCAGGCAGGCGACGCACCCTAGGAGTACCTGCCCCAGGACCCACTCAGCAGGGGACTGGAGGCAAGCGCAGCCATCAACCACGGTGCCTGTGAAGGGCAGGAGCGAGGTGCTCTGCCCACTGCATGTCCGGGTGGAGCAACGCCGGTCCAGGATGGACAGAGAGAGGCCCAGCCAGCACCGGTGCAGTAAGGGAGAAGATCGCCCCTCACAAAACACTCGGCAGTAAGTGCTACCACACAGGCCGGGGAGAGCTAGCTGGGGCCTGGAACAATTTGTCACGCCGCCGGAGATCAGGGCCTGGGGCACTAGCAGGCCTGCATCTATGAGGACGTTCCCAGCACCCACACAAAGGCAGAACAGGCCATAGGGGTATGGGGTACGGGAATTTCCCACTAAGTCACCATCTGAGTGGGAACAAAGTACTGAGCAGGCCCAATCACCAGCACACAGCACTCCCCAGTGACCCAGACTGGAGGGATAGTTTTTGCCAGCACACAAGTACTCCCCAGCGCTCATGCTGGAGGGAGTGTTTGGTGTCAGCTTCTACACCAGGCCAAAAGGGGGAGTCTGGATCGCTGCGGCTGATAGGGTCAGGTCCGCCCCCTCTCTCCTTCACAGGAGCTTCGACAGGAGACCATTCCAGACTCAGGTCCAGATTATCTATCCAGGGGGCACATCCCAGACGACTCCAGACAACCAGCAACCATCAATTCTGCCCGGCACGTCAGGTGGACCAAGGGAATCCAGGAACGTCAAGCACACCAGACTCAGTAATATACTTACCTACTTAATAGGACACAGCACCCTACATTAACAGCACTAGGGCAGACGCACACAGTCGGGGGGGCAATAGGCGAATTGTCAGGTGTGGGTAGAGAATCCATGGGCTCGCTAGTGGAGGGTTGCGCAATATTCTTTTCCAACTGGAGGCAATCGGGTTCACATTGGCAGCGGAACAGGCTAGCCAGTAATGCTCAAATACCAGAGGAGGATTGAGGAACTTCGGGCGCGCAGGTAGGGACAACCCCTGTGACTCAGCCTAACCCACCACATCCAGTTAGGGTTAAGCAGTTCTATTCAAGGAACCCTTTAGTTGCATCTCAAACCCAAGCACGACTCAGAAGACAACCGGCTAAGTGGATGATGCTGCAAAGTGCCATGCGTATTTGTGTTTTGAAGGCCCACGCACCTCAAACAGAAGTTAAGGATAGGATTTGGAGAAGGGAATTGTCGACATATTTTCCTTACTCCCACTAAAAGATTTAATCTAGACAGACTAGAGCAGCAAAGCGAGGCCAAAAAAGAGGAGGACGAAGAAAACTTTGCAGCCGCTTATACCTAAAACTTTGGTAAATGGCTACACACTTTACGATCCTGGCCAGTTTATTAGGGGAAGGCAGCATGAATATTGCTTAGCCCTCTTTGCTACCTAGATAGAATTTGGGAGTACACAGGGTTTATGCGGTCAGGCATGCTTTGTTATGACAAAGCTTTTCGCCAACGGATAGCAGTGTGCAAGGAAGTCAGCTGGGACCATAGGGACATCAGCCTATGATGCTAGTCATGAACAATAAGGTGCTCCAGGTTTTGGTAACGCACACATGCAGTCCTTTGAGGCGGCTAGTTTCATCCCCGGCCCATATAAGCAATGGGCAGCAGAAGGGCACATGCTGGCCATTTAACGACGGCCAGTGCAAATGGGGCCCAACATGCCGCTTTCAGCATGAGTGCTCCCTTTGTGCCGGTTAACACCCCGCTTTCAGGTGCTTCAAGCAAGGTAGGCAAGGCGCGGGAAGGGACAGGGAGCTTGGAAAGGGCTGGACGCCAGTGAACCTAGGAGATGCTCCCATGGCTCGATGAGTACCCGGACAAAATCAAAGCCACCTTACTACGGGAAGGGTTCTCCGTAGGTTTTAACATCCCATCCAAGGTGGCGGGCCACCGTACCCACCCATTCCCATTGTACTAATCTTAAAACAACCAAGGAACACCGCAATTAGTATTGAAGAGATACAATTAGGGAGGATGGCAGGTCCATTTAAAGTCCTATTACTAACCTGATCTCCCACTAGGTCTGGTCCCCAAAAAGGGAGTAGGTCAGTTTAGACTGATACATCATGTACTACCCAAAGGTGATCAGTGAATGATCAATAGATGGGCAGCTTAACGGCAGTTTCTTATACATCGTTTGATGAAGCAGTGCGCCTGGTGCGGACGCCGGTTTGTGGCTCCCTCATGGCCAAACAGACATTGAGGCAGCGTTTTGGCTACTCCCAGTACATCCGGAGTCCCATATCTGTTAGGGTGCAGCTTTGGAGGATACTTTTTGTTGATAGGTCACTGCCGATGGGCTGCTCCATCTGCTGCCCATATTTTGAGGCCTTTAGTAGTTTCCTGGAATTGGTGGTGAAACAGGATACCGGGTCAATTCCTTGATCCATTACTTAGACGACTTCCTGTTTGTGGGCCCAGCAGATTCAATCCTATGTGAGGTTATGTTAGAGGCCATGTTCCGTATAGCGAAGCAATCAGGGTCCGCTTAGCATCGGATAAAAACTGTTAACCCTACTACTTGTCCTCAGTTTTCTTGGCATTGAAATCGATACTGTGTCCCAAGTTTGCAGACTCCGGCAGAAAAATCACATGCCTGCGAGCTACCATAGCGGACTGGCTGGCATCCAGGAAGGTTCGTTGCACAGTGGCAGATTCTACTTGGTAGGCTCGATTTTGCTTGTCGGGTTATGCCGATGGGCAGGATTTTTGCACGGAGGTTGTCGCTTGCGACAGCTGGGGTTAAAAAGGCACACCACTTTGTCAGGGTGACCAAGAATATCCGTCTAGACTTGGAGGTTTGGCAGAAATTTTTGACTTACTTTAACGGTAGGACTTCTTGGCAGGACCCCATCACCACCCAAGACCAATTGCAGCTTTTCACGGACGCGGCGAGTTTCGTGTTGTTTTAGGGCATATTTTCAAGGCAGATGGATAGCAACCCGTGGCCACGGCTTGGAAAACATTGCCCTTATTCTAGCCTTCTTGGAGTTGTTTCCGATATTGGTAGTGGTGGAAGTATGGGGAAGACTTAGAGAAGGGAAGTTTTGTTTCACACACCGATAACAGCTGTAGTATGCCTATTAATAACTTAACATCCTCCTCCCTCCGCGTTATTGCCTTTTGCGTAATTGGTCCTTCGCTGTTTGTAACTTAACATATTAATCAGGGCAGCACACCACAGCTACAAAATGAGATTGGGGGTGGTGCCGCTGCAGAGAAATCCGGGAGGAATGCCCTAGTGAATCTGGAGAGTCATTTAGGAGGTATGCATGAGTGGATCAGACAATCCTTATCTCCGTCTACGTGGACCAGCTATTGCTAGGCTGGGCGGAATGGTTTTTATTGGAAAGGGAGGTAGGTGGGATGCAGCGTGACAATGATAGACTTGAGTTGCTGTTTCTTCTGTTAGTTTCATTATTTAACAAAAGGTATCTCCAAGTTCCGTAGATAGGTCACTAGCAGCGTTAAGCTTCCTTTTTAAGGCTATGAATTGGGTGGACTTCACCAAGATTTTTTTGGTGAAACAAGCATGTAAAGGTTTCAGATGAAGTAAGCCTATCTTGGATGGAGGCACCTATCACCCTGCCTACTTGGAAGGATATTCGATCAGCTAGGAGCGATAGCTAATCCCTATAGAACTAGCTTTTTTCCTGGGCATTCTATGGGGCGTTCAGGATTTCCGAATTGGTTAGCACCAGCAACACAGCCCCGGAGGTATCCACAGGGGACACAAGGTAGATGACACAGGCTTAAACATAGTGATTAGAAACCCAAAACGGCAAAGAACAATGCCTCCTTTTAAAGTTATACCCGTTTGAAGGTCGGCGTGCCCATGGCACTCGCTTCAGGGTTTTTGAGATGATACATCCCCACTTTCATGGCCCTTACCTTATTCACACAGATGGTACCCCCCCTTTCTCGGTTTCAGTTTATAGCGGTTTTGCGTTTGCGTGCACACTTAGAAAGGTTAGCTTAGCAAAACTGGAATATGGCAGTCATTCATCAGAATTGGGGAGGCTACAGAGGCAGCAGCGCGTTGGGGTTTGAATGAAGAGGCCATTAGGAAATTGGGGAGAGGGGATGTCAAAACGGTTCCGTTTGTACATCTGACCCCTTCGAGCAGCATGTCATAGTATAATGGAGGCATGTGTTTCTTGTTTCTCCCCATATAGGTGCTTCCCTCCCCCGATTGCAGCTTGGTTATTGGGGCACTCCTAAGTTTTGGCCGAAAGGAGAGCTGTAGTCCGAGCCAATGGCGATCAGTTGGGTTTCAACAAGGGTGAAGTATCGCTTGCATGCTGAGCAGGAGGGGTATGGTTTGGGAGGAAGTGGTCCCCTTGCAATACAGCAGGCAAAAACTAGGGGTCTGCCGTGCGTGTTGCTGCTTCATGTCGGTGAATGATTTAGCGCTTGCCCAATGAGAATTCTGATAAAAACCAACGTAGGATTGTTTGAGGCTGTGGTCGGTATTTCCGGGCCTGGTTTTGTGTTGGTCGGAAATCATTCACAGAACGACATGGCGGGGGGCTAGGTCGATCCCAGCATTGAGGGCGCACGGATTAAAATAAACAGAGCCATCTCCAAATTTAACGTTTGAATGGGGGAGTAGCGATAGGCAGTTAGACTTAGAACAGACAGATCCTTTTTCGGCCCTGACGGACTCCATCTTAATGAGGAGGGTTTGGACCTTTTTACCTCAGGTTACAGGAGCATTGGAAAAGGCGGTAGGAGTGTGCGCACCATGCGGGGTGTGAGGCGTTCAGCCCCGGCTGGTGTTGGCGGATCCTTGCCAGTTCTGCCAGGTTAGTATAGTGAAGGGCAAAGGTAAGCCTAATATCTGGTCTAACCCCCTAATGTGTGCCAGGGGTTGGTTATGGTAGCACCGTAAGTTGCACGAGATTTGGTATACAAGTGGCAGATATAGTACACACCAAATCAAAACTATATGCCGGCTGACCAGGTTATCCGGCTGGTTGGCATTAAGGTATTGGAGAGGGCGGACTGGCAGGGGATTCGGATGATTCCAATGGTGTACACTGATTTGTTTTCTAACACGTTGTCAATCATGTTGAAAAGTTAAAATTTGATACTTGTTTTGGTCATTATACAGTTGTAAAGCTATTTGTTGTTTCAAATTTGTTGTGGCCAAATTTATCCAAAATAACGTGTCTGTTGTTTAAAGGTAAGGGGAGGAACAAGGTAATGGTAGTAAGTAGTGGGGATTTGACCCTACCTAGGTCAGTGTGTATATGTAAGGATCAGTGGAGACACTGTATTGTTTACAAAATCACTGCCCCTTCAAAAATCCACATACAAAGAAGGAGCAATGAAAATAAACCATCTTGCATCACGGTCTTGGGCAGATTTTTACTTCGGCTGCTGTGGGATTGTCTAAAAATGTTCCTTTTCGATTTGATAAACTGCTATTATCGATAGACTGTCAAACTGAAGAGAACGTGTTGATCCTCTGTGTATGACCTGCTTTAGGGCATATTGCCCCCCTGTACGCTCCCCATTTAGAATGGATCATTGGTGTTTGTTTATGAACCATCGAGACAGATGGTGTTTTAATGTGAACGTGCCAGCTCATCAAATTACATTGAGTGGTGGTTCATAACTTGAATATGTTGCTGTAATAATCCCCATTATAACGTTCATTATCTGTAGACTCTGTATTATAGAACGTCTATTTAAATTTCCTAATAAATTCACTAGAACAGTCAGGTCTCAATGTCTCATCACTTTGCAAACTGGAAATTTTCAAGTTAGGAAAGAACAGAAACTAATGATTTCACTAGAGGCATAAAATCTTCTAGACATAAAGAAACAATGTGACATAGAGTATAGATAGAGCTGCGTCATAACTGTACTTCTCAGTGTCTCTGTCCTAGACTTTAGGTGTGCTTCACATGCACAGCCTGACATAATGTATGCTGAGATAAAAAACCAGTTTAATTTGTCCTTGTTGTATTTTTTAGCGTCAGGGATTGGGGTTGGTTAATTTAAGGGATTAGTGCAAAAAATATTCCTATTACGTACTCTTTTCATCAGCCTTAGCTCACCATCTGTCCACTCTTAATGGTAGGACAGGTTGCATGTTTGTGAGGAAGTGATGGTGAAGCCATAGTCAGGAATGTGAGCATAATCTTTATGTTTGTGCCAGTTCAACACATGAATGAATGACCCCACAAAAATCTTACGTATTAAAGTACAAGTGCACCACTCACAACAAGGAACAAGGGTTAAAACACCATAGTCATGTTTGCCTACTGCCCTGGCCCATACCAAACAACCAACTGTGTCCTAATCATCCAGCCCAAACTCATCAGCCATAATTGGCATCTTTCAAGGAGCTCTTTGGGATAAGGTTGGCCAATGGGCTTACATGTTTGTTATCTTCCTACTCATATTTTATTATTGAGACAGTAAAAGTACTAGGCCAAAATTTTCTTTGTTTGTGCTTTTTTACGCAATGAAGCTTTATCGATTTCTTAAGCTGGGTACACACGATTAGATATTTCGGTCCGATCGACCGATAGTTCAGTTTATCGGTCGATCGGCCGAAATTATCGCATTCGATGTGCCCGTCTGATCGACCGTTCGTCCAAATCGGACAAAGGACGATCGTTACAGGGTGGAAAACCTCGTCCGATCGTGCGTCCTCTATGGACGCGCACGATCGGTCGCGGTGACTATCGACGCGGCTGCTTTTGCCGCGACCGACAGTCCTTCCTCCTGGCCGACCGTTCGAAAGTATCGAACGGTCGGTCAGGAGAAAAATCGCTAGGTGTGTACCTATCTTTAATCGCAGGAACCAATCAGATGTTCTGAGATGTTTTCTAACTGTTGAGACCAGTAAAAGTAACATCTGATTGGTGCTGCAGATTTAAGCTGGGTACACAACATACAATATTTCCTGGCGACTGACCAATAATATTGGGGGGGTGGGGGGTGGCCGCAATTGATCTCGGTCAGTAATCCCGGTTGACTGTGTGAGATGCGTGATTATTCGTGCAAACTTCAGGCGAGTGGGTAACGGTTGGTTAGGTCAATCTCGGACGGTGTTTACCCAGCTTTAGAGCACAGGCAAATTTACATTTCATTTTGAATAAGCTTTAAAAAAGTCTTAAAATTGGAAGCAAAGTGTATCCAGAAACATTTTAAACTAGTTTAACCGTATAACCCAACTGAGTAGGGGTAAAGGAAATTATCTTTTTTGTAGCCATATGAGAGACTTAATTGCATGTTCCTTGGTAAAAAAACAAAATGACCAATCAGAAGCACTGGTTGTGTGGGTCACATGAGACACTTTCACTTATAATAAAGACTAAAACAATTATAACTTGTTATTCTATGACTATGTCTGTCAAATAGGAAGCCATTAGTTTCCCCATGAACAACATGGGAATTTAGAATTTGTCTATGCTTAGCCTTGGAAATTTTGTCCAGATCCAGCCTGACGGTCATTTTTAAAAGACTGGGACTGTAAATCCTACCATTCTTTGGCTGAGTCTCTAACATTCTAGTTTTTCTTTTACCCATATTAGGGCAACTTCTTCAGAACAGATTCTTCAAACATTGTAAATATTTAATTTAGAAGGTGCCAGATATTTCATGACTAACTGATAAATTGTGCTATATTTGATTTATAGAACAGATAATTCAATCTGTATTGAAAACAATACCGCAACACTAAAAATTCTTCACACAGTCAGGCAAACTTTTACCACTACACAATCATGTTGTCGTGTCTTAATTCAGCACTTTCAGCAGCAAAACATTTCCGAAAGGGTCACTATACTCACTCAAACAACCAGTGGTGTACTACAGACTTATGGGCCCTGATGCAAAATTTGGGCATGGGCCCCCAACACGCCGCAAACACAAATCGGCACCACACACGTCACTGTTTGTATACTTTGTATTTTATATGTACAGCTCTGCTACCCAAGTGGCGCTATAAATAATAAAATATACATACATACAATATTACCCTAGCAATGTAAAGATTGCATATTAGTGTGAACTGTCACAGATGAAGGTCATGCTTCCAGTGTGATTAAATGGAGTTTAATTTGCTTGGATGCTTGTGTCAGAAATCAATACAAGCAACATGGATTTCTGTGCACTGCTTATGACCTGAAAATGGTCATACAATAATTGATTCTGTGAGACTGTAAATGTAACGACATGAACATGTAATTAAAATATATGGTCAAAGGGTTTTAAAGGGCAAGTTCACCTTAAAAAAAACTTTTTTCTAAATTGTATATTGCCCCCCAAACCCCACTTTACAAACATGATGATGTCACCATCCTTTACAAACAAACATTGATGATGTCACTATCTTACAAACATTGATGATGCCACCGTCATTAAAACATTGATGATGTTACTCCTGCCTTTATATATATAGTGACAACATGTGCTTAACTAGCAAGCATGCACGGGCTTTCTGTGATGCATCTAACGTAATTAACAGCATTTCCAAAGAAAGGATACCTTTGTTCGAGATTTATTCCTGTGTCACCAACTTGCAAAATAAAGAACTTTTGTCATTTACCTGTTTCTTCAGGTTTGTTTATTTACGGTTATTGTTTTCAAGCAGCTGAGAGCTTCCAGACTTAATCTGACACAGGTCAGATAATTTTTGCATGATTTTTCTGATCATGTGAAACAACCCATCATACACCTTTGTGCCAAAATGAAGCTTTAATATCTTTAAGACCAACATTCTACACACTTTTCTTGGCTTTTCTGACAATCAGCTGGCAGATAATTCTGCCGATACACATATTGCACATGGTCGTCGGAACTAGTGTATAACACAAAACGGCCACTGAACGTTCATCTGGCACGTGTGAAAAATGATCTAAAGTGTGTACGAAGCTTTAGTATCAGTAAATAGTATTACATGGAATATGGTAATTATTTTCCTGTGAATAGTCAGATAGCATAACGTTAATGATACAGAGATACATTTGCTGCCAAAAGAAGAGATATGCCTTCCTCTTCCCCAGTCTGCTTCTTCTCCCATCTTCTTTCTAGTGCACCAGATGATAATGGCAATCAGAAATGACATCTCAAAGAATGACTGACTGCTGTCGACAGGGGACCGCTTTGCATGTGTGAGCTTATTCAGTCTCAAGAGAGAATATTCTATTCAGGACATTGTGCAGGTATGTTCTTTGGGTTTTCATTGGTGGGATAGGTAAGTATGTACTTCATGCAGGGATAAATAATATTGGATATATATTGTTCTATATGGATGGAAAAGCCCTGTGTTCTTTCTCCACCCAAAGTTTCACCACCTAAAACGGACATAAAGTTGTTTGTGCGCTAGAATTCTATTTTTTGTATGTATATTTTTGATCCCTAGTTGCACTTTAATATGGATGTACAACAACCAATTTCTTATATAGTGTGTGTTACATTGAAGGTTTGGACCAAGCCTTTTGGAATTGTAACTTCACCCAGAGTTAGGTCACGTGCTTGTTTGAGCAAAGTAACTAGAGATCAGCTTCAAGTATACACCACACTGGAGAAGCTGTCAGCTCATGCAGCCAGTAGGCAAGTAGGTTAGGACCCGTTAAAGAAGCAACCTTGACGTAGTGACTGGGCTTAAAATAATACTTATTGAACTAATCACTTTTATTTATCCAGGGTTTAGCAGGCTGTTTGTAGCAGTAACCTATGGAGGTAGCCAATATGCAATTAGAATTGTTTGTGGCACAGAATTCTATTTTTTGTAGGTATTTTTTGATCCCTAGTTGTCACTTTAATATGGATGTACAACAGACAATTTCTTATATATTGTGTGTTACATTGAAGGTTTGACCAAGCCTTTTGGGAAAATTGTACTTCACCCAGAGTTAGGTCAGTGCCCTTGGCTATCATTATCTATATTAATATGATGTACAACAGCCCAATTTCTTATATATTGTGTGTTACTTGAAGGTTTGACCAAGCCTTTTGGGAAATTGTACTCACCCAGAGTTAGGTCACGTGCTTGTTTGAGCAAAGTAACTAGAGATCAGCTTCAAGCATACAGGCACAAGCGGAGCTGTCAGCTCATGTAGCCAACAGGCAAGTTGGTTAGGACCCAGTTAAAGAAAGCACCTTCACGTGGTGACTGGGCTTAAAATAATACTTATTGAACTAATCGCTTTTATTTATTCCAGGGTTTAGCAGGCTGTTTGTACAGAAACCTTATGGAGGTACCAATATACAATTAGAATGGTTTGGGCACTAGAATTCTGTTTTTGTATGGGTTACTGTGTGTGTCACTATACTAGGTCATAAGAAGATCTCCTTATCTGTTAAACACAGACACAAAAGGGAATCGCAATAATTATAATTGTGGATTTATTAGCGCCAAACACTTCCATGGGGCTGTCAAATTGCATGTATACAGTCACATGACAACAATGCACTCTGCCTCTGGATACTGATGGAGTTGGGCTAAAGTGTTCAGGAGGATGGCACACATGAGATCTCACTCATGGCTGAGCTGAAGCCTGGCCGTTGCTCCGGTGCAGGACCAGATGCTGAAAACTCTGCTGTGTGTCCGATAGACTCTGCTGCTCAATCAGGAAAAGCCTGTAATAAGCATGCGCTTCAGTGCCGTCTTCTCCTTGGCTGGAAGAGGTCATTAGTCCTGCGCCTCCATATTGAAGCTCCTCACTAAGGGGTCTGCCTTCCCTCTTATTGCCCGCCCCCGCACACTACCTGCTCTGCACTTGCCCCCGTCCCTCTGGCCTGTGGACCTGAGAGCTTGCCTCTCATTGGTCCAGCGCCATGGCCCGGCCTCTCCCTAATGGAAGAGGCCATCGGATTCCCTCTCTCTTGGGTACAAAACCCCATTAATCTGTTTATGTCTATGTAATATGGTTAATGTGGGTTTTTAGCCCCATTAGTAGGGCCTATGAACAGGGCCAAAGCACACGATTGCAATACAAAGTTCAGATCTACTGGAAGTCTCCCGCGTATTGGGTGGTTCTCCCGCAAGTCCAGATCTTCTCCCGTTACATCCCCCCTTTTTGGCTTGCTGCCACCCCCCCGGACCGCACATAACACCTCCCATAACACCCCTAACCCCGCCTCCCCCACCCCTTGCATGCATGTCCCCACCCCCTGCGTGATGTCCACACCACGTCGCCTGCCCCTCTCCCACCCTGCCCAGAAGCATGAAGTGGGATCTGCAAAGTAAATTAACTGAGGTGTGTTCTTTTGAATTACTGCATCACCCTCTAGGTCAGGGATATCCAACCTGTGAGTGCTCCCAAGGAATGCTAATATGTTTCAAACATCGGGACATGCTCTGGGTTTTTCCTTTGCACTGAATCAAATGAGTCACCCAGCATGAAAAACTGTAACACTACACCGATCTATGAACACCCCAGGAACAACCCACGAAGGTTAACTGTCAGGGACAAATTTGAACAGCAGTTAACATATGCTTATGAACCAATACTGTATTCTAAGTGGAAGCTTAAAGTGTCAGATCCATTGTCCTCGATCAGATTCTTAAAGGGTAACTATAGTGCGGTATAGAGTTAAAAAAAAAAAAAAAAACATTAAAATTAAAGTGTGGAGGCAGGGAGGTTAGACTGGTGTTTTTACCCTCCCAATTTTATTTCTATGAGGAGCAGCAGGACAAAGAAAGACTGCTTTGCCAGTCTTCCTGTATGCTTCGCACTATCTTTTATATAGAATGCCCCGGGTCATAACTGGCAGATGAAAACTGTATGCGCTGTAGCTACTCAACAAAACAATATTGGGAGGTGGGAATATCCTATCTCCTTGACCCAGGTGCCTTCATTTTTAAAAAGTTAATTTTTACAGTATAGTTGTCCTTTAACCAGGGGAGTAGCTACCAGGGGTGCAGGGAAGCACCGCACCAGGGCCCTTGGCCAAGAAGGGGCCCCATTTTGTGCTAAGGTTCCAACAACCAGTCTGTGTGGTCAACTGTTTTAACCAGTGGTCTGTATACAAAGCATTTTACCATTGTCTGTGTGCCAAGCATTTAACCAGTGCCTGGCTGTGTGCAGTGCAGTTTCCCAACCAGTTTATCAGTGTCTGCATGCCAACATTTAAAACCAGTCTTTTTGCCAACATTTACCTACCAGTGTTATATATAAAGCATTTACCAATAATTATGGATTGTGGTGCCGATTTGTGTTTTGCGGCGGTGTTGGGGGCCATGCCCAAATTTTGCATCAGGCCGATAAATCGTAGTTACTCCCCTGTTCTAACTCTTACATTCTACAATGTTAACACTATGTAAATCCTAGCGACAAACAACTATAAACTCAATGTAAAATCCAAAAATGAAAAGGGAATCAGCATTCATCTCTTCACTGCTTTTTTTTCTGTTTGCCCGCTTTGCCTTGGGCAGGCTCGCCGAGCCTTATGAGAACATGCTGGAATCCTCATCTCTTATGTGTGGCAGGTCTGTTTCTTCATCTTTGCCACTCACATGGAATCAACTACAGAAAAATGTACATAATGGAAACAAAATAAGAGGCACAGGTGACGAATGGATTGGAGAGACAGGTTCAGTCCTGCAGCTGGTAGATTTAGATACTAGATCCTGTCTACACATACAGTGTATTTTCAATGTTTTTTTCACTACGCAGAAACATGAATTCTCCTTATTACTCAAATTCTCATCTACACACCACACAATAACACTACAAGTCTCTGAAATCCAAACTTCTGATTTGTCATTGTTGTGAGGATTTACCAGGCCTGTCTGTGCACAAGGTAATGAGTTAACCATTCATTTCCTAGTTCAGCAGCCATTAAACTAAAGCAAGGCCTCGCTGATTGCTGTGGGGAGTTCACACTTAGATTCAGAGGAGGGAAAGGCACTGGCTTTACTAATCCAGCTAGAAATACCACACACCTATGTCTAGTTAACATCAGCTCCTAGTCGCCTTACCTAGAACATTCGGGTTTAATTGAGCTAACAAAAAACAATATTATATTATTAATAATATTATATATACTGTTTTTGTATATAGTTACATAAATAGTTATATACTGTATTGCAATAAATATGGTGTTTGTGTACATTATCTATTCTTTATTATGTATGAATAACTATTAGTGTATCTTTGTATTACATAAATGTTTTTTTGTGTAGATTTATATACTGTATTGTTTATATATAGATACATATATAGTGTATATACTGTATTGTAATAAAATGGTTTTGTGTGTACATTAATATACTGTACTGTAAATATAGATATATGTATAGTGGTATATACTGGTTAACATAATGTGTTTTTATTCTGTACATTAATATATCTGTACGTGTATATAGATACATTATAAAAACGGCGCCGGTCTAATTTCCCGGCGCCGAGTCGTGACGTCAGTGGATGCGACCATCAGTGGACGCGGCAGCCGGATTCCTCCATCAAGATGTCGGGGGCCCGGACTCTCCTGCAAAGGTAAGGCATTAGTAGTAGTGTAGTGTAGTGGCAGGGTGAGAAGATGGGTGCAGGGAGTAGTGTAGTGTACTGTAGTAGTGTAGTGTAGTGTAGTGGCAGGGTGAGAAGATGGGTGCAGGGAGTAGTGTAGTGTACTGTAGTAGTGTAGTGTAGTGGCAGGGTGAGAAGATGGGTGCAGGGAAATAGGTTTTATTCCTGGAGCTGGACCTGGGGCTGGAGGGGAGACTCTACCCTTGACTTATACTCGAGTCAATTGGTTTTACTCATTTTTGAGGTAAAAATGGGTACCTTGACTTATACTCGAGTCGACTTATACTCGAGTATATACGGTACATGTGATCAGCTGTTTTAAAACAGCTGATCGCGGCAGAGTGGGCTTGTGGCGGGCCCTATTACCGTCTGGTGGCGGGAGCGATAGTTACACCAGTGACCCTTCGAGTTACAGAAAAATCCAGTACTTACACATAGCAGAAGATAAGGTACGTGATTGACAGCTGAAGAAACGTATGCTTCAAAAATCTAAAGAAATAGGTGGCAGATCAACAAAAAAATGTACAGTGATAGTTGGGATGAAAAAAATCCAGTGTACATACCCTTTAATAAGATATTATATAGACTGACTCGCAAAAATAAAATATATGCGCTATACAGATGACCTCTCGGGTTACTGGTTGTTTGATTTTAAGGTTAAAAAGCATTGGCAGAAACGTCTCCTTTATACCCTTGTTTACTCTGAGGGAGTCTCTGGCCTTAACAAAAGGTAAGCTTTAATTTCCCTCTGTTCACCGTAGACTAGTGACTGTGCGCTTCCATTGTCTCAATAAACCTAATGTACACGCAAGGTTAGCGCTATCGGATGTAAGATTCTAAATACACAAACTTAAATAAAAGTGCTATTAACATTCTGTGCAGTATTCGACATTGTGTAATGCTAGAACTCCGTATCCTATTATTTCCAAAGCTTCAGCACAGCAACAGAAATAGCAAAAAAGAGCAAACAGAGACACAATAGCAGCTTAAAGGGGAAGTTCAGCACAAATACATATACTTTCAATAAAATAGGGAGTATTTCTTATTTCAATGACCATAATCTGCCCATCCAACGAATCAATCAATGCTTCCACAGATCTGACTTCCTAATAGTGTCCGTTATGGTTTTTATTTTTTTTAATTCCTAATAAGAAAGCTTTTCTCCCAGAACACCTATACATTGAAAGATTCTTCTATTTTAAGTCGCATTTATTACATGAGAAATAGATTCTATAACTAAGTATGCTTTTATATTGTTGCCAGTATACAGCCCATGTAGCTTTTAAACTTATCAGCAGGGCCAATTTTAGCCATCTTGGTGCCCTAGCATGATCACATTGCAATCCCATTGTGTTTAAAAGCACAGTAGTGGGGCCTAGCCCTCCAAGAGTATTGCCATTAACTCTTTTAGTGCCAGCAGAGTATTACCATTAACCCTTTCAGCTGTCATCACTTTCCCAGAGTATTGCCATTAACTCTTTCAGTGCCAGCAGAGTATTACCATTAACCATTTCAGCTGTCAGCACTTTCCCAGAGTATTGCCATTAACTCTTTCAGTGCCAGCACAGTATTACCTTTAACCCTTCCAGCTGCGAGCATTGACATGATACACAGTATGTACCTGCTTTCTGTCTCCTCCATTGAATTGTTCACTCCTCACCCACTCTAAGTTCTAATTGGAGAGTTGGAAGAAAGAGGCAGGAATAGGGATCTCATGGCTGCTAGTCACAGGGTCACTGTTATAAAGTCTGCAGCAGCTTTTACCTGGCATTTTAGAACTGTTCTCCTCAGTACTATTAGCTGAGCTCATCCTCCCCCCCCCGTAGTGTAGTGTAGTGGCAGGGTGAGAAGATGGGTGCAGGGAGTAGTGTAGTGTACTGTAGTAGTGTAGTGTAGTGGCAGGGTGAGAAGATGGGTGCAGGGAAATAGGTTTTATTCCTGGGGCTGGACCTGGGGCTGGAGGGGAGACTCTACCCTCGACTTATACTCGAGTCAATTGGTTTTACTCATTTTTGAGGTAAAAATGGGTACCTCGACTTATACTCGAGTCGACTTATACTCGAGTATATACGGTACTTTAAAAAATGGATTTAGTGGGTTTAGTGTTCCTTTAAGGTGCACAATTTTCATCAGTTTAGTGTCCCTTTAAGATTTTAGAGGTTTACTTACCCTTTAAGTCTCTTTTTGTAGTTACCTTGTGTGTGTATCTGACTAGATTTCATATTGCTTTTCAAGGGTATTTAAAGCATTGTTATTGATTTCTTGCCAAACGTTTCCATGTTTATAGGTTTTTAAGAAGAGTTATTCCCAGATAAATTATCAGCGGTTACAGAAATGCATTTTTTGATTTTTTTTTCCTCCTAACTAACTGAAGGAAATAATGTAAACTGGCATGAAAACATTTTTTTGGGGGGAACATTAATAGATCCTTTTCGGCATTCTTAGAGAGATAGGTAGATACGGTTAGCTTCCATTTTTTACATGATGATTTTTATGTTTTCCTCAAATTTGTATCCATAGAAAGCCCCTGAAGTTTCAGCTGTAATTTCCCTCAGCATAATAATAGTTTCCAGGAAGCTGAGCAAGCCAATGTCAGAAAGCAGCTTCAAAAGTGGGAAGTGCAGAAGCCACTTTTTCATTGGGTTTACAGCAGGGGAAGCACATGCACCAGCCCAGAGTGAAATTCATGTTTCACTCTGCTTTCGGATTTATGAATCTTGGGAAAAGTTCTGAAAATTCCGAAAACAGAACATACTTTTAAGGGTCCGGACCGCATTTTCAAGGGTGACCGAAGGTTATTTTTGAGGGTTACCGAAAATAACCTTGTACATTCGGTAACCCTCGAAAATGCGGTCCAAAGTCTCGAAATCTGAACGATCTGCCCAGTTTCAGACAGAACGTTCAGATTTCGGAACTGAGGGGTTCCTTGTTGGATCCAGATCCCATCTCTATTCTCCAGCTCAATGAGAGGAACTTTAATGGGGAACGCACCGATTATAAGCTTTTTCTCTCCTTTAAATAACATGGCATCTAAGAAAATATATTGCTTGTGGTGTTAGTTATATTGGATATTGCTTTATTAAGTCTATATTAAAGCATTTTTGGCTAAGGCCACACTGGAAGCCAATGTTTGAGAGTTTGAGAATCCCTGGTCTGGGTAACCATACTTTCCGTGTTTATTATTGGCTGATAATCACCTGATGGAAATTTTCCACACAGGACAACCAACCCCATAACAAATGGAGGTTGCGAGTTGGCATTGCTTGTTTTTAAGGAATACACCTGCCCAGTAATCATCATTTCCCATTGGATTTGACATTTATTATCATGGGTAGGGTAATAGGATTAAACTAGTTGGAATCCAGTGTCACACACTATGGAATTTTACCAGGATCTCTAACCACTAGTTTATTATTTTAGCAAAACCACTGACCAGTTGCCTAATTAGAGCTTTAAGCTGGGTACACACACTAATGATAAAGCCCCGATACCGTTGGATCCGACGGTATCGGGGCTTTATCGTTATGTGTGTACGCTCGTTTCCCGAACGAGCGCGCAGCCGCCGAACGATCGGGTCGGCCGAACGCTCGTTCGGGAAAGGCCGAAAATTTCCATCGACCACGCTAGACTCCCTATAGAGGAGTCTAGCGCGGCCGATGGAAACACACAGTCCCGAGCGTTCTCCTTATGAAGTTCATAGGGAGATCGATCGGGACTGTGTGTATGCAGATCTTTGAAAGATCCCGTCTGTCATCTTTCAGAAATCTGGACTGTGTGTACCTAACTTTAGTGAAACCCAGTTAAATACTGAACACAAATAGGTCTTCAAAGGGAAATCTAATTTAGTTGTGTCCATTAAAATCCATGCACTTAGAGTTTATATCGTGTCTCTTTTCAAAGAGAAGTAATTGAATTGTTTTGAAGACTATTAACAACGTAATTACTCTAATGAAAAACATTTAAAAGGCAGTGAAAGGTCCATGGTAATAGCTAATTATAAGGACACATGACCTGGTTATCATTTTATCGCCAACACTAATTGGTATTTAACTAGAACCCAGACACACATTAACCAAATTAGGTGCAGTTTCTTTAACTTTCCCTCTGTTTAAATAACAAAATAGCTGACCAACCATAATCCCTTCCTATTACTGCATGAAGTCTGAAGGTCATTGGAATAGCCAGTTAAATTAATACAGTTCCCTAGATTCCAACTTCTGCCAATTTCCCTCAGGGTATCAGATGGTTATTATGTCCAAAGACTGCCGGCTTCATCATTATTTTCACCTTGTAGCTACAAATAGCTGCCATGAGCTCTGCAGTTGTGTCCTGTATTATAATGGGATTTCAGTTGTTAGACAGGACTGCAGCTTTTCGCTACTGTCTTTCCATGTGCCTTACCGTCCGGTCCAGAGTGGCCTCAGCCTAAAGCCCAGACTAGAAAACAATTACAATTAAATAATATGGGTGGAAGAATGATCCATATAAGATCTGTTCAAACTGAGGGGTGAGGTGTACAGATGAACTGTTTGTAATGTATACTAGCAATATAAATTGTGTATTGTATATCCTCTTAGATAAACTTATTAAAGGGCAACTATGGTCTCTGAGGTTAAATAAAATTCTGTCATAAAATGAACATTGGATCACATTTCTTAAACAAGTGAGATGTTATATTGGTGAAAATGTTCTTATATTATATCCTATATAATTAAACCCTAAAGTTGCATGTGTGAATCTGTGTGTGGCGCTCGAGGATCCGCGAATTTTCTAAAAAATTCAAAAATCCGCGAGCGGACCCATTAAAATGAAAAAAAATCCTCGAAAATACGAGAAATCCTCGTTATTTCGAAAATACTAGAAATCTGCGGTTCGGAAGGCGGAAAATCCGGAAAAATCCACCGTTCGCGAACGGGATAAATCCGCGGCGGATCCGGGTTCGGATCTGCGAACCGACCATCCCTACTCCCGGGAGACAGAGAGAGACACAGAGAGAGACAGAGAGAGAGAGACAGAGAGAGAGAGAGAGAGCTTTAAACTTTTACCATGCCAAAGAAACATTTTGCCTCTGTGTCTGTGCCACTGGGTTGCAATGGTACAGTTTTATAAAAAGAAAGAAATGTTAAAGAACTGTATGTGAACTTCAAAGGTCTTAAACATACCTGTTCCTCTATAAGCGTTCACAAGTTTCACAATTGTGGTTCTCTCATATACTGAATGTGCTGTAAATGGAAAACATGATCACCCCACTTGGCAAATTCCTTAGGGTTCCTCTCTCTTTGGTCCTTTATTTCTCTTAATAAATTGCAATCACCTTTGGAGACTGGAGAAAAATATTGGTGAGTTACTCATCACAAAGGCTTCATTAGGAAATGGGATTCTGCAAGGTTCTATAAGAAAGCAGCTAAATACAAATATTCTGTCACAACATAACAGTTGTCTCATCTCCATACACTATCTTTAGTTCACAGTTAAGCCACCAGTGATCTGTGTGTAGCACCCAACATGCAATATGTGCTCCAAGTTGACAGGTATATGAAAAAATTGAAGACTACACAGCTGTGTCTGCATTCACCGATAAATAGGCAAAAGCCTTGAAATATGATTCGATGTGCATTGCTATAAATAGATCACAGGCTGAGACGCTTCATGTATAGCTAATTTGCTCTATTTCCATTATTGTAGAGAGAATAGCATTTAAATGTTATTGTATCCTACACTGCAGGTTGTATCCACCGTTGACAGCTATTTGTCTGTTTTTTGTTTTCTGAGAGCAAGATTACTGTGCTAAATGTTCACCTTCTTTGGACTCATTTCTAATAGACTTGACATTAGAGATGCTGGAAACTGTTGAGTTTCGTTCCGTTTTCGAATTTCCCGGAAAATTCGAAGATTCGAAATCAGACCCATAGAAGTCTATGGGAGAAAAAAAGTTTCTGTCCATTTTGAGGGACAAATAGTAATAGTAGGTTACTGTAAATGACACAGAGACCTGGGGAATGGTCTGGGGAACCCGTAAATAGAACCAAAACTTATTTTAAAACTAGGTTTCCTCACGATCGGGCTGTTTTCCAGCTTCCGCATTCTATTTTCGAGGGCTACCGAAATCGAGCGTTACTTCCGAGGGTTCGATTTTTCGATAATCATCTACTTTAGATTTTCGATAAAAATCGAAAATTCTAAAAATCCAATTTCCGTGAAATCCGGGAGATCCAAAAGTTTCATCTGGGTTCTATTCGAACCCACATTACATCTATACATTCATTTAGCAACAGCTGGCCTGGTTATATGATGTGGGTTAAGTGATTTACATCCATTTCACAATGGACTACAATTGTATTTACTTCTATAGCAGTAAGCAATGGACAAAATGTAAACAACCATCCCCAGTTCTTATATTTGCACACTGTTTCAACTGATATCCCATTATATTTTAATATAAGATTCTGCAGTGATTCTTAATGAAATACCTTTTATACCCTACTGTTAACTGTTAAGGTTGGGTACACATCAGCAGATATTTTTGGCTGATCCACGGCACTTTTGGTCGGTCGGCTGAAAATATCTGCTGGTGTTGGGCGGCCGGCCGTGACCGACCTCGATCGTCCGTTCGCCCGTATCCGATGTTCGGACGTGTCGGTAAATCCTGATCCATTGTGTGGTGCCCTATCGTACGAAATGTCGGCCGGGGGCATTATTGCCACGATCGAAGGACATTTGTCCCGGCTGAGTGCTCTCTAGTAGCGAGCGCTCGGCCAGGACAAATAGTCCCTTCGTGTGTACCCAGCCTTAGTATCCACATTCGCTATATTAGTTTTCAGTTTGAATCACAGATTTTGGGGCCTGGACCCTTAGGCTTGGTACATGCCAATATTTCTGGCCGACCGACCGAGTACAGAGGATACTTTTGCCACGACTAAGGCTGGGTACACACCAGCTCCACACACCAGCAGATATTTCTGGCCGAATGATAGTGCGTGTAACTATCGGTCGGCCAGAATTATCTGATGGTGTGGGACGTCCGTCCGCAACCGAGCTCAGTGGCCACTATTACCACAACCGACAGTCATTTGTCCTGAACGAGCGCTCACTAGTAGCCTAGTAGTGAACACTCACTTAGTCCAAAAATGTAGCTGGTGTGTACCCAGCCTAACAGTGATTTGTTCCGGATAACCGCTCACTAGTGGCGAAGGGTCAGTTAGGACAAATCTCGTCCTGTGTGTTAGAGAACAAAATCAGATCCTGTCTACGAAACTTACTATAGTAGATTTTATAAAAGAAATGTATTTATATCAATAGAAATCTACTGGGATTACAATTACGTCGTATTGACCTATATTTTCTATATAAATCAGACCAAAACGGTAGTTCATTTATCATTGTCTGTTATTTTGCAGGATGAACACTGGAGACATTGTAAAGGGTAAATTTAATGAATTAAACTCTTTCTGGAATCTCACAAGGTTATCTACAAGGGAATTCTGGGAGGATTTTACAAACAGCTGGAGAGCCAAAGGCTGTCTGTTTCTTCTACATAACATTACATTATGAATATTCCTCCATGTAATCTGTGCATTATAATCTCTGCTCTATCCAATCATTTTACCAAGCTACTGCAGTGAGTTAATTACATTACTAATTCTGCTTCTTAATCTCATTGGTTTTCAGCTCATGATCTATAAACAATAAGCCTGTCCATAGCCTTACATGTTTTATGCAAAATGTCTTCTTCTTATTCTCAAATATACGGACCTTGGATACACCAAGTCGAAGCTGAGTGGGTTTTGCTCTAATTCTCATACTGTGATATAGGAACAGATGACCTCAATTTAACGATAAAATGAAAACCAACCATAACCAAGATAATTCTTAAGTCATAACTCTCCCGATATCCAGATATCCACATTCCTGTAAATGTGGAAAATCCAATGTGTGGTATAAGAGAGAACATAAAATCTTTTAAATCATATTCTCTGGAAATCCTCCCTGACCTGTTCTCAGTGCTTCACATTGATGACATTCGTATGCGCAAAGTGACTTTCTTTTTAGGTTTATTATTGTGTCTGGCCATACACTATATAGATTATCTAATAATAATAATAGATATTAGATAGATTTGACTTTAAATCGCAGACTCAAATCAAGTATCAAATGTCTAGTACAGTGTTTGACAGCCATTGGTTTTACCTTGCAACGTTCCCCATCTTGCCCTGTTTGTAAAAATAGCCAGGCCTGGCAGTTCTGTGGACGGCAGCGAATGTTGGGGAAACATTGCTGGAATGTCCAATGGTAAAGTACAGTGTATAGTAAAACTCTTGGAGCAGATACAGGGTAAGTTTTCAATCTGAAAGCAAGTAAATGTTTTGCTCAACTGGGGAAATTAGTCACATTTGTGGTTAGTTTACTCATTTACCGTATGCCCAGCCCATTCAAACCCCACCTAATATCACAATTTAGATCTCCCCTGGAATACATGCTAAGTAATCTATTAAGAAATATTAAACCAATTCAACTGGACATTTCACCATCCTAATGGATTCTTCAGGCTTTCTCTGCTCTTAATCTTAGGAAGCAACTTGGATGAGTGGAAAAATATCTTCAATTACTAAAACAAGTCAAGTTGTATGGTATAGAATACACTTAAAGGGAAAGTTCAGTGGAAAAGATCAATATTTTAAAAATTCTTGGTTTGTATTATGCACACCTAGTTATTCTACATATTCTCTCCCATTTTGAAAAATCAATTGATTTCATTCCCTTTGCTGTTCCCTGCTGTTGACATTAGTGAGCTGACATTTCAGGTTCTAACGGTCCTTCTTCTTCCCAGGATGCACCACTTCCTTGGAATGTTCCTAACAGTAATTTCTACTGATTGGCTGTTGGATGGGTCAAACAAACTCAGATCTCTACTGAGCAACTGAATCAACCCAGGCGCTGGGTCAAGGGCAAGACCATAACGGTCTCTATTAGGGGTCCTGCAAACAGGAAGTCAGTATTTCGGTTGCATTTCATTTTACACAGACAAAATGTTGAATGGGCAGGTTAAGCTCATTGGGATTGAAAATTACTGCTTTCTTTTCTTAAAATCATATGTATTTGCACTGAACTTCCCCTTTAACAATACTTTATACAGACTAAAAATCTTTATAGACGCTTATAAGCGTTATCTAGTTTGCATTTCAGATAAAGATTTCATTCAATATTGGGACATTACAAAAATCTAAACCCCATTTCCCCTTGTCTAACTAAACCCAGTCTGCGCAATGAAAGGGCATTTCAGTATAATGTATGTACAATCACAGTAAGAGGATTTCCATCTAATGAAATGTTACCAAGGAATCTAAAGTAATCGTAACTATAATTGGTCACAGTACTTTACTGGTCACGGTGTTTGCTTTCTACAGCGCTCCTGTTTACTCTGTGGTAATGGGATTTCCTATATATCTTAAGGAGAATTAATAGAGGAACGTTTGGAATAGGTTTCTGAAATATGATAAAACACTGGATATTTGATCCTTTTCAAATATAGATATATAATACCTATAAGTCTTTTTCAGTCATAAGGCAGTGGTGCGTGCACAGATATTGCATGGAATGAGGCTTTGTATGTTATACAGTGAGTATTGACAGAGATTTTCTGTTTGGAGAGGGTTAAAGGGACACTATACTGAAAAAATTACTTTGCCTAATCTTAATCTATAAATTAATACATGTAAGTAGCACTTACTCTGATTTGCGTGTGTTGCTGCATGCCTTCAATCCAGCACACATTTTCTTTAGGAGCAATATCCCCGCTCCCTCTTTTAACAACTTCCACTTTTTCCCCGACCTGACTTTTTCCCCACAAACCAACTGCCAAGCCTGCACACAGTATACAGCATTCCAACTGTCAAAACTCTGTCACCATTCCAGCTACAGTAAAACTATGCACAGAAGAATAGCTTTGGAAAGAAAGGAACTTGATTGACATCTGAAATATAATAAGTTTTAGATTGGATATCTAAAGAAATAGGGGCAGATCAACAAAAAATGATACAGTGGTGGTTGGGAAGAATTATAGTTTCCAGTTATGGTCAATTTAAAATAATCTATTTTTTAGTATAGATGCCCTTTAAGAATATTAATAATGATGTCCAGGCATGAAGAAAGACACTAATGTATTAATCGTCTAACTGATGAAGATTTTTTTTTTTTTTTTTCAGAACAATCGTTTGAGACCAACCCCCTCAGATGTATTGTGGCCTTGGCCCATACTTCACACCAATAGTCATAGTAAACTCAATATTGCTCCAGCTGGTCAATCAAGTCAAATATTGCCCAGTGTGTACTGTACCAGCCCAGTACTGTAAGGACTTACTCACACAAGGGGGGGAAATCACTAAATTTCTGAAACATATACATTTCACAAACAATGCAATTCAAACACACTGCTGCAAATATTCAAGGGAAGCCACAGACCAAGCATAGCTAGGGGAGGGGCTGCATGACCAGGTGGGGCAAGGAGCACAGGATTGGCCAGTTCTGATATCACATGATAAGGGGGGTGGGCCAAGAGGTGATAAAAGGGGGGGTTGAGAGCAGTTACCTACTTGCCTCCATCTCGCTGACTGGAGAGACACCATCACCACGAAAATAGCGGACTTTGAAGGCGGTGCAGATGAGAGCTGAAGCGGAGAAGAGAGGGGAGGAATGGCTGAGAGGACTGCTGCAAGGTGCGCGAGGTTCAGGCACAGAGGAGCGTCGATCACGGCAGAGGAGGAGTCGGCCACCCAAGAGACACAGGCGGCACCCTAGGAGTACCTGCCCCAGGACCAACTCAGCAGGGGGACTGGAGGCAAGCGCAGCCATCAACCAGGGTGCCTTGAAGGGCAGGAAGCGAAGGTGCTCTGCCCACTGCATGTCCAGGGTGGAGCAACGCCAGGTCCAGGATGGAGCAGAGAGAGGCCCAGCCAGCACCGGTGCAGTAAGGAGGAGATCGCCCCTCACAAAACACTCGGCAGTAAGTGCTACCACACAGGCCGGGGGAGGAGCTAGCTGGGGCCTGGAACAATTTGTCACGCCGCCGGAGATCAGGGCCTGGGGCACTAGCAGGCCTGCATCTATGAGGGACGTTCCCAGCACCCACACAAAGGCAGGAACAGGCCCATAGGGGTATGGGGTACGGGAATTTCCCACTAAGTCACCATCTGAGTGGGGAACAAAGTACTGAGCAGGGCCCAATCACCAGCACACAGCACTCCCCAGTGACCCAGACTGGAGGGAGTAGGTTTGCCAGCACACAGTACTCCCCAGCGGCTCATGCTGGAGGGAGTAGTTTGGTGTCAGCTTCTACACCAGGCCAAAAGGGGGAGTCTGGGATCGCTGCGGCTGATAGGGTCAGGTCCGCCCCCTCTCTCCTTCACAGGAGCTTCGACAGGAGACCATTCCAGACTCAGGGTCCAGATTATTCTATCCAGGGGGCACATCCCAGACGACTCCAGACAACCAGCAACCATCAATTCTGCCCGGCAGCGGTCAGGTGGACCAAGGGAATCCAGGAACGTCAAGCACACCAGACTCAGGTAATATACTTACCTACTTAATAGGACACAGCACACCTACATTAACAGCACTAGGGCAGACGCAACAGTCGGGGGGGGCAATAGGCGAATTGTCAGGTGTGGGTAGAGAATCCATGGGCTCGCTAGTGGCAGGGTTGCGCAATATTCTTTTCCAACTGGAAGGCAATCGGGTTACCATTGGCAGCGGGAACAGGCTAGCCAGTAATGCTCAAATACCAGAGGAAGGATGAGGTAACTTCGGGCGCGCAGGTAGGGACAACCCCTGTGACTCAGGCTAACCCACAGCACATCCAGTTAGGGTTAAGCAGTTCTATTCAAGGAACCCTTAGTTGCATCTCAAACCCAAGCACGACTCAGAAGACAACCGGCTAAGTGGATGATGCTGCAAAGTGCCATGCGTATTTGTGTTTTGAAGGCCCACGCACCTCAAACAAGAAGTTAAGGATAGGATTTGGAGAAGGGAATATGTCGACATATTTTCCTTACTCCCACTAGAAAGATTTAATCTAGACAGACTAGAGCAGCAAAGCGAGGCCAAAAAAGAGGAGGACGAAGAAAAACTTTGCAGCCGGCTTATACCTAAAACTTTTGGTAAATGGCTACAAACCTTTACGATCCTGGCCAGTTTATTAGGGGAGAGGCAGCATGAATATTGCTTAGCCCTCTTTTGCTACCTAGATAGAATTTGGGAGGTACACAGGGTTTATAGCGGTCAGGCATGGCTTTGTTATGACAAAGCTTTTCGCCAACGGATAGCAGTGTGCAAGGAAGTCAGCTGGGACCATAGGGACATCAGCCTATGGATGCTAGTCATGAACAATAAGGTGCTCCAGGGTTTTGGTAACGCACACATGCAGTCCTTTTGAGGCGGCTAGATTTCATCCCCGGCCCATATAAGCAATGGGCAGCAGAAGGGCACATGCTGGCCATTTAACGACGGCCAGTGCAAATGGGGCCCAACATGCCGCTTTCAGCATGAGTGCTCCCTTTGTGCCGGTTAACACCCCGCTTTCAGGTGCTTCAAGCAAGGTAGGCAAGGCGCTGGAAGGGACAGGGAGCTTGGAAAAGGGCTGGACGCCAGTGAACCTAGAGGAGATGCTCCCATGGCTCGATAAGTACCCGGACAAAATCAAAGCCACCTTACTACGGGAAGGGTTCTCCGTAGGTTTTCACATCCCATCCAAGGTGGCGGGCCACCGTACCCACCCATTCCCATTGTACTAATCTTAAAACAACCAAGGAACAACCGCAATTAGTATTGAAGAGATACAATTAGGGAGGATGGCAGGTCCATTTAAAGTCCTATTACTAACCTGATCTCGCCACTAGGTCTGGTCCCCAAAAAGGGAGTAGGTCAGTTTAGACTGATACATCATTTGTACTACCCCGAAGGTGAGTCAGTGAATGATCAGATAGATGGGCAGCTAACGGCAGTTTCTTATACATCGTTTGATGAAGCAGTGCGCCTGGTGCGGACAGCCGGTTGTGGCTCCCTCATGGCCAAAACAGACATTGAGGCAGCGTTTTGGCTACTCCCAGTACATCCGGAGTCCCAGTATCTGTTAGGGTGCAGCTTTGGAGGATACTTTTATGTTGATAGGTCACTGCCGATGGGCTGCTCCATCTGCTGCCCATATTTTGAGGCCTTTAGTAGTTTCCTGGAATTGGTGGTGAAACAGGATACCGGGGTCAATTCCTTGATCCATTACTTAGACGACTTCCTGTTTGTGGGCCCAGCAGATTCAATCCTATGTGAGGTTATGTTAGAGGCCATGTTCCGTATAGCGAAGCAATTCAGGGTCCGCTTAGCATCGGATAAAACTGTTAACCCTACTACTTGCCTCAGTTTTCTTGGCATTGAAATCGATACTGTGTCCCAAGTTTGCAGACTCCGGCAGAAAAAATCACATGCCTGCGAGCTACCATAGCGGACGTGCTGGCATCCAGGAAGGTTACGTTGCAGCAGGTGCAGATTCTACTTGGTAGGCTCGATTTTGCTTGTCGGGTTATGCCGATGGGCAGGATTTTTGCACGGAGGTTGTCGCTTGCGACAGCTGGGGTTAAAAAGGCACACCACTTTGTCAGGGTGACCAAGAATATCCGTCTAGACTTGGAGGTTTGGCAGAAATTTTTGACTTACTTTAACGGTAGGACTTCTTGGCAGGACCCCATCACCACCCAAGACCAATTGCAAGCTTTTCACGGACGCGGCGAGTTCGGTTGGTTTTAGGGCATATTTCCAAGGCAGATGGATAGCCAACCCGGCCAGCGGCTTGGAAAACATTGCCCTTAATTCTAGCTTCTTGGAGTTGTTTCCGATATTGGTAGTGGTGGAAGTATGGGGAAGAAGCTTAGAGAATAGGGAAGTTTTGTTTCACACGATAACAGCTGTAGTATGCGCTATTAATAACTTAACATCCTCCTCCCTCCTGGTTATTGCACTTTTGCGTAGATTGGTCCTTCGCTGTTTGTAACTTAACCTATTAATCAGGGCAGCACACACCAGGCTACAAAAATGAGATTGCGGTGTGGTGCCGCATGCAGAGAAATCCAGGGAGGATATCCTGAGTGAATCTGGAGAGTCATTTAGGAGGTATGCTGAGTGGATCAGACAATCTTATCTCCGTTACGTGGACCAGCTATGTAAGGCTGGGCGAGAATGGTTTTTATTGGAAAGGGAGGTAGGTGGGATGCAGCGTGACAATGATAGACTTGAGTTGCTGTTTCTTCTGTTAGTTTCATTATTTAACAAAAAGGTATCTCCAAGTTCCGTAGATAGGTCACTAGCAGCGTTAAGCTTCCTTTTTAAGGCTATGAATTGGGTGGACTTCACCAAGAATTTTTTGGTGAAACAAGCAGTTAAAGGTTTCAGATGAAGTAAGCCTATCTTGGATAGGAGGCACCCTATCACCCTGCCTATCTTGGAAGGATTATTCGATCAGCTAGGAGCGATAGCTAAATCCCTATAGAATAGCTAGCTTTTTCCTGGGCATTCTATGGGGCGTTCAGGATTTCCGAATTGGTTAGCACCAGCAAAACAAGCCCCGGAGGTATCCAAACAGGGGACATCAAGGTAGATGACACAGGCTTAAACATAGTGATTAGAAACCCAAAAACGGCAAAGAACAAATGCCTCCTTTTAAAGTTATACCCGGTTGAAGGTCGGCGTACATGCCCAGTGCACTGCTTCAGGGTTTTTGAGATGATACATCCCCACTTTCATGGCCCTTACCTTATTCACACAGATGGTACCCCCCTTTCTCGGTTTCAGTTTATAGCGGTTTTGCGTGCAACATTAGAAAGGTTAGGCTTAGCAAAACTGGAATATGGCAGTCATTCATTCAGAATTGGGGAGGCTACAGAGGCAGCGCGTTGGGGTTTGAATGAAGAGGCCATTAGGAAATTGGGGAGAGGGGAGTCAAAACGGTTCCGTTTGTACATCTGACCCCTTCGAGCAGAGCATGTCATAGTATAGTGATGCATGTTGTTTCTTCCCCATATAGGTGCTTCCCCGATTGCAGCTTGGTTATTGGGGCACTCCTATAAGTTTTGGGCCGAAAGGAGAGCTGTAGTCCGAGCCAATGGCGATCAGTTGGGTTTCAACAAGGGTGAAGTATCGCTTGCATGACTGAGCAGGAGGGGTATGGTTTGGGAGGAAGTGGTCCCCTTTGCAATACAGCAGGCAAAAACTAGGGGTCTGCCGTGCGTGTTGCTGCTTCATGTCGGTGGGAATGATTTAGCGCATTGCCCAATGAGAATTCTGATAAAAACCATACGTAGGGATTGTTTGAGGCTGTGGTCGGTATTTCCGGGCCTGGTTTTGTGTTGGTCGGAAATCATTCACAGAACGACATGGCGGGGGGCTAGGTCGATCCCAGCTATTGAGGGCGCACGGATTAAAATAAACAGAGCCATCTCCAAATTTATACGTTTGAATGGGGGAGTAGCGATAAGGCATGTAGACTTAGAACATGACAGCTCCTTTTTCGGCCCTGACGGACTCCATCTTAATGAGGAGGGTTTGGACCTTTTTAACCTCAGGTTACAGGAGACATTGGAAAAGGCGGTAGGAGTGTGGCGCACCATGCGGGGTGTGAGGCGTTCAGCCCCTGCTGGTGTTGGCGGGATCCTTGCCAGTCTGCCAGGTTAAGTATAGTGAAGGCAAAAGGTAAGCCTAATATTCTGGTCTAACCCCTAAGGTGGGTGGCCAGGGGTTGGTTATGGTAGCACCGTTAAGTTGGCACGAGATTTGGTATAACAAGTGGCAGATATAGTACATCAGCCAAATCAAAACTATATGCCGGCTGAGCCAGGTTATCCGGCTGGTTGGCATTAAGGTAATTGGAAGGGCGGACTGGCAGGGATTCGGATGATTCCAATGTGTACACTGATTTGTTTTCTAACACGTGTCAATCAATGTTGAAAATGTTAAAAGTTGATACTTTGTTGTTGGTCATTATACAGTTGTGAAGCTATTTGTTGTTCAAATTTGTTGTGGCCAAATTTATCCAAAATTCAACGTGTCTGTTGTTATTAAAGGTAAGGGGGAGGAACAAGGTAATGGTAGTAAGTAGTGGGGATTTGACCCTACCTAGGTCATGTGTATATTGTAAGGATACAGTGGGAGACACAAATGTATTGTTTACAAAATCACTGCCCCTTCAAAAATCCAATACAAAGGAGCAATGAAAATAAACCATCTTGCATCACTGGTCTTGGGCAGATTTTTACTTCGGCTGCTGATGGGATTGTCTAAAAATGTTCCAGTTTCGATTTGATAAACTGCTGATTATCGATAGACTGTCAAACTGAAGAGGAAACGTGTTGATCCTCTGTGTATGACCTGCTTTAGGGCATATTGACCCCTGTACGCTCCCCAGTTTAGAATGGATCATTGGTGTTTGTTTATGAACCATCGAGAACAGATGGTGTTTTAATGTGAACTGTGCCAGCTCATCAAATTTACATTGAGTGTGTTCATAACTTGAATATGTTGCTGTAATAATCCCCATTATAACAGTTCATTATCTGTAGACTCTGTATTATAGAACGTCTATTTAAATGTTCCTAATAAATTCACTAGAACAGTCAGGTCTCAATGTCTCATGCACTTTGCAAAACTGGAAATTTCAAGTTAGGAAGAGAACAGAAACTAATGATTTCACTAGAGGCATAAAATCTTCTAGACATAAGAAACAATGTGACATAGAGTATAGATAGAGCTGCAGTTCATAACTGTACTTCTCAGTGTCTCTGTCCTAGACTTTAGGTGCTTCACAATGCACAGCCTGACATAATGTATGCATGAGAGATAAAAACCCAGTTTAATTTGTCCCTGTATGTTGTATTTTTTAGCGTCAGGGATTGGGGTTGGTTAATTTAAGGGATTAGTGCAAAAAATATTCCTATTACGTACTCTTTTCATCAGCCTTAGCTGCACCATCTGTCCACTCTTAATGGTAGTGACAGGTTGCATGTTTGTGAGGAAAGTGATGGTGAAGCCATAGTCAGAATGTGAGCATAATCTTTATGTTTGTGGCCAGTTCAACACATGAATGGAATGATCCCCACAAAAATCTTACTTATTAAAGTAATCAAGTGCACCACTCACAACAAGGAACAAGGGTTAAAACACCATAGTCATGTTTGCCTTACTGCCCTGGCCACATACCAAACAGACCAACTGTGTCCTATCATCCAGCCCAAACTCATCAAGCCATAATTGGCTCATTTTCAAGGAGCTCTTTGGGATAAGGTTGGCCAATGGGCTTACAATGTTGTTATCTTCCTACTCATTGATTTTATTATTGAGACAGTAAAGTACTAGGCCAAAATTTTCTTTGTTTTGTGCTTTTTTACGCAAATGAGCTTATTCGATGTTCTTAAGCTGGGTACACACGATTAGATATTTCGGTCCGATCGACCGATAGTTCAGTGTATCGGTCGATCGGACCGAAATTATCGAATCCGAATGTGCCCATGTCCGATCGACCGTTCGTCCGAATCGGACGAAAGGACGATCGGACAGGGTGGAAAACCTCGTCCGATCGTGCGGTCCTCTATGGACCGCACGATCGGTCGCGGTGACTATCGGACGCGGCTGCTTTTGCCGCGACCGACAGTCCTTCCTCCTGGCCGACCGTTCGAAAGTATCGAACGGTCGGTCAGGAGGAAAAATCGCTAGGTGTGTACCTATCTTTAATCTGCAGGAACCAATCAGATGTTCTGAGATGTTTTCTAACTGTTGTAGACCAGTTAAAAAGTAACATCTGATTGGTGGCTGCAGATTTAAGCTGGGTACACAACATACAATATTTCCTGGCGACTGACCAATAATATGTGTGGGTGGGGGTGGCCGCAATTGATCTCGGTCAGTAAATCCCGGTTGACTGTGTGAGATGCGTGATTATTCGTGGCAAACTGTCAGGCGAGTGGTGAACGGTTGGTTAGGTCAAATCTCGGACGGTGTGTACCCAGCTTTAGAGCACAGGCAAAATTTTACATTTCATTTTGAATAAGCTTTAAAAAGTCTTAAAATTGGAAGCAAAGTGTATCCAGAAACATTTTAAACTAGTTTAACCGTATAACCCAACTGAGTAGGGGTAAAGGAAATTACTTTTTTGTAGCCATATGAGAGACTTAATTGCATGTTCCTTGGTAAAAAAACAAAATGACCAATCAGAAGCACTGGTTGTGTGGGTCACATGAGACACTTTCACTTATAAATAAAGACTAAAACAATTAGTAACTTGTTTATTCTATGGACTATGTCTGTCAAATAGAAGCCATTAGTTTCCCCATGAACAACATGGGATTATAGAATTTTGTCTATGCTTAGCCTTGGAAATTTTGTCCAGATCCAGCCTGACGGTCATTTTTAAAAGACTGTGGACTGTAAATCTCTACCATTCTTTGGCTGAGTCTCTAACATTCTAGTTTTTCCTTTTACCACCATATTAGGCAACTTCTTCAGAACAGATTCTTCAAACATTGTAAATATTTAATTATAGAAGGTGCCAGATTATTTCATGACTAACTGATAAATTGTGCTATATTTGATTTATAGAACAGATAATTCAATCTGTATTGAAAAACAATACCGCAACACTAAAAATTCTTCACACAGTCAGGCAAACTTTTACCACTACACAATCATGTTGTCGTGTCTTAATTCAGCACTTTCAGCAGCAAAACATTCCGAAAGGGTCACTATACTCACTCAAACAACCAGTGGTGTAGCTACAGACTTATGGGCCCTGATGCAAAATTTGGGCATGGGCCCCCAACACCGCCGCAAACACAAATCGGCACCACAAACCAGTCACTGTTTGTATACTTTGTATTTTATAATGTACAGCTCTGCGTACCCAAGTGGCGCTATATAAATAAAATTATACATACATACAATATTACCCGTAGCAATGTAAAGATTGCATAATTAGTGTGAACTGTCACAGATGAAGGTCAGTGCTTCCAGTGTGATTAAATGGAGTTTAATTTGCTTGGAATGCTTGTGTCAGAAATCAATAACATAGCAACATGGATTTCTGTGCACTGCTTATGACCTGAAAATGTCATACAATAATTGATTCTGTGAGACTGTAAATGTAACGACATGAACATGTAATTTAAAATATATGGTCAAAAGGGTTTAAAGGGCAAGTTCACCTTAAAAAAACTTTTTTCTAAATTGTATATTGCCCCCCCAAACCCCACTTTACAAACATTGATGATGTCACCATCTTTACAAACAAACATTGATGATGTCACTATCTTTACAAACATTGATGATGCCACCGTCATTAAAACATTGATGATGTTACTGCCTTTATATATATAGTGACAACATGTGCTTAACTAGCAAGCATGCACGGGACTTTCTGTGATGCATCTAACTGTAATTAACAGCATTTCCAAAGAAATGGATACCTTTGTTCGAGATTTATTCCTGTGTCACCAACATTGCAAAATAAAGAACTTTGTTGTCATTTACCTGTTTCTTCAGGTTTGTTTATTTACGGTTTATTGTTTTCAAGCAGCTGAGAGCTTCCAGACTTAATCTGACACAGGTCAGATAATTTTTGCATGATTTTTCTGATCATGAAACAACCCATCATACAACATTTGTGCCAAAATGAAGCTTTAATGATCTTTTAAGACCAACATTCTACAACTTTTCTTGGCTTTTTCTGACAATCAGCCTGGCAGATTAATTCTGCCGATACACATATTGCACATGGTCGTCGGAACTAGTGTATAACAAAACGGCCACTGAACGTTCATCTGGCACGTTGTGAGAAAATGATCTAAAGTGTGTACGAAGCTTTAGTATCAGTAAAATAGTATTACATGGAATATGGTAATTTATTTTCCTGTTAATAGTCAGATAGCATAACGTTAATGATACAGAGATACATTTGCTGCCAAAAGAAGAGATATGCCTTCCTCTTCCCCAGTCCTGCTTCTTCTCCCATCTTCTTTCTAGTGCACCAGATGATAATGGCAATCAGAAATGACATCTCAAAGAATGACTGACTGCTGTCTACAGGGGACCGCTGTGCATGTGTGAGCTTATTTCAGTCTCAAGAGAGAATATTCTATTCAGGAACATTGTGCAGGTATGTCTTTGGGTTTTCATTGGTGGGATAGGTAAGTATGACTTCATGCAGGGATAAAATAATATTGGATATATATTGTTCATATATGGATGGAAAAGCCCTGTGTTCTTTCTCCACCCAAAGTTTCACCACCTAAAACGTGACATAAAGTTGTTTGTGCGCTAGAATTCTATTTTTTGTATGTATATTTTTGATCCCTAGTTGCACTTTAATATGGATGTACAACAGACCAATTTCTTATATATTGTGTGTTACATTGAAGGTTTGACCAAGCCTTTTGGGAAATTGTACTTCACCCAGAGTTAGGTCACGTGCTTGTTTGAGCAAAGTAACTAGAGAGTCAGCTTCAAGTATACAGGCCACACTGGAGAAGCTGTCAGCTCATGCAGCCAAGTAGGCAAGTAGGTTAGGACCCAGTTAAAGAAAGCAACCTTGACGTAGTGACTGGGCTTAAAATAATACTTATTGAACTAATCACTTTTATTTATCCAGGGTTTAGCAGGCTGTTTGTAGCAGTAACCTTATGGAGGTAGCCAATATGCAATTAGAATTGTTTGTGCACAAGAATTCTATTTTTTGTATGTATATTTTTGATCCCTAGTTGCACTTTAATATGGATGTACAACAGACCAATTTCTTATATATTGTGTGTTACATTGAAGGTTTGACCAAGCCTTTTGGGAAATTGTACTTCACCCAGAGTTAGGTCAGTGCCCCTTGGCTATCATTATCTATATTAATATGGATGTACAACAGCCCAATTTCTTATATATTGTGTGTTACATTGAAGGTTTGACCAAGCCTTTTGGGAAATTGTACTTCACCCAGAGTTAGGTCACGTGCTTGTTTGAGCAAAGTAACTAGAGAGTCAGCTTCAAGCATACAGGCCACACAGGAAGCTGTCAGCTCATGTAGCCAAACAGGCAAGTTGGTTAGGACCCAGTTAAAGAAAGCAACCTTCACGTGGTGACTGGGCTTAAAATAATACTTATTGAACTAATCGCTTTTATTTATCCAGGGTTTAGCAGGCTGTTTGTAGCAGAAACCTTATGGAGGTAGCCAATATACAATTAGAATTGTTTGGGCACTAGAATTCTGTTTTTTGTATGGGTTACTGTGTGTGTCACTATACTAGGTCAGTAAGAAGATCTCCTTATCTGTTAACACAGACACAAAAGGGGAATCGCAATAATTATAATTGTGGATTTATATAGCGCCAACATCTTCCATAGGGCTTTACAATTGCATGTATACAGTCACATGACAACAATGCACTCTGCCTCTGGATACTGATGGAGTTGGGCTAAAGTGTTCAGGAGGATGGCACACATGAGATCTCACTCATGGCTGAGCTGAAAGGCCTGGCCGTTGCTCCGGTGCAGGACCAGATGCTGAACTCTGCTGTGTTCCGATAGACTCTGCTGCTCAATCAGGAAAGCCTGTAATAAGCATGCGCTTCAGTGCCTCTTCTCCTTGGCTGGAAGAGGTGCATTAGGTCCTGCGCCTCCATATTGAAGCTCCTCACTAAGGGGTCTGCCTTCCCTCTATTGCCGCCCGCACACTACCTGCTCTGCACTTGCCCCCGTCCCTTCTGGCCTGTGGACCTGAGAGCTTGCCTCTCATTGGTCCAGCGGCCATGGCCCGGCCTCTCCCTAATGGGAGAGGGCATCGGATTCCCTCTCTATTGGGTACAAAACCCACATTAATCTGTTTATGTCTATGTAATAATGGTTAATGTGGGTTTTTAGCCCCATTAGTAGGGCCTATGAAACAGGGCCAAGCACACGATGCAATACAAAGTCAGATCTACTGGAAGTCTCCCGCGGATTGGGGTGGTCTCCCGCAAGTCCAGAATCTTCTCCCCGTTACATCCCCCCTTTTTGCTGCCACGCCCCCGGACCGCACATAACACACTCCCATAACACCCCTAACCCCGCCTCCCCCACCCCTTGCATGCATGTCCCACCCACTGCGTGATGTCACACCACGTCGCCATGCCCCCTCTCCCACCCTGCCCAGAAGCATGAAGTGGATGTCTGCAAAGTAAATTAACTGAGGTGTGTTCATTTGAATTACTGCATCACCCTCTAGGTCAGGGATATCCAACCTGTGAGTGCTCCCAAGGAATGCTAAGAGTTTTCAAACATCGGGACATGCTCTGGGTTTTTCCTTTGCACTGAATCAAATGAGTCACCAGCATGAAAAACTGTAACATACACCGATCTATGAACACCCCAGGAACAACCCACAGAAGGTTAACGGTCAGGACAAAATTTGACAGGCAGTTAACATTGGCTTATGAACCAATACTGTATTCTCAGTGGAAGCTTTAAAGTGTCAGATCCAGTTGTCCTCGATCAGATTCTTAAAGGGTAACTATAGTGCGTATAGAGTTAAAAAAAAAAAAAAAACATTAAAATTTAAAGTATCTGAGGCAGGGAGGTAGGACTGGTGTTTTTACCTCCCAATTTTATTTCTATGAGGAGCAGCAGGACAAAGAAAACTGCTTTTGCCAGTCTTCCTGTATGCTTCAGCACTATCTTTAATATAGAATGGCCCCGGGTCATAACCTGGCAGATGAAAACTGTATGCGCTGTAGCTACTCAACAAAACAATATTGGGAGGTGGGAATAATCCTATCTCCTTGACCCAGGTGCCTTTCATTTTTAAAAAGTTAATTTTTACAGTATAGTTGTCCTTTAACCAGGGGAGTAGCTACCAGGGGTGCAGGGAATGCAACCGCACCAGGGCCCTTGGCCAAGAAGGGGCCCCATTTTGTGCTAAGGTTCCAAAACAACCAGTCTGTGTGTCAACTGTTTTACCAGTGGTCTGTATACAAAGCATTTTTACCATTGTCTGTGTGCCAAGCATTTAACCAGTGCCTGGCTGTGTGCAGTGCCAGTTTCCCAACCAGTTTATCAGTGTCTGCATGCCAAGCATTTAACCAGTCTTTTTGCCAACATTTTACCAGTGGTTATATATAAAGCATTTTACCAATAATTATTTGGATTGTGGTGCCGATTTGTGTTTGCGGCGGTGTTGGGGGGCCCATGCCCAAATTTTGCATCAGGGCCGATAAATCTGTAGTTACTCCCCTGTTCTTAACTCTTACATTCTACAATGTTAACACTATGTAAATTCCTAGCGACAAACAACTATAAACTCAATGTAAAATCCAAAAATGAAAAGGGAATCAGCATTCATCTCTTTCACTGCTGTTTTTTCTGTTTCCCGCTTTGCCTTGGGCAGGCTCCGAGCCTTATGGAAGAACATGCTGGAATCCTCAGCTCATTATGTGTGGCAGGTCTGTTTCTTCATCTTTGCCACTCACATGGAATCAACTACAGAAAAATGTACATTAATGGAAACAAAATAAGAGGCACAGGTGACAATGATGTGGAGAGACAGGTACAGTCACTGCAGCTGGTATATTTAGATACTAGATCCTGTCTACACATACAGTGTATTTTCAATGTTTTTTTCACTACGCAGAAACATGAATTCTCCTTATTACTCAAATTATCATCTACACACCACACAATAACACTACAAAGTCTCTGAAATCCAAACTTCTGATTTTGTCATTGTTGTGAGGATTTACCAGGCCTGTCTGTGCACAAGGTAATGAGTTACCATTCATTTCCTAGTTCAGCAGCCATTTAACTAAAGCAAGGCTCGCTGATTGCTGTGGGGAGTTCACACATTAGATTCACAGGAGAGAGGGAAAGGTCACTGGCTTTACTAATCCAGCTGAGAAATACCACACACCTATGTCTAGTTAACATCAGCTCCTAGTCGCCTTACCTAGAACATTTCGGGTTTAATTGAGCTAACAAAAAACAATATTATATTATTAATAATATTATATACTGTTTTTGTATATAGTTACATAAATAGTGTATATACTGTATTGCAATAAATATGGTTTTGTGTGTACATTTATATTCTTTATTATGTATAAAGATAAATATATAGTGTATATATTGTATTACAATAAATGTTTTTTGTGTAGATTTATATACTGTATTGTGTATATATAGATACATATATAGTGTATATACTGTATTGTAATAAAAATGGTTTTGTGTGTACATTAATATACTGTACTGTAAATATAGATATATGTATAGTGTATATACTGTGTTAACATAAATGTGTTTTTATCTGTACATTAATATACTGTACTGTGTATATAGATACATATATAATGTATATACTGTATTACAATAAATCTTTTTGTGTGTACATTTATATACTGTATTGTGTGTGTATATAGATACATATATAGTGTATATACTGTATTACAATGAATCTTTTTGTGTGTATATCTGTTGTATTCAATTAGACCAACTGGACTTGAAATGTAGTTCTTGAAGACGTTTCGCTAGTCATCCGACTGGCTTTCTCAATTCAGAATGACTTGTACAAGAATCTGTGGCAATTATGTACCCTGGAAAATCCCAATTAGCATATCACAGCCAGGTGTTATGGGTGTGATTGGATAGTGGCTAAGAGGTGTTATAGGAACGCCCAGAGTAAGGTGTTAAAACAGCATTGTACATGGCAGACAGTTGGTGTCGAACCCCCCCACCTCTATTTAGGCTTGGTTTCTTTATTTTCACATAAATGGCCTCCTTAACACCTCTCTTGAACCAGTCACGTTCCTTCGCCAGTATGTTAACATTACAATCTTCAAAGGTATGTCCTTTATCCTTAAGATGCAGATACACGGCTGAGTCCTGACATCTTTTTGTGTGTACATTTATATACTGTATTGTGTGTGTATATAGATACATATATAGTATATATACTGTATTACAATGAATCTTTTTGTGTGTACATTTATATACTGTATTGTGTGAGTATATAGATACATATATAGTGTATATACTGTATTACAATAAATCTTTCTGTGTGTACATTTATATACTGTATTGTGTGTGTATATAGATACATATATAGTGTATATACTGTATTACAATAAATCTTTCTGTGCGTACATTTATATACTGTATTGTGTGTATATAGATACACTAGCAAAATACCCACGCTTCGCAGCGGAGATGTATTCAAATAACCTTTTTAGTAAGAAAGCAATAATGTATCAAGATTGCTGTAATCACTCGGCACTTGATATATAAAAGAAAGACGCTTGTGAAGGTTCTCATTCATCCAGGTCATGGTATATCTGTTGTATTCAATTAGATCAACTGGACTTGAAATGTAGTTCTTATAAGGCGTTCCTATAACACCTCTTAGCCACTATCCAATCACACCCTTAACACCTGGCTGTGATATGCTAATTGGGATTTTCCAGGGTACATAATTGCCACAGATTCTTGTACAAGTCATTCTGAATTGAGAAAGCCAGTCGGATGACTAGCGAAACGTCTTCAAGAATTACATTTCAAGTCCAGTTGATCTAATTGAATACAACAGATATTAAAGAAAGACAATTCAATAAGCTTTACGATAATGCAACACTCATTAACTTTAATTTAATATTATATTTTTTATTCAACTACGAAATTTTGGTGAAAATAACCCCCACCACCCCTCCCCGTCCGCCCCCAATACCTCCCACTATTCCTCTCTGTCCATCCTCCAAACCCTTCCCCTTACACCTCAGGGTGTGTCCCCGCACACACCCTGAAATTTTGGTAAAAATCGGTCCAGCCGTTAGTGTGCAGGAGTTCAAAATTCTATTCCCCCCCCCATTCACCCCCACCCTAAAAAAAATATTTCATTAACCTTTTACTGGTAAAGGAGTATATGCATACAAAATTTGGTTGAAATCGGACCAACCATATAGATTTGTATAGCTTGTAAGCTAGGTAACCATTAGTCTGTGCAATGTCAGATACTCACCGTTACAGGTAGAATTTCGAAACGAAACCGGCTTAACTTTTGTAAGTAAGGTGCAATGAATGAGCCTGCCAAATTTAAGCCGTCTGCCTCCACGGCAAGTTGGAGAATTAGTGATGAGTGAGTGAGTGAGTGAGGGCTTTGCCTTTTATTAGTATAGAACTACGAAATTTTGGTGAAAATTTTGCCCCAACCAATCAGATGTTAGCTTTCAAATGTTACATAAGTTCTGATTGGTTGGGGCAAAATTAGCACCATTTTAAACGATAAGAACTTTTATTGAATCTCCCTGATCCTGTATTACAATAACAGGGAGATTCAATACAAGTTCTTATCGTTTAAAATGGTGCTAATTTTGCCCCTACCAATCAGATCTTATTTAACATTTGAAAGCTAATATCTGATTGGTTGGGGCAAAATTAGCACCATATTAAAAGATAAGCAGGGAGATTCAATAAAAGTTCTTATCGTTAAAAATGGTGCTAATTTTGCCCCAACCAATCAGATTTTATTTAACATTTGAAAGCTAACATCTGATTGGTTGGGGAAAAATTAGCGCCATTTTTAACGATAAGAACTTCTATTGAATCTCCCTGTAGAACTTTTATTGAAAACCCTGTAAATGTTTTTGTGTGTACATTTATATACAGTATTGTGTGTATATAGATACATATAAACAGGCTCATTTACCTAGAGGCGCTATTGCTTTGGGTAAATGTCCTGTTCGCTATTCAATATCGAGATTGCAAATGTGGGTAAATCTCCCGGTAAGTGAATTACCCACTGCGGGATTTTAACGGTGGGGATTTTGTTTGCTGTTATTAAATTCCTGTGCTAAAACTACCACAAACGCGATAATTAATCACAAAAGTCGGAAGCGTGAGTCATTTTTGCGCAAATTGCGAATCCGCCGCTAAAATGGAGTTAAAGCTGCGCTGACGAAAGAATCCAAAAGTTGATGGAACGACTAAGAGAGTAAAGGTTCGTACACTGCCAATTGGCACCGAGCCAAAACCTCAACAACGATACATTTGCGCGCCATATGTCTGTTTCAGAGGTCGGAGGTCATTCGGCGATACAGTTTATACTGTATTAACATAAATGTGTTTTTATCTGTACATTAATATACTGTACTGTGAATATAGATATATGTATAGTGTATATACTGTGTTAATATAAATGTGTTTTTATCTGTATATTAATATACTGTACTGTAAATATAGATATATGTATAGTGTATATACTGTGTTAATATAAATGTGTTTTTATCTGTACATTAATATACTGTACTGTAAATATAGATATATGTATAGTGTATATACTGTATTAACATAAATGTGTTTTTATCTGTACATTAATATACTGTACTGTAAATATAGATATATGTATAGTGTATATACTGTGTTAACATAAATGTGTTTTTATCTGTACATTAATATACTTACAATGAATCTTTTTGTGTGTATATCTGTTGTATTCAATTAGACCAAGACTTGAAATGGAGTTTTGAAGACGTTTCGCTAGTCATCCGACTGGCTTTCTCAATTCAGAATGACTTGTACAAGAATCTGTGGCAATTATGTACCCTGGAAAATCCCAATTAGCATATCACAGCCAGGTGTATGGGTGTGATTGGATAGTGGCTAAGAGTGGTGTTATAGGAACGCCCAGAGTAAGGTGTAAAACAGCATTGTACATGGCAGACAGTTGGTGCGAACCCCCCACCTCTATTTAGGCTTGTTCTTTATTTTCACATAAATGGCCTCTTAACACCTCTCTTGAACCAGTCACGTTCCTTCGCCAGTATGTTAACATTACAATCTTCAAAGGTATGTCCTTTATCCTTAAGATGCAGATACACGGCTGAGTCCTGACATTTTTTGTGTGTACATTTATATACTGATTGTGTGTGTATATAGATACATATATAGTATAATACTGTATTTGTATAGTGTATATACTGTGTTAATATAAATGTGTTTTTATCTGTACATTAATATACTGTACTGTAAATATAGATATATGTATAGTGTATATACTGTATTAATATAAATGTGTTTTTATCTGTACATTAATATACTGTACTGTGAATATAGATATATGTATAGTGTATATACTGTGTTAATATAAATGTGTTTTTATCTGTACATTAATATACTGTACTGTAAATATAGATATATGTATAGTGTATATACTGTATTAACATAAATGTGTTTTTATCTGTACATTAATATACTGTACTGTAAATATAGATATATGTATAGTGTATATACTGTGTTAAAATAAATGTGTTTTTATCTGTACATTAATATACTGTACTGTAAATATAGATATATGTATAGTGTATATACTGATATAGATATTGTATAGTGTATATACTGTGTTATATAATTGTGTTTTATCTGTACATTAATTACTGTACTGTAAATATAGATATATGTATAGTGTATATACTGTATTAATATAAATGTTGTTTTATCTGTCATTAATATCTCGTACTGTAAATATAAGTATATGTATAGTGTATACTGTGTTAATATAAATGTGTTTTTTTCTTTACATTAATATACTGACTGTAAATATAGATATATGTATATGTATATACTGTTAATATAAATGTGTTTTATCTGTCATTAATATACTGACTGTAAATTAGATATATGTATATTGTATATACTGTGTTAATATAATGTGTTTTTATCTGTACTTAATATACTGTACTGTAAATATAGATATATGTATAGTGTATTACATGTGTTATTGTTCGAGTTCGAGTTCTATGCCATCTCTATGATGGACACCTGCAAGATCAGGGTCAGAGAAGGAGGGCATGAAGTTGTTGGAGGGGGATAGAGAGTGAATGGGGGTCGAGGTTACGCAGGTCCCTGCATCTGTACGCTTGTTTGATAGGGGATACAGCCGGGACAGTAAGTACTAATATATGGGGATATTAAACAAAAGCAGTAAAGTTGGAGATAAAAGGGACAGAGCTCACTAAGTAAGGGGCTGCGTGGATCCCCCCCAGTTCCAACATGACTTTCCAATGGTGCAATCTGGGCTTCTCCAAACTACTTATCTAACCAATAAACAATCAGACTCACCAATAACCTGATGTCAAATATGTATAGTGTATATACTGTGTTAATATAAATGTGTTTTTATCTGTACATTAATATACTGTACTGTAAATATAGATATATGTATAGTGTATATACTGTGTTAATATAAATGTGTTTTTATCTGTACATTAATATACTGTACTGTAATATATTTACAGTACAGTATATTAATGTACAGATAAAAACACATTTATATTAACACAGTATATACACTATACATATATCTATATTTACAGTACAGTATATTAATGTACAGATATAAAAAAACCATTTATATTAACACAGTATATACACTATACAATATATCTATATTTACAGTACAGTATATTAATTACAGATAAAAACACATTTATGTTAACACAGTATATACACTATACATATATCTATATTACAGTACAGTATATTAATGTACAGATAAAAACACATTATGTTAATACAGTATATACACTATACATATATCTTATTTACAGTACAGTATAATTAATGTACAGATAAAAACACATTTATTTAACACAGTATATACACTATACATATATCTTATTACAGTACAGTATATTAATGTACAGATAAAAACACATTTATGTTAATACAGTATATACACTATACATATATCATATTTACAGTACAGTATATTAATGTACAGATAAAAAACACATTTATATTAACACAGTATATACACTATACATATATCTATATTCACAGTACAGTATATTAATGTACGAGATAAAAACACATTATATTAACACAGTATATACACTATACATATATCTATATTTACAGTACAGTATATTAATGTAAGATAAAAACACATTTATATTAATAAGTATATACACTATACATATATCTATATTTACAGTACAGTATATTAATGTACAGATAAAAACACATTTATAACACAGTATATACACTATACATATATCTATATTCACAGTACAGTATATTAATGTACAGATAAAAACACATTATATTAATACAGTATATACACTATACATATATCTATATTTACAGTACAGTAATTAATTACAGATAAAAACACATTTATGTTATACAGTATATACATATACATATATCTATATTTACAGTACAGTATATTAATGTACAGATAAAAAACACATTATATTAACACAGTATACACTATACATTATCTATATTACAGTACAGTATATAATGTACAGATATAAAAACACATTTATATTAAACAGTATATACACTATACATATTTGACATCAGGTTATTGGTGAGTCTGATTGTTTATTGGTTAGATAAGTAGTTTGGAGAAGCCCAGATTGCACCATTGGAAAGTCATGTGGAACTGGGGGGGATCCACGCAGCCCCTTATTAGTGAGCTCTGTCCCTTTTATCTCCAACTTTACTGCTTTGTTTAATCCCATATATTAGTACTTACTGTCCCGGCTGTATCCCTATCAAACAAGCGTACAGATGCAGGGACCTGCGTAACCTCGACCCCCATTCACTCTCTATCCCCCTCCAACAACTTCATGCCCTCCTTCTCTGACCCTGATCTTGCAGGTGTCCATCATAGAGATGGCATAGAACTCGAACTCGAACACAAGTCCGAGCCGAACTCTTTGAGTTCGAACTGACCGGACTTTTCGAACAGTCCCAGACTCAGACATGACATTATGATATATATGATATATATTATATATATCATAATAATAATAATAACAATAATAATAATATAATAATAATAATAAAAAAAAAAATATAATAAACAATAACAATAACAACAATAATAATATAATAATAATATAATAATAATAATAATAACAAAAATAATAATAACAATAATAATAATATAATCATAATAACAATAATAATAATAATAATAATAATAATAATAATAATAATATAATAATAACAATAATAATAATAATAAAACAACTGGTGGGAAAACCACCTATTTTTTTTTTTAACAATATAATTTTGCGCTTAATGCGCCTTATGTCACGGTGCATAGAGATCATGCGAGTAAAATGTCTATTATCCCTATACGCGAGCATCGAATCCGCAAGTAAAACATCTATTATGCCTATACGCGAGCATCGAATCCGCGAGTAAAACATCTATTATCCCTATACGCGAGCATCGAATCCGCGAGTAAAACATCTATTATCCCTATACGCGAGCATCGAATCCGCAAGTAAAATGTCTATTATCCCTATACGCGAGCATCGAATCCGCAAGTAAAATGTCTATTATCCCTATACGTGAGCATCGAATCCTCAAGTAAAATGTCTATATCCCTAACGCGAGCATCAAATCCCGGAGTAAAATGTCTGTTATCCCTATACGTGAGCATCGAATCGCGAGTTAAATGTCATTATCCCTATATGCGAGCATCGAATCCGCAAGTAAATGTCTATTATCCATATACGCGAGCATCGAATCGCGAGTTAAATGTCTGTTATCCCTATACGTGAGCATCGAATCCGCGAGTAAAATGTCTGTTATCCCTATACGCGAGCATCGAATCCGCAAGTAAAATGTCTATTATCCCTATACGTGAGCATCGAATCCGCGAGTAAAATGTCTGTTATCCCTATACGTGAGTATTGAATCCGCGAGTAAAACGTCTATTATCCCTATACGCGAGCATCGAATCCGCGAGTAAAATGTCTATTATCCCTGTACGCGAGCATCGAATCCGCAAATAAAATGTCCGTTATATCTATACACGAGTATCGAATCCACGAGTCATTTCAGGGATATTATCGAATGTTCGAACGCGAGAGCTTGAAAGTAGCGTGCATGAGAGTAAAATCGTTTTTTTCCGAAAGTCCTGGATATTCGAACATGTCCCCAGACCATTTCCCAGGTCCCATATACATTTACATTAAGTTACCATAGATAACTAATGGGTCTGGTTTCGAACTTTCGAACTTTCCCAATAGTTCGAAAACGGACCAAACTTTCGAAAGTTCGGCCATCTCTATCAGATCAGACGTAGTTTATCCTTAGCCAAACAAAACTATTCCCACCACACAACCAACCAAAACAAAAATAAAAAGAAAAAACAAACAAAACAACAAAAAAAAGAATAGAAACAAATAAATAAGAAGAATTAATAAAATAAGAATAATAAGAAAAAATAAAAAAATAAAAAAAATAATAATAAAATAATAATAAATAATAATAATAACAATAATAATAATAATAAAACAACTGGTGGGAAAACCACCTATTTTTTTTTTTAACAATATAATTTTGCGCTTAATGCGCCTTATGTCACGGTGCATAGAGATCATGCGAGTAAAATGTCTATTATCCCTATACGCGAGCATCGAATCCGCAAGTAAAACATCTATTATGCCTATACGCGAGCATCGAATCCGCGAGTAAAACATCTATTATCCCTATACGCGAGCATCGAATCCGCGAGTAAAACATCTATTATCCCTATACGCGAGCATCGAATCCGCAAGTAAAATGTCTATTATCCCTATACGCGAGCATCGAATCCGCAAGTAAAATGTCTATTATCCCTATACGTGAGCATCGAATCCTCAAGTAAAATGTCTATTATCCCTATACGCGAGCATCGAATCCGCGAGTAAAATGTCTGTTATCCCTATACGTGAGCATCGAATCCGCGAGTAAAATGTCTATTATCCCTATACGCGAGCATCGAATCCGCGAGTAAAATGTCTATATCCCTATACGCGAGCATCGAATGGAGTAAAATGTCTATTATCCCTGTACGCGAGCATCGAATCCGAGCAATAAAATGTCCGTTATATCAATACACGAGTATCGATCCACGAGTCGTTTCAGGGTATATCGATGTTCGAACGCGGGAGCGTGCATGAGAGTAAAATCGATTTTTTTTCCAAAAGTCCGGGTATTCGAACATGTTCCCCAGACCATTCCCAGGTCCCAAACATTACATTAAGTTACCATAGTATTTAGTTGTATTTGACTCAAACTTTTTGAACTATTTGCCTCCCATAGACTTAAGGGTCTGTTTTCGAACTTTCGAAAGTTCGGCCATCTCATCAGATCAACATAGTTTATCCTTAGCCAAACAAAACTATTTCCTTCACTCATATCCACACAATCCCATAACCCCTGCTCTGTTCGCCACCTCCTCCACCTACCAACTGTTTATCGGCTGATGAAATAGCCTATATTTCACAGAAAAAAACGTGAATATCCGAAATGGTTTCCTGAACACCATAGCTCCCCCCTACAGGTTCCAAATCTTACCATGCACTGGTTTACATACCTTCATTGGTTAATCAATTCAATTGTACCATAACGAGCTTCACCACTATTACAGAACAGGGACTCTACCTCTCCTATCCAGGACACGTCCACTACCGCCCCCTTGACCCCCCCTCTCCTCTACATTCATACCGCCCCTAACCTCTCTCTTTAACTTGTCCCTCTCCACTGTTATTTTTCCTCTTCATTTAAACACGCTGTGGTATCCCCTATGTTAAAAAACCCTCTCGACTCGTATGCTCTTTCCAGCCACCGGCCTGTCTCCCTTCTAACTTTTGCTTCCAAACTACTGGAAAGACATGTCTATGCTGAAATGGTCAGTCACACTGTCTGCTAACTCTCTCTTTGACCACTTCCAGTCAGGCTTCGCCCCCTAACCACTCCACGGGAAACTCCCCTCACTAAAGTGACCAATGATTCTACTTAGTGTAAATCTAAAGGTCAATAGTCTTTGCTATTCTATCTTGATCTGTCCTTGGGTATCCAAGACATGCACCTTTCTTGGTACACCTCTATCTCTCTAGTAGGACCTTTAGTATTTTCCACTCCTTGAAAAAAGCCTTGGACAACTCATTAGTTCATTTGGATTCCAGTATCGCCTGTATGCGGATGACACCCAAATTTACATTTCTGCCCCAGACCTCCCTACACTGATATCCCAGATCCCAACTGCCTTAGCGCCATTTCTGCCTTTATGTTCTCCGCTTCCTCAAACTCAACATGGAAAGACTGAACTTGTCCTTTTTCCACCCTCAAGATCTGTTCCCTCCCTAGTCTACTATAATATTAACAATACACCATATCCCCAGTCCACTGCCTGGGAATAAAGCTAGATTCTAATCGTTCCTTCAAATGCCATGTCAATTCGCTTGCCAATTCCTATGTCTCCAACTCAAAAAGATCTCCCTCATTCGACCCTTCCTCTTGAATAAGCTAAAAAAATCCTCGTCCATGCCCTAATCATATCCCGGCTAGACTACTCTGCAACATACTCCTGTGTGGTTTACCAAACAACCCCTGGCACCGCTTCAATCCATCCTCAACTCTGCTGCCCAGCTCATTCATTTCTTTCTCGCTTCTCTAAGCCTCTCCTCTCGTCCGTCCCTCCACTGGTTGCCATCATGCAAAGATCCAGTTCAAGCTGCTTACCCTATTCTATAAAGACTATCCAACACAGCCCCTTCATATATCTCAGAGTGACCCACCAATCAGCGCAACCTCCGCTCCCCACAACGATCTCCTCTCTCACCACCCTTGTCACCTCTTCCCATGAATAAGAATAACAGTAGTGTTCCCTGTTATCGGTTACCCCTTGACTGCTACGACTATGCTCTTCATTGTTGTTATTCTTTACACTTTACATATACCGTATATACTCGAGTATAAGTCGAGGTTTTTAGGCTGTAAAAACAGCCTGAAAACAGAACCTCGACTTATACTGGGTCAGTCATAACTTGTAAGAATAATCCAGCTGGGGGGGTTTGCAGTTCCACTGCAGATGTTTGTAAACTACAACTCCCAGCAACTAAATCATTCTGGTAGTTGTAGTTTACAAACACCAGAATGTGCCAAAGATTAGGGATTACTCTTAATGTAAAGGGCAACTAATGCCGGAAAAACAGTACATAATAAGGAGGATGGTATCTATTTTTAAGGATTGCTTCTGAGTGATTGTTTTGAGGCTAGTGCCCTTTAAATGGACAGCAGAATTCCAACAGTAATCCCATACAGTAATAACCATACTGGATTTGGCTATTACTATATGGGACTATTGTATGGGAATTCTGCTGTCATTTAAAGGGCAACTAAAGCCTCAAAACAATACACAAGGCATAGTGGTCATAATCTCTACCCTCGACTTATATTTGAGTCAATCAGTTTTTACTCATTTAAGTAAAAATAGGACCTCGGCTATATTCAAGTATATACGGTATGTCGAACTAGGAATGGCGAGAGTAAGTCTTATTGTTCGTTTTTGCTGATTGCCATTTATAGGCATAAGCAGAACCGAGGGGCTGGAGGATGTTAAATCTGGGATTGCCACCCTTACACTGGTATTACATGGATGTGCCCCATGGCTCTTTCTTTCTCTCTCTCTGACAGACTCTGCTGCTCTGCAAGACCACAAGCTAAACTATTGATGGCGCTGTGACAAAATGACACAGTCACAGTTCAGAGACACTCCAGCACACTGCTGTTGGCTGCTTGTCAGATAAGTAGGTAGGTGCAATCCTCTATCCTTCTACTCCAAGGGCCCCAATATCCAAATAAAAAGAAATCGAGAGCCACAACTGGTGTAATTTCAACACTTTATTAGTGCAAAACAAACAACTCTTGGGAACACTATGTCCTTTCCTCAGTGATGTTCTTTTTCTTTGACTGAGAATTTTTATTGAATTTTTCATTGCAAATTCACAGATAACAGTAATATCATACAAAGGAATTATATTTATATATTTGGTTACATACAAGAGTAATACATATAATACCAAGTCAAACATGTTACATACAAGGGTAGTGCATATAATACAGTCATACATGTTACATACCAGGGTAGTGCATATAATACAATGTCATACATGTTACATACAAGGGTAGTGCATATAATACAATGTCATACATGTTACATACAAGTGTAGTGCATATAATAAAGTAGAAGTAGCATGAATGGAGCTAATTAGCTCCTACATGATCAGTGTTAATTTCTTAATGTGTGTAGGTTATCTGGAATTGTTTGGAAAAATCTACAAAGTCCCATGGATAAGGAATTGATTGTTATAGTATAGCATTGTATTTGAGGTTAAATAAAGACATATGTCCATCCAGTCCAACCCATCTAGCAATATCCTCATTTCCTGTCTATCTGTTAATCCAGAGGAAGGCAAAAAAACCCACCAAATTTATAAAGGGGAAAAAAATTCCTTCCTGACTCCAAGTGACAATCGGAAATTTCCCTAGATCAACTCTACTTTATGTATCAATACCAGTAACTTGCAACATTCCTTGTTTGAAAAAACTAATTTTTTTGAAACTGACCAATGAACCTGCTGTTATGGGATGATCATAATATCGACCACAAAATGATTGGGTCAGGGATTGTTGGAATGTCATAAAGCTAAAGGCTCCATCAAGAGAGAGGGTGGAAGAATATAAACCCACCATGGAAAAAAAAACTTCCCATAGGCACTATGCAGTATGTCCCATGCAGTCTCATGCAGTATGTAACGGAACCCTACTACAGGTGGCCTCTAATCAGGCCTCTATTGTAACTATAACCTGAGTTTGTACTGTTTGCACTGGCACAGATACTATGATATTCTATGGGGCCCAGGAATGTGCATTGATCTTCTTTTCCTCTGTTCGTTCTAATGTTTTGTCAGATTAGTATTACTTCTGTTATTTTGCATATTGTTATTTTGCAAAAATCTCTCTTTAGGTTCGTACACACGTCCGATATGTGCACCGAGCCATGACCCCTGACGATGATACATTCGCACACCAGGTGGATTGCCAAACGACCCCTGACCGAATGAATACACACGCGCGATTCTCATCCGTTTGTTGCGCGAATGTATCATCATCTGGGGTCGTGGCTCGGTGCCAAATTGGCGTGTGTACGAACCTTTACTCACTCAGATGTTTTATCAACTTTTGAATTCTTTCGTCAAATTCCTTCATGGTCTTTTCTTCTTCTTGGAATTGAAATTCAAGTTCTCCAATCGTCTCTCTTTACTTCCACCATCACTTCTCTATATCCTTGAGTCTTTCTTCCACCTTTCTCTTCTCTTTGATGGTCTGTATATTTTTCTCTTCAACAAACTTTATTTTCTGACACATGGAAAACTGTACCCAGCAGAATATTATTATGGAGAGAACCACCAATCTTATTGCCAGATAGAACGGCCCTTTGACAGTGGTTTTTCCCTCTGATGGATTCATCTTCCCCTTGGAAGTAGATTCAGGAAGGATAGAGATGGTTGGAGAAATGGAGTCCTTTTCTCGATTTTGATCCATCTGCAATGAGAAGATCAATCAGCTTTCCTTATTTTTTTTTAATTGTTCTGTCTATTCTTTATTGATGTGTGTCAATTCAACCTCTTTTAACTGTCAATTTAATCTATCTGACATTAATCACTGACCTTCAAATATTATCTTAATATATTGAGTAGCAATCTTGGTGAATCACACTAGCAGATTCAGAGATGTTTACTCTTTACAGTCTTTCACAAGACTGTCTGGATTGATATGATGCATCACTATTTATTACAAATGCAGTTGTGACATCACAAGATAAATATGGTGGGTTAAACCATTCACTCTAAAGTCATGGGGTTTCTCCTTATTGACTGTAGCCACTAGAGATCAACCAGATTAAAAATATCTTCTAGCAGAAGACACAAAAAGGCTGACTGACCAATATACAGAATATCGGTCGTTGGCCCAAAAATCTTCTTGTGTTCCCAGCCTTATGTGTTTACATTTCCCTTATTTATTAACATACATGGAAGGGGGTCTCATAACTCACCATTCTATTATGTTTAACTGCTTGTTTTGGATACATCATTTTGGGAACCTGATCATGTGGGTTAAACCATTTACCCTAAAATCATGGGTTTCTCCTTATTGACAGTTACATTTCAGTTAGCCACTCACACATAAGAAGGACATGGGAGTTTTTGTGAAAAAAATGGACTTAGTTACTCTAAGCTGTATGCAGTGTCTAAATATACATAAAAACACATTTATGTAATACGTATATACATAACATATATCTATATTTACAGTACAGTATATTAATGTACAGATAAAACCATTTATTAATACAGTATATACACTATACTATATCTATATTTACAGTACAGTATATTAATGTACAGATAAAACACATTATATTAACACAGTATATACACTATACATATATCTATATTTACAGTACAGATATTAATGTACAGATAAAAACACATTTATTTAATACAAGTATATACACTATACATATATCTATATTTACAGTACAGTATATTAATGTACAGATAAAACACATTTATGTTAATACAGTATATACACTATACATATATCTATATTTACAGTACAGTATATTAATGTACAGATAAAAACACATTTATGTTAACACAGTATATACACTATACATATATCTATATTTACAGTACAGTATATTATGTACAGATAAAAACACATTTATATTAACACAGTATATACCTATACATATATCTATATTTACAGTACAGTATATTAATGTACAGATAAAAACACATTTATTTAATACAGTATATACACTAACATATATCATATTTACAGTACAGTATATTAATGTACAGATAAAAACACATTTATATTAACACAGTATATACACTATACTATATCTATATTTACAGTACAGTATATTAATGTACAGATAAAAAACACATTATATTAACACAGTATATACACTATACATATATCTATATTTACAGTACATATATTAATGTACAGATAAAAACACATTTATTAATACAGTATATACACTATACATATATCTATATACAGTACAGTATTAATGTACAGATAAAAACACTTTATATTAACACAGTATATACACTATACTATATCTATATTTACAGTACAGTATATTAATTACAGATAAAAACACATTTATATACAGTATATACACTATACATATATCTATATTTACAGAAGTATATTAATGTACAGATAAAAACACATTTATATTAAACAGTATATACACTATACATATATCTATATTTACAGTACAGTATATTAATGTACAGATAAAAACAATTTATATTAACACAGTATATACACTATACATATATCTATATTTACAGTACAGTAATTAATGTACAGATAAAAACACATTTATATTAATACAGTATATACACTATACATATATCTTATTTACAGTACAGTATATTAATGTACAGATAAAAACACATTTATTTATACAGTATATAACTATAACATATATCTATATCTACAGTACAGTATATTAATGTAACAGAAAAACACATTATATTAATACAGTATATACACTATACATATATCTATATTTAGTACAGTATATTAATGTACGATAAAAACATTTATATTAACACAGTATATACACTATACATATATCTATATTTACAGTACAGTATATTAATGTACAGATAAAAACACATTTATATTAATACAGTAATACACTATACATATATCTATATTTACAGTACAGTATATTAATGTACAGATAAAAACACATATATTAATACAGTATATACACTATACATATATCTATATTTACAGTACAGTATATTATGTACAGATAAAAACACATTTATGTAATACAGTATATACACTATAAATATATCTAATCACAAGTACAGTATATTAATGTACACAGAAAAACACATTTATATTAACAGTAATCATATACATATATCTATATTACAGTACAGTATATAATGTACACAGAAAAACACATTTTTATTAAACAGTATATACACTATACAATATCTAATTCACAGTACAGTATATTATACAGATAAAAACACATTTTGTTAATACAGTATATACACTATACATATATCTATATTCACAGTACAGTATATTAATGTACACAGAAAAACACATTTAAATTAATACAGTATATACACTATACATATATCTGTATTTATAGTACAGTATATTAATGTACAGATAAAAACACATTTATGTTAATACAGTATATACCACAGGGGTGCCCCTACCATGAAGATAACTGAAACATTTGCTCAGGGCATGCCGCTACGGAACAATCAGAAGGAATCATTTTAAAAAAAATCCTCCGTCCTGCAATAATGCATTTCAGCACCAGTTCACCAATCAGTGTTAAGTCAGCCCTTTGGTCCACCAATCAGTGTTAGTCAGCCCACCACACCCACCTCCACAAGCCACGCCTATGTTCCCTGATGAAGCCATACCCACTTCACGTTGTAACCACCCGTCTGCTGATAGCGGCATTAAATTTTTCAGGTGTCAAAAACCCTAGGAACACCCTTGTATATACACTATACATATATCTATATTTACAGTACAGTATATTAATGTACAGATAAAAACACATTTATATTAACACAGTATATACACTATACATATATCTATATTTACAGTACAGTATATTAATGTACAGATAAAAACACATTTATATTATACAGTATACACTATACATAAATCTATATTTATAAACAGTAAATTAATGTAAGATAAAAACAAATTTATATAACACCAGTATATACACTATACATATATCTATATTTACAGTACAGTATATTAATGTACAGTAAAACACATTTAGTTAATACAGTAATACACTATCTATATCTATATTTACAGTACGTATATTAATGTACAGATAAAACACATTTATATTAACACAGATATACATATCATTATATCATTTGACAGTACAGTATATTAATGTAAGATAAAAACAACATTATGTTAATACAGTATATACACTATAAATAATCTATATCATTACAGTATAGTACAGTAATTAAGTACACAGAAAAACCATTTATTATATTACAGTATAAACTATACATATATCTATATTTACAGTAGTATATTAATATACGATAAAAACACATTTATTAATACAGTATATACATATACATATATCTATATTTACAGTACAGTATATTAATATACAGATAAAAAAAATTTATATAATACAGTAATACACTATACATATATCTATATTCACAGTAAAGTAATTAATCTACAGATAAAAACACATTTATGATTAATCCAGTATATACCTATACATATATCTATATTTACAGTACAGTTAATTAATGACAGATAAAAACACATTTATATTAATACCAGTATATCATATACATATATCTATATTTATAGTACAGTATATTAATGTACAGATAAAAAACAACATTTATGTTAACACAGTATATACACTATACATATATCTTATTCACAGTACAGTATATTAATGTACAGATAAAAACACATTTATATTAACACAGGATATACACTATACATATATCTATATTCACGTACAGTATATTAATGTCAGATAAAAACATATTTATATTAACACAGTATATAACACTATACATATATCTATTTAAGTACAGTATAATTAATGTACAGATAAAAACACATTTATATTAACACAGTATATACACTATACTATATCTATATTTACAGTACGTATATTAATGTACAGATAAAACACCATGTATATTAATACAGTATATAAACTATACATATATCTATATTTACAGTAACAGTATATTAATGTACAGATAAACACATTATATTAACACAGTATAACACTATACATAATCTATATTTTACAGTACAGTATATAATGTACAGATAAAAAACACATGTATATTAATACAGTATATACACTATACATATATCTATATTTCAGTACAGTATATTAATGTACAGATAAAAACACATTTTATTAATACAGTATATACACTATACATATATCTATATTTACAGTACAGTATATTAATGTACAGATAAAAACACATTTATGTTAACACAGTATATACCACTATACATATATCTATATTTACAGTACAGTATATTAATGTACAGATAAAAAACATATTTATATTAACACAGTATATACACTTCATATATCTATAGTTACAGTACAGTATATTAATGTACAAATAAAAACACATTTATGTAATACAGTATATACAATATACATATATTATATTCACAGTACAGTATATTAATGTACAGATAAAAACACATTATATTAATACAGTATATACACTATACATATATCTATATTTACAGTACAGTATATTAATGTACAGATAAAACACATTTATATTAATACAGTATATACACTATACATATATCTATATTACACGTACAGTATATTATATACAGATAAAACACATTTATATTAATACGTAGATACCCTATACATATACTATATTTACAGTACAGTATATTAAGTACAGAAAAAACACATTTATATTAAACAGTATATACCACTATACATATATCTATATTTACAGTACAGTATATTAATGTACAGATAAAACACATTTTATTAATACAGTATACACTATACATATATCTATATTTACAGTACAGTATTAATGTACGATAAAAACACATTATTTAACACAGCTATATACATATACATAATCTATATTTACAGTACAGTATATTAATGTACAGATAAAAAACACATGTATATTAATCAGTATATACACTATACATATCTATATTTACAGTACAGTATATTAATGTACAGATAAAAAACACATTATTAACAGTATCTACAATATACATATATCTATATTTACAGTACAGTATATTAATGTACAGATAAAAAACACATTAATTAAACAGTATATACACCTATACATATATCTATATTTACAGTACAGTATTTAAGTGACAGATAAAAACACATTTATATTAATACAGTATATACACTATACATATATCTATATTTACAGTACAGTATATTAATGTACAGATAAAAACACATTTATGTTAATACAGTATATACACTATACAATATCTATATTACAGTACAGTAAATAGTACAGATAAAAACACATTTATGTTACTACAGTATATACACTAACATATCTATATTACCGTACAGTTATATAATGTAAAGATAAAAACACATTTATGTTATACAGTATATACACTATCATATATCTATATTTTACAGTACAGTATATTAATGTACAGATAAAAAACACATTTATAGTTAATACAGTATTTACACTATAATATATCTATATTTACAGTACAGTATATTAATGTACAGATAAAAACACATTTATATTAATACAGTATATACACTATACAATATCTATATTTACAGACAGTATATTAATGTACAGATAAAAACAAATTTATATTAATACAGTATTACACTATAACATATATCATTTACAGTACAGTATATTAATGTACAGATAAAAACACATTTAGATTAACACAGTATATACACTATACATATATCTTATATTCACAGTACAGTATATAATGTACACAGAAAAAACACATTTATATAATACAGTATATACATATACATATATCTATATTACAGTACAGTTATTAAATATACAGATAAAAACACATTTATAATACAGTATATACACTATTACATATATCTATTTACAGTACAGTATATTAATATACAAGATAAAAAAACATTTATTTAATACAGTATATACACTATACATATACTCTATTATACAGTACAGTATATTAAGTACAGATAAAAACACATTTATGATTAAACACTAGTATACACTATACATATATCTATATTTACAGTACAGTATATTAATGTACAGATAAAAACACATTTATGTTAACACAGTATATACAACTATACATATATCTATATTTAACAGTACAGTATATTAATGTACAGATAAAAACACATTATGTTAACACAGTAATTACACTATGACATATATCTATATTTACAGTACAGTATATTAAATAGAAGATAAAAACACCTTATGTTAACACAGTATACATATACATATATATATTTACAGTACAGTATATTAATGTACAGATAAAAACACATTTATATTAAACAGTATATACACTATACATATATCTAATTTACAGACCGTATATTAATGTACAGAAATAAAAAACAATTTATCATAACACAGTATATACACTATCCATATATCTATATTTTACAGTACAGATATTAATGTCAGATAAAAACACATTTATATTAACACAGTATATACACTATTAGATATCTAATTCAGTACAGTATATTAATGTACAGATAAAAAAAAACAAACATTATAATTAACACAGTATATACACTATACATATATCTATATTTACAGTACAGTATATTATGTACAGATAAAACACATTTATAAACCACAGTATATACACATACATATACTATATTTACAGTACAGAGTTATTAATGTACAGAATAAAACACATTATATTAACACAGTTAGACACTATAATATATCAGATATTTACAGTACAGGTATATTAATGTACAGATAAAACCACATTTATATTAACACCAGATATACACATAAATATATCTGTATTTACAGTACAGTAATTAATGTACAGATAAAACACATTTATATTAAAACAGTATATACACCTATAATATATCTAATTTACAGTACAGTATATTAATGTACAGATAAAAAAACACATTTAATTAATAACAGGAGATATACCACTATACATATATCATATTTCACAGTACAGTATATTAATGTACAGAATAAAAACACATTTATGTTACAGTATATACACTATACAATATCTATATCACAGTACAGTATATTAGTACAGATAAAACACATTTATATTATACAGTATATTACACTATACATATATTATATTCACAGTACAGTATATTAATGTACAGATAAAAACACATTATTTAATACAGTATATACACATACTATATCTATATTACAGTACAGTATATTAATGTACAGATAAAAACACATTTATGTACATAACAGTATATACACAAGTATACAATAAATCTATAGAATTTACCGTACAGTAGATTAATGTACAGATAAAAAACACATTTATGTACATACAGTTATTACACTATACTATATCTATATTTACAGTACAGTATATTAATGTACAGAGATTAAAAACCACATTTATGGTAATACAGTATATACACTATACATATATCTATATTGACAGTTACATATATTAATGTACAGATAAAAAACACATTTATAGTTAATACAGTATATACACTATACATATATCATATTTACAGTACAGGAGATTAATGTACAGATAAAAACACATTATGTTAATACAGTTATATACACTATACAATATCATATTTTACAGTACAGTATATAATGTACAGATTTAAAAAACACAATTTATATTAACACAGTATATACACTATACATATATCTATATTTACAGTACAGAATTAATGTACAGATAAAAAACACATTTATTAATACAGTATATACACTATACATTATATCTATATTTACAGTACAGTATATTAATGTACAGATAAACACATTTATATTAATACAGTATATACACTATACATAATCTTATTTACAGTACAGTATATAATTACAGTAAAAACACATTTATTATTAATACAGTATATACACTATAATATATCTATATTACAGTACAGTATATTAATGTACAGATAAAAACACATTATATTAATACAGTATATACACTATACATATACTATATTTACAGTACAGTATATTAATGTACAGATTAAAAAACACATTTATGTTACATAGTATATACACTAACATATATATATATTTACAGTACAGTATATTAATGTTACAGATAAAAACACATTATGTTAACACAATATACACTATACATATATACTATATTTACAGTACAGTATATTAATGTACAGATAAAAACAATTTATATTAATTTACAGTATATACACATACATATATCTATATACAGTACAGTACATTAATGTACAGATTAAAAACACATTCTGTTAATACCGTATATACACTATAAATATATCTATATTCACAGTACAGTATATTAAGTACAGATAAAAAAAACATGTATATTAATACAGTATATACACTAACATATCTATATTTACAGTACAGTATATTAATGTACAGATATAAACACAAATTGATGTTAACATCAGTATATACACTATACATATATCTATATTTACATACAGTACTTAATGTACAGATAAAAAACACATGTGATATTATACAGTATATACACTATACATATATCTATATTTACAGTACAGTATATTAATGTACAGACAAACACATTATATTAATACAGTATATACACTATACAATATATCTATATTTACAGTACAGTTATTATATGTACAGATAAAAACACATTTTATATAATACAGTATATACACTATAAATATCTATATTTACAGTACAGTTATTAATGTACAGATAAAAAACATTTAGTTAACACAGTATATACACTATACATATATCTATTATTACAGTACAGTACATTAATGTACAGATTAAAAACACATTTATGTAATACAGTATATACACTATACATTAATCTATATTTACAGTACAGTATATTAATGTACAGATAAAAACACATTTATGTTAATACAGATATACACTATGCATAATCTATATTACCGTACAGTATATAATGTACAGATAAAAAACACATTTAAAAACAGTATATACACTATACATAATCTATATTTACAGTACAGTAATTAATGTACAGATAAAAAACACAAATAATACAGATATACACTATACATAATCAATATAGAACGTAAATAATGTACAGATAAAAAACACATTTATGTTAATAACAGTATATACACACTATACTATTCTATATTACAGTACAGTATTAATGTACAGATAAAAACACATTTATATAACACAGTATACACTATACATATATCATATTCACAGTACAGTATATAATGTACACAGAAAAAAACATTTTATTAATACAGTATATACACTATACATATATCTATATTTACAGTACAGTATATTATATACAGATAAAAACACATTTAATTTATACAGTATATACACTATACATATATCTATCATTTACAGTACAGTATATTAATCTACAGATAAAAAACACATTTATGTTAAACAGTATATATATACACGATACATATCTGTATTTACAGTACAGTATATTAATGTACAGATTAAAAACACATTTATATTAACACAGTATATACACTATACATATATCTATATTAGTACAGTATATTAATGTAAGATAAAAACACATTTATGTTAACACAGTATATACACTAACATATCTATATTACAGTACAGTATTATGTGTACAGATAAAAAACACATTTAATGTTAACACAGTATATACACTATACATATATCTATATTTCACAGTACAGTATATAATGTACAGATAAAAAACACATTTATGTTAACACAGTATATACACTATACATATATCTATATTTACAGTACAGTGATATTAATGTTACAGATAAACACACATTATATTAACACAGTATATACCATTACATATATCTATATTTACAGTACAGTATATTAATGTACAGATAAAAACAATTTATATTAACACAGTAATACACTTACATATATCTATATTTACAGTACAGTATATAATGTACAGATAAAAACACATTTTATATGTAACACAGTATATACACTATTCATATATCTATATTTACAGTACAAGTATATTAATGTACAGATAAAAAAAAACATTTATATTAACACAGTATATACACTATACATATATCTATATTTACAGTCCAGTATATAATGTACAGATAAAAACACATTTATATTAACACAGTATATACACTATACATATATCTATATTACAGTACCGTATTAATGTACAGATATAAAAACACATTTATATTAACACAGTGATATTACACTTATACATAATCTATATATTACAGTACAGTATATTAATGTACAGATAAAAACACATTTATATTAAACATATATACACTATACATATATCTATTTTTACAGTACAGTATATTAATGTACAGATAAAAAACACATTTTATTAACACGTATATAACTATACATATATCTATATTTACAGTACAGTATATTAATGTACAGAAAAAACAAATTTATATTTAATACAGTATATACAACTATACATATATCTATATTCAAGTACAGTATATTAATGTACAGTTAGAAAAAAACACATTTATGTTAATACAAGTATTATACCACTTTACATATATCTTATTACAGTACAGTATATAATGTACAGATAAAAAACATTATATTATACAGTATATACACTATACAATATATCTATATCACAGTACAGTTATATAATGTACAGAAAAAACACATTTAGTTAATACAGATATACACTTACATATATCTATATTTTACAGTACAGTATATTAATGTACAGATAAAAACACATTTTAGTTAACACAGATATACACATACATATATCTAATTTTTACAGTACAGTATATTAATGTGACAATAAAAAAACAAATTTATGTTAATACAGATATACACTATACATATATCTATATTTACAGTACAGTATATTAATGTACAGATTAAAAACAACATTATGTTAATACAGTATATACACTATACATATATCATATTTACAGTACAGTATATAATGTACAGATAATAAAAACACATTTATAATACAGTATATACACTATACTATATCTATATTTACAGTACAGTATATTAATGTACAGAAAAAACACTTATGTTAATACAGTATATACACTATACATATATCTATATTACAACAGTAAGTTAGAAGAAAAAAAAACACATTATATAACACAGTGAAACACTATACATATATCTATATAGTACAGTACAGTTATATTAATGTACAGATAAAAACACATTTATGTTAATACAGATATACACTATACATATATCTATATTTACAGTACAGTATATTAATGTACAGATAAAAACACATTTATTATTAATACAGTATATACACTATACATATATCTATATTTACAGTACAGTAGATTAATGTACAGATAAAACACTTTATATTAATACAGTATATACACTATACATATATCTATATTACAGTACAGATATTAATGTACAGTATAAAAAACACATTTATATTAATACAGTATAACACTAACATATACTATATTTACAGTACAGTATATTAATGTACAGATAAAAAACACATTTATGTAACACAGTATATACACTATACATATATCTATATTTACAGTACAGTATATAATGTACAGATTAAAAACACTTTATGTAACACAGTATATTACATATACATAATCTATATTTACAGTACAATATATTAATGTACAGAAAAACACATTTATATTAAACAGTATATAAATATACATATACTATATTACAGTACAGTAATTAATGTACAGATAAAAAAACATTATGTTAACACAGTATATACACTATAAATATATCTATATTACAGTACAGTATATTAATGTACAGATAAAAAAACATTATTATTAACACAGTATATACACTATACATATATCTATATTACAGTACAGTATATTAATGTACAGATAAAAACACATTTATATTAATACAGTATATACACTATACATATATCTATATTCACAGTACAGTATATAATATACAGATAAAAACACATTTATATTAACACAGTATATACACTATACATATATCTATATTTACAGTACAGTATATTAATGACAAAGATAAAACACATTTATGTTAATACAGTATATACACTATACATATATCTATATTTACAGTACAGTATATATAATGTACAGATTAAAAACACATTTATGTTAACACAGTATATACACTATACAATATCTATATTACAGTACAGATATTAATGGACAGATAAAAAACACATTTATATTAACACAGTAATACACTATACATATATCTATATTTACAGTACAGTATATTAATGTACAGATAAAAACACAATTAGTTAATACAGTATATACACTATTACATATATCTATATTTACAGTACAGTATATTAATGTACAGATAAAAACACATTTATGTTAACACAGTATACACTATACATATATCTATATTTACAGTACAGTTATAATGTACAGATAAAAACACATTTATGTTAATACAGTATATACACTATACATATATCTATATTTACAGTACAGTATATTAATGTACAGATAAAAACACATTTATATTAATACAGTTAACACTATACATATCTATATTACAGTACAGTATATTATGTACAGATAAAAACACATTTATTAACACAGTATACACTATACATATATCTATATTTACAGTACAGGTATATTAATGTACAGATAAAAAAAACATTATGTTAATACAGTATACACTATACATATATCTATATTTACAGTACAGTATATTAATGTACAGATAAAAACACATTTATATTAATACAGTATATACACTATACTATATCTATATTTACAGTACAGTATATTAATGTCAGATAAAAAACACATTATATTAATACAGTATACACTAACATATATCTATATTTACAGTACAGTATATTAATGTACAGATAAAAAAAACATTTATATATACAGTATATACACTATACATATATCTATATTTACAGTACAGTATATTAATGTACAGATAAAAAACACATTATATTAACACAGTATATACACTATACATATATCTATTTTACAGTACAGTATATTAATGTACAGATAAAAACACATTTATATTAACACGTATATACACTATACATATATCTATATTACAGTACAGTATATTAATGTAAGATAAAAACACATTTATGTTAACACAGTATATACACTATACATAATCTAATTACAGTACAGTATATTAAGTACAGATTAAAACACATTATATTAACACAGTATATACACTATACATATATCTATAGTTACAGTACAGTATATTAATGTACAGATAAAAACACATTTATGTAATACCAGATATTACCATACATCTATCTATATTCACAGTACAGTATATTAATGTACAGATAAAACACATTATTATTATACAGTATATACACTATACAATATATCTATATTTACAGTACAGTATATTAATGTACAGATTAAAAACAACATTTATATTAATACAGTATATCCACTATACATATATCTATTTACAGTACAGTATATTAATGTACAGATAAAAACACATTTATTTAATACAGTATAACACTATACATAATCTATATTTACAGTACAGTATATTAATGTACAGATAAAAACACATTTATATTAATACAGTATATACACTATACATATATCTATATTTACAGTACAGTATATTAATGTACAGATAAAACACATTATATTAACACAGTAATACACTATAACATATATCATAGTCCAGTACAGTAATTAATGTACAGATAAAAACACGTGTATATTAATACAGATAACACTATACATATATCTATATTACAGTACAGTAATTATATGTAAAGATAAAAACATTTATATTAACACAGTATATACCAATACAATATCTATATTTACAGTACAGAGATATTAATGTACAGATAAAAACACATTTATATTAACACAGTATATACACTATTACATATCATATTCACAGTACCGTATATTAATATACAGATAAAAACACATTTATGTTAATACAGTATTACACTTACATATATCTATATTTACAGTACAGTATTAAGTACAGATAAAAACACATTTTATTAACACAGTAATACACATAACATACATCTAATTTACGGTAAGTATATTAAAGTACAGAATAAAAACACATTTATATTATACAGTATATACCACATACATATATCTTATTACAGTTACAGTATATTAATGTACAGATAAAAACACATTTATATTAACACAAGTATATACCACTTTATACATATATCTATATTCACAGTACAGTATTATTAATATAAAGATTAAAAAAACATTTATGTTAAACAGTAGATAACACTATACATATATCTATATTTACAGTACAGTATATTAATGTACAGATAAAAAACACATTTATGTTAATACAGTATATACACTATACATATATCTATATTTACAGTACAGTAATTAATGTACAGATAAAAAACACATTTATATTAACACAGTATATACACTATTACAATACTATATTTACAGTACAGTAGTATATTAATGTACAAAAAACACATTATATTAACACAGTATATCCACTATCCATATATCTATATTTACAGTACAGTATATTAATGTCAGATAAAAACACATTTATATTAACACAGTATATACACTATAAAGATATATATTTTACGTACAGTATATTAATGTAACAGTAAAAACAACATTATATAACACAGTATATACACTATACATTATATCTATTTACAGTACAGTAGATAATGTACAGATAAAAAACAATTATATTAACCAGTATATACACTATACATATATCTATATTTACAGTACAGTATATTAATGTACAGATAAAAAACACATTATATTAACACAGTATAATACACTAAAACTAATCTATATTACAGTTACAGTATATAATGTACAGATAAAAACACATTATATTAACACAAGTATATACACTATACATATATATATATTTAACAGTACAGTATATTATGTACAGATAAAAACACATTTATATTTATACAGTATACACACTAACATATATCTATATTTACAGTACAGTATATTAATGTACAGATAAAAACACATTTATATTAACACAGTATATTAACTATACATTATATCATATTTACAGTACAGTATATAATGTACAGATAAACACATTTATATAATACAGTATAACACTATACATATATCTATATTTACAGTACAGTATATTAATGTAAGATAAAAAACACATTTATATTAACACAGTATATACACTATACATATTTGACATCAGGTTATTGGTGATGGTTGATGTTTATTGGTTAGATAAGTGGTTTGGAGAAGCCAGATGTACCATTGGAAAGTATGTTGGGGAACTGGGGGGGATCACACGCAGCCCCTTACTTAGTGAGCTCTGTCCCTTTTATCTCCAACTTTACTGCTTTTGTTTAATATCCCCATATATTAGACTTACTGTCCGGCTGTATTCCCCTATCAAACAAGCTCACAGATGCAGGGACCTGCGTAACCTCGACCCCCATTCACTCTCTATCCCCCTCCAACAACTTCATGCCCTCCTTCTCTGACCCTGATCTTGCAGGTGTCCATCATAGAGATGGCATAGAACTCGAACTCGAACACAAGTTCGAGCCGAACTCTTCGAGTTCGAAACTGACCCGGATTTTCGAATAGTCCCAGACTCGGACTTCGATATTTCCAGACTTTCGATAATTTATCGAAGTTCGACGTTCAGGGAAATCGAATATGCGCGTGTAAAATGCCTTATATACCTATACACGAGCATCGAATCCGCAGGTAAAATGTCATTATACTAGGAGCGAGCATCGAATCCGTAGTAGTTAAAATGTCATTATACCTAGGGAGCGAGCATCGAATCCACAAGTAAAAGTCATTATCCCTAATATAATAATGGCAGCTATTTGAGTATTGCAGCCCCCTGGGTATATAAAAGGCAATGCGGACCAGCGCCATTTGTCAGTGGTTTAGTGTGTGGAGACCTGACAGTGTAGGAGTGTGAGAGAGATTTTGTTGCTGTGATGTTTTGAAGCAGTATCTGAGGAGATGGATTTACAG